>JANDEH010000003.1:75207292-76672292 GCA_024610705.1 Tetragnatha versicolor
TCGTATACAGAGTGAAAACGGTTATCCCTAGGGTGTAGGGTAGATGACCTTGACTCCGCTTTGAAACAACTTCGTATGGGGGAACTTTGCAATATAGTAACGTTATTTCTCTTTAATCATGACATTTATACATGATATGAAGGACACAAAATTGTGCATTATATCGAAAAAAAATTGTATCTCGAGACGGGAGTTATTTTGATAAAGTTGAATTTGTTAGATTGTAATTTCAACACCAATGTAACACTAAGACATGACAAGTTTTCATCTAGTTTTGGTACATATAATAAGAACCATTTACTAAAAATGTCGTTAGAATGGAATAGAAATTTACAGGGAAATATTTCAGTAGGTTTGTGATTAATAGGGATAAAAATGATGAAAAATAACCCATTTTTTCAAGAATCTGATCACATCGGGAATTATACGGTATTGGTTGATAGAAATACCCTTTAGAGTTATTTTTTTAAATGCGTCAGTTTCTTACAAAAGTATACTCCTAAAGGGAGAACTAATATTTTTTGGAACCTGGCTTTTATAGTTTTGCCCAAAGAAGCACATTTATCAAAATTTCGAAAAAAATTTACTATGCATGCCACTAGAAATTGAACTTTTTATTTCAGAAACATGTCAAAAACTAAATTTCTTGTTTTGAGAAAACGAGGAAATCTGTTTGGCAGCTCGTTACATTTAATAAATGCGTTCAATTACTGTTTTCTTTAAGTAGGCCTTATTTTGGTATTTTATAAGCAAAAAAAATCAGCATGACATTTTCGCACTTGACAAGTTTTTGTAACAGCGAAGAAAACAGAATAATAACATTTAATTCTGATAGTAAAATTGTTAAACAGTTATGTTATGTGTTAAATAATGTTTTTTATTGTCCCTTTTGGTGATCCTATGGATAAGATATTTCTTTAAATGCTCATTTTTTGTTACAAATACCGACTTGTGGGAAAACGATATGGGGAAATGACCAAGCTTTTTTGGTCTCATTGCGGAACTGTAAACAAGCGCACTTACAAGCTACCTTCTGTTTTCGCAAAAAGAAAACTTAACATTTTGTTAGGCTAGGGTTAAAATTCTGTTTTCCTTCTTACAGAATTAAACTGTGATCTTCTCTTTACGTTTTTCCATTGTGGGGTTTACTAGTTGCAAATTGCTTACTGTAGCTAATGCAAATTGTTCATGACATGTGGTGGCTCTTGGCGGCCGTGATCAAAACTGTTTCAAAATCACCTGACTAGTTTACTTTTCATTGGATATTTTTAGAAATATGGCACGCTTTTTGATATTGATTAATATTAACTTTTAAAATGACTGTAGTATATAAATTTCTATCCAAAACCTCAAAAAATCAATCAAAATTTCTCTGAAAATTTTCACTCGTAGATTAAATCGAATCGTCAGTTTGAAGAAGGGAATAAGTCCAAAAACCAAGTTTTGAGAAAATCGAAAAGAAAACTTTTCAGTAATGAAATTTTTATAGCTTAACCACCAAATTTTTACTGGAAATTCAGAACCCTATTTACAAAACAGAGCAATCACCAAAACAAATATAAGTACATTAAAAAATATTTTACGATTAAAAAAATTTGATGAACTTATTCCCTTCTTTAACTTCATGAAATTTTATCTGCAGAAAATCTTAAAAACTGTTAAATTGACATTTAAATTATATGCATGCCTAATTCACACCATAAAAGGGAGAACTACGAAGATTAAGACATATAAAATTCAAAATTATAATGAAACTGAGTAATTAAAGCAGTAATTGAATATGAATGTACTTAAACATTCCTTACATAAAAAAGTTTGAAAAGTACTTTTAAATTAAAAGCAAATTTTATTTTGGCTTAGTTTACAGCACAAAGAATAATAAAAGTTAGAGAAATTAACTTCAATTCCAAATTAAATTAAAAAATACAATGAATGGACATCGATTCTGCCAATTCAAGGGGCTATGTCTGCTGTAAGGGGTAGATATTTCCAACCTCTTTTCACTCATGTGTAGAGCAAAGTTTGGAGATGTTTTTAAGCAAAAAGTCAATTTGTCATTTTTTGGACTTTTTCCCTTCTTTAAACTGATGATTCAATTTTTTCTTAAATCAATAAATTCTCTTTTTTTAAATCAATTCGGAAGAATTGTTCATCTTCTGTCCACTTAAAAACAAGGAAATTGCAGTTTAATTAAGATATTTTAGTTCGCATTTTCCCTCAGTTTTATTGAACCCGACAAAGTAATTAGCAACTGAAATTATTAAGTAGACACTCTTGAATTTATTTTCAGTACTTAAAATATATAAAACCAATTAAATTTTTAAGAAATAGGCAAAAGCTATCGCGGTACACGAAGGGATATCTTCTGCCATTGTCCCTCTTCTCTCACCTTCTTCCCCTTTTCCACCCCCGGTCCGCCAACCAGAAACCCCCGAAACCCCTCCCCACACTGAGAAGTCGAGGGAAAAAGCCATAAAACGGTCGTAAATGTCAAGTCCATGATAAACGCGATGGCTTGGTTGGAGCTAGTTGGAGCTGTGTACCCGAGGTCGACCGGGGTCAACCCTTGCTGATGGGAGATTTAGATAATTTTAACATTGGTTTCTATGGAGAAATACTGGAATTACTTAGTATACGGACCCCTACGAAGTGAGCGTGAACGGAGCCTCGTCTGTGATGGCCTTTAAACAGAGGCGGGAGTGAATTCTAAGAAAAAAACAGGGGGAGAGATATGTTCGAGGTGAGAGCGTTCACACCCCGGGGGTTTCGTTGACGATCGCATTTCCATCTCGCGTTTACGAAGATGATTTCTCAAGAACTCTCTTTTTCTAATGCTTATTTGCCTTAAAAGAAGTCAAATTTTTAGATACTTTTAAAGCGAATATTGTTTCTATAGAAAATAAATACAGAAAAATTTCCAAAAAGAATAATTTTTAAAACCTTTAAGAATTTACATCATCTATTGATTAAAAAGTCTTATTTTAGCGACTTGCTCAATCGTTTGGCACTTTTTGTTACTTAGCTTTTTTCTGATCAGAAGAAAAAACATTCCCTTGCTTTTGTGAAACTTATCTTATGATAATAAGGACTATAATCAGTGCTAGAAGTGCGGGGTGACGCGTCCCCCCGCACTTAGGGGTTCAATCTCCCCTAAAATTCGGCTTTTTATAAAATATGTATTCTGAAAATATGAAAATTCTGGAGGGTACAAGGAGTGGTTCTCTATGTGTGTAAAAAAGGGTCCAAAATGTCCAAAAATGAGTTGAAACACTACTTTTTAATATCAAATTTTCAAAAAATGTCTGGGGGAGGACCCCCATACCCTCTCTATTTTTGGTGGTGAGGAGTGTAAACAAACATATGGTATGAAGTACGCGAAGGAGAGACATTTTGTGTGGTTATGTAAATTCATGAAGTAATGAAACACGGGAAACTGTGTTAATTATGCTGAGTTATAATTGATGTGTTTTATGTATAATAATGATAGCATTTGAAAATTATATGCATGATATTTATTCACTCAGGGGGTATTTGATATATTTGTGTTTAACAGCGGTTAATCTAAAATCCAATAATTAAATAAAGGTTCACAAACGAAATTTCTTTATTCTTCTTTAAAAAATAATTAGAAAGAAGTAACAACAGCATAAGTAAAACTTAGGCATCATTAATCAATCAAAATTCAGAAAAAAAATGCTCAAAATATATATTGAACTATTTACGGTTTAATACTTTCAAAAAATATACGCATTCCATGCAAAAAAATATTAATGGTGATAACAGAGTAAAAAAAATTCTGGGGGGGACTTGGGCTAAGTCATCCCCCCACTTTTAGTTCACCCACTTCTACCACTGGGACTAATTCTTCATACTGAAAGACTTCGAACTAAATATAAAGGTGGTAGTGGTAGCACTGTTAATATAAAAAAAATTAATCCGAGTGGATTGGAATATAGTTTTGGGAAGGAGGCTGTGGCCAGGTTGGAAGAGAGGGCCCTATTTCAAAACGAGGAAGCTGTGTTTATCTTCTTAGCATCACTGTACATCATTTCAATAGAAGACGCTGTTTCTCGTTTCTATGAAATATTATTTCGAAATTTATTGAGCAGTTTCAATACTCTTTCTTATTTTATATTCTGATTCAGCTGTGACAAGAAGTTGAATTAGTTGAAAGTAATTTTAAAAGTTGGAGTTTTTTTAAAATCAATCAAGAAAAGTTATAAAAGAATATTTTAACTATATTTTTACTTCAAAATAAAAAGGAATACAATTCGTATTTTCTGATAAACTATTCATTAAAAAAATTTCTTTTTTCAAATCAAATCACAAAGATTTTAGTAACTTTTTCAAACTTCAAACGTTTTTGCGCTATTATAATGAATGGTGTATTATTATAGATAAAGGTTAATTAGAATAGAAAGTACCAACCAGTAGCAAAACGTTTCCATGCTTTTATGGTGTCACGGGGTACGCCACGAAATACATATTTTTCAACTTTCAATGATTTTTCAAGGTTTTTTTGTAGCGTTTTCTTCCGAACAACGAAATCCGAATATTTTTAAAAATTAAAATCTTAAAATATTTTTCCATTGAAGACCCAGCAAAAAACCATATCCAAAATTCCTTCAAAAAAGCGTCAAAAGTGCAGTTTTCTCTAAGAAGTCTGTGGTTATTTTGTAGCAATAGGAGAGCAAATTTGCAAATTTTTTCTACAGAAAATTTGAATGCATTCTAAAGGCATTTCAGCGGTCTTATAAAAAACTTTAGAGTTTCTAAAAACTGCAGATTCCATAAAGAAAACTGCAGACAAAGTGTCCAAATTCCCTTCACTTTTTTGAAGAAATTTTGCTGATTTTTTTGCTGGGGAACGAAGGGAATAAATCAGAAATTCCCCATTAGGCATGGAGAGGAGCAAAAAATGTCCATCATTTTAGGTTCACATCACAGGTATAACCGAACCATTTTCATAACCATAACAGGTCGATTTTTTGCAATTTCTAGTCACAAAATCCTTTATATGTAAGCATGAAGACTTTCACAGCCGTTTTGATTAATGAAATTCATTTCTTTCGGGCTTGTAGCCCGAAAGAAATGAATTTCATAAAATCCTTTATAATTCAAGAATTATAAAGTATTTGTAAATTTTCAAGATAAAAAATATGTACAAACATTTAATGAGATATATGCCTAAACCAGTTTTATTGTTCAAAGTTCATCTAAACTGCATCAAAATCGCCTGAATAGCTCACTTTTAGAAAACATTTGGTATTTTAAGGTTATAAGCTTTTTGAGCTTTATTTCTAGTACTTAATCCTGAAAGTTCAAATACACAACCATGATAGTACAACTTGTATTCTTGAATTTTTATTTGGATTAAATTCGAGTCAAAGATTTTACCCCGAAGTCTCCCAATCCCCAATCAATGAAATGAGTTTTTTAACCTCGCGGACAGGAAGGGGGGTCATACGGGGCCTGCGCGTTTGTTGCTTTTGTTTTGTTTTTTTGGAATGGAGAGAGCGGAGAACGGGTTTTCGTTTAGGTCAGAGGTGGCCAACCCAAATGTTGTTGAGGGCCACTTTGGAAAACCACAATACTCTCGCGGGCCGCATATAAAATTTTAGGATACTAGGTGCACAGAATGATAGTGAAGTAAATTGAATAAATTAAGTATATAAATTAGAGAGTTTCTTAGATCCTTTGCTTAGTTTGACAGATTCCTAAATAAAATATTCATTTAAATTTACCTTAAGGAGCAACCCCAAGGACTATAAGGAGCCTGTGGCACTTATAGAAATTTATTTCGGGAGGACCCAAATTTTCTCTAAAAATTGCAGCTAGATTTTTGCATTGAGAAAAAGTACACCCAAATCTTCCTTTCATGCCCCCATGCATATTTAATTGGTTCAATGCATAAATTAAAAAATATTTTTAGTTAGGATTTGCACCTGACTGAACTAATATCCTAAAAAAGTTGTGAACAATAGAGTTCCTAGCACTAAAGAGGGATCTGGGGGTCCTCCCCCAGAAAAATTTTTGGAAATATGATTCTAATTAACAGACTTTAACGTGTTTTGGTACCCTTTGTCCGAATTTGGGAAGCCTTAACTTATCCTAAAACTTTAACTTTTGACTAAAAAAATTCTTGCGGACCACAAAATTATTTCAAAACGGGCCGAATGCGGGCCGCGGGTTGGAAAAGCCTGATCCAAGAGGTATATGGGGGGTCGGGGGTTTTCCCCCCGAAAAAAATTTGAATTTTAGTGAGCTAAAAAGTGTTTTGAAGCTACTTTTTGGAGAGTTTCAGAGAGCTTCGAGGGCCGCACAAAATGACCCGGAGGGCCTCAAGCGGCCCGCGGGCCGCGGGTTGGCCATGCCTGGTTTAGGTCTCAGTGGTTCTGGTTCCCAAACTATTTTGGTCGTGGAACCCCGAAATTTGTTACCAATGTGTGATCGCGGAATTCTGAATATTTTTTAATCAACGACTTTTCATAATTTAATATATGATATTAAATGAAACCAGGTGCGGGTCCAGTGGTGGGGGCACTTTTCCAGACAATCACCTTTCCTTTTTAGTAAAAATGTCAAATTCTTGGAGATTATCTAAAAGTATCACGCAATATCCCTTTCTAGTACCGCTGGGGGGTGTGGGGGTCCTCCCCCAGAAAAATTTTGAAATTTGACTTGTAAAAGTAGAGTTTTAACTCATTTTAAGAAGCTTCTTGGAGTTAGGAGGAGAATTGTCCAGACCATAACCTTTATCTTTTGACAAAAAATGTCAAAATGTTGTTGATTTTCCAAAAAGTATCGCACAAGATCCCCTTGTGATACCATGGGGGGTCTGGGGGTCCTCCCCCAGAGACAAAATTTGAAATTCGACTGAAAAAAGTAAGGTTTTCAGTCATTTTGAGAACATTTTTGGGTACAAGGGGGGCGGCGCTGTCCATTCTTATTTTTTACACTATTCTAATTTTTTTTAATGAAATAAAGTTTGTCCCATGCAACCCCTAAATTTTTTCGTGGAACACCAGGGTTCCGCGTAACCCACTTTGGGAACCACTGGTTTAGGTTTAGGCTGGCACGCCATCATTCTTAGTGCCATCATTTCTTAGGAATCTAGTAGAGATTATCTAGTTAAAACTTTAGTTTTGCTCATTTCAGGAATCTAAAAAAAAACTCCTGGACTCAAATTTTAGTTCATTTATTTAAAAGTGGCTCCATTTTTTACTTTCTAAGAATCAAAAGAATTTCCCATTATCAATTTTTAATTTTAATCAATGAATCGAAAGAAACGATCGATTCTTTCGATTTCTTACAGTTAATGACATAACTAAAACTGAAACTTCAATTTTGAAATGTGCTCCTATTTTGTCATTGGCTCCAAGGAATTGAAAGAATCGATCGATTCTTTCGATTCCTTGGAGTAAATGACATAAGGTACTAAAAATTCCTGATCCTGACTCCCAGTGCGAACCTGGAATTACGTGATAGGAGGTCTTATTTCCAAAGTGCGATTCGGTAGTGCGGTAGAGAATCGCTTAAAAAAGTTATCAGTTTTCATTGGGGTCGGCAACCTTTGATATTTCATTACATTCTCATAAGCTCTCACAAACTGGATCAATTCCTCTCACAATCTGGAATTTTGTGTATTTAGGACAAAAATTAGGATCCCTGGACCCGTTCGTAAGTCGCACTAAAGTCGCGATTTTTACCAAAATCGAAAAATGATATCGAGTTTTCGACCATAAAATCTTAAAATATACCTTGCCAAAGACCTCATATTCGATTTTGGTGAAAATCGGTTGGTAATTTAGGCAGTAATTGGAATTTGAAAAAAGTTCAGATTTCGATGAAAAAACATGAGTCCAAAGAAAGCTTATAAATCCGAAAATTTAGTTATTAATTTAATTTTTTTTTATCGTAACTAATTGTTATGGCAAAGTTTTTCCAGAATTACGGGTTTTCATGGTGATATTTGGGTCATTTTCTGTAAAACACTTGGGGGTTTCAAAACTGAAACCAAAGGGTGTATCTGTTACATTTACATGCATTCAAGGAGGATTGAAGGAACCGGTTTGGGGTAAGCTCTTAACCACCCACGCAACGATGCCCTCCGTTAAAAACAGCATAGAAGTTTAGGTACTATCTAGAAGCGCCCATCCGAAGGGGGGGGTGATGGGGCCCTGCCCTCCCCCTAAATTCGGACTCGGTGTACCAAAACAAGTTAAATACCTGGGGGTTTTTTGGTCAAACTTCCAAACGTTTTCTGATGAAGGACCCCCACAGACCCCCCCATAGGTACTTGTATTTTTATTACTAACAGCTTTTTATATATTAACTTTTTAGGGCCTAAATTATCACTAAAAACTTCCATTGGACCTGTTAAATATGTGTGAGAGGGGCTGGGGAGTGAGTGAATTTGTGCCCCTCCCGAAATAAATTTCTATTTACGCCACTGCGCCAATCTCACAGAAATTAACTTCGATACACACATTTTGCTCCCTGGCAACTAAACTGGTAGCTTTTGAATTTTTCTGATCTCACTGATTTGGTCCGATTTTTAATACGTCATTATTAAGGTAATTTCCATGTGTAACCTCTTATTGCATCTAGTCTGTCTAGTCTATGTCTAAGCGGTACAACTTGAAACACTGCAATTTTTTATGACCGTTTGAGACTTGGTACACTGATTCTAGGGCCTAATAAATGAGTTTTCGATGGGGAGCCAATAAAAACTTTTCTTAGAATTTAAAATTTTAAACTTTTTATAAAAATTTAATTTTTGAGAATTAAACGGTATATATCATACTTTTAATCCTGTTTGTTTACAATTTATTGTAATTTGAGGGCGTATATAGTACGATTTTGAGGTCAAAGTTTGTATTGGAGGTAATTTTATAACGTTTTTCTTAAAAATTTAAAGTTAAATTTTAAAAAAAAAAGTCTTAAAATTTACTGAGTGTTTTGAACATTTTACCACAGATAAAGACATAGATAATTATTCTAAAACTAAAATTTCTAAGCTTTATCTTTATTTTCAGCCGAGAATTTGAAACTTAATACAATGATTCTAAGAACCCATTAGAAGAGTTTTCGTTCGGGAGTCCATCAAAATTTTAAACTTTTTTAAAATTTCAATTTTTGGTCTTTACCTGTGAAATAAGTTATGTTTATGTTTGGTGACGATTCTACATAATTTTAGGCCTTAGTATACGATTTTAAGGTCTAAACCGAACCTAAGGGTTGAAAAATATTTTTAAAATAACCCTCTCATTCTTGAAGTTTAAATTAGTGTTACAGCCTGAAAAGCTGCTCAATAAATTCACTCCAATACAATTTTTGACCTCAAAATCGTACTCTACGCCCTCTAATTATATTAAATTGTCACCAATCATGATTAAAAGTATGATACATACGTGCAATTAGAAAAAATTGAAATTTTATAAAAACTGAAAAATTTTAAATTCTATGGAAAATTTTGATTGGCTCCCGATGGAAAACTCATTTATTAGAATCATTGTACCAAGTTTCATACCGTCATCAAAAAGACAGTGTTTCGCTAAAATTCGGGTTGTATATTTTATATTTAGGTTTACCCTTTTTTTTCAATAATTTACTGGACGACTTGCATGACAAAAAAGCAAAAGCGTGAGGGCTTTTATCGCGCACCAGTCTTTGGAGTTCCTGATAAGTTCCCCAATCTACTCTATGCAATCTCCCCATTCAGGGAGGATAACCAGGCAACTACTGTAGGGTTGCAGACATTTTGCATCACTTCGCTTTTCGGGCTTTTTAGATTTTGTTCGCCAGAGATATCGCCAAAGTAAGAGTCTTGAAAGCGTATATATATTTTGACACACACTTTAAGAAAGTACAGCGCATAAGAGAGTTGTTTAAATAGGTTGCACCTTTTCTCGACTTTCTTAGATGTATCTAAACTCAAAATAATGTTATTCCGTTCATTAATTATTTAGAAAACCAATAAAAATTAACAGAACTAGAAAAGAAGGTGTAGGTGGCGCTACCTCCCAAGGGATCAAATAGGTTTCGTTATTGGCAGAAAGTGGTATTCGGAGTTAACGATGAGGATGATTTTAAATGTTACACGTAGTTTGACACTGTTTCTTGAATATTATGACAAAGTAGGACACTTTTTGTTTGATTCTAAAAAAGAATGAGGGTTCTAAGAACTATCTATTCGTAAAAAGTGTGTGTTGAAAAAATTAACATTGTGGGTATAGGGGCGCTTGGGGTGCCATCTAGGGGCGGAAAGGGAAAGCTTGCAGCTGATGCACCGCCTTAAATAACCCGAAATACAGGTATTCAAAATCATGTCTCCGAAAATTTTTTTTATTTCACCAGCATCACAACAACTATTCTCTAAAACTTTATTCAGCAGTGAAACAACTATACCCCTTATTTACATTTTTACTTTTACTCGTTGAGTTTGTTTGTGTTGACTCGTAGACGCTCGTCGCTGGCTTGTATTTTTTGATTTCGAATATTTGTATGGTGTGAATTATTATTCTCAATGTATTTGTAATTGGCTATTTGAACTTGCTCCTATAAAAATATCTGATTGAAACTTTTTTTGTTCCAGGTCCTAAGACAGAAGATGAAACTCATTCCAATCTGCAGGTGCAGGTAAAGATGTTTTACTTTTAATCACAGTTTTAAAAAAATTAAACGTTTATATCTGGTAAAAATTTCGAGACCGGTGCCACTCATGCCAACGCATAATACCTCAAACCCGAAAGTATTTCTCAGTTTGAGAAAAACATTCTTTATGCTTGACTTTAATTATTTACTTGCATTATGGTAAAATAGTTTGAGGTGTATATGAACAGATGGCGACACCATTTCAAACTTCTCGCTAAATTTAGACTGGGGTGAATCCAAAAGTTAAATTAAACTTCCCCAATGTTTTTCTTCAGTTTTTGTATGTTAGTAAGGCAGGAGATGGGTCGAGCTACTGGGAACATGCCATGGTAAGATTTTGCGTTTCCAAATTAGCCTTAAAAGCCTTTCAATCATATCTAGTTTTAATATATCTTCTAATTATAAATTAATGTCTCTCAGATTGTAAATAATGCCATAGAAAGTAGTGTTTGAAATTTTTAATAGAATTAGCTTACTTATTATTTTAATGACTAAGAATTGAGTATGGATTTGTATCCTAATTTTAGGACTAATTTAACTAAAATGTTATAAAAAGTAAAATTCAGTTTTATTTGAATTTTGCAATTCTATTGACAAACTTCAACTATAAATTACTATTCTTCTGTAAACAAACCCCTTAAAAGAATATAAATAAGATCTACTGAATTCTAGTTTGTGTTTATCTGTAATTATTTTTCATTCAGTCTACCCTTCCAAAGAGCACATCGAAACGAGCCAGCAGTGCTCCTCCATCCAGGAGAGCAATGTTTGCATCCTCCAAATCCATACCAAGTGCCAGTAGTAAGTTTTATGCATTTTATCTATACAATAAAAAAAGGTTGCTTTTACTAATGTTGAGTTTCCTAATTCTAACTTATACCTAACCTGAGTCTTAATTTTAAGATAACAGCTTTAAAATACTTTGAAAACTGTGGATGTGGAATATTACTAAATTTAAACTGAGTAATATAGATTTAATTTGAATATTTATTTAAAATATTATTTGGGTGTTGACTTTTGTGGGATTGTTGAAAGCTTTACTTGTAGTATGTCTTAATCTCCATAAATGTTATTTCTTGCATCTAGGTGTAATTTAAGGTACATGTTTTTTGTTTTGTTTTTGAATAAATTGATCACCTATTAAAAAATAAATTTTAAATACATTTATATTATTAATGTATTATAAACATCTTGATTAGAATTTTACTCTGTTTGAAGCAAATATACTTAAATAAAATTTTTTTGGTGCATTCTCACTCTTCCCTTTTACCTAAAAAGCATCCAAAAGGAAAACAAGTTTGAAGAAATCAGTTTCTTCAGGTAGAAAGGTTTCAAACTACTAATTTTCATACTTTGCATTTGTAAACCTTTTGCTTTGAGCCCTGCTAAGAATCTTAAAGAGGTATTGATTCAAGGAGCTGGCTTTTTAACCTATGAATTTATTTATAAGTTCTTAACTCAAAATACATTACTTATATATTATTTAAAGGCCAAATTTTAAGGCATTTTATAAATGTTGCAGGAAACTTTAAAATTTTTTTTGAAGCTGTTGATTTTTTCAATGTGATATTTTAAACTTTGGGTTAGTGCACAATTATTAAATTAGGTGTGCATTTGCATTGTGCAAAAAAATTGTACAAAATTTCTAGCTCTTCAGTATATGGTACTGAAATATCTAAACTTTTTTTGCCAACTTTGTATTCTTGGCTAAACTTTTCAAAGCAACCATGGCTAATGGCTTTGCACAGAATGATTCAGATTTTAATGTTAATGATACTTTATTTTTTCTATGTGGCTGCTTCATGCGTCAATCAATTTTTTACTTAATTATATTTTTGTTTCTTATCTTCAAGGTTCATTGCCTTTGCCTTTTAGGCCCAATTTTCTTGATACCGGTCAATATTTCCAGCATGCTGTTAAGTGCTTATTAGCCAACTAATTGCTTATGTATTTTATTCTTCCATCACTTAAGACTTGCTCTATTTAGCACTTAAATGTTTTTATTGGTTGAAACTCTGTTACTGGAGAGTTCCACTGGAACTACTACTAGCATCTGTTGTTATGTTGATAATTGTTATGTTATCTAATTCACAATAATATCTAATAATATAACAATTATGTTTAATGTACAAGTTAATTTAAATTTGGGCCAAAAGACCCTTCGGTGTTGCACAGAAAAGCAAAGAATTATACATGTAATTCGTCGCTCTTACGTTTCTTTGTTTCTTTACAGCTCTTGGTTTGCCTATTTTTACAACCCTTTATCTTACTATTTATTTTGTAATTTGTCTATTACTGTTGATAAAAAATAAGAATTGAATTGGGAGTCTGTGTCAAGCATAGGTCATACATGTGATTCTTCCGCCAATTCGCTTAGAAAAATTAAAATCCGACAATTCGATTTGCAAAACTGAAATTCCACTTTCTTTTTTTCCAATCGTTTTATACTGAAAACTCTGACCGCTTGTGGGGCCTAGTACTAAATTTTAAAAAATTAAAACAATATCGAAGTAATATGAAAGTTAGTTAAGATTTAAGCTTAAAAATATGAATCTAGCATATCGAATCCTAGATCTCGGACTATACCCTGTCTTGGGTCATGTGCAATAAAAACCCAACCAACCTAGATCTCGGGAAGTAGAAGCCGATGGACCCCCTTTACTTAAAATGAAGAAAAATTTGGGTGCCATCGAATTTTTTTTAAATATTTTCCGCCATTTTTTTGTCTGTGTTATCACATGTATGATAGGTGTTTATGTTCAGAAATGTACTACCTATAGAAGAGGTTATGTTTTAATCCAGCAAATAACTTAATGAAATATGCTTTAAGTTATCACAAATAAAGTGTTTCATTTTGTTTGTTGTCTTATTACTAAATATACCTATAATTTAAAGTTATGCATATTTCATATGGTTGTTTTTTTTCTTTTTCACTGGTGGTGGAGCTGGAGGAGCAGACGAGGAAATGTTTATGAAATCATTTGAAAATGTTCCAAAGATCACGGTAATCCTACTTCGATTCTTCTTTAATATGTTTTTAAAAATTGGGAATGATTAATGTAAGGACTTTTAGCTTAAGGACTTAAGATAAGTAAGGAATGTGATGTATTGGATGTATTCTCACTGAAAAATTTTTTTTTGTTCAAACTTATATCTATCTTCTGAAAAATAAACCCTTATTGTTTCATGAGATTTATTTGATGTATTTGCTGCAAAAAAATATCTGTATTAACCTCATAAATGATTGAAATTTTTTTCTGGCCTCACCACTGTGTATATTTATTCCTTTTATATTGTTTAAGAGCCCCAGTGGCGCAGTGGTAGTGCATCGCGCTTCCACGCCACAGGTCCGGGGTTCAAATCCCGGGCTGGGCAGGGTCCACTCAGCCTTTCATCCCTTCAGTGGGTCGATAAACTGAGGACCAAGCATGCTTGGGAACTAAACACTGGGGGTCTCGCGTTGTGCTGACCACCTAACCGGGACATTTGCCTAGCACCCCAGGCCCCACGGTCACGAAAACGAAGATGGGCATCATAGGCCTTGGCCCTCTAGGGCTGTTGCGCCGATGGTTTAGTTTTATATTGTTTAAGTTTTTACCTTTAATACATTTAAACATTCATGATTTATATAAGGTGTTTATTAGTTTTGCTTTTCTGGTTATTCTCACTCAGTTCAAATAAACTCAGATAATCAGGACTCTTCTGTATTTACCGAAAGAGGTCTGGTCCTTACCATTTAAATTATTGATGTTCTATTATGTTTTTCTTAAATGTTATTCATTTTCAAAACATAAATAAATGTTCAATTTTATTTTATTTATAATCATAACTCATAGGTAGTGTTTTCATGTGAGTAGCGTTTCATCATTATGACAGTATTTTGAGAGATTACCTCAATTTACTTGTAAATTTGTATGTAATGAGTTTGTATTGTAACACAGTGCATTCTTTCATTCATATAATTAATTTATAATTTTTCCTCTTCACAGCTATATTCTGCAAAGGATCTTGAAGCAGAGTTAATCAAAATTAAAGATGTTCTTGGCAACTCTACTAGTGATTGGGAAAAGCGAGTCGAATCTGTAAGTTTTTCCGTAAAAAGTTTTCTTTAACCAACTTTGTATACCAGACCTGCCAACTCTCTGGCTTTTATTTTGAATCGCTGTTGTTGTTGTTGTCGTGTGCCACTTGGTACTACCCAAGCTCCACAAGGATTCAAGGCAAAGGGGGTGCGGCTCCTGAGAAAGTGAGGCCCATAAATGGCAGGAGTCCGACTTCTGCCTCATGAGATGATAGATGCTGCCACTATCTATCGCCACCTCCACAATTTTGCCATGTATCGAAGGGGAGGGAAATAGTCTCCAGACACCTGGACCCAAGGTAAACTGCGCCATGACGGACCACAGGACTTTCGGACCCACAGATTTAACGAGCACGTACTCCGCATACACTCGGTGGGTCTTTAGCGGTGTCGGGAATCGAACCCGGGACCCTAGTCTCAGGGATGCAGAATATGTCAGATCCGGCGATCTAGGATCGGGGGAAATTTTAGCCATCTGGGGAAATTTTGTGGAAAAGTATACTATTGAATTGAATTTTAGTACAGTAATAAAAATATACGTGGCGATTCGTGTCACTACTTTTTAACAGATTTATGATACTGACAATAATTCAGAATTTTTGAAGGTCTTTATAATTTTTTTAAATTTTGGGGAAATTTTTGTATGGATTGGGGGAAATCTTGAAAGTAAACACATTTTCTGCATTCCTGCCTAGTCTCAACTATTACTGAGAGTTTTATCAGGCTGTTTTTTATCCTGCACCCGATCAAAACAACAAAAAAAATGAAGTTGGAGATTTTAATTAAGGGCAGAAAACTTAGCCCGAAAGCAGGAGAGTTGGCAGGTCTGGTATACCAATATCTAGAGGTAAATATCGTTAGAGTTACTAAGCATTTCTTTCAATAAACTAACTTTCAGCAACTAAAATAAAAAAAAGAAGGGAAATTATTATCTCTCCAGATAAAGAAAGTATTGTGTTTAGAATTCTTCAACTGTCCTTATTAACATTATGATGTGCTGTAAATATTTAATAATTTCTGTTGAAGTTGCATTTTGACAACAGCTTTGGTGTAGGAAAAATGGTTGAGGGCTTAACAAAAAAGTCGGTTTTGTTTTTAGCGCTTGTTTAATAATTTAATACAATTCTTTTTTAAGATTAAAGCTGTGAGGAGCCTAATTTTGGCTGGTTGTCATGAATATGAAGAGTTTTACTCTTACCTGAGACAACTTGAGCTGCCTTTTCAATCTTGTGTAAAAGACTTGCGTTCTCAAGTAGTAAGAGAAGCCTGCATTACAATTGCGTAAGTTTTTTTCAAATGCTATTTGCTCTCTTTATCAAGTTTCCTAAATGTGTGTTGGTTGCTTATTTTCCCTCCTTTAAGATGGGAAAATAGCATTGTGAAACAAGGGGTGTTGAAAATGTTTTTACTAACTTCGCTTCCTTAGTTGAGTTTGGAAAATTTTTAACTACAAATTAGCTAAATGCATGTGTTTTAATTTTTATGTCTAATATATTTTTGAAGAAATGCACAGTTTGACCTAAAAATACAATGTTTTTGATTAACTGTAAATTACTGAAAAAACCTCACTGCTACTTTCCACTGTCTATGGATGTGGTCAATTACGTACGATATTTTGTATATCTTGAGCGTTTCTTAAAGAATATATACTAAATTTATCATACATTGTATGAAAAAAAGTATAAATAAGTTGTATATTTTCTCCAAAAATTTCAACTCATCCTTAATTGCTAAATCAGACACATTCTGCACCCTTAGAGAAACTAGGTAATTTTAATAAAAAACAGGACCTATTTTATTGTAAATTAAAAATAATAGCCAATAAAGGGAAATGCCGTTTTTGTTTTTCTAAACGTTTTTTGTTTAATTTCTTATCTAGAGAGTGATTTTTAGTAGATCTTGTATATTGGGCATATGGGAGGAATACTATTTGTCTCTATAGTTTTAAAACATTAGTTCATTTACTTTTACAGATACCTATCTCAGCAATTAGGAGCAAAGCTAGATCATTTTGCAGAAGCCTTGTTACCTTGCCTTATTAACTTAATACAAAATAGTGCCAAGATAATGTCCACTGCTGGAATAGTTGCCATACGCTTTATCATTAGAGTAATTGTTCTTTTTTTATGTATCTAATTTCTTTTACGTCTGTATCATGGAAGAAAAATTAATTAGTTTTTCTTTTAGTACACTCATGTTAGTCGATTGATCCCCATCATAACGTCTCACCTAACCTCAAAATCAAAAGACATAAGGAGGTGAGTAATGTTTTGTATTAGTATATTTGAAACTGTTAAAATTATTTACTGTCTAAAAAAGCCTAATTTTCATTTGGAATGAATTTTTTGTTCAGTATAAGTTGTCGAATAAGAAATTGCTGCATATTATTCTGTTCTTAGGGCTATTTATATATCTTGTATGCAGGGTTCGTACGCCTTGAAAACCTTGAATTTCAAAATTTCGTTTTCAAGGCCTTGAAAAAGCTTATTTTACCCTATTAGCATTGATAATCCTTTAATTTTAACTGAGCCTCAATTTTTTTGGATCTAGAGATTATTATATTGGATATTGTTGCCCCTTTCTTATACTAAAACCTTTTCTTGCATACACTTAAATGTAAAATGCTTGTAACAAAATGCACATTTGGCATAATTGGCCATCCTCTTAAAATACCTTCCTCCAACCAAATATTCGCATAATATGAGCAGACCTGGAAAAAGTGCACAAACCTACGAACCTGGTTTGGGGGAAGCCCATGCCAGCTCCATAGGAGCAATACATAAGGTTTGGGTAAATTTGATTAGGTTCGGGGGAAGGTTACAACTTTTTCCAGGTCCGAATAGGAGGGTAAGCTATGTAAAATAATTTTTTTTACAGAACCTGCTTTGAATTCTTGAATCAACTTCTAGTGACTTGGCCTACTCATCCATTGGAAAAGCATGTTGTTATTTTAACTGATGCCATCAGAAGAGGCATCAGTGATGCAGATGCTGATGCAAGAGCATATTCTAGAAAGTAAGAAATAAATGGAAACCATTCAAATTGCTTAAATTTATGTTTATTTTTTCTTTAATTGTTAATAAAAATTATTATTATTATTAAAAAAAATTAAGTCTTTTTGAACTAATGATTTGAAAAGAGCTAAAAGTAAACACTTAAAGTTAGAAGAGCTCATATTATGGTAATTGATACAAAAAAAAAGGTTTCTTATTATATTGATGATTGAAATTTTGCAATAATTAAAATTTTGAAAATGCTGATACAAAAACAATTTAAGCAACTTACTTTCCAAACATTAACTGAAGTATCAAAACTGATAATACTGAATTACACCAAAAGTAAAGAATCACAAAGCTTCATTCTATATTTTCCAGGGCATTTTGGAGCTTTGCTGACCATTTCAGAGACCAAGCTGATTCTCTCCTAAATTCCCTCGACAACAGTAAACAAAGAATGTTGCACGATGCATTTCCTATGAGCAACTCATCCAGTAACAGTTCCTTAACTCAAAATGGAAAGTCATGCAGGTCTCATGGCTCCAACTCTGTAGGGTCAGTAGAAAGTCTCAGGTAAATAAGTTCACTTGACATGAATAGAGGCATCCTTATTATACAGCGTTAGAAATTGGGGGAAAAATGGTCCTGTGGACCACTACTTTGCAAACCTTACTGGTCCTCAACGAAAATGACTGGTTTGCCAAATTAAAAAAGAGTAAATTTTTTTAAAGTAGCTAATGCATTTAAGTGAATACCAATAATTTATTTTAAAAAGTTAAACTCAACAAACTAACAAAATAAACAACTAAGTTAGAAAATGTCTTTTTTAAGTTTGTCTTAATTAATTTCTAATATTGCAGTAATTGAAAAAGAACTTCTAATTAGTTTCGTAGGAAAAAAAGAACGGAAAGAAGTAGACCACTGCCAATTTCAAACGCTGCTACAGTCGAGTCCGCTTAATGTGATCGCAATTGTCCGAGACTAAACTGATAACATTATCCGATCGATAACAATAAGCGATCCCATATAAAAAAACAGCAAACAGTGTATTTAGATTGTTGCTTTAAAATCAAAATAATGTAATCGTAATAAAATGTATTCAAAACTCTATTTTTACACTATGTAAAATTTTAAGGGGAAAATATAAGAGTAGTTCAGTTAATAAAATTAAAATAATCGCTTACTTTGTATTTTTATAGAAAGGTCTCTTTTTTTCTGCTCCATTATAGCCTTCCACTCCAATAAACCACTTATTTATAACATAATCTGAATTCCAGTAAACAAGGGAAAATCAAAATCTCTTATTTGAAACATCTGCAAAGCGTGGATCTTGGTGTTTCTTTAACGAATCACAAGTATGGATTCGGACCCCCTCCCTATAACCGTTTTCTTTCAATATAATATGGGGAAGGTTTTATTTTTCTTACTCATACTGAGTTTCAGAAAAAAGAAGCCCCAGATGTTCTCATGGAGCACATGTTTACTTGTAAAAATTGACCTTCAAAATGAAACTCGAACTCAAAAGCGGTCGTTTTAAAGGGGATATGGACAAATTTTGATAATATTAAGCGGAGTGATGATTTATAGTTGATCACATTAAACGGTGTATTTTACATTAAATTAAATAGGAATGATCGGGACCTGTCGATTTCGATAACATTATCCGATTGATAACATTAACCGTGATCACATTAAGCGGATTGGACTGTATTATATTTTACATGGCATAATTTTATAGTATTTGAGATAATTATCAAGTATTTAAATTTATTCTTACTTTGTTCCAGTCCATCTCAAAGCAGTACATTAGGTAGGCGTACTGGAATCTCAAATCTACCCACCCCAAAGCAAAATCATTGTAAGTAAAAAGAAATATGCAGTTCTTGGAACTTGGAGACTGTCACAATTCTAAGTTTTTACTCTTCTAATAAGTAAATTAAATAGGAATGTGTTTTCACAATACTATTTTGTTTTTGTAAAATTTTTATTTTGTGGTTGTGATTAAGGTAACCTGTTATTTGGTTTATGCTTTCTTTGTATAAAGATTGCATGGTTTCCAAAATTAATGGGACTGATTACTTTTATAGTAAATTATTTTGCAAGTAAATACATATTATTGACTTGTAATTAGTGTTTTTTTAGGATAAGGTTGTAAGTTTTTGGAGGATATATCAAACGTGAAAATATTTGTAAATTCCTTACGATCTTTTTCCTTCGAAGCATATGCTTTTGGAGAAATTATAGGTATTTTAAATGCTAAAAAGCATATATTTCTCAGCTGTAGATTTAGGGATTAAGTAATTTTATACTCCTACGTGCTTTTATATATACTAAAATAAGCATTCTACTTAGTTAAATACCTATTTTAAATCACCATGTGAGGCACTCTTGAATTCAATTTCTTTTATTTTTCTAACTTCAAGAAATCTTTTTAAAAATTACACCATTGAAAAACAGATCTTTCATGTCCAAATAAGTCTTAAGTGAATGATATACTAATTTCTAAGGAAATGAGTAGCAATGCCGAACATTGATGAATATATTTTATGTCTAGCGTCTGGTATTCCCACTCAGTTGAGGTCCACAAGTGCGATAGACTTGGCCGCAGTCAGACGAGCCAAAGCCAGAGCAGCCTATTCCACCATTGCAAATCTTCCTCGTGGGTCTGGTGCATCCCTTCGTAAGTTTTCACTAAATCACCGCGTTAATTTGCATCATCCTTTGCTGTTTCTGATCCTTAAATTAAGTTTTGAGAGTTAGCAACTGTTCTGTGGTCCTTGTATATTAGTTTTGCTCTACTTACTCTTATACTTCTGAATCTATTTGACTAAAAGAGGATTTTTGTGTATTTTTTTCTCATGCGTTCATATTTGGATCTTCAGCTCAATCTGGTTAGTGAAATTTGTTTTTAAATTTTAGTGTTTATTAAACCTAATTCATTTGTGTTTGAGATTCATTAAAAAATTTCAATATACTCAATAATACAGTCGAATCCGCTTAATGTGATCACGGTTAATGTTATCAATCGGATAATGTTATCGAAATCAACAAGTCCCGATCATTCCTATTTAATTTAATGTAAAACGCCTCGTTTATTGTGATCAACTAAGTATCAACACGCCGCTTAATGTTATCAAAATTTGTATATATCCCCTAAAAAACGTCCATTTTCAAGTTGCGTTTTGAAGGTCAATTGCTTTTTTTCTGAAACTCTAGCCTTTGAGTGAGTTTGCAGCTGCACCGTTATATTTCTAAAGAAAATATTCGAAGGAGAGGGGGCGAAGCTATGCTTATGATTGGTATCACTATTGGCGCTTTGCAGATGTTTCTGATAAGAGATTTTGATTTTTTACTTTGTTTAGTGGAATTCAGATTAATTTCAGAGATTTATGTTTTAGCCTTTTCCATGTTAATTTTTTGAAAGTTTGCGTTGATCTTGTTCGGATGTCAAAAGAAAACGAATGTATGAGCGGAATCCCATTGGTGTAGGTTAAAACATGAAATTACAAATTAAGATATTATTTTATTTTTATTTATTGGATATTTTACACTAAAAATTATAAGTTGCCAAGTGCATAGTGTAAAATTGTTTTAAATACATTAACTTCGATTACATAATTTTGATTTTAAAGCAAACAATATAGTTACACCTTTTGTTGCTTTTTTATACGGAATCGCTTATTGTTATCAATCGGATATTGTTATCAATTTCATCTCGGACAATTGCGATCACATTAAGCGGACTCGACTGTAGTAAAATCTTAGTAGTTTTTCCCTTGTTTCATAATTTAGTCATATTAATTCCTTTTCAATCATATCAGTAATCCTATTCCTAGCTAAAATTACTTGGTAAAACAACTAAGTAAAAGTAAGCAAAACAACTAAGTGTTATGAATACATAGCTGCCAATTCTTCTGATTTAGCCAGAATGTTTCTGTTTGCTATTAAAAAATCGTTTACTTTCTGTTTTTTGATTCATATCTTCCAATTATTGTCCAATTCTATACTCTATTCATTTTGAACTGGCGCTTGAGAAATAGTGATTTCCCCCACGCTAGAAGCGTTACCATAGTTACTATCTTTGAGCAGCCAATAGTAAGCCTTCTTCGTCACTTTGACGAAGATAGTTGCTATGGTTACCAATCGTTTTTTCAGACTCATGTAAGTCTGTTTGTTACAAATTGGAAAACTCATTAAAAAGGGTAATTCTTCCGGCTAAATCGGAAGAATTGGCACCTAGGTGAATATGAATTTTGTGTTTTCTGAATGTTTCTGAATATTCCATTCCCTTACACAGCACGAGCTGCCTCAAAAAGAAACGATTTGTCTCTTCAGGGTGTATCTTCACCGGAACGGGTTATCCAACGTCCGAGGGGATCATCTCGCTCCCAACGTGAGTTCCTATCACAAAGAACAAATTTATTTGCTTTTAGAGAATAAACTGTGCTTGATTCTTTTACTACTAAAACCATATCTCCTTGACATGCATGCATATTTATGAGTGCTAATTTTAACTACATACTTACTGTTATTAGAATGGGCAATACCAGCATTTTTAGAAAACTGAAAAAATGCATTTTTTAGTATAAGAAATAGATCTAAATTTAAAAATCGACATGAAAGGGGGTTTCAAAAAAATTTAGTTTATATTTTAAAATAAAAATCATCATACCCTTCACACTTGTTTAGGATTGAATGACGTCAGATCTGATTCGGTCTTAGTTTTAAGTGAATATTAGCGATCGCTTTGAATCCTGATGGATTGAAAACAAGTTTTTTGTATTTAACGACCTCACATGCTGTTTTTGCACTTTTATTTAAAGTCAAACTGAAATTAAATTAAAAAATAAATATGCATCAAAATTAAAAAATTTTGCACGTTTATTCCTTTACCAAATAAAAACCTGACACATTAACCAGTCCAATAGCAGAGCATTCCATATTAATCTCCAGCATAAATTTTAGAAACCAAACTTTATTTTCTAATCTATGCTATGCCAAGCTTTATGTTTGGGAAAATTTTCACATCTGTACTTTTCTAAAATCAAACAGTTTACATAAATGTTTCTAGTAAATTTTTAAACTATTTTATTTCAAGAAAAAAGGGGTGAGTGTTAGGCAGTTACTAATCTTTTTAACCTGTTTGTGCATTATGGATCGCTTCTCTAACTCTCCCTCCTTGTGTGACTTACAGCAAGCAGTAGGCCTGAATCCCCTTCCTCAAGGTTAAGTTATGCAACCTATTCTTATTCCACTACTGATGGAAAATCCAACAGGACTCGTAGTAAGTCGGGTATCCCAGTTCCTACAAGTAGAGATGCAAGTCCTTCAAGAACAACATTTGGTATTTTAACTTCCATACATAAAATTTTGATTCTGCTTCTCTGCATAAAATTTCTATCAGCTTCACCTTAACTTTTGGTCAAAATTTATTTACTTAAAAATCTGGAGATTATAATGAATTTCATTCCTACTCTAGTTTTTATTTGTAGTTTCTATTCCATTTTCTATGTTGATTAGAAAACAATTCTATGCATGTCGATTTTTTCCTATCCCATTGTTTCATATGTATTTGTTTTTTTCCCTAATTGTTTCTTTTATCATCTTTCTTAATCCTCCTACTCTAATCTTTTCTAGGGTTTTATTTGCATTTGAGCTTTCTGTTTTGAACAACTAATGCCAATATTTCTATGTTTCTCTATTAAAAATAACTTATAATTTGTGTCTCCATAAGAGTTGGTGAAAAAATCATATTGACATTTTGTTATAGTTCAGACCTTTTCTATCTTTAATTTTAACCTTGTGTCTTTTAAAGATATCTAGACATTTTGTGTTGTTAAAATTTTATGTCTTACCAGAGCCAGAAAAAATTATTTCTTAATGAATTTAAATGAATTCTATTTTTTTCTCAAAATTTTCTACAGAAATTTACATAATTTTTTATACTAACCCCTTCTTAAAAAATACACTAATTGTTTTCACAATCACTATTTTTTTTATCAATGTTGCTCTTTGAGCAATTTTTAATTTTCTTCCAAATATCCTGAAAATATGGGAAAATGCCTACAAAAATTGTGTTCTGCAGTAAATATACAGCATTGCAAATATACAGTAATACTACACAACTTCAGTTTTACATAGGGACTATTTTAATATTGTTTTCATAGTCATTTTCCTAACAATTATTAAATTGTTATTTTATCAATTTGTAAGACAGCTTGATAATAAAAATAAATCTTTATTGCAACCATGCAATCATCTTCTAATTTTCAATACTAGATAGTTTTAGATCTTTCAGCTATTTTAAATGTGCAGTTATTTAAAATAAACATTTATTTTCCTAGCTCATGAGAGGCGTCTAAGTGGTTCTAGATCAAGATTGGCGAGTGCTGGAGAAAAACATCTATCTCCATCTCGTAAGCATTGACACTTTTATTCAATTCTCTTTGTAAGTTATCAGTTATGGTTCTTAGGTATTATCCCGTTGACTGTGCTGTTGAAACCAAAAACGTTTTCAAAGCCCATTGACTTTTCTATTACTGTGCCACTGAATTTAACGGTCGCTGAACAGTCGAAGGGATAATACATAAGTACCTCAGTTATTACTATCTAATCATTCTTGGCCAACTACTTAACATAATAATAAAGTTTTTCCTAACTTGTCCAGAGTTTAAAATTTTTTGAATGCATGAAAATGGAATGAGAAATGATTTTTCAGAAGAAAGATGTCGATTTTAATTTATTAAGTTATTCTTATCTTTTATTTTGCAAATTATCTAATGGGATTTTTAAGTTTTTCCCTGCTTTTTATTGTTGTAAAGTTGCTTAGTTCTTTTTATTAGGTTTAAAAATGTTCTTTAAATGTTTTAATTCAATTAAAAAATTTCTTTATTAATGAATGGTTTTCAGGCTAACATATTGTTAAAAATTACAGCTTCTGCAGGTCCTTTAACGACAGAAAAAACATTGCAGCCAAGTCGTGAAGCAGAAGTAGCTGTTGCTGATGCATTAGTAAGTTCCAGAATATTCAGACTCTGTTTCTTGGAAAAGTGCTGTTAAATTGTAATTTTAATCTTTCTTCTAGCGAACACCTGCACGGAGAAGGTATAATGCATTTGAAGACCAATCTGATGAAAGTGAAACTTCAAGCATTTGTTCTGATAGATCTTTCAGTTCTTTCGGAAGAAATGTTGATGTAAGTTATTTCCCTTGTTTTTGATATGGCAGCAGAGAGCCTATTATTTGTCTGCGCTCGCTTGGCGGAGGGAAGAGGGGCCAAGTTCGAGTAGGGGTGCAGGAAATCAAGGTTGCTGACTTGGCTACTTTTGCACCCCATTGGCAAAGGAGAGGGAAGGGAGGTGGAGTACTTTTTGGCGAGAAGTAACCAGTTTGGAGCGCTCTCTCCCTACCTATCCAACCCCAGGGAGAGAATGGCCTTCCCCATTTGGGTTTACCATTCGTGCCAAGCGAGCACAGACAAATAATACTCTGTTGCATTATTCAGGAAACAAAAATTGTGAAGAGACAAAATTTATGTAATTCGTAGCAAGAAATTCATCCAGTTGCTTTGATGTAATTTAAATTGATGTTTCAGGACATAAATGAAGTGATTCATAGTCTTCATAGCATCCACTGGTCAGACAGAAAAGAAGGTCTGCAGGCTTTACATGGCTACTTCCGATCTGGTCGAACCTTATCCTTAATCGAGCTGAAAAAAGTAACTGATATTTTTTCAAAAATATTTATGGATCCTCATACAAAAGTAAGTATTTCTCTCATTTCTAATATTTTACAATCTTTTCTAATTAATTTACTTTTTGTAGAATTAAAATAAAAATATAATCTACCTTCACAAAACACTATTTTATGTCTATTTTTGTACCTCTAAAAATTCCATTTAAATTTTTTTAAATTCCCTTACAAAGGCTTATTGTTATGAATATATATTTTAATTGTAAATCTAACATCAAGTAGATGAGATTTTTCATGCTAATCTTTTTATAGGTGTTTTCATTATTCCTGGACACCTTGAATGAACTCATCATTGTTCACAAAAACGACTTGCACGCGTGGCTGTATATATTATTAACTCGTCTCTTCTTGAAAATAGGCTGTGATATTTTAGGATCTGTACTGTCCAAGATACAGAAAACTCTTGAACTAATAAAGTAAGCCATAAACCATATAAATAGTGAAAACTGCTGAAATATTAAAAATAAAATTATGTATCAGTAGTGAAGCCCCAATGAGGATGCAAGTGTCAATGCATGAAAAATTTACAATGTACACTGTGGATAAATTTGTAAAATTAAATTTCAAGTTTGATATTTTGTACTGATTTATCACTGCTACTAAAATACCTTTCAAAGCCAAGGAAAACTACATGTCGAGAACAAATGCAGTAAAAATCTCCTCATGCATGCCAAACCGCTTCATATGTGGAAGTTTTCTCAAATTTTTGCTTGTAACCGTTGGCTTTTAACACTCTCATACTTTTAATGTGGTTTGTGTTAAATAAATGCTTAAATTTTGAGCCTTGATTTCCCAACTGTTAGTTAAATGGAATTTAATTGGATTTTAATTTCAGGGAATCATTTCCATGTGAAAATCAGTTCAGTACCATTGTGAGATTTTTAAATGATCAAACTCAGACCCCAAACACCAAAGTATGTTTCAATTTATCATCTCATTTATTTAATATCTGTAGTCCTTTTTATATTTTTTCATTCTTTACTTTCTTTACTTCAGGTTAAAACTGCCTTATTGAAGTACCTGCATTCTTTAATTTGTATTATGGATCCCAGTAAATTTTCAAGTGCCAATCCTGAAGTTTGTGCTGCTTTTATGAAAATAATCTCATGGACAGCATCACCAAAGTGTAGTGACTTGAGAAAGGTCCAATATTTTTTATTATATTTGCATCACCAATTCAAAATCATTTAATTTTAATAAATATAGTTTTGGAACTGTAAAGAACATATAAATACATAATAATTTTATTTCATATAAATTTTACCAACAAATTTGTGATTTTAAATTTATTGCATTATTTACAGCATGGGGAAGATGTCCTTGTTGCTCTGTTTGGTTTAAATCCTTCTGAGTATTCTAACTTTATTGATCAACTGCCTAAAGGATACAAAGTAAGGTCTTCAAATAAAATTTGTTTTTGCTCATAGAAATTCCCCATTAAAATATAAATATAAAGTATATCTCAATTAATACACCACTAACCTAAGCTTTTAAAAACGATACAAAAACATAAATTTAAGTGTTCAAAAGCATTTATGTTCTGAATCTTGACATTTTTAGAATATAGGATAGGTGTATACTTATTTAAAATTAACTTCCATGTTCCTCATTTTAAAGGGGTAGTTTTTCCAAATGAGATCTCTGTAGCAATCGGCTCTGTCCGACCACTAGAAGGCGTCGCTGGCACGCAGGTGTTTTTGTTTGAGTGTGTTCTTTCTTATGCTGGAGAGATCGGCAGACGCTGCAATTGTCAGCTGTGCTTGTATTTTTCAGTAACTAAAAAGCTGTTTGTTCTGAAAAGCAATTTTTATTAGAGTCACTCGGCTAGAACGCATGGCAATCTCCAAAAGAGTTAATGCAATAAATACTCAACTCTATTTGGAAAAAACAACTAAGGGATATTCTTGACTGGAGATTAAAATAATATTTACGCTTGCAATAGACATTTCTATTATATTTACAATCATCCATTAAAAATGTTTTATTTATATTTCACAGTGTTATAATTAACTTTATAATGAAGAAACTGCATTCAAACAATTAAAAAACCCGCTTTACTATTAACCATTATCTTCTATTGTAGGACAGTGCATTTCAGCTCCTTCACTCACGATACCCTCGATCGAATCCCGACACATCTCGCTCTCTTAGCAATCAGACCTCAACTTCTCCAGCTCGTACGCTTTCACCCAGCTCTGCTCATCCTTGGTTAGTGCATTTTATCAACTGACTTTGCTTACTAATATTAAATAATAATTGTATTGCTCTGAAAAAACTAGATTTCTAAATTAATAATATTTCTGTATTTAATATCCGCTAAAAGCATCATTTTTCAAGTAAGTTAAAGTAATGAGTTGTAAAGACATAGACATGGCTTTCCTCAATTAAGATGAACGTTTTAATTTTTATTTTCCGAAATGAGAAAAATATTCTTATTTTTTCAGTTCATCAATAATTTGGGCTGTAATTAAATGGTTTGCCTAAGCGTTTTAGAACTGACAAGTTTATTGTATACCATAACTCAAAATTTGTGTAAGTTAGGGCAGTGTAAGTCTAATTTAATTGTTGGATATTGAATTTAAAGGAGTTATAAACCAACGAGCAATTTTAAGAACATTCTAAATATAGTTAATGTTATGAAAACTTCTAAAATCATAGAAATAACCTTTAAAGTATTTTGACAGGTCCATAAGTCAAGGGGGCACCCCTCAAAATTGCTCTTTTGATTTTGATGATACAGAGAACTTGAATCCCGAAGAAATTAGTAGCTGCTGGAAGAAAACAGTTTCTGAAATTGAAGGATTCAAGTCGGGTGACTTTTATGACAAGGTTCCTGAGAAACTGAATCTTGATCCAGAACTGCAATCCCTTGGGTCCCAATTGAGCAGTCCCGATCAATTCACCAGTTTAGAGCTTAATTTAAGTAATGGTTCCTCGCCCACTAAGAAATCTTCATCTGAATGCAGCAGCTTAAATTTCCCTTGTAGTGTAAGTTCTCTTTGAGTTTTATGTACTTTTAACACTTTCTTTTCCTCAAAATGGTTTATTGATAAAAGATATGATCAAAGTTTTATAGATAAAATTAGTTATGATTTGGTTTACCTGATTATCTGCGGAATTGGGTGGCAAGGGTACCGCGGATAACCCGAAAAAAGACTAAAAAGGAGGTGAAAACACGAAAAAACATTTCAGCATAAAAACTTTTGTTTTATTGTACAAAAAACATGCTATGTAAAACTTTTAAAATATGTAAAGTACAGCAGAAACCTTTGCCCTACATCTAAAATTTTTTGAATTCGGTTAAAATTTTTGGTTTGCAATTAAAAAATTTTTTTCGTGGCACTTGCGGATCATCCACTCGCGGATAAACGGGGCTCTACTGTATAACACTTAAATAAATTTTTTACTTTTACTTTTTTATTTTATTTACTTAATTTGTGTTAAGAGTAATAAAGTTAATGGCTTTGGATGTAAAGAGGAAACTATGTTAGCAGTTTTATGATGAAAGACAATTTTTCCTTTCGGGAATGAAAATCTTAATGGGGAGTGTTTGCAAAATCATAATGTAAGGCCTTAATGTTACCTTTATGTATACTCTGTGTGAGTAATTTTGAATTGAGGTATACCACTGTGGCCATGAAACTGAAGGGTGAAACTTTTCCTCTTCATTTTTTCAGACTACCACAAACATTCCCCAGTAAGTTTTATAATTATGCTAAACCTTTTCTCTTGTGTGCAAAGCCTTTTAGAGTTAATGTAAAATTTATTTTATCACATTATTTATTAACTGTTTTTTTAACAGGAGGCTTCTCTGATGCTGGATAAAGAATTAGAGGAAGTATCTTCTCTTAAGGGAAATGAGATAGATGGTTCGTTGAGCACTCACAGTAACTAATTTTTTCATACTTCTTTACTTTATTTTAATTGAAAGTTAATGTTTTATGTCAAATTTCTTTCAAGTAGGAGATTTTGATGTATACACTAAGATTTAGATGCAATTTGAGAACTTGGACCACTTAAAATAATTTAAAATGATTATCAATTTAGTTTTAATGGTTTATGATTACTTCATGCATCAAATTTCAAACCTTTGATACATAAAAAGTTATAATCCCCCCTTGTTTTACAGATTGTTGACCAAATTTTTAGTTTGAAATAATTTTTTGCTATGTTTTTTACAGATCAGAAAACAATCTATTCCATTATAAATGAGCTAGATGAAAGTTCCAAGTATGTTATACTTACTTTGATAAAAATAAGAAATTTGTATAAAAATTTTTAATTTTTAAGGATTTGTATAGATAAAAAGTATGGTTAACCCTTTCAATCCTGAACCGTCCAAGATTACCATTCAATCCAATGGGAAATTTAGGGGGGGGGCTAGGTTTAAAAGAGTTAAAGTCTGAGTTGTTATGCATTGTATGTAAATAAAAAAAATTCAAGGAAAATTTTTTAATATATGTTGTACAATAGAGCTTGAAAGCATTTTAACCTACAAAATAACCTACACAAACTTCATTTAATTATAATCAGGAATGTTTCTTAGCATTATTATTCTGTTAAGTTTTGAATTGAAGTTTGATTTTGAGTCTTATGATATTCAAACATTTTAAAATCAATAATAATAATTTATTTCCCCTTCTGTTGTATTAATTAATTTAAAATCTTTCAACAATCATGTCAATATAATCAATGTTTCGATTTGAGATTAAATCTTTTCAAATTCTTTTTTTTTGCAGGGATAAACTTGGTAATGTTCTTGAATTTATAGTAAAAGCTGTTGTTATGAAAAGAAATATTATGAATAATCATCAAATTTTTTTGTTTTATTTCATGAAGGGAGGAAAGAAAAGTAAAAGCTTTGGACTGTCTCATCTCTTTGGCTAGAGAACAATCATCTATCATATCTGAAGATGACTTTCGCATTATTTTGAGGGAAGTGATACACACAATTTCAGACAAATCAGTATGTATTCAGGGATATCCCAGTCTTTAAAAACCCTTATTTACTCTTTAATTTTGTCTATTCTTTACTAAAAGGGCCTTAAGGTACTTAAATTACTCATTGAAGTCCTGTCTTTTTAAGTATAGCTCAACAATGCTTAAACAATGTTAATATGGGAGTTTGTTATTATAAATTGAGAGTAAATTATTTTAACTCTTTTAATACGGCAGGGCATATGATAAATATAAAGCTTGTAACATTATTGTTGTTGTTGGAACGTCATTATGGGATCATTTATGAGTCTATTAGACCATCAGACACATCAACGATGCCATAGTGACGTTTAAACATCAACAATGATGTTAAAAGCTTTATTGATGGGGCATCATATGTCCCCCCATATTTAAAGGGTTAAAAGAGTTCATTAATATTTTCTGGTAGGTTGTTGAAAATAAATTGACTATCTTAAATTGCATTCACACAGGTCCTTAGCATTTCAAGTTCTTACAAGTACCTTAAAAAGGAGTACTTTATTTTTTCAACATTATGTACAAACTCTGATAATTGTAATATACAATCCATGTCAAGATGTTTTGATTAAATTCTATTGCTTAAGAGAGAAAGTTTTATTTATCAATAATTTTTCATTTTATTTACCCAATCATTTGGAGTCTTCTTACGCTGTCATCACTTTGTTATGTGATGATGTAATTATGCCATTTTTTGTTATGCAAGCATGTATTATAAAACCAAACAGGATAGTATCAAAAATATCTATATTTGTTTTTTAAAACTATGCCATCTTTATTCCCAGTTACCTGTGAAAACTCTAGCTCTACAGGCATTGTGTGAACTGATCAAATCAAAAACCGAATACTTTCAAGATTACATAGAGCTTACATTGTTAAGGATCTTAGAAGCCCATAAAGATACTGATGTTGATGTAAGTCATTTCATATTTTCATATCAATGTAATATCGATCAATGTGAATAATTTAATTTTAAATTAAAAAAATGATAAAAAATATCAATAATTCATTAGATTTAGGTTTGTTTACTTTGTATACATTTTTTACTATGTAGGAACCACAGGCCTTTAATTAGACTTTAGTTTGGTGAGAGTTTTACTCTGAGTTATTTTTAAAGTATTTCCACCATGCACATGCACCATGATAGGTTAAATGTTAACCTAATACATTATTTAAAATAATTAAAAAGCATTTATTATTTATTATTAATTTTGATGTACTGAATTTAAAAGTTTTGTGGACAGTAATGGTTTTCAAATGCTAAGAGGAATATTTTTTGGAAATTCGATGCTTTTAAATGCGGTTTCTGTTTTAATGTCAATGTTAAACTCTTTTTAAAATATTAGAAAACCCCTCAGGTGACACAGGGGATGGATTGCACTGTGCAACAAAACTTTTCTAGGAAAATGAGCTCATAAATAATTAACAAATTTCAGGGGGGTTGAATGAACCCTCTTGAATATAACCCTGGTGAATCATAAAATCAACACTCATGCACAATCATAGAACACACACTCACATGGTTTAAAATATAGTTTTTGTACAGTACCTACCTACAGGTTCTGTAACCTGTTAACCCTCTGAATGAGCATCCTGCGATATGGACGTCACAAGTGTATCAAATTCTGAGCACCCCGCGATTTCCACAGGCTCGTGTGTGTCTTCTTTTATTAAGGATTGCTTCAGATACAGCGAATTAGGGATGAATCTGACCATGATTCATAAAACTGAATAGAAATTAACTGTAATTCGAGTGAAATTTATTTAAAAAAATTTTTTTATGATAACATCCGAAATTGGTTTTTCTGGAAACTTAGTTTCACATGAACATGATAAAAATCTATATTAATATTTTCTAGAAGGAAAAAATATATTTTTCAAGTACCCAATATATATAGATTTAAAATATGTAATAAAAAAATTACACAATTTTTGAAGCGGTTTCGGTTTATAAATTGAGACTCAGAGGGTTAAGAGGATTTATTTTTTTACTAATTATTTTTTTATTCCTTTAATGTGTCAGGTTCTGATGATGGCAGACATGTGTGCTGTGGTTGCTTCTGTCAGTTTGCCCCCAGAGCAATGTGTCCGAATTCTCAATGCGCTCATTCTCACTGAACCAATGCCAGTCAATCAAGCCGCAATTAAAATGATGTCCAAGGTATTCAATTCCTTCCTTTCATGTGACTAATGCAGTGGTTCCCAAACCGCAGCACCGTGGAGTGCCAAGAGGTTTTATAAGGGCATAGAAAACTATTACAAATTCTTCTCAAGAACATTGATAATATAAAGTCAAAAAACTGTTTTAAAATTTCATTTGGTAAAATTTTCAAGGGAGAGCCCCTTAACTTCCACTTTAAATAATTCACAATTTGTTTTTTTCTTGAGGCTGGCCTTCATATTGGATTTTTATTTATTTCTCTTTCCATACACTAAATTTTTTCCATGTAATTAAATAAATTTAAAAATAAAATTTTCTTGAGCTTGAAACTTATGTTACATTGTGATTATCTTAGTGATATCAGTATTTGAATTATGAAAAAAATTATTATGAAATTTATGTTCACTGACCTGATTTTAAAATTCCCTCACTTTGAATTCAATGTTAAGGAAATTTGCATAAAGAAACATGAAGCCAGAACTCAAGAAAATAACTTCTCCTCTGTTTAGCTGAAGCTTAGTTAGAAATAGAAGCTGTTTTCCTCTTCAATCATTAATTTCACAATTTAAAATTTAGTTTAGTAATTAATTTTTTACTTTTTTTTATAAATTTAAGTAGTTTTTTCACCATGGGGGCCATGAAAAACTAATATTCCCAAAAGGATTCTACAACCTAAAATAGTTTGGGAACCACTGAACTGACATGTTATTTTATAAAGGACTTTATTGCTATGATTTTATTGTCTGTAAAAAAATCCATTAATGTAATATTTTTTATTTCAGTTAGTGGAACACCATTCTGAACAAGTTGTATTAAAATTACTTCCTGACATCATGCCTGGACTAATAAAAGTAAGTTTTTTATGCTTAAGAAAAGTGTACTTATAATTAAATATTTGTATTATAATCATGATTAACCTAAAAATGTTCTTAATAGGCATATGATAACCAAGAAAGTACAGTACGCAAGGCTGCAGTATTTTGCATGGTGGCTGTGCACAGTAAAGTTGGAGAAGTTATGCAGCCTCATTTGGCAAGTTTAAATAGCTGTAAAGTAAGTCACAAAAATGTTTATCAAACATGTCAAAACCCATTATCTTGTAATTATTTTATAAGTGCAATGTAGCATAATTTTTTTATTTTAAAAGTCAAACTTATTGAATGTTTTTTCCTGTAAAATAATTTTTTAAAACAGTTCAGATTGAATAGACGTAATAAAAGGTATATTTCTTGATGAAAAATCAATTCAAGATTGATTACATACATTAAAATGAATTAATGTTATTAAAATTGAGATATTCGAATTTAAAAATGTTAACTCGAGTAACTGAACTCAACTTGAACAAAATAAAATAAAGTGTTTAATTCATTATATTTTATTTTGATTAAGAATTCATCCCCTAAAACACAAAGAAAAAACCTATTAAAAAGTCTCCAGTGCATGAGGCATTTTTGTTTTAAATTTTAAAGCTCAACATTATTGAAGAAAGTATAAATGTTGTATAATGTGTCTATCTATGACAGTGTACTTGCAGAACAGTTAAAATTGAATGCAGGTATTAATCTTTAAGTCATATTTATAAAAAAACTCAGTAAGTCTAAAAAGAAGAACAAGAAATCTCATTTTTATCCTGTTAAAGAAATGCAAATTTACTGATTGCTTTCTTCTTTTTCTAGATAAAACTTCTGAATGTTTACATAAAGAAAGCGCAACAGCAGCCTTCTAGCTGCAATGGCAGCCCTGGGTCTCCCAGTAAACTATCGCCATTCCTCAGCCAGTGAGTGAAATCCAGCTCTGTATATTGACCTTCTATCAAGTGCTGCCAGTCCAGACTGCATAAATTATTTATCTAGAAACTCCAGTTTTCTGTTAAAGGCAGCTAGGACTTGTGGAGTGGATGTTCTACATGCTATAAATATTCTCATTACCAATAAGACCATATAAGCTCATAACATATTTTATTATTAAAAAGTTAAGATTTTGCCTTGTCAATCAACTAACAGGGAGTAGTCTTCTAGAGTATTTTAACACACTTATATGATCTCTAAATTTATGTTTGAATCTATTTTTCAATATCTTTCCTAGTCTAGCTACTAAAGCAGGTCTAATTATTGCGCTTGTCTATGCATGTGGAATTTTTTGTAATTTTGTAATTTACGAATGCAGTTTTCACAAACTGATGTCGTCTTGTACATAGCATTCCAGATTATTTTAACAATTCTTTGGATGTAGTGTAGCCAAAAAGGTTTAAACCTCAACTTGCTTGGAATCAATAAATTGAAGTTTTTCTCACTAAACTGTTGTCTTTATTTATCACTGACAATATGCAATTTAAAATTTCTGTGTCAAAAAGAAATTGCATGATTCTTAACTTGTCCATTTAAAGTTCTAAAAACACTTATCTGCTTATTGACTTTCCAGCAGTAGGGAACAAAACATTACAACCTCATGGATAAAAACATTACAGTGGACATTCTGGGTTAGGTTAGGAAGATGATTCAGGGTCCATATTTCGTTGTTAAGTGCATTATTTTGTATCATTATTTATAAGAAGTCTCCTAGCGAGGTTCTTCTTAAGAAAAGCAACATGCACCTTTTTCAATGGTAGCCCCCAGAAGTTATATTCTATTTATATTCCAGAAAAGAAAATCACCATGAAACCTTTGGAGATCAAGTTTCATTTAACTGAGTCATAATATTCACGAGATTTATGAGCCATGGTAATTCAAAAAATTTACGAAAAAAAGTAAAAAAATTACTTGGAAAAACATATCAAATTAATTTTCACTTTTGATGTATTTAAAAAAAAATTCTAGTTTATTATTTTTCCAATAACTGGTGTTTTAACAATTATAGAATGTTTTATATTGATTGCAACCGAGCCATGAAGTCAACCAAGTAGAAAAATAGTCTAAATGAAAAAAAAACTGCAAGTTTTTTTATTTGCCACAATTTTATTTTAAATAAGTACACTCATTGCTATAAAAACAGCATTTCAGAAGGAAAAGGGATATAAATACCAAATTAACTACCATTATTATGATTATGCATAGTATCAAGATGAATTGATTAAAAATTCAGCTTTCTTTGAAGTGAGGGGCCCAAGAAAATCGGTAAGGAATATTGTCTCCATAAGTGTCTATAACTGCCACCGTACCTCAAGTTCAAAAGATAAGTGTCCGATATGATACTTTTAATAATTATTTAAGAAGAAATAAATGATATAACTATTCTTTTTGCTATAATTGTGTACTTTCTTATGGCTAGCAATACTGCTATTTGAGATATTTTGATTATTTTCTATTTTGTAAATAGTGTTTTAGCTTATTTTTAAACCCCCTGGAGTCTCATAAGTATTGTTTTTATTTATTATTATTTTTTGATTTAGGGCGCCCATTTGACAGTTTAAATAAGAGCTCTGAAATAAAACACCCTGCCTAAGGAATTTTAAAACTAAATGATTTGGCACCATGAAAATCAACCATCTTGTCTATGTAATTCATGGTTAATCTTTAACTAAAGGCGCCCTAAAAATTTATAACGCGAAATATGATGTTAAGGTCAAATTAGGGGGCGGGCTTAAAAAATCCTTGATGCCCTCATGATTCAGACCTGATGAACACTGAAGTGTAAAATCACTATTGGTTACTGTTTAGTGAAAAGGAGCCCAGGAAAAAGCATAGAGTATTAAAAAATGTAGAAAATGTTTCTTCAAAAGGGCGCCTGGGCAAAGGGCACAAGGGGACACGTCCCCCTGTCCCCCCTGGCCTGCACGGGCCTGAGTCAACCTTTGAAATTAAAAAACATAAGCCGTAATTAAAAAAAATTTGCGCGCATATTCCTTGGATACCTCTATCGAATAAAAAAATAAAAATAAAAACGAAGTGTATATTTGGACGGCCAAAACGGCCAGTGGCGCATGCGCTGTAGGTCTCGTGATTACGTAGCAGTCTCGGCGCTTAGTGATGGAACCAATGGCACGCCTAGCCGTGGAAATTAGAGTAGAGTTTAGTTGAAAAATAGCCGTCCAAATATACAGTGCCAAATAAAAATACTGGAATTGCCCATTCGAATAAAACGAGCTTCAGATGCCAGTGAATACTCTCGAAGTTGTTGGGAAGAGAAATAAACCCTCCCCTATGTAGCGACAACAAAGCCGATTGGTTACAAAATTCTAGTGGTTCAATTCCCGTACCGAAATGACTGAGATCTTCCCCTCATGACCCGATGTTTAAAACATCAGCTTGGCCGGGGTCAGCACAGAGCTCTGGCGTCGGTCCAGGGACTAGTGGCCCGTCAGCGCGTGAAAAGTTAACGCGAATTTCATAAATAAATAATGCTGCCCGGAGCTTTTGACGGAGGTAGAGGCAGAAATGGTGGATTTAATTCCAGTGGAAGTGATGAAGATTGTTAGAATCGTGTTGTGGGGCTACTGGGGCTTTAGAAGGTGTATCTAAGTATATATACTACTTCAGTTTGAAGTTTTAAAACATTCCAATTCTAAATTACAATTTCTTTTCTCGTTTTGTTATGGATTCGATTAATATTTCTTTATAATACTATTACCTCCTCAGTAGGCTTCACAGGCCAATTTAAGGTTGATAGTCGAGGGCTGTAATTCTTGTAAATATTTTTACGTTTCATTTTCATGACAAAAAGGGTTTTACTCTCTGGACCAGTGATTTTCAACCTTTGGTCCTTGAAATAAAATCATTGCCTATAGTAAGTTTGACACTTTATTTACCCTATTAAATAAGTAGTAGGTATCTACTAGTCCTATATGCATATTTTTATTATTGATTTGGTAAGCCATCTAGTGGTCTCCCATGAATTTGATGCGGCATTTATTCCAGATTACAACGTTTCCTGTCACGAGTTGAAGGGAGGAGACATATTGATTTATTCATCCACCATACAGATTAAAAATCCCTTTACATGGTAGGTCAATACAAAACACACAGTAAAATATAAAATACATACAAGTACGATATAAAATACACACAATACACAAATTAAATATAAATTGAAAGAAAATCTTTTTAAGTTTGACAAAATTATCATAGAAAATATCGCTGTGATCCGGTAGGCTATTTACTATTTTAATAAACTGGTTTATAGATTGATTTTCTAAGTATTGTTTTGAGTAAAAAGTTTTAACTAATAGAATTTTTTTTCCTTGTATTATAGCAGGGGGCGTATAAACTTATTTGTTGTAGTACAGTAGGGCAATCGATATTGTTTTTTAAAATATTAATGCAAAACTTAAATATGGTTAATGATCTTCTGCATTCTAGAGTAATAGGTTGGTCAAAAGAGGTTTTGAATTTAAAAGAAATATGACGTAGAAAATTATTCTGTACTTTTTCTATTAATTTAATTAAAGATTTGCTTGAAGGATTCCAGATCACAGTTCCGTATTCCAAGATAGGACGAACTAAAACATCAAAAATATTAAACATTACATTACTATCATTAAAATTAGAAGTTGATCGTTTTAGGATTCCAAGATTTCTATTGGCTCTTAATGTGATTTAACGAATATGCAAGTTAAAATTAAAACCTGATTCATAGATAACACCAAGATCTTTAATATTGGTTTTTCTTGAAATGACAGTGTTGTTTTTTGTATAATTATATAAGTAGGGATTTAATTTTCTGGTAAAAGTTATAACAAAACATTTTTCAATATTAAGTAAAAGGTTATTTTGGAGGCACCAGTTATTTAGATTGTTAAGTTCAGTTTGTAGAATAAATTGGTCATCAGGTGTAGATATTTGTTTAACAATTTTTAAGTCATCAGCAAAAAGTAAGCATGTTTGAAAAACAGAAACTATATCGTTTACAAATAAAATGAAAAGCAGAGGGCCAAGGATGGACCCTTGGAGCACACCATTTTTTTGAGACGCCACATTTTCTAGCTACCTAATTGGAGCGTCTGAGATGACTTTCTCTCGCTGCGTCTCTTTTGCCAATTAGGTAGCTAGAAAGTGTGGCGTCTCCTCCCTTCAACTCATGACGTCACCGTCAGGAAACGTTGTAATCGAATATAGGGGTCCTTGTGGATGAAAAGGCTGATAATCATCTCTCTAAACGACCCCTGACCCCGAAAAGCCTGAATTAATGAGTGGAACGAAATGCCAAACGATATATTATCGGATAGTTCAGTGTCTAATAGAAAAATAATTAGTTGTTTGATTGCTGTTTACTAATGTTTAGTTCATGAAGGGGTGACATCTACCGTCAGAATGAAAAATGAAAGTATTTTGATAGAAAAAAGCCGTTTTTTTGAAGTGCTGTTTGCCGATACGGCCGGTACCATATGGTACCGCTAAGACTTCCCGGGTTTAACCATGCATAAAACACATTTCATAATTCCATTTAACAACATGTGTCTGATTGGTCCTTAAGTGGAGAAGTAAATCTAACGAAGTAGAATTGGGAAATATGCGTTCACCTTACCAATATCGCTAGCCGAAGAGCTTTAAAGACACCATCTGCGGTGTGCTGTCCATTTCGCCCACAACTAAACTTCCATCCCCCCTTTCTTCAACTGAAACACTGGTGTTGGGGATATTAGAGAATATGTTATGGATTGGGGGTAGGCACTAATCTTGTGGGCGAATCGCTGGTGTACCCCATCTGCAAACACACATACTTGGGGCCATTGCAGATAAGGATGCAGTAGTAAACATGAGAGTTCTAAGGTGATGCTCTTACTTCACAGAATGATTTATTCGATATGAAAAACGATCTGGCTTCATTGTAAGGGAAGTGGCCCATAAACGCCCCCATGGGAAGAGCTAAAGATTGCTTTACGAGGTGAACTCCTCTTTATGGATCACGCGGCCATAAAAGAGTGGATCAAAAGGGGTTTTTTCATGATGGGGAAAATGACGAAATTCGCTTCGAGGAGAATGATAAGAATGCGTAATGCGTCCATATAAGGCCTATACTGTGTATCAGTATACCGCAATGGCAAACCACGGTAAGTACATACATTTACCGTGTTCCAAGAAAATATCTCGTTCGGAGATTTGGTTCTTTGAAAGAGATGCGGATTCATTCAAAGAATCCGGGCCTGCGCCAAAAATGGGGATAAAATAATGGATTCTGGCAACCCAGTTCTATAGAAGTTGAATTGCTTACTCGCCAACAAACGGCATTGGCAACACCAAATTTCGCCAAAAATGTCACCCAGGCCCTTATTCTTTGGATTTGCCGAGATGTGATGATACGACGATATTCTGTGCTATCTGACCAGTGGTTATAACCAGCAGTCAAAGAAGGAATCACCGACTATGATTGGAGGAATCCTTGTTAGACAGTTGGGTTAACCGCTGGTCAAGTAGCACAAAAAATGCCGTTAATATGTTTCATAGTAAATAACTAGTTTCTAAATGGGATTCGCGGCACAGTTAGAATTGTATTGAAGAGTGGTTTCCAAACTTTTCACAGGGCATGGAGTAATTGAGAAAAAAAAAGGTTTCTTCGTGGTGATTGGTGATCTGCTTGAAAAAAATAGATAGTTTGCAAAATTTATGTATTACTTGAAACTTGAAAATGTTAATTTTGCTTGATATGATGAATAAAAAAAGTTCTTTCCTTAAATAATCGATCCATGCTTGATTGTGTATTAGTAAAACAAATAACCAGAAATTCAAATTTAAGCAGTTTTAAAACCAAAATGGAGTAAAGTAATATAAACAATAATAGTAACAGTAATAGTAGTTAATAGTAAACAGTAATAGTAACAATAATATAAACGCTTGAAAAGTGAAGCTTTTTTTTATTTTATTACAAGTTAATGTTAATTTGTAATAAAATATAAAGAAATCAAGAAGCTTCTTATATCATGTACGAGCTATAGCTCTTATGATATATCACAATTAAAAAAAAATTTCCTTTTTTATTTATTTCTTAATTGGTTTCGTGGATTTCGCGTATTCCCGGTATATTTTGGAACGTAACTACCGCGAATAACGAGGCAACACTGTATTTTAAACTTTAGATTTTCCGTGTGTATTTAATACTCACCGTCATCAACTTTATAGACGGAGGATGATTGCTCCCCACTATTAAAAAATCCTATTAACATCAAAACGATATAATCGCCCTCCGTTCAGAAAAACTAATTCCAGATTCGCCACTCTTAATCCTGACTTTCTTTCGACGATGGTTGATTAACAGAGATTGCTTCTCATCAAAAATTAAACGCGGTAGTTTGCTGTTCTTGCCTTTCTGAAGGAGCTTTCCAGAAGAAAAAAAGTGCTTGCTAAAACGACTATGAAGCGAAAAACAAATAAATTAGACAAATGACAAAGCGTAGGTGGTTCGTGGAAGGAGAATGAAACCGCTACCACACTGATTCAGAAATTTCACTGTAATAAGGATTCAGTAATAAGGCTGCCATGTATTTTTTCAATGATAAAGTAATTCTAAATTTATTTGTTATTTATGTTGAATTTTTTCATTATTCTTAGATGAGTGGGTTTTAAAGGATGTAAGTTAAAGGATATAATGTATTCAAAGGAGTTTTGTGCTAAATATCCATAACGTAAAAGCCGCGGATATTGGATCTATAGATTATCACGTTTAATAATTTGCTCAAGAATTTAAAGAAATTAAATTCAATTAAATTAAAGAAATCAAGGAATTAATGGAATTACAACTTGTACAGAAGGATTCAACATGTCCGTCCAAACCTTGCACAGAACGGGGTCGGGAAATAATTTCAAGTGGGGTCCAAATAAATATGAAAATTTTTATCGCCGTTCAGAGAAAAATATAGGTATTTAAATACTTTTAAAATTTTCATTCTCAGATACACATATTTTTACAGTTATAATTTGAGCAGTGTACACAATATCTCGTCTTAATAAAACTGCCGCTTTAAAAAAAACTTGTTGCTACGTTGCTCTATTAAAACCTTTCCCAGAAAAACTAACTTAAAATTCAATTCAAATTTATTTATCGGATATGACAAGAGTTGGACAATGGAGGACCGTGGTCCGCATCCAGACAAAATATTTCGGACCGCCAAAATATTTTGAAAATCCTTAATCTTAATGTGTATTCCTAGACACTATAAAAATTAGTTTGACCTTTTTTAAGGTCATAATTCCTAACATTTCTTGGGGGAAACCACCAGACCCCCTTTTCAATATAAAGCTATAATTAATTTACAAGTTTTAAGACGAAAGTTAATTAAATGGTTTCGAATCTTATAATTTAGGAGATTCGTGAAATGTAAAAAGTTCATTTCTTTGTTGTTTATTTTGTGCTTTTTCTTTGTATTCCCGAAAGACTTTTGAAACCTTAATTTATTAACTACGAAGAAATAAACTTTAACATTTCAACACATCTCCTAAATAATAAGATTAGAGACCATTGAATTAACTTTTGTCTTAAAATCTTGTAAATTAATAATAATAATAACAACTTTATTTTGAAAAGGGAGTCTGGGGGTTTTCTCCCAGGAAATTTTAAAAAATTTGACCTTAAAAAAAAGGTTAAACTAATTTTTAGTGTCTAAGAATACATATTAGGGATTTTCAAAATATTTTCGGGTGGTTCAGGAAATAACCTCAGGGGGCCCGGATGCGGATCGCGGAGTTGCCGCCCCTTGTCATATGCGATAAATATAACTTAATATATCATGTAAATGAAAATAAGAAACAAAAGTTTACTACAGTAAATGGAATAATTTTACACAAAAAGCTAAATGTTGAACATAAATGAAGTTCAAATAATAAAAAATAAAAACTCGAACGAGATTGATCCTTTGTCTTGAAGCATCGTTAAGGGTAATTTGTTGAATGCAGCGAAACTCACAACGAGAATAACCGTTTAAGCGATTGTCCCTTCCTAATAAATATTCGGAATCATTCGGAGTAGTAATTCCATTCCTAATGATAGTTGAAGATGATGTATTTTAATGGCCTTTTACAGCTAATGACCACGATTCGAGTTGTTGAAAGAGATAGAAAGGGCTATGTGCTCTTTGAACCATTTGGACTTTAGAATTTGGGTTGGTTTTTCGCTTTCAATCAACTTAAAACCCTTTTTTTTTCATAAAACTTGAGCTATATAGTATAGCCAGGTGTTAAATCCCGAAGAAAAGTTTTGTTTTTAAATAAAAACTTAGGTTGTAAATAAAATTTATAAATTTGAACATTACTCATAAAGGTACGTTATTTTAATAGGCGGGCTTAAAGCCCCTAATAGCTAAAACTTTTTTGAACGGTTTATTTTAAAAGCATTGTTTATAAATTATTGTTTTAAAGTTTTAAAAATTTTCCTTATTAGAACATACATCAGTGTTTTGAGATGGTTTTTACTAAGATAGAAGGGTGTATATATAACTGTACTTTTGAAAATTAAGTTGACCAGAGTAAATTTAAAATAAAAAATATTTTTTTAGATAGGTTCATTTTTGGTGTGATAAAATACAAAACCTTATCTTTGTTATGATTTGTAAAATTCTCTATTCATTTCGTTTAAAACATTGATATTGTATAGTGCATACGGTAACGGTAGTTTCCCAATAACTCCGGTAGATGGCAGTAAAACCATTTAAAGTTTAAACATCATCATCCAATGTTTTAAGAATGTTTATTTTTTGAATTTTAATAAAGTCAATGTTTTTTGTCAGATTAGTAAAGGATATTAAATGGTTTAAAATAGGTTTCAATTATGTTAGAAACGATTAGAAACAAAGCAGAAATTCATTACTATTGGTGGAAGATATTAATTTTTCCAAACTTAAATAAATTTGAAAAGTTAGAGAGACAAACAAGAAAAGAAAAATGTCGTCAGGTAAATAATTATTTGCAGTAAGGCTTATATGTAAAAGAAAAAAGAGAAAACTTTATAACGTTTTTAACACGTTTAAAAATTCTATCTTTGGTAGTTTTTAAATAAGTCAGCCGCTTAGTCCTTAACACTAAGAAAAATAACACAATACAGCATGCAAATAAAGAATATTAATTAAAAAATTAAAATAAACTTAAATTGAAAAAAATATTTCGCGAACAAAACTACAATATACCTCAATAGGTATTTTATTTTGTCACTACAAATTAAATTTTGTGGAAAATTAAGAATAAAATAGTGCATAAAAATTTAAAACAAATGGAAATTATTTATGATAAAGAATTACATTTAAACTTAACTACAAAATGAACTCGACAGTATTACTTTATTGTTGGTTTCAGTATATTAGTGAATTTCTTTTGATTACATAAAAGTTGTTTTTCCTGCTTGATTCATTTTTAAGGCAAACCTGTAGAACGACTTTTTCCTTTATAAGAGATTATCGGCAGTGAAACAAAGCATAAAGGTATCGCGGTTCAACTGTTCCTGTAGAACGACTTTTTCCTTTATAAGAGATTACCGGCAGTGAAACAAACAACTTTTGCGCTATGGGGTAATACAGGTGTTAATTAGTGTCCTAAAAATATTTTCTCTCGAGACCCGTATAATAGCATTGGAACAAATTTATCTGACGCTGTGTCCGGCAGACTTTGTTAGGGTCTATTTAAAATTTACTTTTCACAAATTTCAGACGATTTAGAATCCTTCCGGATGTTAAATATTTTTAAACTTTTCACTAATTGAATTTATTAATTTTTCTAATGGATTAAGACAAAAAAAACTTGCTACATTTCTAATGGGGATATTTTATGCTGTTTCTGTTTTAATGATTTCATTTCTCTTATAGTTTTCAATTATTGCACCCTGTTTCCTTAATTATGAAATTATTTTTTAAACGGGGAAAAGTATGCAAGCTGTTTTAACAATTCCACCCAAAATCTACATCCCCAGTTTTTGGAGAACATAAAAAATACAAACAGAACTTTATGTCTACAACCAATAATTTCCGAGAAAATGGTAACGGTAATAGGTATGACATCAAATCCCGTTTACGCTAAAACAGATTTATTGAAAACGTAAACACGTTTATTTGGATATGTTTCCAATCTAAGACGTTAAAAATATCCCTTTGCCTTGCATACGTGCAATAAAATAATTAAGTTTTTATTGAATATGACGTTGAATTAAAAAAAATTCATCGTTGAGGTATAGTTATTTTGTTAAATTTTTCCACTCTACGCACATTTATTGAAAATATAAACATGGTTCATTGGATATGTTTAAGCACTAAGAAGTTAAAAATATTCTTTTCCCTTGCATATCTGCACCGTGCAATAAAAAATTGTTTTTATCGGATATGACATCAGATTTTTCGAAACATAAAAATCGTCGTAGTGTTTCTTTAGATAAATTTCATTTACTCCAAGCAAGGAATATTTCTGTTTAGAGATTGGAGGAGTTGTAGAGACTCCCTGTATACAATTTTAACCAAATCTACAGCGTTTTCTTAGAAATAAGAAGGAAATATGATTTTTAAAATTTCAAAACACATTAAATATTACAGTCACGAACGCGGCATTACTGCATTAAGAAACCCTGAATTCAATGAAACATTTTAGTAACTTTTCCACCATGCATGGTTATTCACCAATTTTTATTATACATAAGTAAAAGTATTAAAATACAATTTAAAAAAATTAATTCCAGCAAACAGCCTTTTTCAAATGAAAAGATCCCATAATTATTGCTCCAAGGCTAACACAGCATTCAAACTAAGATTCTTCCCTTAATCAAGCCCACTTTCTATTTCGGCCTCTGATCCAATTCGTCATTTATCAAGCTTATACAAGAGGAAATGAGCAAGAAAAAAAAGGCCGAGAAATAAAGACCGATATAAAGGATTTAGTATTTAATAGCTGAGCTTTTTCTTCCGCAAACTGCTGGAAATGTTTGATGAATGGTATCTCAGTGGTTATCCGTTTTTACGTATCAGTTAGCCGCTGCTTTTGTAAGTTATCGCAACAGAGAAACGCCTGAAGATAATTAATAGAGTTCGGGAAGATTAACCTGACACACAGATGGAACGATGTTTTACCGTTCGTTTAAGAAAAGCTGTTGTATTATTTATTAAATGGTTTTTGTGAAATGCAACTTGCTTGATAATACATTGAGCAGCAAAATTTTTTAAAACAGATTTCAATAGATTTTTGTAAAAGAGGGTCACATTCAAATTAAAATAGACTTAGTGGCCATTTTGACTATAGGAAAATGTGATATTTCTTTGACTTGGAACAGAAGAAGCATTTTACTGGAAATTATTTACTGGAAAAATTTTAACTGTGGAAATTCAGGACCCTATTTATAAAACAGAGCAATCATCTAACCCAGTGGTGCCCAACCTACGGCCCGCGGGCCAAATGTGGCCCGCGAGGCTGATCCATGTGGCCCGCGGACTCATTAAATGTTAAAAACAAAAACCACGTTAAAAAATCTTCCAAGAAAACCACGAAATCGTGCGAGACATTTTGGCACTTCCATTAAAAAAAAGATGATAAAAAAAGGAATTCTTCAACATCCAGTAAACATTTTTTCAAACATTTTTTTACTTCTTTGTTTTTTCTAGTTACGGGGAATTCATCATTGGATAAATATTTTTCAGTATCAGTTAGCCATTTGAATTCAGTTTTTAAGGATCTTTTTAGAACCAAACTTCATAAAAAGTTAAAGATTCAATCAGATTCAAATTCATATTTCTTCATTCAGCGAGAAAATAAACCATTGTGTCTTATATGTAAGGAGACTGTGGACAAACTGTGTGTTTTGGAACAAACATTATCTGTTCTGAAAAGAACAAAAACTAGTGTTCGATCTCGACTTACACAGATAATCACCTTAATTCAGTTTTAAGGATGTGTTACAAATTTGGAGCCGAATTTACAAGAACCAGTATCCTCCAAACAGATGCAATTTTATTGAAAACTGGTAATTTTTCTTTATGTTTAGAAAAATTCTTAAAAGTGTTTTTATGTGGCCCGCGAGATAAATTTTCATAAGCAAATGGCCCTCTCGAAAAAAAAGGTTGGGCACTACTGATCTAACCTAACCAAATATAAGTACATTAAAAAATATTTAACATTTGAAAAAAGTTGATGGACTTATTACCTTTTACAACCTTTTTAAATTTGAAGTAAAGAAAAATCTTAAAAACTACTTAAATTGGCATTTAAATTATATTTCTGCTTAGTTCACAACACAAAAGTGATAATACAGACTAAGACAAATAAAATTCAAAATTATTATGAAACTGAGTCATTAAGGCAGTATTGATGAAGCAAGTGAATATGAATGGAGTCAAACATTCCCTGGATAAAAAAAGGTTTAAAAAACATAAATTAAAAGAAGGTTTTATTTTGGCTTAGTTTACAGTCTCTAATATAAGAAGAGAAAGAGGGATTAACTTTAATACCAAATTAAATTTAAAAATGCAATGAATGGACTTTGAAATCGCAAAATTCAAGGGGGTAGTTATTTCGTCCCTCTCTCCATTCATGTGTAGAGCAAAGCTTGGAGATATTTTTGAGCACTGTCATTTTTTGGACTTATTCCCTTTTTCAAACCGACGATTCAATTGATTTACAGCTATAATAGCTAAAATTGAAAAACCCCGTTCATTTGGTTGCCCCGTTTTGGGATGGTAGTGGCCCTAAAAGAGAACGTTTTTTTTAGTTATCCAGCCGAACAAAATAACCTCCCACCCCTTCGGCCTCCCCTGTCCATTCCTTGGCACGTTCTTTCCCTCCCCTCCCAGGTGTTCGGTCCTTCCATCCTCTCCCAATCGATGGCAGAGGAGCGACTCCAGATCGGAGGGGGGATGAGCACGTGAGGGAGGAGGGTAGCGCCCCCTGGCGGCGGCAGACGCACTACGGCAGACGCCCGCAGCGCCCCCCAAGAAGGCGGAGGAAGAGCAGCAACAACAACAAAACGCCGCCGATCCAGTTCCATCCAACATGGCGGCGTAAGAGCGAGAGAGAGAGAGAGAGTGGTTTGGTTGGATTTACATGTGGTGCGGATACCTCAGCCGATGGATAGCGGTGCCTGAAGCTATGAGGAGCCACCTACCCCCACTGCAAAGGGTGAGTAGGGAGCTATCGACCTCCCCTCTGCGGTCCCGCCGGACAAATAACCGGACCCTGATGGGACGACACGTTATTGTCCTTCCCTCTCTCTCGATCAGATTTCAAATAATCCGGGATTCATTCAAACGATACCTCATGTATTACCATGCTGCTGTACTGGATTTCGGGCTGATGGATTTGGATTTTAGGGCTTTAATAATTAAAAATAAAAATAGGACAATCTGATATAAATTAAACGTGTGTTCTTTACCTCTTTCTCTTGGAGTCGAATTCGGTGTCATAAAATGAAAAGAGAAACTAAACTTTTCTTCATCTTTATTTTGTGGGAGTATAAGCTTTTATTGTGTCAACATATCCCCCTATAGAGAGGGAAGATGATGAAATACTTACAAATGGAAAAATTTAAACACTTAAAGACTGTGATAAAGCACGTATAGATTTATAATCACGATTTTTTTAAGACTGTTTAGATATCTAACCCGGGATCACAATTGAAACTATACCTTAACATCGTATGTATTACCATGCATTGTATTTGGGCTAATGGATTTGGATATTAGGGCTTTAGTAATTGACAAAAATAAGACAATTTTATATAGATTCAACGTGTGTTCCCTCCTTCTCTTGGAGTCGAATTCGGTATCATAAAATGAAAAGATAAACTAAAAATTTCATCATTATGATCTACTAATTTTTGTGTCTCGTATTTTCAAACCTATTCTATAGGGGGGAGGGAATGAAATAATTACAAATGGACTCAGTTAAGCACATAAAGACAAGCACGTATAGATTTATAATCACGATTTATTTTTTATGATTGTTTAGATTTCCAATGTGGGAACAAATTTGAAACAATACCTTAGCATCCTATGTATCACCACGCCAGGGTATTGGATTTATGACCGTTTATGAGTTTCAGATTAAGTCTTCATTAATTTAGATAAATATCACAATCTAACATAAAATAAACGTGTATTCAATGAGTTTTATTTTCCTCTTTCTGTGGAGTAGAATTCAGATTAATAAACAAAAAACTTATTAACATTATGCTCTACTAATTTCTGTTGGGGAATAATAGCTTTTATTTTTCATACATATCATTCTATTAAGGGAGAGGATGGGATATTTACTTATAACACATCAAGATAGTGATTAAGCGCATATAGATTTATAATCGTTATTTCTTTTTGATAATTGTTCAGATTTTTAAAGTCGGGGAACAAACTTTAAACTATACTCCAGCTTTATATGAATTACCTTACTAATGTATTGTGTTTTTCTCAGTTTTTGAGCGTCCGATGAGGGTTTTATTAATGAATAAAATTAGAACAATTTGCCACATCATTGTTTTCAGCTTGTACCCCATCTCTATTTCCCTGGAGTGGAATTCTTTACTTTATAACGAGAGAAAGACAAACAAAATACTATGTGTTAACATTAAACTAAACTAATTTTCGTTTGAGTCAGGGTTGGCAAAAACCCGCGTTTTTTTTTTAAAACCCACGTGGGTTGGGATTTTTTGGGTTTTTTCAATAAGACCCTGAAAAAACCCATATAAAACTGGGTTTTTTTGGAAAAAGTGTGAGTTTTTTCAAAATTAAGTGGTTTTCTCCTACATAGTAACTGTTTTTTTTTTTTCAAATTTTAGTGAGTTTTTTCTATGTTAAATGTGTTCTGTCAAAATAATGTCAGTTTTTCCAAAGTTAAGTGGGTTTTTTCAAAATTGAAACTTTTTATACTTTGAAAAAACCAACTTAAATTGTAAAAACACCCCTTATTTATTGAAACCTGGTTTAAAATTTGAAAAACCATAAATTTTTTTTTTAAAAATATCCAAAACTTTGAAAAAAAAACATTCAATATTGAAAGATATCTATTTAACTTTGAAAAAAACCACTAAATTTAAAAAAATCTTCCTTAATTTTTTATATCTAGTTTGAAATTAAAACGTCCTAAATTTTGAAAAAAAACCCCCATTCAATAATGAAAAAAACCCACTGAATGATGAAAGAACCAATTAAACTTTTTAAAAACTCCCTGAAATGAAAAAACACCATTTAATTTTTGAAACCTAGTTTATATTTTGAAAAAACCCATTAAAATTTAAATATCCTAAACTTTAAAAAAACCCATTAAATGTTGAAAAAAATCTATTTAACCCAACTAGTTTGAACTGTAAACGTCTTAAATTTTGAAAAAACCCATTCAATAATGAAAAAACACAAATTTAAAAAACAAACTTAAATTTTAAAAATATCCTAAGCTTTGAAAAAACCCATTCATAATATTGAAAGAAATCTTAGATTTTAGAAAAACCCCACTCAAAAAACTGCAGTTTTTGGTATGTTATTTTGTTAAATGTTTTTCTTCATTAAAATTATTAAAATTGCGCCAAAATCGTGATTTTTCTTGAAAAAACCCAAAAATGGGTCTAAAATGTGTGTTTTTTCACATGTTTTTTTTGAAAAAACCCATTGGGTCCAACTCAATTGGGTCCAATCCAGCCAACCCTGGTTTGAGTACGAAAGTTTTATTTTTCAAACATATCATCTTATATGGGAGCGAGGATGGGATATTTTCTATTACAGAGGTATTTGTTTAAGATAAAGATTTGTTCACTTTTAATAAAGAAAAAGTGTAATATTTGTTCTACTAGTAGTACCTAATTAGAGACGAATAAAAATTAAAGGAAAATTAGTTTGAATTGGCACAAAGTTTACCCTTCTCTTTTAAAAGAAAATTCTAAAACTCTTTCAGATGAATATTAAAATATTTTAATACCTCTGTCATGGAATACATTTAATTGTGTTAATCATATAAATTAGGTTCTAATAAAGAAGACCACTCTTAAACTTTCTTTCTGAAGATTACTTTCTTCGATCTCTAAAATTGTCTCTGCTGATACATTAACAATTTGTAATTATTATTACCGTGGAATTTCCATTCCAGTTGGATTTAGGTTAGCAATTTTTTTTTCTAAAAAGTGAAATATGCTGTGTAAAACTTAATAATTTCAGTGAATACAATGTAAGATAAATATTTATTTCACTTTTGTCTCAAATGCTTGTTCTTAGTAAAAAAGGGAATGTATTTTTTTGTGTGAAATGCAACTAATTTTAAGTTTTAAAAATGCTTTGCTTTTAAAATTTTTTATATTTCCATTCTATTTAAAAATAAATAAATTACGTAAAATATCTATCAGTATACCAATAAGCCAAAGTTCTCAATTTATCCAAATATGATGTAGCATATAACTTTTTGAGAAAACCAACTTAACCGCTCTTTAAATCAGGAAAGAATATAACAAGACAATATAAAAGAAGACACAAAACGTGTCTATTTCGCATAGAGCAGATATAGGGGACCGCCATATTAGGCACCTATCCCACAATGGGGCACTTTCCCCTAGTTTTGTCAGCAAGTAAATTTACTGTAAGGTTAATAACTAACTTTTAATTATCATGGTTAGTTAAGGGGTCTCAGGACCCTTAAATATGCAGAGGGTACCTCGATTTTTGAACTAGTATTACACAAAAACTAAATTAAGTAGTGACCTGAAATTTGTACCGCATAATAACTAAATAGCAATACACACATACCCAAAATTTCAGAAAGTTTGAATGGTTTTTGTAGGAGTAATCAAAAATGGAAAAAAAATCAAATTTTTTCACTCTGCGCAAGATTTTTCAATAACTATTGAAGTTATAAACATGAAACTTCTTACAAATACTCGTCTTATGGTACTTAATAAGTTATACCTCACATTTAAATTTTATATTAACCAGAACTTGTTTCTACGAGTTAAAATCACTTTTTTTTTGAAAATTTTTATAAAAACTGTGATAAAAAAAGCTTAAACAGTTGTTTTTGACAAATGTAATAGGTATAACTTAGTAAGTACCTTATGACGAGTATTAGTACAAAATTTCATGTTTGTAACTTGAATAGTTATTGAAAAATCTTGCGCAGAGTGAAAAAATTTGAATATTTTTCCATTTCTGATTACTCCTTTAAAAACCATCCAAACTCTCTGAAATTTTGGGTACGCGTGTATTGGTATTTATTTATCATGCGGTACAAATTTCAAGTTACTACATAATTTAGTTTTTGTGTAATACTAGTTTAAAAATCGAGGTACCCTTTGAATATTTAAGGGTCCTGAGACCCCTTAATATAACCTCTTCAGACCCGAGGTATAAAAAAATTATTTCAACTCAAATTTTTTTCTTGAAATAGTATTAAAATGCTTCACAAAGTTCATAAAAATCTTCAATTCAAGAGTTTTTCAGGGGGCTTAAAATTTAAGGTCCACCCTGGTGGACTTTGGTTCTTAACGTAGTAAAACATGACACCATTCCTATGGTATAAAATTGTTACTTTCTTTAATTATAATATAAATATATGAATTATTTATAATTTTTTTGTCGTAGTAGGTTATTTTGAAGGTTGTAACTTAATTTCCTTTATAAAATAAATAATTTTTTAGAAAATTTAATTTTTTAAAAATTCAAAAATTCATTTTTGGGGGCATAGAAAACTTTCTGTGTATGTTTTTAACATTTTTATGCAATAATCAAAGTTAATTTACTTTTATACTGTAGAAAATAGTATTAATTTTGGGTTTTACAGAATTTTTTAAAAAAAAATTTGAAAAATTAAAAAAATTTTGAAATTTTTTTTTTTAATTTGCTATTTCTATATGAAATTCAAAATTTTAAATGAAAAAAATAATAATTATCATTGAAATTATAAAATAAGTTTTTTAAATTCTCAAAATAGTTTATTTACCCGTTTTTTATAAATTTTTACTCCTACACATTTACCATCGTTAAGAACCGAGTTCCACCCTGGTGGACCTCTCTTTATCTTGCTCTCCAAAACTCAAAATTTATTAGATTTCTTTACAGACTGTTTTATTCAGCTTGAAAGGATACTAAGTAATAAAACTAGTCAAATTAAGCCTCATAAATAAATTAATTTAGGTTTAAATTAATTAATATTCCCAAGTTTTAGATAGGACGCCATTTTTTCCAAAATCCTCTTTTTAAATATGTTCTGTGCGCAAAATTTTGTTTTAAAGCGCCATCTCTCGATTGAAATAGGAAGTAAAAACATCAAATAATACATATTATAGCTTTTAGCTGATAATTTTTAATAAAAAGTTTGTTTTTGAGGGGGTAAGCGAAGGTCCACCACGGTGGAACTGGGGCGTGAAGAGGTTAGGGTTAATGGTAAAGGAGTTGATAGATCTTGGTGGTTTAAATGAGAACGGTTGACCCTATTGAACTTTAGTCACCAGTAAATAAGTATTAATAAACATATTATATCAAAAAGCCTCTATCATTTAAAGAATGATCCATAATTATTTCTCGGTTAAACTAATGCGAGATCTTTTTTGAGTCTGTGCATGTTTTCACATAATAAATGACGTAAATGTAATCATCTATGTTTAAGGGAACACAAACCTAATGCCATAAATAGTTATTTTCGAGGAACCTCAAATAACAACGCTCACGGGCCACCTTCATCTTGTTTCAGGCGAAACCCTATCTCAGGATAAAATTAATTTGACCCATTTAAATTTTACGAACATTTAGGACGCTCTAAAGTAATTTGCAGCGACGTCTTTTAGATGTGTCATCTCTCATTAGCAACTTTTATCAAAGTTTCCTCTCATAATTTAACCCTTAACAATATCACCGTTTAATTTGGGCTTTTATGAATTGCATTCTTCATATTTATCAGTCAATTATGAGATACCAGTGGCTTCCCCGCTGGTATCTCGAATACAAGGGCCTATAAATATCCTTCCCTATAGATCTAACACTTTAAAAAATACTGAGAGATATTCGTCTCTCAACGTCAAAATATGGGAACTTTGATATTTATCAATGTGTCCCACCAGTGTATCAAAACACCCCAAGTCTAAGGGTATAATTTTTTCTCAAGGTTATTTTTCAGCAAAATCCTTTACTTAAAAAATAGGCAAAATTTACTTAAAATTAAAATGCATTCTTTATTGGTAGCAAGAAGGAACTTGCTATTGGAATTTATAGATCTCTGTACTTAAAGTAGAATAGCGTCAGGAAGTTTATACATTTTACTTAAAAACTTACTTTTAGAAATTTTCAACGAAAAAAAAAATTATCTTCATTCTTTAAAGTTTATTGACTAATAGCAGAGTTTATAGGTTTCTAATAAAATGTTAGTGCATTTAAAGGCAACTTTTAGGAAAAATATAATATTAATAACCATGATGGTTTTTGTGATACTGAAAATGTATCACTGTGCTAATTCTATCGAATCGTCCCGTTTTCCAGTAAATAATTCGTTTTAAACTCTCCTTAGCATCTCTTCACGACACCCACTTCGGGAATCACAGTTATCATTTGGAAAACAATAAGTAAGTTGCATGCGTCAGATTTTCAAAAACAAACAAGTGTTCCGTATGGTTTTTGTATGGTAAAATGAAATATCTAGTCAGTTTTTCAAAAAAATATACAGGTAATTAAATATTTTAATTTTAAAGTCGAGAAAAAAACACGTGACTGAAAACGTTTATTGTTTAAACTATAAGATGACGTCAACAATCATACCATCAACTCCATTGCTTTACAACACTGTTTAGTATAAGATGACGTCCCATGCAAACTCTTGGGGTTTTCGCGCGCTTTTAAAAAGGGGATTTTTGTTAATTTTTTTGGCAATCAAAAATTTCTCGATTGGCCTCAAATTTTGGGTAGTTGCTTATTTTTGCAAGAGGAATCGATTAAAAAAATAAAAAAAATCATGCAACTTCCTCATTGGGAGAAACTTTTTTTTTACAAAATTTTTCATCATGAATTGTGTCCCTCAAAAGTAATCATGAATATGAATCGGAACCAATAAAACTGAAGATCGGATTTGAGTTACATACTCAAACCAGGCCAGATTTTTAAAAATTTTATTAAAAATTTAATAATTAAACTAGGTTTAGAAGATTAAACGCGACACTAAATTTAAACCCTGCTGGTTGTAATAAACGCGAGTAGTACAAGTATTACGCCTTCTCGTGTTGAAACTTTTTACTATTTTTTGCACAGTAAATTATCAGCTACAGTTACTTACTTAATAATAAATTTGTTTGAAAATAATTTTACTATCAGGTCAATAACTAATTTTTTATTTGCATGGTTAGTTGATTTGGGGGTAATAGTAAAGGAGTTGATAGACCTAGGTAGTTCGAACAAAAACGGTTAACCCTATTGAACTTAAGTCACCAGTAAATAAGTAACAATAAATATTAGTGTATCAGATAAAGCCTCTAAGTTCTTATTCGCTGACTTCTATGTTCTGTATTTAATAAATGCACGACGCTTTCGAGTATGTGCACCTCTTGCTAACTAGTTAAGATTTTCTAAAGTAATTGTAATTCGTGGTTTCAATCTTATGTTCACAGAATCCACCAGCCTATACCAAAAAAAAAGTTCAGTATGCGGACCACTGAACCACAAATAAGAACATCCATATGGGCCACAACAGCGAATCCAGCGATAGCGATAGTCCCCTCCGCCCAAAAAAATAAATAAAAAAGCTTAACGTTTATTGGATAAAAACAGCATCTGAAGATAATTAAAAAAATCGTAATTTTAAAGCTTTTAAATGCTTTAATATGTAGAATCCTTGCTTCTTCTTCTTTGGTCGCCCTACAGCCCTTGATGGGCCTTGGCCTGCTGTACTACTTTATTCCAGGCAACTCTATTACAAGCCTTTTTTTTCCCAGTTGGTTATTTTCATTGTTCTAAGATCTTTAAGAACATCATCCAACCATCTCATTTTATGTCTCCCTCTAGGTCTATTGCTCATTGGCTTCCAATTTAATGTCCTTTTAACTCTATTTTTGTCATCCGATCTTTCAATGTGACCCAACCAAGCCAATCTCTGTCCTTTAATAAAACGGGTTATAGTTTCATTTTTTACTAGGATCTCCAATTCTCTGTTTGTTCTAATTTGGAATCCATTATCATTCATAATCGGGCCGTAAATTTTTCTGAGAATTTTCCTTTCGAAAATTTCTAAATTATGTAAATCTTTTTGAGATAAGGTCCAAGTTTCACAACCATAAGTTACAACTAGTCTTAGTATTGTCTTATACAACTTAAGCTTTATTTCTTTAGGTATTAACTTATTTCTAAAAAGATGCTGATAGGTGAAGTAGCATCTGTTTCCCTTCTGTATTCGGGACTTAATTTCTTCAGAGGGATTGTTAACAGAGAATCATTGCTAACATAGTATATTATCCTTAAATATTTTCAAAAACATCGCAGTTTCTCTTGCTGGAGATGTTTTAAAAATCTTGGTGCCTCCCCAGAAGTCAAAGCCCGTTATCTTTGTCTCAAGTAGAACCCTTTCTTGTGACAAAACTGATTTGACCCATTTAAATTTTACTAAAATGTATGATGATTTTATAATTTTCAGCAATGTTTTTTAATTGTGTCATCTCTCATTGGGGTTAGCAACTTTCATTAACCTTTTAACAGTATTACGGTTTAATTCGGGAATTTATAAAATCCATACTACATACAGTCCAATCTGTTTTTGTGCGGTCCTTTTTTCTGTGATTTTTTGTGTATGAATATTGGAACATATAAAACCTCTTAACAAACAACCTAAATCTTGTATGTCTAGTTAGCGAGACATACACAAATGTCTAGTGAAACAACAGTAGTCACCGACCACATGGTAAATGGAAAAAGTCCAAGGTCACTATAGAAACGGTTTCAGCTATAGGCGGGTATTGCGTAGGTCCGAATATAAAAGGGTTTTCAATTCAGCTATATGGAGGTATTTCTCTACGTTCCTATGTGAGACGTTTTTTATGTAGTCCCTAAACACCGCTTAAAAAATTATTTTTAATTGTGTTGCGGAAACTATTTTTTATAATATGACTATTTTTAACCCTACAATGCATGATTTTTTAAATTCACTTGAAAATAATTTATGTGACTTCTATTATGATGTAAATTAGTAAAAAAATACTAAAAAAATTAATTTAATTTTTTTCTACTTTTTACTAGCAAAAAAATTTGTCCTTGTGAAGTTAATTTGTCTCTTGTGAAATTAATTGTGAAGTGAAATAAAATCAAATGATCTAAAAATATAAAAAAACAACTTATCTTTTCAAAACATTTTTTTTCAAGATGAAAATTTTTTTTATTTTAATTTATATGGTCCTTTTATTTTGGCGTTTTCTGTGTCTTGACTTTCGTCTCACTAGCTACTAACAAAAAACTCAAAATAGTACCCCTGCTGGGATCTACTGGCAGTCTAAAGTGCTAATACGATGAAATGTTATATCTATTGTACTTATTGCATGGTGTTGCCGTTTGGAAATGAAAGTTCGAGTAGGAAATGGGAAAAAATGTTGTGTTGCCAAATGGCAACAGTATGCACTGTAGGGTTAATTTTTTTATTATTTTTCAAGTATATTACTATTCACGAAGCTGTGCGATTTTTTATGCGATTTCTGTAATGCAGTCCCTATCCACCCCACAAAAACAGGTTTGAGTGTATTTAGTCAATAATGGGGGATACCAGCGTGGCAAAACCGCTGTCTCGAACTGGAGGCTGGAACTGGAGGAGAAAACTGGAGGCATTTACGCGAGCAAATTTGTGAAAAATATAAAATGAACTGTTTTAATTCAGAAAAGAATTAAACTATAAAATATAAGAACACCAAATGTGGAGACAAGACTTCTGCCAGAGTGCTTTCGGTCGATTTTGAATCAGTTCTTTTAAACTATACCTCCCGTCATTTTGGTGCTTTTATCATAACCTGAACAATTCTGACCATTAACAGCAGATAGGTTTTTCGGGAGAGTGAGGACGATTTCAACACTTTCGTCTGTTAAAAAAATCAGTTTCTCGTTCATTTACACTTTTTAGAAGGGTTTAAAATTTTTAATTTTTGGAGAAAAAACTCAAACAAAATCGGATCTAAATTTTTATTTGCCACTTATCAGGCAGCGTTTCATTTAAAACGAAAAATCATTTGGAAAATTTTGTGACGTAAGACTTCCATCTTTACAGTTTTAACCCTTAAAAAACCTTCAATGTCAAGGAATACAAACAGGAAGTGCAAAAGGGTTTTGTTCAACATCCAGCTGATCTCGTCTTTTGAATCTAACGTCACATTTTTCAGAAAACAAAGTCGTCGTAGAGGAACAGTCCTGTGCACATTTTCTATACTACGCGCAAGGAATCTGTGGATGTGCAAAGTTTGGGTGGGCCCGTTGAGGCGGTCGTGGAAGGAGCGGTCATAAGGAAATAAGACATTTTTCATGAGAAATTTTTTTTATGATCTAAGAACACTTTTAGTCATTTACCTAAGTCATAAACATACAAATTTATTATTTTTCATTCGTCACCATACCACCGCTCCTGTGCCACGACCCGTTGACGCACCTTTTATACATTTATTTCTTCATGGATAGAAACAAGGACCCACTCATTGCAAGCCTGCCTTCCTCGAAAGCGTCCATCAGCGGCAATGCAGGCAGAAGCCGAGAGCTTCGGTCACAGCCACAAAACCCACTCCAAACACGGCCCGCACAAAGACCGTGCATAAACGGCGAATTAACCGAGCCCATCATTTATACATGGCTCGGCGCTGAAAGACCACTCGCAGCGGCCCAGCTATTAACTTAATAGAATGGTTCGGATTCACGGAGTCGGGAATTTACGGCGCATATCGGGCCGGATTCCAGGGAGATTTGGTGACGAGTTCCTGTTAAGTAACCCGGGGAGTTCCGGAGATTCGCACTCATATTTGCACGCTATCGGCAGCAGAAGCTAAGGGAAAGTCTAGTGGTAGTAAAATGGTGTAACTTTCGTAAGGAGTTTCATATGCAGTAAAAGGTTCAGCTTTTTTATGTGAAGAAGAATACAGTCGACTCCGCTTAATGTGATCACATTTGTACAAGACTAGAATGATAAAAACACACCGGTTGATGATAATAAGCGGTTCAATATACTAAAAAGTGGCAGTGTTTCACGATTCTTGAATTAAAATCACAACTGTGTAGTCCAAATTAAAATAAGTTGGCAACACGTTGTTGAAGAAAATATAAGAATTGATCATACAACACTACTAAATTAATTACTCTGTTTGTTAATGAATTAAAATCGGCTTCAAACGGGAAAATAGGAGGTTCTTAGGGGATTTCACACGAAACGATATTTTCATCACCTAAAAAGATGCATATAGATGTAACTTAAATAGGAGTGTGATTAGGACAGATCAATTTAGGTAATATTATTCGATTGATAACATTAACCATGATCACATTAAGAGGGGTCGATTGTATTTACTTATGTGAAATGCGTTTCTGAGCACAAAGTCTGGCAGAATTTATGGGAAGGAAAATTAATAATGATTACTTTTTGCTGGATGGAAGTCAATCCCAGTAGTCGATGGATGTCCGAAAATAAAATAAATTTTCTGGGGAGAGCCTCACACCCCCTTTCTGTAACATAAATCCCAGGGTTAACTACCCAGATTTAATAACATAATACGATGAGGATTAAGCCACTTATTTTAATTACCTGGAAGTTGCATATAATAAGGCAAAAATATTTTTTTCCATCGTTGTTTCTTGCAGTGGATATTAGAGGGTTAAAATTGTCTGCAATAGTTTTTGAGTTCAATAGTTTTATTGATTTTCCAAGAAACAAATTTCTCCCAATTGATGTGAGTTTCAGAATAACTTCCAAATAAATAATTCATCCAAGGTAATTTAAAAGAAGTTTTTGCATAATTCCCCTCACTACATATTCCAACCCTTAAAATGAACAGGTATCCCCCTCATAAACAACTCGTACAGTTTCTGGACATAAACCGAATCTGACCGTAACTAGGGCGACCGTTAATCTTTGAGTGCCTGGACACACTGGGAGACTGGTGTCGCTCGTTGAGACCCTTTCATCAAACGGTGGGAAGAAAGAAGGTGAGGGACTTCTCCTGTAGCGGAGAAAAACGTTTATCAAGGGATCTAAATATTTCTGAGGGAATCGAATGCATTGGAATCGATAATAAGGAATCGAACAGCTCAAGAAATCGATTCCATCAGGAATCGAATCTTAGGAAGCGTAATTAGTTTTCTAATTAATACAGATAGATATTAACAATTGAAATAACTTTTAATTAGCATTTTGATAATTAATTAATATTTTGATAAATAATTGATTTAATCAAAAATAACGCAGTATTATAATGCAGTTCCTTTTTTATCAATAATTATTTATTTAATCAACTAATAACACACTTTATTAAAAGGGTCAACATTTTACCGAATACGGATATTTTTTTGGATGTAAAAAGAGATCTTACTGTTTATAATGATCACGTGGTTTAGCCATGTGTTTTTTTCTTTCATTCCGGAATTTCAATATGTGTTTTTTTATTCATGTTCTTTTCTGTGTTTTTATCTGTATGTTCTTTTCTGTGTGCTTTTTTTGTAGTTTGACTTTTTTGTGTAGTCCTTTTTCCTACCATATATCAATGGACTTAAGTCTGTATGGTAGTAGATAAATAAATAAATAACTATCTTCGATTTTTGAAGGAAATGTATAGTAACCCGGATGATTACCCTTGCTGTCTGCGAGGCTAAGAAACCTATAAATTGGGAGTGGGACACTTCGGAGATCGTTCTTGAAGTAGGAAAGACGCTAAAAGTTACAGTTCCAATTTGGAAAATCTTTTTCGATTCTATTTTTTCAATACTGGCCCTAAAAAGATAAAAGAATTGATACCCGGTTGGAATCGAGCCTCATGAATCGAATCTTAGAATCGATTCCGGAATCAAATCGAACGATTTTTTAGATCCCTAGGTGTCATCTTTCCCCTTCCTACCGCATCGCCGCTCACACAAGTCCCCTTCTTTATTCCCTCTCCGTTTGACAAGGATCTTCGAGCGACTCTAATCGCACTGTGCGGGCAAGCACTAACTCTGATCAATGGAGAGAGCGACGCTTCTGTAGAGAGAGCTCTTTTTTACGATCCTTGCAGCAGGTTCGGTCGTTAATTTTTCTCTAAAGCTTATATAGTCCGGCAAATCGGGCAAAAAAGTATTTGTCGTGATCTGGAGCCCTAGTCTGAGGGCATGCGAAAGATCTGGAGTACGAAACGTGACGTCAAATTGACGTCACGTTCGTGGCACTTCCGCAATCGCTAGTCTCGGGGCTTTTCCTCCGTGCGCATGATATGAAGGCCAATACGAAACTTCCGGCCTCCTCGCATGCAAACTTCCGCTCCGATTTCGAGGCGAGAAGCTGTGTGCGAATACGTAAACATTCAAAATGTCCGCTTACGCTTCTGCTCTTCACATCAGACTCGTGGAGGAAAAATACAACTATGAATGAAAAAGGACATCCGGAGGGGTGATTTTACCACTTAAAGTTCTTTTTTCTAGAAAGATCAAATTGGAATCATTGAGTTCACGGATGGTGGCCTACCTCTTCGAATTCGTGTAAGTGTATTTTAGAAAATCTCTTGCCTCATTTTTTGGTTTAATAAATCTTAATTCATTTTTATTTCCATCAATTTATCCTACAATTTGAACAGAAAATCCCATCCCCCAAGACCTTTCCTCAAACCATGTGTAATATTTAATAAAGTATTTATAGTAATTCTTACTTCCGTTTTAAAATATGTGATCAATGCAAAAACTAATCTAATGTTTACTTACAATTTGTCGGCTCTAGGTTTTAAAATACTTCATACTCCGCCCTTAAGACCATTCCTCAAACCATGTGTAATATTTAGAGTATTTAGTAATTATACTTCTGTTTTAAAATATGTGATCAATGCAAAAATTAAACGGTAATATTTACCTACACTTGTTGGCTTTAGGTTGTTTTAAAATACTTCTAAAAATGTCTTTAAATTCGCTATCACCCAAATTTCTTCTCTTAACTTTAGCATTTAAAAAGATACAAAAGCTATTTTTTCAGTATCATTTATCTCAGATTTATTTAAGACTACAGGAAAATTATGTATTATTAGTGTATTATTTTCTGTCGCAGGTTCTTGCTGCTTATGTCGTCCTGTAGAGGTAGCTACCAAAATGATGTATCACTTTTTCTTAATATCTATATTTTTCATTCTAGGGGACCGTGGTTTTCATCTTGAGCTATGGCTGATGACACCAATGCTATATCCTAAACTTGACTCTTCTATTTAATTCATGCCCTTCCTCTCGGAGATCGGCCATAGATGCAATGGCCCAGGGGAGCCCAGAACAGGGGGCTGCCTACAAGCCCACTCCTTAAGACTATCAGTGCAACATCCCTAGTGTGCCAAGGCCTATGATGCCCATCTTCGTTTTCGTGACCGTGGGGCCTGGGCATATGTCCCGGTTGGGTGGTCAGCGCAACGTGAGACCCCCAGTGTTTAGTTCCCAAGCATGCTTGGTCCTCGGTTTGTGGACCCACTAAAGGGATGAAAGGCTGAGTGGACCCTGCCCAGCCTGGGATTTGAATCCCGGACCTGTGGCGTGGAAGCGCGATGCACTGCCACTGCAAGCCCACTCACGAGGGCTTTATAATCACAGTGCTTCTGCTTGTGTGATATTGAACAACATATGTGTGAATATGTAGAATCTTGCAACGATCCTATAGTGATTCTGAGGTTGAAATTAATGATTAAGTTGGCTATAAACAACACTTCCAAGAGTTAAATTCATTTAAAGTTGGAAAAAATATACAAGCCTAACTTATAGCTCGTTTTAGGTAAAATTTCAAAATATTTTTATAATCTTTTAGAATTTAACTTTGAAAAGCATTGGGAAGCAAAATGGTCATTAAATTCATCCTCGGAACATACAGTTAAGCACTGTTTATATTTTTCTCATTTGTATGACTTTGTATTATTTGGTTCAATTCCATTAACGTTCCTTCTAAATATCACCATTATCTTTTGGACACCAATAAGTAGAAAACCTGCTAAATAATTTAAAACTCGTGAATAAAAATATTTAATTAGATCGATAGCTTTTTAGTTTATCATTAAAAATCCGAAATATTTGTCGATATTTGAGTACATGGCGATCAAAAAAGAATGGTGATATTTAGCGGGAATATTAATGGATTTGAACCAATTATTTCGGAACAGCTATGATAATAGTCGACCAGACGCCATGCCATGAATGATGCCCACTGTTCAAATGATGACATACAACCACATAGATCTATTAAACATGGCAGCTGATGGTAGGCTCTTATCGAAGCTGTGCCATTATTTCTTTACACGACACACAATATCGGTTATACACTACTCTACAGTATTGGACCAAATATATCAAGGTGTGATGCTTCAAATTAAAATATACATGATTTACTTTGAAAATATTGACGGTTTAGAATAGGTCCGTTTTTGAAGCAGTCGCCAAGTTGCAAGTATTTCATGACCGATCAGCCGCAAAATCGTAAGTAAACATAGCGGCCAGGTTTTCAGCCGTCGCCAAAAGGGGACCTTTTCTAAAGCTGTTCCAGATAGACTTACATACATGTGATTCTTCGGCCAATTTGCTTAGCAAAATTAAAATCCGTCAATTCGATTTGCAAACTGAAATTCCACATTCTTATTTTCCAATCGATTTATACTGAAAACTGACCGCTAGTGTGGCCTAGTACTAAATTTAAGGAAAAAATTGGAATTTTTTTTAAATATCGAAGTATTATGAAAATTATTTAAGATTTGAGCTAAAATACTATGAAGCTAGCATATGGAATCCTAGATCTTGGGCTATACCCTATCTTAGGTCATGCGCCATAAAAACCCAACCAGTGGCGGATCTACGGGGAGGGCTTTCGGGCTGAAGCCCCCCCCAAAACGTCTAATATTTTACTAAGTTTGTCAAAACGCGAAAAATCTATACCCGAAATTCGGATGAGGCGTACCAAAACGAGTTGAATAAGTGGGGTTTTTGACTTAAATTTCCAAAAATTTTCTGCCTTTTATTGCTTTGAGTAGAATAATTCACTACCTTTTACGTATTACCATTAACAAGAAGAATCAATTGGATTATGAAAATTCTTAGCCCCCCCCTAAACCAAATCCTGGATCCGCCACTGAACCCAACCAACCTAGATCTCGGGAAGTAGAAGCCGATGGACTCCCTCTACTTAAAATGAAGAAAAATTTAGGTATTAAATTTTTGTTTATATTTTCCGCCAATTTTTTGTGTGTGTAATCACATGTAGGGACTTATTATTTACTTTTCTAGGCATACTCTCAACAGTATTTTGAAACTCAGTTTAAGAAATTTGTGTTGATTTCTGCCTTGAGAATATTGCTATGCTATCTCAGTTGTAGATTTTGACCATGGTCCCCCATTTCTTAAATGTCACATTATGTTATCCCAAAAATGTTTAAACATTTTTCCACAGTATTTGGATTCATTCCACAGTATTTGGATTCACAAGCTTAAAAAAAAAATTTCAAAACAAAATAAAGTGTAATACATCATTTTAAAGCTTGAAATCTCTTCTGTTAAAGTTTATCAACAGAAAATATAAATTTTTAACCTAACTAAAAATAGAGCATTTTGTTTGCAAACATGTAGAAAAATGTGTTACGTACGGGACATTATATTTTTATTTTTAAATAAAAAAATATTTTATTTTATTAAAAAGTTTTTATGTTTCATTAAACCCTTTTGATAGTTGCATAAAAGGAAATATTAAGAAACAATTTATAGATATATTTAATTAGAAATTTTCAATCATTAATTTGAATTTGTCCCGTACGTAACAATTTTAGGCTTATTTTTAATTTTTTAACCAGTAATACTGATAATAACTGAACAATTTTTTGTTTTCTCTTCCTCTGGGTTACTAGCTTCTTAAATAACTCAATTAAAATATCTTATCTTTAAATTTAGAGGCTGGGCATGATAAATAAAAAGTGTTACGTACGGGACAAATCTGTTACGTACGGGACAAAATACAGAAGTATCGATTAAAACTCTGCAAAAATTTAATTTTTAAGCTATGTTAATAATTTTCTAATAGATGGCAGTACTATCTACATAAATTTTTAAGTATGCAAATGCTATTGTTTATATTTACTAATGGTTTATTCACTCATGCTTGATATGTTGGTTGTAACAATCTGAAGTCATCAGTTGATTCCCATTAAAAATAAAAACCAAGTACAATATATGATAATTTACCTTTATGAAACCTGTAGGCAAAAACAAGTTTTCCTGGCCACACATCCCAGAAAAGGATAGAATCCTAAAAAAAAGTATTTTGACCAAGCTTGAAAACGCACCAAGTCCAATTAATAGCCGGGGACATTTCTCCTTACCGGTAGATGAAGTGAAAAAAATTGAAGACATAATTGCTGATCTGGGACTTGGATAAAACATATTTCAGTTTAGAATGTTTACTTTTTTTTAAAAAATGGAGCTATTTGTATGCGGAAAATCCTAATTAACATTGGTGCAATTAAAATAATTTAAAAATCCTTAATTGTTGTAATTTCTGTAATTAAACATATACCAGAATGTTTATAGAGCTAGTAGATTTATAATATAATCATTTATGTTACATTTTAGTTCATAATTCCTTGTAACTGTCACTTAAATTCACATGTCCCGTACGTAACAAAGAGCCTTGTCCCGTACGTAACAGGAAAAATTAGCTTTAATTAATTAATCATGCAAGCTAAAAATATAATTTTACAGGTAATTAACAAAATGATTATTCATGCTTCTACTCAAAAAAAAATTATGTGAAAATATTAAATACATTCAGAGCAAAATGGGAATTGCTGGAGGAACTTTTAAAACATCTTTTTGTGATGTCCCGTACGTAACAAAACTTAATTGATTTTTAGAAAAAAAACTAATTATCCTAAACTAAAAAAAATTTCACAGGAATTAAGCTGAAGGGGTATACATTAAATAAAAAATTAATGCAAACTTTCTCATTTATATTTTGAAGTAGAAAACAGTACAAATGTATCAAAATTTTGCTGTGAATTGTCCCGTACGTAACACTCAAATACTGTGGAATGACCCTTTAATATTAGGGGTTGTTTTGGGTCTCTGAAGGGGCCAGTGAAAAAATTTCGCATTGTTATATTATCCCCCTGCTTGACGGACGCTCAAACATTGGAAGCATTGTGTTGGTTAAGTTAAAGGTTAGAGTCCGGCCAAAAATAAAGTATTTGTGCCGCATGGGAAATGCATATTTTTTAATTAACAGTTGTTATGTATTTCTCTATATACTGTATTTTACTCCAGTGGAGTTTGTTGGATTATGAAGACAGTCTAATTTCTTTTTGTTTAATAAAGCCTGTTGTAGTATTTTTTAAATCCGGTCTGCCCAAAATCATAAACCTATCACATTGTCTTCCAAGAAGTAACATTTGTCCATTTTATGAAATTGACAGAGGGTGGGAAGAATCTTAACTGTTTAAACTTTTCATCCTGGCATCAGTATTTAATTTACCATTAACAAAAATGAAAAGTTCCACAAAACACACCCCCAAACGAGATAACACCTTCTTTGTATTTGACGATTTATGGTAATGCACTCGATTTTTTGAACTCAAGCTCGCCCAATAAGAAAGTTGCATGTGTCAGATTTTCAAAAACAAACAAGTGTTCCGTATGGTTTTTTGTATGGTAAAAAGAAATATTTAGTCAATTTTTCAAAAAATGTAAAGGAAGTTAAGTATTTTAATTTAAAAGTCGAGAAAAAAACATGTGACTGAAAACGCTTATTGTTTAAAGATGTCAACAATCGTACCATCAACTCCATTGCTTTCCAACAATGTTTATCGTATGATGACGTCAACATACGATGATCCCAACTCTTGGCGTTTTCGCGCTGACGTTTTTTGTAAGTGGATTTTTGTTAATTTTTTTGGCAATCAAAAAATTTCTCGATCCGCTTCAAATTTTGGGTACTTTGTTTTTGCAAGAAGAATTGATTAAAAAAATCATGCATCTTCCTCATTGACTGGGGGAGTGTTTTGTGTAACTCAAAGCTTCATAAAACAGCTTTCAAGTGCTTTACTTACATAAACGGTGCTCAGGGGCGTAGCCAGAGGGGGGGATTTGGGGATATATCCCCCCCGAAACTCAGAAAATTTCCATTTTTGACCATAGAAAACCACTAAAACTACCCCATATCCCCCCCCGAAATATCAATATCCCCCTCCGAAATTTTTTTCTCTCTACGCCACTGACGGTGCTTTACTGTATTTATAATTTAAATTTTATTTATGAATTCCACCATGTTTCATACTTTATCTAGCATAGTGAAATTCAGGAGTAAATTACTAAAAAACAGTAGGTAATGTGATTAATTATTAACTTTTAACAACTTTGTATATTGAGTAGAAGGAATTCAGAATGAAGTATGGAGCAAGGAATTGCAAAAGTTGTTAGAATTTCACATTTCAATTGAGTTTTGTTAATTAAAAAACTAATTATTTCTCCCAAATCGATAATACAATTCTGTTTTGCTCTCACCAGATGTTTTTCAGAAGCCTGAGGGTAAATTCAGGTGATAAAACATAATTTTCAGGAGTTATAAGGTCCCTTAGAAAAATAAAGAAAGGGTATGAAATGAACCCTGTTACACTTTATTGTTATTATTTTTTTGAAAATATTTCAATTTCTTCGTGTAATGGTAAGCCACCATCTGTGAGCTCATCTTTGATTTGTATACTTCAACAAACAGTTCTTTACTTAAATGTTAAATGAAAATATTTCACGATTCAAAAGTGAATGAAAAGTATCATCCCTGTATAAAAAGCGCATAGAATACTTACTAATCTTTCAAGCATTTGTATTATGTAAAACAAACTGTCTAGGTTTTTTAAGAGGTGCCTATTTTGTGAAAACTTTTATGTGAATTTGTGAAATTTTAAGTTCAAAATCATCAAAAAAACATGTAAATAATTATTTAAATGTAAGAAACAATTGAAAATTTAGTTAGAATAGCTAAAGGTTAACTATAGCTTCCGAGACAACTTTGTTACAAAAATGTATTTTGTGAAGGTACCTTTATTACTAAAACTAATTTTGTGAAAGTACCTATTTATGTGATGGTGAATTTGTGAAGATACCAAAAATTGGTAGTAAAAGTGCCTTGAACAGACGACTGAAGATATATTTTAAAAATTGAAAACAATAAATAAGAATTAATTTACTATTTGTTTGGGTTGTCATTACTCATATTTTGGTTTGAAATTGGTTCCTTTTTACATTTAAGATTTTGATTTTTTTAGATCAACAGTGTTTAATTACTACAGACATTTCTCTTTACAATTTAAATGTTTCATGTCAATATAACGAGGCATTGCTCAGACCTCGGGGCTTGTGGTCAGCCTGATATTTCAAAAAAAAATTATGGTTACACTTACCCTACTTCATCCTAACTTGTTAAGTACTTCTTGACCTTAATAATGTTTGAGTTTTATAATTTTTTTTATTTCACTGTCTTAAAATATATGCATAGTTAAAATTTTTGAAAATTTAAGTCTAATCAGGCTGTTGAAATAGTCATGCCCCTAATTAAAATGCATTAATAATAATAAATTTACTGTTTTACATTATATATTACAAGAAACCTGTACATGTACATATTGAATCTACTTTACAGACTTTCACCCGGTCATAGCATACATTTTCAGTGGTCCCTTTCCATGTAGGGGTTGAGAAAAATGAAAAATCAGACTCCTTCGACAGGCCCAGTGCTGATGCTGTAAGTAATTGTGGGAAGCTCAACTTTTAGCGAGATTACTTCCTGCCATAAATAGAGCACTAGATATAAAAATTAACTGCTGCTCAATAAGAGACAAGTAGGTACACATATACACATAAAATCAATTTATTGGCAATTATTTCTTAATTAGTAAGCTATAGAACTCATAGCTGCTGTTTGCTTCCTCGTGCATCTGGTGGAGGACAACACTTTGATCCTCCAGTCCTTGACCTTTTTTGTCATCCAAAACTAAAAATTGAATATTGAATTATAAAACAACTTTTTTAAAAGTAACGTTATTGTAAGAACCAATTATGTAAGACTAGTGGAGTTTATTAGAAAACTAAAGAATCAATTGAAATAAAAATCTCCTACATAAAAAAAGAATCATGAATTTGATTTCAGTACTATTTTTAATAAGATCAGCAAAAATCTATTTTTAACAGAGAAAATATGAAAATGTCCTTAAAAAAATTAAGTTTGAATATTACACACCTTGGCTATCAAAGCCTTGTTAATATAATAGTAATTGTATCAAGTTCATTAACATTTAATAATTTGAACACAACTAAATTAACATACTCTTATCAACTTGATTAAAACATACCTACTTTTATCCACTGTTTAGCAAATTTCTTGGCCCCCTGAGGATCTCCATTCAGTAGTTTAGCAGCTCCTTAATAATTTTAATGATTAAAAGAAAGAAATAATCCAGTATTTAAAAATTTAAGAAAAGTAAATTAAATATTTCACACAAAATAATAAAAACGAGAAGAAATTCAAGCAGCATAGTCAACAAGAAAAAAGCGCGAATAAACCGATTACGATGAAAAATATCGAGGAAGAGGAATTTTTTCATTGGTTTTCTTCGTATCGAAAGTAGGAGGAGCTTAATATCTTCCTCATGCATGTTCGCCTCGACCGCCAATCCGTATCGTAGGCTTTCTTGTGCCCGAGACTTGCCCTTTCGGTGAAGATGCGAAAAAGATATACGGAAATAGCGTCCGAGACGGACCGCTCCGCATCTGACGTCACGATCCGTACTCCAGATCTTTCGCATGCCCTCAGACTAGGGCTCCTGTTGTCGTAAAGACGCCCGATATATAGTCATGTTTTGAGGAGTCTCTTGAGATCTCTCGTCAGCGAATGATGGTCAATGTATGAATAGTGATTGATGAAAAATATAGGGTTTGGTCACGGCTCACTAGATACTATACAGTAGGGTGTATCGAAAAAAACTTTTTTTCGATTTTGATGACGTAATAGTGCGGAAAAGTTGTCTAAGGTGCCAGAGAGTACCTGTGAATTTTTTCAGAATTTTTGGATAATTTCTTAAGGTGCCACATTGGCCCTGAAGTTTCCCATGTTAATCCAATGGGGCGCGCCGCCAAAAAGGCCTAAAATCGGTTTTTCGCCCCTCATTTCTACCCTAATCACACGACGAATGTCTCGTCTCGAGTTATGGACTCTATATGATGTATGCTACCCAAAAAAACTTGAATAACGACCTAAATATCTATATTGCGTTAACAGTGGGCTCTAATTTGAACGAGGAAATACACAATTTTCGACGAAATTTGAGCATACAAAAAAACGTAATATAGATATTTAGGCTATTATTCAAGTTTTGTCGGATAGCCTAGATCATATAGAGTCCATAACTCGAGACGAGACATTCGTCGTGTGATTAGGGTAGAAATGAGGGGCGAAAAACACATTTTCGGCCTTTTTGGCGGCGCGCCCCTTTGGATTAACATGGGAAACTTCAGGGCCAATGTGGCACCTTAAGAAATTATCCAAAAATTCTGAAAAAATTCACAGGTACTCTCTGGCACCTTAGACAACTTTTCCGCACTATTACGTCATCAAAATCGAAAAAAAGTTTTTTTCGATACACCCTACTATACAGGCTAGCCGAGTTTTGAGTTTTGAAAAACTTTCCGCTAGGATCGCTTCATACAGGACCCATAACCGTACCATAAGGTGTATATAGATTTTTGCCAGACGTTAGCTATTTCTTCATCTAGGTTCAATGTAACAATTTATTGAGAAGAATAAATGCTGTCATTTTTATTAAATTTTCATCTAGAAATAAATTTTAATGCTAAAAATATCCTGTTTCAAAATATTTATAAAACTGTGTTTTTTTCTTTCCTCTTTAAAATGCAACAATAATATTTTTTGTTACGGTCACCTTCTTTAGTGTCGCATTTAGAAGTTATATTTGTCGTTAATATCTATAAAATCCAAATACCACTGATGTACACTCATCACGATATATCCAAAACCAATGAACCCAGATTCTTGAAATTTGACAGGAACGTTCCTCTCAGCTATTTGACGTACACTAAAAAAGGATTTTAAAATCGAACAACTCCTTCTCTGGAGAAAACTGGGATCTGAAAATTATCGGGAACACACCGGAGTGATTGGTGATTGCTGATACGAAAAATCAGACATGTAACTTGATAGAACTTTAAAAAAAGGAATTCATACCCTCCACCAGAGAAAGACCGGGCAAATCAGCTAGTTATTTTTATAAATAAATGAATACATGTATGTGTGAGATGGGAATATTATTTATAAGCCTAAAAATGACCCATTATTTATTGCTTTTGTACGCTCGTCAGATAGATATTATCTCACTGGGAATCAGAGTATATGCGGAACACATGCTCGTTAAATCTGATGGTCCGAAAGTCCTATGGTCGGTCGCAGCAGTTTACCATGAGTCCAGGTCTTCTGGAGACTATTTACCTCCCCTTCAGAGACATGGCAAAATTGGGGAGGTGGCTATAGATGGTGGCGGAATCTATCATCCGAGGCTGAAGTCGGACTCCTGCCATTCATGGGCCTCACTTTCTCAGGAGCCGCACCCCCTTTGCCTTAAATCCTGTACGCTTTGCAGTGGAGCTTGGATATTCCAAGTGGGATAAGACAACAACAACAACAACACTGGGAATATATCGTGAGAAAGTTCTGCTTCACCAAAGGGTGTCGCGACTTAGAAATGTTTCGGAACCCCTAATCCAAAACTCTCCTGGAGAAATTTTGGAAGAAGAGTGAAACAAATAGAATAAAAAAAATAGTTCAAATTTCCTCAATGCTTGGCGATTAAAACAGTTTCTGAAATAATCCGCGTAGATGACCTTGATCTTTCGGAAAACCATTAAATACCTTATGTAAAATTAGTTGTTCGGCACTGAAGATACTCTCCGAAGAAGAGGGCGAAACGTCTGGAGTTAAATTCCAAAAAACACGGCCATCCATTCCGGAAAATGGAATAAATAGTTAATCTACAGGTGGTGGAAGTTTTCATCAATTTATATACATTACAATTAACATATATAATTTTCTATCCCAAAATATAATTTGATGAGATGCGCCGAACATATTTGAAAAACAATGCAACAGTGAGAAATCCGCGGAATTCTGGACTTAAAACAGAAGGATTCACCGAAGCAATCATTCTTAACGAAAATGTCCGTTATCAAGAAACCAGGCAAGTGCTATTCCAAAAGAGTTACTTCAATGGGGTGAAATGGATACAGGGATTTTAACAGTTTATATGCTAATTAAATTTAATGTTTTTAGACATGTTGATTTTTAATGAAGTTAAAAATAATCAGCATGACTATAAAACATATACACTTAAATTTTCATTTACTAATTATATAAAACCATGTCTGAGGTTTTACTATCTAGAGGGGTTCATCATATAGAATACTATTGATATATTAAGTATTCTCATATATAAACAATATATTCTCAATAATTTAGTGGTGACTATTATCCACTCAAATTCCAGCTGATAGTCATCAGTTCGGATGTTATTAACTAGTATATTAAACCTATTTAATTCGATGCACAAACAAACTATCGAAAGTCTTGGTCGTTACGCTGAAAAGATTTATGGGAAAACATGAACATTATTGTTTGGATATATTTACACACTATGATGTGAATTATTATACCCACTGGGCATGCATGCGCCCACTGTGGAATGAAATAATAAATTTTTTATAGGATATGATGAAATTTTCTGCAGGATTTTTCTGTGTAGGGTTTTTGCGATTTTCCTCTTTTAAATATGATTTTGAGGGCTTTTTCTCGGCCAATTCTATGAAGTAGGATAGTTTCCAAACAGGAAATTTTTACGAAATGAAGAAACTTTTAGATCGCATAAACTGAAAATTTTGAAGTTATTTTTATTTTAGTTAAAACACTGCCAATATCCAATAAATGAAAAAGGTTGCCCTGTAACTATATTAACACTGCCTTCCAATGAGTTAACACTGAAAGTAGGCACCAGTTTTAGTATTTTGGAAGAAAATTTATTTTTTACAATTTTAGGTCATCCAAACTTATCTCATTAATGCAATTTATCACTTTCAAATTTAAAGACGGTCTGTAAAATATAGAATTGAAAGTAAAAAAGCAGGTGACATTTTCTGTTAATTGCCGGCAGAAGTTAATGAATTTTGGATAAGAGGGGTTTTTGGAGGTGCTGTCTCCTATTATGTAATCATAATTGAAGATTAAATTCAATCTCGTAAAAAGTTTACCCCCTTCGCCGGCAAACTGTGTTCTCTAGAGGGGATATTTTACATTTGTTATGAAAATCTTGTTCGTCATGGCATGACAGACTTGCATGTTAGGTTTGGCACTGACCTTTTGAGACACCCTGTACAAGATGTTTCAGATAAGCGTTTTTTAACTTCTAGGAGTGTACACCTAGACGACTCAGAATCACCTTGGAATGGGGGGGGGGGTCGGAAATGCACCCCTAGCGACCTTGGGGTTTTTTATAAGCCAGCATGGGAGGTCGTAAAATCCAGAGTGGAAATTGAGACGTAACCTTTTATGATTGGATTGAATCCAGAAATCGTTCGATTACGGCATTTGTTACATAAAAACCATTTAGGAGCTGAATTTTTAGGTCTTCAATGAGGAAGTTGCATGATTTTTTAAATTTTTTTAATCGATTCTTCTTGCAAAAATAAGCAACTACCCAAAGAAATTGATGAGAAATTGAAATTCTACTGATCGAGAAATTTTTTGATTGGCAAAAAAATTAACAAAAATCCCCTTTTTAAAAGCCCGCGAAAACGCCAAGAGTTTGGATGTGACGTCATCTTACAATAAACATTGTTGTAAAGCAATGGAGTTGATGGTATGATTTTTGATGTCATCCTACGATTTAAACAATAAACGTTTTCAGCCACGTGTTTTTTTCTCGACTTTTAAATTAAAATATTTAATTACCTGTAAATTTTTTTTGAAAAATTGACTAGATATTTCATTTTACCATACAAAAAAACCATACGGAACACTTGTTTGTTTTTGAAAATCTGACACATGCAACTTCCTTATTGGTTAAATAAAATAAATTCCTAAATCGATGGTTTTAATTTGATCTTAAAAGGTTACGTGTCAATTTCTATTGGGAATTGTACAGTTTCCCATGCCCGCCTTTAAAAACTCCTAGCTCGTTAGGATTTCGACCTCCCATTCCTAAGTGATTCTGGGTAGTCTAATGGTTAGGTGTTCCCTATCCCTCCTCTAGAAGTTATGAAACACTTATCTGAAACACCCTGTATCCATTTCATCTATTAATCGTCTGAGGAGACACAAAACAATAAGCCCTCCTTTGAGCCTTTTTGAGCGCTTCCACAGCAGGGCGCATTGTGCAGCCCTCTCCGATTGTCCGGCGCAATTACTGATGCGCGAGCAAATTAATCCATTGAACATTCCGTCACGAACTGCTGGAACTGCCCAAAGGAGCCGCTTTCTCTCAACTCCTCCCTTTGGATGAAGGCGGATTTTTAGGAGGGATAAGGTGATGGGGATTCTCGGGAGGCGAAGGTTAATTTTCGGTTTTTGAAGGGAGTATATGTTAGGGAACGTACCCATACTACGTGACCCATTTTTTACCATTTTTGACCCCTCTCCCCCCCTTGGTGACCATCCGTAGTATATGCCAAGACCCCCCCTCCTCCTCTAGTTTTCACGTAGTAATTCATAAATACGGTTTTCAATCATTTTCTGCAAACAGAAAGTTTAAAAACATTTCTTTGGCTTAATTTGTCTAATTTTAGTAATTAATTTGGCTTAATTTGTCTAATTTTAGTAATTAATTTGGCAAATTTCAATAATTAATTTGGCTTAATTGTGTCGTATTGACTAGAGGAAATTGACTACGTGACGAAACCCTAAGCCCCCCCCCTACCCCTGTGACCGAGCGTGGTATTTTGAAGACCCCCCTCCCTCCCCTAAACGTGTCACGTAGTATGGGTACGTTCCCTTACGGGCAAAGTGATTAATAGTGCATTACTAATGATGCCCGGGCGATGTGACCAATTCAACGAAATTTATGAATAAAATTTATCACTTTGCCCGCTTCCACTCTGGACATTATTAATATTGCCCAATTAATCACTTTGCCAGTAACATGTAACATGTATCTGGAGTCCGCATCCGCTAGTCTCTATACCTCACCACCTGAGGCGCTGCAATCCTTCTGTGTAGCATCTGCGAAGGAGCCTCTGCGATGCCTAATTGCTGATAAGAAACCCTCAACTCTTTAACGTGCGAATGTTGGTGAAAAAAGCGTGCCAGTCGTCCATGATGAACCGAAAATGACGATAACTATTATATGACGATTTAACCCTACAGTGCATACTGTTGCCATTTGGCAACATGTCATTTTCCCCCATTTCCTACTCGAACTTTCATTTCCAAACGGCAACACCATGCAATAAGTACAATAGATATAACATTTCATTGTATTAGCACTTTAGACTGCCAGTAGATCACAGCAGGGGTACTATTTTGAGACTTGTTAGTAGCTAGTGAGACGAAAGTCAAGACACAGAAAACGCCAAAATTAAAGGACCCTATAAATAAAAATAAAAAAAAAATTTCAGCTTGAAAAAAAATGTTTTGAAAAGATAAGGTTTTTTATATTTTTAGAGCATTTGGTTTTATTTCACTTCACAATTAATTTCACAAGAGACACAAATTTATTTCACAAGGACAAAGTTTTTTGCCAATAAAAAGTAGAAAAAAATTAAATTATTTTTTTAAAGTATTTTTTTACTAATTTACACCATAATAGAAGTCACATAAATGATTTTCAAGTGAATTTAAAAAATCATTTTAAATAAATAATAATAAAAAAAGTTTTGAGAGTAAGAGTTTTGAACACCAACAGGGAAGCTTTAAAAATTTCAAAATACCCATATGAGGAGACAGAGAAGTATAAAATTCGTTTTAAGTTGGTTAAAAAAATTCATACCAAGAATTTTAGTGAAAACTCTTTGACATAAGTGTGAAAACTAACATTAGAAAAATAATATCCATAAGGAAATTATTTTTTTCGAGAAATATAGGTTTTTTTTTTTGGAATAACGAAATTCATCATATCGAGAGTAATAGAATTATGTAACGATTATGCACGACAGATACTCAAAAACGTCGGTATTCAATTAATTAAGGGACCGTTCAAATATTACGCAAGTACCTGGAGGGTTGCTCCTTGCTTATTTCTCCTGACAAGAAGGGAGGGGGATGCTAACGTGAGATGTTATAAACACTACAAGAACGGAATACTAGTCGGCTAGACTAGTACATGCCCTCCGCTCTCTTGCGTTGCCTTGCGTGCTGATGAGTCCTAAAAAGGACGAAACCGGTCCACGGTTGGAGGCGACGATTGAGAGTTGTGAGTTTACAGTCACAAACACTGCATTTTCGGAAATTTCTTGTTTCTTCCATAAATATATAACTTCAATATCCAACTAAAATAAATTTACAAAAGAAAATTTCAACTTGGGAAAAGATTAACGATAACTTTGGTGTTCATTCAGCACAATGAATTTCTGTAATCTAGGCACTGCTAAACATTTTGTACAAAAAAAAGAACGAAAGGGGGATCAGGCAGTTTTCTTACGTAATTATGAGGGGGGTTGTGGATTGCTTATATTTGCTGACATAAAGAGAGAGGTGGGTCAAAAATGACCAAAAACATGCTTATACGTAATAATTGAACGGCCCCTAAACCAGTTTCTATAAATTAAAATGAAGTCATGATAAAAATGAGCATTCGTTGATTAGTTAGAAGTCTTCATAGAACATTAAACGAGCGCAATAAATGAATAATAGAAGAAAGATCGAATCAAAGACCCATTTCATAAAATCCCGCGATTTCTTTTCGATCATCAAAAACCGCCCTTCTCAAAGCCACTCTGATTCTCCTCCTGTTCACCGAAGAATAAAGATTAAAGACTCGAGTGCACTTTTAGAACACCGAGGTCTCTAAAGAACTCCCGAAGCAGCGACACAAGCAAACGATTTATAGATCCGAAATTCGATTCTCTGCGAATGGCAATAGCATCATCGATCTGACGCCATTCCGAATCGCACCCAAACATTCTTTCGCATATCCCCTCAGTTCTTTCTCTTTTTCTTTTCCCGTTGCTCCCATTCCTTGCTGAAGAACGCCTGCGGAATATGTTATTCTTCTGGGGATGGCTCGAGTGTTCTGGACACGTATCCTAGATGGACGATACCCAAAGAGATATTATGAATGATTCTTATTTCTCGTTCATCCCCCCCCCAAACCCTAAGATTCGAACAAAAAAAAATTCGAAAGAATGATATTCGAAAACTTGTGCTTGGAGTTTTAAGTCGACATTGACCTGCGGTCAGATGGGGGAAAGGGAAAAATGTCAGGATTGTCTTTTTTTTATTTCCCCCCGAAGATATTTTTTCGTGTGTTCATGTTGGTGTTTTTTTATAAGAATTCGGAAGTTCTTTGGAAGTATACTTTCTGGGCTTGGGGAAACGTGGTTTTCAGTATTGTCCATTCCCCGAGTTGTGATTGTTAGTTTTTGGGTCAGCCGTGGAATATTGAAATTTTCCTTCCATCATTTTAAGTTAGGTGAAGTGGACAGTAACGTATTTGAATATTTCCGAGGGGACTAGATTTCGGAAATTCGTCTTCCGATGAGGCTAGGCGAGCACTGGAGACTTTTGCCACGGCGCGGCGCAGCGACTGGAACATGATTTGGATGACTGGAATAGGAAGTTGCATGATTTTTTTAATTTTTTAAATCGATTCCTCTTGCAAAAAGAAGCAACTATCCAAAATTTGAGGCCGATCGAGAATTTTTTTTATTGCCAAAAAAATTAACAAAAATCCCCTTTTTAAAAGAGCGCGAAAACACCAAGAGTTTGGGATGTGACGTCATCGTACAATAAACATTGTTGGATAGCAATGGAGTTGATGGTATGATTGTTGACGTCATCGTTACTTTTTAAACAATAAACGTTTTCAGTCACGTGTTTTTTTCTCGACTTTCTAATTAAAATATTTAATTACATGTACATTTTTTTTGAAAAATTGACTAGATATTTCATTTTACCATACAAAAAACCATGCGGAAGACTTGTTTGATTTTGAAAATCTGACACATGCAACTTCCTTATTGTCGCTGGGGCTATGATGACAAGAAGCTAGAGGCGACGAGACTCTTGGCCGATTGCCAAGAATCTCATCATAGAAAGCCATTGATCTCGAGTGACAGTTATGTTCCTGTCGCCGCCGTGACGAAAGTCTTCAATGCGCGCCTAGCCTAACACAAGCAACTTCGATGGAATACAGAGTTAACACTACTCGGATGTTCTACTGCAGTTGTTTTCAAGGAACATTTACTCTTATGGAAAACTGATTTCCTTTTGTATAAGACTACTTTACGTTGAAAAAAGCAGCACTGCTTTATAAATTAAAAGTTATAAGGGGGCATTGCTGTGTTCCATATCAAGTTTTTGGTAATTTTCGATCCCCTCCTCCTTTATATAACAAATGTAAGCAATCACCTCCACTTATGATTACGTATTAGAAACTTCCGACCCCCTCACAGTTACACAATATTTAGCGGTGATATGAACGAATTTCAAATTATGGAGCATATACTAAATATTTTATGTGTCTAACTAAAATATTTTATGGTGTGTTTTTCGAATATTTAAAATATGTAAGTGTAAAGTCACAACTCTCAAGCGTCACCTCCAACCGTGGACCGGTTTCGTCCTTGTTAGGACCCATCAGCACGGTATAGGTAGGTAACGCAAGAGAGCGGAGGGGAAGTACTAGTCTAGCCGACTATAACTGAAAAAGTGGTGACAATTGATTAGTCCTCCACTCATCTGCTGAAATGACATGGCATTCCTAGAACAGATTTAATTCCAGAAAGGCAGGGTACAGTCGGAGTCAAAAAAAAACGTTACAAGGACTGTTAAGAGGAATCTAGACATTAACCCCGTGTGCATGATACAGGAAAATAGGTTTGAAAATATTTCGCCAATACCGATCGCCAAAGGTTTGCCACTTGTTAAAACTACAGTAACCAACAAAACTAAGCCAAACCTTTATTTAATTGTTAATATTTGCGTCTCTCAATGTGAATCCCTGTAGCGTAACGGTTAGAGCGCTGGAGTTGTATAGCTTAAGTCGAATTCAAACGTTACCTGCTACTTTTGTGCTAATTTTATCATTTTTAAGAGTTAGAAATTATTAAAATAAGTGATTATAAATTATATATTTAGTTTTAATTGGGTATTTAAAAGCTTTTTTATCTTATTTTCTATTGGGATAACATTTTTTTACAACCCTCCCACAAATGTTATCTATTTTAGACATTAGGGGATCATTTATTCCTGTAGTTTTTTTCCAAACTTAGTAAAAAGGAATTTGCAAAAGCCATTCTTATTTTAGCTTTGTTGTTTTTTAGAGTGTGATGTTTGGATTCATTCAGTAGAAGTTTTTATAAATATTCTTTATTTTTAATCTAATTCTATACCAAATTTTTATTTTTTCGTTGTTATAAATAAATATTAAAAAATTCCCCAGAAAATTCAACATGCCTGTAGGAGAATATTTTTTTACAGTTAGTAAGTATCGTTAAACCACTTCTTATTCATGATCCCCACTCCTACCCGCAATTGTATACACATACAATTGTGGAGATAACGATTCTGATGAACGCTTACCCGGGAAGGACTAGCGGGACCGTATGGTACCGGCAAACAACACTACGAAAAAACGGCTTTTTTCTACCAAAATACTTTTATTTTTTCATTCTGATGGTAGATGTCACTACTACATGGACCAAACTTTAGTAAACAGCAATTTAATAACTAATTATTTAAATAAATTCTTGCTTAATGGCTTAATGAAAAACGTATTTTTTAAGACTGGCGAAAAATGGCTCGTCTGAAAATGTAAATGCAATTTAATCATACCTAAAATTAGTGAATGGATTAAATAATGGTGAATTATTATTTATAATTGTATTATACAATAATAGCCCAAATTTGGAAAAGATTGAATAATTTTAAGGTAGAAAATTTTGGTATAGAAATCTTGCGGTACCATATGGTACCGCTAGGCTTTTACACTACCAAATAGTACTAATATTTTGAAGTAGTGTATTTTTATTTCAAACGTTTTATATGCTGTGAAATCAATTAATTTTTAAGGTAAAACCTATATAATAATTTATTATGCTAATAACTTATTGAATATATAGTGTATTTCCCATAATTTTAATTTTTAAGGCCAATAATTCTAAATTTAATAAGAAAAATTTCATATTATAAGTGATTGATTGGAATATCGATCTATACAATGGTAGTATTTCATGCAAATCATCAATATAATGTTCATAGTCTTCAACTAAACTATAGACGCAAAATACAAAATATGGTTTATGAAATTTTTAAAGCCTAAAACTTATGTTTTTTAACAAAATTCCTAATTTTAACACTCATTATGAGGAGAAAATTGGAAAAACTATCAATTCCGTATCAAATCAGCTTACTTCGGGGTATAAAAAGTTTGTCAATCACCTTTATACTAGTGTGTACAAAATTTATTTCTAGAAATAAATTTGATAATAGGATTTTAAGAGCAAAACATAACTACTAATTGGTATAATGAGAGTAATATCAACTATTTAATAATTAATTTGTCAATCATCATTGCCTAAATTGTAATTTTACTTGTTGGTTTACTTAAAAATGGAAAATAAAGTGATAAAAGTGTGATAAATTTATTATTTTGACTTTGAAATCTCAAACTTATAAGAATATGTACGGTGCACAAAATGGTAGTGTAAGATCCTAGCGGTACCATATGGTACCACCCTATTCTGACTAAAATAATAAAATTTTTTTTGTAAAAATGATTTTAGGCTACTTCAAGACATGTCATAAGCATACAGTAAGGAGGAAAATTTAATTTGAGAAAAAAAATTAATTCAGTCTTTCCCGGAAATAAAGAAAAAATAAAATAAAGTAAAGATATTTTAATTCAGCTTCGGAATACATTTAATTCCCAAGTAGAATATCATAACTCCCCTTTTTCCTTCAATCAAAAAACAATTTGTCGTGAAGGAGACAGTTATACTATCTAGTTTTGGGTATAAAACCATGAAAGGATACAGTACAGAGGGTGAAATCTGGGGGCACACTGGAAACCTTCGGAATCGGAAATTTTCTGGGGGGAGCTTATTTCCCTCCAGTGACTCCACCCCAGGCTCGGAATCAGGGGGTGGCACTCTGGAAAGTGCCCCCCTTGGGAACCCAAAAAGGGTCTTAAAATGAGTAAAAACCGTACTTTTTACAGTGTCCTCAGTACTTTTTACAGTACTTTTATAAACAGTACTTTTTACCCTCCTTTATAGTTCTCACAAGTCTAGGGAACTGTCCCTAAACTCATCAAGGGGATGTAGGGAGGGGTAGCTACCCCCTAAAATCATGAGAGTAAATTACTTGAACTTTAATCTTAAGTAATTTATTTTCAAAAAGTTAAATTTCGAAAACTTGGATCACTTGTGTTCACCCAAGTCAAAGAGGATTCAAAATTAAAAATAAGAGATCCCCCAGGGCAGTATTTAAGAGGTGGTTAGGGAGTTGAGTCCTCTGTAGAATTCTTGTCTATTTATAGGCATTTTCCCTTGAAAATTCTGAAGATTATACAAGTGATCGATCTCGAGTGTCACCTAAATAGTCCCCAATGTCCAAGAATCACAAAACTACTCTTTAGGGTTAAATTGCAAAAAAAATTTCGGAGAAGGACCCCAGACCCCCTTTGTTTGGGGCCAAGTATATTATCCTCAAAACGTTCGCATTATTTTCACGAAAGGTCCAAAACCCATCTCGAAGCAAAACTCTGGCCCTTCTTCCCGGGCTTTAAAATGGTTCTCCACAAGCACGAGAAAGATCGACTCTGCTTGCTTCGCCCTGAGCGAAATCCTGGGTACGCTTATGCAACTTACCCAAATATCTGTATATTAGAAATATAGCTTGTTCCCCACCCCCGAGACTGCTTAGTACAATTTCAATAGTGTCCAAAGCAAATAATTTTTTAATTTCGTAATAAAACTTTTACCACTAACTTTTACCATGTCCGTAGAGCTCACATTAATCAGTCTATCTAAAATTCCATTACCCCACGATTTAAAAGAATTTATAATTATTATTCATTTTAAAGAACTTTAAAAATAGTTAAAATAGAATTATTTTCTGAAATACTACTAAGAATTAGGTTTAAACTTGTATTCGCCTGAATAAGTTTGGTAAAAAAATTCTTAAGAAATTTCTCTGATTCAAAAATTTCTTTAAAAAAAAAATTTTTTTCTAGTGTGAAGTTAAAAATACCTTCAAAAAATTACTTATCGGAGTTGATTTTTTATGATCATAGTGGAAGATCCAGAGTTCCAAGTAAATTTTATAAATAATTTTTTTAAGATTTAGGAAGAAACGTTAACGGCTGCTAAGAAATACGATTGAGTGCTTTGAATAAAAAATCAGGCAATAATACTCCTCCACAAAGAATGGATCATCCGTAAATGAATTTAAAAATCAATCGTAATGACATTATGAATGATCCGCATTGAGGATTGAACCCGCGATCTTCCGATTACGAAGACATTACTCTAACCACCATACTACTATTTTAAAGTAGTTTTATTTGAAAAAAAAAACTGCGCCAAATCATGGATAACCAGCCAAATATGTTCCCTTAAATTAGATAATATTAGAATTGTTCTCGCCAATTTTTTCCTATGTTCAGCGAATTATTGAAATTTCAAATTCTGCAATCCCGTTACTATTGTAACGGGATATTAACGGGATATAACGTTACTATTGTACTATTGTTACTGGTGTAACTAACTATTGTAACGTTTTTTTTGACTCCGACTGTACATGAAAGGAGAATTTCACCATTTATCGCTGGTTAAGCGGAGGAGTGGAGGACTAATCAATGGTCACCACTTTTTCAGTTATAGTCGGCTAGACTAGTACTTGCCCTCCGCTCTCTTGCGTTACCTTCCTATACCGTGCTGATGAGTCCTAACAAGGACAAAACCGGTCCACGGTTGGAGGTGACGCTTGAGAGTTGTGAGTTTACACTTATTGTCCGCTTAACCAGCATGAATTGGTGAAATACTCCTTTCATTTAAAATATGTGTTATATCGAAATGAGTTAGAGTGAGCGATATTTTTAGTAGTTTTGAAATCACTGTTAATTTACACTGTTCCTTCAATGTAATTTCTAAGTGGGATTAAGTATCCCCCACAAAAGGAATGATGTATCTCTTGATGTGAGGATACACGATTCTTTTATAAAAAAATAAAAATATATAATTTTGCTAAAATTATCTGATTAGTTTCAAGTAAAAAATTATTTGGTGAGAGGAAAAGCCGGTCTACTACTATTCGGCGCGGCCGTTTCGGTGCTGGCCGTTTCGGCGCCAGAAATAAAATGATAGTAAATATAGAACTTTTTTTATAATACTTCAAAAAATTAGATGAAAAAATTTCGTAGCGCCAAATCGGCCCATTCCGTTGAAAAACATACTATTCTTCTTGTCTAAAATTTCTGAAATCTGATTATTTTCGGCAGTGAAAAAAAATGAAAAACTTCAGTGGGGATAAAGTATCCCTAGTCGCCCCTATACTGTTGCCGATATAAATCAATATAACATTTTTAACTTTCGCTCAATACAAATATAACTTACCTTAAAAACCAGGGAAAAAACTCTAGGCATGGTGTTTCAAGTCCAATCAAACTCTGAACAGCCAGATTCTTTTACGTGGAGTAAAAATATGCCCAAAGAACCATGTACCTTTTATGTCCCATAGTTTTCGAGAAAATCGCGACAGAAAAAGGTACGACGTCACATCCGGTTTACGCTTAAAAAAAGGGTTATGGAAAACGTGAACAGAAATGCACAATGAGATATTAAAAATATCCTTACTGATGCATACGCGAACCGTTGAACGGAATACTTTTTCTATGTTAACATGCTGTTTTTGCGTTTTAGCCAAATAAAGACAAGTTTTAACTAAAAAAGTCAAAGAAACTTGCAAATTTGCTAACTTTTCCCCTTTTTGAGGCCTGAAAAATGCTATTTTCACTTGCCCAAACTTCCTCGAATATTGAAGATATTTTCAAAAAAAAATTTTTTTTTGGTAATACCTTTGATTTTATTAGTGTTCTACGTCCTTTAGTTTTTTAATTAATTTTTTTAAATTTCCTATCTCTACTCTAGGGGCACTGTAATCATCTCAATAGATTATCCTTGTTCACTTACTAGGGGTACACCGCACTTCAATGACATTAAGAGGCGTTGGTTCCAAATAAAAGCTATGTAACAGACTTATAAAACAACCTGTATGCCCTCTACGAAAGGAATCTTCCTGTGGAGAGCTTGGGTAATTCTTGCTGGAACCCCCTGATATGACTAAGAAGAGATTTTACGAAAAATAACCTTTTAATTTTTGTTTTTTTCTTAATTATTATTAAATTATGTTTTAATTCCTGTGGTAATAAAATGAAAATTATCAATATTGAGATATTTCCAAACTTTCATTCTATCTTTAAGAGCTGAAAAAACATGACCCGAAAAAAGTACATTTGATATAAGCCTTGTTAATTCCAAAATTTTTTCCGATGATTTACCGTAGGCTGTATACAAAACTCAAGAATGTGCCTCACGTAAAACCGGAGTTGGTCAGTTAAGAGTGTTGAGTTAGAGCTAGTTAATAGGTTACGTGCAATGGAAACATAAGGGAAGTTATTTTTCTTGAGCGAGTTGCTAAGCAAGTTAATGGAGTAACGCTACTTTTGAAAAATGCTTCTCACTGTTTTTAAAATAAGGGAGCTCTAGGATATCTGTGATAGTTTATTTCGCATTAAAGTTCTTATAAATGATCTCGAGGAAATGTTTCATTTTTCTCGATCAAACTGGGTGATGTGTGTTTTAGAGGGAAAAACGAATGCAAAGAACGGTACGAACTAGGCGAAAAAGTAGTTTTTTCTTGTGATTATGAAACAATTGTGCCTCAAACTATGCTTTTAGTTAATGTGTTTAAAGAATAGGTTAAAACGTAAAAGGAAAAAAATAGATGCGAGTCTTCAAAACGACCATAAGAAAATTTGAATATTCAAAATGCTACTTGTATTCAAAAAGCATCACTCTTAAATCCATAACTAAACTTTATATTCGTTCTTCAAATAACAGAACTTACGGTATCACTGATACCAATAAATTTTGGTAGTTTGAGGAAATACCTGCGTTTTTTTTATCTGTCGAAAGAGAGGAAAATTCGTTTATTTGAAGTAACTTCAGAGTGCTCAGTTACTGCTGAACCAAGGATAGTAAAAGGGTCACGTGATTTTGACAACGCTGGAACTAGTATTTCGGAGGGAAGACAGGTGGAAGTTGATCGAAAGAGGAAGAGACAATTTTTTGTATATAGAAGCAAGACCCCAACTATCATCGGTTATCCAACTATCGGCCGTGCATAGTCTGTAAAAATCACGTAAACCTTTTACTATCGTTGGCTGATCAGTATATGGCACAGCCTTTATAAAATCAACAATAATACCTTAAAAGGGGGTATCTTTGGCCCACACTTGTTTACACTATTTATTATTTTCTTATTTATCTTATTTTGTTACATTAATATAAATACAAATACAAACACAGAACGAAGAAACCAAAATTATGATTAGCCAGGAGGAAAAACCTGTAGTAGAGGAGGAAATACCCGTATTTTAAAGCCCCTTTCTTCAAAAGAATACCAAAAGTCTTGTTAGCATAGTATTGATCATAAATATGACAAAACCGTGCAAGAAAGATCCAAAAGTTTGATAAACATGTCTTTTCTATTTTATACCTTTCAATTTAAAAAAAAAATAAATCGAAGGGCCCTAGCTATAAATAAGACTGAAATAAAATCCTAAAATTTGTATTTGTGTGACTCACAACCGTTCAATATAATTTCTGTATACAATAACCTAAACTTATCCAAGGATAAACATTCCGTAATCTCTTCACTCTAACCGCCCCCCGTGGTCTATCAACATCCCCTTGTCAGTTTGCCTCTCCAGGAGATTTTTGTCAGGGGCTCAGTGGGGTGGTAGGGAAAAAAAGAATTTGGATGTTGTCACAGCAGGAAGAGAACCTTTTACTCATGAAGAATAGCCTGGACAAAGACGGTTGTATTTTTTATCTCATGCTGCTGAGGAGAATCGCTATTTTGGCAATGGGTTACTCCAGTATCAATGTAACTTTATTGATAGCAGTGGAACATCACTCTTAAAAATGTTTTCATTAAAAAAACTATTTATATTAGAATAATTAGTTAATGTGACTAATTTACTAAGCTTATTTATTTTTAATTTTCCGTTGAACATAGGTTTTCAAGGATAATCACAATAATGCATTGAATAGCCCAATTCTAGTATTTCCTTTTTTAGGTAGGAAAAACTTTATTGCTATTTTGATGTCATACTTTTTTGTGCTAAAAATTTGGGCTTTAACTTAGAACACCTTTTTTAAACCTAAACTTAAACCTCCTTAAAACACCTAGTAATTTTTCTGCCTTAAGCTGTTTTGCCATTTTTCTTTTGGAATAAATATATTCTGGTTCAATGTGTTTATTGTTTTATTTTTACAGTTAGCAACCGTGTATTGTATGTTTACTTTACTTGTGTTTGCAGAAATCTTTAAAAATATTTTACCTTCGTATTTTTTTTGTAATAATTATTCTTAATTTTTTTTCTGTCAACTCTCAACTGTTTTCTGTCATGGGGTTTCCTTTACCCCAGTTGATAAATATTAATATTTTCCCACAAAATTGTTTCTTATCTTATATTTGTGTTAAAAAAACTATTATTATAAAATATTTGATTCCAATCTTAATGTGCTTTGGTGTTTTAAATAGAACATTAAATTTTGAAATCCATAAAATCTTAATAACAACTTTCAGTTTCTGAACAAATTTCGTGTTTTTTTAACCACTGATATTCAACTGTAGTGAAACCCGCTTATAAAGAGACCAAGTGAATAAAGTTACAGACCAGTATTCGATATTAACAGATATTTGAAAATTGTATTTGATAGGACATATTTTTGTATTCCAATTCCAACACTACAAAAAAGCAATCAAAAACTTCGTTTTTTCCGTATTCCCTAAAACTACGTTCTACATTTACAGTATACCCTCGTTATTTTGAACTTTTATAACTCGAAATCTATCTTTTATACCTAAAAAAATAGATCCTCCTTTTAAAATTAAATATTTATCTATTTTCTTCGTTATCTAAAAAACTCGCTGGATCGCTGTTATTTTATGGCCTCTTCGATTTCAAGATTATGAGGTTATACTGTATTTCTGATCTTTCTGCAAAAGTTGATTGGTTCTTTTACATTATGGAAGCAAATGTAACTAAAATTTCGTAACAGAACATGTAAAACGAAACCCATTGTTTAAAAAGATCCCTTAAAAATAGAATAGTATGTTATTAAATTTTGTACAATGCTTTCTACACTGACAAAAGGTGTTAAAAAAGGCGTTCTACAGAGAGTAGGTATGCAACTGTGATTGAATTCGTAAGGGGACCAATAATTCCGATTCACCTTAGAGGTTGATTCCTCTCTTCATCGTTGCTGGCTTTGAAATGATTTATATTGACGATTGGCGTTCACGGGTATCGAGTGCCCAGATAGCCGTGAAGGCTTGTCAAATGACCCGCGACCAACCGTCACTTCGAAATATGCTGAAGAGAAAATCGCTCAATTTTGTAGATTAAAGGCGCGAGAAGCTACTGCTAATGGGGTATAAATCTCTGAGTATATGTCTTCGAAGTTTTAGCATGCATTCTCTGTTGCAGTTAGGTTTGAGATAAACGTTTGAATTGAAAGGATCTGGTGTATTGGAATAGAACCAAATGTTATCATTCAATGAACCAGATGTAAATCATTATATACAGGTGATTATCAAAACTCAAATTATATTGTTTTTTTACTTAAGTTGTGTTAATACAACATGCTCTCTTTCGAGAAAGTCTTAGAAGTGGATGGAAATAGATATGGGGTGAGATATTCATTAAAATATATCGGATAAAGATAAACCATTGATCGGGGACACCATGGCTGATCATAAAATATTTTAAGCAGAAAATTTTTGGAATTATATTACCTAAAATGATGTATGCGCATACCACAGAAATACCTTATTGAAAGGCCTTTCCTTATTCATATCCCATATTTGCCTTTATTTAAGAGATTTCAGAATATAAATATGTTAATCATGGTGTAAACAGATGAAGGAATATTTCAAAAATAGCATGTTTCTTACTAGATCTTAAAGCTTAATGTAAAAGTGCTTTTTTATCAGAAATTTCTTTTTTCTGTCAAATTAAAAGCAGTGTGCACTTAAGGTCTTTAGATTTCCATGACCTTGTGAACTTTGGATATTTTATACAAGTTTTAGTTTGATGGTACAGGAAATTTGGGGACGGGGCGGCCTAGTGGGATTACGAGTGGCCCGCTAAGCTAGCAGTCAGCGTATACAGTATCGGTCGTAGAGTTTAATTCTTGACTTTGTCCTTAGCGTAATTCTCTCTGTGTGTACCCAGTAAAAACTATGTTGGGGTCTGTCTTACTTTACGAAGGTTTATTAGTGGATCCTTGAGGTTAAGCACACAAGCCGAAGAATATACGAGGGCTGTCCGTAAAGTAAGGTTCCCTATAAGCTGCAGACGCTAGGAACGCTGTTATGCGGAATTTGACCATACTGGCGTGTACCTTGTGGCCCCTTTTCTACAAATCCCCGCCCCGGTCAGCTGTCTGTGATGATTATTTTAGATTTGTCAGCTGTTAGAGATGGAGCTTCCACTCGCTTCTCCCGCCACGTTCTGCGATTGTTTTTTTGTGTGCGAAAAACATGGCGGCTGTGGACATTCATTCCAATATGTGGGAAGTCTACGGAGAAAAAAGTATGAGCGAAAAAAATGGGTGGAAATGGTGCAGAAAATTCAAAAACGGGCGAAAAGACGCCCAAGACGACGAACGCCTATGGGGGAAAGACAACGCCGTCGGCGGGAGAAGCGAGTGGAAGCTCCATCTCTAACAGCTGCCAAATCTATAATAATCATCGCAGGCAACTGGTCATGGCTGGGATTTATAGAAAAGAAGCCAAGGTACACGCCAGTGTGGTCAAATCCCGCGTAACAGCGATCCTAGCGTCTGCAGCTCATAGGGAACCTTACTTTACGGACACGCCTAGTATTGACGAAATCCAACCTCATCACATAAAACTTACACTTCCCCTTTACATTTTTACATCTCAATTTGCTTGTGTACTTTTATCAAAAGGGAATTAGTCTATGAATTTAGCTTTTGCGTTATTATATTACGATGAATTAACTTTTTTAAAAGTTATAAAATCCCAATCGAAAAGAAATCTTAACCCTACGAGGCCAAAAATGGCGGCTCCATCTCTTCACTCCTCAAAACCTCTCCCATCTCCAATTCATTCCAGCAGGAGGCGCAAGAAACGAGTGACGAAACGCATCCCCCCATGGGGATTCGCCTATCATATCCCATCCATGGACGTCTTTCGGTAATGCTCCATCCCGAAGGTGCTTACAGGCCCCCTCGTGTTAAATGGAGGGGGTTCTTCGATGGGTGTTATGCATGGCTTCTCAGTCTTTCCTTAATCTTTTTGAATGTGTGCGAGGGATTTAGGGGAGGATTTGGGGAGCAACAGGTCGGGAGGTTTTTTGAGAAGATATTGAGAAGAAGGGGTGTATGAGATTTACCCCTTCGTTCTTTGACGGAATGGAATTTTTTTTTGAATTTATATCGATTTTAGTTATCAACGAGTTCGCATGCATGCTTATTTTCCTCATATTATGACAGTCGGTGGCAATATGGCCGAAGTCGTTGTAAGAATAACATTGAATAAGGTGCTTGCGGGCGAGATGTTCAACGCCGATTAATTTTTTTATATTTTCCTTTTTTTTTGATAAGTAGGGGTATTCCTAATTAGAATACCTTGCAAGAGCGATTATTTCAACAGAACAAAACACTCAACACTGGTTGAGTCTTGTAGGATTCAAAACAGTGATTCATAGCTAACTCAAAGTCCATGGACCACTTACGGTTCTATTAACTGATAACCTGATCTAGTTTAAACCTGGAATGAGGCTTTTTAGCCAACTTTGATTAGATTAAAACTTATTTTCTTTCCTCAGATACCAATTAGAGGTTTTGATTCAAAGTTAACCTTAGGTTAGGTTAGTGGAGAATATGGCTGTAAGCCTAGATAAGTATCATTCACAGACCAACCTTACCTCAATACCTGATAGTAGATTTATCCCATTTGCTAATTACTTTCGAAAATAGGGTCACTTTGGGGGTAAGTGGGACTCCTTTTTGGCCTAGTGCATTTTTGTAGCTTAATAGAAAAATTTTGAACGGGTTAAATTTAAACTTATTGACTATTTTCATTTAAAACTTTATCCATAAACAAAAATTTATTATTAGTTTTTAAAATAATGCTTTACATTTTTAACTGGTCTTTTTTAAAAAAATGAGAGGGGTGACCCACTTGCCCCAAGAAGCAAAACCTAAAAGGAAGTAAGTGGGTCTTACTTGATAAGTACAGAAAATTTCAATATAAAATATTTATTGTAACTGTATCCATGTTTTAGAAATATACTCACATTACAATCAGTAAGACACAAGGTAAGAATAGAATGAAAAACAAAATAAGTATTATGTAGAATGTTTTGAAAGGCCAAAGGGATATGTTTTACTTTAACATATAAAACAGTGTTGAAAAAATATAATAAGGTTGATTAAGATTTATTTTGACACATTAGTAAACATTGTGGGATAAAAAAGAAATCGGACACACTAATGAGAATGAACACTATTGATACTCACCATAACTTAAATTAAAACGCAAAATTGATATCAAATGTCGATCAAATTGTTTATAAACCTTGAAGTGGTGAGTAAAAGGTCTTGCTACTATAAATCGAAATTTTCTGAAAATATTGGGGGAAATTGCCCCTATAACCCCCTTAAATCCGTCCATGTTTTCAGTAATAGTTCCTATATCATTTGGGACCTTCTAGAACTAATAGAGGTCTCACTTACTTCATAAAGAGGGGTCCCACTTACCCCAATAGGATAAAATTACGGGGTTAGTGGGACCCCCGGTTAACACTTCTTAAGTTCAATAAATATCAAAATATAATGAAAACTTAGCTGGAAATACTTCTTTGAAAAATGCATTTTGAACTCTCCAAAAAATCCATTCTGGGAATATATTTTAAATTAGTTCTTTAATCTTAAAAATTGTTGAGGTTAATCATACATTCATTGTTAAATAGTTTTAAAGTTTCGGGTGGTTGGCAATTTCAAGTAGATGCTGTATTATTATTCATGTCTCGTGATTGTTATTTGAAAATTAGTTTTGTGCTTTTCTTCTGAACTTATAGATATAGATGTAGATACTTGATACCTTTTGGCTTTCTTTCTTTCATTAAAATTTGTTATACTTACTGGCCTCTGATTTTAATATATCGTAACAAAAATAAATGAAAAAAAAATCAAATACACGCAAAACTCCTCAGTGTGACAAACAGTAACATAATAAATGAGAGTAAGTGTGAAATTTCTTGTACATAATTAAGTTTGAGGGGGGTGACCGGGTGACCCACTTACCCCAAGTGACCCTATATTATGGTTATCAACATTTTAAAGTGCCTATTATACACTCGTGTCCAAAAATTAAGGATAACTTTATTTTTTAGAATAATGACACCAATTTTAATTCCTTATCAATGAAATTCTTGCCGTAGTATCTTCTAAGAGTGAAAAAATATGTGGTTCGGGATCAAATTACCCTATTATAGTCTGTTCATTTAGAATAGGCGCCTGAAACAGGATAAAAAAAACGCTCAAAAACGCCTAATAACGCTCATCATGCAACTTCATTAACCCATTCTTTTACAGGATTTTAACTACTTCTGTTTAGGCTGCCTTGTCATTGCAAAAGAAATTTTTTTCAATGATAATTACAATAGTAACTGATTCTTAAACATTACGCCTCAGGCACCTATTGTAAATTAACAGAGCATAATAGTGTAAGGGGGTACAGAGGCCTTACATTGATGATGAAGTTCCATGTACGTTCGGAACGCTAACAGAAACGTCTATGTGAGAGTCATTTAGCAAAAAATTCCCTGTTATTTGTAAAGGATTGTATATATTCCTGATATTATTGTGCATGATTTTAAATGCCAGGAATATCTTAAATTGTGAATTTAGTCGGAATTATAAAATGTGTAGTTGGTTGGTTGGTTGGTTGCTTGAGACCTTTGCTTGCCTAACGTTGGCCGCTTTGTCTTCTTTTTCCTTGATATGTAGTTCTAGGTTCTAATTCCAGTTGCTTATGAGCTTATGTAGTCCGCCAGTAGAAGGAATTTTTCTAGAGCCTTTATTTTCTTGATATTTGGTGGATTAAATTCTAAAAAGGTATTTTCGGAAAGAGGCGTTGGGAAAATAGATTTTATCAGGTCTAGTCGAGCTGCATAGTAGACTGGGCAGAGGCATAGGAAAATGTGTAGTTAACCCGTAACAGGGGAGGTGAAAAATTGGAACATACAAGGGGACGTGGGGTCTCAGAGACTCCGCAACTTTCTATATTTTTTAAAAATCGTCTAATTAAGATATGATTCTGATATTTCAGTACATTGTTATTTGAACATTTATCTCTTGATAGAAAAATATTTTCTTTAACTTTATGATGAAATAAACATTTTTTCCAGACAATTTTCCAATAGACTTAAAATTATCGATAGACACCATATGGTGCAATAAACTCTTTAAACTTAAAAATAAAAACGCATCTATTGTGAATTAACTGTTTGTTTTTATGATTTAATATATAAAGCAAATTTTAATAAGAGAAAATTCTGTGTAGAACAATAGAAAATTTTTTTGACAGTGCCTGAATTATCAGTTTTTTACCATTGCTTTAGAAGCATAAAATTTAAAAATTTTCACAGAAATCATCTTCACAGTCTCTTCCCCACTGAAATCACTCATAATTTCATCTAATTTTTTAAAAAAACTCTTCCACACAACGTGGATTAGAGATAATCATAAATAATCTCCGCGGACCTAGCTTCAATACCATGCGTACTAACTCTGGACGAAAACTGTTACACTGCAGAGGAGGTGGGGTCTCTGGGACTCCTGAAAAAGAATTTGTGGAATTTCCGTACTGTCGCACTTGTCAAAACTTGCTGATAAGAAGGGGTCAGGGCCAAGGTCACGAAAGGTGAAGCTAGCGGAAGAATCCATTCAATTTGACAAAGCATGTGGTAGGGGGGAGGGGAGGAAAATGTTGCGGAGTCTGGGAGACCCCACGTCCCCTGCTACGGGTTAAAATTAGCAGTTCGTCACCATGGTGACGCAATAGAAATGCAATGGGAAATGACTAGTAGCGAGCCGCCTATTTTATTTACACAGACTATAGTAGATTCCTCCTCATTCTGGGTGGATTTTAGCTCTTCGGTCCTTTATTGGAGGGTAGTAACAATACTTTATGAAGCTCTGATACGTATTTGTTTTTACTTGTGTGTCCTAAAAATTGCATTAAAGGAACTTGGAATTGTGTCGTTATTTCCGAAGAATCAAACTAACCTTTATTTTGTTTTTTATTGTATCACGCCTAAACAGGAATCGATACTTAATTTACTAGTAAATTACGGTGCCCTGAATTCCTCATATTTGCTGTTTTCTTATGCAGTATGTTCTAAATACTTTAGTGGTAACTATTACAAACTCATCTTTACAAGCAAGGTTTGAATTTAGTGATCAGGCATAATCACCGAAACCCAGTTAAATAGTGATTAAACTTTGAGTAATAACAAATCGGGCCTGGTTTTAGGTGTAAAACGTATGATCGGAATTGGTTTCTATTAAAAATTATGATACCTATTTTTGAACGATACGTTTTTTTTTTATAATATAACGCTTATCCTTGAAAAGTTAGATTGGCGGCTTTAGGTGAATGATATGTTTTAGTGCTGTTTGAGTTTTATTTTTTGTTGATCGAATGTTTCTTCATCATAAATTAATGATTATCGGAGTAAAACAGTATCGATTAATAGTATATGAATTCGTATATATATCGTGAATAGTATATGAAGAAATTCGCGTTTTTCTCAGAATCACATTTTTGTTATTTTCCTTCTCCGCAAAACTGCATAACTCAAAATATTATGAGTGAATTTCTATAAAACTTGGGCACAGTACTTGACATAATATGATTTAGAAGTCCTACTATTTTTTTTGGCTGTGGTTGTAATATTTTTTTATTTTATGAATAGTATAACTTCAAACTTAACTGAACTTTGGTGTGTTTTTTAAATTTTTCAAGTTTAGTGCTATAACTTTTGATATTAAAATAATTCAGACATAAAAAAAGTTGGCCTCCTAAAATACGTGTTTGCAAGGGTAATAAAGTTTACAAAACAAAAATATCTTCATATAAATTTGAGTTATGATGTTTTGCGGAAAGGCTGATTGTTGTGATTATAATAACAATAACAATAACAATAACAATAACAACAACAACAACAACAACAACAATAACAATAATAATAATAATAATAATAATAATAATAATAATAATAATAATAATAATAATAATAATAATAATAATAATAATAATAATAATAATAATAATAATAATAATAATAATAATAATAATAATAATAATAATAATAATAATAATAATAATAATAATAATAATAATAATAATAATAATAATAATAATAATAATAATAATATGAAAATTTAAATTAAAATTTAATTATTTTTTACATTATTCATAGTTTTTAGATGCATTTAATTGTATTGCGAATTCATTAATTGATTGTTTAATAACCACCTTAAACCAGGCAAGATTTTTATTCCTTTACTCAAAATTTAATAATCAAACAATTAAACTAGGTATTGGCGATCAATTGTATACTTAAACCCTGGTTTAAAGGATTATAAACTTTAGAATTAAAAAAAATTAAATATGCATGATGAAATTATCTCCAGTTTTTCACTTCGCACGAGCTTTTTCCTTTCAAATGGTTCTACGAGTAGTGGAGCGAATTCCTTCCCCATTTCCCCCAAAGCCCTCTAAAACCGAAAGAGGGTCTATAAAGCAAAGGCCAGATTTTATGTTCAACCACCGCGGAATATATTTTTTCTTTACAAAAAAACAGCGGCGGATAAAGCAGCCATTTGATCCAGGGCCAAAACCTCTTCGGTTTCAACTTTCTATACTTTATAAGACACCGAAGGGGAGATATGAATAACAACATTAAAAAATAATTTAGCTGGGAAAGTCATTACACGAAATGATGAAAAAACGGTAAAAGCATCATTTTCAGTTGATTAAACACTGAGAATTGTTTCCCTCCCATGATCTTCAAGCTAGAGAACTACTGATAAAGCTATTGGGGTTTGGAGCTACTTACTGTATTCGCTTTTTCTTTGTAGATGCTTGAAAAAAACCTTTTTTGATGAAGATTCTCAGTGTTTTTGAATACTCATTAGATCAATTTGAACTAATGTTCGATGCTGAAAAAAAGAACGGAATTTTTTCGTTGATACCTTGTTCTTATATGGTTAAATATAAATTAAATTTACAATGATTTTATAGTTTTATATGAATGTTTGATAAAAAAACAAAGTACAGAAACAGGCAATAAATTCTATTTCATATTAAGATTAGTGTGTTGTAGATTCTTATGCCTTCTATTTTGTCTATTCATTTTACATTGAACTGAGAATAACATAAAAAAAGTTTAAGTGAAGGAATTTTTGACAAACTGCGACTGCATTTTTTTTAAATTTATTTATTTATTTATTATTTTTTAAAATTACAAACAAAGTAAAGAAGATATCATATCACCTGGGATTGTATAACAATCAATGTAGGTGAACAAACAGTTAGTTACACAAGGAATTACAAAAAAATATAAACATGAATATTATAAGTAAAAGTGAACATTACATGAAAACTGAAAACAAAACGAAAAAGGTATAAATACAATATCAATCAGGAAATTAGTAGCGGCAAACAGGGTGTCGTAAATTATGGGTTTACTATCTGTCGTAAGGTAAGTAGTAGTGCAAAAAAATAATAAGAATGGATTATAATTACACTAATAACTCAAGATCAAACAAAAAAAGTGTTCAATGTCTCCAATAGAAAAAAAGTCTTTTAATTTCTTTTTAAATGCATGTTTGGTTAGACTATTTTGAATTTTCAAAGGTAGTAAATTAAAGAACTTAGGGGCTAGATAAAAGAAATTTTTACAAAACATAGTTTTTCAGGTTTAGGTACAGTGTATACATCATTAGGTCTTCGGGGATTTATTATGTTTCGCTTTCTGCAGATATCGGAATTTAAGTAGAGATAGAGACTTGTTTTAAAGTACAAGTGGTAGCGAATAGGTAAAATATTCAATAATTTGAACTTATCAATATTAATGGAATGTACTTGATAACAATCTTATTAGGATAACTACTTCATTGCCGTAGATTAATGTAGAAATAAAATTGCAATAACCATTAATATAGATAGAAAAATGGCTTCTCTCAAAAATGTTTGTGTAGGAAACAAGGCTTAGAACCTATGATCTCATTAATGGATAAAAATATTTCTCTATATTAAAAAAAAGTTACTGTCACCGCCGCCGCTGCCGCCGCTGTTTCAGAAAATTTAATTTTTCAACTCTTTGAACTCTCATATCGCAAAAACTACTTGATAGAAATTTATGAAATTTGAAACGTTTGTAGAGGAATATTTGGGGCACATTCTCGAATAAAAAGCTAACTAATGTGATAATTAATACTGGGGTATTTTTAAGGTCAAAGTTGAAGTTTTTCTGTTTTCGCCGCGTAATCCAGTTCAGTGAAATCTATTAGCAGCAGAACTATGATTTTTTGCAGCCTAATACTCTAAAGTATGAAGATGTGCACTACGTCGCCCCTTTTTTCGAATTTCGAATTTGGTTTAGAGTAATTAATTTTTTAATTTTCGAAATTTTTGACACTTTTTCGGTTTTTTCTATCTAAAATGAAAACTAATCACGGTATCAATATGATTTTTTAAATACTTATATTCTTATTTTTAAGAAAGAGATTGGCGTTTAATTCTTTAAAAAATTCTAATTAGTTTTGAAATTATTAAGCATCAAAGTTTCATTTTTTTCATAGTTTTAGTAGATCTTTATCAGACGTGTTTAATGTTTTTAAATTTTATATTTGCCTGTTCACTAGATTGTCGCGAGCACGGATATTTAAATTTAAAAGTTTTGAGGAGCACATTTTTGCTCTAAGTTTGCTAGAGATATAGTATAGACTTGGTTAATAATCTTTTAAAGATATGTACTTCGATATTTTTTGAACTACTAGAGAAATAAATAATTAAGCTTTTTTGAGTGCTATTTATGCCGATGAAAGGTAGAGGATTTTCGATAAATTGGTTTTACTCTGCTAAAGATCGATTTCAGATACTACAGATCGTGAAGCGATCTGTAAAGAGCTGCATAGCAGTTACGGGGGTTTGTGAGCGAAAGCGAGCAGGGGGAGGTAGCCCCCTATCCATTAAATTATTGATAATTTTAAAAGGAATATTTCAGTAAGATATTTATTTTGATATTTTTGTTGTAATGATCCGAATTTAATTATTGAAAAGTTTGAGATAAAAAGTTTCGATATTAAATGAACATTAACTATACTCTGTTCATTTAGAATTAGTGCCTGAGACGTAATGTATTAGAAGCAGCTATTATTCTTATTATCGTCGAAAAAATTTTCTTCTGCAATGACAAGGCAGCCTAAGTAGAAATAGTTAAAATACTGTAAAAAAATCGGTCACTGAAGTTGTCTGATGAGCGTTATTAAGCATTATTGAGCGTTTTTGATCCTGTTTCAGGAGCTTATTCTAAATGAACAGACTATAAGCAGACAAGTTCCAGGTTGTACTGGATAGTTGAGATGAAACAAGCGAGCTCTGCTCGCTAAGATCGCGAAGCGATCTTCAAAGAACTGCGAAGCAGTTCCGGGGGTTGGTGAGTGATAGCGAGCAGGGGGCAGAGCCCCCTATTTAGTTAAATAATACTTCATTAAACTTCTCACTCAAAATTTTCATTAAGTTTTTTATATACTAGGGAGCTACCGCCCCCTGCTCGCTATCGCTCGCCTACCCCCGTAAACTGCTGACGCAGGACCTTTTGGAATTGCTTCGCAATTCCCACAAATTCTAACTCGAAGAACGTAATACACTTTACAAAACAATTAAACAATTTACAAAAAAAACGTCAACCAACTTTCCGAATATACTTCCCCAAATCCCATCCATGAATAAAGCTCCCTTAAAAGTTTCAATATATATTAACTCGAACTTATCAAAAATTTAAACGAAATGTTTTTAAAAATATTCATCTTAATTATTTTTAATCTATGATTATATAAAAATAACTATTTCTAATTGTTTATCAATATTCGAACCAAACAAAAACCCGTTATTTTAAAATAACTCGTTAGTATAATATGCCTAGTGTTTATCATTCATATTTTTTTTAAACCCAGACTTGTTAACCCAGACAATACCGTTTAAGCAATCGAAAATAAAAAGAGACAAAACATCACTCAATGTTTACAATTAATTTCGATAAAATCAGACTAAAAATTATAAAGATTGGACAAAAACTGTGAAATTTTAGTATGAAATGGCGTTCATGTAAGTTTTTAGAATATGTTTTTATCAGTCTTTGAGTGATATTTCATCAAGAAAGTACTTTTTTTAAAAGGTGAAAAACATGTTTCATCTTAAAATATAGCGTCAATCGGTCGTTGTGATTGGATGCATAATAATTTGAATGACAGTACTTGCTTTGTAACTGCGACCTTATCCGTTATCTTAAAAAATGGAAATATTTTAAAATTGAGAATTTTTTTGAAAAATCGAAGGGCTTACTCGGAAATCCGGAAGGAATCCGGACATTTTGATACCATATATGTGTCATTCGGTTCAGTAATTAAAAAGCCTTTCTCTGGAAACCGTTCACTAAAAACTTTTTTTTAGAATAGAGAGATTTTTTCTTTCAAACCAAACGTATTTATGAAGCGTCTATTTATTTTAAGAGAAGTTAAATTGTTTATTTTTTTAACGTTTATTCAATTGTATATAATCCCTTGGTGGCAAAAACTTGTCCTCCAAATTTGTGTTTTGTGGTTCCGTTCCGTTAATTTAGGTTTTTAAATTAAAGAGTTTTTTATGAGGCATTAAGGTAAAAAGAATTACATATATCTTAAAACTTCCTAAAAACATACCATGAAAATGACTTGATGTTTTATCACTTTTTTAATGCAAGAAAATATACAATTTAAATTGATGGTTTTATTCATTGTACTCATCTATTAAAGTATCAATAATTGAGTAAAAAGTATTCTTTTTGTTAACACTTTTCTTTAACTTTGATTTGTGGACACATTTTTTTGATATATTAAAAGTGCTTGAATGGTTTCCTCTTTTATAAACAAAGTATACAAAAATTGGATGTTGATTTTGAATAAAGCACAATAATACTCAAATATTAATTTGATGCTATGCTAAAAAGGTCTTTGTTTGTCGAAATTTTCATTAAAATAGTTTTTTTATTGTTGGAAACTGATTGCAATATATCGGATGTGTTGCTTTATTAATAGAATGACAGGAATACTTCTGTTACCCAATGTCCACCTTTGTTTTCTACTACTCACATGTCATCTTAAGAAACATCTCCAAAATAGCAAGAACAACAGGATCAACTTTTGCGTCAAATCAATCATCTTTAAATAACCTAAAAGAGCCCCGGATTAAACTAATTGACAAGGCAATTAGAACATTATTAACGAAAGAAAAAAAACTTTCCAAATTTGTCATGCCGTTCGAAATAAGTCCTCTCTTACGAAATACCGCCCTTGATTACTCATTACACTTCCCCTGTGACAGTATTGACTGAGAACCCCGTCTAGCCCCTGTCTGCTCCAGAAAAACGTTCGGAAAACAAACGAAATCCGTTACTTCCTCCACCTGCCTGCCTCCAATTATGTCCCCTAAAGAGGCAAGTTCATTATGCAGACACGGACAGCCCTAATGAATACAACGCGGATGATGATGATGAATAAGGTTGGGGAAACCCTTTAAGGGCCGCCGCCCCTCGGCCTTGCGAATCGGCAGGCCCGTTGTCATGGCAACCGCGCGTCTTTTGACGGTTTGCGTGTAGGGGAAGTCGGGAGTTGAAGATGAAAGCTCTCGCGGTTGTGGGGGGGGGAGCGATGGGCGGCCAAGATTTTTGGGAGCTTCCGCGTTAGGGGGGGGAGGAAGAGATTAATTGTTTGTGGGGGAGGGAGTTTGTGATGGTGATGAAGAGATTCGTTTGGCGCTTTGTTTCTGGACAGGCTGTGTGTTGGTTGTAATAGTAAATAGGTTTTTTTAATTACACTCTTTCATTTTTAGAATATAGATAACTTACTTTCGTTAATGTTATCAGGAATCTGTTCATATTTTTTGTAAAGAACTCCTGTCTTGGTAAAAATTGTGAAAATCTACTCATAGTTTTGTGAATTTGTGAAAATAGAGTCCCATATTTGTAGTATTGTGAAAACAGAGTCCGTTTAAAGGATAAAATACTATGTGAAAGGCCTGTTTTTCTCTTTTCATTTAAGCTATCACATTTTCTGGACATGCGGTGTGTTGGTTGTAAAAGTAAATAGGTTTCTTAATAAGTTAGTTACACGATCAACTTTAGTTAATAGATAATTTACTATCGTTAATGTTCATTATTATCTGTGTTATAAATTCATGTATTCGTGGACTTTTAATTTACTAGACAATCTGAACGAATTAGAGGGGAAATTTACATTATTTATCAATAGAATTTCTTAAAAAAATATTTGATAACTCCTACTATTACATCACGATGCAGATGATATATCAGGATGTCATAAGGCAGACCAGCACAGTTTTAATGGATCAAAATATGCCCTCAAATGCCGCGGGAAAAAAAATTTCCGTGGACTCAACTCGGGAGTCAAAGGACCATTAAATTGAAATCTCTATTGTTCATTATTGCTCATGACATTGAGAGAAATTACTAGTAATTATTGGCATATTCAATTATAGTTGAATAATAGAGAAATATGATCCCCTGTTGTGTATATTTAAAACGTATTTTTACAGACAATTTCATGATATTTTCTATAGTTTTTAAAGTAACTGCTTTTCTAAATATTTTTTAGAGGTAATCTCATATTAATTTATATTTGTAGAACAATTCAAATATTTTTCATAGGGAATTTTTCTAAAGAATCCCTTAGGATCTTCTAAAAAATAACTTAAATAAATATCCACCATCAATTTCATTTTTAGAATTATATAATACTCCCTAATAGCCAGGTGACCAATATGTGACTCGTTTGTGACTTTCACTTTGGGGTCACGGGCATGACCGTGAAGTCACCAGGACGTCACCGTGACAGCTTAATGTCCGCAATTTGTGACCAAAATCTGTGACCACTCGTGACGTCCTTGTGAAGTCACAGTACAACCAGATTGTGACTACGTGACGCGAATGTGGCGTCGCAGAGTAGTCACGATGTGTACGTCACTTGATGACCTGATTGTGACGTCGCAGTGTCACTTGATGACTTGATTGTGACGTCGCAGTCACCTGATGACTTGGCTGCGACGTCGCAGTGACTGGTATTCGACACGTTGCCGTGCTAACTTATCTATAGTCAGAAAACCTTTAGTGTTCACCTAATGACTTGAATCTTTTTTAGAAAAACCTCGATATTCTAGCATTCAAAATATAGCTTGAGCGTCTAGAAAAGGTTTGCTTCTAGGTAAGACATAACTTATTACAGATATTTATATATTTTAGACAGAGATTTTAATACTGGTAACAAGTATTTTTTCTAAAATTAGAAAAAAATTAAATAAAATTAACAATTGCTTCAAGTTTAAAATTGTTAAGTATTTTCAGACTATTTTAAGTGCATTTTTTACTTGAAATCAGAAATACCTCAATATAATCCTACTAAAACATGTCGTCACTAATCGGTCACACGGTGAAATCACAGAGACGTCACGAGGTGACTTATGGGTGACTGTCACCTAGAGGAGTCACAATGACGTTGCAGAGTATTCACACAAGTTCTATTAGATGGAGGCCACAATGTGACCTCTTTGTGTAGACGCATTTCAGTCATTCTGTGATCTGTGACTTGTGTGACCCTCAAAGACGTTATAGTGACGTCACTGTGACTTTTGTGTTATTAGGGCTTATAAGACCACAAAATGTGAACTAAAGAACTGCGGTCTGCTTGTTGTGTAGGCCAGTCATTGAGTGTTTAAAGTTCAACGATAAGATGCGTATTTATTAGCAAGGAAAAGATACCATTAAAAGCATTTTTAACCATTAGGTAGAATTTATCAAATGAGTGGGATGTTGTAAAAGGAGAAACTTGAATCAGACTAATAGAGTTATGATTAAAAACACCTACTAACAAACACTCCTCAGAAGGTTATATATTTCCATTTACCATTTTCGCTTTTTATTTTTTTATTTTTGATTCAAATTTTAATATTAATTAAACAATACTTTTAAATCCTATTTCTTTAAATTATATTTAATTTAGTCCTTAAATCTTATTAAGAAGTTATTAAAAAGTATATGTCGCAAGTAAAGTATGGGTGTATTCAAGTTTTTAAATACTATTCCTATGTAAAAATGTAAATGAGGGGTATCTTAGAATTTGAATAGGAGCGACTGAAGTTAAAACTTTTTATTTTATTTATACTTGATAGAATTGTTTAAGATGTACTTTTACAGGTTGTCTCATTTTGAATTTTTGTAACAAATTAAGGAATACTTTGAATTTATGAATTAAGGTTGTTGTTGTTACTAATCCCCTTGCTGTCAAGCGGCAGCTAGACATTGTCCATGAGTTCAAACACTCTTAAAAAATCTAGGCCAAGCAAAGGTTCCGTCGAAAAAGTATCCTTAGGTATGATGAATTAAGGTAAACTCTTTAATCAAAAATAACAATATATCAAATGCAAAAATATCAAAGAAAAGGTTCATCCTATGTTTGAATTTCAATGATAAATTGTGAACCGTAAAAATAAAAAAACTTGACTTTAATATGCAATTATAAATTATCATTACTGAGATAGACATAGTGATGTTCAACTTTATTCATTTTCATTGACAACTGCATAAAACTACCTGAAATACATCCCATGTTCACTTTCTTAATTTAGAATATTTCTCATCATTACAGAATGATTGAAATCAATTGAGCAAATATGAAAATAAAAACACGCTAAGAAAAAAAAGATATGCAGAAAGTAAAGCAAAAAAGTTAACAAAAAGAATGTAGACAAGTCGGGGAAAGCGTGAAGCAAAACAAAGAACAGGGAATATATCTGAGCCCGTTGCAAGTTTTTTTCTTCCCCCCGTTTAAATGAGGGGGTATTTTCTGGGAAAAAACAGAATGTTTTTTTTAGTCTTTCTGAAGTCGAATGATCTTTTTTTTGCAACGAGGATGAGTAAGTTAGTGAAGAGGTTGTTGCCATAATAAAAGAAAAACTTTTAATTTATGAAGCTCCGAAAGTTTCAAAGTTGTGACCCTGCCGCAAAGATACTGGAGATGAAATTGAGATATTATATTTGCCCAGTAAAAAAAATTAAAAATGCCTTTTTTGTTGATTTTCTATTTTTTCTCACTGAATTGATATTTCATGGATTGGATTTTATTGTTTGAGGTCTATACAATGTTCCCCCAGACAAAAAAAACTTTTGGAATTTTAATTTGCTTAAATATTTGTAGATGAGAGAATAAAGGTTTTATAAAATACTAGCGGATATGCCCGACCTTGCACGGGTGGAGTGTATAATTTTTTTACATTAAATTTTCTCAGAATATATTTATAATTTTTAAATCAGCAATTACCAATCATCCCGGTATCCCAGACGCCTTTTTCCTATCCCGATGTTCCCGGTAATTTTCCTATCCCGATGATCAAGGTAATTTTCCTATCCCGATGTTCCCGATAATTTTTCTATCCCGATGTTCCCCATAATTTTTCTATCCCGATGATCGAGGTAATTTTTATGTCCCGGTAATCCCGGTACTTTTTTCCTATCCCGATGTTCCCGGTAATTTTTCTTTTCCCGGTGTTCTCGGCAATGTTTCCTAATAAATTAATGAGTCTAGTGAACAAAAATAACAAATTTGAAACAATAATAAAAGATCTAGTAAATTTAAAAGTCTAGTGAACCGCTTCATTTGAAACAATGTTTTATTTGTAAGTCGTTTTCAATGAAAAAAAATTTACACTTTTCCATAAATATTTAAATTTTAAAGGAAAATATCTTAAAATAGGGGAAACTAACGTTTCAAAATCAATTATTTGAATTTATTTTGGTGTTTTTACAACTGATATAGTTTTTAAATGGACAATTATCGAGCTTTTCCTGTTAAAATATTTGATTTTTGATGGTTTTCATCTCGTTAACAGTAGTGAGTCGAGCGGATCTACTCTGGTAGAGAAATGGAGAAATAAGCGTTTTTGGCTATAAATTCGCTAATTACTCGTACGTATTCGATTTTCGAGCTTGGAAAACTTGACAGTGATCGTCCTCGCCTCGGGATACGTCTATATACCGAATTTTGTCCACGCCTGCGGCGTGGTTTGGGAGGAGATGCGTCACATACCCACAAACGTTTTTATATATATAGAGATTTTAATCAACAGGTTCTATTTGGAGATAAAATGGCAGAAGTGTAAGTTTTGGAAAGGAAATTGTTCCGAATTTTACTTTTAATGAGAGATTTTGCATTGGAGAACATTGTAAAGATTTTTATCACTATATACTTCTAGGGATGGAAAACGAGAAAAAAAAATAAAAGACTACATAAATCGAAGATTTCATAAGTATAACCAGGAGAAAACTTTTTGCGTCTTACAATATTGGGGTGATTGTTATGAAAACGGTTTTTTAAGAATAGTCAATATCAGGGGTAATGCACAAATGCTGAAAAACATTTTGCTCAAAATCTGCGTGATTGTCGTTTAGCTTTGTACTTCTTCCCAGAGTTTTTTTTTAGTTTTTCACCTAGCGGTATGACAAGTATGACTGTACTCCAAGTGTCGTACTATTGCTGCATATTCGGAAAATTGCTCCCGCAGGAAAAGCTAATTCCGTGGTAAATTTAAATTATTATTACAAAGAATGTTATGAATTTAGTTTATGGTTGTTGGATGAAATATAAGAGAACTTTTCTACCTTTTACAATATTTTAATTGCATTGGGATTTTATTTAAGAATTTATTATTTTATCGGGAGAAAATCAGGACAGCGCAATTTAAGGAAAAGGTGACAGAGACATAAGCATTATTCCATTGGTTATAACATTATTGTTGGACATGTCCAATAATTCCCTAAAAAATACAATTAAATACTAGGACATGTGAAAAAAAGTCTTCTTAAAATCTGGCTAGGGGCCATTCATTAATAAGGATCACGTAAGGATGATTTTGGCTATTTTTGACCCCCCCTACCCCCATGTAAGGGAACGTAAGATTTTTCAAATCCCTCCCCCCTATTCTTACGTAAGATTCCATTTCATTTTTCGTTAATAAAGATTTCTCTCTCTTTTTGCTTTTTTTGACAACTGGAAGATGGATTCAACAATTTTATTTTTTATCTTAACTTAATGCTACTCCAATAAAAAGATACATCTGATATATCTTCATTTTTTAAAAATTAAAGCTTCGATAATATACCGAGATCGTCAGCATTTTTAAGTATTTCAGTCATTATTCAATAGTAATTTGATTAGAATAATTGGAATTTGTTTACATTAACTTGGAAAATCTTACGTAAGAATAGGTTTGACCTCCCACCCCCAAGTAAGGGTATGTAGAGATTTTTCCAACCCCCCTCCCCCTCGGAACCCTTACGTAATTAATGCATGGCCCCCTACATTAAACTCGATAATTTAAAGTTTTTTTCATTTGACCAACCAAATCTCATTTATTGCAACACTTTCCAAATGTATTACACAACCAAATCCTATTCAAGAGAACTATGAAAATGAAGATTAAGAATCCTTCCTATCAAATGACTCAACCATTATTTCATTACGCTCTAATTATAACACGTTTACGAGAAAAATGTAATAATTGAATTACTGAAACACCACAATACTCTTTCTCTTTACTGGTTCATGACAGTTTATATCCAAGTGAAACCGTTGCAGTTTTAGTAGGAATAAGTAATTAGATACGGTCACACACACAGAAAATAAAACAACAAGGTCAGTTAACCCTTATTAGCCTAATTGTTGTTTAAACATAGGGACCCTAATTACTCCACTGTGGATCTTTTTACCATTCTCAGAGCTTTTTTCCTCGTCCTATTAGCTTCAAGGTAAACGTGGAGTTATTTGAGAATTGTAGAACACTAAACTAATGTAATGAATAAAAGTTTCATGATAACGTCTTGATACAAATGTGGATTTTGACGTAAAACAAACACAATGCTTTGAGTGAAAACATTTTGTTTTTATTTGAATATTGTAGTTTTTTTTTAAGTCTTAAAAGTCCTCTAGTCTTAGTTTTTTCTATCTTTTCTAAAGTTTTTCTTGAACGGTTTCCAAAGATATACCTTTTATTTACTGATTCGTATAACACATTTATGGCATCAATTCTCCGAGAAAAATATATGTTGTGTAGAAAGGCTAAAGTATCGAGGTAAAGTTATTTCATCAGATAAAGTTACTGTCTCATAAATTGTGGTCAGCCAATTCAAAATACTAGTCTAGGAACCTCCGTTATTAATTGGATTGTTTAGTAGCTTAATGAATAGTAAAACTATAAACTATTTTTTTTGTTTTACAAGCCTATAAAATAAATTAATTATGCTTATGTAAAGAAATGTAAAGCAGAGATACTATCAATGAGAAAGAGAGAAATACCGATCGCATGGAGGACTCCCCTAACTCAAAATTCATGGTACCATGGAGATGGCCCCGGTGGCGCCCTCAACTTCAAAGGGGAAAGAGGTGACCAAACAGCTAGTGGTCACCTGAAGAGCATGAAATTTGAACAGGGACGAAAGATCTTTCCCACCTTCAACAAATGCCCTTCTAATGCAGCCACCCCGACCCACCTCCTCAGCTGTGTGGAATTTTCCATGGAAGATTTTTTGCGTGACCCGGTCCTGGTTTTTGAGGATTAATGGACTAATAGACCTAATCTAGCTCCACTAGACCCGGGGGAGGAGAAACAACAACAAGAGATTCTATCAACCATTTTAAATAGGTTCATAATTATAAAGTCTATCACAAGAAGTTATAATTGACCACAAACATGGAATTTGTGAATAATTACTATCAAAACTTCCTATTCACAGATATTTGAACAAAATCTTAAATCATATGGGTTTTATTTTGGCACTTATGATCCCAAAATACATAAAAATAATGAAATTTTCTAATAGCGATTCCCTTTAATTAAATAAAATCAGCAGTTCCAAACAAGCAGCAGATCCTTGATCGAATTTCCATTCAGATTAGTATAAAAACCAGTCTGAAGCTGACAATTTGTACAAACCTTCACTTTAAAGCACGATACATTTAAATTGCTTCTGCACTTAAATATGTATTTACCTTTAAAGAAACACAAACCACCAATAACTCTGTTTTGAAAAATTTGGTGTTTGATAAATTCCTGAAATAAATGTTTCAATTAAAAATTTAAGTAATGCTATTCTTTAATTACTGCCATTAAATGGACATCGCATTGTCTAAAGGGTTCTAGAGTTGGTTTGTTTACAAATCTTAGCCAGGATTATACGTATTTCATAATTTTTTATTATTCTTATTATTTTAAAAGAATAACATAGTGGTAACTATATTTAAATTTAAATAATTTATTTTTTCAATTTAACTTATACTTTATCAATTTCCAACCCTGCAACAAACTATAACAACGTATAGTTGAGTATGAAATATACATAAGCCATTATAGTATAGGTAACTTTTGTACTATATAAATGCGGATGGATTATATTCTCGTTCTATAAACGAAACTCCAAGAAAACTCTAAATTTAAATACCGAGGGAAAAGGTACACCCCTATAGACTCCCTTTACATATATCCCCTATTCCAACCCTTGAAAAATATCATAAAATAGAGAGATTTGTTTCTTTAATTCAATAAAGAAGCTAAACAATTTGGGATAGCTTCAACATTTTCCATAAAACCGAACCAGAAATCTTTCCGAACCCGAAACAATTCGCTCCGCATGGGACGTCTTGTTAGGTTGATTCGATTCCACATACGAGCTTCTCAGAAGGACACTGGTCTTGAAATTGGAGATTCAAACTGAAATTCATGAAAACACTGTAAGCTCTCACTACACATTAAGGAGTTTTTTTCTTCCTCCAATTAACTATACTTTAGTCTGTGTTGCAACAAATGAAGAAAATCTAACAAGGAAACTTACAAGAGATGAGATGAGATGTAAAAGACTTTGGGACATTTGCTTGCTTATAGAAAGCTGTTTCGTCCTCATGGTTCAAATGCCATTGCCGATGAAGTAAGCGATTTATTGTTTAGGATTCTGCTATGTGTTGGAAAGAAATCTGTTATTGCTTTGATGTCTGATCTGTTCAGAAAATTACAAGATGAAACAAACATTTAACAACAATCATTTTCTGGTTCTGTTATGCCATATAGTAATAGCAATAACACTTTATTCCGAAAATATGTATGAAAATAGTGTCCGATTGAAATATTTTGCAAATAGTCCATAATAAAATTTATAGCCTAAATAAACCATTATATATCAATTTAATTAACTTGCAGTTATTTCCATCATAGTCTTAAATAGTCAATCAATAGAGATATAATACAATAGAGATTGAAGGACCCCAAGAACGGCGGCCCTATAGAGACACGAAAAAGATATCTTCGAGATTCGTAAAAGTCTGTGTTGTTTTTTTTATCACCTTAACACTTTATTGTGTAGTTGTAGTGTTCTTAGTATATGTTTAAAAACTATTGCTATTAACAAGCACCGATTTACCATTAAGCCCACTAGAACCGGGCATAGGGGCCCTCTAGTTTTAAAAACTAAACAAAAATTTATAGTAGAAGTTACTTTTTATACATCCTAGAATGTTTTTTCATTACTTGTTGAACAAATAAAGCATAATTTAATGCAAAAATGTGATTATATTACTACACACCTTTTATACATGTGAACATTATACTCTTAGTATAAATCCAAAACACTTAACTCCTTCCACATGGGTGCGATAACACATCCACGAGATTTATTTATTGATTTTTGAATACATAGCACAAAACAAACACGGATTTACACTTTTTAAAAACAGTTTTGTTGTTACAATATTTGTTAATATGCAATTATTGGTACTTTCCAATAAATTTCAAAATTATTAGTTTTTTTATTGGTGAGTTTAAACTAGGGGCGCCAAATCTTGCAGAAAAGTTTTCCTGACAAAAATCCTTCCCACCCCCTGTCTAAATATTTCTTCAGAGTCCCGGCTTTCGACTAACTGCTAAAAAATTATGTTGCTGCTCTGTTTTCTCATTTGTTTACCTTTTCACTTTTCTAAATATATGTAGAACAAAACATACTTGGTAACTTATTTCTTCTTTCCTGGCAATTTAAATTTTAACTCCTTCCACATGGGTGCGATAACACACATGTACCACGTAACGTGGGGGCCTCTTCCTCCATGTTGGGCCTAATGTTCCAAATTTTTTTAACTTGGGCCCTGGCTACAAAGAAATGTGTCCTACAAACATATATAAAATGTGACTATTAAAACCTTTGACCCTTAAAAATAAAGCTTTAACACAATATTGGATATTTAACTCCCTTGGGTTACCCGAAGTCAGGACTCCTCCCTACGCTATGAATTTTCAATAAGAGCCTGAGCAGAACAATTATTTATATCAAGACTAATAAATAGTGTTCGTTGAAACACAGCACTCTTTCCTCTAAAATGATTGCTGAAATCTATTTCACATATTTTTTTTTCTCGTTTGTGACGGACCTTTAATAGCAAAGTTGGAAATCTAGGTGGTTAAGCATGCCAGTGAGACAAAAAGCAGTTCAAACTCGGGATGCCACCGTAACTTACACCACTGTGTTTGTGCATCTCTAACATTCCCTGGCTGGCCCACGTTTCGTTTTTCAGAAGTTGCATAGCTCTATTTTAAACGATTTCGCATCGAGAAACGTAACCCGAACGGGTCTTTTTGCATTTGAATTTCATTGAGGGTTGGGGAAGGCCTTCTCAAGAATCCGTCATATGCCATCGGTTTCATTGATATTAAAATGAGCTATTAACTTGATACGCAATTTAAGAAATAGATTAGTGGGTGTACTCTTGGGTTATTGCTTCCATGCTGTAAAAAATAGTTTTTGTTTTTGGAATAAAAAACGAACGACCCACAAAATGAAGTATTGGTACTTTTGAAATATCTCTTTATGCGACTTTTTTATGTATGCATGAAGATTATTTTTTCACTTACTTAGAGCATAGTAAAATATTTAAATCAAAATTAGCTTCATGGCCTTTTCTGTATGAATTTTAATCATTGATTTGTAAAAGAGGTGAAAAAAACAAATAAGGAAAGATAAAGATGTGGAGATAAAAGTTTTTTGTTGTGTACAACTTAAGGAATTCTAATTGAGCATGCAAGATTTCATATCAAGTTATGCTAACTTCAATTATTGCTAAATTATATTTTTATGACGACCAATCAATTTATATTTCCCTCTAAAATTTCGTGCTACGTTCCGATTTTTTCTCTTTAAATTCGCAATAAAGGTTCTTAGACTAATCATCAGAAATGACATACATAATATTTTGGAAGTTGGACTAAACCGATGCAATGCTGAAATCAGATGACTTTTTCTCCATTTTCTGAAAGAATTCGTTGACAAAAATGTTTGTTACGAGTGGGTTTTGAATGAGATGTGTTCGTAAATTTGCTCTCAGATGGAGCCGCTGTACAACGGCCAGGTGGCGCTTCAGTAATTTGCTTATATGTTGTGATGTCGATTTTACTTTGTTATTCCCTTTGATTTTACATAGCTGTTGTTAAGCTCGGAATAAAGAGTTTATTTTACAATCGGAGTTTTTCTTGGAGTCCCCCTGCACAGGCCTGGTCTAGGTGGATGTTTAGTGAGTTATGAATCATCTCGTTAGTTAAGTGTTGAACATTTTTGGTGTCAGAAGTGGGATCGGGATGATTTAGTAGTGTTTGTTGATTAGTTGTTGTGCTTCGAGTATAGTTAGTTGGATTGAATTAGAAGGTTGCTGTGTTAAGGATAGTTGGATTATGATTGAAATTAGAGGTTTGATGTGTTGATTAGAAGTGATGTTGAAATTTGGGTGTTTGTAATTGTTGTGTAGTTCACATGTTAGTGGATTAGTTTGTTAGTGGGTTTGTGCAGTGGGGATCGGATCAGGATTGAATCTTCGAATTGTGTCTGCATCGAATTCTGGTTATTGGAGTAGTTCAAGGTTTGTGATAATTGTGTTGTTTAGTTGAATATTCAAGTAGTTGAGTTGAATCTTCAAGAGGATGCACTTTAGTCTTCGTGTAGTACTTGGGTTAGTCTTCAAGTAGTTGTTAAGGTTTCAATTAGAGGTTGTTTCGTCTTAAAATAGATGCGGGATACCTTGTGTAGGTGTAGTTGATACCTTGTGTTGGTGTAGTTGATACCTTGTGTAGGTGTAGTTGATACCTTGTGTTGTTGTAGTTGAGACCTTGTGTTGGTACGGTTGAGACTTCGCATAGGGTAGGTGTGGTTTAGTCGTAGTATTGGACTTCAAGTTGTGGTTGTTGAAGTTGAGGTGTTCAGATAGTGCTCTTAGAGGTTTGTCTTTCTAGTGGTTGTTTGAAATAGTGACCTTTAGAATTATGGCTACTTCTATAAACTTGTTGAGAAAAGACGAATTGATAAGGTTAGCTGAGGAGTTAGGGATAACGTTAAAAGCTGACAAAATGATGGAGATTAGAAACCAAATTTTGGATAGCGAAGTGGTTAAACAAAGTAATGAAGGTCTTGATAGCATAATTGAGTCGGTAAAGCAGGCTGTGGAGGATGAAAGAAGACAAAAGGCCGATGAACGGAAAGAAAAGGCTGACAAGTTAGCGTTGGAAAAGAGTAGATTGGAGATCGAGAAACTGAAAGCTTCTCCGATCAATCGTGAGGTTGAGCAGTTAAGGCTTAGTCAAATAGAAAAGGAACTAGAGTTGGAGACACTGCGTAGGGACAAACCACTTTTACCAAATCCGGGTCCGGTGGTAGATGTTCTAGAAACTTTGATTAAAAGTGTTAAAACTCTTAGCATTCCCGTGCCTTCTAGACCAGAGTCATTTCACTTGTTTTTTCAATCCCTTGAGAAAGCATTTGAAATCAAAAATGTGCCCAACGAGTTAAAATCCGAAATTCTCTTGAATGTTTTGGGAGAAAAGGCTAGTAATGTAATGACTCACATAAGCGCGGAAGATTTAAAAGATTATGATAAATTGAAATCTTTAGTGCTGAAGGAATTTCAAACAACACCGCAAGATTGCTTAAACCACTTTCGTAAGGCAGTTAAGTCCCCATCAGAAAGTTACGTACAGTTTGCTTCAAAATTGGGAGCAATCTTTGAATATTACTGTCAATTGAGAGGGGTCAAGACTTTTGAATCTCTATGCGATTTAATTGTCTCTGATAGAATATTCTTGTCTTTAGACAAAGAATTAACTAGTCATATAGGAACTAAACAAGGAGAGTCCTTTTTCAAGCCCCAGGAAATGGGTCGTGAATGTGACATATTTGTGTCTACTAATCGATCAAGGATCGACAGTGATTTCGATACAAAGGGTTCAAATGTTAAAGTTAGGTACGAAGAAACTAAACCTAAAAACCCAAATTTTCGGTATAACAAGAATGTTTCGAATGTGTATGTATCGGGTATAGAAAGTTATGCTTGTGTTTTGTGTAACACAAATCAAAATCACTTGCTGAGTTGCTGTCCTACTTTTAAAGGTTTGTCAGCATACGAGCGATTTGAAGTTGTTAGGCAGAACAAGCTATGCTTTAAGTGTTTGTCTGCTGAGTGTTACGTAAAAAGATGTAACGCTAAAAATTGCTTTTGTGGGAAACCACATAATAACTTGCTTCATTTTCCAAAGACAAATCTAACTTGTTTAAAGGTTGAAAGTAACAAACCCAATGTTGATACAAGTGAAACTCAGTGTAATTCCTCTGCTTCCAAATCAACCAAAATACAATCAGTGTTGTTACTAACTTGTACTGTATACGCTAGCGGAGTTGAAAAACCAAATTTCAATAAAATGGTACGTATTTTGTGTGATAACGGATCAGAGAGAAGTTGGTGTACAAAATCCTTAGTTAACTCATTAAATCTAAAACCTATTAGAGAAGAGAGATTAACTGTTTTTTCTTTTGGCTCAACAAAGCCATCTGAAAAATCCTACGAGGTAGTGGAGTTGAAACTTGCCAGTAGGTATAACTCAAATAAATTTATTTGTGTTGAAGTTTTGGTAGCTGAAACAATTACGGCTGCGAACGTTTCTCTTCCTAATACGAAAGTGCAAAAACTTGTGCAGTCACGGGGGTTGGAGTTGGCCGATTGCTGTGAGAGCAATATTGAAATACTAATCGGAGCCGATGTATTTTGGCAGATTGTTGAATCTTCTTTTGGTAAAATAAACCAAACATTAACTTGTGTACCAACTATTTTTGGGGTTGCGTTACAAGGAAATCTTAAGGCCGAGGATCATATAGTTCATAGGGCAGCGTCCACAAATTGTTTTGTGGCTCCTACAGATGCTCAGGTAGTGTGGGAATTGGATAGCTTGGGAATAAAACAAAGGGAAGGTATGAATATAGTTGAAAAAGCTATAAAGGACGAGTTTGAGGAAAATTTGAAATTCGTTGATGGGAGGTATGAGACAGACTTGTTGCGGAAGTCAGCTCCCGAGGAATTGGGAAATAATTACCAGTTGGCTAAAAGGCAATTCGATGAGTTGGACAAGGGGTTTTCAAAAAATGATTGCGTTGCTGATGAGTTTGTGTCCAAGAGAGTAGTTGAAGTACCGGATAGAACTAGTCCTAGTGATTGGTACTATTGCCCTTCGAGTGATAACCCTGCCGACTTTCTGACTAGAGGAGTGGCAGCGGAAAAACTGGTAGTTTGTGACAAATGTTGGGAAGGTCCCATTTGGTTAAGAAATGAAGGTCAGGGTTGGCCTGAACAGAGGATTAGTGGGTTATCAAGTGTAGACAGCGAGGAGGTGGTAAGAGAGCAAAAAAGGGAATCTGTTAGTACCTTTGTAGTTAAATTAGAGTCAGATGATAAAATTTGGGGCCGATTTTCGGCTTGGAGTAGACTAAAAAGAGAATTTGCTAGGGGTCTGAGGTTCATCGGAAATGTGAAGGGAGACACGATCTCGACTCCTTATTTGCAGTGGTGTGAATTAAGACGTACGAGAAATTCTACGGGATTAACTGATGCACAAAAATTAACTCTGCGTGAAAGATGGAAGTTAATTTCACAGATTTCTCAGTAGTTTTGGAAGGCATGGTCCAAAGACTGTTTAACACAGTAAAGTGAGAACTGTGACTTTGAAGCGACCAATTCACAAATTGGTTAAGCTTCCAGTGGAGGATTAATTGTTTTCATTTTTTATTGTGAGATATTGTTATATCTAATGGATTTTTTCTTTCAGTTAAATTCTTGATTTCAGCTGATGACGGAGTCATGGGGGCCGAATGTTCGTAAATTTGCTCTCAGATGGAGCCGCTGTACAACGGCCAGGTGGCGCTTCAGTAATTTGCTTATATGTTGTGATGTCGATTTTACTTTGTTATTCCCTTTGATTTTACATAGCTGTTGTTAAGCTCGGAATAAAGAGTTTATTTTACAATCGGAGTTTTTCTTGGAGTCCCCCTGCACAGGCCTGGTCTAGGTGGATGTTTAGTGAGTTATGAATCATCTCGTTAGTTAAGTGTTGAACAAGATGAAACATTTCTTAAGTTAGGTAGTTTCACAATTCACGAAATGAGGTCATTTCATTACGGTAATAGAGACGAGTTGTTTTATCCCTTTTTCCGTAATTTGTCTTTCGAGATCTTTAAATGGAAGGATTGCCTCTGTAGTTTTCTCGATTCTTCAAACTTTGACAGAAGAAGAAAACTTTATAAAGAAGTTCAAAGCTAAATGATAGTCACACATATCTGGAGCAAATTTTTTCTTCTGCGTTTATGAACTATCATCCCCCAAATTAAGTGGAATAACCCGTTTCCATAACAACCACCACGATACTATATGACGTCAAAAGTTTTTCTCGTGGCGGTTGGACTATAGGTATTATCAAATGTTCTAAATTTACTAATGTGTTAAAAAAAACTAGAACGGCCTATTCTTCCCCAGCAAAACTGAATTTATAAAATATTCCCATTCTGATATTCATCACCATCTCACTCCTAAAACGACAGTCTCAAAAATGAGTAAAAATTACTCAAATCTGAGTATGTCACGCACTCAAACAGGCTCCGATCCAAACTTACTCAAACTTGAAAACATGCATGAACTCAATTTTCAAAATGTGCTGATGCTCAAAAATAAAACATCATGTACTCATTTTTATATTTGTCCATGACATTTTTATACAGAGGGTGCAATGTGTTACAGTTATGATGACCATATAGCCCCGTTACTAAACTAAACTCAATAGCACAACAGCCCTAGTGGGCCAAGGCCTACGATGCCCATCTTCGTTTTCGTGACTGTGGGGTGCAAGTTGTTAGGCATGTGTCCCGGTTAGGTGGTCATTCTAACGCGAGACCCCAGTGTTTAGTTCAAAAGCAAGCTTGGTCCTCATTTTATCGACCCACTGAAGGGATGAAAGGCTGAGTGGACCTTGCCCAGCCCGGGATATGAACCTCGGGCCTGTGGTGTAGAAGCGAGAAGCACTACCACTGAGCCACGTGTTTCTTTCGATAAAGTGCAAAAATTTCTATTTTCAAATATCAATTAAAAATAAGTATAATTTGAGTGGTGACTATTAAAAATGGTATTAGACTGGTGTTTGGGACTAAATTGAAAGCATTGGGTCGTCATATTTGAACCAAGAAGTTTCATATTAAAATGGGAACATCGATATACTCAAATTTCAAACCGTCATTTCTCTCAGTGCTCTTTCACTCCGCCCTCATTCATCTCCAACTGCGAAACCACCCTCGGAAAAACACGCCTCCCCCATTATAAAACCAGTTCGAAATTAATTTCTCTTTTGCCCTAATTAGATTCGAACGAGTGCGAATTCCCCCGAACGGTAGTTGCCCGAAATCTTTCCTCTGTTGCTCTTTCCTCCGCAATTACTAGAGAGAGTTGATTTCGGGCTCTTATAATCAGGGTCCTTTTTTTTTTCGTTCGAAAAAGGGACCTTTTTTCTCTCCTGGCTTCTTGTGTCACCCGCATAATCGCTCGGTTTTATTGCAGTAATAAAGGGTTGTCCGGAATTTCCGATCTTAATAAGCAGTGGCTGCGGAAAAAGAATCTTACTCGCGAAGGAATTAGTTCCGAAGTGAGGAGCGGGAACTGTCGAATGGTTTCTGCGTGCGATACGAGGGGAGATGGGGGTCGACTACAAATTTAGTTCGGGTGGCGGATTTTCAGAAATGGCCGTTTGATACAGTGTACTCTTGATAAAGCGAAGTCGAAAGGACGCATAAAAAATTTCGTGGTGAAGAGTTTTCGGCATAACAAGTCAAATTCTATAGGATGTTTCAAAATTACGTGTCACGGCTTTTATTTGGAAACTACGCGTCTCCTATAGGGTCATTGAAGTAAGCTGCCCCCTAGTATAGGGACCCTGCAGAATCCATTGAGATGACTTAAAAGCACCCCCAGTGGCAAAATAAAAAAGTTAAAAAAGCGAATTGAAAAAACAAAAGGAGATAGAGCAAAAACCTCAATGAGAGTATTTTTTTCCAATATTATAAAAACTTATTGGAAAATATTTCATGAAAATATCGTGAATATTCGTGGAGATATTAGCATGGGAAAAGAGGGCTTTTTCAGCCCCTGATAAAGAAAGAGTTCACAAATGCCCAAGATTTTTTGATATTTTGTATAAATGTTGACGTTATTTAACGAAAAAAACCACAAAACTACATAATTCCACTGAAGAAGTCGAAAACCTTTTCTTTTTTTGAGGATATTGAGGTATTGGGGATTTTTTTCACTACGTACAACATTAGATTAGTTATTTCATTTTTTTTGCATAAAATGTATAAAAGGTGTAAAAAGTTGGGATTTTTCATGAAAAAGAAAATTAAAAGTAGGTCAAAATATGCTTTATTATGTTTAGACATGATAATCCATTAGAATTTCTCAAAAAACAGATTTTGAAAAGTAGTGATCAACTGGTTTCATTAAAAACTATTCCATTTCATTTTGTATGTAATATAGCTCGTACAGCACTAGTATACGTAATAAGCAAAATAAATTAGTGCTACTTTCAATATGGAGAGTAAAGTGAAACGGGGTGAATCGGATCAATTGCATTGAGACATTGAACTGCTGCAAAAATTTCTAGTAAAGATTTTGGAATGCTTTAAAAAGGATATTTCGAATTTAATCAATACTTTTTGAACCCCTTAAAAAATAAATTACCTTTAACTGTTGATTCTAAACAAATTTTATCACCGACAGTTAATGCCTAAAAAATGCAATTTAAACTTCGTTAAGTGATATAAGATCCTGAAATTAGGCTTTAAATACGGTAATTCCCACTTATTTAAAATTTTATCGCAAAGAAATCTTTGCAAGAATTAAAAGCACACGGGCAGCACAAAAAAATGAAGTAAAGATTTTTTTTGATAAATTTGCAAAGTTTTGACAGTCGAATTTTGTGACCTTTTTTGCATTCAACTTCAAAGACTTGGTGGACCCAAGGTATTATCGTAAAATATTTTTGATGGCTGAAACAACTTCTAAAGAGTGTGTGTAGAATCAGCCTGTTTTTATCCTGATTCTACAACTCTAATACAAGGGGAGTTATGATGATTTAAAAAACATTTTACTACAGTGATCCGGTTCGCCCCGTCATATGGTATTTAAAAAGTTCTGTCTTAGAAAAAATAGGGTTTGTAATAAAAAATATAGGAATATTTGAATCTTCAAATTATCATGAAATCGGCTCAATATACGTGGCACGAAACCATCTTCTAAACAGTCTTTAAGTCCACATAACACAAATATCTAGATATTTTTCGTTATTGATTTTTGAATTACTATTGATTGAACACAGCACAAACTAAAGAAGAGTTCGCGCTTTTTTAAAAAAACTTCTGACGAATTGTTCGCAATAAAACGTTTGTATAAAGTGTGTAATAAATTTCAAAACTATTAGTTTTTTTATTGGTGAGTTTAAACTAGGGGCACAAATCTTACAGACAAGTTTTCCGGACAGAACTCCCCTCCAGCCCTGTCTAAATATTTCTTCAGAGTCCCGGCTTTCAACTAACCTGCTAAAAAAATTCTGATGCTTCTCTGTATTCTTATTCACTTACCTTTTTACTTTTCTGAATATATTTAGAACAAAACAAGCTTAATAACTGATTTCTTGCTACTTCTGAATTCCATGACTATTTACTTTTTTACTATTTCCACTGCTATTGGTGCTATTTATTGAAAAAAAATCTAATGTTTCGCTCGGACACTAGAGTTTTGATAAAGAAACTTTAACTGAAATAACTTAAATAAGCACTCAAAAAATTAAAAATTAAGTTGAAACATGTTTTAATACTTTAGTGTGAGGTAATATTATTGCACAAAATCTAATGGATTCTATTTAGAAAAATGCTTATCGGGGAAGGAATTTTCAATGATAAAACAGTTTCAATGATCAATGTTACGATCATTTAAAATTCCTTCCCCGATCATAATTTTTTTAAATACCAAGGGAACTCCATTATTTGACTAAAAGATTAATATTGCACTTTTGAAACTCACTCCACGGTTTAGAAAGTGGTTCAAATTCTATCGAATTCATGGTGTAAGTAGTAGGGATACTTCCTTACCTCATGCAACAGATTTTTCATTTTATTATGTTTTGTTTCGTCCCACGGGCCTTCTAAAAACGGCCTTTTGAAACGCACTCGCACTACATTGGGTCCTAGCTCTTTAACGGTAAGGCTGCGCCCCACCATCCCTATTCAAAATATGCTTGTCTAGGGCCCCTCTAGCTCCCCCCAATTATTGATGATTATTTCTGAATCACCCTGTAGATTGATACGTAGCATAGAGTTAGTACTAATATAGAGACAGCTTAAACATCTGCTCCGCTGTTCTAAGCGTGACCGGTCTCCCGGTTTCGCTCTGCCACTCTCACTTGACTTTTTGAACCAACTTGGCCACTAAATCCCTCTTTTGGCGTTTTCGCTTTTTCGCGTGGCTTCACTCATAAAGAAACTACGGCAAAAACGCCCGCCAAGCTCATACCGCCAAGCGCCAAGCTTTGCCAACTTCCAGTTCCTACCTCGACCACTAAATCAGCAATTTTCTCCCTTAAATACTTGTTTAAACGAATCGGAAAGGACACGTATCGAATCAGGAGGGTTCATATTATATAGTGTGAAGCTTTTTATAAAGAAATTCCCCCCGCAACATTATAAAAATACAGTTTAAAATTTTTTTCCAAATCCGCGTAATTTAAAACAATTACAGGTAAAAAACTAATTGAGATAGAGAAATTTTTTCTTCACTGAACGATTCGTCATTACTTTTTCTCGAGTTTCAAATTGTCGGTTTCTTTTTTTCGTCATTTTTCTGGGAAGAAGAGCAGTTTTTATACCTCAAATTCCACCCGCCTACGGGAGCTCCCATGTTAAAAATTTACTTCCGCCACTCACACAGGTCCGGCTCTTTTCGACATGCAGGGTTGCCTTACCGAGAAGAGTAAGCTGTCTCTATATTTGTACTAACTCTATGATACGTAGTATAATCTACTCTACAGGGTGATCACTAATATTTTATCCTGATTCTACAACTTTAATAAAAGGGGAGTTATGATGGAAAAACTTTCTCCGACCGTGATCCTATTCACCCCGTCTAAAGTATTTAAAAAGATCTGACTTAGAAAATAGGGCTTGTAATAAAAAAATATTGGCCATATTTGAATCTTTCAATTCACATGAAATTACACGCGACAGGAAACCAAGTCCACATAACACAAATATCGAGATTTTTCTTTTTTTTTATGGATTTTTGAATACATAGCACAAACCAAACACGGTTTTACACTTTTTAAAACCATACATAGACGATATATTAGTATGCCATAATTGGTACTTTCGAATAAATTTCAAAATTATTAGTTTTTTTATTGGTGAGTTTAAACTAGGGGCACAAAATCTTGCAGAAGAGTTTTCCTGACAAAAATCCTCCCCACCCCTGTCTAAATATTTCTTCAGAGTCCCGACTTTCGACGAACTGCTTAAAAATTACTTACCTTTTCACTTTTCTAAATATATTTAGAACAAAACAGACTTAATAACTGATTTCTTGCTACTTCTAAATTCCATGGCTATTTTTGTTTTTTACTATTTCCACTGCTATTGTCGCTATTTATTGAAAAAAAATCTTAATAATGTTTCGCTTGGACACTAGAGTTTTGATAAAGAAACTTGAACTGAAATATCTTAAATAAGCCCTCAAAAAATGAAAAATTAAGTTTAAACATGTTTTTAATTACTTTAGTCTGAGGTAATATTATTGCACAAATTCTAATGGGGGAAGGCGCCTTTAAAAAGTAGCAATTCAGTCAATTTATACTCGCGTGTATGACCTACTTTATAATGTAGATAATAAATTATCCTGATTATACAACTCTAATACAAGGGGAGTTATTATGATTTAAAAAAAAACTATCTACTAGAGTGATCCGGTTCAGCCCATCATATGGTATTTAAAGAGTTCTTTCTTAGAGAAAATATGGTCTGTAATAAAAAAAAATAAAGGCATATTTGAATCTTCAAATTCTCATGAAATCAGCTCAACATACGCGACACGAAACCATCTTCAAGACAGTCTTTTAGTCCATATAACACAAACATCAAAATATTTTTCGTTATCGATTTTTGAATACACAGCACAGACCAAACACGGGATCGCACTTCTTAAAAATATATGCACGATTTTAGTAATAAAAAAGCGAGTATAAAAGTGTCTAATAAATTTAAAAACTATTATTTTTTTATTGGTGAGTTTAAACTAAGGACGCAAATCTTACAGACAAGTTTTCGTGACAGAACTCCCCCAGCCCTGTCTAAATACTTCTTCAGAGTCCCGGCTTTCGACTAACTGTTAAAAAATTCTGTTGGTTGGTCGACTTAATTTGTATTTGTATTTGTATTTATTTGTATTCTTATTTACTTACCTTTTCACTTTTCTAAACATATTTAGAACAAAACAGACTTGGTAGCTAATTTCTTCTTTCCTGGCAATTTAAATTTTAACTCCTTCCACATGGGTGCGATAACACACATGTACCACGTAACGTGGGGGCCTCTTTTCCTCCATGTTGGGCCTAATGTTCCAAATTTTTTAACTTGGGCCCTGGCTACAAAGAAATGTGTCTTACAAACATATATAAAATGTGACTATTAAAACCTTTGACTCTTAAAAGTTTCAATACAATATTGGATATTTAACTCCCTGGGGTTACCCGAAGTCAAGACTCCTCCCTACGCTATGAATTTTCAATAAGAGCCTGAGCAGAACAATTATTTATATCAAGACTAATAAATAGTATTAGTTGAAACACAGCACTCTTCCCTCTAAAATGATTGATGAAATCTATTTCACATATTTTTTTTCGTTTGTGACGGACCTTTATCAGCAAAGCTGGAAATCTAGGTGGTTAAGCATGCCATGCAGTGAGACAAAAAGCAGTTCAAACTCGGGATGCCACCGTAACTTACACCACTGCGTTTGTGCATCTCTTACATTCCCTGGCTGGCCCACGTTTCGTTTTTCGGAAGTTGCATAGCTCCATTTTAAACGATTCCACATTCAGAAACGTAACCTGAACGGGTCTTTTTGCATTTGAATTTCATCGTGGGTTGGGTAAGGCCTTCTCAAGAATCCATCATATGTCATCGGTTTCATTGATATTAAAATGAGCTATTAACTTGATACTCAATTTAAGAAATAGAGTGGGTGTACTCTTGGGTTATTGCTTCCATGCTGTAAGAAGATAGATTTTTTTTAGGAATAAAAAAACGATATTGAACCCACAAAATGAAGTTTTGGTACCTTTCAAATATCTCTTTATGCGACTTTTTTATGTATGAAGATTATTTTTTCACTTACTTAATACAAGGTAAAATATTTAACTTAATAATAAATATTTAATTCAAAATTAGCTTTAAGACTTTTCTGAATAACTTGTTGTTGTCGTGTCCTTGGAGATCAGATGGAGTGGTGTTTTTGAATGAGTTCTGCTATGGCGACTGCGGATTCTGAATATAAGTCCTCTTCGGTGGGATATCTTTATAACTTTTAAACACTGATTTGTAAAAGAAATGAAAAAGTAAAATAAGGAAAGATAAAGATGTGAAGATAACCTTTTTTTGTTGAGTACAACTTAAGGATCTCTAATTGATTGCTAAATTTTTTTTAAGGACGACATTTCATGCTACGTTCAGATTTTTTTCTCTTTTAATCTCTCTATTCTAAAAAAAAGTTTTTGGTGAACGGTTTCCAGAGAAAGGCTTTTTAATTACTGATCCGTATAACACATATTTGGTATCAAACTGTCCGGATTCTTTTGAGGATGTGCAAAGTGCCTTTAGAATTTCTAAAAAAAAATCTCGATTTTAAAATATTTCCATTTTTTTAGATTACGGATAAGGTCGCAGTTACTAAGCAAACAACTATCAAACAACTTATTATCATCCAATCACAACAACCAACTGACGCCATATTTTATGATGAAACGAATTCCTTTCACGTTTTAAAAATGTACTTTAAAGTACTTTCCAAATTAAATATATTTCAAAAACAGATAAAAGTATTATAAAAACTTACATACATGCTTTTTCATAGTAGAATATCACACATTTTGTCTTAATTGTAAAAATTTTTGTTCTGATAAATGAAATTGTTTGTAAACATTAAGTGTCATGTAGGTTTTTCTCTACTTATTTCCAATGGTTTAAAAGGTATTGTTTAAAAAGTCTGGGTTGAAACAAAATAATACTTATTTATTTATGACTAGGTGTACTCACAGAGAAAAATCCTAACAGAGGGTCCAACACGATATATTCAAAAGTTGTATGGGTTTAAGGGCGCCACGAGGAACTATAAATGATTGACAGAGAGATCAAACCTGTGATTGGCTGTCACGCAATCTTCTATTTCGAAGGAGAAGGAAAAAGTTTTTCTCAACCAATCAGGCTTTTCCGTCCCGCCTCTCGTGACGTTATGCGATCGCAGCGCCACCCAACCCATCCAACGTTTCGATTTCCATTAGCGCCTATGGCGACGGACTCTCTGTTCTAGTACTCTGTGGGTGTACTGACGAGTTAAGATAGAATTTAAAAGATTAATTAGTGTAAGTTTTTTTCAGAATATTAAATAACAATAGTTATATTAATAGACGTGTTAGAAAAACATTTTGATTAAATTATGAATAATAATCAAGAGTTGATAAATATTCTAACTATTAAGAGAGTGTTATTCATGGAAATTACCTATGACGTATATTTGAAAAGTTGTTTGATGTTTCTTCTATTAATTATTGTTTTTATTTATGTTTTAAAAAGTGAATTAAGTTCAGTGATCTTGGTATTGTAAAAATTGCGAAGCAATCTAAAAGGTCCTGCGTCAGCAGTTAACGGGGGTTGGCGAGCTATAGCGAGCAGGGGGCGGTAGATCCCTAGTTTTCAAAAAAATTTCTTAGAGTAATCATCAGAAATGACATATATAATGTTTTGGAAGTTGGACTAAACCGCTGCAATACTGAAATCAAATGACTTTTTCTTCATTTTCTGAAAGAATTCGTTGACAAAAATGTTTGTTACGAGTGGGTTTTGAATGAGATGAAACATTTCTTTAGTAAGGTAGTATCCCAATTCACGAAATGAGGTTATTTCATTACGGTAATCGAGACGAGTTGTATTATCCCTTTTTCCGTAATTTGTCTTTCTAAAACTTTAAATGGAAGGATTGTCTCTGTAGTTTTCTTGATTCTTCAAACTTTGACAAAAGAAGAAAACTTTATAAAGAAGTTCAAAGCTAAATGATAGTCACACATATCTGTAAAAAAATTTGTTATCACCCAAATTAAGTGGAATAACCCGTTTCCATAACAACGACCACGATTCTATATGGTGTCAGAAATTTTTCTCGTGGGGTCGGGCTATAGGTATTATCAATGTTCTAAATTTACAACAAATGAGTGAAAAAAAATGAGTAGGATGCAATAGACCGCGTATGTTTATCTTTTTTAGTTTTTTAATTAAACATTTTTAAAATGTGTCAGTCTTTTTTGGGACACCCTGTAGAAACATATTTTGAAAGGGAGCCAAAATTATTTCTTAGCCCCTCCCTCCTTTAATAGGTCTAATGAAGCTTTTCAGAAAATTTCTGGGTAGAACCTGCATGCATGCGAAAGAACTAAATCAAGTTATGAGTAATTAAGTTCTATAAGTACCAAAGGGGGTCTGGGGGTTCTCCCCCAGCAAATTTTCGAAAATTTAACTGTAGGAAGCAGGTTTTAACTAGTTTGGTACCCCTAGTTGGGAAATTTTGGATATAAATTTTTAGGTAACATTTGCATTTTGATGAACCTAATGTAAAAAAGTTTCAAATATAAGCGTTCTAAAAACAAAGAGATCTTGGATCATCCCCCAGAAAAGGTTTGGAAATTAGACTCTAAAAACAGGGTTTCAACTTGGTTTTGATACACTGGTCAAGATTTCAGACATACATTCTCAGAAAGGATAATAGGATCAGATTTTGATAAACTTCTTTTTAAAAGTTTTTTTTAATTTTCCCCCTGGATTGTCCCCACCCGGGGGGCAATTTGGTTGATAATTTTCAAATTGCCCCCCCCTAGAAAATGATATTGCCCCCCGGTGGGGCGTGCGCCCCACGTTGGGAAACACTGGTCTAAATTGAAAGCATGGAGGTAGGAATAGGAGGAGGGAACATGATCCGAAATCATTGAAGCCAAAAAAATCCCAACTTAACTGTGGTAATGACTGGCGGCCATCTTGAGTAATGCATCGAATATTTATCAAACTTACCAACTTACAAACTTACCAACTTACAACTCTTTCACTCAGCCCCCATTCATCTCCAACTGCGAAACCACCCTCGGGAAAACACGCCTCCTCATTTAAAAACCCGTTCGAAATTAATTTCTCTTTTGCCTTAATTAGATTCGAACGAGTGCGAATTCCCCCGAACGGTAGTTGCCCGAAATCTTTCCTCTGTTGCTCTTTCCTCCGCAATTACGAGAAAGAGTTGATTTCGGGCTCTTATAATCAGAGTCCAGTTTTTTTTGTCCGGAAAAGGGACCTTTTTTCTCTACTGGCTTCTTGTGTCACCCGCATAATCGCCCGGTTTTATTGCAGTAATAAAGGGTTGTCCAGAATTTCCGATCTTAATAAGCAGTGGCAACGGAAAAAGAATCTTACTCGCGAAGGAATTAGTTCCGAAGTGAGGAGCGGGAACTGTCGAATGGTTTCTGCGTGCGATACGAGGGTAGGTTTCTAAATAATTCTGAAAGAATCGATTCTGGAATCGAATACCTAGGAATCGATTCCAAAGAATCGAACCCTTTAAGGAATGGATTCCAGCAGGAATCGATTCTTTGAAATCGTACTTAATTTTCTAATACTGATAGTTATTAACAATTTATTCACTAATAAATTAGTATTTTGCATTAGGAATCGAATCTTAGGAATACTACTTAATTTCCTTTTTCAGATAATTAAAAATTTGGTTCACTAATTAATTAGTATAACGATAATTAATTAATACTTTACTGGTAAGTAATTCAATTAATAATAATGACTAATTATCTTGGATTTGTAATTAAAATAGATAAGTTCGATTCTACTTTTTCAATTCTGGCCATAAGGAATCGATTCCAAGTTGGAATCGATTATCAGAACAAAACAGACTTAATAATTGATTTCTTGCTACATCTGTATTCCATGGCTACTTTCGTTTTTTACTATTTTCACTGCTATTGGTGCTATTTATTGAAAAAAATCTTAATAATGTTTCGCTCGGACACTAGAGTTTTGTTAAAGAAACTTGAACTGAAATAACTTAAATAAGCACTCAAAAAATTAAAAATTAAGTTGAAACATATTTTTAATTACTTTAGTCAGAGGTATTATTATTGCACAAATTCTAATGGGGGAAGGCGCCTTTAAAAAGTAGAAATTCAGTCAATTTATACTCGCGCGTATGACCTACTTTATAATATAGATAATAAATTATCCTGATTATACAACTCTAATACAAGGGGAGTTATTATGATTTAAAAAAACTATCTACTAGAGTGAGTAGGTTCAGCCCATCATATGGTATTTAAACAGTTCTTTTTTAGAGAAAATAGGGCCTGTAATAAAAAAAATAAAGGCATATTTGAGTCTTCAAATTCTCATGAAATCAGCTCAACATACGCGACACGAAACCATCTTCAAGGCCACGAAACCATTTTAGTCCATAAAACACAAACATCAGGATATTTTTCGTTATCAGCCTTTGAATACACAGCACAAACCAAACACGGGTTCGCACTTCTTAAAAAAAACGTGCCAAGATGCAAGTGATACAAAGTGTGTATACAAGTGTGTAATAAATTTAAAAACTAGTAGTTTTTTTTATTGGTGAGTTTAAACCAGTGGTTCCCAACTCAAATATGTCTGCGGACCACTTCACTTAAATTTGAACCTCTGCGGACCATCTCTATCCCTAACTGTATCTTCAAAATTTTAACTTTCTTTAAGTGCATTCATTCCTCATGGAGGGTCTAAAACTTTGACTTTTTTTCTGAAGTAAGGGAAACCGAGTCTTACAATGTTTCTAAATAGAACTTAGAAAATCAAATTATCTATTAAACTTATCTATTAAAATTATCATTTAAAAACAACCTTTTATAAAAGACATTTAACCATTCTTATCAAGCCTTATTATCTCTTATCCCTGGAAGGGTTAATAGATTTACACAATAAAGTTACATGTTTAAAAAAACTACAGTATAAAATAGTTATTTTTCTTCTTTTTCATAACCAACAAATAAGGTAATACATTATTAGTAGATTTAAATTTGAAAGAAAGTACGTGGCTTTAAATTAAACTGCAAGACAATTGAGATAACCATAGAATTCTGTTGATCACAAAAAAGCAAACTGGACATGCACTGACTGAGTTGTGGTAGAGGAAATTCTATGGCGAGGCTGATGTTCTCCCGAAAGAAACCGCGTCAAAAGTTCAAAATTATTTTAAAGGAGCGATTAAAATAGAAAATAATTTGTTTTCATACCATGATTTCTCGAAGACCCTCTTTCTGACCATAGCATCCCAGTTTGAAGTGTCTTTCAACACTTCCACGCTTCGCTTCGTATCAAACCAAGTATAAGTCTGATCATTCGATTCTTTATTAGCCTCTCCCCAATGCCTCTCAGTTTTAATTAATCTGATACAATACTTTTCCACATCATCACATTTCGTTTCTACTCTGTAACTACTGTTGAATAAAACTGTGCAAAATAGCAGAAATGAAAAAATTATTCATAGGAGAGAAAGAGAACATAAATTTTTTTATTTACGAGACGTATGATTTTTTACTTATGTTTTTGTATCTGCAGTGTTTTTACTATTCTGGAATGTGTGATTAGGAAAACTATTTTTTAAAAATTTCCACACATTTTTTGGATAAGTTATTTAAAAATCTTCTCACGGACCACCTCTGAAGGCCTCACGGACCACCAGTGGTCCGCGGACCACCTGTTGGGAACCACTGGTTTAAACTAAGGACGCAAATTTTACAGACGTCTACTTTTTCAGAGTCCCAGCTTTCGACTATTAACTGCTAAAAAATTCTGATGCTTCTCTGTATTCTTATTTATTTACCTTTTCATTTTTTTAAATGTATTTAGAACAAAACAGACTTTATAACTGATTTCTTGCAACTTCTGAATTCCATGACTATTTACGTTTTTACTATTTAAACTGCTATTGGTGCTATTTATTGAAAAAAATCTTAATAATGTTTCGCTTGGACACTAGAGTTTTGATCAAGAAACTTGAACTGAAATAACTTACATAAGCACTCAAAAAATGAAAAATTAAGTTTAAGCATGTTTTTAGTGTGAGGTAATATTATTGCAACGGAGATGGGCACCGCCTGATGGGCCACTAGGCCCGGGAAGACTTTGATTGATTTGAATATTATTGCACAAATTATAATGGGGGAAGGCGCCTTAAAAAAGTAGCAATTCCGTCTAAAAATTTATACTCGCGCGTTTGACCTACTTTATAATATATAGATAATATTTTATCCTGATTCTACAACTTTAATACAAGGGGAGTTGTGAGGGTTTAAAAAACTTTCTCCTACAGTGATCCTATTCACCCCGTCACACAGTATTTAAAAAGATCTGTCTTAGAAAATAGGGACTGTAATAAAAAATATTGGCGTATTTAAATCTTTAAATTGAATCGCTTAATTCTGAAACGTGTCAAACGCCTATTTTTTCAAAAATGAGTTATTAGTGTCATGGGATTCTGTAGGGGTAAACGCACATTTCAAAGTAAGAATTATAAAAAAAAATAAAAAAAAATGTGGTGGGGTTTAAAAATAGTTTTCCAGCATGTTAAATTTCAGCTTTAGAGCAGAAACATGTCAAACGACGTCGCTTGACAGGTTTCTGCACTTAAACTGCGGGGAATTTTGTTCATGCCGTCTCATCTGTAGCCTTGTTTGGGACTGCTTTTAATTTAATCGCATACAAATACTATATGTGATAGGAAAAGTCATTCTTTTGAGGTAAGATCAATCAAGCCATATTAAAAACCCATATTTTTAAAGTTTTTGAACGAATCTAAAGACTAAGGACGTTTTGGTAGCTATATATTTAAAATTTCCATGCCATTTATTACATCCATGTGATTGAGATTTTGGATCTATGAATTACTTTATTTAAAGGGGACATCAAATCTATACCCCAGATCGTAATATTGAACTAATTAACTGATTTTGTAGGCTTTTAAAGCAAAATCGTTTTACTGTCCACAAAGTTACATCTAAACAACTATCTCTAAATGACTTCGAAGATGTCTATATTAATATTTTGAATTGGCTGGCCACTATTTTTGAGTATAAAGTTGAAATCATTTATGAAAAAAAGTATTTTACATCTTCTAACCAAAAAAAGAAAAAATAAGAATTCCTTAATAATTTTATGGGTTAGTATTTAATAAATGTTATTTTCAACCAATACTCATACTTTTATTAATAAATCCTTAAATATTGCAGAAACCTGTCAAATGCAAATATTTCAATAATTTTTATGAAAATAATAAAAACATTAAAAAAATTCTTTTTGCCTGTAAAATATCCAAATAAGGTCTACTTTAAGAAAAAAAATTACTAAACGTCTTCATAAAAATGTAATGAGCTTCTATACAGTTTTTCTCGTTCATCTCAAAACAAGAAAAGTGGCATTTGACATGTTTCAGAAATAAGCGATTAGTGATGATTCTCATGAAATCATACGTTCCACGAAACCCTATTTAAAAGTCTTAAAGTCCACATAACAACACAAAAAGGTTTTCTTTATTTATTGATAAGTAGCACAGAAGTAATACATAGTATACACATACATAATTATAAGTAATACATAGCACAAACCAAACACGGGTTCGCACTTTTTTAAAATCCTTGCCAAAACGCAATAAAACCTAAAACTTAATTAGTACTTTTGAATAAATTATAAAAAAAACTACTAGTTTTTATATTGGTGAGTTTAAACTAGGGACGCCAAATCTTGCAGAAAAGTTTTCCTCACAAAAATCCTCCCCACCCCCTGTCTAAATATTTCTTCAGAGTCCCGGCTTTCGACGAACTGCTTAAAAATTCTGATGCTTCTCTGTTTTCTTATTTGTTTACCTTTTCACTTTTCTAAATATATTTAGAACAAAACATACTAGGTAACTAATTTCTTCTTTCCATGGCAATTTAAATTTTTACTATTTCCACTGCTATTGGTGCTATTTATTGAAAAAAAAATCTTAATAATGTTTCGCTTGGACACTAGAGTTTTGATAAAGAAACTTGAACTGAAATTACATTAAATAAGCACTCAAAAAATGAAAAATTAAGTTTAAACATGTTTTTAATTACTTTAGTCTGAGGTAATATTATTGCACCAATTCTAATGGGGGAAGGCGCCTTAAAAAAGTTGCAATTCAGTCAATTTATACTCGCGCGTTTGACCTAATACTTTATAATATAGGGTTACTTGGGGTAAGTGGGTCACTGGGGTAAGTGGGTCACCCCCTAAAACTATAATATGCACAGGAAATTTCACACTTACTCGCATTGATTATGTTACAGCTTGTCACACCGATGAGTTTTGCATATATTTGAGATTTGTTTTATTTATTTTTAAGATTACAGAACTAATTTAAAATAGATTCCCAGAATGGATTTTTTGGTGAGTTCAAGACGCATTTTTCAAAGAAGTATTTCCAGGTAAGTTTTCATTACATTTTAATGTTTATTGAACTGTTTTGCAGAGTTTGACCTAAAATACACTAGCGGAAATAAAAATCCCAACACCAAGAAGGAAAGAAAATATCAAAGTCAAATTTATTGCTATGATTGCACATAGTATCAATGTGAATTGCTTAAAAAATCAGCCTTCCTGAATATTAGGGGGCCGAGAAAATCGGTGAGGAGTGTTGTCTCCATAGGTATCCATTACCGCCGTCACACGTCATGGTATTGAGTGACAGGAGCTCTAAATGACTTTTGAGGGATTGGAGGACCATGTTGCCTCCTCAGGTAGTCCAAATTCATATGGTGCACCAGCGGACGTTGCATACCGGGCTAGGTGATTTCTCCTCTTCTCCGCGCATGTTTTGTGAGTTTTGGTTCTTACGAACGGATAGGCCAGGGTAAAAATGCAACATAGGGGGTTAAGAAGAAAGCTTGGACATTGCATAAAACATGTGTTTGTGCATTTTTCTCTTGAAATTTGTCCCCAGGACAGGTCTGAAGGTAAGGACGGACAACCGGCTAAAAAACCTCAATGAAGCAGCTTTGGTTGGCCAAAATACCGGTAGATCATACTGAGGACAAGCGGCAGTGGGATGGATGTCGTTTGCAGTACTGCGGATCGTCCGTTCGGTCCGCATAGCTTCTTACATCTTTGTCTATAAACAAGGGGCTGAAAATGGGCATTTCAGTTTCCAATAGTGCACGAAATAAGGAAATGAAAATCCCAATTTCATGACATTTTGTTTATGAGAGAATCCTGATTCGGTTTGGAGCACCACGACGGTTGGGTATGAGTTTGAAGACACAATTGAAAGAGCGCACTCAGCTGATGATTTTCTAATCGTTCCACGGAGTGGTGATGCAGGGTAACGGAGTGGGGATGCATTGGATTCCATTTCTGCAACTCCTGAGTATGATTCACCAGTACTTTTTCCAACCAGAGCTGCGTCATTGAGATTTTGCAGCCGGTAGACCGTCCTTACCTTCAGACCTGTCCTGGGGACAAATTTCAAGAGAAAAATGCACAAACACATGTTGTATGCAATGTCCAAGCTTTCTTCTTAACCCCCTAGTTTGCATTTTTACCCCGCCTTTCCCGTTCTCTAGAACCAACACCCACAAACAAGTCCGGTCAATGAGGAGAAATTACCAAGCCTGGTATGCAACGTCTGCTGGTGCACCATATGAATTTGGACTACCTGAGGAGGCAACATGGTCCTCCAATCCCTCAAAAGTCATTTAGATCTCCTGTCACTCAATACCATGACGTGTGACGGTGGTAATGGACACCTATGGAGACAACACTCCTCACCGATTTTCTCAGCCCCCTAACATCCAGGAAGGCTGATTTTTTAATCAATTCACATTAATACTATGTGCAATCATAGAAATAAATTTGACTTGGATACCTCCTTTCCTTCTTGGTGTTGGGATTTTTATTTCCGCTAGTGTACATACTACAATTTGAAATTTTTCAAAATTTTTAATTTTGAAGTGATTAAGAGGGGTGTCCCACTTACCCCATAGTTTTTGCATGGTTGGGGTAAGTGGGACCCCTCTTTATTTAGTAAGTGAGACCCCTTATTATGATATAAGTGGTTCTAGAGGGTCCCTTTTGATGCAGGAACTATTAACTTTTTCAGGGGGTTATAGGGACAATTTCCCCCAATATTTTCAGAAAATTTCGATTCATAGTAGCAAGACCTTTTACTCACCACTTCAAAATTCATTAAAATTTATAAATATTGGGTTGTCCCATAAGTTCTGTTACTTTTTACAAAGTTTCGTGTTTGAAAATTTTTTATGAAAAACTGGCAATAGGTGGAGATTTCAAACAAAGGGGATTTTGATATATGTATATTTATGAACATAATGTGTGATTTTGGTAGTTCTCGTAACATTATTTCTTTTCAAAATGGTGGTTTGAAAAAAAGACCGCAAACGACGATTTTCGCGTAATTTTTTTCTTTTGTTTAAAAAACTAGGAAGAACGCAGAATTCATGGCTAAAAAAAGTTGTACTGTATGTTTGAAATGTTTAGTTTAAGATGTCATAGTTTCAAGATAATTCGATAAGTTTAACTTAGGAAATTTCGGCCTCAAACATAACATCTCTGCAAGAAACTTACCTCAGTAATGTCAGTCATTTCGAAGAAATTTTCACGAACAAAAGCATCAAAATCAATACAAAAGCTTACGAAATACCCAAGTATTCAAAATATGCAATATATTTTAAATTATGTCTGAAATTAAGTTCAGAAAGTAGTGCGCAATATTCAAGCGCGCAACGTTTTAGCTTATCAGAATTACAGTCGCTGAACTCATGCTAAGCGAACAAAGCAATTATTTGCTTCATACGAAAACACTACACTAAAAACAACTCGTTGGAATTTAGAAATAAATCAATTCAACGACATTATGAAAAGAGGTTTTCAATGTTTAAACCGTTGAAACAAGCATTATGGTTCAAAAAACATCTGCCTTTAACTTGCTTCATCCCAGCTGCTTAGAAAAACAATAGGTGTGCTTTAAAAACACGTGAAATTACCAATATATGAAGTTTTAAAGTCAAAATTTCCTACCTTAAACTTATCGAATCATCTTGAAACTATGACATCTTAATCTTAACATTACAAATATGCAGTAAAACTTTTTTTAGCCATGAATTATGCGTTCTTCTTAGTTTTTTTAACAAAAGAAAAAAATTACGCGAAAATCGTCGTTTTTGGTCTTTTTTTCAAACCGTTATTTTGAAAAGAAATAATATCACGAGAACTACCAAAATCACACATTATGTTCATAAATATACATATATCAAAATCCCTTTTGTTTGAAATCTCCACCTATTACCAGTGTTTCATAAAAAATTTTCAAAGACAAAACTTCGTAAAAAGTAACAGAACTTTTGGGACAACCCAATAGTTTGATCGACATTATATATCAAATTTGCGTTTTAATTTAAGTTATGGTGAGTAAAGTGAAGTATCTTATCAACAGTGTTCATTCTCATTTAGTGTGTCCGATTTCTTTTTTATCTTACAATGCGTATTAAAGTGCCAAAATAAATCTTAATGAACCTTATTATGTTTGTTCAACACTATTTTATATGCTAAAGTAAAACATATCCCTTTGGCCTTTGGAAACATTCTTTAAAATACTTATTTTGCTTTTCATTCGATTCTTACCTTGTCATATTGATTTTGATGTGAGTATATTTCTCACTCATGGATACAGTTACAATAAAATATTTTATATTGAAATTTACTGTACTTTATCAAGTAAGACCCACTTACTTCCATTTAAGTTTTGCTTGCTTTAAATATAAATAAAGAGGGGGTGACCCACTTACCCCATCTCTTGAGGTAAGTTGGTCACCCATCTCATTATTGATAAAAAGACCAGTTAAGAAAGATGTAAAGCTTTATTTTAGAAACTACTGATAAATTTTTGTTTATCGATAGACTCTTTAACGAAATTAGTCAACAATTACAAAATAAACCCTTTCAAATTTTTTCTATAAAGCTCCAAAAATGTACTAGGCCAAAAAGGGGTCCCACTTACCCCCAGTGACCCTAGATACTATTTTATCCTAATTCTACAACTTTTATACAAGGAGAGTTATAATGGAAAATCATTCTCCGACAGTGGTCCTATTCATCTCGTCATACAGTATTTAAAAGATCTGTCTTAGAAAATAGGGCTTGCAATAAAAAAATATTGGCATATTTGAATCTTTAAATTCTCATGAAATTACACGCGGCACAAAACCAAGTTAACATAACACAAACATCGAGATTTTTCTTTTTTTATTGATTTTTGAATACAAAGCACAAAACCAAACACAGATTTACACTTTTCAAAAACATAATTGCAATATGCTTACTTAAATGATACGCAATTATTGGTACTTTCGAATAAATTTCAAAATTATTAGTTTTTTTATTGGTGAGTTTAAACTAGGGGCGCCAAATCTTGCAGACAAGTTTGTTGTGGCTTGTTTACCTTTTCACTTTTCTAAATATATTTAGAACAAAACATACTTGGTAACTAATTTCTTCTTTCCATGGCAATTTTAATTTTTACTATTTCCACTCCTATTGGTGCTATTTATTAAAAAAATCTTTATAAAATTCGCTTGGATATTAGAGTTTTGATAAAGGAACTTCAACTGAAATAACTTAAAATAAGCACTCAAAAATGAGAAATTAAATTTAAACGTGTTTTTAATAATGAGGAAGTTGCATGATTTTTTTTAAATTTTTTTAATCGATTCCTCTTGCAAAAATAAGCAACTACCCAAAATTTGAGGCCAATCGAGAAATTTTTCGATTGCCAAAAAAATTAACAAAAATCCCCTTTTTAAAAGCTCGCGAAAACGCCAAGAGTTTGGATGTGACGTCATCTTATACTAAACATTGTTGTAAAGCAATGGAGTTGATGGTATTATTGTTGACGTCATCTTATAGTTTAAACAATAAACGTTTTCAGTCACGTGTTTTTTTCTCGACTTTTAAATTAAAATATTTAATTACCTATACATTTTTTTTGAAAAACTGACTAGATATTTCATTTTACCATACAAAAAACCATACGGAACACTTGTTTGTTTTAAAATCTGACACATGCAACTTCCTTATTTAAGTGTGAGGTAATAGTATTGTACAAATTCAAATGGGGGAAGGCACCCTTAAAAATAGCAATTCAGACTAAAAATTTTAACTCGCACGTTTAACCTACTTTTTTCATTCAATGGATCTCATTTATAATATGGTTCACTTGCAGCGACTGGAAAAGCAAACTGGTCAAAACTTTCCAATATAAATGATGGCGTAGCTATTACGTCGTAACGCTAAGAGCCAATGAGAGGAGCAAAATCTACGTCGATGAGGAGAACGATAGGAAATTTTCTACCGTTTTCTCCTCGACGCACGACGTCCTGATCGCGTCACCTGCGTGTATTAGAGTTCGTGCCTTTTTTGATGAAAATTGATACTTTAATTTGAAAAACCTAAATAAACCAAATTATTAAAAGTACTGCCCATCGCTAGGCACTACTTTCCCCATCTTTTTTGGCAGCATGTTAATTTCTCTGTCGGAAAATTATAACTGGTCTTATAAGGGTATCTAATAACACTGTTCAACAATGAAAAAATTTCCTTGATGAAAATAGTCATTTCTTATAGATTTTGGGTCGCTGAATACGAAAATCACCATTAAAATTCTCAATTGACTCAGGTTTTTCGGGGAACAGCCCCTCCCCCCTTTTACGTTTTTCAACGACTGTATAACTTTAAACTTGATTTTCAGGGTCAAAAAGCATTGCTTTAACCTTCAAATTGGCCCCCAGGGGACAAGAAAGATTCAAATTAATAAAATATGATAAATTTATAACAAATGGATAGGTTTAAAGGGTAATTAACCCCCTAAAAATGCAAAAAATTAGCTAAAAATTATAGAGGTTTTAATACGCTATTTCTTCCTCTTATTTTTTACGCAATTCACGTTTGAAGGGTCCTTACCCTTCCCCAAGGATACAAATTTGATGGCAATATGCAGCAATGATTTTTACTAAAAGCGGTAGAAGTGAGAGCGCCCCCAAAGCACCCACGGAAGGGTTCAATGTCGCACTTAGAGTTAAACTGTGCTGAATAAATAAAAATTTGAGGCCACTAACTGAATTTCAGCTGATTCTTGTGTAAAATGATCTGCTGAATTCAAATATGGCACCCATTTTCCTCCATCCCCCTTAGTTTTTAAGGGGAAGTCCCCTAATTGTTATCAACAGCCGTGCATATATTAACATCTTGAAACATGGAATCCTCACTCCCTAAAACCGGTCAGTTTTTAAAGAACTGAAGAGTTTCTACTTAGGATAGACCCAAAATATAAGAAAAACGTCATTTGTAATCTTTTCAAAATCATCAATATTAATTCCTGAACTCGCGAGCGCCTTCGCGTTTCTGGAAGTCTTCCGAACTCTTCCGCGGGGGCTTCTGGGAGGCTAACACCTCAGCCGCTTTTAGTAAAAATTATTGCTGCATATATTGCCATCAAATTTGGGTCCTTGGAAAAGGGTTAGGACCCTTCAAACGAGAATTGCGTAAAAAATAAGAGGACAAAATAGCGTATAGAAACCTCTATAATTTTTAGCTATTTTTTTTGTATTTTTAGGGGGGTAATTACCCCTTAAACCTTTCCATTTGTTATAAATATATCGTATTTTATTTATTTGAACATTTCTTGTTACCTAGTGGGCAATTTGAAGACTAAAACAATGCTTTTTGACCCTGAAAATCGAGTTTGAAGTTATAAAGTCGTTGAAAACGTAAAAAGGGGGAGGGGCTGTTCCCCGAAAATCCCGAGTCAATTGAAAATTTTAATTGTGATTTTCATATTCAGCGACCCAAAATCTATAAGAAATGACTATTTTCATCAAGGAAAAAAATTTTGAAGGTCAAATTTGTTGAACAGTGTAATTTACCCATTTTTCGGCATCTATAGAAATGGTAGTGTGGCTCAGCCAGACCATGTTACATAGAATAGAACAAGTGGTAATCTGAAGGGGAAATGTCTGGTGAGTACAGCGGTAAGATTACTTAATAAAGTTTTCCATATGAGTTTTATCTGTGTTCTGACATGGGATTGAACATTGTCATACTGCAAAATCAAGGGCATTCCTTCTGAACCGTCCCTAAAGCTTTTAAACGTTTTGAAACTGGATGGGGTAAACTTATAACGTTTACACAAGTCAACTAGCATCTGAATAACAAAGGTTTCTTAATGTTATTCGCCTTGAATTGAAAGGCGTTTTGGCTCTTTAGAATGTTTTTTTGTCATTAACATCAAAATCATTGTTCTTAAGCCTTTTAAGCCATTCTCTGTATGTTGATTCTGATAGAGAATGATCACCGTGAGTCTTAACAACGATTCTGTGGACTTCAGTTGTAGATTTCGGTAGAATAAGGTGATGCTAGAAAATTCTCCTCAAATGCTCTTTTCTTCACACAAATTTAGGCATGTTTAAACGCTTAAAAAATGTTTTACACTTCATACAAATGACTCATGCTGGATTTTTAGCTTGTTACATATATTTCTTTAGAAAAATAAGATCAGAATCTAAAACCATATAATTAGATCCTCGTGATGGAAACAAGTACAAAAGGGCACGAACTTATTCAACCTCCCAATAGTAAACCCATTCTAAGGGGGTTGGAAAAAACAGCAGTACGATTTTCTCAGCTTATTTTTTCATTTCGAGTTTAAATCATTTCAAACTTGACTATGGAATACATACCTTTAATCCTGATTGATAGAAAAATCCCCCCTTCCCACTACAAATCGTATTCTAATGTTTAAAAAAAAAGTGTTGCACACACAAAACTTTCAAAAGGTTACAGGGAAGTTAACCCGTTTCCACAGAAAAAATGTAACAAACCTTTCTTGCATCAAATCTTCGATGACACCAAAAAATGAACAAGTATTTCATTTCATGTGCGAATTTAGACTTAAGGATACCCTCGCATACACGTTTATTTTTTAGGGGTACATGTACAGTCTCTTAAATGTTGAGAACCAATGACAAAAAATAACTACTTATTCAATCAAATGTTTTAACACCTTCATAACGATACCAATCTTGCTTCTTATCCTTTACTTCTTAACTACAACCTTCCAAACAGAACTTCTGATAGTACAGTAATCCAACCCTACCATCAGATATACAATGCTTTAAGCCGAAGGAGTTACGATCTACCATCTGGCAAAACTAATCGGAATTGAATCAGGTGCTCCCTATCCTACGTGCGGATAGGTAGAAGGATATATATCCTAGCGCGATAAACTCCGTTTCAAGGGCTCGGAGGTTGCAGAAGTGGGGGGGGTATCTTCAGGGTGATGTTTTTAAGTGGTTGGATACTTGACGGTTGAGAGCGTGCTATTTTTCGCTGTTTTGAGAGAAGCTTCTGTTTGTTTGTGGTTGTATAGTGGTGTCCTTTAAAAAAAACCCACTCCAAATTGTACCCTAAAAAAACCCATCGAGATATTTTAAATAAATAATTAAAATAATTTTAAATTTTCATGTCCCCTGTCTTCGTAAGCTATTTAGAGTGGCAGGGAACTTGAAAGCATGTCAAAGAACCGTTTATTTACTTATTTATTTGGATAAATAGAAAATGTCGATTTTGGGGTAAAAGTATGATTTAGTTATGCAGATTTTGATGCTGTAAAAATATATGTTATAAATATTTTAAAGCATTCTTCACGTGGTTTTGTGTTATCCCGTTATTATGAGAATAAAATACTAAAATTTCAGCTCAGTCCGACAATTAGGGACCTTACGGCAGTCTTTGAAATGAGGGGTGAAAAACACCCATAGGGTGCCTAAAAAACCCACTTTTCTTTTTGTAATAAATGATAAAATAAATAAAAAATTATGCCAAATTTTTAATATTATTCATGATATACAACTAATTACTCAAATAGAATAGTTGTTTCAGTAATTCTCGATGTTTTTTTCAGTATTTTTGATAAAAATTCAATGATACCAAAAACAGCAATTTTCCGTGAAAATATAGCATTTTACCGAGTTTTACTCGAAAATGGGTTTAGAGAGTTGATAGTTGGGGGTTTAAAATAAAATATCAGTTCCAATTACCGTTTTTCAGCTTTTTTATGAAAATTGTATTAAGTATTTGTATTTAATAGTTCGTTTTCATCAAAATACAACAATAAAAGCGCTATTGTCGTTGTATTTTGAAGGCAAAATTCTTGAGTAGAAAAACTTTTCACAATTTCAATTTTAGAAATAATTTGTAATGAATTTGGTTTTTATTATCTTAATTATTCTCTTTTCTATCAAAATAAACCTTTCAATCATATTTTTTCTTAAATTTTTGAGTATTTTCAAGGGTGGGTTTTTTTAGGGTACATGGTTTTTTTTTTAGGAAAATTGGGTTTTTTTTGGATTCTTACTTAATTGTCTGCCAATTTGTAACGGAGTGTTGTAATTAAAAATACTAAGCACTAAAATGTAGGGGAGGATGAGACGTTACAACACCATTTTGTTGGATTTAATTATCATATTTTTTAAGCTTTTAATGAAGCAAAAGTGAAAAAGTGGGTTTTTTTAAAGTACACCACTATAATTCATTGTTTGAATTGGTTTACGGAAAATATTTCTTACTTCAAAAGAAAAGAGTTCTTGGATTGTTTTGTATTTGGTAGAGACACCCTTGAAAGTAATTACTATTTTGTGTGTAATTAAATCATAAACTTTTATATAAGGAGTAAAATGTTATCGTTCTAATCATAACACAGGTCTGCAAAAAATAACTTTTTTCGAGCTGTTTTGGATATTTCACCTGAACTTTGTTATTTTTGGTGCGCTGAATTCAAAAATGACCTCCATTTTGTCCTGGGACGTCACATTTTTTCACAATTCAGGTTTTTAGGTTTTATTGGGAAATGCCTTAACATTTTGTAAAATTAACTCTTTATACTAAATTTTTTATTCAAATTTTTTCCACAAAAACTTTTTTTATGTTTTTTGATGTGCTGAATCTAAAACTGACCTCCGTTTTATCATAGGACTTCACCTTTATTCACAATTTGAGTAAAACTGTCAATTTTTTAAGAAAATAAAAGTAAATATTTAAAAAAATTGTTTTTCGACTCAAACTTTATTTGAAAATATTTTTTTATGTTTTTTGGTGTGCTGAATCCAAAAAATACCTTTTTTGATTTTTAAGACACCACAATTTGTAACAAATTGAGCAAATATAGCAATATTTCATATAAAATGTAAGTACACTTAAGAAGTAGATTTTTAATCCAAATTTATTTTTAAGGTTATTAGTTTTAAGGTTTTTTTGTGCCCTGAGTTCAAAAATGGTCTCTGTTTTGCCCTAGAATGTCATGTTTCCTAAAATTTTAGGTAAAATTGTAAAATAAGTCATTATTTAAATTTTCATGGAAATAGGTACATAAAATAAAATTATTATTACATATTCTTCATAAAAATCATTATATAACAAAAATAAACTTATTTACACACTCTAAAGCCAATTTTTCCTCCTCATGAAGCTCCCCTTGGTACATTTTACCGTTCTGAGTAGCAAAAAGAACGTTTCTTTGCTACAACAAAAATCTTTCATTATTGCCCGATTAAATCATCTCTAATAGTTTCTTTCCATCTCTATAATGTCCTGATGAGATAGTTTACTATGTGCACCATTCACAGCTCCTAGTTTTTAAAAATAGAGGAGCTAGAAATGTACGAAAACTATGAAAAATGGTCAAATTCGAATATAATTTTGCAATTTGTGAAAAATCCTGACGTATAGGATTTTTTTTCAATATTTTTTTCGTCATCAGCACACCAAAATACATAGGAAATCACTAAAACTATTCAAACAGCTTTTTCATTGCAGACCTGTATAATTCAAGTACTTTTATGAGTTAATTAAGAAAGAATTTTTAGTGGTGAAAACTAGTAAAAAAAGGATATTCCGGAAAGAGGCCTAAACTTTGCAGACAAACAAAGAAAGGTTCCTTGCGAAGAACCAGTTATTTATATATAAGCTGGAAAGATGATAAAACAAGTTTAATTTACTAGAAAAAAAACCCAGCGACTTAAAAAGACAACAAAACATCCAGACCAAAGTTCAGAATTCCCTATATATAAACCAGGCACAACCCTATTACACTAAAACGAGTGCCCTCAATGCAGACTTTCAATTCCACATATGCTTTTTTAACACGCGATGAAAAAGCACCGGGTGGTTCGAGGGTAATTTAGGCTAACCTCGAACCCTTGCCTCGTGGCTTTTAGAACATACCCCAGAACCACAAAGTCATGAAGTTCCATTCACTCCAAATAAGAACTGAACGAAATTGCTCACATGCGAGACCCGATCGCGAGATTCAATTTTATTCCTCGTATAGCTGAGAGACTACAATAAAAAGTGTTCCTAGATGGATTCAAGTACTTCTTGAAAAAAAAACATCTTTTAGTAAATTTCATCTTTTTTCGGCCGCCGGTTGCCATAAAAAACCTGGCAATGGAGGTGATAGAATGAAAATTTGGTTTACTGTGTGTTCGTTTATTTTGCTTGACACAGGGAATAGCTGTAGATTTACTGAGTACAAAAAAGAGAGAGATGTCTAATAGCCTATTGAACGACGAAATTATCTTTTTTTATTACTAGGGAGCTACCGCACCCTGCTCGCTATCGCTCGCCAACCCCCGTTAACTGCTGACGCAGACACGTTTGAACCGCTTCGCAATTCCTCACAAAACCATGCTCACTGCACTTACTCACTTTATAAAACATTCTTAAAACAGGGTTAGTACTTCTCCGGGGTATTCTTTCGAAAATGGTGGATATACATTCAGTAGCGGAAATTTAACAGTTCCTTTATGGTAACATTAATTGGCGGGTTGCCTTATAATTCCAAGAAAATTAACAACAGAGCAATGTAACATTCCTTTACCATTAAAAAATAAATGCAAAAGTTCAAAATTTCCGAAAGCGAGTTTTTTATTGTAAATATGGTAATGATTAGGTTGCCACAACGACAAAGATAAATGTAAAAATATTAATTTGTTATTTAAAAAATAAAAAATAAATTATTTATACATAAGTTTTAAATATAATTAAAACCGTTTAAACAACAGAAATATAAATATTGTTAAAAATAACCCAAAATATATTTTTAAATTCGTGTTATAAATAGAAAGATGATAATTTAATTTATTTGAATATTAAAAACCAGTGAAATATGTTTTAAATTTTTTTTGAAATTTATAGTTTCTTGCTTTATAACTGCAACCTTATCCGTAATCTAAAAAAATGGAAATACTTTAAAATTGAGATTTTTTTTAGAAATTCTAAAGGCACTTTGCACATCCTCAAAAGAATCCGGACAGTTTGATACCAAATATGTGTTATACGGATCAGTAATTAAAAAGCCTTTCCCTGGAAACCGTTCACCAAAAACTTTTTTTTAGAATAGAGAGATTTGGTTTGAAGGAGATTGGGTCCAGAATATGAGTCCGTGGGTTAAAAATATCAATTAAAGACAATTTTTATGGCAAGAAAGTTTAAAATTACAGTTAACTGTTTTGAGAAATTAGACTTTATGAATATGCAGAGTACCTCTTAAGTTTTGTTCGTTGGTGTGTTACTGGATGAGCCAGAAATATTTGATCACACAGATATTCATTGCAGTTTTTAGCCTTTCTGAAATCCATCTCATTATATCAAAAACTATTTGAAGATTTCATTTTAATAACAATCCATGAGAGAGTTCTTGAAAGTTAGGTTATCCGAAATTGTTGGTTAGCCTTTCAAGAATCACAGAAATATCACGAGAATATGCTGAGTGAGTAGTAGTAATCCAATATAGAAGAGGAGGCTGAAAAAATATCTGATAATTTTTCTCCTTTTTCACATGTCTTATCTTTGTGACGCTTGATCTGTATCTAAAAAGTATCTTCAACATCATTTTAAGTACCAAAAAGCGTTTTTCAAACACCGCTAGAATCTATTATTAAGTTCTTTTAATATTGATACTAATGATTTTCCTTTCATCTTTTCTTTTTGATTCGTTAAGTATTGGTAGAAAAAATTATGTTTTAGCTTCTTAAAAAACTCTTTTATAAGAATCCGAGTAAATGAATTCCAAATTGACAAAACACTTGCGCTACTTTTAAAGGTATCAAACCGCTGAATGTGAAGAAAGTTAAGGTTTACCCTTCCTCCCAGTAGGATAACGTTTTAAACGAGTGTTTAAAATCATTTCTCGGGAACATTATTTAGAATTTTGTGAAGCCCTCTAGAGTAACGATTTTAACTGATTCACTTTTAATTTATATACTAATTACTTCCAAGAGTTTCAGCTTGAAACAAAGATTTTTCAGAGGTAAGGGAGTTCTAACTTGTTTTAAATTCCTTAATTACTTCAAATACGTTTTTGTTAAAAGCTATCCGCACTGTCAAAGCTGTGAAGCTCTCTTTTAATATTATAAACTGTTTTAAATATTCTCACTCTATGGTAGCTTCTTGCCTGGTGGTAAAGAAATTAGAAATCAAATTCAAAGCCTCATTTATTAGTTAGCATTTGTTGAAAATAAATTTATTATTTCGCTTTAAAAATTGTGTGGTTTGATATAAGGAATTGAGCGATACATTTTATAAAGCGATAACTGCCATCAAGAGTGAAGTTATTCAAATGGTATTTTAAACAAAATTTGGCATTTAGTATGAGCAGGTATTTGTCTATATTTTAATTTTATTTAAAATTTTTCTGATAACTTTTAAATGTAAGGACACAAGTTCATGACCTTTAATGAGTCTTCTATTTCTTCAATCAACAACATATATTGATTTCCACATCTCTTTAAGAAAACGCTGTGTTTTAATATATTCCTAAAATATTATTTATGTAATTGGATTATTTATGTAATAATAGATGATGAAGATCGCTATACATTCCTGTCATTTTCTCTAACTGTGGTTAGTAAATTCCATAGAAAGTTCATTTTTGTCTTATGTATGGATAAAACTTTAGTGTTGGGTGCTAAACTGTTTGGAAAAGATCAGTTAGAGTAAATTTCTATGCCTCAATTTTTTCCTTATAATTTTCCTGCAATTCATCTTTCTAGTACATTTAAAAAGGTAGATCTATGTAACTTTTAAAAATTCTACACTTTGGCCATTATAGGTGTGTCTGATATTAACATTAAATTTATTTTACACTCGAACCTGCTTTTGTGCGATTTTTCATTACCGCACGAAGACAGGTCTGAGAGTGTATTCCACATTATTCAAGGGTTTTTTGTTACTTTCTTTTCTTTTACCAATGTCTATGTGTGAAAGAAGAATGAAAATCAATTCATTCTAAATTTATTCAATAAGGAAGTTGCATGTGTCAGATTTTCATAAACATTCAAGTGTTCCGTATGGTTTTTTGTATGGTAAAATATCGAGTCAATTTTTCAAAAAAAATGTACAAGTAATTAATTATTTTAATTTAAAAGTCACGAAAAAACCCGTGACTGAAAACTGTAAGTGAAAACGCCGTACGATGACGTCAACAATCATACCATCAACTCCTTTGCTTTTCAACAATGGTCACCGTACGATGGCGTCACATCCCAAACTCTTAGCGTTTTTGCGAGCTTTGAAAAAGGGGATTTTGTTAATTTTTTTTGCAATCGAAAAAATTCTCGATTGGCCTCAAATTTTGAGTAGTTGCTTATTTTTGCATGAAAAGTCGATTAAAAAAATATAAAAAATTCATGCAACTTCCTCATTCTATTAAGATTTATTCAGTTCAAACTTGAAATTTCTTCATTACCTATGTCCAATAAAAATAATTTAATTTATTTTACATTGTTATACAGTTCTATACAAATTTATTTGTCACGAAATTTCGTACTTTCGCCTTTACCTGTGTTTCTGAAAGTAACATTAAATTAATTCCATCCTCCATGGAAATCGGTGAAGCATCCAGGGGCCTTCTTCCACAAACACTACCTGTCAAAAGAGTCACTTGTGAATTTGTTTTATTAAACTAACGACATTTAACCTTTTACAGGCCAATGTTCCCAATTGGGAACATCGTGTTTGAAAATTCATAAAAAAATAACTACTATCAGTATACTGTTGAAAATTTTAGCATGTAAAGTTAAAAGATGATTTGATTTTTTAAAATTCAAACAAAGTTGCTATCTTAATGAGAAAAAAATACAAAAAATCTTAAAATAGGCCATTTTTACGATTTTTGATAGAGGTACACAGAATAATGCATGAAAAATCGAAATATTGTCCCAAGTTTCCAAAATTTGGTAAGGATATTGGAAAAGACTTACCTTAAATAGATATCCTCAGTATAATTAATAGCTATTAAAAACACGCTTGTAGTAGCTTGCGAAACATGCATGTTCCCAATTGGGAACATTGGCCTGTCGCCGCTATACACGGGAAACCCGCGTTTGTAGTATGGTGTTGTAGTATTCTAGAACTCAGTAGAACGGGAGTATTTCTTTTTCGTAAAGAATAAAAAGGTTATATAATTGCTTAAAGGGGAATCCCCTTTCAGAAAGACAGTAGCTGGTTTGTTTTGGGTTTTGATTGCATGTTTTTTTTTGTTTGAATCTACGATTTTGTTCAGAGAAATGATGAATGTGTATAAACATTGAACAAGTCGGCTTCCAAAGTTAATAAATTATCGCAGAGAATTTATGATAGTAAAAAAGAAAGGTTAGTAGCTTCACACGTCTAGTATTGTGTTATTTATTATCCATAAGAAATAAATTTCGAAAATATGCGTTTTCCAAAATGCGTTTTGTATTAGATAATCAGGATACAATGTTTCAGACTTTATTTAGTAATGACAGTGAAATTTTCTTATAAATGTATTACTGCTACATTCAAAAAACAATTCTTTCATTCATTACTCAAATGTTTGATCATTATTTTTGTACAAATTATTATAATCCATTTTAAATCCTATTTATATATGTACGATAATTTCAATATTTTTCTTGTGTGTAATAAAATAAAAGCTTAGCTTTCGATGATAGGAAAATTAAAATTAATTAATCCCTCATATATATTTTATTTGTTTAAGATATCCGAAATTTAACATTGTATTTTTAAGGCTAGTGTAAAAAATTTGCTTACATAAGATAAAATTTTGGTATTTTGCTTATGTGTCACATGAAATTGCCATTAAATTGTTTTCGAATTTCTGAAATTTCTATAAAATTTCAGCTTAAACACAAAGATAAACTATAATCAAGGTTGATTTTGTTAGTTATTCCCCAAAATTTGGGTTTTATTTGATTTGTTTATCATTTGAGTTAACGCTTGTTTCCCCGGTCGAAGTATAGTCGGAAGTGGCCAATGTTCCCAATTGGGAACACGGTGAAAATCACACTTAAAATTTTTTTACCGACTTCATATTAATAATTTCTCTAAATAGAACCATTAGAAGGTATTTTATGTAAAAAAATTAATTAAAATATACCTGGATCTTAATTCGGCCTGTAAAAGGTTAACGTCATTTTCCCATTTCCTCTTATTACTTCTATTTATCTTTCCACTCTGTCTCTAATGCGAAAAACGTGTCCTAGAAATACTTGAATCGTTAAATATTTTGTTTCGAATTCTCTCCTCCTCCCCTTTTGAAAAATTCAGCGAAATAAAAAAAGAACGGATCACTGTGGAATAAATGACATTGCCAGCATGTGTTTGTAATTATCTCTTTTTGCTTGTTTTGTTCTTCGGTTTTTCTGATGTTAGTCTTTCATTTTAAGTAAGGCATTAAAGATGGGATCTAATTTCAATTTATCGATCTTAGGAGGCGGTTGTGAAAATTCGATTTTCGTGTTTATACGCTGGAGTAGCTTAGGAGCTGATGGGTGCAACAATGTCTCAGTTGTTGGAATTATCTTTTCCTTAGTTTGTTTTAATTTTGCATTGAAATATTGTTTCTTAGATCAGCAAATTGTTTCCAAATCGATGGATGTTGATTTACTGAGTGGGTACAAATACTGGTTTTGTAGGGTCAGGATATAGTCAGGAAATATACGTAGAAATGCAATCATACTTGTTGGACCACACTATTTCCTTTTTAAAAATCACGTGAAACCTCTTTTTACTTCCAAAAATAATATGAGGGAGTTGAAATATTTCGTAAGCAAAGGGCTGTTTGCTTATCCTTACTGCGAAAGTGTATAAGAGTGAAACTTTCGTATAAGACATTGAAAAACTGTAATTGGGGAAATATTTTGTTATAAAGAAAAAGTCATCTTAAACAGCGATTAAGGAGGTCGAAGAACCGGAGCTAAAGACTCAAAGCTGGTAGATGATTTAAAAAGCTTGATTTTTATAGATGAAAGGAATTGTGTAAATGCGATGGTATCACCGTCATTTGGTATATCTTACTTTTATTATTTAAGTTCATGCATTCAAATGTACACTATTATCTATGCCTTCTTAACCTCTTTTTACCTTATAAGAAGGCTCCATTCTTTTTCAAAAAAGTTTTATTATTTAAACATAAAAACATGGCAAAAATTTAAAGAAACACTACTAATGGGGATATTTTAATAAAATTTAAATTTTTTTTTTTAATTTTTAAAAATTTCACAAATTCACCTGAAGATCAGACAATCCGTATAGGTGAATCCATCACATACACACAAGAACAGTCACACTAACATCCATGCCAAACGGGGATTCGAACCCCAGGCGTACGGCTTCGCTTTCAGGTGCTCTAACCACTAGGCCAGTACAAAAGGTTTCATATTTATATTTCATTACCTTATCTTGTAAAGTACAGAAATTATTTAATTTCAATGTAAGATTATTTACTATCTTATACACTTCGTAGTATCGTTTAGCCATAGCCATGCATACACATTGGTCATACTTTGATGTACAGTAGGGTGGGTCATTTTCCTATGGCGAAAAAAAAATTTATAAATTCTATCGGGCACAGCAAGAAAAAGGTGCCAAATGGTCTTAAACTAACATGTGTAAAATAATATTCTATTAGAATAACTCTTTTTGCCTTCGGATTGGCCTAAAATAGAAAATAAAATACGTAATTTTTCATATTTTTTGAAAATTTTATAAGTTAATTTTTTTCGTCGATAACTTTTTAAAGCTCACAAATAAGGGTCTTCAAAAGCAATTTTAATCACATTAGTCACCTTTATGCATTATTAATACAAAAACAACTGCCAAAGTGGAAATATAATATGTTATCATATTAACAAGATCCGTAGAATAGGAGGATCTTTTTTGCCAACAAACAGTGGATTGCCAGTGGTACAGATATTAAATACTGATATTTCAGATACATTCCCCCTCTAGTCTGATCAGTATAAAATGGTATTTTTAAATTTTAAAAGAAGAAATAGTTGTATTTTTAATAAATGCAGCTCTTTCAAAATTTAGAGGACAGTTATTTCATTGACTGGTTATGGGATCCAAATATGATTGCAAAAATATGTATAACAAGTGAGACCATTTGGCACCTTTTTATCGTTGTGCCCCTGGGAAAATTTAAAAAAATATATTTTTGACCCACCCTAATGAACAGGGTGGTTGCAAAAAAAGTACCTACCTTAAAATTATCTAGAGACGAAACTACTGGTAAAACAATTCTGAAATTTAAAAGGGGACATATTGAAGGGGTGAGAATTTATTTTAAACAAAAAAATAAGTTAATTACTAATTAATTTAATTAAACTTTTGCCTTATAATTCGGACCGTCTTCAGAATTCTAGAAGGAAAATGTTTATAAAAACTGTCACATCAGACACTGAAAAAATTATTAATATCCCTTTTGCTCAACAAATATGAGATTTGTTTAGGGATATTCAAAATATTTTCTTAAAGTTTATGATTTGATAGCTTGAATAAACATTTACCTATTAGACTTCTGGTGACGACGATGGCGGTCCGAAAACTAAGGAAAGAATTTAAATAATGCACCATCTATGAAGGGGAAAATTTTTGGTCGGAAAAAAATTTGACCGGTAGTTTCGTAAGTAGATAATTTTAAAGTCTGTATGTTATTTTACAACCACCCCCTGTACTATAGCTTTGTCACACTTCCCTATGTCATCCGAGTCAGTCGTACTACATTGTGTCGACCCAAAGAGGCGCAGAATCAAAGGCGGAATGAGACACAATCCGGGGCAGAGGAAAACAAATCAGATTAAAAGGAATCCGGGTGAGCCATCAAAGGGGATAAGCAAAAAGAGGATGTTCTGAACTCAGATTAAAAGAAACAACGAGCGAAGGGGTCCCGCGTATAATAGAGCGATTTATCTAACATTCTTCCCCCCCTCCTTTCCTTGGGAATGAAGAATTTTTTCTTCCGGGAGTCATCGTGTTGCAGAAAAAAAATTAAACAAGAAATTGTTGCTGAGCTGGCGTCTGAGATCGGGTAAGACGCGGCGATCAATTGTTGTTGGTAATGTCCGTGATCGCCATGTTGAGTAAAGATTGGCGAGGATCGGTTGACGGATTGCGGTGGAATTTCACGGACGTTGTTGTTGAAATTCTTCGCAGGTGATCGTTCATGCTTGATTCTGTTTGTTTTAGTGGGTGGGGATTGATTTTTTTACTCTTCTGAGTTTGCAATAACTGTCATTTGAGAGTTGGGGTTTGGGGAAAAATGTTGTTAAACACATACCGTAAGGCTCCACATAGATACAATACGTACAGTCGCAGAAAAAAAAATGAGACAGTTCGCATTGTGAGCGAACTACTGGGGTTAGGATGATAATTTTTGTGTCATTTTTCATGATTTAACTTCTTCTTGAAAATGAAATATAGTTTATGTTCTTAGGGGGTCATCTACATATTAAACGAAGCACCAACTTTCGTTTTTCCTATGGGTGACATCAAAGATTATTCCCGATTCTGAAAGAGCACCCCCTTAAACCCCCCCAAAACCAATTTTCATGTCATTTGGTCCCCAAATAAAGCCAGGAGTGGGGGTTGAAGTTCGTCGAGTTTACGTTGAAATCTCGTTTTTTACGTTGAATTCTCGATTTTGATCCTTACTGTTCCCACTCATAGGCTATCGGTATTATTATAATAGTATTTATTGTTACCACTCATCTGTATTATTGTAAAAGGAAATTGTTTGTTATTGAGTGGCAACGTCAATTCACTAACTTTAACTGTAATCGTACTGTCGAATGTTTGTATATATGTAAGAATGTAAATAAAGGAGCGCGACAAGCGAAAGTATGCCTACCAATTATTTCTAAATAGTTAAGTCTACGTTAAGAAAGTCATTTAAGTCTAAGAATAAGATTGCACATGCAATAACTGGCGTCCGTGATTGTAAACGAATCTGAGAAAAAAATGACTAAATCGAAAAAGAAACAGGAAACCGCTGATGCTGAAGCAAGTAAGATAGAGCGTGAAAGAACAGCACTACGGCGCGTTTTTACGACCAAGTTTCAACAGTTTAAAGAACTCATTGAAACAGATGCAGACGGAAAGAAAGTGAATATTTTGTACGGCGTGCTTGAGGAAAAGGCAGAACGCCTGTTCGCGATGGATGACTCGTGGTGCCAGATGTCTTTGCCCACTGATGATGAATACGACGAGATGGAGGGGTACAGAGAACAGTTCGCTGAAGCAAAAGCTTTGTTCAATTACTACGCCCAGCCACGACAAACAGATCCTTCCATCAATTCTTCCAACCCTGCAACTTCAGTTATATCAAATGTTAAGCTACCCAAATTAATTTTGAAAGAATTCGATTTAATTCCTAGAACATGGGTGTCATTTTGGGGGCAGTTTTCTCAAATCCACGAGGATCCACAAATGAGAGGCGAAGAAAAATTCCAATATCTTCTTTCGTCGTTAAAACCAAAAACAAAAGCAAGAGACATTGTCGAGAGTTATCCGCCATCTAAAGACAATTATGATAAAGTTATTGAGCACCTAAAATCGAGATTCGGGCGTGATGACCTACTTATTGAAGTATATATTAGAGATTTACTGACACTTGTTCACAACGGAGCTAGTATGAAGCTATCAGTTCTCTACGATAAATTGGGCACTCATTTACGAGCATTAGAGACTTTGGGTGTCACAACACACAACTACGCTGCCATGCTATACCCGGTTGTAGAATCATGCTTACCATCAGAAATATTGAAGGTCTGGGATAGATACAGACTGAACAAGGAGTCAACTGCTGAACGCACCAGATTTCCATCTAAAGAAAAAATGTTGGAAGAATTGATGGAATTTTTAGGCCATGAAGTCGAAGGAGAGGAACACCGTGCCCTGGCCGAAGCTGGATTTGGAACTAATCAGAAGAGAGAATCAGCTAAGAGAGAGTTGACTTCTTCAAGGTTTGAGGAGCCGTCCGCATCATCTCTGGTGTCAGCAACCCATATGCCAGAGGGACACAAGTGCATTTTCTGTGAGCGCTTCCACAACAGCCAAGATTGTGGGAAGGCCGCCACAATGAGCCAAGATGAAAGGAAATCTATAGTCATGCGTAAACGCTGCTGCTTAGTGTGTCTAAAGCCTAATCACATGGCAAAAGCCTGCCGCAGTGGAGTTCGTTGTATCGTATGTGGAAGACGACATTATGCTATTTTGTGCCTAGAACTGCCAAAAGAAAGTAAGGATAAGCCCTCTAACAAACCTCACAACGAACGAGATGCATCCTCATTATTCACCGAGTTAGTCTCCCAGAAAGTTGTGTATTTAAAGACATTGTTAGTACGAGTGAAAAATGGGAAACTAGAGAAATATGTCCGAGCCTTGCTAGATGATGGATCACAGAGGTCATACATTAAGAAGAATGTTGTCAATGACTTACGACTAAGTTCATCAGGTTCAGAAATGATATCTCAAGGTCTATTTGGTGGTCAACAAATGCCTGAACAGAGACATGGCAGATACGACGTTTTAGTTGAAAGTGTAGATCGTCAATTTTCATGCAAGATTCCTGTTTTGGATCAGACCAAAATATGTTCTTCTCTACCTCGACTACGAGACATTGAATTAAGTTCAGAGTTGAAATCTCGAGGAATAGAGCTAACAGATGTAGGTCCTGATACTCCTCCGATTGAGATGCTCATCGGTGCTGACTTTCTTGGCAAAATTTTAACAGGAAGAATTGAAGTATTTAAATCGGGAATCACAGCCATAGAAACAAAACTAGGATGGAGTGTGCTAGGCCCAGGAAAAAGAAGCTGCACTGTGAATATGGTTTCTTTAAGTTTGCAGCACTCAGAGATCCCCAAAATTTGGGATTTGGAAACTTTGGGTATTATGGATCCCATTGAAAGGAAAACAGCCAAGATCCTCGAAGAAGAAACAGTTGCATTTTTTCAGGAAACTATAAAGCAAAAGGACCAAAGGTAAGAAGTTGCTCTCCCCTGGCTAACAGGACATCCTCCTTTATATGACTCTTATGACCATGCGGCAGCAAGACTATGCACAGTTACGAAGCGTCTTGTGAAAGACAACAACTACGAATCGTATGGCAAAGTATTGAAGCAATGGAAGGAGGACAACATCATAGAAGAAATCAGGGAAGATGAGACGACAAAATCCAAAACCTACCACCTGCCACATCATCCAGTTATAAAGACGTCGAGCACCACTACGAAGATCAGACCGGTCTTTGACGCTTCATTCAAAAGACCTGGGTATGCATCTCTGAATGACTGTCTCAGCGTAGGACCCAGCCTCATACACCAAATTCCAGCCTTAATCAATAAGTTTCGATGTTGGGCCATTGGGGTGACTTCTGACATCAAGCAGGCGTTCCTTCAAATAAGTGTCAATCCTGAGGATCGGGACTATTTAAGATTCCTATGGTGGGAGGATGAACCTTTCTCCAAGCTGAAAATTTACAGACACTGCCGGGTCGTTTTTGGAGTCTCATCCAGCCCCTTTTTGCTAAATGCCACCATCGCACACCACCTCAACCAGGAAAAATATCAAAATGAAGAATATAAGGATATCATTAAGAAGTTGAGAGAGTGTTTTTACGTAGACAACCTGGTTACTAGTGTGGACAACGAAGACGAACTTGAGAAATTAAAAATCCACGCCATAGACATAATGCAGGAAGGAGGCTTCGATTTAAGATGTTGGGCATACAATGGAATTCAAGACAATAATGACCAAAGCGTGCTTGGTTTGAAGTGGAACACAGATACAGACGAACTTTACTGTGTTGGTTGCAAGCCTGAAGTAACATACGAAAAGCTTACCAAAAGAAGTTTACTCTCCATGGCAAACAGCATATTTGACCCAATTGGTTTCACTTCCCCTGCCACATTACTCCCGAAACTGTTACTACAAGAAGCCTGGAGGCAGAAAATCGGTTGGGATGAGGATCTACCATCTGATATCCAGACAAGATTTAAACAATGGATGAAGTACATGAATCTTGTGAAGCTGTAAGTTGGTATTAGTATAAGTTATTAGTTTGTATTGATTTAGTCAAGTTAACTCTCATTACAAAGGTGGGAGTATGTTCCCACTCATAGGCTATCGGTATTATTATAATAGTATTTATTGTTACCACTCATCTGTATTATTGTAAAAGGAAATTGTTTGTTATTGAGTGGCAACATCAATTCACTAACTTTAACTGTAATCGTACTGTCGAATGTTTGTATATATGTAAGAATGTAAATAAAGGAGCGCGACAAGCGAAAGTATGCCTACCAATTATTTCTAAATAGTTGTCTACGTTAAGAAAGTCATTTAAGTCTAAGAATAAGATTGCACATGCAATACTTACAACCATCAACCCCGCACGAGAATTCAACTTGAAAAACGAGATTTCAACGTAAACTCGACGAACTTCAACCCCCACTCCTGGCTTTATTTGGGGACCAAATGACATGAAAATTGGTTTTGGGGGGTTTTAGGGGGTGCTCTTTCAGAATCGGGAATAATCTTTGATGCCGCCCATAGGAAAAACAAAAGTTGATGCTTCGTTTAATATGTAGATGACCCCCTAAGGACATAAGCTATATTTTATTTTCAAGAAGAAGTAAAATCATGAAAAATGACACAAAAATTATCATCCTAACCCCAGTAGTTCGCTCACAATGCGAACTGTCCCATTTTTTTTTCTGCGACTGTACCACATGCACAGTACAACCTTAATTCAATATAAACGCCAAAGTAAGTGGAGAGAACATCGACATTAGAATTTCGTTATTCAAGTTGAAGAAACCGTGAAGTCTTGTCGCCATCTTGAATAGTGCATTTTGTAGCTAACATATATTTAAAAAAGAAAAAATACTTTTATTTTGGATTAAAATATAAAATTACTGAACTAAGTTTTCAAATAAAATATTTGCATCCCTTTTAAATTATTGTCCTTCAATCCATCTTACTTATTCATGTTTTATTCAGAAGTAAAAGGTCTTCTGAAGAGTGCGAAATAAACATGCAAAAGTTTAATGGAATACGAAGTTAGTCACCAGTAATGGTGTGTGAGAAAATTTGGTAAGTTTGATAAATATTTAATGCACTACTCTAGATTAAAGCCCTGGATCCTCTACCTTAAGTAGCGACATCACGCTCAATCGGCCGCCATTGTGGGGAGAACTCACTACTAGTCTGGATAGTCTTGCTTATCGTCACTAGTAGTGAGTTCTCCCTACAATGGCGGCCGATTAAGCGTGATGTCGCTACATAAGGTAGAGGATCTAGGGCTTTACTCTAGATGGCCGCCAGTCATAATCACAATTAAGTTGTGATTTTTTTTGGCTTCAGTCATTTCAGATCATGTTTTCTCCACTTACTCCTACCTCCACGTCACTTAGAGTGAGCGTTTCTACGTGAGCCACAAATATGGACTTCGCAGTTGACATGCTAAATTTGTGTACATGATTATCCAATTTAACATTAACTTTTCAACTGGTGATCTCAGATTGTTGCATGGAAAGACCTGCTTTTCAAGAATACTGGTCAATCCTTCAAATGAAATATAATCTGTAATTTTTTAATGGCAAAAATCCTTGCAAGCTAAAGTGATAAAACCAATTTTGACGAATTTAGACTCACGAATTTTAGACTCGAATTTTTAAACTTGGGTCAATTTGGTGGGGAATACAGCCGTAAGCCTTTTTGATCAGGAAATGCTTCACCTGTTGACGTCAATTATAGGCCGGCCATTTTCCTTACGATTGCAGTTTGCCAAAATGTCAAAATTGACGATTGCATCTATTTGAGTCGTTTTTTCACAAAACCGTTTGCGCCAGGTGATCCGATCCGGGTTCGAAATGTAGATAAAGATTATTAGGTAAAATACATTATTATTATTATTATTATTATTATTATTATTATTATTATTATTATTATTATTATTATTATTATTATTATTATTATTATTATTATTATTATTATTATTATTATTATTATTATTATTATTATTATTATTATTATTATTATTATTATTATTATTATTATTATTATTATTATTATTATTATTATTATTATTATTATTATTATTATTATTATTATTATTATTATTATTATTATTATTATTATTATTATTATTATTATTATTATTATTATTATTATTATTATTATTATTATTATTATTATTATTATTATTATTATTATTATTATTATTATTATTATTATTATTATTATTATTATTATTATTATTATTATTATTATTATTATTATTATTATTATTATTATTATTATTATTATTATTATTATTATTATTATTATTATTATTATTATTATTATTATTATTATTCTTACAAATGATTTTACAAACAGGACATTGATAAGCAAAAACTTTCGCTCAAAAACTTCTTCGCATGGTTTCGGAATATTTGGTGAGACTTCCCTCCAAATCCCAAGAACCCCTCCTCTCCATGAGGAAAAAACAGAAACCTTGCCATTTTGTTTCCGGCGAAAATCTTACACCCGGGCATATCCGATAACTATTAATTACATTTCCCATCAACATAACAAGCAAATGCCTCTTTAACGAGAATTAAAATCCGCACTCTCATGATCTACTTTCCCTAAATATGGCGTAATTACGATCATACAACTCAACTCGGCAAGAAAAATAATCGATCATTTTCTCCAGGAGCATCAATATGACGTCGACCTAGTTTCATCCAATGATTGGGGAGAACAGTCATTAATTAGTTCTGGTAGTGGCGAAGATGAGACCGCCACCGGAAAGATATAGCGCTTCGTTATTATATGGATCTGACCGTTAGAGCTTTATTAAAAGAGCCCCGCTCACGCCGCTATTGATAAAGAGAAGTTCTAATAACTAATGTTATCAAGTCTCTAAAAAGTTATATCCTTTTTTTCAAGACGGGTACTTAGTAAAATATAACTTCCACTTATAAGAGCGTGAATGTTTTAAGTTGTTTAATCTTTTGTGGAAATTTTTTTCATTTTGCTCTTTTGAGCTTTCATTAAACTCAATCTTAAACAAAAAGACGCGAAAGCATCATTGAAAGGAACAAAAATAATATTTCTATAAAGGATATTTCTTAATTTCACCTAAACACTGCACAGAACGATTCCTTGGGTGGAATAGTCGTTGTAGAGGTGTACATAAAATAATTTGCCCCACTCCTCTACGACGACTTTTATTTTTCTAACAATGTGACGCCACATCCGATATAAACTTAATCATCTCCTTACACGTTACGCGCATGCATGCATAAGGATATTTTAATATCTTAGTCTGGCAGTACAGATATCCAAATAATCATCATGTTCACGCTTCCTTTTTCGGTCCCGATTTTCTCGAAAACTCCGGATTGTAGAAATTTTTAGTTTTCTGGGCATTTTTATACACCCCACGCAAAGAATAAGAATCTATTTGTGCAGAGTTTTCGTGAAATTGTATTGTGCTGTATTTATAAACAGATATTTTAGAAATTCAAAACTTGTTTATTCCTACTCTTCTTTACGAGTGAATGCAGGATACTAATGAAATGTATTTGTGATTGAATAGAAGTTCCTTGTTTAGTAGAGAGATGTCTTGAAACTTGAAACCAGGTCATGTGCTCTTAAAAGCACACGTTTTCAAGTGTTTTCTCCCGTTCTTTGGATGACCCTTGGCTGCTATCGAGTTTAGTTAGCGCCACCCTGTATACTTCCGAACTATTTAACGATGTAATTAACACGTTCACGCCGGCGCGGTCCACCGGTGGCCCGCACAAGACTGTTTCATGGGGCGGCGTGACCCACCGGTGGCCCGCACTTGACTGTCTCATCGGGCGGCGTGGTCCACCGGTGGCCCGCACCAGACTGAACACCAAATAATTATATCTTTAACAAGTTGACTGCCGAAAAAGAAGACCTGAGAGTCACGCTCTCATTTCAACACAATTTTAATATTTGTTAAATTAAATTTGTAATCTCTAAGAAGATAACTGTCACTCGATTTCAAGTGACATGGCAGCCAATGTGTTAAGTAAGAAGAAATAATTTTCATGTAGCTGAAAATTAAATTAATGGAACTAACGTGTATTCATTAAAACATTTTTAATGACAATAATTATAACACCGGCACACAAAAAAAAAGAAGTGAAATGTACTTTGGACCGGACCTACCTACCGACATGTATTTCGACCCGCTGAATCTGAATTTCAAGTCCGTTTGGCCCGGTCACCCTCCAGTTTTGAGTAAAATGCAAAAAACCTCAAAAAAAGGCCAAAAATTGCAAAAAAACTGCAGCCACAACAATGAAAAAATTTTTGTGGACCCGGATCACGTATGATTTTTGTGTATTCTAAATAACTGAATATAAATCTAAAAGTTAATTAGTCCGGTGAGCCGTCCAAATTTGAAAAAAAAAACGAAATGAACCATGAAAAAATGAAAATGAACCATGAAGTTAGTCACCAGTTGAAGTTTTTGAGAAAAGTTTACAAGTATGGTTAATTAACATACTTGTAAACTTTTCTCAAAAACTTCAACTGGTGACTAACTAACTGGGACGCTCTCACTCAAGTTTGTCGTTTGAAGAGGCAACAAACGTGCGCCGCCTGATGAAGCGCACCGAGAATTCGAGCGCCGCCTCCCAGCGAAGAACATGAAAATCGGCCCCGGCGTGAACGTGTTAAGTGAACTCAAGATCAAAAGAAAATCACTAAATGTAATAAACCCGTTAACATTCAATAACAGTGTCACGCAGACTAACTCAAAATACTGAAAAGACCGCAGACTAACTTCAATCTGAGCGCACTGAGCTATATAATAACCTGGAGTGCGACTATACAGCGTGCCAAAATTAACACTGTGTCATTACGCCAGAAGGGCAAAGTTCTAATAACCCCTATTGCTTGAATGAAAATAATTCAATTTAACTATTTTTTTAAATAAACGCTTACTTAGTTTTGGCATTAATGTTTTGCTCCTTTGAGCAGATTTGTAAAAGCCCTGTGGCGTTGAGGAAGCGCTTAGGCCTCTAACGCCAAAGGCCCGGTCTACGGGCAGGACATACTCAGCCTTTCATCCCTCCGGGGGTCCATAAAATGAGTACCAAGTTTACTTGGGGAAATCAAGAGGGTGTTAGCATCAAGCTAGAGCGCTCAGCTGACCGTGACATTCACAGTCACACGTTCTGTAACAGCTCTGCTCATGGCCTCATCCAGTGAGGCTAAGTTATACTGAAGTTTGAAGGTTCACCGACCTAGGTAGTCCCTCAAGTATCCCCCTTTTATGAGCAGATTTGTACCCCTACGCGGTGGCAAATCACTCACAAAAAAACGGCACGATTTTCATGATGTTGAAGCACAGGAAGTTTGCACTCCAGGTTTAAACATAGCTCATCGTCTAAGCCATAGATCAGTTTAAAGATGATGTATAATAAGCGTCACCTCCAACCGTGGACTGGTTTCGTCCTTGTTAAGACTCATCAGCACGGTATAGGAAGGTAACGCAAGAGAGCGGAGGGCAAGTACTAGTCTAGCCGACTATAACTGAAAAAGTGGTGACCATTGATTAGTCCTCCACTCCATCTGCTGAAATGACATGGCATTCCTAGAACAGATTTAATTCCAGTAAGGCAAGGTAAATGAAAGAGTATTTCACCAATTATTGCTGGTTAAGCGGATAATAGGTGTAAACTCACAACTCTCAAAAGCGTCACCTCCAACCGTGGACCGGTTTTGCCCTTGTTAGGACTCATCAGCACGGTATAGGAAGGTAACGCAAGAGAGCGGAGGGCAAGTACTAGTCTAGCCGACTATAACTGAAAAAGTGTATATAGAAAACGATTCTATAGAAAATGTTCCTATACCGTGCTGATGAGTCCTAACAAGGACGAAACCCGTCCACGGTTGGAGGTGACGCTTTTGAGAGTTGTGAGTTTACACTTATTGTCCGCTTAACCAGCAATAATTGGTGAAATACTCCTTTCATGATGTATAATGTTAAAGGTTAACTCTCCATCCCCATATACGCTATGATACTAAATAATATCAAATCCAATTCCCCTTATACTCAGTCAGTCTTGCTATCAGTTATCCTATATAGCACTGCGGGCATTCAGGTAATCCGGACTTTGATTGATGAAGCCTTAATCGATTGGTGGGTGACCCCTCAACATAGGGACTGCCCTCTTCTGAGCTCTCGGGCTAAATCAATGGAGAGGGTGAAGTGAGCCCCTCTTTGTGTCCTTGTGACGTCACGGTCCTTCACGTTTTTGGCTGAAGTCGAGTCCTTGAAGGTTTTTTTTAGGGTACTCCATCTTGAGAGTCGAGAAAAAAAGATATCTCAGTTATACTAGTATAGCTGAGTGTGGGAATCTCCGTGAAGAAAGGATAAGGGCCTGCTCACACTGAGGCGACTGCAGTCGCTGAAACATTAAGATACTAATCAGTAATCTTTCGGGGAGGGGAGAAAGAAGGGGCGATGCACTAGACCAGGTATGGGCAACCTTTTTGAATCTGTGGGCCGAACTCAAAGATTATAATGATGAGGAGGGCCGTAGAGTAATAGGCAATTGTGAAAAATGACTCGGTTTTTTATCTACTTTTTACAAAATTCAATTGTTATTTCATTCAAAAGTAATCCCCCCCTAATTCTTAATATACCAGCAGTGATACCAGGGCTTTGTTACGTCCAAGGAAATTTAGTACCCCTACCTGAAAATTTCTTATGTTCATCCTAAAAATTATTTATACCTCCATCCGTAGATAAAAGGGAGGTCCCAGGGTCTTTCCCCAGGAATTTGTGGAGTTTTAGCATGTTGAAAAATAATTATATGATACTTTTATGGGATTTTGGAACGTTTTTCATGAGAAAAAACGACTATAAACAAGTTTAAAAATAGTCAAAGCCCTCTTAAATTCTAATAACTCCCCCAGATTTTCTACCAAACCATCACCGCCCCCTAAAACTCTTCAACGCCGCCTGAGGGCGGTACCACCCACTTTGGGTAGTTTCCTCCGCTACAGGAGTAGGCTAGTGCACATATGGACAACCTACGGCCCGCCTCGCCATTTGTTCCTGTCCGCAGAACATTTTAAAAACTGTTCTCGAAACATCACTCTGGATTTCGTCAATAACAGCGAAAGAGGGGATAAGGAACTTTCCCTAGAAAATAACTTAATTTTTGAAGTTAAACTTGCTGCTGCACAACTATGTATTTATTCTGCTCGTCACTTCGAAGAATTGTTAGCTTTACATTTTTTATGGAAGTGGGTTTCAAAAATGCCATTACACATAAGGGCACAAATATTGCAAGTTTTATAACTCACCCCACGGGTGATCCAATTTTGTTCAAATATATGGTGGAAGTAGTATGGATACTGCTGTACCTCATGCAATATTTTTTTTTCATTCTATTATGTTTTGTTTCGTAAAACGGGCCTTAGGAAAACCGCCTTTTGTAACGCCCTCACACCACTTTAGGGGTTCTAGCTCTTTAACGGTGCATCTGCGACCCCCCATTCCTATTCGAAATATGCTTGTGTAGGTCCCCTTTACCACCCCTCAAAGTTTGTCCACGGTGTTACCGAACTCCCTGTAGATAGGGTTAATCTTTTTTTTAAAGCTGTGTGGTATCCCAACATTTAGACACTATTTGAAATTCTGACGAAATCTTTCATTCCGTTTCAGAAGATTTAATAAACCACGGATTAAACCACGGATTGGAGAGGCGCGTCCACCCCGGGATTCCTCCCACTTTTCCTCTTTGTCGCGAAAACCTTTTATTCGATTTCCATTCTTTCGGAAGACGACATTCGCAGACAGGTGTCCGGAATCTCTTTTTGAACGTGTCTGCAGGGAGGGGAATCTAGTACATTTGATCAAAACATTTCAAGGGGCTCGAATGTAGTGGTTTGGCCTGAATCTCAAGGATATAATGCTTTGTCTTTACATCTACTTAAAGAGAAGTTTCTCGTATAATAATACTTCGCATTTCGGGATATTTTTGTCCAAACAGAGTAAAAATTCATCATTCCCTTCAACCTTTTCATGGAACATTAAAAATTCATCATTCATAGTCATTAAAACATTTCAAATTGATCAAAACATTTCAAGGGGCTCGAATGTGGTGGTTTGGCCTGACAACGCGCAATCTCAAGGATATAATGCTTTGTCTTTACATCTACTTAAAGAGAAGTTTCTCGTATAATAATACTTCGCATTTCGGGATATTTTTGTCCAAACAGAGTAAAAATTCACATAAGGGTGGTTATTGGACCATTGCAAAAGTATTTGGGATTTTTTTTCTGAATTTCTCAAGTGCTCCTCTCTTATTTTGTTACAATTACTGAAACTTAATTACCTGCAAATTATCAGGTCTCTAGGCCAATTTTTGACTCCAACTCGCTTCAGAAATAGTTTTCCCCATGTTATTGTGTGGAAAAAAATTGTAAATAACTTATTATTTGTTTTTAATTTGCTAATGACGCTGTCAATATTGAGTTAAAACCTATATATCACTATTAGGATATCCTTTGCTCAATATCATATAAAAAAACATTAATTTTCCGATATAATCATATAAAATCAAAACAACAAAACACACAAGAATACAAAAAAAACAAATTTAATAAAGAATACAAAAGGGAGAAAAAAAGAGATCATAATATCTATCCCAAAGGGAGCAACTGCTCGTCCATGGGTAACCACCGGAATATCAAGATCAAAAACAGTGCAGAAGAATAGGAGAAAATAAATATTTTAATTTGGGTAAAAAAACTGCGTTAAAATAAAAGTTTACGTAAGAAGTAAAGTTTATGTAGAAAAGGGAATAAAAAATATTCCTGGAAAATCAAACAATTTGCACAAAATTGAAATTTGTTCCTAAATTTAACAAATTTTAAGTTCAACCGGACAGCTGTGAATGCATGTCTTCCAAATGTAATTTCAATACCTTATTTTAATTAAACAATTTCATTGAACATTTAGGTATCTGGAAGTGTGTATTTATGAATTTTAAAAATAATCCTTTAATTTTGAAATTTCTCTGAACTATTTAAAAAATTTAGTAACAAAAAATATGTACATGGTTAAAAATTTAGAGAAAATTTTTTTTGGGTGTTTTAAATTACAGTAGTGGATAAGGAATCATAATTATCATTAAAAAACTACTTTAAAATTTAAAGCAATTAAATAATAAAAAAAATTAAAACTGTATGTACGTAGAATACCATCAAATAAATTTAAAAAGTTAAAGACTTAATAAAATTCCTTTGTTTTCTTATTCTTATAACTTTAGGATGGTAAGCTGAATAAATATTTTAACAAAGGTTCATTTAAAAAAAATAATCTGGTTAAAAAACAACAAACGAAACCTAAGTAAACATTTACTTGGCGCAAGTTATTGATTATGTAAGAAAGTATTTAAAAATCCCTTTAACCAAGTGTTTTAAAGTTTAAGAATTGAGCAAATGTCTTTAATATATTTAACAAACATCTTAATCTTTTTTCTTAGAAACAAACACTTTCGCTGACTGGTTTGTTAAAAAAATCCAAGAGTAAACAGAACCACTAGGATTTTCACAAGTCACTTTGCATCAATTATTTCTTTCATCACGTTCCATTAATTCGACTAATATAAATCAGTGTTCTTAAAATGTTTTTTTATTAAATTCGAAGTTAAGAGTACTTAAATCTCAAACTTACTTTTTCTTGTTTAGACAGTGTATCCGCGCATTTTAAATCTCAAAATAGTGAAACCTAGAAAATATTTTTTTGTAGAAATAAAAAAATAAAAAAAAATGTTAAAATATGATAAACACTAACTCAAAATTAGTATTTTCATTTTTTTATTATTACTTATTTTAAGAAATATATGGTATGGTCTGGAAAAATTGAACGCTTCTTAGGTTAAGATCGTCCCTCCAAGACATTATCAAGACAGACTAGACATTATAAAGTTGAATTTTTAGAATCCTTAATTTAAAAAAACAAATCCTGAGCACAATTGAAAGACATTAATCAGAAACTCTAGCTCAAAGAGTTCAAGTTTAAAAAACGTTTAAGAAGTAAATCCCAGCTAAAATCAACTATATCCATTAAAATCAAAATTTAGATTTTAAGCATCAGCTCTCCCATAATACCTAGAAATTCTGTAAAGTGACTTGGCTAGTTATTTGGCACCGTCTGTACCTATTTCGTAACCAAATCGGTTTCTTTGAGTTAACTCCCAGTGATTGTTCTGTTCACAATTAATTTGTGTTTTACCCTTCTTATGACCATATTAAAAATTTGCGTCGATGTTATAAAAATATTGAGGAATGAGGGAGAAATGACCTCCACATATTACTTTTAAATACTTAAAACTTTATTACTCAAACCACAGTACTGTAATTAAAAAAAACTAAAGTACCTAATTACAACAAAATAAAAAAAAATCCGCCCAACGTGGGGCTCGAACCCACGACCCCGAGATTAAGAGTCTCGTGCTCTACCGACTGAGCTAGCCGGGCTTATATGAGGAGTGTTTTTATTAAATTATGTTACCTTTTAACATGTGTTAGTTTTCACATCCTTCTATGCGAAGCACCGTTTTATCAGAAGGTAGAAGTACACCCAATGATTGTTTTTTTCCGGGTATTCAGATAACGTTACAAATATTTGTCATTGAATTCACATCATAACAATAAACCATTAGAAGAATATTTTAAAATTTTAAGATTTGTAAAGGAAAACCACGTATCAAAGAACCTCTGTGGTAACGTTTGAAGAAACCAAAATAAATTTTGTTTAATAATAAAAGACCACTTGGGAGTTTTATTGAATCTTTTTCTCCTTTGTTATAGCTGACATCATCTGGTAACGTCACACCTTTAAGGAACCCCCTCCTTACCTTGAAACATGTGACGCGTAATTTATCAATGAACCCTTAGCCCTTTCAGATCTACCGCCCCAAATTTTCTATTGAACTTAAGTGTAATATCGGGCGGCTTAGAATTGAAAGAGTTTTAAAGAGCGTTTAAGGAATTAATAAGGTCAACTAAAAGACAATTTTTCAGTCCTAATTTTTGGATCAACTTTGCAGATAGTTTTTTATAGTGTTATTGGTTTGGAGGACATAAGTTGGGATAATGTGAAATTGGCTGTATAATTTTTCAAAGATGTTTTCTCTAGAAGTTTCAAAATTTTCTAAATAGCATTACAACTAAAAAAATAATGCTGAATCCATAAAATAAAAAAAACATCCTTAAATTTGTTAACCATAACATGAAATGAAGTGTAGTACCAAATATATTTAAGAGGACCCGATAGAAAACGAAATACTACCTGGGAACTAAACGGCCTCCAGCTACAGGTTAGTTCAATTGATTGGAGACATCTGCATTGGAAAGCATTAACTTAATTCCAGATGCCTTGATGACATTGCAAATGGAATTAAGAGAGAGGCAAAGGCCGACGTTTCCTCCATTTGATTCCATTCGAGTATTTTCCCAAGGTCCAAACTAATTATGTTGGATATTTTATTGGATTTGGCTTCGAGAGATAAATACTCTTATTGAATTCGTGTGTATTTTGCTTTTGGAGTATTGACGATAAAAATGAACTCAATGTATTCAGTTTGGGGTTTTGTTTATTTCGTGTTTTGATAAAAGCGAGTAAAAAGTTATTGTGACTGAATTATTGTAAACTTTTGAGATTTGATATTTCAATATTTGGGCCGTTTCAATATTACGTAAGCATGTGTTTGGTCATTTTGGCGCCCCCGTTGCCAACAAAAGAAAACTCCACCCCCTCATGATTACGGAAGTCAATTGCCCGACCGTCACCTATGTTCTTTTTGTACAAATTAAAAAAAAAATTAAATGAATAATTTGGTGTTTGGTCGAATTTTTAAAGTATTTTTGCAAGAAAAAGAGATTATTGAAAATGCAGTGTTTGTAACATTTCACGTAAGCATCACTCATATACCCCCCTTGTCAGGAAAAATATGGAAAGAACAACTCACTATCCCCCCTTAGGTTCTTACGTAATATTTGAGCAGCCCAGTCTTACTCTAGATTATTGAGTTTTCTTTTTAGAAAAGAAAATGTTTAGAGTTTTCAAATATACATATTGAATATTACCTATACTGAAAAATTTCTTAAAATTATATACCTAATATGAATAAATAATTGAATTACGAATAAAACAAAAATTAAGTCTGCATCATCATCATAAGTGGCTAGTCAGCCAATGCCTTCCTTTGAAGACCTCTCCACAAGGAACCCCGGACTATCTGGGATTTCCTGTTTCTCTCGTTGATTGCTAGAAAATTCGACTCCACTGAGTCAGCCCATCTCAACCGCGGTCTTCCCCGCTTTCTAATTCCATTTGGTTTCAATTGAAAAACCTTTTTAATAGTGTTGTCATCATGCATTCTAATCCCATGGGCTATCCAATTCATTCTATTTACTTTTATATACTTAACAATATCAGGTTGTTTATAAATTCTGTATGGTTCAGAGTTGTATCTCCTTCTCCAGCTGTACTAGCAGAAAATCTCAATTTAAATCCACAAAATTACATATTTTAAATAATCAAATAAGCCTTAGGAGCGTGCGCTATAAGCAGCATCGTCCCATAAAGTTATTACACTAAGTTGATTTAAAAATAAAGCGAAAGTAAAATGAAAGTAAAATGATATGCACCGGAAGACCCTCTCATCAGGGGGCACGGATCCCCCGGTACACAGAGGACTTTTCTGAGAGGCCCCATATCGTAAAGAAATGGGACCCCGTACCCCAAAGTCATATGTCAAAGTCAAAGTCAATGATATGCACCCCTTCCGGTGCATATCATTTTACTTTCATTTTACTTTCGCATCTTTTTAAATCAACTCCTTCTCCAGCTATTATTCTCTCTTACACCACCAAGCATATACTCCTCAAGATCTTTCTCTCAAAAATTGCAATAATATTCTCCTCCGTTTTTGTCATTATCCAGGTCTAAGAAGCATAAATCAAGATAGATAATTAACTTTTAATACAAAATTCCTAATTTTTTTTCGTGACTCACTCAGTGTCTACCTTTAAAATAATTTGAGCAACTTAAATTAATGAATTTTTATGAATTCTTAAATCGAGTTTTGAAGAGTGTATTTGTGATTAACTGAGCCGTTTTTCATGTTATTTGTAACCTTATCCATTTATAATGATGTTTTGTTAAATTGTAGAAAGAATGAATATGCATTGCTTCGAGTTTAATGTTTATGTTTTACGAGTGCTAACGAGTTAAGAGTTTAATGTTTTACGAGTGCTTAATGTTTATGTTTATTCCAAATGATTTCTTTTATTCGCCAAAGTACTGAAACAATATTTTTTTTAACTAATCAAGAAAAATATTCTGAAAAACCGAATTGAAAACTTTTAAATTCCTTAATTCTGAGGCGTTTAAGACTTCACTAAATATTCAACACTATTAAAAAAATCTTTCATTTGAATGAGCCTGGAATATACTCAATAAAAGCTTGGTAAAAGCAATAAAAGCACCTCCTTTGCCTTGAATCCTTGTGGAGCTTGGGTATTCCAAGTGGCACACGACAACAACAACAACAAAGCTTGGGTGAAATGATGTTTTTTGAAAATATGTTGTTTCGCAATAAAATAAAAAAAATACTTATAATAATCGTGATAAATATTTGCAGTCGACCCAACTCATTAAATAGTTCGATATCACGCTTTCTGTTTTCAAAATGGCGGATCCGAATTCAGTTAAAAATCGCAGTGTTCTGAAACTCATCCGACGTCATTAATTATTCTATCGTAATTAAAATCCATTAAATACTTCAGATAAACCGCGGGTGAAGAATCCCCCCCCTTCGCATGAAAAATAAATGCGATTCCTTAACTTCACTTATTAAAGATCCCAATAATGTGTTTAAACATTAATCGATGATTGGCTAGATTTTGATGCGAAGTAAACTGAAGACTAGTAATAAATTCTTCGTCACGAGCGCTGGGGAAATGTTCATTTGCATTTATTTATTCCAAAGAACCTTTTGGGAAGGGAACGATTCATTCGAATGTCATTAAAGTAAGCTTAAAACAGCTTTTTAGGTAAACGTTAAACCAGATTATCATTTTAATTGGCCTAGCTTGTTAGTTTAAGCTGAATGAAAAAAAACTTATTGATTTAAAATTGTCTATGCAATGGAATAACTTTAATTTTGACGAGTATAAAAACTCGTTCCTAAATTATTTAAAATCTATTATTTCTAACTTATTAAGTCTTTGTTGAGCGTTAGACTAAAAAGCAAATCGAATTTTGAAAGAACATTTTGTGTTTGTAAAAAATTGAATTTCATTTAATAATTATGCAAGGTGTTTTGGCAGTTTCCCAAACTCTGCACAGCCGGTTCCTTACATGGAGTACATCAAAATATCCTGAAAACTATAGGTACTTCTACAACCCATAGTTTTCAAGAAAATCAAGAAATATTATGTTTGCTCTAAGCAAATGGTTTATGGGAAACTTGAACTGAAAATGGGTATTTGGATACGTTGGCCCACTGAGATGTTAAAAATGTTTATGGGCATGATGTGCGCATTATATGGTAATTAAATTTTTATCGGATATGATATGATGTTACACTTTTCGAAAAATAGATGTCTTCTTAGTGGGATAGATCTTCGGGAATTTTTACGTAGACCGTTCAATGAATCTTTCCTCGGGGCAAATTTTGGGCAGACTTGTTGTACATCTTGTCTTGGAGATTTGGGGAACAGCCCTAAATATTTTTGAAACTTTCCCCATTAAACTAGTTCTTTATCTATTTAAAACTCTTTGGGGAAAACCTAAAAGTCCTCACTACTTGTATGTGATAGAATTTTTCAAGGGAAAAACACTGTATCAGATGTTAAAATTTTGAGGGGTTTGGGGGCTCTCCTCCATAATTTTTTTTATGAAATTTAACCCTTCAAACTTAGTGTTTAAAATAATTTTGAGGGCCTTTGGGTTACAGTTGAAGAGGATTACTCCTTGTAAGTTGTAAAATTTTTAAGTGAAAAACAGTGTGAAATCGATGTCAAAATTTCAGAGAGGGTTTTGAACCCCCTTCTCTTGGATACGACCCTGGTATACAGGGTGTTTCAAAATTTGCAATTTTTTTTGTTTTTTTTGATTAAATTTTGTGTTTTAAATTTGCAAATAAGCAAACTTTTTCTTTTTTGACCCCTGAAAAAGCGCTATTTTCACATGCTAATATCTCATGCTCACCATACCATATTCAAGATATTTTGATCAAATTTTTTTCAGAGAGTTCTACATGACGCTGGCAACAATACTCTCACTGAGGTTTTTGCTCTATCTCTTTTAGTTTTTAAATTAATTTTTTAACTTTTTAATTTCGCCGCTAGGGGAGCTGTAAGTCATTTCAGTGCATTCTCCAGGCTCACTTACCTAGGGGTAGACCTTACTTCCATGACCCTAGGAGGCGTCGGTTTCGAATAAAAGCCATGCAACGCAATTTTGAAACACCCTGTATACATGTTGATATAGTATTTAGTAATGGAAAAAGAGTTGTAAAAGAGTGTGTTTTTTCTGCAGAGCGCGGGCGAGGAGTAGCGCCAGGATGAGCGTCGGTGTTCTGAGCCTGGACCAAGAGATCGGTGCGAGCGACGCCGTCCTGCTAGACCCCCTCTCCGAAGAGGCCTTCATCGCCAACCTGCACCAGCGCTTCAAAAGGGACCAGATATACGTGAGTCACTCTTTTCACCTTTCATTTATTTATCGTCCAAAGTGTGACTCTCAAAGAAAAAAAAAGTTCGTCTTTTTACTTTAATTTTCTATTGTTTTAAACAAAAATTTTACATATGCCTCGAAAACGTATACTGCTGAACCAACAAAAGTAAAAGGGTCACGTGATTTTTACAGACTTTGCATGGCCGATAGTTGAGTAACCGGTGATAGTTGGGGTCTTGCTTCTATATACAAGCAAATGTCTCTTCCTCTATCGATCAACTACCCCTCAACTTCCACCTGTCTACCCTCCGAAAAACTAGTCAAAATCACGTGACCCTTTTACTATCGTTGGTTCATCAGTATATACCGTGAATGTTTAGTAAGATAATTAGATTGGATAACTTATTTTCAGTAAAATCACCACTAAAAGAATGAATTTTAAAACCAACTATGTGTAATAGGGTGGAGCGAAAAAGACTCCTTTTAGATATTCAAAACGATACGTGTGGCAAAAGTTGTCTTATGTAATAAGATGAACAACTGCGCAAAAATTTTTGAAATCGGTTAATATCTTCAGTTCGCGCATCGAGCTCTAAGTTTATAAAAATGCTTAAAAATGAACATTTTCCAGAAATTTTAAGATAATATTTAAATAAAATTTATAGAAATATTCTCGCTTGTAACCTCTTTATAAAAGCTCAAAAAAGTTTAAATTTTTTTAAATGCTTATGTAAAAAATAATTGGGTGCGTAATTTTGCTTGAAAATGCGAAATTTTTGAATAATTGGTAAGTTTGTTTCATTGTGCAACTCTTCGCCCGTTTTGTAAGAACGACCCAGAACACACCACGAGGAGATAGCTGTACGTCGAGTTCCACCCACCACCTACCCAATCAACCATAGTTATTGTAATTTTTAAAATTAAAATTAAATTAAATTTTAAACAGGAATAAATTTAAATTCCGTTTTTCTTTTTTTTTTTGAAAAATCTGGCATTACTGATTTTGAATTTAAAGTTGATTTTATGAAGCTATCTCTCTCTATCTGACCACACACTTTTGTTGATGCTTCAGTTACAAGTTTAACGCACCTCTCATCCGCTTGAGTGTGGCAGGGAAACTTCATTATGTATGCATTGAGCTCTGAGTTAAAATGCACTAATGATTTCAAATCTTCGTCAACTTATATTTTTTAAAATTGGTGGAGGATAGATTGTGCATGATTTCCAGGGAATAATATCTGTGTTCTCCGTTACATTAAAATTTAATTTTGGGGGCACAAAATTTCTAATCCTTTCTACCCCACAGGCAGATACTCTTGCTTTCAAGATTCTTTCCAAGTGCGATCTGTAGAACAGAGACACTCTCATCGACAATCATTGACAACAATCAGTTTTCGGGGTGTGCTAAGAACGAAATGCGTTCGATAACTCAATCAACAATTTGAAGTATATCCTCAGATAGAAATCGGGTCATTTAAACTGCATAAAAACACGCTTAGTTTGTGCAAATCAAAGATTTTTGTTATAGTTATTGTTATCATTTTGGTCTACGGGCCAGGCAGACTCAACCATTCATCCGGGGTCCATAAAATGAGTACCAAGTTTACTTGGGGAAATCAAGAGGGTGTTAGCATCAAGCTAGCGCACTCAGCTGACCGTGACATTCAGTCACACGTTCTGTAACAGCTCTGCTCATGACCTCATCACCCAGTGAGGCTAAGTTATACTGGAGTTTGAAGGTCCACCGACCTAGGTACTCCCTCAAGTATACCACCTTGATTTATTTAAGACAAACCCAATCTTTATAAGCTCGGCGCGTAAGGGTTGATGGTGAGATTTAGTGAGAGCTTGCTGGACCCCCTTCATATTTTCTAGTGAGATTTTCTCTATAAAGTTTTAGTTTAAAATCCCCAAAAAAACATATCAAACTTTTACAACATTAATTATCATGACTAACTAGCTAATTATTCTCTTCTTTGACTAATCTGCGCATTTTTCCTAAACTTGTGCTAAAATAGATTTAAGATACAATTATTTTCTAAACTTAAAGTTGACTTGATATTTTAATTGAATCCCCCACCTCTGGTGAGATTTTGCTGGACATTCCCCCTTTCCGATCTTACGTAATCTATGGATATCATCTAACAAGTTGACCAGTAATGTCAGAATGTCATTCAGGATTATAAAATTTGTTATTCAGGGTATCACGAGATAAGTGTCACCCCCTTTAAGTTTTGAACCCTTACAAATATAGTCATAAAACAGTGTCTAGGTATAATATCTTGTGTCTTGGTATAGCGGGTCTAGGTACAGTAGAGTGATTCCGAACTATCCAAAGCAAAAAATTTCAACGCCCCCTAATGTCTATGTTTGGAGTTATAATTTTATTTAAAAAAATTTTAGATTTGCTAAAATTATAATATTTTTATTTAGAATAGGCGCCTGAAACAGGATCAAAAACGCCTAATAACGCTCATCACGCAACTTCAGTGACCGGTTCTTTTACAGTATTTTAAGTAATTCTGTTTAGGCTGCTTTGTCATTGCACAAGAAAATGTTGTCGATGATATAATTACAATAGTAACTGCTTCTAATACATTACGCCTCAGGTGCCAATTCTAAATGAACAGAGTATAGTCAAGTACAAAGTTGTAGAGCAGCATATATTTAGTACGAAAAGACACCTTGCGCAGATAAATGTCTTAAATTAAACCTCTAAAAAGCACACTCAATTAGGAACAATTTACGTAGTTTCGACGTCCTAAAACGCTCCTGATAACGAGAGAAGGAGAATTTTCAATTTTTATGACTAAGGTAAACTAAAAGTATCCAGAGATCATAAGAATGGAAAATTTCAAGAGCGAAAAGCAATCTGATCTACCATATGATATTATAAACGCCCATAACAATAAGCATTTTGACTTGAAACTCATTTAGAGGGAAATTTTTATCATATATATGCGTTTGCGTATTTGCCTACCCATTTTAAGATTAACTTTTCAACTGGTGTTCTTAGATTGGTGCCTCTCTTGTGAACAAAATCTGTTTTACTGGAATTTAGGACACTTTCACTCTGCAAAACAACTTTAAAGTCCCCACACATTCAGAGATAGTTACAAACATAATCAAACATTGATTAATTCGTTTTGCCATCGGCCCCAATACTTAGGCATAAAACCTATACTACTGCCACTAGGTTCGTTTTTTCGATTGCTGCCTTCTAGCTATTCTAATAAAGTATTCAACCCTTAAGTGCATCTCACAGACCCCGCAGCATTTACCTCGATGGGTCGTTCCCATCCTTAAAATCAACAATGATCCTTGTTCTTATCAGTAACTTTAAACACTTTTTAATGAGCGAGGTCTGAGAGACCCCTCCACAGTAGGTCCTTGATAGTTCTTGGCCCAGAAGTTAACAGTCAGAGTAGATTTTTTTAAGTTATAGCCGCTACCCCCCAAATTTATTTTTCTCTCTTAGGCCCCAGAAGACGAAATAACCAACGCCTGAAATTACTTTTTCTCATATGTGATGAAAATTACAGATGGACAAACATGTTCTTTATTTTCTAAAAGAAATATGACACCTTTATAATCCCTTCATGTTTGGGTTGTTAAAAATGGTATCAACCAAAACACATTACAGTTGGAACCATTATAACCTTTCCTAATTCAGTGTATGGAAATCTAGAAAACATTGTGTAGAAAACTGTCCTTTATTTTAAGACATTAACATGTTTATCTTATTTTTGAATCCGAAATAAATTTGATATTTTCAACATCCTAATTACTTTGAAGACATTTTCATTTTTAAAATCTGAATCAAAACATATATTATCCATTTTTTTTTGTATGAAGCTAGTAAAACACATGGCCAGTTGTCTGTGAAGCGGCCCTGCCGGCCCGGTGGAAAGAAATCAATTAATATAAATTTGAGCGCATTGAACGTGAAAGGATTGAATTTATTCCGGACCGATAACTTTCGGATCTTTTTATAATTTGTGTGATAACATTCACCACTACATTGGCATCAATACTTTTTGTTAGTATAAATATTTTGAGCACGGTTAAAAAAAACCTGGGAAATTTAGGTAAGTTTCCAAAAATTCTCGTTCGATAGAATTATAGTTTTCTCGATACTATACAGTTGTATTATAGAGAATTAAAAAAATTTATGGTTAATTATAAGAAAATTACTTTAATTAGTGTAGGAAGTTATTATTTATATAGGGGAAAATGGCAATTTTGGAGCTTGAAAGATTTTAACTTATTAAGGGGGTCCTTTAAAGATTATAATTTTAGGATTATGGTCCATGGATTTCTTCGAATAGAGGCGCCACTGATATACAGGGTGATTCAGAAATAATCATCAATAATTGGGGGGGAGGTAGAGGGGCCTTAGACAAGCATATTTCGAATAGGGATGGTGGGGACCAGCCTTACGGTTAAAGAGCTAGGATCTAATGTAGTGCGAGCGCGTTTCAAGAGGCCGTTTTTAGAAGACCCGTGTGACGAAACAAAACATAATAAAATGAAAAAATATATTGCATGAGGTAAGGAAGTATCCCTACTACTTACACCATGAATTCGATAGAATTTGAACCACTTTCTAAACCGTGGAGTGAGTTTCAAAAGTGCAATATTAATCATTTAGTCAAAGAATGGAGTTCCCTTAATGGTATTTAGAGAAATGATGATCGGGGAAGGAATTTTCAATGATCGTAACATTGATCATTGAAACTGTTTGATCATTGAAAATTCCTTCCCCGATAACCATTTTTCTAAATATCATTAAGTGAACTCCATTGTTTGACTAAGAGATTAATATTGCACTCCTGTACCTCATGCAATAATGTTTTTCATTTAATTGTGTTTTGTTTCGTCACACAGGTCTTCTAAAAACGGCCTTTTAAATCGCACTCTCACTACATTAGGTCCTAGCTCTTGAACGGTAAGGCTGCGCCCCACCATCCCTATTCGAAATATGCTTGTCTAGGGTCCCTCTACCTCCTCCCCAATTTTGATGATTATTTCTGAATCACCCTGTAGAATGCAATTTTAATAACAAACTAACTTGGATCGAAAAAAAATATTACTTAATTTCTTATCACAATCAGTGATATAATTAATTTTAAAACTGAACTTTTTATACTAATTTTTTTTGCAATTGACTCAAAATTATTTAAAATACAGTGTTTTTAATGCTTACGTAAACACCACTTCTATCTCTTTTCTCTTTTTTCAGCAAAGATAAGCCAATCCCCCGAATGCCCGACCCCCTTTGTTATTTTTTATACAAGAAGTTTAATAGTAGGTACCTTACATTATTTTTAAAATTTATGTTTGGTTAAATTTTGGAAACATTTATGCAAGAAACAAGATATTTAAAAAAATGCAATGTTTTGGATATCTTACGTAAGCAGTACTCATACCCCTCTCCTCCCTTGTCAGGAAAAATAAGCAAAACGCCACCCCCTCTCCCCTAGGTGCTTACGTAATATTTGAACAACCCCAAAAATAAGAAAACTGCAACTCCCCCTCTTAATATTTGAAAAAGGCAGGGTTGGCCGGATTGGACCCAATTGGGTTGGACCCAATGGGTTTTTCAAAAAACCCATGTGAAAAAACAAACATTTTGGATCCATATTTGGGTTTTTTCAAGAAAAATCAAGATTTTGGCAGTTTTAATATTGAAGAAAAACATTTAATGAAATAACATACCAAGAACTGAAGTTGAGTGGGTTTTTTCAAAACTTTAAGAACAAGTGGGTTCAAAATTTTAACAAAGTTTCAATAATTATGGGTTTTTTCATTATTGAATGGGTTTTTCGAAATTTAGGACGTTTAAAGTTCAAAGTTTAAACTTTATAAAAAATTAAGGAGGATTTTTTAAATTTCAGTGGGTTTTTTAAAAGTTAATTAGATTTATTTTAATACTGAATGAGTTTTTTCAAAGTTTAGGATATTTTTTACATTTTAGTGTTTTTTTTAAATTTAAACCAGGTTTCAATAAATAAGGGGGGTTTACAATTTCAGAGGGTTTTTTTAAAGTATAAAAAGTTTCAACTTTGAGAAAACCCACTTATTTATGGAAATACTGACATTATTTTGACAGAACGCATTTAACCTTCCTACCCCTTTGGGGTCTTTTTCGACCCCAGACGCACTTTGACGCTTGATATCTCCCATGCATTTTTGTTTTGACAATTTCCGATGCTACTATTCCTTAATTACGCAAAGTTTTACAATGGGTAAAAATTTTGGAGTTATTATTCCATTTTTAAGTGTCTTGGGAGAAATAGTCACATATTCCCCCTCTGGGGTCTTCTGAGACCCCAGCCATGAATGGCGGTAAAACAGTATCAAATAAAGTTTAGTATTTTATTTTTTGTTGTATTATAGATAAAAAAAGGTTTGCATGTTTGTTTAGAACGTTTGGAGAAATATTAGAAAGATATTTTCGTAGAAATTGTCATTTTTTTTTACAAAAAGAAGATTGCGGCTAAATACATTGAATCACTCGCTATTTCTTAAATTTTTTATTCACATTCTAAGAAAAATATGCTATTTATAGAAATCTTTTGAGTATCTAACAGTTGCAGCAAAAAAAACTCAGACAACTGTCGCCATTACTTCCTGTTGAACACATTCTTTACAAAAACAATATAAATTCATGGTTGATTGTAAATAGGTTTTTATATTCAGTCTTCTTTGAAAAATAAGAATGCTTTCAAATATTTATGAGTGTTTACGGAAGTCCAGAATGTGATTTCGAAGAATTATCAAGAAAAAAACAATTTTATGTTAAAACTTACATAAGCAAGCGAGATACTGATTTCACTAAGAAATCTGAACCGATCATTTTTTTTTGTATTATTTCAATTTTAAAAAGAAGAATCCAAACTTTACATGTTTCAAAATACTAAATAAATTAATCTGGGGTGACAGGTAGCTGATAATGCAGAATAGAGAATATATGCAGCTTCATAAATCGTTTAAAATAAACTACTAAATTCTACCCGTGCAAGACCGGGTATATCAACTAGTATGCTTTAAACAGTGTGATTATAAATATTTTAAGTAAAACAACTTCAATGTAGTTCATTTCTGTAATTTAATTCTTGTTTGAAGGTCCAGATGTTATAAAAAACGTGTATCAAAAGAAACCCAATTAAGCCGTAATAAAACGAAAAAAATGAGAAAAATACCAAAAAAATTGGATAAATTATTCTGAATCATCTTTCTAGAAATAAAAAATGACAATTCTTCTCCATTTAAGGAATCCTTTATTAGAGTCATAGGCATGTTTTACGCATGGGGTCCTCAGAGACCCCACGAGGGGAATATGTGACTATTTTTTCAAGAGGGTAGGAAGGTTAACATAGAAAGAACTCACTATAATTTGAAAAAACCCACTAACTATATAGGAGAAAACCACTTAATTTTGAAAAAACCCACACTTTTTTTTGAAAAAACCCAGTTTAATATGGGTTATTTCAGAGTTTTATTGAAAAAACCCGAAAAAACCCAACCCACTTGGTTTTTTAAAAAAAAAACCGGGTTTTTGCCAACCCTAGAAAAAGGCCTTTTATATAATATTCAAACAGAACAATTTTTGCATAATTCCAAGCAAGGCAACAGTTGACAGAAGAAGAAAAAAGCTCCTAATATGGCATGGACAAAACTCACTTTGCAGCCGCCCCCTTCCTCTCCCTTTTGTGAGGCTCCGCATAAAATTAGACTTTGATTAATTGCGTGCCGATAAGGCGCCCTTTGTAGCACCCTTATTATTCACAAAAAGGGAATTCCTCAGCGATAAATAACCGCTCCCTCGCCTCCTCCTCAAGAGTGTCTTTTCCATTGGGAATAACTGAATTTAATTATGAGTTTTTTCTTCTCTTGCGGGAGAGGGGAATTTATTTAGCGGGCTTTTTTACGATTCAGGGGCACAGGTGGTGTATTTTTGCTGTTGGATAGTGTTTCTTTCTTCCGAGTGGTTCTCAGAAATTTTAGATTCGGAAAATTAAATGACAAGTAGATCAAAGAAACAGATATTTTAATGATAATTTTTTCATGAAAGACTGACCTTGGAAGTTTAAATAGTATCTTTAATTGAGGCGTTTGCTGTCAAAACCAGCTCATTCCATATTTTTCTGAAACACACTTTTTTTGCATATTGTAATGTTTAGAGGGTCCTTCATAACCTGGCGAAGGGATATAGCTCAAATCCAGCTCATTCTAACCCAAAATTAGATGAAAAGTTTAAAACTGTGATCTCAACTGTGAAATTTCAGATCATTTGAAAAAGTTAAGTAGATGCCATTTATTTAAAACGCGTAAAGACACAAATATTAACTGGTAAACTGTAAAAAACCAATTTCACACTTGTTAATTGAAGAAAAAACTGAAAAAAAGCACGAAAAATCGTGTTTTTGCATCAAAATCAGCTCATTTCAACCTAAATAGTGTAATTACACCCAAGGCTATGCACCTGGAATGAAAATGAAAAACTAATCAAATTCTAGGCGGTTATACCTACAATTAAAATTTAAAAAAAAATTAGCTTTTGAACTGTGGACTTGAGAAGTTTTTTGTCTATCCTGTAAAATTTTCAAAAATGGAATGAGCTGGGTTTTGATAGCAAACGCCTCAATTATTAGTTGAACACTTAGCTTCCACATAGAGGGCATGCTATGACACTAAAGCTTTGACTCACTGAGCTGTAATTTGCCACTTTGATTCTAGAAAGTAACACTACAAGAACTACTGAATTTCGATTTACAGAGGGTGTCCTCCATAAAATAACTCACCCTATTCAAGGGCCTCTAGCAGCCATGGATGAACTCATGAAATGAAATTTTTGGGGAAGACGTTTGAGATATATGGACGAGAATGATACTGAGGTGGAGTAGATAAAATTCATCAGTTACGTTAAAATTAATTTTCTTTTGAAAATTCCCCATCTAACCCACCTTTATTATTATCGAAATGCAATCTCTGATGTGGACAAAAACAAATAGCGTTGGACGGTACCTCTATGCTGAAAGCCTGCTCCTAGAGAGACAAATGAAACCTGCTATGAAACTAGCTTTTTTTACATTTTCTTTTTTTCCCTCTACTTCAATTTCTATGTATTATTATTTCATTATTTTTTTTTAATATCACAAGTAGTTATTTTTATTGTGTATACTCACTAGTGTTTATTTTTATTGTATATTCACTGGTATTTATTTTATTGTATATTCAATAGTATTTATTTTCATTGTATATTTACTTGTTCATGGTATTATTATACCTGTATCGGATCATTTCCCCCAGGTCATGTTTTTTTAATTCTTATTTCATTCATTGTCAATTGTCAATAAATTATTATTTTTATTATAAAGTCCAGAAAAATTAAAAATAAATAATCGCTGAATCTGTAGGAGTTGAACAAAAGAATGGTTAAGAAAATATGAATAGTGAACGATAAAATAACAAATAAACTAGTGAACTAAAAAACTTTGATTTTAACCATAACTGATAAAGTTTATTTGCTCGACCCCATATCATTCTTGTCCGCATCTCTCAAAACGTCTTCAACCAAAATTTCATTGAATTCGAATGAATTCCGGTTTGGTTGCTAGAGGCTTTTGAATAGGGACATTATTATATGGACAGGGACACCCTGTATTTCTCTCAGGGGTTCTTAGCTATTTTTGCATTTTCTGCAAAAATGTCCCTTAATGGTACGTTTATCCTAACTGCCTAACTTGTGACTTTTTATTTTTCCACATAAAACTTTCCTAAGTTTATTTCCAATTCATCAAAATATACCTCTTGCCTCTGAATATGACAAAAGTTAAGTTAAAAAGATTCTAAGTATTTGGTTTACACATAATTTGCTCATTTCATATTTCAACATAAGTATGCGAACAGATTGTCTTCCTAAATCCCTGTAGAATATGTAATGAGGTATTCTCACGTTTTGAGATTAAATTTTATTAAAATAGCAGATAAAAAACCATGAAGAATGACGTAAACATCAAGTATTTCGTAGCCTAGTTTTTGAGGTATAAATTTTTGAAATTTCGTTTTTTGTTTGGGCTCGAAAACACTTTCGAATCACAAATCATGCGCTGTGAGGTCACATCCAATAGAAGCCCGTTTTCTGATAACGTGACTTCTCTGGTTCGTTTTGGCAAAAATAAAATTGAATTTTAAATTATTTTTAAACACATTTTTGAACTTAAAAATCAGAAATTTGGGAGTTTTAAACCATAATGTATTAAAAAAGTATAAAATCAAGCAAATCACTCACCTCACTCATGCAAATACCTCATTGACTGAATTTAGAACAAATGTAGTTTACTATTTTTTCCTCACGGGTGGTTTTCAAGTGTTTTTTTATTCTCTGATGACTGCGAGAAAATCTTTCAAGCGTTGTTTCAATGATCCTCATTTAGTTACCATACTTTATTTATTAGTATCATATTAATTCGAACTGTGGTCCATGCGGATATTTTTATAAACTTACTGGTGACTAAAAATCAAAGGAATTTTTCTTCTTAATATTCAAAGCAATCTGTGTGATGTCATAAGAAAAAAATTTTTTTACACAAAAAAATGGGACAAGAGACGGGGTTTGCAATTTTATGAAAGCTTTTCTCTCACAACACCTATGAATCTACAATCAACGTGTGAAAACATCGAAACCAATTAACGTTGTTGGCGAATCGATTCGGCGAGAATCGATCCGCTGTGGGAGGCAAACGGAAACAATTATTTCGAAACGGAACTGTGAACGACGGAGTAATTGTCCTGCTGAATCGCGTACTACGAAAACGGCGGCGAGCTACTACGATTAGCTGCTGAGCGTAAAATTCGGTATCGAGAAAGTTTGGCGAGCGTCCAACGAAACTTCGCTTTTACTTGAGAAGTAGACGTCACCTTGTTTTTTGTTAATGAAAGATATTGGGAAAGGTTTGTGGCATAGGGTTTGAATTTGAAAATGGAGAATCGCAGCATCTCTTAAAATTCTAAATATTCAGTTTTAATTTATTAAAAATTATCTCCTGATTCCAAAAATACGCTTGTCTTTTCCAACAAACTTTTTTTAAGTAGTTATGACACATTTTAATTCAGGAAGCTCCTAACAATGTGACGTCACATGTGTCTCTTGGAAACGTGGGAAACACCGTTTTCATCGAAAAGGCGATAAATTCATTTATGAGGACTGAAATACGGAAATAGTATAAACTGCATATACAGAGTCAAATTTGATATAAAAAACTTTCTTTTTTAATGGAAAAAATAAAATTGAAAAAAAAATGTGGATACTATTTTTGGTTTTTAACAACTATAGGAAATATTAGTAGAAAATATTAAATATTATGAATAAAATAATTTATTTTATATTAACATTCTACATGAAAAAAATTGAGTATAAAAAAATTATGAATATTCGATTTCAGTGAGGCGCCATACATTTTTTAGCAAAACTTTTGTTAAAAATTCAAAACGAGAAAATACGCCTGGTTAGATTTAAAAAGCGTAGTTCCGATTTTCAGTAAGTGAAATACGCTCTCAGAGGCATTAAAAATATATCTGCTATAAGTAAAATTAATTATATCTGTATAATTTTAATATCCAATTTATTTTTCGGTAATGTCATAGGTAGTAAATAAAGTAAGAGAACCAAGCAATGAAGAGATAGTTAAGAGGTAACTAGCAACAGATAAAATATCGAATTAATAGGATTGGTTATTCAGGTATTAATAGGATTGAAGCCTGATGGCGTAGTGGTAGTGCTTCACGGTTTCACGCCGCAGGTTCGGGGTTCGATTCCTGTGTCCCTGGCTGGGCAAAGTCCACTCATCCTTTCATACTTTCAGTGGGTCGATGGGGGTCCCACGTTAGGCTGACCACCTAATCGGGACATATGCCTCGCATCCAAGGGCCTCATGGTCAAGAAAAAGAGAAGGGCATCGTAGGCCTTGACCCACTAGGGCTGTTGCGCCAATGTTTAGTTTAGTTTATTAATATGATTGCGAATATAGCAATCACTTATTTGAAGCTATTAACTGATCTCTAATATTGGACCCATGCCATTCATATTAGTTAAGAGGCACTTGATATGTGTCGCTACCTCTCAATAACGTGATACTAATGTCAAACAGAATACAACATGGTTTGCCTTTTCAACTGCTTTAAAGGAAATAAGCAATCTCTCGCTATCATTATCTTTAATTTCCAAATTACCTCCTGAACACACATTAAAGTCGTGTGTTGGAATTTCGCTTGCGTGAAACGGAATCTTTTATTCATTGGCTAGTTGAATGTTTGGGCGAGTGCATGTTTAATTATGTATTCATTACTCAACAAACTGGTCATATTAACGTTAACAGTAATGGAATATAACACTTAATGATGTAATTAGTTCTCTAAGGGAGTTTGATTGTATGAAATCTGTTTATAAGATTTTCATACACTCCTAGACTTAGTACAAGTTATCAAAGCAACTGTTGTATCGTGTCACTTTAGTTTTACTCAATACACAAAATCTTTTTGTTTTTATGCCTTTGTCAAATTTTAAATTTGTAATATATAATTTAAACAAAATAAAACATCTTTTGCAAAACGAAAACAATTGCAAAAATGTTTTCCAAATAGTAATTTTGCTTTAAAATAATTTTAATTATTAAATGACCGCTAATCAACTTTTAATAAAGTATATTTCAAACTAAAATAGTTTTTCGTTAATGGTTTATATTTCAAAAACCAAGATCCTTTTATTGACCTATAATGTTATGAAGGAACTAAAGAGTTTTCTTCTGGGGTAAAAATTGAGTTATTAAAGGGGGTTTAAATTGGGGTCAAAATCTCGGTAAATATCTGGGGTAAAAATTGAATATAATAGAAGGAGTGTGTTTTAAATATAAGTAGAAATTCCTGAAAATTTGCAAACTCGTTTGCATGGACGACAAATCTTAAAATATTTTCTCAGCTATGGCGAATAGGAGAGCTGAAATTCGCACTCTGATGCAGTGGTTAGTGCATCAGGGTGTCACTGTCATATCATAATCTCTCATGTCAAAAAAATGCACAATACCCCAAGGCTCAAAGCATATTGTTAAGAAACAGGTCTAGTAAACGCCCATCCAGTTTGCCGAATATCTAAAAGCACTGAATGCGTGATGAGATATATGGTTATTGAGTTTTAGAGAATAATGGAACTAGTTTGTTTGGTATAGAGTGTTTTCAGGTGAAGTCACAACTATTTATTTTCTTCCTTTCTGTAGGTAAAACAGTCTGTTGCTAAGGACGTTGCTAGGTGCGGCGGTATCTGTTGCTGTCATGTGATTACAAATGATCCAATAGAAGCATTCCATGACCAGTTATTTTCTGATCTGTTAACGGCTGTAGGTAAAACAGTCTGTTGCTATGGCCGTTGCTAGGTCTGAGTCATGTGATTGAAAATGCTCTATTGCAACAGTCCGGCTCTCATGTTAAACAAGTTATTATCTTTCTTCATTAGTTCCTGTAAATAGCCTAAATCGCTTATTAAATCTTAATCCTTAGTGTGTTCTTCATTAGCAGGAAAAGAGGACTTTTGTGAGTTTTGCAAGAGCATTAAACAAAAACCCCTGTAGTGTGGCAGTCACCAATGTGGCGGAAATGCCATCACTATCAGTTATCAGTCGAGTCGTTTGTGGGCACAGAAGACTAATAAAAAGCCATGCTTGGTTCAACAAAAACTTAACGTTTATTAAAAACTCAACACAACATTTTAAAAGGTTAGTAAAATACAAAAGGTAAAGGTGCGTGTGTGCGGTAGTGCTGGTATACAATATTGCTGCTATTTATAATGACATTTCTATATCGATTAAGATTAAAATACAAGTTAAAATCTGCATGTAATAAAGGTTTAAAAGTTCTATGGTAAAAAGGTTAAAAGTTCGTTTCACAAGGTAAAGAGTTCGATTAAAGGCAAGGTAGAGAGTTCGATGCCCACAGGACTCCCCCGCAAGTTCCTTTCGGACGAAACACCACACTACATCTTCCAATGGACGCGGCGTCCTGAGCGGGTTGTAGAAACTTTCTGGAGTGGAACATCGGAGTTAGTAAGCTGTAGGTCTGGAGATAAGGAGTATGCTGGTTGGAGACGGTCTATGGACACTGTCTTAGCACAGCCATTCACGTCGCACTCGAAGAACTTACGATGTCTCTTTATCACCTTAAAGGGGCCAGTATATGGTGGAGTCAAAGGTTTCCTCACGGCGTCGTTTCTGATGAATACATGCGAGGTAGTCTCCAGGTCTCTATTCACGTAGACATCTCTAGTTGTATGATGGGAAGCAGGCACTGGACGAAGGCTCCGCATGGTCGCTCTCAGGTGGTCGATGAAGTCGGGAACCGGAACAGGAGCTGAGTCGCAACCTCTCAGGATTTCTCCTGGCAACCGAAGCGTTGAACCGTAGACGAGTTCAGCTGGGGATGCTCCGATATCCTCCTTCAGCGCACATCTGATCCCGAGAAGGACTGTGGGCAGGACCTCCATCCACTTCTCCGTGTTGTGACACATGATTGCAGCTTTTAATTGACGATGGAGACGTTCCACGGCTCCGTTGGCGATGGGATGGTATGCGGTAGTACGGGTTCGATGAGATCCTAGGAATTTGGTGAGGCTGTTGAAGAGGGAGCTCTCAAAATTGGATCCTCGATCCGTTGTTACTACTTCAGGCACTCCATATCTTGAAATCCAACCGTCGTAGAACGCTCTCGCTGTCGTCTCCGCTGTCTGGTCTCGCAGGGGAAAAGCTTCGGGCCATCGGGTGTAGCGGTCAACGCATGTTAGAAGGTAGCGGAAGTCCCTAGATGATGGCAGGGGTCCAACTACATCAAGATGCACGTGTGAGAACCTGGCGGAAGGCAAGTCAAACCTCGTCAGTGGAGCCTTAGTGTGACGCTTGACCTTTGAACGTTGACAGGCAAGACAGGCTCTGCACCAGGACTTGACATCCTTATTCATGGTGCTCCACTCAAACCTCTCCTTTATCAGCTTCAAACAAGGCCTATAAGCTGGGTGAGAAAGACTATGAATGCTGTCAAAAACTGTTTTTCTGAAAGATTCAGGGACATAGGGTCTAGCAACACCAGTAGAAACATCGCAGAATAAAGGTTTAGAGGACATAAATTTAGTGGGAATAAGTTTCAGACACGTATCCGAATCCACCAAGGAACGCATCTCCGGGTCGGATTCCTGAGCGGAGGCCATCTCATCGTAATCTATACTAGAGGGCAAGGTAATCTCAGAAATCCTGGATAGTGCGTCAGCAACACTATTTGCTTCCCCGGAAACATACCTCAGGTCAGTTGAGAATTGACCTATAAATTCCAGATGTCTAGTTTGACGTGGAGAGCACCTATCAGGTCTCCCTCCAAAAGATATCTAAAGTGCTTTACAGAAGAATATATTCCCAGCAGTTCCCGGTCATAAACACTGTATTTAATTTCAGCTTTGTTCAACTTACGTGAGAAAAAACCGAGAGGTTCAATTCGATTGTTTACCTTCTGCTGCAATACAGCGCCGAGAGCAATGTCAGAAGCATCTGTAAATAAAAAAAGCTCTGCGTTAGGTACAGGAAAAGCTAGCAACGTGGCTTTTGCCAACATCTCCTTACAGTCTGAAAAAGCTTTCTCGGCTTCCTCGGTCCAGGTGATGAGAGCCTTGTCGTTCTTCTTCTTACCCGCAGTTAGAGCATGTAGAGAAGACTGCGTACCAGAGGCGTTCTTCAGGAACTTGTGGTAGAAGTTCGTCATGGCCAGGAATCGCCGCAAATCTGAAACGGTTTTAGGCAAAGGAAATTCGGTTAAAGCTTTGATTTTATCAGGCAGAGGAGAAAGTCCGTTCTCTGAAACTCTAAAACCCAGGAAATCTAGCTCTTTTTGCCCAAATACACATTTTTTAAGATTTATTACAATACCGTATTCCTGTAACCGAGTGAAAACTCTGGCAAGATCCTCTTTGTGGGTAGCCTCGTCGTTCGAAGCGATGAGAAGATCATCTATGTAGGCAAAGACGCAATCAATGCCTCGCAAGACTTGATCGATGAACCTTTGAAAGCTCTGGGCTGCGTTGCACAAGCCGAAGGTCATTTGGCAGTATTCGAAAAGACCAATCGGGGTTATAACTGCTGTTTTGGGAATATCCCGCGATTCAATAGGGATTTGATGGAAGGCTTTCACCAGATCCACTTTGGAAAAGACAGTTTTACCTGCCAAGCCTAAGGCGAAATCATGAATGTGGGGAAGGGGATATCTATCAGGGACCGTTACGGCATTAAGTCGCCGAAAATCTCCACAAATCCTCCATTCATCGTTTGATTTCCTAACCATATGAATCGGGCTTGCCCATGCACTTTTAGATGGTCTTATTATTCCCTGTTTTAAGAGGTTTTCAAACTCTTTTTTCAAAAAATCTAACTTTTCTGGCGATAGCCGCCTAACTCTTGAAAAGACAGGTGGGCCACGAGTCTCAATACAGTGTGTGACTGTATGCAGTTTAGCGTTAGTGTTAGACAAGGGCTGCAAGAGTAAAGGGAACTTATGCAAGATTTTTTGGAAGGGACAATCGTTACCAATCAAGGTAAGACCCAAGGAAGGACCTGACTGAACAGTACCTTTCCTAGAGAGAGAAGTAACGCTATCCACTAAACGGCGGTTCTTAATGTCCACCAGTAAGCCGTACTTCTCTAAGAAGTCTGCGCCTAGAATGGGATGCGATACGTCAGCAACTATAAATGTCCACTCAAAATGACGACGTAAACCAAGGTCTAAAGAGATGGTTTTAGTACCGTAGGTTCTAATAGGTGAACCGTTTGCTGCGTACAAGGTCAGACCTCCTGAGGAGTTTTTTGAACCGGCATGGATTTTACCCAAACAACTGACTTCTGCGCCACTATCAATGAGAAATTTAAATCCGTTAATTTTATCCCAGATAAACAAGCGGCGGTTTCGAGGGCTACCATCTGCTGCCGCAATGACAGTGGAGCCTACTTGTTTTCCCGAAATTTACAGGGAGATTTACACTTGAGAGCCTTTTCAGCGTACTTAGCATGGTACCAACAAAGGTCTCCATTACTTTGATCTCGCGAATGAGATCGCCTACGAGAACGGGAAGGCTGTCTTTTAGGACTGCGTTGTCTAAAAAGTTTGCCAACCTGATCCTTCAAAGCTGAAATTTCAGCTCGTAAAGCCTGTATTTCGGATACCGCTGAACCAGAAGCTTGGTTTCCTGAAGGGGCAGGTACCTCTGAACAAGAAGCAACATTCCTTGATGGGGCAGATACCTCATGTATTTTATCGGCAAAGTTTGCCAAGGCATTTAAGTCACCCGGGGCTGCCGAGAGGATCTGCTGGGTGTTAATGGGGAGGCGTTGTCGCCACAAAGTACCCAGGGTACAATCATCAAATTTGTTATCAGCCAAATTCCTCATCTCTCTGAGCAATTGGGAAGGCTTCTTATCCCCGAGATCAAGATCCTGCACCAGTAATTTAAGCTTTTCTGATTCAGATTGGGAGTGGACCTCAATTAATCGTGACTTTAGGGTCAAGTATTTATCAGAATCGGGTGGATTGCGCAAAATGTCTCTAACAGACGCAAGGATTTTGTAATCCAAGGCGGCAACCACATAGCTGTATTTAGACAAATCTACTGAAATACCAGAGACGTAAAACTGTCTTTCTAGCTGAAAGAACCAAGTCTCAGGATCGTAATCCCAAAAGGGCGGTGCCTTGAATGATACCCTAGCCAATTCAGGCTCCTTTGAGTCAGGTTCAGTATCAGGCTGTTTTGATTCCTGTGCGTTTGGATCCTCGTTACCCATATTGAAAAACAGAGATCACTAAAATGGCCAACGCTCAGAAACCCAACCGCGAACCTGATGTAAACAGAGATATGTCTAAAACTTACCCGATCCAAAAAAGCTGCAGGACGTCAGCATCTGAAGGTCGATGAGGGAACTCCAGAACATCAGATCTTCAAACTCGACGTAGGCTGAAGATACACCATTATTCCAGAAATCGAAGAACGGGTGAGCTCATTATTCCGAAAAACTCACAGTCCATGGTCAACCACTGTGGCTGTCACCAATGTGGCGGAAATGCCATCACTATCAGTTATCAGTCGAGTCGTTTGTGGGCACAGAAGACTAATAAAAAGCCATGCTTGGTTCAACAAAAACTTAACGTTTATTAAAAACTCAACACAACATTTTAAATGGTTAGTAAAATACAAAAGGTAAAGGTGCGTGTGTGCGGTAGTGCTGGTATACAATATTGCTGCTATTTATAATGACATTTCTATATCGATTAAGATTAAAATACAAGTTAAAAACTGCATGTAATAAAGGTTTAAAAGTTCTATGGTAAAAAGGTTAAAAGTTCGTTTCACAAGGTAAAGAGTTCGATTAAAGGCAAGGTAGAGAGTTCGATGCCCACAGTAGCATCAGAATACAAATGTCATATTTTACCTCTTTTATAAAAATGCATTGTTTCCAGTAAAAAAAATCCAATACTTAAAGCCAAAATCTGTATCCAAATGCACTAGATACGAGAAGATTAACGCTTCGCCCCTGACTTCATTTGTCATGGCTATAGGTTTGTCCTGATCATCATCTCTCATGGCTGTGCCATTGATAATGCTCACGCTCTCCCGTGGATCGGAATAGCAGATAATTGGGAGGCCGATTCCATTTTCCCAGCGTTAATCCCTTTACCTTTATCCTCTTCTGTTTCACAGCAGTCGTATCCCTCTCCCAGTTGGCTAATAACATTGAATTCTACTGGGAAGGGAAGGTTTGCTTAGGGCTAGGTGAGGCAATTGGGAACAAAATTTGTAACTTCTCCCATTGTCACTGCAACCAAGTAAAAGCATTTAATACTTTTTTTTCTGAATACACTTGTTGATCCAGATCTCATTGAACTTCCTGACGTGTCAAAGATAAATTTAAATTTTTAAGGGCTCAGTTTTTCACGTTCCACAATTACCTCATAGATTCCCAATGAGGAAGTTGCATGATTTTTTAAATTTTTTAATTGATTCTTCTTGCAAAAATAAGCAACTACCCAAAATTTGAGGTCGATCGAGAAATGTTTTGATTACCAAAAAAATTAACAAAAATCCCCTTTTTAAAAGCGCGCGAAAACGCCCAGAGTTCGGGATGTGACCTCATCGTACGATAAATATTGTTGGAAAACAATGGAGTTGATGGTATGATTGTTGACGTCATCGTTACTTTTTACACAATAGACGCTTTCAGTCACGTGTTTTTTTCGACTTTTAAATTAAAATATTTAATTACCTGTACATTTTTTTAAAAAATTGACTGATTACCATACAAAAAACCATACGGAACACTTGTTTGTTTTTGAAAATCTGACACATGCAACTTCCTTATTCCCCTACAGGGTAGGGGTAATTGTGAATGGCCAAATTTTTTATCTGGGTCTATTAAACGAACCTAAACCTTCAGTAACAATAATTAATGCCTTTTACGCCTCTTACACTTTGAGATTTTCAGCGCCCTGTTACCCAATTACCACAATCTATGTTCTCCATTTGATGCGTTGGAAAAGGACCGTTTTGGTGACTCAACACTCCTTAGCATCTGCGAGTTAGATCAATTTGGGGGTTAGAATATCTTGGACAGCTGAGGCATATAGCATAAGTAATTTTGGGGCATCCTGGATCACTACAACAATCAATATTTTCCCAAGGACTTCATTGCTTATTCTATTAAATTTGGCCTTTTAAAAAAATCTGCATTACACATTAAAATTAATTAAAAGAAAGGACTGGCTCATTCAAGAAATCTTTCACAATCCACACACAACTTATTGTATAATTCTCTTGTAAAACAGGATATGAATGAAACGATACTTTTAAATATTTAAGTATTTTAAACTATCGTTTTTAAAACATTTTAAATATTTAAGGTTTGTAAGGAGTTAGTCAATATTTGTTTCAAAATTGATTAATTTGAATTTGGAACAAAAGCCAAGGAGGATAGAGTGACGATGTGTAATAAGCTTAACTTCAAAAGCCACCAAAAATTTTAAGAATAAGATAATCTTTTCTTCCGAGATGAGATTTTGCTTTTGAATTTTAGATTTAAAAACTCGGTGCATTTACGGAATTTTTGACATTTTAAGGCTTATAAATTTGTTTTTACCATAAAAACTATAATTTCATTTTTTTTGAAGATTTTTGACGATATCCAAAAATGCGATATAATTTTTCCACTATTGCTTGTAAGTGTTATTATTTCCTTTAATAAATTAACTCGATTAAAAAGGTTTCTAAATCATCTTCAAAAGGTTAGTTTAAAAAATTATCCAGTTACTATCATAATTTTTCTACTGCACATTTAGAGCGAATACAATCTGGGAGCCAGTGGAGTCCCAGCGCACGTTCAAGTGTTACAAAAAGGTGTGCGCATCCTCCCAAGTTAAAAATTTTGTGATTAACATTTTTTTTATTTTTATTATTTGATCTATGATTCATAAACTAAATTTTAAAGCCTAAAGTAGGGATGATGTAATTTCTTATCAAGAACCCACATGGTAAAAAAAGACCTCGGCTTTTTAATTCCAAGTTCTTGACACATACGGATCGGAAAAAACACTTACACATACGGAAGTTATCCAGAATTATAACTTCTTTTCTCTCTATTATCTTCAGTTTTCAGCTTAAAAATAACTTTTTGTATTAAAACACTCTTTTATTAAATTTATTTCCCGTAACAGAGTAATCCTATAAATAAATTTAAAACTATTGGTATATTTAATGCATAAAAAGTAAATTTACTCTCATGAATTATTTATTGGTTTAGAACTAAACTAAGAGAGGGGCTTTGGAATATAGATTATATGTACATTTTATAGGGTACTTTTTATGTAAATTTGGTCAAGATGACCAGAATGTTTCTTATAGATATCGAACCCTAGAAAAGCAAGCTTCTTACCTTGCCGGAATAATCCCAGCATCCATACATCAAAAGCCGACTCCGAGAAATCACTAGTGCATAAGAACCTGAGGCCGTAAAAAACGAAAGTCATGCAGGGTAAAAAGTTCAAAAGATCTGGAGAAGTAATTGCCAGAGAAAACGTTTTTCGTGGTTCGCCATTACTAATCCAACGATAAATCATTGTGAGCCGAAGTTATTTTCATTCATAATTTCTTTTCGAGATCGATCTCTAGCCATCCTTTTTGTCGAGGATCAGAAAAACGCATAGAACGCAGCAAATGTGATTAATTAAAACACGGTGTTTTCCAGATCGCAGACGATATTCTTTTCCGCACAGTTTTCTTCTCGCCGAATAGTTTCTTCCGAAAAGAATTCTTAGGGATTAATTTGTTTAATGCACGTGCGTTCGCCTCGATCCAGCATTTTAATTGTAAACCGCGATAAGTTCTGCCTTTTTATTTTTCGAAGACTTTAAGAGACTCGTTTTTGTGGTGTGGCCTTACCTTTCTCTCAGACTTCATTTAGGGATAAAAGAACACAAATAAAAAGCCAGGTTGGAGGAAAAAAATGAAACCTCCTACATTTTTCCGTTGAGGCTCAATCGCAAGAAAGTTTGTACCAATTTTCTAAATTCGAATTCCCTAGACGCGGCAATTTAATTATTTCGTTTTTTTTCCTCTCCCTCTCCAAACTTTCCTTTAGAAGAAAGAAAGTGGCAGCAATATTACAGCGTGTCCATAAAGCGCTGTGTTCTAGAAAGCAGTTATTTCGCTTTTCTTCTTTAACGTGTTTCCAGAAAGCGCCCGATTCAGGATTTTAAATTCGGATGGCTCCATTGTGTGTTTGGATTAATTTAATTTTAAAGTTGAGTTGTAATTGCTCTGAGGAGGGGTCCAGGCTTTAATGCAAAACAATCGGTATGCAGAAAGAAATTGAATTAGTTTCCCTGAAAGACCCCAAAATCTTCCGAAGGGTATTGATTTTCCCCTCTGTGAAAAGAAAAAAGTTTTCTACAAATCGTAGGTAAACTTGACTTTAAATTCCTTTATCCTTTTTTTTACTTTTGGATAACAAGATACCTGGTTTTTATATTTATGTTTCATTTTAACGTATAATAATATCCCACATTTACTACATAAGATAATATATACCTATTTTATATACCTACTTTATATAAATTCACTGAGGAGGCTTTGCCCTCTCCTAGTTAATCGCTCGCCAACCCCAGTGACTCTTCTCATCCTCATTAGTATTTTTCTTTCTCATCAATAAAAAACTAATAAATATAGCTGTTTGCAAAATATATAATCCAATATTCAAGAAAATTGAAACAAACGTTTTTGTTCTCTAAAAATGTAATTTATTGAAAAAATTAATTCAAAAATATAATTATGTGATTAGTTTTTTTTCTTTTCATAAAAAAGTTAAACAATTCAAAACTAAAAATAAAGACCCACGAGTCAACGAGCCAAATAATCTCACAAACATATTTGTAATTTCAATATACATGCTGCAGATCTAATCGAAAGGTAATATCGCTTAATTAGAGTTGTGTAGTTAGTAACAGCGTAGGGTGTTTGAAAGCTGTTAATTTGTATTTGTGTAAGTAAACCATATAAAATAAAAGGAAATTTAAATTTATAATTATCCTTATAGATGTATATAACTATATTACATCACTTTGAATTTTATCTTTTAGGTGCAATTTTTCATTTATGTTGACAACATAAATTTCACAATCTGTTTCATAAAATAAAATGCGATATCATTTTTAAAAATTCTAAATGAAAATTATGATGTAAATAAAAAAATTTCATAATAATAAATTATAACTATATTCAACCTTTGGCGGTCTTAATTTCTCAATCGCTTAATTTGGTTAGTTTAATGATAACCATGAATTGTTGCAATTAGTTTAATACTTTACTCCATGAGTCAGTGGGAAAACTACAAATAACTACAGAAATATAAATAGCCACTCTCTTAATTTTATCTACAGAACTCAATCAGGATTAATGAATATTGAATATACTCAACTAGGGGGCTATCGCCCCCTGCTCGCTATCGCTCGCTAACCTCCGGGAACTGCTGGCGCAGTTTCCCTAGGATTGCTTCGCAATCCTGTGCTCGCTACGCTCGCTTGCCATACGCTGGTACAGCCTAGCTGAGATTCATTACCAGCTAAATTTATTGGTGAAAATAGAGTTTTATAAATAGTAATATGCAGCAGGGAAACATTAAATACAGTGTATGAATAATATGTATACAGTGTTTATTAAATTCACGGGTACTGTTGCATTAGCCAATAAAAACCACCATAAGCAGTATAATATATCAGATAAGTACTATTAACATGTAAATGTTGTACTTAAAAGTTAATGTAGGTGCTTTTACTTTCCCCATTATTTCATTATTCATTACTCCTCTAAAAATCTTCTTCTTTTTCTTACTTTCTAGCTCTACTTAAATCCATCCTTAGATTGCTTTTGAATTTACGAAACGTAAACAAACCAACCGTTGCCAACCGGGAGAAAACAAACACCGCCAAATTTCAGCGTCACGTAAGATAATTATATATAAGATACTCAACTCGGTTATAAATTTATCTCGACAATTTTAAACACCGTAAAAAAACAAGACATAAAATAATTTCAATTCCAGAAGTATGAAAACAATCCCTTTCGAGGGATTAAAAGGCGGTGAAACAAAAGCGGAAGAAAAACAAACTGGCAGACACCGAATTAGCATATTCTGTCTCTCCAGCTTTTCTTGTCACTTTTGTTCATCAACAGATTATTAATTAAGCTTTGGCTGGGTATTGTAGTTTTTTTTCTGTATGGGAAGAGGGTATGAAGCTTTTTTCTTAACTTAATTGAGTTATTCTAAATAGACGTTGATAAATAGTATGTAAATTCAATTTTTAAGTTTCGAAAGATTTTGTGTTGTGCTCCTTTTGCAATGGAGTGTTAGTGTTGATGAACTAATGCTTTGTACTTAACGTTATGTGGGTATGATTTTTTATGAGTAAATTCACTTGTTTCATTTTTTATTGTAAATATTTTTAAAAAGTTTAGAATGTAATGGTTTTTATCTGGGAATGGACAAGGGAAATCCTAGTCAGGCCTCCCAATGAACCATATGGTTCATACATATATATATACATATGTATTGATCCTGAGCTTGAGCGGGTTAAAAAACCAATTAAACTTGTTAAAAGAACAATTTTACCATGCCAATCTTTTCCCCTTTGCGTTTTTATTAGTATTGTTGTAACATGTGGTAGAAAATTCATAATTATTAAAAAAATAAATATTGAGTTATGGAACGCTTTCACACTTGAATACCTAATTCACACTTCACAATGTTAATAAATAGTGCCTTAAATCGAAATCCCGTTAAAGAAAACACACCATCCAACTTTTTTTTAATAAAAATCCCTATCTACACTACTGTCTTATAAAATATAGGATTATCCAAATTATCATAAAATTGTTAGCTTTACGCTAAAAGGATTTAGAAATGGAATTAAATTGGTAAACAATATTCTTGTGACTATTGTTTCTCGACTTTAGGTGAATTAAGATATCCGCATACCTTTTATTAGGTCAATTTGCATGAGAAATTAGATTTTTCCAAAATGGTTTTATAATCATATCCCTATTTATAAGCTTAAAAGCTTTTAAAATAATTATGCGTCTAGGTTATTTAGAACCGACTATTGAATTGCATTATATGTGGAAGCAAATTCCGGAACCTATTAAAAGTTTAATTTTGTGGTTTTGCTTTATCGCATTTTGATATATCTTCTACAGTTATTGCTGGATTAGCAAGAAATTTGGCATACCTATTTCAGATATATTTGTATAGGATTTTGACTAAAATTTGTGTAGAAAGAAATAACATCTTAATTAACAGCATTGTTCCATTTTGTTTTTATGAAAATTAAGGTTATATCTATTTCAAAATCTTCTAAACAAACACTTTAAAAATCATTATTCTTTTAAACTTTTATTCTACATCCAAGAGTATACATATTATTCTTTGAAATCCAATTTACAGAAGTAAAAAAATAATGACTTTTATATTTTATGTAATTTTTCAAAATGCATGATGATTGCATTTTGACCCTAATTTTTACCACAAATTTGGGAATTTTTAAAAAATTTATACCTAAGTTTTGGGGTAACTAATGATATTTTGAAGATTATTAAAATTAAAAAAAGTGATGAAAGGTGTAATAGTTTTTTAAAATAGGATTTTTCCGATTTTCTCGAAGGAGAAAAAATCATACATTAAAAAAACCAACATAAAACTGTGAAAAACACAGGAAATTTTCTATCATTGGATAGTTCTTTGGTATAATTTATGTATTTTTTTCCCAACTTTTCCATTTGAACAAGTTTCACCCTTCTTATTCCCTTCCCATCATCCCCTTTTATTGGTTGGTTGGTTGGTAGCTTGAGACCTTTGCTTGCCTAACGTTGGCCGCTTTGTCTTCTTTTTCCTTGAAATGTAGTTCTAGGTTCTAGTTTCAGTTCCCCTTTTATTCCATCCAGGTAATAAGTACCCATCTAATGATCCCTTCTCTAAACAAACCTCTCCAGACACAGAATGTAAGACAAATGTTTTCCCTGGACAAAACACATTCTAAAAACTTTTCAAGAAGAAAAATCCTCCATAGTTTCGATGGCGAATCGTTACCCACCAGAATCGATCTGGCAATCGGAAGGGAGGGGAGGGGGATGGAACACTCTTTATCTGATCATCAAGGGAACCGGCAGCTTTTTATGGCTGTAATTGATTCCCCCAAAACTGAAACCGGGGACAGTTTTGAGAGGCAGAGAACTGTTTGCTTTGTTCTACGGTGGCACCGGGTAGGGCGAGCGCAGGGTGTCGATAAAACGGCAATCGATGATATCCCAGGTTTTTTATTGGGTTCATAAAGACAGTGGAAGTTTTTAAACTGCCGTTGAGGAACTGCGTTTAATTTTGCTCTTTTGGGGGGAAGGGGGGGAGAACTGGGGAAATGGATTTTTGTTTTTAGTATTTTCCCTGAGAGTTAGGTAACCGTTGCCTCGTTATGCTGGTTGTCAGTAAATTATTATTTTTGTCGTGATTTAAATGTACTACAATGACTAAATTTTACTAAAAAGGCAAGGATTTAAGTTTTCATTATTTATATAAGGCTAAGCGCGCACTAGAGACTTTTGTCACGGCGACTGAAACAAAATTATCACCCTCGCTATTGCAAGAAGCTAGAGCGCTCGCATTAGGCGACGAGACTCTTGGCCGATTGCCAAGATCTTGCCATAGTGCGCGCTTAGGCTAAATTGAATCGCAAGCTACGCAGAATTGTGTTTCAACAAGTCTGCACATGAAAATTCTTTGCATGAAATACATAAAATTTGTAATATAAATAAATATAGTGCTGTCCTTTAAAAAAACCCACTTTTTCATATTTCTTTCATTAAAAGCTTAAAAAATATGATAACTAAATCGAACAAAATTGTGTTGTAACGGCTCACCCTCCACTACATTTTAGTGCTTAGTATTTTTAATTCAAACACTCCGTTACAAATTGGCAAACAATTAAGTAAGAATCCAAAAAAACCCCAATTTTCCTAAAAAAAAAACATGTATCCTAAAAAAACCCACTCTTGAAAATACTCTAAAAATTAAGAAAAATATGATTGAAAGGTTTATTTTGATAGAAAAGAGAATAGTTAAGATAATTAAACCCAAGTTTATTACGAATTATTTCTAAAATTAAAACTATGGTAAGTTTTTCTACTCAAGAATTTTGCCTTCAAAACACAACGACAATAGCGTTTTTTTTTTTTTGTATTTAGATGAAAACGACCTATTAATACAAATACTTAATACAATTTTTATAAAAAAGCTTAAAAACGGTAATTGGCACTGATATTTTATTATAAACCCCCAACTATTAACCCTCAAAACCCATTTTCAAGTAAAACTCGGAAAAATGCTATATTTTCATGGAAAATGGATGTTTTTGGTATCATTGAGTTTTTATCAAAAAAATACCGAAAAAGAAATCGAGAATTACTGAAACAACTATTCTATTTGCATAATTAGTTGTATATCCTGAATAATATTAAATATTTTGCATAATTTTTTATTGTTTTTGTCATTTATTACAAAAGGAAAATTGGGGTTTTTTTAGGCACCCTATGGGTTTTTCATCCCTCATTTGGAAGACTACCGTAAGGTCCCTAATTGCCCGACTGAGCTGAAATTTTAATATTTAATTCTCATAATAACGGGATAACACAAAACCACGTGAAAAATCATTTAAAGTCTTAATAACATATATTTTTACAGCATCAAAATCTGCATAACTAAATCATATTTTAGGCCCAAAATCAACATTTTCTATTTATTCAAAAAACTAAGTAAATAAACTGTTCTTTGACTTGCTTTAACGTTTCTGCCCCTCTTAATTGCATACAAAGACAGGTCACATGAGAATTTAAAATTATTTCAATTATTTATTTAAAATATCTCGATGGGTATTTTTAGGGTACAATTTGAAGTGGGTTTTTTTAAAGGACAGCACTATACATAAAAGAGCACAATATACCTCCACGAAGACATTTATTTTTCAAGAAATATAACGTATAATATAAGATTAAAATTTATTATTTAATTCCACGGTGCGCGCATGCATGCTTGATGTATATTTTTAACCTCTTTGAGCGTAAAGATATTATGCTGATCACGTTCATGTTTTGCATAACCTTTTTTTTTGCGTAAACAAGATGGGGATGTGCAGAGTTTGGGCAGACTTGTTGCAAAACCCTGTATTCTAAGTTACTCAAAACTGGGATCAATACCTTTGGTTTGATGATTGTAATAGAAGGAACTTCAGTATTTTTTTTTGTATTAAGCTAAATAGCAAACCTTGTCATGATAGGTACTGATTTTAGTACAGATCAAACATATCTGTCTTACTCCACACTACACATAATAATCTAGTATTAAAAATTTGGTGATTATCCGCATAGGGTAAACTCCAAAGTAATCGTTTCCCAAATTATATTTCCACACTCTTCCAGATGGAGTAGGATTAAAGATACTTAAAGAGCTATCCCTAATATTTTTTGAGTTTCTTTATATTTCTTCGGATTTTTTCTCAATATAAAGCATATCAATACCGCATGAATTACTATGTGTGAAATATTTCTCAGTTCACTTTAAAACAAACAGATAAAAATACATAATATATCATCGAATTACTTTTCCCTATACCGTAGAGCAGGGGTTCTCAACCTTTTTGACTCCGCGACCCCCTTTTCAGGGAAAATATTTTGGCGACCCCCCTCAGACCTGAATTGTTAAGACTTTAATAATTATCTACCATTTAGTTGTCATTTCACTCGCAATACGCTGCCGATACATCCTACATTTACTCTTATTCAAAATAGTTCATGCATGAAACGAACTATTCTCTCTAATAATCTATAATCTATAAGTTTGAAAATTGTTGTGTCTGTATAAAAAATAACTATAAGTATGACTGTTTTTAATTTTTGTTTCGCGACCCATCGGTTGAGAACCCCTGCCGTAGAGAATACAATAGAATTACAAGGAGGGGGCAAAAAAAATTAAGAAGCCAGGAACCCCTGGACCAAAGGCCGATTGTCCCACCCTGAAAACATTACCCGTCCGCAACAGACTCCTGAAAGTCCTCTATGAAGGACAAGGCGCTGGATAACAATTTATCTCGGTGTAGAATTCCATACACTTCACATACTACTTGATTCCTTGCTGGGAAAATTACAATGGAGAATTGCAGCAAATCTTAAAATTCTAAATATTCAATTTTAATTTATTAAAAATTCTCTCCTGATTCCAAAAATACGCTTGTCTTTCCCCACAAATTTTTTTAAGGTAATTATGACATATTTTAATACAGAAAGCTCCTAACAATGTGACGTCACATGTGCCAGTGGAAATGTGGGAAACACCGTTTTCATCGATACACTAGTCTGTAAGAAAAAACTAGTGCTCATTGTTTCAAAGCGGGATTATAGCAACAAGCGGGAACAAAGCACATTTCACGTCAGAAGCTGTTTCAGCTCAGACACAAAAGAGGCTGTTTTTAATTGAAAATAACTTAAAATTTAGGGCTTTGAAAAGAAAATGAAAACATTTTTTGGAGGTTTTAGGAGGCCATTCTGAACACATTAAGATTAAAAAAAAATTTGACTGCAATTATCCATTTCCTCGAAACCAAAAAAAACGTCAAAGCGTTTATAACATGGTGTCGAACTAAACACTCGCATCGAGATTCATTGTCAAAGGCGACTTGTTCCAATCTTCAGGAAGGGAATTTCTCACACCACAGATAATAAAATCCCCATATCTGAACCTATTTCCCCGATGGAGCTCTATATTTGTCCTCTCCCCTCATCTGCTTGCTCTTAAAATTTTATTCCCCATCGCGAGTGAAGGAGCGAGTCGAGTTGCATCGGTCCTGCGCGTTATTTCGAGAGAGGAGATTGGAGGAGATTAGGGCTCTCGCGAGGGGGACTTTTAAACAACTCGGGATACAAAAACAAACAGAGGAAGAGAAACTGAAGTGAGCGGAAGAAGGTGGAACAGAAATTTGGAAACTGGCCAAGGCTCAATTCCCGAATGGGTTAGGTAGGATAGGATTTTTTAAAAATTTTGTTGGTATACCGCATTTGTTAACGGGCTTTCTCAACGTGCACATGCACATATTTCTTAAAAATTATATCAAAACTCCATAACGTATTGAAAAACATAGAATTTTTACACAGGATAATTTAAACAGAGGATGTTTGAAAGGAGAATTTCACCATTTATTGCTGGTTAAGCGGACAATAGGTGTAAACTCACAACTCTCAAGCGTCACCTCCAACCGTGGACTGGTTTCGTCCTAAATGACTAATCAATGGTCACCACTTTTTCAGTTATAGTTGGCTAGACTAGTACTTGCCCTCCTCTCACTAGCGTTACCATCCTATACCGTGCTGATGAGTTCTAACAAGGACGAAACCGGTCACGGTTGGATGTGACGCTTGAGAGTTGTGAGTTTACATCAGAGGATAATTGTTTCTCGGTTTTTCAGTGCACTATAAAGGCAAAACTATGAATAGTGCATTTTGTAGGAAATTTAGTTTACTGCAACTTTTTAGTTCAATTAATTTTCGAGAAACTAATATTTTTTGAAATAAAAGCGAAAATCCGAAGAAAGAGTAAAAATGTTGCGATCTTTTCGCATATTTTTGCATTTTCTTTTATATGAAGTCGAATTTCCACGTGGAAGTGAACTAGATATTCGGAATTAGCACCTCAAAAATCATGTAAAACCGTTGCAAAAAATACCTTTTCTATAATATTTTTTGACGCAACTGGCGATTGACTGTGGAGCTTAGATTTAGAGATTTAGAGCTTTTATTGAATTTAGTTAATTTTTATAACAAATTGCACATTTTGTCATCAGAATCAGGTTTTTTAATCCTTAAAACAAAATATTTGGCCCCAAAAATGTCTTTCTATCATTAAAAGAACCGAAGATAGGCCCGCGGGGCTGTGGGGAGCCTAGTGGTTAGGGAATCGGCTTCGGGATCAGAGGGTCCCGGGTTCGATTCCCGACACCGCTAAAGACCCATCGAGTATATGCGGAGTGCGTGCTCGTTAAATCTGTGGGTCCGAAAGTCCTGTGGTCCGTCATGGCGCAGTTTACCACGGGTCCAGGTGTCTGGAGACGATTTCCCTCCCCTTCAGATGCATGGCAAAATTGTGGAGGTGGCGATAGATAGTGGCAGCATTTATCATCTCATGAGGCAGAAGTCGGACTCCTGCCATTTATGGACCTCACTTTCTCAGGAGCCGCACCCCCCTTTGCCTTGAATCCTTGAGGAGCTTGGTAATTCCAAGTGGCACACGACAACAACAACAACAACATAGGCCCGCGGGCGCCATCTTGTTATGACGTCCTAGCGGTCAAACTACGGCCAAAAATTTTGGGTTCCCATCGATTTTTTAGTTCTTATATGATAATTTAACATCCCTGAAAGTTTCATGAGTGTCACAATTTGCAGTTTTCGGGCATTTTTATGTGATAAGCCTTCCAACTACTTACCCGTACCTTAAAAACTGATTTTCTTCCAAGAGACAGTAATTAAAACTACTTTAAAGGTTTATTCACAAACTTATTCTGAAAAAAAATACACCAAAGATATGAATTATACCAAAGACTAACAAAGAAATATTTCATAAATACTATGCTTTTCTGGGACCATTACTCAATAAATTAAATGAAACATTTAATTTTCTAAACAATTTTAATCCGGATTATAGTATAATGCCATAGAGCAAAACGTAAGGAAATTCATGAAGATAAATTAACTAAAATTCAAAATAAAGTCAATATCTTGCCTTCATCGTCATAAAATATTAATATATCAACGTACTACAATGGACAAGCACAGTGCACCATTGCTAATCAAAAATTATTTTCTATATTTCTTTGACTTTCCCCCTTTTTTGTTAGCTTTTTTTCGCCTCCTTTCTTATGTTTTGGGTTTTTCATGTGTGTAAGTTATATTTAGAAATTATGTTCTGTTTTAAACTGAATTTAGCGAAGTTTAAGTTCGCGTTTGTTATTATATTTTTCTCAACTTTTAAATAGAAAGCATTTATTGGATAAAGTTTCAAATAATTAAAACTTTGCTGTAAAAGATTTGAAAGATGTTTTTGAAAGATTTAATCATTGGAGATATATATCTACAATCATTTAAATAGTTTTGTTTTATACTCCCTTCAACGCTGTATAAAAAAAGCAGGAACTTACTTTTTTAATTTTTTTTCACTGCAACAAAGGACTTCTAAAGGAAAAACAACTTTTACATGTAACAACTTGTAAGAGGGAAAGCAAGCTTTACAAAAACTGTTTCTGTTTCCATTCAAAACATATTTCCCGTTATTTCAAAATAATTACGTATTAAAAGTTGTTATTGTAATTGTTTATGAGGTATGAAGTACGCTCCACACATTTAGGAAAATAGGAGGGAACCTGCATATATTGTTACTCACAGATTTTCCAATGGAAAAGTTTTTTATCTTTTAACTGCTTAAATATGAAAATTTTTTCTCAAGTTCTTTTGTATTTGTTTGTATGAAAAGTACAAAATTACTCTATACTTCACAACAACGTTTCCTGAACCCAGTACGTCAGTGCGCGGAAGGAGAAAGTGAGTAAACACAAAGCCTGTAGGGTTGATAGGAGGAAATTCGATACGCGTTTCGTGATAAAAATACATTATTTATACAAGGGTTTAACGAAATAATCATATTTTAAAATTGACGTTCTTTGTTTCACTCGAAATTAAGACACCGCGATGGAAACTGCTTTGTTTGTTAGTGACGTAGTAATTTCAACTTAAGTTGCTGTCTAGTATAGCTGTAGTTTGAGTTTTATATTTAGGAATATGGATAAAACCATAAATGCGGAAAATTGAAATAGAAAATTTTCAAATTACTAGAAGTATATTAAGCTCATTACACTCAGTTCATAAAATTAAATAAAAGTATTTTGTGTTGTTTACTAAAATGAAATAGTTTATAAAAGTTGCAAGGGTCAGATTCTACTCTAATTACTTACATAAAAACGGTATATAGTATTTAAGTGTCACATTTTATTATGTATTATCTTAGACATAGCTCTTTGTTGCAGACATACATTGGAAACGTGGTGATTTCGGTGAACCCATACAAGAAACTAGCTCTCTACACGTCTGAAGTCATCCACGCTTACCAAAGGTGCTGTATGTACGAGCTGCCTCCACACATGTAAGTCCTTTTTTTGTCAAAATCTTTAGTACAACGAACAACAATTTTACACTAAAACAGAAGTAGGGATTAAAATTTTTCAATACATAAAAATGTATTCATTGAATAACACGAATTTTCCCTTTATCTGCAAAGCATACACGGGGCTTTAAAAGTAACATGCATAAAACTACTCATTTAAAACAATTGATTTTATAATTAAATGGAATTATACAGGGTGTATCTGAAATGGTGCAACAAACTTTCAGGGATGATAGTAGACACCTAGAAGAGTCAGAATGACATAGGATTTGGGGTCCAAGACCAAAAAATGGAGCGACACCCCAAAAAAATCATTGAAAAATTCAATTTGTAGAAGAACTACTATTGGTAAAAATTTAATTATGGTGTCAAATTTTGTGCTTTAATATGATTTTTAAAATTATAATAAAAGTTTTCACTTTTATATTTGTTTTATTATGAAAAAAGTTAAAAAACCACAAAAAATGTGAAAACTCTGCCAAAACCTTATTTTGTATTTCGAAATCCTTTCTTTTGATTTGATAATCTGAAAGATCATAGTTGAAAACCTCTAAGTCCAAAGTTTCACGTAAATACAATCAATATCAAACGCTTGAGATCCTGTTAAAGTTTGTTTTTTGCGTCCGCAAACCGTTTTCTAGAGCTGTTTCCAGAACAGCTGTTTGCGCACGTAAAAAAACAAACTTTTCTTATGCGTTTGGTTGCCTAAGGTGGCGTAATGTATCTGTCCGTCAACATTTGGATTTTGGTTTGGTTCTTGGCCGAAGAAAATGACGGCATTTGATAAATCCGGATTACCGTACCGCAAGAAGTTAGTACAAACTTAAGAGATGGAATAGACCGAGAGCTGGATGCAAATTTTGGGAATGATAAGGTGCACGAGATATTTCACCTGAAACAAATTCGATTGATGATGGGAAAACTTATGTCACCACCGCCAGAAGGCTAAGTGGAAGCTTTTAGCGTGGAAGGCTGGGTCGAACATGCAAACAGCGCGCGGTCCCTTATGAGTCTTTCATCTTGCAACAGGTTTTTAAATATAATGTTTTTGAAAATATTTCCAATCCATATAGTTTAATGCCCACTACCAAAAATAACAATGAAAATTATTTTTTGCTTTATTCATGTAGTTTGGGGCCTGATAAAATAAAATTACAAAAAAAAATAGGGGACTGAACCTAATCTTTATATAAATTATAGCATTTGAAAGTAAATAATAACTTAACTGCAATAACTAAAAAACACAGTGAAAATTGCTGCTTCATGCTGAAAATTGAAGCTTAACTTGTGGTAGCATATTTGTTACCATGGGCAGCAGTAATCTGTAACTATAAATGAGTAAGGGATGTTTGTGTTTCAGCTACGCCGCCGCTGACGCCTGCTTCAGGTGCATGAAGGACCGCAACATAGACCAGAGTGTCATCATCACGGGGGAGAGCGGAGCAGGGAAAACGGGTGAGCCTTTGGCTACTTTATAAAACTTTTCACGTCGCACAATGTAGTGGTCATAGTTCAATAACGGGTTATTCCCCTAAATGGGCAAGTCCAGTATTTTTATTTCATTTTTATATTCAATAAAAGTATCTAAGAGACTAATAGACGGGCAATTTTTTTTTAATTACGGTAATTATTTATTTTTTAATTTAATTTAAAAGTTTGACTTTAAAAATGGTGCGAAAACGTCAAGTTCAAAATATGACGTCATTTAATCCAAAACTTTGGTTTTAAACAATGGTTTAGGATTATAAACGATTTGATTGTTGAATTTCGCTGTAAAGCAAGACTGAAACAGATTTGACGTCACTCAATCCTAAACAAATGCAAAGGGATTGGCGATTTTTATTTTAAAATATTGATACAATATAAATTTAATATTATTAATATAATTTTTTAAAATATTGAAATATTTTTAAAAATTTTTATGTCGATTTTTGAAGTTAGATATATTTTTTTACTGGAGAAATGCATTTTTTCTGTTTTCAAAAAATGCTGGTATTGTCTATTTTGGTTTTGATGGTAATGGATAATTGCAGTCAAAATTTTGTTAATCTTAATGCATTCACAATGGCTTAAGACCTCCAAAAACATTTTAATTTACCTATCAAAGCCCAATATTTTAAGTTATATTCAATTTAAAATAGTTTCTTTTTTGTCTGAGCTAAAACAGCTTGTGACGACAAATGTGCCTTGTTTAGTATCATTCCGCTTTGAAATACTGAGCTCAAGTTTTTTCAGCTTAGTGTTTCGATGAAAACGGCGTTTCCCACATTTCCAAGAGGCACGTGTGACGTCACACTGTTAGAAGCTTTCTGTAATACCTCATAATTAACTGAAAAAAAATTGTGGAAAATACAAGCGTATTTTTGGAATCAGGAGAGAATTTTCAATAAATTAAAATAGAATATTCTGAATTTTAAGAGATGCTGTGATTCTCCATTCATAAACGCTGAAAAAACGTTTTGTGACCAATCTATGCAACTATTATTTAGATTTGAACTTCTTTACAAAGTTTGGTTTTTCAGTCAAAAGTTTTCCTCGTCATGATCATTATATATTACAGGGTTGTTAACTGCTTTTATACCGAAACAACGTCTCTTAGGGTTCCCAACAACATGAAGGGTTTTTAAAGGTGAAGAGAAATTATACAAAATTTCAGGCTTTGAACTTTGTAGATTACCATTAAAAAAGCACAAAAAAGTTTCGTGAAAATATCTTTAATATTCAAAGAGATATTAGCGATCAAAGTTAGCACTTTTATGATCTTAAAAAAGGGGATTTCCACAAATTTAGAAACTTCTCCGATGTTAATAAAACGTAGATGAAACGAATTATTAGATTCATCAAAGAATTTATAACACAAATTCGGAGAAATTGAACTATTCTAAAAGGGGATTGCTATACTACTCAGCACGGAAGAATAATAATTATCATGATTTATTTCACATTTCATTAGTGTATGTGCATTGGTAAATAAACCGCTTTTTCAGATAAAATTTAGTCAATTTAAAAATTTAGTAAAGAATATTAACGAGTTAGGATAACAGCAGTAAGTTATTGAGTATTTGTAGAACGTAAAATCAACGAAAGAAAAATATTACTTTGGAGGCGTAACTTCTTTTGCGCGTAACTTCTTGCTTTGATGCTTCATGGTTTAACTCTAATTAGATATTATATCATACCCCAAGAAGAATAGTTCATAGCAAAGAGGCTTTTCATAATTACTTCTTTAAAGCGTCTGACTCGTAAAGTTAGATTTAAGTAGAGTTTGCATCGTCTTTAGTTAAACAGAAATCAAACTTTATTAGGCAACCGTGTTTTGCCATCATATTGGGCCATGCCTAAACCGGGCAATATTAGTAATGCCCGAAGTGAATCGGACAATTTTGGACAAAGTATTTGCCTAAAATAAGCGGGCCTTATTAATAATGCTCGGATTTATCACATTGCGCGTCAAAAATACTTTTCCCCCAAATAATTTTTTGGGGTCACAATTTTTGTAAAATATGAATGTAAAATGTAATGCTTCGTAATCAGTATTTTCGATTTCATCGTGTAGTTCATTTAAAATTGAACTTTCCAGCAAATGAAAACTCTTACACGATTTATTTACTCAATTTATTTCCCCCTCATTGTCAAGAAAGGTTATACATCTAGTATAGTAAGATATTTCGCTTCCAGGAAGATGTGGTTACTACAAAGAGAAAAAAGTGAATGTAATCGAAGAGGAGTTAAAAACAGATGCGCCCCTGGCTACTTTGTTGCTAGGTTAAACAAACACTTTTCCGTTCAAACTGAGAAAATGTTTTGAAATGTAGGAAATACAATGGGAGTTTAAGTTTGAATGGAATTCCAAACTTCAAGAAGTTTTGTTTCTTAGTGAGAATATTCGCACGTTAACTTTCGTGGGCAGACTTAAACTTAATAAGAAGTTGCATGGTATTTTTAGAGAATCTTCCTTAGTGTTGTTCTTCTCTTTTAAGAAGTTCCAATTAAATTTGCACATGGGACAACGATTTTATGTAGATTTATGAATTATTTGCTTTTATTTTCGCAAAAAAAAGTTTAAGTGTAAGTTTTTTAAAAATAAACTGATTCGTTTCACGCTTTGTCAAAATTCAATTTTTACTAAATTTTTAAAATAATAAAGTGAAAATTATCTTTTAATCTTTCTAAATTTTTTCAAATAATTATTCAAAACACTATTTTATCGTAGTTAAAGAACAACATACTTAAACACACATACAGGGTGTTTCAAAATTGCGTTGCACGGCTTTTATTCGGAACCAACGCCTCCTAGGGTCATGGAAGTATGGTCTACCCCGAGGTAAGTGACCCTGGAGAATCCATTGAGATGATTTACAGCGCCCCTAGCGGCGAAATTAAAAAGCTAAAAAAATTAATTTAAAAACTGAAGGAGATAGAGCAAAAACCTCAGTGAGAGTATTGTTGCCAACGTCAAGAATAACTCACTGAAAAAAGTTTGATCAAAATATCTTGAATATTCGCGGATATATTAGTATGTGAAAATAGCACTTTTTTAGGGGTCAAAAAAGAAAAAGTTCGCATATTTGCAAATTTTCTAAATTTTTTGATTAAGTTTTGTGTTCTTTCAAATAAAAAAACACAAAACTACACAAAAACACTGGAAAATTTGGAAATATGCGAACTTTTTCTTTTTTGACCCCTGAAAAAGTGCTATTTTCACATTCTAATATCTCCGCGAATATTCAAGATATTTTGATCAAACTTTTTTCAGTGAGTTCTTCTTGATGTTGGCAACAATATTCTCACTGAGGTTTTTGCTCTATCTCCTTTAGTTTTTAAATTAATTTTTTAACTTTTTAAATTTCACCGCTTAGTGCTATCTCAATGGATTCTCCAGGGTCACTTACCTAGGGGTAGACCTTACTTCCATGACCCTAGGAGGCGTTGGTTCCGAATAAAAGCCGTGCAACGCAATTTTGAAACACCCTGTATAATACAATCATATAACTTGTAGTACACTTTCGTCTTTTTCCACAAGTGAGAAAATCATTGTAACCGTATGTATATGAATTTTTAAATTTCTTAGTAAGAATCCTTAATTTTTTTTAAAAATATGTATTTTTATTGAATTGGATTAAAAAAATGAGGAAGTTGAATGTGTTTTTAAACTTAAACTCAAATTTTTAGAATCCACGAGATTAAAATAGGTAAAAAATACTGCTCAAGGGTTTGTTGGTTGATTGTTTTGGGTTTTATGGCGCATGGTCCCTGTATCGGACATTCCGCGCCAAACACAAGATCATACTGCTCAAGGGAATAAAAGAACCTTACGCATTTGTAATGATTGCATGAATCATTTGTAAATTAATTCATCAAACTATTTATATTATTTTGTCATTTACTCAAATCAATACCTACCTCATTTTTATGCATTTTTTTAATATACATTTTTCCTTAACTTTAGCAAAAATATATGAAAATCTTCTCTGAAATCACCCTATATCAATCCCAGATCTATTCCAGTTATTTCTGTTTTATACATATGAATTAATTCTCTGGGATCTTCCTTTTCCTTCGGCTCAGCCATGATACAACAATATATTCTTTTCTATTTTTCGGCCCACTGGCAACATATTTTTGGAATTACTTCCGCCACTAAAGTCATTGAATCAGAATAAATATTGAGATAGGTTTCTCATACCAGTAATTACTGATGTAACAAGAATGTCGCCACAAGAAAGAATTCGTCATGAATTATGAAAAAAGCTTCTACTTGGGGCAGCTAATAATTATTCAACATCCAGTCATATTTCTTAAGGACATAAATTCCTCCATGTTGTAGTTGGAATCGAGGAGTTGAGTGTAAGATAGGTAAAGCTCTAGAAAGGACATAAAGTTTATGACATTAAACAGGATTGAATAGTTTTTATATTTCGAAAACTTATTTGTTTTTTAATTTTAATGGTTGCAAAGTTATGATTTGACAGCAGTTTAGAGTGGTATATGCCGGATTTGGTTATATTCAAGCATGGGTTGCATGTCATAGAAAAGGAATCCTACTATGTTCTAATACTACTTTCCAGTAGTGGATCTAGGGGGCACCCCCACAGAATGAAAAAATTTCATTTGGAAAATGATATTTAAAGATAAATTCTTAATAAAGCGTAATTGTAAAGCTTTGAAATGCTAAAGGGTGTAGCTTAATAGCCAAAAATGTAAATTATCATTCAGTACTCTTTTAAATATCAAAATTTTTTCTGTGGTAGATGTTTTAAAAATATTGAAATTGCCCCCAGAACACAAAGATGGATCCACCCCTGCTACATTCAATAGAATTTGCAATTAAAATGTTCGATTTCAAACACCATCCTTTCACATTAACTCGAGAAATTTTCTAATCAGACCAAATGGACACACAAAAAGAATTAAAAGACAAACCAAGAATCCCAATCTATTGATCTCATCATCATTAAGGCTACTAAAAAGAAGAGAATCCCCAATTTTCTTCGAACGAATTCCGACAAGAGCCTCGAACCCCATCGCTCTTTCTTTTGTCTCCCCCGCTTTTTACAAAATCGTTCCAGAGCCGATCGTCTGTCAAAACCGCCATTTCTTTGCTCGGCGGTGTTCTTTATCCTTCCGAATTGAAAGGTTACCAGTACAAAAGAAGACAGAAAAAATAACCCTCGGTCTTAACCTACCGCGCGAGCCATCGGATCACATGATGAATCGGTGGAGGAAAAAAATGTTGCCACCGCGAGAGAAAGTATTTCGTCTAATATCGACGAAAGCTGTCGAAAGAGAGAGGGGAAATCGCTTATCTGTAACCGTATTCGGGGACTGTTTCGGAATCTTTCAGACTAATGTTCTTTCTTGGGTTGACGGATCGGAAGTGTTCGGGTTTTGTTTGTGTTGGGACGAAAACCCGTTCGCTGTGGTGTACTTAATGATAGTTTTATTGATAAAACTAATCAGACGTTGCCAAAGATTTGTTTCTTAAGATATCCAGCGCTGCAGACGATAACATAAAATGTATGATAGTAAGAGTGTCACCTAGTTCCCAAACTTATACTAAATGCACTTTTTCTGGTTTTGAGGAAATGATCAAAAACATATTTTTTTTTAAGAAAACGGGGAAAAAACGAGAAAAATTGCGAAATAGTTTGATAAATAAGAATAAAAGAAAAACACCCAACACAATTGCTAAATATACAGTTGACACAGCATAATATGATCACCGTTGTCCAAGATTTCCCCTCTCTCATTGGAAAAAGAGATAGGAATGATAGAGAAAAGAGATTGAAAAGAGATAGGAATGATTGGAATGATAACAGTTCTAATTGATATAAGTTTAATGATTCCCTAATATTTATTTTGGAACTTAAACACTATTCTTAAAGAAAACGTAAGAGTGGAACATATAGCGCTGATAACATATAGCGCTGACTCATTTCCCCTGTTTATGTATTAAAACTGGCCTTCAAACAATCAAAAGGAAGTGTTTATAAGATTTCAAAAAAATTTTATAACATTAAACGGTATGTTGTAATCACATAAAAGGATACATTTTTGTTTAAGTTAAATATAAGTTATAGGGAGACCATTCAATTTCGATAACAGTATCCCATTGATAACATTAACCGTGATAATATTTAGGGAATATAAAAGAACTGTAGAAAAAACAACCTAAGCTCTTTTAACCTCTAATGGCCGGTTGAATTTTTTTAATTTAGGTAACTTTCTTTACTATCAACTTTTCATTATTTGATCGTTCCAATTTCTTAATCAAAAATTAAATCCATTTCGACCCTCACTCTCAAAGGAATGTATCAACCAGCTCTCTATACTACAAGCTTTGTCAGTGATAATGACTTCTATATCAACTCAGCTCGAAATGAACAACCTAGTATAAATAATGAAGATGCGGTTGTGCCGAGCTAATTACCTATTTATTGAATCTGGCCGAAAGGCGTAACTCAGCTCAGACTGCCCCAGTTGACATTAGTCATTCATAACGGGTTGATACGTTTGACATCATTTGCATTTCTGGGTTAGTTGCGACAGCGCATTTTACGAGAGAAATGGGACTCTAACCCCAACGGGGGAGTCTACCCTTTGACACTTAGAGCAATTGTGGTCATTTGATAACTTAATGATTTCAATGTAGTCAAACACCGTTAGGGTGAACCTTGTAGTAAACCAATAAAAAGCTCGTTGTGTTCTGAGATTCAGCGGTGAAGCGTGAGTAGGCAACAACCTGTAGAAGAAATGAAATGTACACTGTAAAAAACCTGGGTAAATGTAAAACCAATATTTGGTGCAAAGCTTTCAATTTCCCAAAACTTTGGTGCAATGAAAAAGCTAGATTGTATCATAAATTGGTAGTATAATTGAAAAACACTTCTATGGTGCGATCGGTTGCACCAAAGTTTGGTAAAATTCCCTTAACTGGGACCGTTGTTGAGTTGTGTTTGTTATTCGCGCGCTCCGCAGTTTTGTTTTTGCATGCGTCACAAAGAAAAAACATATTATAATAAGTTTTAAAGTTACTGAATCCCCGCTGGAGCAGTGGTAGCGTGCTTGCATAGCATGCGTCAGTTCGTGGGTTCCATCCCCAGTGATTATTATTTTATTAAAATTTGCAAAAAGTACACTATATTATGGTGCAACCCCTCTCTAATTTTGAGTGCCTTAAAAACACCATATTATGGTGCAACCTCTTTCTGATTTTTGGTGCTAGTCATAGCACCATAATATGGTAAAATTATGAGCCATATTTTGTAGCCAGAATATAAATACCAGATTTTGGTGCAACATGGCCCAAAATTTTGTACAGGGTACACTTGATAACAAAATAACTAAAAAATAAAAATCATGATAAATTGAAATGCCAGTTTGAAAATGGTATTAAGTCCAAAAAATGGCAAATTGACTTTTTCAAAACAATCCCCAAGCCTATGACATGGAGTGAAAAGAGGGGGAAAATAACTCCTCCCTATAGCCCCTTGAAGTTGCGAAATCGATGTCCATTCGTTGTATTTTTTCAGTTAATTTGGAATTAAAGTTAGTTTGTCTTTCTGTTCTTATTCTTTGTAGTGTAAACTAGCCCAAAATAAAATTTAAAAGAAGAAGAAGAACATTTATTTTTTGAAAACAACAATTGATACAAAATTAGACACATAAAAAACAAGAAATTAATGACAATAAATAAATACAGAAAATTTGATGTATGAGTTGCCCAGGAGTCAGAGACCCATATGGGCAGCCTATAGAAAATTATAATGTGATTACAAATAAAATAATAATAAAAAAACATACATGTAAATGAAAATAAAGAATTGAAAGTGATCGCAGGGCAAGCTGCAGATTAAATAAAGATCCAAATGAGCGTTTGATTACATTTAAAAAAAAGTCTTCGATATTTTCCATTGTAAAAATGTAGATCTTTAATAATTTTTTAAACTTAGAAGGGGACTTCTCGGATTTTAGATTTTCGTGTAAAGTGTTAAAGAATTTAGGTGATAAATATACATAGTTTTTATGGAAAATTTCTTTTTTTGCTTTAGGTACTAGATATAAATGTTTTGAACGTAAATTATAATTTAAATTACGTAAATCAGAGCTATTATCTTGTTTAAAAAATAAATAGCTGCTTTGAAGAAAAAAAGGTACCGAAGAGGTAATATATTTAGTTTAATGAATTTTGATTTTTTATCCCAGAGGGGAATGTTTGACTCCATTCATATTCACTTACTCCATTGATACTGCTGTAATGACTCGTTCTTTATCGTTCTGTTTCTCACTTTTTGTGTTAGCAGAAATTAGTTTGAACGTCAATTTAAGTGGTTTTTAAGATTTTTCTTCCCTTGAAATTTCATTAGATTGAAAAGGGAATAAGTCCACCAACTTTTTTCAACTGTAAAATGCTTTTAAATGTACTTATATTTGTTTCGATGATTGTCCTTTTTTCTAAATTGGGTCCTGAATTTCCAGTAAAAATTTGGAGGTTATAGAACGAAAATTCCATTATTTATGCTATGCAGTCTTTTTTTATTTTCTCAAAACTTGTTTTTTTGGACTTATTCCCTTTTTCAAACTGTGACGATTCAATCATAATATACGCGGAATAGAGTTGCTGATGCTAGCAATAGTCTTTATTATACAGAACGTCACGCATTAATATATCAGGAAGATTTTACCGTTTTGTATTATTTTGCACCTCATAGAAGTTAGTAGTAGCAGCACGCATATTTTTTTCCTTCCAAGTAGCACTCTTTCCAAAAAGGTTGGTCACCGTTTATTTTGATTTTTGCAGAAGATTTTTCTGTTGCCTAATAACCAATTTATTTGTTTCTGAGGATCAAGGAAAATTTATTTTAAGAATACAGTATGTTAACAGCTATAAATATTGCGACTTGTTAAAAAGGATGTTTATTTTTGATTGAAAATGAGAGTTGATATATTATTTTATAAAATATTGTATTTAATTATACATAGCTCTTTTAATTATTAACGTAGGGGTTGTTTTCTTCTTAGTTGTTCCAAAATTATACAGGGTGTTTCAAAATTGCGTTGCACGGCTTTTCTTCGCAACCAACGCCTCCTAAGGTCATGGAAGTAAGGTGAAGTAAGTGAGCCTGAAGAACCCATTGCGATGACTTACAGCGCCCCTAGCGGCGAAAGTAAAAAGTTAAAAAAATTAATTTAAAAACTAAAGCAGATAGAGCAAAAACCTCAGTGAGAGTATTGTTGCTAACGTCATGAAGAACTCACTGAAAAAAATTTGATCAAAATATCTTGAATATTCGCGGAGATATTAGCATGTGAAAATAGCACTTTTTCTGGGGTCAAAAAAGAAAAAGTTCACATATTTGCAAAATTTTCAGTGTTATTGTGTTATTTTGTGTTTTTTTAGTTTAATGAACACAAAATTTATTCAAAAAATCAAAAAAAATTTGCAAATATGCGAACTTTTTTGTTTTTGACCCCTGAAAAAGTGCAATTTTCACATGCTAATATCTCGGCAAATATTCAAGATATTTTCATGAATTTTTTTTTCAGTGAGTTCCTCATGACGTTGGCAACAATACTCTCACGGAGGGTTTTGCTCTATCTCCTTTAGTTTTTAAATTAATTCTTTTAACTTTTTGATTTCGCCGCTAGGGGCGCTGTAAGTCATGTCAATGGATTCTCCAGGCTCACTTATCTAGGGGTAGACCTTACTTCCATGACCCTAGGAGGCCTTGGTTCCGAATAAAAGCCGTGCAACACAATTTTGAAACACCCTGTATATTTATGCATATGGGGCCGTTAGTTGATTTACTTGCTAATACTGTTTAAATTATGAGAGAAAATCTCGTTTTACTGAAATAAGTGCTACTTAAGCTTCCTTATTTGGGATGACTACAGTAAGCTAAATATTCAATAATTACCTACCAACCAAAATTTTCACTTGAACTTCATCCAGCACAGTGAAGGGATTCTTATATTAAAGTTTGTAACTTTTAATGAACAAGCTTAGTATGCCTCGTATACGTTAAAAAATTCACTCGGAAAAGTTTGAAAGTCATTACTTTTGCCATGGTTTAAAAATTTGGCCTTCCTTAATCTTATGTTTTTGAAAATGTTGAAAAAATGTCTCATAAAGTTTGTTCTCCACAGAAGCTTGTAAGTGTGTAATGCAATATCTGGCAATGGTGTCTGGTTACGCGAGTGACATGGACTGCATAAAAGAGCAACTGTTACAATCAAATTTTATTTTAGAAGGTAAGGAATGATGAAATCTTTTTATTCATTTTATAGTTGCAAGATAAATTAATAGCTTTATGATGTAGAGCAATTACAGAAATTATCTAATTGATTAAAAATCTATCTAAAACAAGCATATTCAAAAGAATTTTATACTGCTATGAACAATTTCTTTAATTAATTTCGTTGAAACTTTTCGTAATTAAAATTAATTATTTTTACGTAGAATTCAGTTAGAGTATTTATGAAAGGTAGTAAAAAGAAACAAATCTACTTTTCAAAGAGTTGATAGAAGTTATTTTATAATTAATTGAAAAAAATAAAACAATTTTAAAAATTAGAATAAAGATGTTTCGGGATAAATTTCTGAAGTCTAGCTGGTAAAACGTTTTGCCTGAAACTATGTCAGACATCTTCAGTGGAAATGTTAGTTTGTCTCGTATGTTGGTAGTCTTAACAATTTCACTGAAGATGTCTGACATAGTTTCAGGCAAAACGTCTGAGTTTTTACCAGCTAGACCTCGGCAATTTAGCCCGAAAAATCTTTATTCGAATTTTGCCTGCCGAGAAACCCTTTCTGTTTTAATTTGAAAAATTTTCTAAAATTTTTTAATTGATATTTATTTTGATTTTTTTAGCTTTTGGGAATGCAAAAACTCATCGGAACGACAACTCTTCAAGATTTGTAAGTAAGCAAATACAATTTTTAAACATCGAATAAAAAACTAAAAATATGAAAATCAATACTTAGAAAATATTACTGTGGACAAAAATTATTTTAAAAATATTTTTCTACCTAAAATGTTAGTTCTCACAGTAATATATTCTCCTAATCCAAATATATTTCATAATTCTCAATTTTATTTATCCGACCCCGAAACATTTAAAAATTCTACCATCCAGCTATTAATTTACTTCCCTGTTATATAAATAAAAAGGTCCCAATTAGTAATATATAGGGGTGAGGGACATGGACACAAACTAAATCTTTTAACTATTAATCTCTTTAAATTTACCAAGTTGCCTTAAAGTATTTTATGATTCCTCGATTTTATATTTCTCCAACAGCACTAAAAACTTTCTAACAAAAAAATTCACTGTTCAAATCCAGCTATTAAATAATTTTCCCCAACATCAAAACACAAAACTCGGTGAAAATCCCTCTCATTCTAATGCTAAACGCCACTGATCTTTCACCACCAGCGCCTTCGACCCGTTCAACTCCTAATGAAGCGTTCAAGCCAAAGCCAAAAGAATTGTTTCAAAAATAGTTTCCTCCCCATGCAAATGAGAGAGAAGCAAAGTTTCTCCAATCTTTTCTCGCGAACAATTTGTTTATTAGTTTAGATGTGTCTCGATAAATCAATATGGCTTTAATGCGACACCGTTACTTCATTATACTATTTCCCTCCCTGTTTCTATTTTCAGGGGAAATATATGGAGATTGAATTCGATTTCAAGGGGTGTCCTGTCGGGGGATCCGTCACAAATTGTGAGTATGCGTCTTCGCTTTTAGCGACAAGGTTTCTAGCTCATTTCCCACGGTTTGTGTTTTGAATTTCGATTACACAGTTGAGAAGTTTCCGTTTGCTGTTTTTTTAATGTCTGGTGTATTTTCTTTAAATTATTTTACCTTTGTTGTTTTCTATTTTATTTGAACTACTCCTGCATGAAAATTTTTTGTCAACTAAACTGGTTTACGTAAGCACCTAAGAGGGGAGGGGGGGGGTTTGCTCTGCTTATTTTTCCTGACAAGGGGGGATATGAGTGATGCTTACGTAAGATGCTGCATTTTCGAAAATCTCTTGTTTCTTGCATTAATAATTTCAAAACTCAATCAAAAATAAATGTAACAAAAAATTGAATTAGGAAATCTGACGTAAGTACCTTTTTCTGGAGATGAACCACCCAAACATTTTGAAATTGTAACCCTGAAAAGTAGTGTTTCGACTCATTTTTGAACACTTTGGTTTACACCCCAAAAAGACCGCTCCTGGTATGTCACCTAATTTTTAAGGAGAAAAAACTACCTACTAAAAGAGATATCAAAATTTCGGGGGGGGGTCCGGCTGTTTCTTACGTAATTATGGTGGGGGGGTTTGAGGTTTGCTTATCTTTGCTGACAAGGGGGGAGGGGGGTTCAAAATGACCAAAAAAGTGCTTACGTAATATTTGAACGGCCCCTTATATGATACATCTGATACATTTGTAGATAAACTTATTATTAATATATTGCACTTTAAGTGTGTAGTAAAATTTTTTTAATTCTTCTGAATTTTGATTGCACATTTGAAAAAATTCTTTTCCTGCTAATTTTTATTTGTATGGTATCTTTTCTTCAAATTATTTTACCTTTAATTTTTTTTTCATTTTATTTATACAGATCCTGCATGTACAAATATTTATTTTTTTCATTTGCTATCCTATTATAATCATTATATTTCTTCATAAATGTCAAATAAATTTTTAACACAAACTCAAATTTTCTTCCATTTTTTTTTCATTTTCAAGTAGTAGCTTTTTGTAGATTGGCTTAGTTTTTTCATATTAACTTTTATGGAAGAATTCCTAAATGGGTTTTTAAAATAAATATAAGTGGATAGAACTTTAAACTTATAACATTTTAAAAAATTGTAAACTTTGAAGGCTTATAATATTTTAATATTTCACACTGAATTAAATACTCATATAAATAATGAATGTGAAGTGATCCTATTTTAGGTGTTATAGGTAAAAATCTGTTATTAACAGTGTATTCTCTTGCTAACAAGATTTTTTTCTTGTTTCAGATTTATTGGAAAAAGTAAGTACTGCCATTAACTTCTATTTCAAAATTATTAAAAAATTATAGTTATGTGAAGAAAAAAAATGGTAATTTATGGTTATCCTACTATTTAAAACATTTAAATGCTAGAAAATCATTAAAGTATAATATAATTATTAATAGTAGAATTAAGTATAATAGAATTTTCAAAAACTGGAATTAAATATAGTTTGCAAAAAGTTTATTTTAGGTAAAAACTAAAAAATTCATAAAAATATTTAAATCAAAGCACCGTTTTTCAGCATCTAAAATAAGCATGTCGAGTGATTATTTCGTAACATTCTTTTTGTAGTCTAGAGTTGTGGTTCAAGCTCAAGGGGAACGAAACTTCCATATCTTTTATCAACTCCTTAGTGGTGCAGATGTACATCTTTTGAGTGAGTGCAATTTTTTCAAGAGTTGAGTTCTTGAATAAATATTCCGTAATTTAAATCTTAAATTGTTATATGTTCTCACAGTTTATACTTAATACTTATTATTTTGTTTTAAATTATTAGATAAAATGAAATAGATAAAGAGAAATAAATATCCCATTTTTAAAAGTATCGATAGTTTGTGGTAATATAGTTGGTTTGCACTCTCTATTTAATTAAATTATTTGCTACAGTGCTTATTTTTTACAGTTTATACCTAATACTTATTATTTTGTTTTTAAATTATTAGAAATAAAATGGATAAAGCAAAATAAAGTTCACAGTTTTAAAAGTAACGATAGTTTGTGGTTATATTTGTGGTGTACACTCTCTATTTAATTCAATTATTTGTATAGCTCAAAATAGGTTTTTAAACTCTTGTGTTTTGCAGAATCTTTAAAACTTCAGCGCAATGCGGACAAATATCAGTTCTTGCACGACAACCGGTGCACACAATCGCAAAGCATCGACGACAAGTCCACGTTTATCACAACACGGGTAAGAAGCTCTCTCACTCTCATAAGAAAAAAAATTAATTTTATGAATTGTGACGAAGATGGAATTTTATGAATTTATGAATTGTGACGAAGATGGAATTTTATGAATTAATGAATTGTGACGAATTGTCGTGTCTCGGCCACTCTCATTTTCAACAGAAACGGATGAAACCCTATTCTTAAGGTTTCACCTAATAACCATCTAAAAAACTAAAATATAAATAAAAATGTTTGTTTGTAATAAGAAAAACACATTAACTACTTATTCGTATTCGTGCATTCTTCGAAAAATTACTTCATATCGTTTTAGATAAGATCGCTTTACATGAACATAAACACAGGGAATGTATTTAATATAAAGATAGTATAAAATTACAATAAAAAACAGACGATGTGACTAAACAATTTCAGGCTTTTGCTAAACGTAAAGAATGAAACATATTAAAATGTGAAAAATTTATTTTCCATTGATTGAAAGTTTAAAGTTCATATTAATATTCAAATGTAATACAGTGAAATCCCGTTGCTACCAATACCGATACAACGAAAAATCCCTTTTTAAAGAGAGTCCTGAAAGTCCCCAACCGTTTTATTTGAATCACCAAAATACCGTTACAAAGAAAATTTCGGTTGCAGCGAAGAAATTTTACGGCCCCGTGAAGTTCGTTATAACGGGATTTTACTGACGCCAATGAACTCATTTTTGAAAGTTTTGGACTCGTGACACGTATAGTTTCGCTATAATAGAATCAAAAATGACCAATACCTTTATGCTGTTCATCTCGTTGTTTATGACCTAATAGACAACAAAATACTTCACCACTGTAAAAAAACCAACTGATAGTTTAAAACCATAAAACTTACATTTCTTTTAAACCATCAGCTGGGGTTGATTGTGCAAAACCGTTAAACTACAAAGTAAATACGTAACCACACCAGTTTTTTATAAAAAAAGTGGATGAAAACGGTAAAAAACCGTCGTGGGAACGAATTTACTTAGTAATTTTTACGGTTTTTTAAACTAGCAGTTGGGTTGGTGGTGCAAAACCGTAAATTTTACGGGATTTTTTTGTACAATGTGCCAGAAAGGTTTCAAAGTAACCACAACGCTTTTTTACCGTTTTCATCCACTTTTTTTTAATAAAAAACCGGTGTTGTTACGAATTTACTTTAGTTTTAACGGTTTTGCACTATCAACCCAGCCGACGGTTTTAAACCGTAAGTTTTACGGTTTTAAACTGGCGGCTGGGTTGTGTTTTTTTACAGTGTATACATACAGGGTGTCCCACGAGAAGTGGCCCAACCCTTTAACTTTTGAACCCCTACAGATATAGTCATGAAAGTGGGGTCTAGGTATAGTAAAGTGACCATGCCCTATCCGATGAGATAACTTTCAACGCCCTCTAGCGGAAAATTTAGGAGTTATAATTTTTATTTTAAAAACTGTGTGAGGTATGTGAAAAAAGTCAATGACTAAGTTGTAGAGCATCATCGATTTAGTAGGAAAAGACACCTTAAGCAGAAAAATATCTTGAATAAAATCCCTAAAACGCACGCTCAAATAGGTTGAATTTACGTAGATTTTACATCTTAAAACGCTCCTCATGAGGCGAAAATGAGAAATTTTCAATTTAATGAACTAAGAATGCTTTTAGTCATTTACTTAAATCATAAAAATAAAAATTTCTCATTTTCACCTCGTGAGGGGCGTCTTAAGACGTAAAAACTACGTGAATTCAACCTAATTGAGCTTGCGTTTTAGGGGTTTTATTCAAGATATTTTTCTGCTTAAGGTGTCTTTTCCTACTAAATAGATGATGCTCTACAACTTAGTCATTGACTTTTTTCACATACCTCACACAGTTTTTAAAATAAAAATTATAACTCCTAAATTTTCCGCTAGAGGGCGTTGAAAGTTATCTCATCGGATAGAGCATGGTCGTTTTACTATACCTAGACCCCACTTTCATGACTATATCTGTAGGGGATCAAAAGTTAAAGGGTTGGGCCACTTCTCGTGGGACACCCTGTATATTGGTTGTTGTTTTCAGCGCGCGTTCGAGATGCTGGGGTTCAGCGCGGAGGAGACGCTTCAAACGTTCCAGGTGGCCGCTTCCGTGCTCAAACTCGGCAATGTCCAGTTCCTTCCCACGGCCAACATGGACGGCACAGAGAGCTGCTCCCTCATCAACGAGTACGGTGAGACTAAACTTTCACTCATGTAAAGCACCCCCCCACTTTCCTCAGCTCTTTCTTCCAAATATGGCAAGTTCATGTAACTGTTAAGAAGGAATCCCAGACACTGATGGCTAGAATCTTTCCTTAAATATTGGTTTACCATGGTAGCAGAGTAGGCCAGGTCATTAGAATCCCAGAAAAAAGCCCTATTTCCTCCCAACTAAAGGTGAATACAAGGGAAAGAAGTAGATAAGATTACCGTCACTACCATGAGACCCAAGTTACATGGAGCAATACAGTTAAATTGTTGATATTCAAGCTAATGAAAATTGTGTAAAGCTTTTCCTCTTTCTAGGGTGGCCTTCAAAACGTAACAATTGTTTTAGAATTAAAACAGAAAGTGTTTCTCATCAGCCAAAATTCTAAATAAGATTTGCCGAGGCGATATTGCCGAGGTCCTGCTGGTAAATGCTCAGACATTTCGCTTGAAACTATAAGTCAGCATCTTCAGTGAAAACGTTTTCTATCACTTAAAGATTGGGATCGTCGCAATGTAGTGGAACCTTCGACTTGTGATAAAGATGCAAGGCACTCCACTGATGGGGGCGGGGCCGACTCTAAGCAGATCAGGCTGTGATTGTATACGATTTCTTGCCCTTGATTCGGACATCTACGCAGTTCCAAGAATGTTTTAGAATTATTTACTGTTTTCGAAAAGTTCTTCAATTTTATCATACTAAAACATTACAAACATGACGTTCTTCCTATATTAACTTTTTGTTTCAGAGGTGTACGAGGTGAGCGAGCTGCTGCAAGGGGAGGTGTCCGTCTTACAAGCCGCTCTCACGCAAAGGACCGTCGAGACGAGGCACGACACCATCGTCACAGACCTCTCCGCCACGGAGGTATACCTTCTCCATCCATTCTTTCACGACAAATTGCTGCATGACAGTTAATTCTGACTAAATTATATATACTGTAACCTCCTTGAGAGTATGACATGAGCAACTGAAATGTTAGGGATAATTTTCAAGATCACTTAATTAAATCAAGACCATCTATGTATTACTAGGGTGGTTACAAAAAATCAACTTTTGAAATCCTTAGGTCTCATCCCCCTAAAATGTGCCAATAGGCTAAAAAATTAGATTGGCAAAGTTTCAGCTCAATCCGATAATATTAACCCGTGCCTCATCGAGGTCAAAGTTCAGAAAAACAGCGATTTTTAACAAAAATTGGTAGTTTTCGCCCCATAAAACTAGAACCGTTTGTCCCAGAAACCCGGTTAGGGTGTCATTTAATAGGTAATTTTATATATTTTAACTTTGATATAGTCAGATTTTATTTACTCAAACGGATAGGGCGCCATTTAGCATTTTCATAGTGAAGGTCCTCGAAAGCGAATTTCCTTGCAAGAACCCTAGCCCTAGAACATTACGAAGTCACAAAAAACTATCTTTCCTGTCTTTCCCTACTCATTTTGGCTCCAATAGATAGTATATTTGTTTTATAGACCCCCTAAGAGAATTCTAGGGTACAGTTTCAACCCCCCTAGGTTTCGGAAAAAAGAGAAAAATATACGTATATATTTTTTTACAATTTTTTTTGACTGTTTAATGTGTTAAAGTTAGTTCAAATACATTATTAAAAGTTTAATTAGGTAGAAGATCAATGATGAAGGGGATTAACCTTTCGTTATAACCCCTATAATCTAAGCAAAAGAAGCGCGACTGTGAGAAGTTTTGCTAAAACCCATTAATACCCATTTAAGTGATAAAAATAGCTAAATTACAAATTTTTTCAGCAAAAACATCTAGAAAGATATCATTTGGTGTTGAAAATGATGTTTGAGATTATTTATATCTCTCTATATTAAAAAAAGTTACTGTCACCGCCGCCGCCGCCGCTGCCGCTGTTTCAGAAAATTTAATTTTTCAATTCTTTGAACTCTCATCTCTCTATATTAAAAAAAAGTTACTGTCACCGCCGCCGCTGCCGCCGCTGTTTCAGAAAATTTAATTTTTCAATTCTTTGAACTCTCATATCGCAAAAACTAATTGATAGAAATTTATGAAATTTGAAATGTGTGTAGAGGAATATTTGGGGCATATTCTCAAACAAAAAACTAACTGATGTGATAATTATTACTGGGGTATTTTTAAGGTCAAAGTTGAAGTTTTTCTTTTTTAGCCGCGTAATCCAGTTCAGCGAAATCTATTAGTAGCAGAACTATGTTTTTTTTTCAGCCTAATACTCTGAAGTATGAAGATGTGCACTACGTCGCCCTTTTTTCGAATTTCGAATTAGGTTTAGAGTAATTAATTTTTTAATTTTCGAAATTTTTGACACTTTTTCGTTTTTTTCTATCTAAAATGAAAACTAATCACGGTATCAATATGATTTTTTAAACACTTATATTCTTATTTTTTAGAAAGAGATTGGCGTTTAATTCTTTAAAAAATTCTAATTAGTTTTGGAATTATTAAGCATCAAAGTTTCATTTTTTTCATAGTTTTAGTAGGTCTTTATCAGACGTGTTTAATGTTTTTAAATTTTATATTTGCCTGTTCACTAGATTGTCGCGAGCACGGATATTTAAATTTAAAAGTTTTGAGGTGCACATTTTTGCTCTAAGTTTGCTAGCGATATAGTATAGACTTGGTTAATAATTATAATCTTTTAAAGATACTACGATATTTTTTGAACTACTAGAGAAATAAATAATTTTGCTTTTTTGAGTGTTATTTGTGCCGATGGAAGGAAGAGGATTTTCGGGAAGTTTGTTTTACTCTGCTAAAGATCGATTGCAGATATTACAGATCGCGAAGCGATCTGTAAAGAGCTGCATAGCAATTACGGGGGTTGGTGAGCGTAAGCGAGCTGGGGGCGGTAGCCCCCTATCCATTAAGGGGTCTCAGGACCCTTAAATTTGCAAAGGGTACCTTGATTTTTGAACTAGTATTACACTAAAACTAAATTCTGTAGTAACTTGAAATTTGTACCGCATAATAACTTAATACCATTACACAAATACCCAAAATTTCAGAAAGTTTTGATGGTTTTTATAGGAATTATGAAAAATAGGAAAAACTTCAAATTTTTTCACTCTGCGCAAGATTTTTCAAAAACTATTAAAGTTACAAACATGAAATTGTGTATTAATACTCTTCTTAAGGTACTTAATAAGTTATACCTATTACATTTGTCAAAAATAACTGTCTAAGCTCTTTTTTATCACAGTTTTTATAAAAATTTTCAAAAAAAAGTTATTTTAAGTCTTAGAAACAAGTTCTGGTAATTAAAAGGTTTAAATTTGAGGTATAACTTATTAAGTACCATAAGACGAGTATTTGTGTGCAATTTCATGTTTATAACTTTCATAGTTATTGAAAAAACTTGCGCAGAGTGAAAAAATTTATTTTTTCCAATTTTTGATTACTCCTATAAAAACCATCAAAACTTTCTGAAATTTTGGGTATGTGTTAATTGGTATTTAGTTATCATGCGGTTCAAATTTCAAGTTACTACAGATATTAGTTTTTGTGTAATACTAGTTCAAAAATCGAGGTACCCTTTGCATATTTAAGAGTCCTGAGACCCCTTAAATTATTGATAATTTAAAAAGGAATATTTCAGTAATAGTTTTATTTTGATATTTTCCAGGTAATGATCCGAATTAAATTATTGAAAAGTTTGAGAGATAAAAAGTTTCGATATTAAATGATCATTAACTATACTCTGTTCATTTAGAATTAGCACCTGAGACGTAATGTATTAGACGAAATTTTTCTAATTATCGTCGAAAAAATGTTCATCTGCAATGAAAAGGCAGCCTAAGCAGAAGTAGTTAAAATACTGTAAAAAATCGATCACTGGAGTTGTCTGATGAGCGTTATTAAGTATTATTGAGCGTTTTTGATCCTGTTTCAGGCGCCTATTCTAAATGAACAGACTATAAGCAGACAAGTTCCAGGTTGTACTGGATGGTTGAGATGAAACAAGCGAGCTCTACTCGCTAAGATCGCGAAGCGATCTTCAAAGAACTGCGAAACAGTTCCGGGGGTTGGTGAGCGATAGCGAGCAGGGGGCAGAGCCCCCTAGTGTGTTATAAAATTATAATAATAGCGCTCTTCTGGACTCTAATTTTTAAAAGAGTTTTTCTACCAAAATTACTCGCTTCCAGCTAATTAAACTGAAAGTATATACTTCAGTTTTCATTTGCCTATCTTTCCAGAAATTCCCTTTTAAATGCATAACATAATTTAGTATATAGATTATCAAAAGTTCTGTACATGACACATGTTTTCATATTTTTCTACTTAAATGTGTAGTGTGAATAAAGAAAATTAATTTTCTTTAAAAAAGTAATTTAAAAAAATAGTCTCAAAATTGTTTGATTATTACATTAAGGTTTTTCTTTTAACTAAAGCTTTTCCATTTTTACGATTAGGACTAAACTTAGATGTTACTTACAGTAATCCAGCGGAAGCTTAAAAGGATGTATGAAGTTTCTCAACCATAGTATTTTCCAGAGAAATCTTGTTTCCAATTTTTATCAAATATTTATCATGGGAAACAATAACTTTTACTGAATATATGAAAATATTTTGAATATTTCTATTTTACGCGCTATTTTTTTCTTCTTCAACACAGGTGTGAATATAATTGGCGACCAAAGAATAAAATATTAAGTAATTCGATTATAGATCAAACATATGTAATGAAACCTTTTCATACCTATTAAAATTAATTTTCTTTGAATGGTAGGCAAATGAAACCCCCTGAGGTATATTTATTAAAAATAAATCAATTTATACATTTTTCTAATATCATACTGTTAGGTTAATTAGCTGAAAACGAGCAACTTTGGTAGAAATAGAGTTTCTTAAAATTTAATGTCGGGAAGGGTGCTGTTATTATAATTTTATAGACATAAATCGCCAAATGTCATCTCTCTAAAGGTTTTTGCTGAAAAAATTTGTATATTAGAACTTTTTATCACTTTAATGGATATTAAAGCCTTTTTTAGCAAAACCTCACAGTCGCGCTTCTTTCGCTTAGATTATAGGGGTTATAACGAAAGGTTTATCCCCTTTATCATTGGACTTCTACCTAATTAAACTTTTAATAATGTATTTGAACCAACTTTAACACATTTACAGTCAAAAAAATTTGTAAAAAATATTTTTTTTTCTCTTTTTTCCGAAACCTAGGGGGGTTGAAATTAAACCCTAGGATTCTCTTAGGGGGTCTAAAAACTCATATACGATCTATTGGAGTCAAAATGAATAGGGAAAGACAGGAAAGATAGTTTTTTGTGACTTCGTAATGTTCTAGGGTTCTTGCAAGGAAATTCGCTTTCGAGGACCTTCACTATGAAAATGCTAAATAGCGCCCTATCCGTTTGAGTAAATAAAATCTGACTACATCAAAGTTAAAGTATGACACCCTAACCGGGTTTCTGGGACAAACGGTTCTAGTTTTATGGGGCGAAAACTACCAATTTTTTTTAAAAATCGCCGTTTTTCTGAACTTTGACCTCGATGAGGCACGGGTTAATATAATCGGATTGAGCTGAAACTTGGCCAATCTCATTTTTTAGCCAATTGGCACATTTTAGGGGGGTGAGACCTGAAGAAAGTCGAAAAATTTTTTTCCCCATGTTACTTGTGACCACCCTAATGTATTACTATATGGTCTTAAAACTCCTATCTTCGACGTCATCACGACATACACACCCTGATTTTCTGAATTTAATGTTAAAACAAGTTTTCAGAACAGTGTTACTATCAGCCTTGCAGAGATACATAATGTGAGGAGCTTCAAAAATTAAGACTTTGTCCTCTATATAGACTTAACATTACAAGTTCCAATGATTTCTTCACACTTTCGGTGTCACACGCCCGAGTTGTAAGGACATCTATAAGGTGTTTCAGATAAGTGTTTCATAACTTTTAGGGGGATAGTAGACACCTAGACAAGTCAGAATTACATAATTAGGGGTCCAAGACCAAATCCCAGGCAGTTAAAAATGGAGCAACACCCCGAAAAATTCAATTTGTAGAAGAACTACTATTGTTAAAAATTTAATTATGGTCTCAAAAATTGTGGTTTAATATGATCTTTAAAACTATTGCATAGGTCTTCACTTTAAAATTTGTTTTATTATGAAAAAAGTTAAAAACCACAAAAAAATGTAAAATCTCTGCCCAAACCTTATTATGTATTTCGAAATCCTTTCTTTTGATTTGATAATCTGTAGGATCATAGTTGAAAACCCTAAAGTCCAAAGTTTCACGTAAATACAATCAATATTAAACGCTTGAGATCCTATTAAAGTTTGTTTTTATCGTGCCCAAACAGTTTTCTAGAGCTGTTTCCTGAACAGCTGTTTGCGCACGCAAAAAATAAACTTTAACAGGATCTCAAGCGTTTAATATTGATTGCATTTACGTGAAACCTTGGATTTAAGGTTTTCAACTATGATCTTTTAGATTATCAAATCAAAAGAAAGGATTTCAAAATGCAAAATAAGGTTTTGGCAGAGTTTTTACATTTTTTTGTGGTTTTTTTAACTTTTTCCATAATAAAACAAATTTTAAAGTGAAGACTTTTGAGATAATTTTAAAGATCATATTAAACCACAATTTTTGAGACCATAATTAAATTTTTAACAACAGTAGTTCTTCTACAAATTGAATTTTTTAATAATTTTTTTGGGGTGTCGCTCCATTTTTAACTCCCTAGGATTTGGTCTGGAACCCCCAAATCCTATGTGATTCTGACTCATCTAGGTGTCTATTTATCTCCGTAGAAGTTATGAAACACTTATCTGAAACACCCTGTATATTATAGATTGTGGATAGAGCAAAAGAAAGCAACCAGGTATCGCCAAACACGGAGCAACTTCGTATACTGAGTTCTTTGACAGAAGTATTTATTAGTTCCTTTCTCCAATAAACATACAATTATTATTATTAATATCAGTATTTGGTTTTTTCAGGCCAACTACGCTAGAAATGCCTTATGCAAAGCTTTGTACAGTCGCTTATTTTATTGGTTGGTTACTAAAATCAACGATACAATCAGGGTAAGTTTTGGTATTTTTTAAGTATAATAGATTACACCCAATTACACCCAGTATGAGTACTTTTTGTAATTTTGTGTGAATTAGAGAAAATATTATTGAAACCTGTATATTTCAGGCAAAAAGAATAGGTAAAAGAAAATGTATAGGAATGTTAGACATTTATGGTTTTGAAGTTTTGGAGGTATGTTTCACGAAATATTCTTAATGGTATTTTCATAATTATTTTACAGTAGAAACAAAATATTTCACAGTTTTAAAATATAAATTGTAATTTATTTATAATTTATTTAGATATATAGTACCTAACGTCCATGGATGTAAATGTCTACCTAACGCTATTTTTAAATTTTTATAATAGATATTTTTAATTTACAAAGTTTAATAAGATTTTTAATACATTTTCCGTATTTTCAAATAATAAAAAATTTATTTTCTTTGTGTGATTCCCTTAAAACTTTTAAAATAATTTTTTTACCGGATAATTACATTAATGGAAATAATAACATTGGAAGAATTTAAAAACTGTTTTTTTTTCAGTTCAATTCGTTCGAACAGCTCATTATAAATTATTGTAACGAAAAACTCCAGCAAATTTTAATTGAATTAACGCTTAAAGCAGAACAAGAAGAGTACATAAAAGAGGTAATATTACTAACCTTTTAAAAATGCATACTGCTTTATATAATTATTTATTTCGCATTCATAAACAATGAATACAACTTGTTTCCTTTGACTTATTCCCTTTCATGTCTAAAATCCATTATTTATATACTTTTCATTATTAGCAAAATCATCAATGATGAATAATAAATTCCACCGTTTTTACAGGGAATTCAATGGGAACACATTGATTATTTCAATAATGCTGTCATATGTGATCTTATCGAAAAGGTAACGTACCATATCTCTAGATTTTTTAAAACTTCATTGGCGCATGTAGAAAGCACCTGAGGTTCGATATAAATCCCTATTAAGCTAGTCAGGGCTGATAGTCTTATTCACTGCCCAGCGGTCACAGAAGGATTACACCAATCACAGGCTCATTTTCTTTCTTTGGCCACTGGTTAACTGCTGGGTTAATAGCAAAAAGAAAATGGAATGTGTTGAGCGGTCATAAGAAATAGGACCACTTTAAATTAAAAATTACTGGTCCGTTGGGGAAAAAATGTTCTACCCGAGTTTTTTTCCATGCGAAACTAATTAGAAGTTTCGAATAGTAACAATTGAAGGGCTTGGTGGATGAAGGGGTTATGAGGCCTGTCCCAAAAGTAATGAGATTGAATTCCATTCCGAATTAGGGAATTCAGTCTCGTTACTTTTGGGACAGGCCTTGTAACATAGTCCCTTCATCCACCAAGCCCTTTAATTAAGAAAAAGTATTTAATAAATAGGATATTTTCAAACTTGTTTTATTTAGTGATATTGTTTATTATCATAAACTTATTATTACTTATTTTATAATTATTAAATTTAATATTTAAATTTTGTAAATTTTATAACGTTTGAATAACAAACATATAAATTTTTAAAATTTTAATTAATCGTATTCAAAACAATTGCGACAGTTACAAAAAAATATATAAACTAAACCTGTTCTTTTTAATATGGTGGGCGTTTGGTTTTTCGTATATGTTGAGGAGCGGACCCTTTATCCGGCAAGCTCGGGGCCGACATCATCCCGGACTTCGGAATATTCCGGATTTCGGGTCCGTTCCGGAAAAAACGCCGTTAAAGACGCAGCTGGTTTAGTAAAACCAAAATACCCGCTGAAACGACATAGTCCGTTACAATCGTAATGGATCCAGCATAAAAAACTTCCGGCAAAGCACGTGGGTCGTCGCGGCAAGAACCGATAGCGAGGCAGCAGCCGATTTTGGAACGTCCGCTTAAGCGCGGGGACGATACAATTCGGCTGCGTCGGTCCGCGCCGAATCGTCCCATTCCGCACCGAGACGATGTCGCAACAACCATTGCGCGTCGTAACAGCACTTACTCTCTAAAAATTCTTTAAAATATAAAAAAACAATTCTAAACGCTAGCCGGATTTCGGGTCCTTCCGGATTTTGGGTTCCCGGATAAAGGGTCCGTTACTATTGGAAAAGTACTGGTCCGTAGGACCAATGGGTTTTCTTTTCAATTTCTAAGGCTGCTGTATACTAACTGAATTGCAGAACAACCACGGTATCCTTGCTCTGCTGGACGACGAGTGCCTTCGGCCGGGACCGGTGAGCGACGAAACCTTCCTGTACAAGCTGACGCAGTCCTGCCAGGACAACCCGTACTTCGAGAGCCGCGGATGCAGGAACTTCATCACCGACAACACGCTGCCCCACCACAGCTTCAGAGTCAGGCACTACGCGGGCGCGGTAATATACACTCGTTTTATTTCGTTTATAGGTTGCAGGGGTATTCAACTTACTCTTTAGGCTGTATAGAGAGACTGTTTCGGTCTATAGCATAGAAATGCCGCGTCCTTAACCCTCTACTGACCATTGTAGCAAATATGCAAACATAAGTTTGACTTCAAATTTCAACATAGCAGAAATAATTGCACCATCAGGTGCTATCAAGTATTAAGTTTTGGTCCCTTTCTAACTTCAAAATAAAAAAAATGTGTATTTTTTTAATTTTTATTTCATTTTGCTCCAAACTACATGAATAAGGCAAAAAAAATATTTTCACCAGTGGATTCAAGGGAGGTAGAGGGGGCTTATAATATGGCCTTTTATGCACCAAAATCAGTTAAAAACCTGTTATTTTAAGGTCAAATTTTCAAACATTTTCTGGGGGATTACACCTAGACCCCCTTCATACTTTTAACTCTATTATTAAAACTTTATTTTATATTAAGTTCGTTAAAACGAAAAAATTCTACAATAAAATCTATATCCGAAATTCGGATAAGGCCTACCAAAACAAGCCGAAAAAGTGGGTTTTTTGTTACTTTAATTTCCAAAATATCTGAAATTTCCAGACCCCCTTTAAGTAGTTGGAGCAGGATAATTCACTATCTTTTCCATATTAAGATCATCAATTGGGAAAAAATTATAAATTCTTAGCACCCCCAAAAGATACAAATTCTACATCCGCCCCTGATTTTTTTCCCATCGTTATTTCTGATTCCTTGTTGCTGCAAATTCCTCATCACTGGTCGGACCATACGAGCTTTAGAGGATAATATTAACTTCAAGCTTTGGGAGATTCCTTTACTTTAAACTTAAATGGTGTTTCTGCATGCATTACTTAATTCAAAAAATGTCCGGTCTCGACATCGATTTTAGTCTCTATTCTAGCATTTATAGAGAAAGTAGTAAAACATTGAGGTTCATACTGAAATATATTAAAAGTTTTCGATCGTCCTTTTTATTTATCTTACTTTGTCCCCCGTTTCAGGTGACCTACTCAGTCATAGGTTTTATTGACAAGAACAACGATATCCTCCATAGAGATCTCTCCCAAGCAATGTACAGAACAGACCAACCTCTACTGAAAACACTCTTTCCCGAAGGCAAGGATCTTCATGATTTCACTCAGAGAAATTTTTGTGAGAATTTTCCAATGTTTTAGTATTCTGTGTTGTTTTTTGGGGTGCTAAAAAATAGCCCGCTTGAGCAATCAGGAACGATCAATTCAGGACCTGTTTAATTGTGAGAACGCAGTAAATTCTGTAAAATTTGTATTCTATGAATGTGAGAGTATAATGTGTATGAATGTGAGAGTATAATATGTATGAATTTGTGAGGATAAACCTGATATTAGAATTTGAACTCATTTTGTTTCAGACAGCTTTATCAACACCCAATAAATTACTCGAGCCAGTTTGATTTTTCTTAAAACTGAATAGGACTTAATATTGTAGTTAAATATTTAGTAATTATTATTGTTTTATATGAAACTAATTGGAACATTGAATATTTTTTATTCTTGTATATTTTCCAGTGAGTTTATTTATTACAGTAGATAAGAAGTTTTAAATAATTAGTGTTTTACAATATCAAAAGAGTCATATAAAAACTTAGGAATAATGCAAGGCCAAAATTTACCTGGTCCGATTATGGTCCTTCACGACAAGTCCTGATAAACCTCGAAAAGTTTTAATAAGAAGAACACACACTTACAGCCATCAGCATCGGTGTTAAATCCTAAGCCAAAAAATTATTCCACCAATCAGAAACAACGGAAAGCTAATTTTTCTTTCTTTATCTACTGGTTAACCGCGACGCTGATGGCTGTGAATATGTCTGTTAATGATTTTTGAGAAGTGAAAATTTACTATGTCCAAAAAGTTCCTTTACAACAAGTCCTGATAAACCTCGAAAAGCTTTAATAATAACATTTAATATTATTTGAAAAGTATGTCCGGTGTTGTAAGAGCGCGGCGTATGTTTTGTCGCAGGCAATCCCAAGCGAACCACCCTAAAGAGGCCCACAACCACTGCCACTCAGTTCCGGATCTCCGTCGGTGCACTCATGAAGAGCATACAAGGAAGGAACGCCCTCTACGTTCGATGCATCAAGGTACTGCCATGCAGTGACAATTGAATAGTACTCTCGATATCTTCATATTGGATGTTCTGATGGTTCTTTTTCTGTAATTTCAGCCGAACGAGCTCAAGCAACCTATGATCTTTGAAATGGCTCTTGTCCAGCATCAAGTGCGGTACCTAGGGTAGGTCTAGACATGTTCATAAAACATTTTGGCATTCATGCTTAAAGCAATCAATTCAAATAACCAACAATATTATTAAATTTTCTTTGGCTAGTCTTATACTTATGGACGTCCTAACGGATCGTTAGGCTATTTGGAAATACAAGGTGCTTCAACAAGTCCGCCTTAATTCTTCCCAGGAAGGTTCCTTGTGTGGAGTAAATGAAAAAGGCTTAAAGAACTGTACTTCTACCACGCATAATTTTTTTCAAAAAATCGTCAACTAAATATTAATCACTACTCGCTCCGTTTGGCAAACTTCGGGAATCCCACCCCTGGTGACTAATGCCCATTTGATTGGTTGGATCCTTCCAGCTCGATGATGTAAAAAGTTTAAGAACCAATCAAATAAGGTTCTCCACTCGCAATCCGAAATATTCCCAAGCAAACCAGACCAGAATGAACTAACCTTAAGTTTTTATTTATTTCACGCATGCATGCATCAGTACATACTGCTTTCCAAAACTTTTTTTAGCCTAAATCAAATGATCTAATGATTAACCTAATCTAAAATGACGTCATTCCTTTTTAGGTCACTATTTTCTCAATTTAAGTATGAGACGTATACACTAGGGTGGGCCGAAAAAAACTTTTTATTTTATTTTGAAACGCTATACCGCGGAAAACTTGCCTCTGGGGTAGAGAAGTAAAATGCAACAAAAATTTTTAAAATCGATTAAAAATTGCAATAGCGCATTGGACCTAAAGTTTGAAGAAATTAGGCTATTTTCATAACTTTTCAAAAAAATCAAATTAAATCATATTACTTCTATAAAACGTATCTAAAGGCATATCTTAGAAGAAAAATGTGGAGAAAATATATTTAATTGAAAAAAGGTGGTATTTTACAATTTATTGGTAGTATACAGCATCTTAAAAATACACGTTTTTACCAGAAATCCACATATTTCGTATAAAACAAAAAAATTGTGAAAAACAATTTTTATTAATATATTACCTTGCTAGCTATCACTAAACAACTTCCTTAACAGTTAAACCGTTTTTTACAGATCGCTCCGCGATCGGAGCTCGCTGGTTGCACAACAAAACCGCATCAAAATCTCTCACCGAAAAAAAAAATTATTTTTTATTTTGAAACGTTATACCACGGAAAACTTGCCCCCTGGGGTAGAGAAGTAAAATTCAACAAAAATTTTTAAAATCTGTTAAAAATTGCATGCACATTGAACATAAAATTTGAAAAAAAAATGCTATTTTCATAACTTTTAAAAAATCAAATTAAATCAAATAACTTTTATAAAAAGTATCTAAAGGCATAAATTAGAAGAAAAATCTTACGGAAATAAAGATGATATTTTACAATATAAGGTTGCACTATAAGGTATATAAGAAAAAGTTAGAAAAATTATTAGAAATAATGACCCAGTGATTGAATGAAATGCCTTTTTTGCTCATTCTGAAAACTTGCTTTTGAGCATAATCATAGATAAAAGGGAGGAAAAAGAAATAAGGGATAGAAATAAGGGAGTTAGGTTTCAGAAGAAGAATTAAGGCTAGAAACTCAGCTTCCAAAAGAAAGTCAGTTAGTTTCCCTCCCCCTAACTTAATTTGCAAGCTACAGACCATATTAAAATGATTAGCTGGAATACTGATTCTCTCCCCCCACATATACTACGAAGATTCACCAATCAAGAGATATTATCTATGATAAAATCTAATGGAACAGCACATGACTGGAACTTTGACAGATTCCCATGTCACACACAAACAAACAGTGGAACGTTGTGTAAAATTGGTAACAGAAGCATCCCGAAAAATCGTTGGTATGAATGCCAGAGATAGGTTAATAACTACTTTTCTTTTAAGATCTTGTATGCCAAATTTTTCAAGAAAATCTTTTTTCTAACTACCAAAGGAAGTTGCTAACCAGTGAAGAACTAAATTTTATTACACATCAAACTATGCAACATCTGAAAAGTAACTTTTTAATTCAATGGAAAATGCGATTTTTGAAAAAAAAGGCGAAATGGCCAAGTGCAACCTTATATTGTAAAATATCATCTTTCTTTCCATTAAATATCTTAAGATTTTTCTTTTAATTTATGCCTTTAGATACTTTTCATAAAAGTTATTTGATTTTTTAACAGTTATAAAAATAGCATTTATTTTTCAAATTTTAGGTTCAATGTGCATGCAATTTTTAACCGATTTTAAAATTTTTTGTTGCATTTTACTTCTCTACCCCAGGGGCAAGTTTTCCGGGGTATAACGTTTCAAAATAAAAAATAATTTTTTTTCGGTGAGAGATTTTGATGCGGTTTTGTTGTGCAACCAGCGAGCTCCGATCGCGAAGCGATCTGCAAAAAAACGGTTTAACTGTTAAGGGGGTTGGTTAGTGATAGCTAGCAAAGTAGTATATTAATAAAAATTGTTTTTCACAATTTTTTTTTGTTTTATACGAAATATGTGGATTTCTGTTAAAAACGTGTATTTTTAAGATGCTATATACTACCAATATATTGTAAAATACCACCTTTTTTCAATTAAATATATTTTCTCCACATTTTTCTTCTAATATATGCCTTTAGATACGTTTTATAGAAGTAATTTGATTTAATTTGATTTTTTTGAAAAGTTATCAAAATAGCCTAATTTCTTCAAACTTTAGGTCCAATGCGCTATTGCAATTTTTAACCGATTTTAAAAATTTTTGTTGCATTTTACTTCTCTACCCCAGAGGCAAGTTTTCCGCGGTATAGCGTTTCAAAATAAAATAAAAAGTTTTTTTCGGCCCACCCTAGTATACACTGTTCCGACCAAAGTTGGCACTGTTGGGAAAGGCAGAGGTTGTACCAATCCGCCCAAAAAAATAGGACTAGCTTTGTATATTAATTTAAAATAAAGAATATAGGCCGTGGGGAGCCTAGTGGTTAAGGCATCGGCCTTGGGATCGGAGGGTCGCGGGTGCGATTCCCGACATCGCTGAAGACCCATCGAGTATATGCGGAGTACGTGCTCGTTAAATCTGTGGGTCCGAAAGTCCTGAGGTCGGTCATGGCGCAGTTTACCTTGGGTCCAGGTGTCTGGACACTATTTCCCTCTCCTTCAGATGCATGTCAAAATTGTGGAGGTGGGGCATCTATCATCCGAGGCTTAAGTCGGACTCCTGCCTTTCATGGGCATCACTTTCTCAGGAGCCGCACCCCCTTTGCCTTAAATCCTGTACGCTCTGCGGATGGAGCTTCGATATTCCAAGTGGCATAAGGAACAACAACAACAACAAATAAAGAACATGCAGACACATTTAAAAATGTAACATACATTATGGTTTACTGTGATTTTTATCATGTAATTCAATTTAATCATATGTTAAAAGTTTTTTAACCGAAGCGAATGAATATAGTCTTTAGGGCGTTGAACGGGCAGCCTAATCAGGCTGATTGGATGGAAACCAGTTTCCTGGGTGTAATTCGGTCACCGTAGGAATTTCTTCTGTGCCAACTTAGGATGGAACAGAGTATAGATGCATATTTTTTTCGTCCTTGTTCTACTCTAAGTAAGGAATCTGACTTTGCAAAGTTTGGGTGGACAAATTGAAACACTGTGTGCCTCATAATAAAAACAAATACATAGGTACATATAAAAATTCACCAGATATTATGTGAATGTGATAATGAAATAAGTAAAACTTGTCGCAGGCTGGTGGAGACTGCACGCATGAGAAGGGCGGGGTTCGCGCACCGCCAGGACTACGAGTCGTTCCTGCAGCGCTACAAGATGCTGTCCATCCACACGTGGCCCGCGTGGTCCGGGCTGCCGGTCGAGGGGGTGACGCACCTGCTGAGGGACCTGCCCGTCCACACCTCCGAGTACTGCTTCGGCAGGACCAAGGTCTTCCTCAAACACAGCAAGACGGTGAGTAGCTCCTCTATCCAAAGTTTTGGATGCAATTACGTTCTGCGGCGTAACGACGTTCAAACTGGCAAGATAGGAAATCTTCGCCCCAGCCCATAGTCCCACGTGGTCTTAACCACGTGGTCCGCTGCCATCCTGAGTGGCCCGTGCCTTCTCCACTTTGTGCGCGCGCACAGAACGATCGGAAGTCCCGCCCCGATCGTTGTTAAACGCCTGGTCAGGAGCAGGCGTTATAAAACGTGACGATATACGGTTCCCTAGAACGTTTCTACGGTTCCTTGACACGTTACAAAACGTAGTTGCATCCGGCCCTACGTTCTGTAACATGCTAAAGAACCGGATTTCGCCTAAAACGTTTCGCCTAATACGCTGCAGCCAACTACCTTAACTCGAAATAGATTTTTTGAGAGCTAAGCAGTCCGTTTCGTTTTCAACAATTTCCTGGCAAGCTTCAAATACACTTAAAATTAATTTATTTTCCCGAAAAAAAAACAGATTGATGGTTATGGCGTTGAGAATTGCCGATAGAAAGTTTGCTAAATGCAGGGTTATACACATAGCAATACAGTTAAAGTGTGCTGCTTCTTTTATAACATCTTATTTCTTTATTCTTATATTTAAATATTTTTTCTTCATAACTGTAGAGTTGGAGCATTCTTAAAAATTGCATATTTTAGTAATCCATATAAACCAATGAAAAAAATCAGGAGTCTAGTAATAAATCTGGTACTATATAACCCGATGGATGATGTTTGCTGAATAAGTCTCGTGACTGTACTAGAGCAGCTCCCAGTAGAAATATAGCGAGTAAATTATAAATGTCTATAGTTCCAAGGGGCCATTCATATATTACGTAAGGATGATTTTGGCAATTTTTGACCCCCCCTACCCCCATGTAAGGGTACGTAAGATTTTTCAAACCCCTCCCCCCCCCTATTCTTACGTAAAATTCCATTGCGTTTTCCAAAATAATAAAATCTCTTTTTGCTTTTTTTTTTCGACTTTTGACAACTGGAAGATGGATTCAACAGTTTTATTTTTCATCTTAACTTAATGCTACTCCAATAAAAAAAGATCTGGTATACCTTCATTTTTAAAAAAAATTCAAGCTTCAATAATATACCGAGATTGTCAGCATTTTTAAGTTTTTCTGGGGTTATTCAATAGTAATTTGATTAGAATAATTGGAATTTTTTTAACATTAACTTGGAAAATCTTACGTAAGAATGTGTTTGACCCCCCCACCCCCCAAGTAAGGGTATGTAGAGATTTTTCCAACCCCCCTCCCCCTCGGGACCTGAAGAATATATGGCCAAGCGGGTAAAAATATAAAGCAACTTTATTCCGTCGAGTTGTAGAGTAATACAGAACATAAATACACAACACGAAGAAAATTATTAAAAAGGTTAAGGTTAAAGTTAGATCAAATATCTCCTGGTAAACAATATTAACTCCTCAATTCAGTTACGGGTTAGCATATATTTAACAGTCCCCCCTTCTTAAATTAATTCCCCTAAGAAAAACCAAATCGTTGTACTGGCTTCCTTTTTCGGTTGCTCCTCCTCGGCTGAACATGAACAGTCCTAGAACCCTGAGGTTGTATAGTGACAGTCTCTAAACCTCGGTTCTGAAGATCAGGGGTCTCAGCTGCCTCCGTACTTGGGTGATGTAGATCAGGGGTCTCGGCATCTTTTAGGTCTTGATCTGCTTTCCCAGGATCTTTCTTCTGTTCATCTTTAAAGTTTGGTTCTCTTCCCTCTGTGTTCGGTAGATCTGTCTTTCCTTCTTCTCGGTCTGGTTGTCTGCTGTACATAACTTTTCCTTCACTAGGGTTTTGAGCTTTCAAAGGTTCAATAAATTCAGATGGAAAATGTGCTCCCTCGGATTCTGTGATGTTTCCACACCTTTGAAGCTGATTAATATGTCTCTTCCACATTTGCCCCTCGACTGAGATCCAATATACTAATCCCTCTCTTCTAACAACCTTCCCAGCCTTCCATTTCTGTGGACTCGAGTAGTTCCTTGCTAGTACTGGACTTCCTACTTCAAAATATCTCATCTGGGGGTTTCCTTTCTCGTCGGTTTGTTTCAATGAGGGTCTTACTAAATCCAGTCGGGTGCGTATGTCTCTCTTCAGCATCATTTCTGCCGGGCTAACTCCAGTGGTAGCGTTTGGTGTCTTTCTGTACTGAAGCAAAAAATTCGCAAGTTTGGTACTCAGGCTTCCTTGTTTTTCCAATGTTTTCCGTAGTGCTTCTTTGACTGTTTGCACGAAACGCTCCACTTGACCATTCGACGCAGGATGATATGGCGGTGTGAGTTTATGGTTAATTCCATTTTCCCGCATGAAGGTCTTAAATTCTCGTGAGGTAAAACATGTGCCATTGTCGCTTACCAATCTCACTGGCAGTCCAAATCTTGAAAAAATTTCTCTCAAAGCTTCAATGGTCTTCTGGCTTGTACTAGAGTTCAGGATGATGACTTCAGGCCATTTTGAATAAGCGTCTACGACGAGTAGAAACATTTTTCCGCAGAATGGTCCTGCATAGTCCACATGAACTCTTTGCCATGGTCCTTTAGGCACCTCCCAAGGGTGAACTTCAACCTTCGGTGGTTCTTTCCTTCTTAGACAACAAGCTTTGCAGTTTAAGGTTACCGATTCTATGTCTGAATCTATTTTCGGCCACCAAATGTAGGACCTCGCCAGAGCCTTCATTTTAACTGTACCAATATGACCACTATGGAGATCATTCATCAATCGTTTCCTTAGGCTTTCCGGAATGACGATTCTTGCTCCTCTTGTGATACAGCCTTGCTCTAAAGAAAATTCGTGGTCTTTCTTCGCAAATCCTGGTGTTTCCAGTGGTTCACCTGTCCTCAATTGCTGTAATATGGTCTTAAACAAGGGATCTTTAGCCGTCTCTTTGGCAATCTGATCATGGGTAACTGGTAATTGTTCCACTATCTCTATTTGGAAACTTCGCGCCATCTCTTTTGTTCTTACCACAGGACTTTGCTTGTTTAATGGCAGTCTAGATAACGCATCAGCATTTCCATGATTTTCTGAACGTCTGTATTTAATTTCGTAATTAAATTCTTGGAGAAATTGCGCATAGTGCAGTAATCTTTGAGCTGAGAGTACAGGTAAATTCTTCTCAGGATGGAAAATTGACACAAGCGGTCTATGATCAGTTATAAGTGTAAATTTCCTTCCATACAGCTACATAAAAAATTTTTGCACTCCCCAGTAGATCGCTGTAGCTTCCTTATCAATCTGGCTATAGTTCTTTTCAGCAGATGATAGACTTCTTGAAGCATAGGCGCAAGGTCTCTCCGTTCCATCTGGTGTTAGATGAGAAAGAATAGCGCTGATACCATATGGACTTGCATCCGTAGCCAACGTCAATGGTAGCTTGGGGTTGTATGCAATCAGCACTCTCTCTGAAACTGCTTCTTTCTTTATCTCGTCAAAAGCTTCTTGTTGCTTATTTCCCCACTCAAACTTCTTGCCTGCTTGTAACAATTCATACAATGGGTGTAGCTTGCTTGAGAGATGTTCAAAGAATTTCCCATAGTAGTTGACCAACCCCAACCAACTTCTTAATTGGTTTACGTTTTCTGGTTTCGGTGCTTGAACGATTGCCTTTATCTTGTCTTGGGACTTGGAAATTCCATCAGCACTCAGAATGTGCCCCAAATACTGCAGTGACTTTCTGCAAAACTGACACTTCTTTTTATTCACTCTCAGATTTTTTTCTTTTAATCTTTGAAGAACCGTGGCGAGACGTTCCAAATGTTCTGACATATTTTTACCCTGGACTAATATGTCATCGTAGAACACGCATACTCCTGGTATATCGCCAAGTAGTTGTGCAATATACTTTTGCCACATAGCAGGAGCTGTTTTGATTCCAAACATCAGCCTGTTTACCTTGTAAACACCTTTAGGGGTGCTCACTGCTTGGATTAAAGCACTTTCTTTGGTCATTTCCATGTTTAAGTATGCTTGACGAATATCCAAAGTTGTGAAGATTTTCCCTTCCGATAGGCCGGCAAATAACTGTTCAACATGGGGAATAGGGTACTTATCATCAGCAAGTTTAGGATTTACTGTGCATTTGTAGTCTGCGCACAGCCTAACTGAACCATCAGGTTTCATTACTGGTACTAGTGGTGTTCCCCAATCGCAGTGATTCACCTTTGTAAAAACTCCCTTTTCTTCCAACCTATCGATTTCTTCAAAAACTTTGTCCTGGATCGCATATGGAATCTGTCTAGGTGGTCGGAAAACAGGAATCGCCCCTTCCTTCAACTGCAATTTTCCTTTAAAGTTAGGAATTTTTCCCAATCCATCTTCAAAAACCGGGTGAAACTTCTGTAAAACGCTTTGCAGGGTAGTCGTTTCACTTGGAACATTAATCTGTTTGATCTCGGACCAATCGATCTGTAAATTTTGAAGCCATTCCCTTCCGACTACTGCATCCACTTCAGCTGCAATCACGTATAAATTTTCTTTTAGTTCCTGATCCTTGTACTGTATTTTAAAGGTGGCGTAACCTAGAGGTGAAATTTCCTCTCCTGTGTAAGTGCGTAACCTGATGCATGTATCGTGCAATTCTTTCTTTGGGAAAAGTTTCTTAAACTGACTTTCTGACATCGACGTAACAGTGGCTCCAGTGTCCAACTCGAACTCTACCTTCTTTCCATCCAGCTTGCAAGCAATCTTAATTTTAGCTGGTTTTATTCTGTTTTCTGGAAGTACCTCTTGCATTGAATTCATGAAGAAGTCTTTGCAGCTAGCATCACTGTCCTCCTTTTCTTCATGTGTAATTTGATTCTGCGTTCTTCTTCTGTTTTGATTCGGTGGTCTGTCATTATAACCTCTTCTAAATCCACTAAGGCATGCTCTAGCCAAATGACCAATCTTTCGGCATTTGTTGCATGTTGCATTACGCCAAACACACTGGTTCGCTAAGTGAGATCGATTACCGCATCGATAGCACCTTTGATCATCCTTTCTAGCCGCAATCTCAGTCTTACCTTGAAATCGATTCTTCCTTTTATTTCCTTGATTAGACATCTGAAAAGTTGTATGCTGCCCTTGGATCTCTTTGCTTTCCTTCTGAGCTGTTTCAACAGATAATGCCAAGCTTACGCAATCATGGAACTTGTTGTCAGGTTCCCGGAGCTGTATAAGCCTCTCCAAAAGCCTTGTGTCACGCACCCCCGCAATAAATTGCTGCCTCAAGTGAGAATCGACTGTAGATCGTGAACAATGAGGGCAACAAAAATCGCAGTCCTTGCTTAACTTCTTGAGATCGGCTACAAAACTTGCAATGCATTCACCCTCTCCTTGAATTCGCTTTGAAAACCGATTCTGCTCCGCAATCGCACTTGGCCTCGGTGAAAGATGATCAGTTAAAATCTTGATCAGATCATCATATGGCATTTCTTTTGGCTCCTTTGGACTTGTGAGGTTACATAGAAGTTGTAGGGTTTTTGTTCCCAAAGTATGCAACAGAAGCTCACGTTGCTTCTTCTTGCTATCATCATTGATTTCGGTCAGACCCTGTAGTCCAAAATAATTTTCAAGTCTCTTGACGTAAATACTAAATGACTCCGCTTCATCATTGAAGTTTTCAAATTGTAGAACTGGCCCTGAGATTCCACTCTGCAACGTCGCTTTAAGCATTTCGCATAACTCCTTCATCAATTTCGCTTCGGCCATAATTCCAAAATAAAACCCGTCGCCAGTGAAGAATATATGGCCAAGCGGGTAAAAATATAAAGCAACTTTATTCCGTCGAGTTGTAGAGTAATACAGAACATAAATACACAACACGAAGAAAATTATTAAAAAGGTTAAGGTTAAAGTTAGATCTAATATCTCCTGGTAAACAATATTAACTCCTCAATTCAGTTACGGGTTAGCATATATTTAACAGGACCCTTACGTAATTAATGAATGGCCCCCAAAGTACCCATGATAAGAAGTATAGTGAGATATCCTTATATGAGGTTTGTTGTGTTTTCAGCTGTACGAGCTGGAGCAGTTCCGTGCGGAGAGCCTGCACGAGCTGGCCACGCTCATCCAGAAGCTGTTCCGGGGCTGGGTGCACAGGAGAACCTTTCTCCAGATGCGCGCCAGCCAGCTCATGCTCGCCCATAACTACCAGGCATGGAAGGTAACCACCATCCCACTTATCTCTCCTATCGGCTGAAACACGGTGTCACTGTAAAATTATAGAACGTTACACAATAAAGCGGCAGAAAAAAAGTGCCACCATATTAATGAGAGACGTTACAACGCAACAGGGATGGAGGTCCCACTGGGACTTAGTGGGAGGATCTCATGATGGGATGATTTCACTCCGAGTCACAGTGGGACCTCCCTCTGATGATATGGTGACAATTTCTTTCCACTACTTAATTGTGCAACGTTACATATATTTTTACAGTGCAAACGCTGACACTTTAATTATTTCATTTTGCTATGATTATCTCTGGTTTTGTTTAGATTAAAAATGGAGCTCTATGAATTTGTGTTCCAAATTTTGGTTTGTTTAAAAAATGTTTAATTATAATGGAAAGTAAAACTTATTTTGGCATACCTACAAATGATTACTTGAATTTATTTTGAGATATTTTTTGAGTACACTCTTGTAGTACATGTTTACAAAATAAATCTATGTATTTAACATTGATAATTTAGGTCCTTTAAAAAGGGACATACCGTTTATATCAAAATTAGGCAACTTCAAATTTTTATTGAGAAAGTTAATTACAAACAATCTGGCTATGTCTTTGAATAAAGCTTAAATAAAAAATTTTTGATTTAAAACAAAATCCTTTAAAATTACACATTAAATTCAGTTTGAGTGTTGCACTATACATATTTTTTGTTTAGTAAATTAAAAATAAACAGCTGTAAATATTCTTAACTTTCACTGTACGTTCGGTGTCTTAAAATAATTACAGTGATTCACACTTAACATTTTGGTAGTTTTCATACTTCTAGTAACGATTTCTATGTGCTTTGCTTGTTGATGTTCTTGCATGAGTTTAGATCCTAGCAATCATACCTTCTGCTACAAAGTAGTTTCTGTAATGCAAAAGGGCAAAAAGATTTTGAAAGTGAAGTTGTTGACAATGCTTACGCATTCCTATAACCTTTGAATTAGTTTCTTATGCGCCTGCCTATTTGGAACTAGTTGACATCATGTAAAGATTTGATTCCTCACTTGAAACATATTCAAACGCTTACTTTCATGTAAATATTTATTTCTTTTTGTTATAAACCTTACTATCAACTTTCGTTAATAATTTGGTTTCTTGTCACACACAGTTTAACAAACATTGTTCAGGGACAAATATACAATATCATCTTCGATTTTAGTCGTCAAATTTAATGATAAAATTGGGCTACAAGACCACATATTTTTTGTAATCGGTATGTTGATACTTGTGCCCACCATTTTATTCGTTTGAAGAAAGCATAGCAGTGCAGAAAGCATAGCAGGGAGTTTTCAAAATGTTTCAGTAAAGGAAAAATAGCTTTAATTGGGTCAATTCTTCGCCAGAGGGCGTTAGTATTGATTATTACGTGATAGCTACACAAAACAATGCAACTGATACTATGCTGCTGGTGGGTGTTTACTAGACAGCAATTTAAGTTGAACCTTCTACGTCAATAACAAAGTGGTTCCCATCGCGGTGTCTGAATTTCGAGTGAAACAAAGAATGTCAATTTTAAAATATGGTTATTTCGTTCAACCCGTATATATGGTGTATAAATTATTATATATAATTATTATTATTATATTATTTCGTACAAATGGTGTCTTTTTATCACAATTCGCGTATCATAATCCCTCCTATCAACCCAACAGGATTTGTGTTTACTCACTTTTTCCTTCCGAGTAGTGACGTACTGGGTTCAGGAAACGTTGCTGTGAAGTAATGAATTCACTAGTAAACAAAACTAGGAATGTAGATATCACGTTTTGATCGCTGACGTCGTCACGTGAATCGATTCCATTTGTAGTGGCTAGAAAAACTTGTTAGTGATGCATTTCAAACGAATTTTTAATACAGAGCAATGCGTTTAACATTGCATTAAGGTTGCTTGTAATACATGTGCAATAGTTTTCATATTAAATATGCGTTCAATGCATTTAATACTTATAACATTAGCAATTCCTTTACCATGACATCAACTTTGCGTGTAATGCCTTTACAATACGCACAATGCACTTGCAATACAATATGTGTAAGATAGATGCGGGTAATGCGTAAGCATGGTCGGCGGAGAGAGTGCGTGTGCGAGATAGCGAGTGGCTCCAAAAAGTGCAATGTGGTGTTTGTTTCACTCGACCCCCCAAGTCTCCTTCCGTGGAAGTCGAAGAGAGCTCCCGGCCGGACGGCGGACACACCTGTGCCTTCTACCTCCTCTGGGCCGCCTACCTAGGCTGGAAGGTGAGACACCCCCTGCTGTAAAGAACTTGCCTTTCTCTCTCTCTCTATCTTCGAGTTTTGTTTATCATGCACTGCGGTCTAGAATTGGCACGTGGAATGCTCTCTTTTATTCCAACTTTCTCTCTCCTCTTTTTATCTCATTCCCCCGTTTAGATTCTTTTCGCTTTGTGTCTAGTAGTTACATGAACTAGGTTAAGGGGTATTTTATTCAATCAATGAATCAGATATTCTCTAAATCAATAATTCTCAATTTGTAAATCATGATTCTGTAAAGTAAATCGCCTTTACAGGAAAATATTTTCTGATCAAATGTTGCAGTATAGGAAAGGAGGGAGTTATAATTGAATCGTCAGTTTGAAGAAGGGAATAAGTCCAAAAATCAAGTTTTGAGAAAATCGAAAAAAACTGTATAAGTAATGGAATTTTCATTGTATAACCGCGAAATTTTTACTGGAAGTTCAGAACCCTATTTAGAAAACAGAGCAATCATCAAAACAAATATAACTGTATTCAAAAATATTTTACAGCCAAAATAGGTTGATGGACTTATTCCCTTCTTACACCTTATGAAATTTTTCTGATGAAAAAATCTTTAAAAACCGTTAAAATCACATTTAAATTATATTTCTCCTTAGTTTACACCACAAAAGGGTGAAATAAAAAGAATAAGACAAATGAAATTCAAAATTATAGTGAAACTGGGTTATTAAAGCAGTATCAATGGAGTGAGTGAATATGAATGGAGTCAAACATTCCCTACATAAAAAAAAGTTTGAAAAACATTGAAGTTAAGAGAAAATTTTATTTTAACTTAGTTTACAGCACAAAGAATATGAGGAGGAAGAAAAATTAACTTTAATTCCAAATTAGCTTAAAAAATACAATGAATGGACATCAATTTCACAACTTCAAGGGGTGATATCTCCCTATAGGGGTTAGTTATTGTTCCCCTCTTTTCACCCATGTGTAGAGCAAAGCTTAGAGATTGTTTTGAGCACAAAAAGTCAATTTGTCATTTTTTGGACTTATTCCCTTCTTCAAACTGACGATTCAATTGAAATAAGGATACTGTGTTTTTTAATAGATTTTACTCAATACAATATCTATCCACATATACGCAATGTGTACCTCACTAATAGATAACTAAAACACAATGTGAAACGTAATAAGTGAAAAAATATATGTAAGACTTAAGATATATACTATATTTTTCATACTATGGCTCAGACTCTTTTTATAATTACTCCATTATTTGCAAATCTCCCTTGTAAAAGGAAGCAAAATTTTACATTGGTTCCTTCATTTCATCAATAAGTTGTACAAAAATTCCTCTTCCTTTCCATTTATTCTTACTTTTATATTTGAAACTAATTTACTTATATTTTTTAGACCTTGCAGTCTGCAATTTATTCTTCACGGTGATCATTTTCATAAATGCATTTTATCTGAAATTTTACCTCTTTTATAAATAACCTATTTTAACTCTCCAAATACTATTCTTCTTCCCTTTTTTGCAGCTTTCTTTTACGAAACGAGAAATTTTCTTCACATTTATTCCTCTTTCAATCGGTGCCAATTCTCGACAAGCTCACTTATTAGACTCTGTAATGCTTAATGAACATGACTTCTCTTTAAAATTTAATGAAAATATATTTTATAACCTCACGTTCTTAAAGTTCAATTTGTTTTATGTTTTTTTGAAGAAATAATATGCCACATTCCAGCCTATGTAGTGCATTTTGTGCATGGGATCACTACTAGAATCAGTTCACATTATGGTAGAAGGATTGCTTAGAATATTTTATACTCTTTTCTCCATTTATGCCTATTTCATTTGATTGAATAATATTTTAGTACCTTCACTGTATATATAATTGAAAAATTTGGCATGTTAAAACGGTATTAATATAACCATATGAACATGAATATTTTCAGTGGTGTATTTATTGTGATAAGTGTTTTATTATAGAGGATGTATTTAATCTGTTAAAACTTTATTTTAAGTTCAAGTGATGAATCACAAAAAAATATTTTCTTTAACTTTGACACTAACACATTTTTAATAGGTATAGACGCTTTTGGTGTAAGTTAATCTAACAGTAAAAAATATCAGAACAAGACATTTATTGTATCTTTTTCTAAATTAAAAATTTCGTTTTACTTTCTAAAATGTGTGGTTAAGAAATGGTATATACCCAAAAATATCAGCATTAAACCATTTCAATTAAAATATTAATTGAATTGTTAAAAAATATGATTAAGACTGATTAAAAATGAAAAAAGTTTTATATCATAAAATAATTTGATAAAATACACCGCGAACGCTCATAAAAATTTAGGAAAACTTTAAGTATCCTCAAATTAAGTAGTTTGTGCTGATAGTTTCGTGATAGTTTTCTGAATATGTTGCTATCCTGAAATATGTTCTAATACAATATCCGTAGAAATGTTGTTTCTAAAATAGAATAGTGCTGTAAAGTGTTGGTAAAAAATTACAGAGACAGAGAAAATTCGTTCATAATAGTACTTCAATCTAAATTTAAGAAGATCAGATCGCTATTAACATATATTACAATACCTTTTTCATTACACATTTCCAGCCACATAATCAAAATACCATCACAACAGAAACAAATTGTTTAAGTTTTCTTAGTAAGCAACAAAAGCTAAAGAACAAAAATGGTTCTTAAATATGTTATGAGCGTTTGAAGTATAATAACATTATGTTAAAAAACATTATTTCTTTCATTTATACCGAATGGTTACGAAATGACCATCACACACTAAACAGATTAATCGGCACACACTTCAAATAAGTTTTTTTTAATGTTATTGACTTTATTGCCTCGTGTCTGGTGTTGCGCAGAGACGGAGGTACCTCTTCTGGCTGGCCAGGCATCTGCCGTCAGAATCCCCCCTGTGCCGGGACTGGCCCTCGTCCCCCAGGTGCCTGCAGGAAACCAGTTACTATCTTAGGAAACTATATCACAAGTGGAGGGTGAGTAGCAGCCCTCTCCATAGAATGATGTATTCCCATGATTCATGAACTTCAAATGTTGTTTGATTATAAGCACGTGAAGGTGTCAAATAATTATATTACATTTACTGATGATTCTATGTTCTTCCAGTGCCACAAATACAGGCTACGGTTTGATCAGACTGCTCGAAATCGAATGCGAGAAAAAGTCACTGCCAGCCTCATTTTTAAGGACAGAAAAACCTCTTATCCTAAAAGGTAAAGAACATTAACACCTATATTTCAAATTGATTCTTTTAATAAGTGAACGTGTATGCCAATAGCTATTTACGCGAAGTGTTTTTCATACCCCCATTGATTGTCGTTTGCAGCGTGTCCCACCCTTTCCGCGGCGACTATGTCCGTCTGCGTCACAACGTGAAGTGGAAGAAGATAGCGGCGGAGACGGGAGACCAGTACGTCGTCTTTGCAGACATCATCAACAAAATCGCTCGCGCGAGCGGAAAGGTACACTCCCTCCATCCAAGTCCCTCCATCCACCATCCATCCTCCACCACCATCCATCCATCCCTCCCTCCATCCACTCCCTCCATTAGCTGTTGGCCAACTCTAGACTATACTCTGTTCATTTAGAATAGGCGGCTAAAGAACAGTGCTTCCCCCTCGCTAGAAGCTTAACGCTCTTCCCATAGCCAAAAGTAACCCAGTTTTCGTCGCTGTGAAGTTGATGGTTGCCATGGTTCCTAATTGGGTGGTGGTGGGAAAGAAATATTTTCAGCCGCCTATTCAAAATAAATAAAGTATAATAAGGCCAAAGAAGCTTTATATTGTGACGTATGATAGACGTCATGATTGATAGCTCTCACCAAACAACTCACCTTCGCTATGTTATCTTTCAACCTCCATGCTTATTGACAGATCCTACTCGGTAAGATTCTTCACAACCAGTCAGAGTGTTTGACCTTATTAGAAATGTCATAATTCTTCCACCAAACAAATTAGCGTACTTGCAAACATTTTACCGAGTAGGATAAGTAAATATCCATGGAAAATTTCCGTGTGAAGTTGAGTTGTTTAGAAAGGTGGAGCTATCAATCGTGACGCCAATACATCAAGTTTACGTCACATTTTCAAGCTTCTGTAACCTTATACATTCGGTCGACTAATGGCCCTACCTTGCCATTCCCCATGACGCTTACGATGGAATGTGTGTTGCAGTGCCTCCAAACCCTGTTCGTAGTGAGCACGAGCGCCATGTTGGTGATGGACCAGAGAACTCTCCAGATCAAGTACCGGATTCCGGCCACGGACATCGTCCGGATCTCGCTCAGCCCCTTCATGGACGACCTCGCCGTCTTCCACGTCCGATCGGTAAGCCCCGCCCCCTCTCCTTTGAACGACCACATCAAAATTATAACCTTTGTGGGAATCAAAGTAACCACAGAGTACCGAAAACGAGAGTCGATTAGGGTGTATCGAAAAAAACTTTTTTTCGATTTTGATGACGTAATAGTGCGGAAAAGTTGTCTAAGGTGCCAGAGAGTACCTGTGAATTTTTTCAGAATTTTTGGATAATTTCTTAAGGTGCCACATTGGCCCTGAAGTTCCCCATGTTAATCCAATGGGGCGCGCCGCCAAAAAGGCCGAAAATCGGTTTTTCGCCCCTCATTTCTACCCTAATCACACGACGAATGTCTCGTCTCGAGTTATGGACTCTATATGATGTATGCTACCCGAAAAAACTTGAATAATAACTTAAATCTCTATATTATGTTGATTGTGGGCTCTGATTTGAACGAGGAAATACGCGATTTTCGACGAAATTTGAGCATACAAAAAAACGTAATATAGATATTTAGGCTATTATTCAAGTTTTTTCGGATAGCCTAGATCATAATATGATCTAGGCTATCCGAAGAAATTATCCAAAAATTCTGAAAAAATTCACAGGTACTCTCTGGCACCTTAGACAACTTTTCCGCACTATTACGTCATCAAAATCGAAAAAAAGTTTTTTTCGATACACCCTAATGGTCATATATGGTGAACATGTAAATAAAAAGAGCGTGGGGTATGCCTTGTGATAGGGGTCCTGTTGCTGTTGGAATCGCATCAAACTCGTAAACTCGTGCCTTCCTTGTCACGTCACAAGAGGCGGACATATAAAATCCCAATTGTTGTATCCTCATCCTGTTAGATTGAATGAACAGGAGCACGTCACATCCAATCACAACTGTGATCTCAAAATTGTACTGGATCTCTTTCTGTCAATTATGGACATTTGCAGTGCTTATGATTTTTCTCTGTGGTAGTAACCACAGAGTAAAAGCAAAACAAAGGATCCAAAACAAAATTTTCAAATATCCTCTTATAGTAAAGGGCAGCACTGTTAATGTCAATCATAGCTGTGGTTGTGCAGAATCATAGCTGTGATGGGTCATGGGTAGGCAGTGTATCATTTTGGTGGTCACCAGGTGTGATTGGATGTGAAAAGTTCATTCGCCTTTTTGAGGGCTAGTAGATGATCAAGCTTCTTTTCCTCCACCTCTCGTAATGTAGGTAAGTAATAAGTAACGTAAGTTTCATGAATAGTGGATGCGATCCTACAAGGGCCCCTATCATAAGCATGTTTTTTCGATTTCCCTTATCACCTATGGCTTGGTCCCTCTGTTCCGGTACTCTGTAATAGGAACCATTTAAAAGAGAGGACAACCTTTTTAGTTGATACCCATACAGCAGAAGATAGAATCCATAGTGATCTTTTAGACTTGGTTTAGGGGTGCCTAAACCTAAAGTTCTGAACGGAGCGAGCGAGCGAGAAAGGAGAGCTCGCTCCATCCAGGGCTTTACCTAAACCAAGGGGATGAGCAACAACAGAAGAAAGAATTGCTGACTTTCATGGTCACCTCAAGATCTTATTTCACTGAATAAACGATTCTGGGGAGTCCTAATACCCAAAATTGATATAATCCATTGGAAAAATTTCAGCATTTGCTCGAGCTAGATTAGATTCTATGGTACTTTTTTCCATTAGATTTGGGTGTATTCTAATTTAGCTTCCAGACCTCATCATTTCCGTTTGAGTAACCTGACCAGATTTTCATTGAGTTTACAGTTGAGGCTTGACATGGCCATACTTAATGCCCAACATGACCATTCTCCATAAATGGAGCATCTTTATCACACTTTACACTCCGAATTTACCCCTAAAAAGTTTAATTAGGGCATGCATTTTACAGACTAGCTTACCCAATAGAGCATCGAGGTACTTTCTTAACTTATATATTTCCTACCAACACTTGTTGAAGAAATTGTTTACATCAACAAGACTTGGAAGTTCAACAAGACTGTGGAATTAAATTTTTATGGAAAATTTTTAATGGATTGAATATCCTTATCTGTGAAACACGAACAATAAAATTATGAAAATGATAAAAGTTTATGATTTATCGATGTAACTGTTTTCTTTCAGTCCGAGGCGACGCGGAAGAAGGGCGATTTCCTGTTCGAAACGGGTCATGTGATCGAAATTGTGACGAAACTCTTCCTCGTCATCCAAAACTCCACCGGGAAAGCTCCCGAAATCAACGTAGCCACAGAGTGAGTCCCCCCACATATTTCACATTATAATTCTAAACAAGACTGCAATGTTTCTTGACTCTATGACGTCACTTCGGTCGAAGCAAAAACTGAGTAAACAGAAAGGCTGTTGTTTTACTAGGAGGAGTCTCAGTACGGGAAGATGATAAGAAAGAAGAAGGCTTAGATTGAAATGTTGATTGATTATTATTGGATTGATAGGTAGATTATATTATTAGGAAAATTGCGTTTTTCCTCGCTTAAGTTTGAGCCCAAAACCAACATAATATATAAATTTAGGTTGTTTTTCGGATAGTACATCCCATATTATGTCCATAACTAGGGTGAAGACATTCGCAGGGCGATTAGAATGGGAATAAGGGACTAAAAGCCTATTTTAGGGCTTACCTGTGTTGCGTGCTCCACAGGATAACATAGGTAACCTTCAGGGCCTAAAGACGTCATCCGAAAATTCTGAGAAAAATCACAGATGTCCTCTGCTACTTTAGACTAAGTCATCATCAAAATTATAAAAAAAAATTTCGATACACCGTATTTCCCATAGCTCAAAATAGACCAAAAACTGAGTTACTGCTTAACCAACGAAAATAAAAGGGTCACGTGATTTTGAAAGACTCGGAGGGGAGAAAGGAAGAAGCTGAGGGGCAGTTGATCCGAAGAGGAAGATACATTTACTCCCTCTAACCTTAGTTAGACCCTCTACATACATAAAAAATCAGTATATTTTAAATAAAATCAAAAATACTGAAGCAAACAATCACGTGACCCTTTTACTATCTTTGGCTAAGCAGTAAACTGTGATATCTGTAGTAAAATGTTAACCGCTCTTTCAGATTCGAAGCCAACTTTGGCAAAGAAAACGTCGTCTTAGCATTCAAGTGCGCCGGCATGCCCGAAGTGCAGCCAGGGCAGGTGAAGATCTGCCGGCGCGGAAACAGAATGGAAGTGGTCTTATGAAACCTCCTCCCCTGCTAACCCTTTGCAGCTGCTGACATCTTCGACACCGGTGCTACTCAGCGGAACCGGATCGAACCGGAGAATGACTCTACCTTCAATCAAAATGTTCGGAGAACAGAGGCGAAACCACCGTGGTTGAATTTAGCAATTTTTAGGAAATAATTAAATAATTATTATAATAATACTAAGAGAGAATATATAGCGATTGAATTTTTGGTGCTCAGAAGTCTCGCATGTAGCTCTGGAAAAGAGGTAAACAAAAGTTTAATACACACTGTACATAATAATCTGAGATTTTAATACGATGTTTAGGCAGTTATATACGAATTGACTGTTGCATGTTATCTATTGAGACATTTATACGTTGAAACGTTCGTTCATTTTGAGTTGTCTGACCTCATAACACCCTCACTGTTATTGATTCATCTGGTAGCGTGGATGCAATGGCTTCGGATGAGGGAGATCTTGCTGAAATGCAAAGCGTTGCAGATTTTTGAGTGGTTGTAAATATTTCAAAATTTAAGACTAGTTTGTTGGAACGTGAGGTTCACATACATCAGACCACCATGTAAAAATTTATTAATTAGTTTTAATACTATTTGTTTTGGATTTAGGTATTCATTAAATTTTTTACTTAATTAAATCATTTCCATCAACTATTTGTCACACTTTTCCCTCAATAAGTTAACTCCTAAAGAAATATTAAATTTTATCCATCTCGTTCGTAATTTAAACTAGCATACCGGTTATCATTTTAGTAGAACTATTTTTTTAAGGTTTCGTACAGTTTCTTTTATCTGTTCTCTAGTAGAACGCAGTATTATTCGATGATGCTCTGGCATTCAGCTGAACAAAGTCAAAACAATATAGAGAAATCTTAAGCTATGAAGACTCGAATAGCACTTTTTGTTAAATTTATCTTATTGAAACAAGCAGATATTTTTGCTGGAATATGAGATTTCTCCAATAAACTAAAACATTCTAACTTCCTACAAACAAGTTTTATAAGGATCATAAAACAAATACACTGTAAAAAATACGACACTTTACTCAAAAAAGTGGTGGAAAGAAATTGTTATCATATTATTGAGATATGTTACACCACGATTAAGAGAAACTTCCCACCTAGACTTGGTGGAAGGTTCCACTCAGGTGTAATGTTCCTCCGTATCGCGGTGTAAACATCCCTCCATGATATCGAGGCAATTTCTCTCCCACTTTTTTGTGTAAAGTGCCGTATTTTTTTACAGTATACTTTGAGTTTCTTTATATTTTTATTTGTTTTTATTTTCAATAAAGAAAACATATTGCTTTACTTTAAAAGAGAAAACATCTATATTATAATTATTAAAATACAGGACGTTAGGACGAGACAGTGCAATGTGAAGCTTAATCAGAAAGTTGTTTCCACGTTATATTGATGAGAACCATTTTTATACATCATTAGACATCCCCACTTCAGTTCAGTAGAAATAGCTAAAAAAGCAAATACATATGGGAAGCGACACAATACATTTCTACCAAACGCCTTTCCTTATTTGCGTAGTTATACCAAACTAAAAGTTCATAGGTTGCTGCCCTATTCAAACTCAATAGGATGCTAAAAGAAGAAACAAATTCTTAAGGAGTCGCAAACATCATATATATTCTTCATATGTATAAATGATAAATATCACTGCCATAAAAGTATTAAATGTAAGTAAATTTTACACAAAAAAAGAAGCATTTTAAACCGTCGGTTGTTTGATCGCTGGTCAGTGACCAGAGGAGCAAACGGTATAACCACCAAAAGAGTTGACGATTGGTGATTGAAAGAGGTGGACTTGGTATAGAATGGAAATGGATGTAGACTATCTGCTCAACTTTTTATGTTTGAGAGTATGTTGTATAAAAGTGAACGTTGTAAAAAAGTAATTTTGTAGAACAATAGTATATCCTGAACAATATATCTTAAATTCTGATGTAGATTATGGTGTTTAGGTTCGACAAATGGCTAAATGCAGAGTTCATTTAAAGAAAGATCTGAATGGTGCAATTACTAGTGTGTTTACTTATTTGATGTTATGTAACGGTCGGCAACCATTACTTAAAGGGCCTTACATTACTGCCATATTGAATATGTTCATAAATCGAGATGTCCGTTATAGGAGTATTTTTGTAATTGTGACTTTAATAATCTGAATATTTTCGGTCAGAAAACTGTTTTGGAAAACTACTATTCGTTTTGTAATTGTACCGAGTAAAAGTTTTTCTTGGATAATGAATGATTCTGAGATTTATCTTTTAAAACTCTTCAATAAATATCGAAGACAGATTTTTAAGAGACAAAAACAATTATTCCTTGATGTGAAATAGAAATATATTTCTTTATAAATTGATAATTTTATAATGCATTTTAAACAATTTTTTTTCGGATTTGGTGTAAAAGCCTCAAGTTTAAAGTTAATATTATGAGGATATGGATTTAACAATTAGGAAATACATTTTGTTTGATAAAAAAATAGCTTGCTTATTAAAAAAATGTAGCTTTAAAATTATATTTTTAAGTTATGTATATCTTTCCTACTGTTGGTTTTAGTAACGTATTTCAGTGTCCAAAATCTGTCTACGAATCAAAGCCTTTACCTAATAGAGTTACATTAAAGTGATCAGTTTTTCACTAAGAATGACACTTTTCCCTTTGGCCCCCGAAACTTAAAAGGTTGCCGAACCATTTTAAATGATTGTAACTAAATTTTTAAATGTTTTAACAGGTAAAAGTAATAGTGAACTGACTCCCTTAAATTAACTTCAAAAATATCTTATATTCAGTTTCAGAAGTATAGTTTGGTTGGTCAAAAGTGATGTTTTTTTATTAGGATAGTTAGTTCAATTTTCATTTTAAGATTTTAAAACTGATTTTCATTCATGTTCGTCATTTATGAACATAAAAATCTAATATGATATTTTGATTTTTCTGTACCTATTAGTCAGTCCTCACTTCGTAATCTCAATTTTAATTTGTATCATGACTTTTGGGTTATTCTTAATTATTAATTAGATTCAATCTTAAATTAGGATTTACATTTATATATCATGGGTTCAACTAAATGTTAATAATAAGCCAGCTATGTAACATTAGGGTGGTCCTAAGTATAATGGTAAAAAAGTTTTTTCGGAATTTTTCAAGTCGCACCCCCTAAATTTTTTTCTTATGGGGTAGTAAATAACTGGTAAAAATTTTATCCGAATTGGTTAATATTAACACGTGCCGCAAAAGGGATGAAAATCTGAAAAAACATCAAATTTCTCAAAACTTTGAAAAATCATAAAATTTATTTAAAATATATAATTCAATATATTTCAGTACTTTTTTTAACATAAAATGCTTAAACATGAAGAATATTGGCCTTTATTTCCTTTGACAATTTTTAAGGTATTGTATTTCTCCTCATTATGCGTTAAAATATCGTTATATTCTTCAATAAGCTTGATTTCTCTTTCTGTAGCATTATTTACAACAGATAAGTTACTGATGACTTTAAACCCTTCCTGATAACCTCCAATAATCTTCACACGTTTTAAAGGATCCCTGGAAATAAATTTTGAAGAAAACTTAACCTTTGAAAACAGTTTGCGGTTCACTTTGACACAAAATTGGCTTGATTTTTCTTAGTCTTTCCCGTTCAACAAAACTAATTTGCAACCATCCTTACACACGGGTAGATTCTTTCCCTCTAAACTCTTTGGAAACAATTGCTGTGTGGGGACAGGTTAAAATCAAAAGAGTCTAAGGCAACTGTCTCCTCCAAGAAACCATATCCATGACTAATCATTTTCTTTGATGCTGCCTTAGATTATATTTTCATTAATTCCTCTGTAGAAAAACAGGTCCCACGTCATGAAATTCAATTCTTGAAATGTGGCTTTGTGATCCATTTGCACATCAAACCAGGCCTTAATGTATAGCTTAACAATAATACTCATACCTTGTAGTAATGGATTATCCAAATTATCCCTCAAATTTCTAAATATAAATATCTTCAAGCAATAAATTACTTAAGATATCCACCTAGAATGATGGATAGCACCAGGTTGTTTAAATTTAATCATTTTAGCTTTATAATAATCAAAAGTGCTATTGTCAACCATAGAAACTTTTGGTAGTCATCCTCTCGATTGGTGTTCAAGCTTGTTTTGGCCAACTTGTGAATTTCTTCCATCAATGGTGTTTTTTACAACTTCATTTTTATTACCTGATGGGTACTTTGATTTATAGATAACATCCCAAGATTTTCAAAACGTTTAAATAAAAATGTAGGTCCATGGGATGCAGTAACGCAAGCTCCAAACGCCGCTTTTAAAGCTATTTTAAAAACATTAAAATGTATTATATGAGCTTTGGCTAAAAAATTCAGTGTAAATTTCAAATCAAACCTTTAACTATGATGAATGCACCATATTCAGCCACGCCCATATTAATCACGTGATCGGGGAAAACAAACTCACTATCAAATCATCTCACTATCATATCGTCATATCTCACTACAAACTCTATACTTGTGTAGTATCTGTGGTAACCAATTGCAAGCTCAGTAGGTCACATGATGGAGAAAATGTGACGTCAGTCGGATATGGTCCATTACATTTAAAATGCAATTTTCATTGTTTTGAACATTATATTAAAGTTTTGTTTTCTGTCCCAACCCTCATTGGAAAATCCTCCACTTTACCTTAAATCCTCCATTGGAATCCACTTAATGAGTTTCACCCTAAAATATGTGCAATAATCATAGAGTATAGGATGTTTTCAAGTTTATCATAAAATACATGAAGGTACCGTTTTTGAAAGTGCTCTTTTGAAAAAGCGCGCGTAGCGTCCACTGTTGCGGCGGAAAGTGCGCATCGAGCCGGCATTCCTCGTGTCAGTGTTACGGAGTCCTCGCATCTACCGTACTCTAACTTTAATCGCGTTGCGGCACGTGTTAATATTAAAATATTTGAAAAATATTTGGTATACATTCATTTCATACCTTAAGTAAAAAAGTTGGGGGGTGCGACCGAAGAAATTCCGAGTTTGAAAAATTAGGACCACCCTAATGTAACATACCCTTCTAACACAAGCTTTTAAATAATGTTTTTAATAATGTAATAATTTTCGCAATTCCATTTTTAACTAATTCATGAAAAATTAGCATTGGTTGTGTTGTAATCTAGTTTAAAAAATTAGAGTACTGTTAGTTTTCGAGTTTAGTAGTGGTTACATATTGCAAAGGAAATCGAACTCATGCATTCAAAATGTAATATGTGAAGTTGTTTCTTTTTTATTTTCCTATGCTTCATTTCACTACAGTATTTTAAATTATATACTTGCACCTCTTAAAATTTTATTTGAATCAATTGCAACTTTGAAGATAAACATTTAGAGATATCAGTGTTTTATAAAGTGTTAATAAAATCTGTACACATCTTCTTTTCACTACCTCAAAGTATCGTAAAATCAACTTACAATAAGGGTTTAATTTATATCGTAATAAAAGATAGATTGAACGCAAAACAATGATGGGAATATATATACTTGAAGATTAGATTTAAAATTGTAAATGCAACACAGGAGATTAAGATACAATGCCTTGCGAAGAATAGTGTAATAGACAGACGCGTCAGTTTTATTAATCAGATGAGGATCATATAGTTCAAACAAATTAGAGCACAAAGAAAGCTTTTTTATGTATGGAGCTTCAGTAAAATGGTGTTGTACTTTTTCTGTATTTATGTACTTTTGGCTGAAAAAATGTATTTATGTTTTTCTATTAAATAATATGAGCGTATATCAAAAACAAAATGATATAAAATTCAAAATTGTTTTTGGCTTTATAAAACCGACAGAATTTGAATAACTTACCATAAAGTTTCTACTCTTGTAAGGCTTTTTTCCAAAACTCCGACGTACGTATTATATAATATGGAAGAAGAATTTGTTAAAAAATAAATAATACAATATTGCTCACCAAGTATGAATTAAGCAATCAATTTTCAATTTCATTTAAACACAATTTTAGTTTTGACGAGCTAATTTACGAGTATAACCTAAAAGATTGAATACGAATCTTTCTGTTGTCCATACGAAAGTTTGGTCATAATGTACAAAGACAACAATTAATGTAGTTTTTAGCTACACGCAACCAAATGAGAAGCAAATGTCATGTTTCAACTTTCATAAACTAAACTCGTCAACTAACAGTACTCATATTTAAGAGTAATTCCATGTTTGTATGTTAGAGAATCCAGTTTCATTACTTTTGTGTGGCTGTGATGAGTATATGTGAGAAAGAAAATGAAGTCTATATCAAAGTGATGATTTCGGCATGCGCGGAATATATCCAATATGCAACTAATTTTACTCTGCAGTCTGCTCACAGGACCTGCAAATTCGAGCAAGAAACGATGCATTTATTAATGTTATAGACTAAACCTTGTAGTAGACTACATCTAGAGCAATGTTAACAGCTATTTAAATATTTAATGTAATGTATAGTTTATACTTAAGGACTTAAGATATAGTTTATTTAAATTGACTATATATAGACTTTTTTTGCTAAAGGTTGAATTTTTTTATTTACATGTGTGTACAAGACGTCTAAACACGTGGAAAGCAGAGATGAGGGAAAAGTTCACTTTGTGGCAGTGGTTCCCAACCGGTGGTCCGTAACAGTCTTGGAAGAAGCCCTCAGAAAAAAAAAGAATTCCAAAAAATAGAAATTTGAGCGTTGAAAAAAGGCGTTTAACGAATTTTAGAAAAGAAATTATTTGACAGAAAAATTTATTTTTCATTAATCCAAAAAACACGATTATAATTCTTACATTATGGAAAATACCCGTCAAGCTGAATCTTAGGTAAAATTTTGAAGTGTATGTTTTAAGATAACGATAAAGTTATTCAGTTTTTTCAAAAAAAGTGATTTTTCGAAAAAAAATATACAATTGCAATTAAATAATAGAAATTGTAGAGCGTAAGCTCTTTCAGTTGGCACCAGAATCACTTCATTTGCTTGAAAACCAGTTGAGAAACAACTTTTTTTGCAACTCATCAATTTAAAAATAACGGGAAATTCCCAATTTTCTGAAATTTGTCCTGGGGTCTTTTTTTAGTAAAAATTCTGAAACAAAATTGAGGTGACATTTCTCATAAGTACCTATCCGTAAAAAAATTTTGAAAAAAAAAATCCATGACCTAAAACCACGTCGATTATTTTTATTTGGTCGATTTGACATGGATTTAGCCAAATCAATACCTCTTGTAATGTAAACGTAATTTTTTATCCTTTAAAGAGAGTTATATTTCAGAGATTTGGATAAATCTTCATGTGTAAATAGGGTAAATGAAATTTCGCACTGTGCAATTTTGTGATGAGGAAATACTTTAAGTTAGAAAGAGGGTCCGTGAAATGTTCCAATTTTTAGGTTAGGGGTCCACGGACTTCTAGGAATTGGGAACGACTGCTTTATGAGGGACTAACAAAAAAGAAGAGCAGTCACTGGTGAAATTTCACTACTTTTATTTGGAATTTAAATTTTTACAAAATTAAAAAAACGTGGTTTTTTTTTCAAACTAATTTTATTTTTAAACAAAATCCAATGCAAATTATCCGTATTTCCAATGAATTGAATGACTAAAATGGTGTTTTAAATTTTATATATAAGATACTCTGAACTTACTTCTTGTTCTCAAAGTTTTCAAAATTCTCATGAACTTTTGATGAAAAAACTCAAATTGTTTTAGTAAAGTTTTATATTTTTAGTAAAGACAAATTTATCCCCCAATTATGTATTTTTAGTGTTTTTTAAATTGAAAGTTTTAATTCTTAGATAAAAATTTATTCATTTTTAAATGAAATAGCCACTATAAACGCCAAACAGTAAACTGTAGTGCCAAATTTTATGCCTCTAGTGGTCTTAAAATCGTGCCAAATAAAATATTGTTTATTCTCTAGTTCTAGGTTTTATAAAATATTTTTGGCATAAAACAGAAACAAAATAGTTAATTTTTTTTACAATAAAGTTTAACGTAATTTTAAATAAGTTTCTAAAATGTAAGTCTTCCAAATGTCCACCTTTCAAAAATGTCCTTTTTACATCTTTCTTTATTAAATAAAATATTTTCACTTTATTTTGATTTATCATGTCCCTTAAAGCCTTGTAAATATTAATTATCTCCTTATTATTTTCTTAGCGTTCCTACCATGCCTAGTCCTATAGGTGACGGTTAAAATCAAAGTTATAATGTTTGTATTTTCGTTGTGCCATATTCCAACTTTTTCACAACTTGGAAGTTTCACCCACATTTGGAAACTGTTCTCAAGAACACTAATCAGTAAAATTAACCTGTTTATTTCATCTCTGCTTTCTGCTTCACCACGGTATTGGAACTGTACTCAAGAAATATCATTTTCGCTTCAAATTCACTATTCGAGCGGCATACTTGTGACGAGTGGATGGTTCATGTTTTTCCTGCGTTTCGGATCATATTGGTGAAAACGGGATTCCAAAGAAACGTCTTGTTGGTTTTTGTACAGTTCAGTAGAGTATCGCACCAAATGTACAGTTTATCCTCCTTAAATAAGTAATTTATATGAAGAAGTTTTCATATTAATTTTTTAATAAAAATTTATAATGAACATGACTTGTGCTTATTCCTATTCATTGATTATTATACTTTAGGGCGTTTCAAAAGTCTATGGGATATTTTTACGAATTTTTCAGATGCCCCTCCCTCCAGTAGGTGCCATTGAATGTTTTTCCAATAGGATCTTGAGACAATGGTATCCCAAAGATGATGTATAGGTTTTAATTCGATATTGACTGCGTTCAGGTCCATAAAATTGAAAAGAACCAAGAAGGACGATATTTTCAATATTTTCCATATACTTTAACATGGGAAGCATACTTCTGAGGGGCGCGGGGGACGAAAATTGTCCTAGAGACCTGAAAATTTGCAGGTAATAATTTTTTAGTATTTGTGTAACAAAACTTGAAAAGGGCATTAGAGAAATTTGAAAAAAAATTTGAAACACCATACATGCAAATTTTGAAATGAAAGATAAATGAACCTTAGATGGCTAAAATTGATCAGTTTGACAGATTTAAGAATTAAGTGGGGTTGAGGAGACAACTCTTGCGTGTTTGGATATCTCACTTAAAGTTTAACCAAAATTTTAAGATGCTCTTTAAAACACGGGATTTGAACGGATCATCTAAGCATATCAATGACTCAAAAACTTTCAACCCTTCCTACAGCAATTTCAGATAACCAATAGATAGGTATATTTTTAATATTGAGGCCTCTCGCCTTTTTGTTGAGTTTGCTTATTATATCTACAACGCCTTAAATGTAACCTTCCAATAGCAATTTTTTTACATACATTCCTTCGAGGTTCAAATAGTTGTAAAATTGGAAGTAAAAATATTTCCAAATCAATTTAATCAAAAATAATAATACAGTGTTTGCCAAGCAGAGGACTTTTTTGGATGTATAGTCTTTGAGAATTCTGCATGAAAACCATCATACTGTGCTTGATGTTGGTAGAGTTCATTCTTCTTGAGGGGAGTTCACTTCCCATTTACCAGGTTTGTACCACAGAATGAGTTCTTGGTTGGGCGTAACCTTTACAAACACTGGACCTGTAACGAAAGTTTTTGTCAACAAATTAACAGGGTCAAAAACAATACAAAATAACAAAAATATGGAGGGCCAGGCCGAGAATTTGAGTTTCGTTTTATTTTTTTCTGAAAAATCAGAGAAGCATTTTATAAATAAGTTTCAACTTGGTCAGCTTTCCAATATGAATCTTGGGAAGTTTTTACGTATAAAGGAATAGGAATTGACTCCAAAGAAAAAAATAGGATTTCCCTGTCCCATGAACTCATCATTTGATAGTAAATTAATATGAATAAATTATTATTAGTGAAGGAAATTGGACGATATATCCTTTTGAAAAATCATATATTTTCCCTTTTTGTGCGTAGAGAAGAACCAAACTGACCCCATACCCCATTTGATTATCCGTTCCTCTCCAAGTTTGTTTTTCTAGCTACGCAACTAATATCAATGAAAGTGGTTGATTTTTGACTCATTTTATGAAAAGTGTGATGAAAGTGGTTGACTCATTTGTGATTTTTATGAAATCCAAGACTATACCGTCCTTTAGTGTTCAAAAATGTATACACATTTGAAGTATCAGCAGCTTTCAAATACGTATTTTTTCACATGGAGACAGAAAATAAGGTTACGTACTTGTGTCGATGCGTTTCGGGGTATCATTGGTGAGTGTTGATCTGACGTACGTAAACCAGAACACTCCCAATTCTGGGTCATCTTCTTTACCAAATAACGAATAAACGTATGGCTTGTTTTCCACCACGTTATAGACAACACTGAAAACAACATAAGGAATAAAATATTTTTAAGTGTTCATAAAATTTTTGCTCCTTATTTAAAGCTCTGTTCACTTTTTTAAATAGAATTGAATAGTATAGTAAAGTTTATCTCCCATCTTAATTTGTATTTGTATTTGCATTTGTATTTTATTTAACTTATTTTACTCTACGGGATAAAGAAATTTTATCGAGTTTCAAAATGAAATTTCTTTTGGAATGTATAAATTTTCAAAACTTACGAAAATCAATTGGGTATAAACAGAAAAAATAGTGTAACATAATTTTCCCTCTAATATTTTCTGTATAAAAAAAGGTTGAAAGAGTTTGATTGATAAGCTATTTTTTACGAACATCTAAATCTTTAGTATATACTCACAACTCTCTATACCGTGCTGATGAGTCCTAACAAGGACGAAACCGGTCCACGGTTGGAGGTGACGCTTGAGAGTTGTGAGTATATACTGATTGTCCGCTTAACCAGCAATAATTGGTGAAATACTCCTTTCATCTAAATCAGTGTTTCCCAACCTTTTTCGGTCCATGCCCCAGGTCTCAGTGGCATATATAGAAATATATTTTGAGGGGGAGCCAAAGTTATTTCTTAGCCCCTCCCTCCTATGTATATTTAATAAGTCTAATGAATCTTTTTAGAACATTTTTAGGTAGAATTTGCATGTTATAAAGAAGTAAATAAAGTTATGAGTAATTAAGTTCTAAGTACCAACGGGGGTCTGGGGGTCCTCCTCCAGCAAATTTTCGGAAATTTGACTCTAGGAAGCAGGTTTTTAAATAGTTTGGTACCCCTAGTTGGGAAATTTTGGATATACATTTTTAGGTAAGATTTGCATTTTGATGAACCTATTGTAAAAAAAGTTTCAAATATAAGCGTTCTAAAAACAAAGATATCTTGGGTCACATCCCCCAGAAAAGGTTTGGAAATTAGACTCTAAAAACAGGGTTTCAACTTGGTTTTGACACATACTGGTCCAGATTTCAGACATACATTTTCAGATAGGATAATAGGATCAGATTTTGATAAAATTCTTTTTAAAAAGTTTCTTTTTTTAATTTTCCCCCTGGATTGGCCCCACATGGGGGGCAATTTGGTTGAAAATTTTCAAATTGCCTCCCTAGAAAATGATATTGCCCCCCGGTGGGGCGTGCGCCCCACGTTGGGAAACACTGATCTGAATCTTTACTTAGAGACTTCTCAAAGTCATCAATCATTTAAATTTTCTCTTTTAATTACTTTTAGTATCAAATAAAGAATTTTAGTAAAACTCTTACAACATTATAAAGATTCTCAAACTGGGTTTCAAGCACTTATAACTGAAATGAGTACTTGTTTTTCTAATATTACTTATGGAAAATGAAACTTTGAGTTGTTTTATCAAAAAGTCTCCCGATACCCAGAAATATCGTAAAATGTAGCACTGGAGCAATCATTCGTTAAGTTTGTTCACCATAAATACTACAAGTTAATAAGGAAAACAAGTTTTACAGAACTAAAACTTGCCTCTAACTTAAGAACTATGAATTTTAAATTCTCAGCTATACAGGGTGGTCCTAAACTCGTGGTACAAACTGGGTAGGGTAGGTAGAGTACATCAAGACGAACAAGAATTGGTATTGAAAGGGGGGTCGCAGTTACACTGTTAAAGAGCTAGGACCTAATGTAGTGCGAGAGCGTTACAAAAGGACGTTTTGCCAAGGCCCGTTTAACGAAAAAAAACATAATGAAATGCAAAAATTTATTGCATGAGATACAGCAGTATCCGTACTACTTACACCATAAATTTGATAGAAATTGGACCACTTGCTAAACCGTAGGGTGAGTTTTAAAACGCGCAGTATTAATCTTTTAGCCAAAGAATGGAGTTCCCTTAATGGTATTTAGAAAAATAATGATCGGGGAAGGAATTTTCAATGATCATACAGTTTCAATGATCAAATTATTCCCGACGATTCACTTAGATACACACGTGCACTTGATAAATTTAAAAGTTTTTTTAATGGCAGGTTTCTTTTCTCTAAGATGGTTGATGATAATTAGTAGACTTGCTGGACATTTTTTGAAAACATTTCGATTAAATTATTGGTAAGCTAAAAGGAATAATTTAGTAACAGTTTTATTTGATATTTTTGTAGTAATGGTCCGAATTAAGTTATTGATAAGTTAGAGAGATAAAAAGTTTCGATATTAAATTATCATTAACTAAGCATACAAGTTCAAGTTTTTATTGAATAGTTAAGATAAAACAAGCGAGCTCTGCTCGCTAAGATCGCGAAGCGATCTTCAAAGAACTGCGAAGCAGTTCCGGGGGTTGGTGAGCGATAGCGAGCAGGGGGCAGAGCCCCCTAGTCTCTTTAAAAAAACGTAGTTAAATCAGTTCCTTATATGGGTACACTGTAAAGTGATGATCAAAATGTGTTTTTTCTCTTGTAATAGGAGAAGCTTAACAAAAGATGTTACCAGAATTTTACAAAAAGCAAAAAAAGTTACAATATTTTTTTTTGTTTTTATGATTATCGACTTGAAGCACGATATTTCGGTCCCTCACTTGTGCTTGTGATCCAGCTTAGACACGGTCTCTATGACGTCATAGAAGGAGATGTTCCTGGCAGTGGGCATGCGTACTTTCCAAGTTCGCCCCAGATCCACGTCTTTCCCTATCCACACAGAGTAGGTCACCACGAACTTCTCTCCACGAGTTTCCTGGAGGTGGTGGAGGGCATCTTCCTCTGAAAGAAGGATTAAAACGTTTGAAAAGAAGTAGTCACGTCTCCATTATTTAACGCTCCCATGATACGGATTTGTAAAACTGTATTTCATATGTATACTATATCCATTGAGGTATCATAAAGAATACTTCCACTTTGTAAAAGAATATCAAACACTACTATCTTGGGGGATGAATTTGAAAAGAAAAACACCTAATATTCGTTTTTACCCTTTGGCTTCGAAATCACTAAAAAAAAGAATTGCGATTTAAAGACGTAAGTTAAATTAAAAAGAAGCAAAGTTCACCATTTGTTGGAGTCTTCTGGCAATGTTTGGAACTGATGTTGACGAGGCTCTGCATTTTCAACGCTGGAAGAATGTAGTAGTCTTTCTGAATGGACCCCCATGATCCAGAGCTCCCTTGGTTGTTAACCAGGACGTTCAAAGCTCCAGGCATGTTGAAATAGTCTTTGTAGCTGTCATTACCTAACATGGCCTGCAAAGTTAAGGTAACAGTAATAAGGAATAAGTTTTATAGGAAACTAATATGGCATTTGAATACTTTTTGTCAGTGGTTTCCAATAGGGGCTACATGGAATGTTTTACATTTTATATACAGGGTGCTTCAAAAGTCCGTTTCACGACTTTAATTTGAAAAAAAAACGGCTCTTACGGTCATTAAAGTAGGGTCTACTCTACTCCAAGGTAGCATGAAGTATTCATTGAGATAACTTATAGCGCCCATAGTGGCGAAAGAACATAGTTACAAAAATTTAATTACTAAACTAAAGAAGATAGATTCAAAAACTTTAATGAGAACATTGTTGTCATTATAATGAAAAAGTAACTGAAAAAAATAGGTAAAAGTATTAAGGAGAGAATGAGTTTTAGGAAACAAATGTATATGGCATTTGAATACTGTTGGTCAGTGGTTTCCAATAGGGGAACCATGGTATTTTACATTTTATAAATAGTTTGACATTAATTTATTTAAAGAAATTACAATAGATCCAGTCTAAAAAATAAGTGTAAAAAGTAAATAAATAAATAAAAGTAAGTAAATAAATAAAAAATAAATTTGGAACTAAAATAAAAAATTCTGGGATGAAAATTCTTTGATCTGAGAAGAAGGAGGCAAGAAATTGCTCATTTGAGTTATTGATTTTTAAATTGTGTCAGTCTTTTTTGGGACACCCTGAACATACGATAGATCCAGTCTGAAAAATAAGTGTCTTCTGAGGGGAATGGAAATTGAGAACTCTAAACACGGGAGAAACTTAATTGAACCCCCCAAAACAACAAAAGCTGTACTATCTTTAAACTAGTATTTCTTTTACTCAGATAACAATTTTAAAAGTGTGGGATTTAGCGGCTTGAAGTAAAGCTTAAAAAAAGGACATTGAGTCTAACCTAATTGAGAACCACCGATTTGGGTTGCTATTATTTGGTTTTTAAAAAGATTTTCACTCTTTTTAAACATACCTGAGCGACCATAGCAGTCGTTACAAGGTTCTCAACGCTTCCGTTTCTGAATTGACGCTTCTTCAGTTCGTCCTGCATATCCTTGACGACCCTCTCGTCCAGTTCCAAGTCGGGGGAGGACAAAAACAAGCACTGCATGGCCATCGAAGCAATCGCTTGCGTATCTGCAAAACATTGTTATAGTAATAACCTTGCCATTAGTTTTATTTTATTTATATTTGTGTAGTTTTTCATTCAATCAGCCGTTGAATTTTCAACGAGTCTTAAGAGAATTAAACCCAATTTACATGATACTGATAGCTAATATGGTAAAGATCGCGTGGGCCACGCGGTTATTGACATGCTAACCAACTAATGTTATCTTAGCATATTAATGTTCAGAAAGCATATAATGCATATAAATGTGCATTAAATGTCCCTTCAGAAAGTAGTTCTTTAGTTTCGTTTATCTTTTAAAACATTTTGAAATTTAAAAAATCGAAAGGGAAGGTTAAGAAAATTCTGTAAATCTAATGATAAACTCTTGAACGCAAAGTTTAACGTAGTAATTTAGTAGAATGTAGTTTTTCTATACTTCCAGAATGTTGATCATTCCAGTAAATAGAACTCTTCGTATTTGCTGAACCGTCCAGTATATGGGAACACTAGCATAGCGTGAATTTTGAGCATCACGTATCTACAACAGTCAGTGCATAGCTATTTTCAAGATTCTTCGCTGAAAAATCCCGTATTTTCTCAGCTATTGTATGGAAACAAATCATAATATACTGATCAGCCAACGATAGTAAAAGGGTCACGTGATTTTTACAGACTTTGCACGGCCGATAGTCGGGTAACCGTTGATAGTTTGGGTATTGTTTCTATATACAAGCAAATGTCTCTTCCTCTTTCGATCAACTGTGCCCCTCAACTTCCACCTGTCTCCCCTCCGAAATACTAGTTCCAGCGTTGTCAAAATTCCGTGATCCTTTTACTATCGTTGGTTCAGCAGTAGTTTGTCCTATCGGTGTAAAGCTCCTATTCCTTTTCGTAAATCAGCATGCTAGTGAGTTGAAATTTAACTCATTACTAATAAATAACCACGTAAAGGATGTGTGGTAATTCATTTTAATGCTGTGATATTTATGTTCTATTTTTCATTGTAATTTAGTTTGATTGAAGGACACCATAACATCCGAAGGAAGTCGCGTGGACTCTGATTTGGTTGATATCTGGGGACAATCGAAGAGATATAACGACAAATTTGGATCCTAAACAGGATGCATGTGAAGATGATAGAACCGGAAAAGTCACGAGACACTTCGATATTTTGTTCGATTTTTTAAGGTCTTATTTCAGAATGAATCTGGTATTTTAGGACTTCTGTAGATCTTATTGTTTTGTAATATTTTGGAAATCAAAAACGGTATTCCTATTTTCTTTAAATCAGAAATATATCATGAAATTTATTAAAATATGATTTTGTTGATAATGAGGAAGTTGCATGATTTTTTTATATTTTTTAAATCGATTCTTCTTGCAAAAATAAGCAACTACCCAAAGTTTAAGGCCGATCGAGAAATTTTTTGATTGCCAAAAAATTAACAAAAATCCACTTTTTAAAAGCGCGCGAAAACGCCAAGAGTCTGGGATCATCGTATGTTGACGTCATCATGCGATACACATTTTTGGAAAGCAATGGAGTTGATGGTATGATTGTTGCCATCTTTAAACAATAAACGTTTTCAGTCACGTGTTTTTTTCTCGACTTTTAAATTAAAATATTTTACCTGTACATTTTTTTGAAAAATTGACTAGATATTTCTTTTTACCATACAAAAAACCATACGGAACACTTGTTTGTTTTAGAAAATCATGCAGCTGACACATGCAACTTCTTTACAGAACGCAATTTTGGGACATAACTCAAAAAAGTTCAAATACCTATTATTTTTCTGCATGACAAATTATAAAAAAAGCATTTTTGATCAAGTTACTGAGAAATCAGTCATAAGATACTATTAGACCTAGAAAATTATAATTCCAGACAAGTCATCGTTATAGACAGTTTGCCATTACCGGCTTTGAAATCATCTAAGGGCCTACTGGAACTATCGTTATGGAGAGTTCTTTACACACGGGGGAGGGTTTCACTATAAAACCTTACTTGAGGATTTTAAGGAATTCAAAAACCCGAGTTTAAAGTTTACCAAAGCAATGCTCAAAATTAAAAAAGTTGACATCAATAACACTACCATCACTTACTTTAATTCGTATTAAATAGTACTAGTCCATAAAAAAACAAAGGAAATTCCGATTTCTTATCTGATCCGAACACCAACCTGTCCAGAAGGGTCTTTGAGCAGACTCATACGCATCGGAAACTCTCTGGACATCTCTGGGGATCATCTTGGCCCCTGCGTTACAGAGGGTGAGGATCTCGAAGGGGTTGGGGAAGTGGGTGGCCTCCACCCTGGATCGCAGTTCGGACAGTAGGTCCCGACCGAAGAAATCTCGAGGGTCCTCACAGGTGACTAGAAGAGCCTGGATGTACAGGGCAAGCTCCTGACTGCGCAGAGTGCTGTTCCTGCAACACATAAGGATATCACTGTAAAACAAATACGGCACTTTACACAAAAAGTGATGGGTATAGAAATTGCCTCCATTCATGGAGAGATGTTACACCACGATAAGGAGGGATCCCCATCTAGACTCGAAGGAAGGTCCCTCCGAGGGGAGGGAGGTTATGCTACGGAGGGACCTTTTTCCAAGTCTAAGAGGGGAGGTCCTCTCTCTCCATTTATGTAGGCAATTTTTACCCACCATTTTTAGAGTCAAGTTATTTACAGTGAAGGTAGAGTATACAGGGTGTTTCAAAATTGCGTTGCACGGCTTTTATTTTGAATCAGCCCCTCCTAGGGTCAAGGAAGTAAGGTCTACCCCTAGGTAAGTGACCCTGGAGAACCCTTTGAGAGGACTTACAACGCCCCTAGCGGCGACATTAAAAAGTTAAAAAAAAATTAATTTAAAAACTAAAGGAGATAGAGCAAAAATCTCAGTGAGAGTATTGTTGCCAACGTCAAGAAGAACTCATTGAAAAAAATTTGATCAAAATATCTTGAATATTCGCGGAGATATTAGCATGTGAAAATAGCACTTTTTCAGGGGTCAAAAAGTAAAAAGTTCACATATTTGCAAATTTTTTTGATTTTTTGATTAAATTTTGTGTTCTTTCAACTAAAAAACACAAAACTACACAATTTCACTGAAAAATTTGCAAATATGGAACTTTTTACTTTTTGAACCCTGAAAAAGTGCTGTTTTCACATGCGTTTTCAGTGCTGTTTTCACATGTTTTCACATCCGCGAATATTCAAGATATTTTGATCAAATTTTTTTCAATGAGTTTTTCTTGACGTTGGTAACAATACTCTCACTGAGATTTTTGCTCTATCTCCTTTAGTTTTTAAATTAATTTTTTAACTTTTTAATGTCGCCGCTAGGGGCGTTGTAAGTCCTCTCAATGGGTTCTCCAGGGTCACTTACCTAGGGATAGACCTTACTTCCATGACCCTAGGAGGCACTGGTTCCGAATAAAAGCCGTGCAACGCAATTTTGAAACACCCTGTATAATTGGGAATTAGGTGGCGGGTATTTTAACCCAAGAGGACGCTTCTTGTTACACGAAAACATGCGCCGGGCCTCTCAGACCCGGTAGAAAGTTTCCCTCTAAAAATGAAGTTAAATGTAAATTTTAAATAGTGTTAATAAATAATTTTATGATAATTATTTTTCGACCCTTTGAATACTACACCGCCTGTGATTACCAATGGGAACTTTAAGTTGGCAAGTACTTAAAAGGGTTAAAAAGAATACATAATAGACCTGCAAAAAAGGGGGAGCAAATATTAGACCGCATTTCCTGAGAGTCACTAAAAATTTTCAGAAACACGGACTTAAAAAAATTCAAGGTAATTTTATAATGACTTTTGTGTGTAACTTTTGTTTTTAAAGAAATATTAATACCAAATTCTGTTCATTAGTGCTGTAATCAATGATTCAAATAAATACCCGCATAAGAACTTTTTATTCCGTTGCAGTATCTAATCAAAAACTAAAAAAGACATCAGTTATCTAGGTACAGAATCTTAATATCAGAAAAAGAAGTTTCTATGGTCCGACCACCACGAGTAAAACTTTGGAAGAAGTTCGAATCTATAATAGTCACGCAGTCTCTAATAATTGCACACAATCTCCCTACATTAAAAAAAGTAAGTCCCCGGTAAGTGGACAACTAGTTGGTGAGCGATAACAAACATGGGACAGAGTATGAATCACCATCCCCCCCAAATTTAAGGGAATATCTCATTTCCATAAAAATCGCCACAATATTGAACGACGTCAAAAGTTTTCTTCTTGTGGCGGTCGGACTATAGTTGGTTTGAACTAAAGAAAACGTGACTCACCCACTGAGTTCGAAGAGCAGCTGTATGCTCAGCTCGTAGCTCATCTCTTCCCCAGTCCTGTTTCCTGGAGCGAAGAATCCCGGTTCGGCCAGAAAGATGGCGGTGGAGATCCGGTGCAGCTGAGGCCCCCACCTGTTGTTGGTGGAACCGTTCTTCCTCTGGTCCAGCAGCCATCGGATGCCCTTGTGGACGGCTATATCTCGTGGGTCTGGAGGTTTCTGTGTGGCTGAAAAAAAAGGCTGTCAAAATGTTGATCAGTTTTTCATTGCACTTTTACTTCCTAGAAGGAGCCTGAACAAGTAATGTTGATACTTGCGTATTATAGAGGACTTAGCAGTGCCGGCCGAAATTTGGATAATGTCAGAGCGAGTAATAACAGATTTTAAATCGCAACCCTTTAAAATTTGCGTCTGAAGCCAGGCACCAGAGATTCGAACACATGGATGTTTGAGAGGATGGAGATGGATGAATGAGACCCCCTGGGTTTGTGGATGCGGATGTGTGTTTGGTTTGGAAAGCAGTGCTGAACTCTGTGGCTTTGGTGCACAGGTAGTACAAAAGTACCATACAAATACTGGCAAACAATAAGTATGGTGACTACAAGTCCCAATTTCGACAGGACAGTTCAGTTTTTTTATCTGTCTGTCCCACTGGCCAAATTTCCGGCTGTTTGGTTAAAATCCCGCTATTCTGACCAATTTTCATTAAACGAAAACTTACATATAAAACAAAAACGTAGATTTTTGTCACTTTATAGGGTATAAGTTATTTTACAAATGATCTTAATTGATGGACTAAGTTAATATGCGATGATGCGATAAAATTAATAATTAAAATGATAAAAACGATAAAACTAAAATGATAAAAAAATATTGCGTCTCAGGGTTGAATCCAAGTTACAGTTAGTTTTGTGCAGGTTTTTTTTCTAGAAAATTCTGAGGGGCAGCAAAAAGGGGGTTTGTCCTAAACGTCAAAAATTGAGTTGAACCACTATTTAATACACGTTTTTGTGTTACATTCTTACAATACTTAAACATGCCAAACTTCGGATCAATGCCGAGGCCGCTATAAAATGCAACTGAAATTATTTGCTGCTTCAGATGGAGATAGAAAAAGGGAGAAGGGACAGCGTGTCCTCCTTTTAGAAAGTTGTTGCGAGTGAAGTTAAACATTCGCTTACAATTAATGATCCAACCATCCAAGTGACAGTGCAACTCATTTCCCATTCAGGAAGTAGATGGTTAAAAAACTAAAAACCGTATTTTAGATTGCGTAATAATATCCACAGATTTCTGATGTGACAAGGATTACGTATACAGGGTGATCGAAAATTACGTGGACAAACTTCGCATGGGGGTAGAGGGGACCTAGACAAGCCTATTTTGAAAAACTAGAGAGGGCGCAGATTCAACGTTAAAGAGCTAGGACCTAATGTAGTGCGAGGGCGTTACAAAAAGCGGTTTTTCCAATGACCGTTTCCCAAAGCAAAACATAATAGCATGAAAAAAAATATTGCATGAGGTACAGCAGTATCCGTACTACTTCCACCATAAATTTGACAAAAATCGGACCATTTGCTAAACCATAGGGCGATTTTTAAAACGTGCAATAATTAATCTTTTAGCCAAAGAATGGAGTTCCCTTAGTGTAATGGTATTTAAAAAATGATGATCGGGGAAGGAATTTTCACTGATCATGCAAGATCCCTTATTTGTTTAAAAACTGTATGATCATTGAAAATTCCTTCCCCGATCATCATTTTTCTAAATACCATAAAGCTAAGAGGGAACTCCCTTCTTTGGATAAAAGATTTATACACTACGCGTTTCTAAACCCCCCCCACGGTTTAGCAAGTGGTCCGATTTTTGTCAAATTTATGGTGGAAGAAGTAAGGATACTGCTGTACCCCCTGTAATATTTGTTTCATTTTATTATATATGTTTCGTTAAACGGTCCTTGGATAAAACCGCTTTTTGTAACACCCTCGCACTACATTAGGTCCTAGCTCTCTAACGGTGCATCTGCGCCCCCCATTCCTGTGCGAAATATGCTTGTCTAGGTCCCCTCTACCCCCATGCGAAGTTTGTCCACGTAATTTTCGATCACCCTGTATTAAAACCCGTTTAATCTTCTATATCAGTTCAAATAATGCAGAACGCTGTTTATACCCGAGAATCAACAAATAATGCTGCTCTGCAGAATCCATCTGTGCAATATTTATGATAATGATGATATCACCACAAATAAATAAAAACATTAATAGAGTAACATGACTTGCTTGTCTTTACATCATAGTGTTAAGACATTTATTAACATTATTGCTCAATTATCTTCATAATTTTATTTAAAACGTATGACTAATATATTTTTAGTCAACATATAAACTTAAATATCTGTGTACTCAGACCATTATCTTTCGCCCCCCCCCCCTTTCGATTAAGTAAAACGGAAAAACGATTGACCCGCTATAAAACTTGGAAAATTCTTTAATTCACCTTTATAATTTCAATAATGAAAGAGATATCAACCTCATTTTCTAAGTGAATCTAATTAGTGAAATAATTTTATACACTGAATAGCAAAACTAATAAAGAAAAATCCAATAAACATTAAAAAACACTTTATTTTTCACCTAACACACAATCATATTTGGTTACAACGATTGATAGTTTGACACAAGTTATATACACTCTCTTTTGAAACAAAAATTATATAAAGTCAAAGTTTTAAATATGTGACTCAGAATTCTTCCATTTCTTTCTAACATTGGGTCTAGAACAGTTATATTAACTTTTGTGTTTCTACGAATCACGAATCTACGTTTTTCATTTCAGAACGAAAAAATATGAAACTCTTATATGCTTAAAAAAGGGCGCCCTCCCCTTTTCCAATATTATGTTTCCAGGCTAGTTTCCCATTTTCTGTTTTATTTTTTTTCTGATAGAACATGGTGAAAAAAGTTGTTATAAAAAATCCCGATGTCACTACGACTTTAATTTAATTTTTTTATTTATTTTTTAAGATGATGCGCAGTCGCAGTGCTTTAAAACGCACCAGCGCGCAGATATGTCATTTGGTCGGAGCCGAGATTTCGCCGATTCGCGCGCGTTTATTTTTCCAATTGAAAGCACGTGCATCCGTAAAAAAGAATGGATTCCGAAGTAAAAAAAACCTTATGAATATTGCATTGTGCCAGGATATACTTCATCAACTGTAAAAACACCAAATAAAATAATCTTAATCGTTCCAATAAAAGAAAAATTGAGGAAGTAATGGTTCAAAGCCTGTATGAAATGAAGGATCAAAAATGGGCTCCGCTACTAAACTGTACTGTTGTACTGTTGTAAAAACGAACTGGCCGATAAATTGGCCAAGGAGGGTTGTGATATTCAGACTCCCTCTTCCACTGCCCTCTCATACCCAGAGATATACTCTATCAAGAAATCGAAAAGGATGGCGGAATGGTTGGTTCCTCCCGTCCATCATTGGTACATGGGCAGAAAACCCGGTTGGACCTTGTCCCTCGTCTCTGATAGAGGATCACAAACCGTCCTTTCCAGACTTGTCAGCGGACACGTCAATAGTCTCTCCTTCAATGGAGGTGAGAAGCACTTTACCACTTGCTTAAAATGCCAAAACCATCAGGCTTCTCCCGAACATATGCTCGACTGTTTGGGACACACAGGGAGGGATGTCTATTCGGATCCTCTTTTTGTGTTGGACTTCCTGAGGATCAACGGTTTGATGGAGTTGGTCTGACTTCATCAGACATGGAGGATAAGAAACAACAACAACAACAACACTGTTGTGACCATGAAGTATTTCTTATTCAAGAGCATTGAACTGCTGTTATTTATTGATTCATGTGATATTTACCAGAGAAACTGACACATATTTTGAAACAGCTGTAGTAAGAGTCCTCTAGTTGCCATGTGTAATAGGGTGTATCGAAAAAGACTTTTTTTTTATTTTGATGATGCCTTAGTGCGCAAAAATTGTCTAAGGTGGCAGAGAGTACCTGTGAATTTTTTAGAATTTTCGGATAATATCTTGAGGTGCCGCCAAGGCCCTGAAGGTCCCCCATGTTAATCCAATGGCGCGCGCAAGCCAAAAAGGCCGAAAATTGGTTTTTCGCCCCTCATTTCTACCCTAATCACACGACGAATGTCTTCACTCGAGTTATGGGCCCTATATGATCTAGGCTATCCGACCAAACTTGAATAATAGCCTAAATCTCTATATTACGTTTTTTTGTATGCTCCAATTTCGTCGAAAATCGCGTACATAAAAAACATAATAAAATGAAAAACATCTACTACTTCTACTTCTAAAACTACAACTACTTCTTACTACTTAAATCCTCAATGTAATAGAAATCGGACCACTTGCTAAACCGTGGGGTAAGTTTTAAAACGTGCAATATTAAACTCTTAGTCAAACAATGGAGTTCCCTTAATGGTATTTAGAAAAATGATGATCGGGGAAGGAATTTTCAATGATCATGCATGATCCTTTATTTGTTTCAAAACTGTATGATCGTTGAAAATTCCTTCTCCGATTATCATTTTTCTAAATACTATTACACTAAGGACTAAGGGAACTCCATTCTTTGGCTAAAAGATTAATACTGCGCGTTTTAAAACTCACCCCACGGTTTAGCAAGAGCTCCAATTTCTATCAAATTTATGGTGTAAGTAGTACGGATACTTCTGTACCTCATGCGATAAATTTTTTCATTTCATTATGTTTCGTTTCGTTACGCAGGCCTTGTGAAAACCGCCTTTTGCACAACGTTCGGTCCTGCATCTGCGCCCCCTCTAGTTTTTCAAATTATGCTTGTGCTGGGGCACACTTTATCCTCTTAGTTTTATGTTAAAGTTAATTTAATATCATTTCATTAGTGGTTAGTTTTTGCGTTGTGTTAATATAATTCTGACATTAATAACTTAATAATATAATAACAACTCAATTGTAATAATAACCCAGGACCTAGACTTTCCCTAACCCACTGATTAGAATGACACGAATAATATAATAAACACAATTTTATTAAAGTTAAATAATATATATGTTTACAAATGATTATATACAGATGAACAGTTCTCAATAAGTTTAATTTTAAATCTTGCTTAAATACTATATTGTCATATTAATCTAAGTTCTTATAATATTAAATAATATAGATTACACACTTTAAAATAATTATTATACAATTAATATAAACGGGGAGAGAGAAAGAGGGAGTTGAGAGTGACTTACCCCAATTCGTTGTCATAATGATGTTCGGTTTGTTATCCATGTTATCCATTTGTCTTAATTTATAGAGTTCACATATATTTCAGGAAAAGGTCCACTATTTAGTTTTAAAATCTTTGTCTATAGCACTGACAATATAAATAATCACACACATCACCTTTTCTGCTATACATGGCAATGACGACTTTCGAACTATCCCTTTGAGTCCGTTTAGTACTTAAGTTACCATCTTTGAAAACTTCAACACACTCCGTACTTTTTTATAAATTTTAGTATTTCCCAAAAAGCCACGATTTTCTTCTCCCAGGACTTTTATCAACTTTTCCCCATTGTCCCAAAATCTCCAATCCTGGGGTTTTTACCGCCTACCTATGGTCCTAACTCCACCCTTCTGGATTTCCACTGGTTAATTCTCCCCCCTTGGTCAAATCAGATCAACTTTGAAATTCTAAAGGAACTGTCTCATAATTTTCTGTTCCCCTCGATTGCGGCTCCTTTTTGCCGAGTACGCGTCTTTTATCTACCTCCGATTTCTCCTCAACACCTGGGCTTATTTAATTCTATCAGACCAAAATTCCGCACCTGACCTAATAATTTAGCCCCCCACACAATTCTCCCTTCTACTCTCTGAAGTTACCCTTTATACAATTCCGCCGGATATAAAAAGAGATCAACAATAGCCCGCGTTTTCAAAGGACCCATTCGGACCCTCGCTGGACTCTCGGACTCACAACATCTCCATAAAACATGTCACTGTTATATGTGTTCCTTTGTGGTCACTCTCCCTGCTTAGCGCGCGGAATTAAGCTCTAAAAACTAATGATGAGAATTAGCTTCTCATCGCTTGTCTAGGTCCCCTCTACCCCCATACGAAGTTTGTCCACGTAATTTCCGATCACCCTGTATTCGGACCGTATTGCAATCCTCACCTTACAACTAACTGAATTGAGAAACCGTTTCTATACTTACCGTAGACTGCTTAGTTACCATGTAGTCGGCGAAGACTGTTGCTTCACTAGACTCTTGTATTGGGTTGTCCCATGAGTTCTGTTACTTTTTACGAAGTTTCGTATTTGAAAATTTTTTATGAAAAACTGGCAATAGGTGGATATTTGAAACAAAGAGGATTTTGATCTATGTATATTTATGAACATAATGTGTGATTTTGGTAGTTCTCGTGATATTATTTCTTTTCAAAATGGTGGTTTGAAAAAAAGACCGCAAACGACGATTTTCGCGTAATTTTTTTCTTTTGTTTAAAAAAACTAGGAAGAATGCATAATTCATGGCTAAAAAAAGTTTTACTATATATTTGAAATGTTTAGATTAAGATGTCATAGTTTCAGGATAATTCATTAAGTTTAACTTAGGGAATTTCGGTCTCAAACATAACATCTAATGCAAAAAACGTACCTCAATAATTTTAGTCATTTCAAAGAAATTTGCACAAAAAACCATCAAAATCAACAAAAAAGCTTACAGATAGACCCAAGTATTCAAAATATGCAGTTTATTAAATTCTCTGATTTTTTGTTAGAAAGCAGTACTCACAATTCAAGCGCGCAACGTTTTAGCTTATCAGATTTACACTCGCTGAACTTATGCTATGCGAACTAAGCAATTATTTGCTTCATACGAAAACACTACAATAAAAGCAACTCGTTGGAATTTAGAAATAAATCTATTCAACTCTATTATGAAAGGATGCTTTCAATGTTTAAACCGTTTAAACAAGCATTATAGTTCAAAAAACATCTGCCTTTTATTTGCTTCATACCAGCTGCTTAGAAAAACAATACGCGTGCTTTAAAAAACACGTGAAATTACCAATATATGAAGTTTTAAAGCCAAAATTTCCTACCATAAACATATCGAATCATCTTGAAACTATGACATCTTAATCTAAACATTTCAAATATACTGTAAAACTTTTTTAGCCATGAATTATGCGTTCTTCCTAGTTTTTTAAACAAAAGAAAAAAATTACGTGAAAATCGTCGTTTTTGGTCTTTTTTTTCAAACCGCCATTTTGAAAAGAAATAATATCACGAGAACTACCAAAATCACACATTATGTTCATAAATATACATAGATCAAAATCCTCTTTGTTTGAAATCTCCACCTATTACTACCAGTTTTTCATAAAAAAATTTCAAACACGAAACTTCGTAAAAAGTAACAGTATGGGACAACTATATCGCCTCTCCCGTGCAAGACTCACACAATTGCAAAAGTTGAAATTTTTACTCTACGGGAGCTTGGCGCGGAAGGTCTTCTAGATAGGTTGCCAAGTCGATAAAGTCGAAGCTAGAGTTTAATCTTTGGTGATTATTTCAATTGGCGCTAAGATAAATCGCCAAACAAGGCTTTTTATGTTTTAACGCGTGAATCATGGCTCATTCTTAACTCAAGTTAAGCACCTTCAGCCACAGTCAGTACTTTGGAGGGTGACCACTAAGTATTGGCACGTTCTTTTCCCCTTTCTCAATCTCATATTTGCCTACGTTTCTGGAAAGGACCTATACTTGTCATTGAAATTATTCTGCCCGCAATATAAATGTGTATAATAAAATACACAATTTAATTTTTTAAATACTTGGATTTTATCAGAAATATTTAATTTTTCTTGAGATTCTTAAACAAAATAGAAAAAGTATGAACCCTTTTTTTTTAATTTAATTAAATGGACAACCCGACTGAGGTGAGATCTTTAGGGGTCAGTGTTATATTTCTTTTTTTTTTCAATTATTAAACCTCATTTAAAGCTAAAACTATTTTCAACTTAAATATAATCTATAAATTTTAAATTAGTTGGTTGACTTTCTGTATTTTATAAAATATGTAACTTTATTACTATTTTTAAGAAATTAGATACATTTCTCTTAGTACGTGAGATCTTTAAACAACTGATCAAGTAAATAGCTATTTAATAGTAAATAGATCTCGTTATCAGTTAAGCACCTTTGGCGCGGGCAGATCTTAGGAGGGTGGTGACCACCACCTTCCGTGGTTTTTTGTTTAAGTCCATATATTTTGGCAGGCTTTGGTGAACCCAGTGATGTTACGGAACTTAGATCGTTGTCTTGTGTCTTAGATACAGAGGTCCCTCAGTCAAAAATAATCACGTAACTTTGGCTACTGCAATCAAAATTAAAGATGAAAAATGCAGACTTAATTAAAAGCAGAGCCATTTCAATCTGTATTAAAGTAATCATGACTACTTCTGGCTAAATTAAAAGTAATTATTTTCGATCCAATTTAGTAGTTGATTACGCGCATATCTTATTTTGATGGATTGTGTGACCCATGCCTCCTAACATTCTCAGCATTACCACCATCGGTTTGTTCTTTCTGCCTCTGCTCATACCTAACTTTTGCCTACTTTTCAGGAGAGTATCGACATCTATTATATGCTCCGTGTAAAGTAAAATACACGTAATTTTGTAATCACCTTTTTTAATGAATTATTTTTTTTTTCTGATCGTCAGAGTTTAATTTCAAAGACTGGTTATTGTTTCAGTGCAACCAAAAGGTATTTCATGATCATGTAGCATAATTCTCACGAGGAATGCACAGATAGTCGATTAAAAAAAGGGTTTTCATGATAATTTGTTCAGGAAATAAAGTCGACCTATGAAATCGGCTATAAAATAAACGTAATTTAATTAAAAATGTAAGTATATATCTATGATCATTTATTATTTAGGGCAGAATATTCTGATAACAGGTAGATCCTTTCCTGAAAAATAAAAGCAAATTGGCGCAAGGAAAGAGAAAAACGCAGCTATGCTTGATTTGGTCAGTGGTCACCCACCCAAATACTGACTGCACCCGAAGGTGCTTAAATTCAGTGAAGAAGTTTGGATTTTCGATATGCCAGCTAAACCACGATTTCAGATTCAAGCACATAAAGCCGTTTTTGGCGATTTTTTTTAGCGCCAATGGAAATAATCCCCAAAGATCACACTTTTGACTCTACATTTTCGACTTGGCGACCAATAAAGAAGTCCTTCCACGCAAAGCTACCGTAAAGTAGACATTTCAACTTTTGCAATTGTGTGAGTCTTGCACGGGATAGGCGATATGTCTCGGTATAGCCATATATGCAACATTTTTGTTCTATGTTCCCATTTGATTGAAATTTTCATACACCGAACAAAAAAATCGCAGAAAAAAAGGTCTGCACAAAAACAGACTTTAGTGCATTTGGGTTAATTCATAAGTAAACTTCTAAGCGCCTTACTTGATGTTGTCGTAGGTTTCGTGGTGGTGGTCGCTTTAGTCGTGGTCGATGACGAATAGGGACAGTTCATCTCGTCAGAATGATCCAAACAGTCAAAATGCCCGTCGCATTTGAACTTTTCAGGGAAGCAGCGACGTTGGTCGTTACATTTCAGCCATCCCCGTGGACAAAAACTTGAAGGAGGAATATCTAAAAAAAATTAAATTCAATTTATAAATTTTTAAATAAGATTTCATATCCTTAACTGTAACTCAATTTTCGAATAATTAACCAAACCAGTTACATATTTTTTATTATTATTATTACTTATTATTTTAAAGGTCCGTAATACTTAGTTTTGGAATCCCAAAGTACCTAGACATGTGATTTTGAGATGATATAATTTACAATTCCTTATTGCATTTCTGCATAGTTTTTAAACTACATTTTATACACTTTTAAAATGGACTTACCACAAAACATTTCGTCCGAATCGTCTATGCAAACATTTCTGGAGTCACAAAATTGTGTTCGATAAAAACACCTCCGAGAGTCTTCGGAGCAATAGTATTCATGCGAACCGCAGATGTCGATATCATCTGAACAGTACATTTCGTCCGATCCATCTTCGCAGTCGTTGGCTCCGTCACATTTCCAGTGTGGTGAAATGCACTTCTCAGTAAGTAGACATTTTCCGAACCCATCTTTACATACTTAAAAGAAAATCATGATATAAAAACTCAGCATCATATGTTGTAAAGATAAACGTTGATAATAAAGCCTTTAAAACTCAATTATAAATACAATAAGTTATATATGCGATGGTTATTTACTACACTAGGGTACATTATTTATGACACTAAGGCAGCGGTTCTTAATCCTTATACTAACTACTGTCAGGATAAATTTGATCATATGTCTTTATATTTCCACTCATAAAAGAGATAATAGTATGCTTTACATGAATGAAGTAAAAGTAAGCTGGGTGTGTAAAAGTAAGCTGGGTGTGTAAAAGTAAGGTGGGTGGGGTGGATAAAAGAAAAAATAGTTTAGTCATTAACTTTAGCACGCATGGGATCCTTCACAAATTATGTCAACCTTTTAGATAGGGTGGAGGAATATTGTATGTGTATTACATCGTGATGTTTGTTACATTGTGTTACATTGTAAAATCATATTTAAAAATTTCACTGCTGTTACAATGCTAAAAGAGGGCATTCTTTTTCTTCTTCTGCTTAGTTTGATTTAACATTAAACAAAAGTTCTAACCTTAGCGTAACGAAAATAAAGTAATGTTTGAAACATGTTAAATTTAGGTTTGATTTTTTTTCAAAAATTGTGACACCGAAATTTGTGATGCGTAAAACCCTGTTAAAACCATGTGATTGGGGGAGAGGGACTATTACTATTTAAAATAAGTATTTATATTAGTTCTAAAAATATGTAACACAATGTTTTTGAGTTTAAACACTAGAAAGGCACGAATATAGATAATGTAAGTTATCAGTATATATAATAGAGCAGTAGCGGGCAAAAGGGTAAAAGTTGATAGGATAAAATGACATCTGAAGATAATTTCTAAAAAAAGATCGTAATTTCGAAGCTTTGAATGCTTTATTGAGTAACTTTTTATGTCCATAAAAAAGTTTATTCTTCAATATTTTTAAACATCTCGCAGTTTCTGCTGCTGGAGATATTTTAAAAATCATGTTGCCCCCCCCAAGAAGTCAAACCTGAATCCGCCCTTGGTATACAGATTTGTACTAATGAAATTCTTTAAAACCTGCATTGTTTTCTACAGGGCTGCAAATTTTATTATTTCAGTTTTTATTTTCTATTAAAATTCCTATAAGCTGAACATGATTTAAACGTGTCGTAGCTGATGTGTTGCAAATGATCGCGAAACTATGAATATATTTTAATCAACGACTTTTCAAAATTTAATTGCTGATATTAAATGAAATTTGTATTATTTTTGAAAATTTGAGTATTATTTTGGTATTTCAGATTTTACTAAATAGAACAGAACTAAAAAAACCAATTCATCATAGAAATGATTAATAAAAATACAAAACACATAAACTATCAATGAAAAAACTTTAGTGCGAAGAATGCACCTGCTTCTTTGATTCCATGATTCTCTTAAAATTGGGCGTTATGCTTGATACTGAACTCGCATATCTGGTGCAGCCAGATTTGAAAAGCCAGCTTCACACAAATATAAGTGGTAGCAAACGGCAATATAATAAGGAACTTGCATGTGTCAGATTTTCATAAACTTTCAAGTGTTTCGTATGGTTTTTTGTATAGAAAAATTAAATATTTTGTCAAATTTTCAAAAAAGTGTACAAGTACTTAAATATTTTAATTTAAAAGTCGAGAAAAAAAACACGTGACTGAAAACGCGAAGTGTGTTTGCATGCACAGTGACGTAGAATCCATCGAGCCAAATTGCAATCAAAATTGAATTTCTATGTTTTAGTTGATGATTTCTTTTTTCAGAAGTGTCCGGTATGAGTGTTTTAATAAATATTTACCTTCTAGACACTTCTGGTGGCGGTCAGAAATCCACGGCAATAATGACAATCCGAGGTAAACATTAGTGACGTCACGGTACATGCTGTTAAGCGTTTTCAGTTGCTTCGAAAAACACGATTTTTGATAATTTTTTTTGCAATCGAAAAATTTCTCAATCGGCCTCAAATTTTGTGTAGTGGCTTATTTTTGCGTGAAGAATAGATTAAAAAAATAAAAAAAAATCATGCAAGTTCCTTATTCAAATAATTTTTGCGAAATTATTCATCGAATACATCTGACCAGAATATAGTTAGTGAAATTGTTCTAAATTTGGCTTCTAATTGTATATCCGAACCTTATAATTAAACTTAATTAAAATATAATTAAACTTAATAATAATTAAGCTCCGAGTATAATTAAACTTGCTCATCTGCAATTAAAAAATAGAATTTATATTCTTTCAATTAATATTTAGCCTCAAGTAAAGCTAAAATATTTTAAAATTTCGGATTAAATTTTATATAGTACATATTTATATAGTATAATAAATTATATATAAACAGCGGTTCTTAAACTTTCTATCGCCGTGGCCCCCCTTTATGTAAATAGCCAGACATTGCGGCCCCCCAAGATTTTAATCAACCAGATCCGCACCCATACTTATTGTGGTGGTCCTGGGTAGGGCGAGAGACAAAGGAAAAACTAGGGTTTTAAAATGAACACTAACGTTTATTTAGAACAAGCAAAAATGTAAATAGAAGAATGTAAACAAACGGGGCCAGCCCGATTATATTGAAAGCTCTCAGAGGAGTAACGTCGCTGAAGATCTGCCGCTTCGACTGGAGTAGTACTATTTGTACGTGACGTTAGCATAGTTGCGTCACAAAGCTGTGTTGCCACAATTATGTTTCGAGGGAGGTTGACTCAACGTTATTCCAAAGGCACCTCCTCACTCTAAGAGGATAACTCCTTCTAAACTATACAGAATGTACAGACATCGTTTTTTTTCTGCAACTTTGTAACCCTCCCACTCCCTTGCGTCACGCTCAAATCGTCAGATTTTAGAAAACTTAGACTTTTTAGCTGGTAATTAACCTACCTTATCTTTTTCTGACGCGCTCGAGTAAATCCAGGGATCGATTTTTTTTACAAATCTGACGGGCTGTTCTAGACAAACCCCCCTACATGGAGGGCTTATATTTGGTGGAGTTACTCAAAAGCATGCAAGGTATCCCCCTATGATTATCTGACGCGCTCGAGTAAATCCCCAAAAACACTCTGGGCTCCCCTACTAAAAGGCCATCCCTCAAAAACTTTTTTTTTTTTTTTTTTTTTAGCAGTAGCACTTGATATACATCATTGACTAGTGTGTGGTCTTGGCCACACACAACACAGAAAAACAAGAAAGAGAAAGACAAACTAGCGTAAAACAGCCAAACAAGATAACGAGAAGGAACATCAAAAAGTCAAAAAGGGTCAAAGAGTCTAGAGGTCCTGAAGTATCTCCCTGGCTTGCCAATATCTGTTATAGATGTTACCCGACACAGCAGGGCATTCCGAAAGGTGTGATGCGTCCATGGCAAAGTCGCTCCCGCATAAAACACAGTTGGGAGATGAATAGATTTTAATTCTATGTAAATGTCTAGCCAAGCAGTCATGTCCGGTTTCTAGACGAAAAGCTGCGACAGCATGCCGTCTTGGAAAAGCTGGTATTTTTAAAAGGGATTCTTTCCACCTTTTTTCGTTTATTTCTTCATTTTGTCTAGAGCGAAAATCTTTATTCATGAAGTCTTTAATGATTCGCGTAATGGAAGAATAAGGTGTTAAATCTTGTGAGAACTGTAACATCCCAGTTCCTCTCTTTGCCAAAGAGTTGGCCATTTCATTTCCATAAATTCCGCAATGAGCCGGAATCCATTGCAGAATGACATTTTTATGAAGAGTTTGAAGAGTTCCCAAATTCAAAATGCATTCTCTAAGTCTTTGAGAGTCAGGGGGTTTAGAGGATAAGATCGATTGAATTGCAGATTTAGAATCCGACAAAATCACGGCGTTCTTGAAACTATCAGCTATAGAAATCAGTTGCTGAGTGGCTATTCTAATGGCTTCCACTTCTCCGTCAAATGGAGTGGTATGAGGACCAAGGGAGATGTAAAATGTAAAAAGACTAGAGAACACTCCGGCGCCTGCATTTCCCTCGCATGTAAGGCGGGAGCCATCTGTATATATGTGCAGCCATTCCTGCTCAGGGTATTTGGTGTATATGGTCTCTAGAGCATTAGCTTTCAACTCAGCCTCGATTGTTATTTTCTTATGAACAGCGTGTATCAACTCTACCCTGCCTTCAATGCTGCCAACTCTCCGTGGATCTAATGGGTTGGACAGATTTTCAATGGAAGTAGGTACATCGATTAATTCTCTTATCTCCTGGATTCTTTGGATGGGTCCAGCCTGTGTTTTCAATCTTCTACCTTGACTTAGGTCATAGTTTCTCCAGAATGCGTTACCTGGGAGGCGTATTAGTTTTTCAAAAAGACATAGCGCATTTGCTTTAATACTATCCTCTATTGGTTTGTTATCGGTAATCAATAACATTGCTTGAATTGGGGTTGTTTTAACTGCCCCGGTAACCAATCTCAGGATTTAGTTTTGAGCGATTTCGAGTTTATTTAATGTTTCTTTGTTACATGTAATAAGAGATTCGCAGCAGTAAGTTAAAATGGGTCTTATATACAATTTGTACGTGAGATTCAAAGTGTCTCTACTGCATCCCCATTTTGCACCGGCAATTCTTTTCAAAATCTTTGATCTATCCTTCGCTTTCGAAGTGATCTCTTCAACATGAGTTTTCCAAGTCAGCTTCTTGTCAAAAATGACTCCTAAATATTTTGTATTTTGTGATTCCTTTAATGGGGTATCTTTATATATGATGTTCATTTCAGTTGATTGTCTATTCAAAGTGAAAGTCTGGTACACCGACTTTTCAGTATTAATTTCCATTTTATTTTCGTCGCACCAATCAGAAAGTGTCTTCATAGCAGTATTTATTTTGTTTATCAACTCGTTCTGTTTTTTGCCAGGAGCTGATGCCCAGAAAACCAAATCATCGGCATACAGAGCACAGTTTATACCGTCAATTTCCTCCAAACTTTTCGGGAGGTCATTAATATGGATGTTAAACAAAGTGGTGCTTGAAACTCCCCCCTGTTGTAATCCTGTGTGTGTTTGTTTAAACTTGGAGATATGGTTTCCGTATCTTACAGCACAGTAACGTTGATGGGTCAGGCTCTTCAGCCAATCGAGCATCTTTCCTTTGACGCCCATCGCTTGTAATTTTTGATATACTCGAAATCTCCACACTCTATCATAAGCTGCTTTAAAGTCGATGAAAACTGCAACGAGGGTCTTACTCTTGTCGAGGGCATCTTTTATTGCTTGTGTTAAAAGCATAACCTGTTGGCTCGTAGATTGGAGTTTCCTGAAACCAGCTTGGCAGTGCGTTAGTAGATTGTTGTCTTCGAGGAAGAAAACCAGCCTTTCGTTTACCATGCGCTCCATAACTTTGCATATCATACTAGTTAAAGAGATAGGCCGGTAACTTGCCATATCAGATAGGATTTTATTTTTCTTCGCGATTGGTATAATAATCGCCTTTCTCCATTCTGCGGGTGCCTCCGTTTTCCAAGACAGGTTGTATAAATGAAGTAGAAATCCAAGCGCCCTAGGTCCTAGGTGCTTTAGAAATTCTGAGTGGATTTTATCCGGCCCGGGGCTTTTTCTCGTTTTCTGCTGACCAATTGCCCTTCTCAGCTCTTGTATAGTGTACTCTGTATAGAAAATGTCATCAACCTCGGGGGGAGCAGTATTCTTCGGTTGAAGTTTAGCCTGTCGTTCTTTACTTTTCATATCACTTGATTTATTCTGTTTTTGAGCAAAAAAGGTCACAAAAGCGTCTGCAATATTCTTGTCGTGAGTAAGCTGTTTGTTAGGAAGAATAATAGGTTGTTTAATCTGTTTTTGTGATTTGTTAGTTAAGGCAGATACAAAATCGTATATTTTCTTGCCATCCTTCCTGTAATCCAATTTTGACACAAATTCATCGAAAGTTTTATGCTTGTAATTATTAATTTCCGATTTCAATTCTTTAGCCAAGATTCTCCAATTGTTTACATCTTCTTTCTTTTTAGTTTTCTCTGCCTTTTTTCTTGCCTGATCTCGCCTCTTTTTAATATCGCTCAAAGAATCATTCCAAAAAGGTTTAAACCTTTTAGGTTTACAAATTGGGATAGTCTGTTTTGCAGAGTCTATTATTGCGTTACAGAAGATCCTATTTACTGTGTCGAAGGAGACGTCCAGATTATTCAGATCGTAAAGACTAAATTTGTCTTCAAGGGAATCATGGAATTCCCTCCACTTTGCCTTTTTAAAATTCCATGAGGCTCTGCTATCTTTAGGATTACAAAAAGTCCTGCGATTTTTCGTTTTTACAGAGCTCAAAATGAGACGATGGCCGAAACCCGGGTCCTCTAGGACTTGTCTCTGGACATCCTGAGCTAGATCTGAGGAAACGAGAACCAGATCGGGGTTAGTACCAGCTCCGTTATAATGCATATAAGAATGTACATCGTTAGTGTTATATAATAACTGTAACTGATGGGAGTAGATGTAATTCTCGAGGTCTCTTCCTGTACGGTCAGTATTTTGATAGCCCCATTGCATTGAGTGGGCGTTGAAGTCCCCCATTAAAATGGTTTTATTTCCCATTTCCATGATCTCAAATTGTGGTTTGTTTCTTGGTGGGCTATACACAGAGAAAATCTTAAAGTGATTTTCATTCTTCCACACGTCAATTTTCACTATCTCCATTTTATCTTCTCCATTTCCCATTTTTTTGACAATAGAAAATTTTCCAGTAAGGTTGTTTCGAATTCCGACGATTATACCACTAGCAATTTGTCTTGATTTTTCTAAGAAATATGTGGAGTAATTTTTAAATTTAAATCTTTCTCTATCCTTTTCCAGAACATTGGCTTCCACGATAGAGAAAACATCAACCCCCAGCTGATTGACCCTATTTTCCAATTCGACTCTCTTTGCCTGGCTAAGGCCACCGGCATTCCAGTGAAGAACACGCAATTCGTCCGTCTCCATGATTCTGCGCTCTGCAGTCATAGTGGATTTAGCGTTACCCAGGGTGCACCACGAGGAGGCCCACTACATTACACCCCTACTTTCAAAAACTTTAAATACCCAGTTTCATCCAGATTGATTCACAATTAAAAATTTTTTAAAAAATAAAAAATAAATATTTTAAATTTTAAAATCGTGAAATATTTTCATGGTAATCGATTCAGGTAGTAATTTTATGAAGAAAGCCAATATTTCAATCGATTTCACCGAATAGTTTTTGATAAAAACGAACGAGAAAGAACATTCGCGGTATGCATTCGGCAACGGTATACGGCCCCTTAAGATTAAAGTTTGTTTTTATCAAAAACTATTCGGTGAAATTGGTTGAAATTTTGGCTTTCATCATAAAATTACTACCTGAATCGATTACCATAAAAATATTTCGCGATTTTAAAAATTAAATTTTTTTTTATTTTTTAAAAAAATTTTTAATTGTGAATCAATATGGATGAAACTGGGTATTTATGGGTTTTGAGGGATGGCCTTTCAGAAAATCTCATAATAATTGGGGGTCCCCGTTGAAAAAAAGTTAGTGATTCGTTTAATATGAAGACGACCCCCTAAGGACTCGAAAATTTTTTTGGTTAAAGAATACTCTAAACCAGCGGTTCTCAAACTTTCTATCGTCATGGACCCCTTTATGTAGCAGTCAGACGTCGCGGACCCCCAACATTTTAAACACCAAAAGCCGTAACCAGACTTTTGTTTTGGGTTTTAGATTAAGTAAAATTAGTTTATATAAATCATAGATAATAAAATTTTACAATTATTACTCAAGAGGCGTATATAGATGTTTATTTCGGGAGGGGACAAAAATTATTCCTCAGCCCCCTATGTATATTTCATTGGTCCAAGTAGCTTTTTAGAACATTTTTAAGTAGAATTTGCGTCTTAGGGAACTTAATATAAAAAAAGTTATGAGTAATTAAGTTTTAGCTACAAAAGGGGGGTCTGGGGGAAAATTTTAGGAAATTCACTCGAAAAAACAGGTTTTTAATTAGTTTTGATACCTGTAGTTAGAATTTTTTGAATATAAGTTTTTTTTGTAAGATTTGCATTTTGATAAACATAATGTAAAAAAAGTTTATAACAATGGAGTTTTAAGAACAAAAAGGTATCTGGAGGATCATCCCCAGAAAAGTTTTAGAAATTGGACCTTAAAAACACACATGGTTTTAACTTGGTGTTCATACACTTCGATTTCGATTTTGATGAACTTATTTTAAAAAAGTTTTTTATTATAAAGTACCAAGTACTAGATGGGGTTTGGGGGTCCTACCCCAGAAAATTTTCTGACATTTGATCCAAAAAAACAGGGTTTAAACTTGTTTTGATACACCAAGTCCATATTTCAGGGAGGGGATAGGGCCCCTTCACCCACCCTTATATACGCCCCTGAATTACTTTGTGAGGGTTTGGGGTCTCTCCCAGAAAAAATTTTGAAAATTGGCCTCAAAAAGATGTGTTACTATGTTCATTTTGAGGCATGTTTTTGGTTACACTTGAAGAGAACAGTTCCTTGTAAACCATTTAAATTTCAAGGAAAATAATTATGCATTGAAGTCAAAATTTCGAGGGGGCTGGGGGTTCTCCCCTAGAAAATTTTTGAAATTTGCCTCTTAAAACTAGTGTTTCATTTCGTTTTGAAACTCTTTGCAAGTAGCTTGAGGAATAGCTTGAACTAGTAGCTTGAGGAATTCCCCAAGGTAACTTGCGGACCCCCTAGTAAGGCGCCGCGGACCCCCAGGGGTCCGCGGACCACAGTTTGAGAACCGCTGCTCTAAACAATGAAAAATGACACCTCTTTTGCCTTCCTAACCCAAGTGGTTCGCCCGCAAACCCCACTGTAACGTTTTTTTTTGCGGGAGCTGTACCTTAGGAATAACGGTAAGTCAACCCCACCCTGAAACAAGTCTGGTTACTGCTCTCTGGGTGTTCGGAATCTGGCCTGGTCTGGTTGTTATATAAAGGGTTTAAAGAGGCCCTCTCTATTGATAAAATGCGTTTAGACGAATGTTCTACTTTTGAAAGATTTTATTTAGGTGCTATAGAGAGATACCGATCCAATCATGATTTTGAGCAGATTTTAGCTGTTGTATTATTCTTAATAGGTGATAAATCACAGCTAATCGACGTTCTTGATTGTGTTTAGGATTGAGATTCCTGAAAGTTAATTTATTAATTCAATATCCTGCAATTTACAAAAAACTTAGAGATACCTCAGTGTGATTTGGCCCAGCTCTGTCATTCAGAGAAAATATAGACCCAAAATGACTTCTAAAGGAAGAAGGTTTACACAAAATTTTACCAAGTATACTATTGAAAAAAAACAGTTTTGTCTTTAATTTATGCACACTTGTGTATATTATCCCAGTCGATATTGAACGAAGCTTAAACTCGTTCGTGAGTCAGGATTCTTAAATTGAAGAAATTCTCAGATCCAGGATTCTTTGTGGCTGAGATTTATGTCAAAAGGTATTTTTATATTAAGTAAAAATTCAAGTAACTAAAAAAATCAAAAATTATTCATCATTGAAAAAAAATATTGAAACAAGACAACAGTTTAATATAAATAATACAGTCAATTTATACCACAGAGATTTATACGAGACTTTTCTATCTGCTTATAATTATTCGAGGTCATTCAAATCTCACTGGATAGACTTTCTATCAGTTACTAATAGTTCCATTCCTAACGATTTTTTATGCTAATTAAGCTTCAGGCCAGAATTAAGCAAGTTAAGGATTTAGTTAAGCCAAAGTATCTATTCCAATCATTCTGTTTTTAGAGTCCATTTAAGTTGACCAAATTAAGAATGTCTGGAAACGCAAATAAAATGAACTTACCTATACTCTCAACAGTGGTGACTGCAAAGGCTAATAGTAAAACTACAAGGACAGTTTGGAAGTTCATACTGCTTTGTTATGGCGTTTGAATAAATATGATAGGAACACAGAGACTACATTATCTTGAACCCTCCTTCCTGTTACTGAAATACATACTGCGATAGCTGCTAACAAGAACTAGATAAGTCTTATTTTAAGGCAAAGAAATGTGCGAGGGTTCTCTTTCAAATGTCACTAGTATGCATAAGAAAAAAGTGTAGTAATTGTAAAGCATACAGGTCGTTGTGTTAATAGGATTTACGACGCAATGTTCTTTTTTTTACAGATACTGAAAGTATTAAGAAATTTTTCTGAAGATTCCACCAATTATAAAAAAATTAGATTTTAAACAGCAGAACGGTGTAAACAAGATTATGAAAGCTACGTCTCTAAAGCAGGCCAACACAATTTTATAATGATGCGGTTCAAAAAAAACTTTTTCGAACTGATTTCACGGGCCAAATTATCAATTGAAATTAACTAGTGCATGCTGTTGACTTTAATAAAAATAATAAAACTATTTTTATTTCGAGTTGTAAATAAATAAAATCCCTCAAACACTCCCTCAAATTATACAACAAAATCGAATCATTTGGAAAATTCATAAACTCACTTGAGGATGTTCACATGGTTTAAAACATGCAAAAAATTTCACATAAATTTCGGAAAATATAACTCCAATTCCGTTCTTCTACCACCCACCGTTTGCTACGCCCAACATAATCTGCCTATTGCCATGCTGCAGGAGTTTTCGACCCTCATGTGGCACGGGTTAATATTTATAGATAGAGCTAAAATTTTGAAAAAAAAATCATTTATTTGTATGATGGAACAAATTGGGAGGGGGCGTTGAATAAAATTACTGAAACTTGAAAAATGAAGACCAACCACCCCCAATTGCGCATTGAATTAACTTAAAGTTGGAACTAGCTCTATAAGATTTTATACAAAATCTGTTAATACTTGTAATTTATGAAGTTTTTATGAAATCCAGTAAGAGTAAATCGCTCTTGTTTATAATTTGGGGGGATGTTAATGAATTTTCCAAAGTTTCAGAGATTTTGATATTTTCTACTTGATAAAATTTGGTTTTCATTCTGAAATTTTGTAGAAATGTTTATTTTAAAAGTTAAAAAACTTTTTTCTTAATAAATATTTTTTGAAAACATTTCTGTTATTTAATTTTCACCACTTATTTTTTTTTTGAAAAAGGTAGGGTTATGATGCACATCAAATTAATATAAATTAAAATTACAAACAAAATGTGGTAGTAATAGCTTTTTACAAATGCAGGAAAAACCACTTTACAAAAGTTCTTTTGATATTAAAAAATATTACTACCGAAAGAGGAGGGATAGAAGAGTGGAACATCGAACATTATGTGTCTATAACTATACTAATTCCTCATAAAAATCATGGGGAAAATATGAGGTTTTAATTTTTGTGTTTAATTGTTTTGTAATAATACCAGCACTTTTTTCAAATTTCAAGGTATTTGCGGCATGTGTATTTCCAATTTTAGCGAGCCTAATTTTTGAAAATTAATTTAAAAAACCTAATTATAAAAAAACTAAGAATTTGAGGAAATGCCTTTTATAAACCCATCATTGATTTCCAATCGTCGAAATCTTGAATTACAAGTGTTGCATTCCCTATTTGCCAAAGAAGAGATACCTCCATTATTCTGAAAACTTTTAAGGAGAACGGAAGATAACGCATATCCTCAAAATATTAGATGGTCGATTTTGGTTGAGGTGTGAAAGATCCTATGGTGTGGGGATATTTCTTATTTTTATTTTTAGATCAAAATAATTTTCATCGCAAATCATTATTATCGCCGTATCGCTCAAAAGTAATCATGGATTTATTTCTAAACCGCAATAAAACTCCATATCAGATTTCAGTTTTATAACACAAAACTAGGACACACTTGTAAAATATTAATCAAAAAATTTAAACATTAAACTAGAACTGAGCCTTGACATATCGCACCCTTGCTACTTAAGTGCCACAACTCAAAAAACTATGTTTTCCAGGAATTGCAAAAAACTGACTGGGCACATTTTAGTATTTTTGAATTTGTCAATACAAAGAACGATACATCTCAAACTATGATCGTTAGCCATTGTTCTAGTAGTTCATACTCAACGATGGCTGGACGACAACTCAAGATGTGGCATTTCAGTAGAAGGAATCATAGCCATATTGATTACAACAAAACGCCATAACTGCCATCTGGCGGCTGATTTTTCAATGCAACTTCTGGCTCTTTTGAAGATTGGTAGATATGTGAAAACTACGCCTAAAGGCGGTCATAACTCAAAAATTACAATTTTTGAGTTGTGGCACTTTAGTAGCAAGGGTGCGATATATCATCCCTTCACATTCACTTGTATCTTCAATTCATCAATTTTTTTAAACTTACACTTTGAAAGGGATCCTTTTTTCTTAAAGTCTACGCTTATCATAATTTGTTGAACGACTGATACATGATACACATCCTCCCAATGGTATTTCAAAAGTCCGTTTCATGACATTAGAATTGAAACAACGTCTTGTAGAGTCATTAATTCCGAATTTTTTCAAAGTAAATCGCCTATAAAGAAAAGATGTCCTCTGGTGTAAATTTGCACTTTCATATGAAAAAGTTTAATAAAATAAGAATAAAAGCTCTTTCAGAGCTTTCAATTTCTAAATGCATTTTTCTTCAGATATCCCTGATATCACGTTTATAAAGCTTAAAAATATTAACCAAGTACAAAGTTTCACCAAAAAACATCTTTTTAGGGGCTTACTATGAAAAAATTCGGAATTAATACGTTTCGACCTCCTGAATGTATACTAAGCGATTTTGAGCAAAACGACTCTACCTCTTCTATTTAAAATATATTACGGGTGTTAAAGGGTACAGTTTATGAGTAGAATTAAGAATAATCGATCTAAATAAGTTCTAAACATATATTTGCCAGTTTTGTCCCACTAGCAAGCTCAAAATATTTTTTAAAAATTTCTGAAAAAATGAGTAATATAGGTAACCTTAAATTTAACATAGGGTCTGAAACTTCTTACACTATCTATTGGGACCCAAATGAATGGGGAAAAGCCTTTGAGAGTTAGGTTTTTATTTGAGTCAAGTACGTACACGATAAAGTAAAGCACGATAAAGCCTTTGAGAGTGAGATAATTATATATCAAATATAATTATAAACAAAAATAATAATGATACAGTGTTTGCCAACCAGAGGACTTGGATGTATAGTCTTTGAGAATTTTGCATGAAAACCATCATACTGTGCTTGATGTTGGTAGAGTTCATTCGTCTTGAGGGGAGTTCACTTCCCATTTACCAGGTTTGTACCACAGAATGAGTTCTTGGTTGGGTGAAACCTTCACAAACACTGGACCTGTAACGAAAGTTTTTGTCAACAAATTAACAAGGTCAAAAATTTAGAACTCAAAAACAACATAAAATAGCAAAAATATAGGGTCGAGATATCGAATTTCGTTTTATTTTTTCCCGAAAAATCAGAGAAGCATTCTCTACAAAAGCTTTAACTTGGTCAACATCCAATATGAATCTTGGGATGTTCTTTGTACGAAGGAATAGGAAGTGACTCAAATAAATAAAAAGTAAAATCTCCCTGTCTCGTACACTCATATCATTTCACTTAATAAATTATGAAATTTTTAATCAATCCTGCTTTTTAACTAAATCAGGTGAATCAATGGTAATTGTATAAAACAAAATTCATTATAATAAAAGTTAGTTGCAGAAATGTTTAATTTTGTAAAACGCAAGGCAACTCCAAGGATAATCTTAGACAATTTCAAGGATACTATTTGTATCTTTAATATATACACTGGTTTTCTTTTACTTCACTAGCATGATGAAGGAAATTGGAAGATATATCCCTTTCAAATATCATGTTTTCCCTTTTTGTGCGTAGTAAAGGACCGAAGTGACCCCATACCCCCTAAATTTAAATATCCGTTCCCCTCCAAATTTGTTTTCTGGCTACTCCACTGATATCATTGAGAGTAATAACAAAAACATCATTTTATTTTTATGAAATCCAAGACTATACCATCCGGTAGTGTTCAGAAATATACAGGGTGATTCTGAAATGGACCGCCAAACTTTAAGGGGTGATAGTACTCATCAAGACGAACAAGAATTGATGCGGAAAGGGGGGTTGCAGTTACACCGTTTAAGAGCTAGGTCCTAATGTAGTGTGAGAGCGTTACAAAAGGACGTTTTGCCAAGGCCCGTTTAACGAAAAAAAACATAATGAAATGAAAAAATTTATTGCATGAGGTACAGCAGTATCCGTATTACTTACATAATAAATTTGATAGAAATTGAACCACTTTCTAAACCGCGGAGTTAGTTTCAAAAGTGCAATATTAATCTTTTAGTCAAAGAATCACATTCCTTAATGGTATTTAGAAAAATGATAATCGGGGAAGGAATTTTCAATGATCGTAACATGGATCATTGAAACTGTTTGATCATTGAAAATTCCTTCCCCGATCATCATTTTTCTAAATATCATTAATGGAACTACATTGTTTGACTAAGATCACGGTTTAAAACTCACCCCACGGTTTAGAAAGTGGTCCAATTTCTATCAAATTTATGATGTAAGTAATACGGATACTGCTGTACCTCATGCAATAAATTTTTTCATTTCGTTATGTTTTTTTTCGTTAAACGGGCCTTGGCAAAACGTCCTTTTGTAACGCTCTCGCACTACATTAGGACCTAGCTCTTTAACGGTGTAACTGCGACCCCCCTTTCTATACCAATTCTTGTTCGTCTTGATGAGTACTATCACCCCTCAAAGTTTGGCGGTCCATTTCAGAATCACCCTGTATACACTAGGGTGGAGCGAAAAAAAACTTTTTTTCGAAATTCAAAAAGATACCTATGACAAAAGTGGTCTTATGTAATAAGATGATAAACCGCGCAAAAATTTTTAAAATCGGTTAATATCTCAGTTCGCGCATTGAGCTCAAAGTTTATAAAAATGCTTAAAAATGAACATTTTCCGAAATTTTTAAGATAATATTTAAATAAAATTTATAGAAATATTCTCCCTTGTAACCTCTTTATTAAAGCTCCAAAAAGTAAAAAAAATAAATTTAATGTTTATTTTTACAACCTTTGGGTGCGCAATTTTGCTTGAAAAATGCAAAATTTTCGAATAATTGGTAAGTTTGTTTCATTGTGCAGCACTTCACCCATTTTGTTAGTTTCATACTAAAAATAATAATGGAATTACTTTACATTCGAAAATCCTCTTAATCTTACAATCGAAAACCATCACTATCAAAATCCTATTCTCAGATGAGAGTTAAACTGAACGGCAACTGCATTAAATAGTAGTAGATATGGTATCTTAGAGCAACGGCTGCAATAACATCTAGTGTCTTACAAGATATATATAGGAGTGATTACAGACGCAGATTCTTTCAATGTAATTGACGGATCCAAAATAAGAAGGGGAAAGAAGCATATTGGAAGTGTTTTAAAGTTTTCAAAAAATATTTAAATTAATGGACTTTATTTTGACGGGCGAAAAGATATTACCCCTATGCTTAGAAAAAGTAAATAATAAACAATACCGTAGAAAAGTTAAAGAGGATCACTATTTTCCAATTCAAGAACCAGGATCCTCTTATATTGGTCATGTGTCACCTCCCACTGCTTCATCACACTACATAGCACGTAGTATTATTTCTTATCTTATTGAAAAAGAAATTTCGCTGGAAAAAATCATGTAATAGGATGTGATGGCACCGTTACAAACACCACCGGTTGGAAAAAATGGGGCTATTCGTCAGTTAGAACTGCAAGTAGGGAGACCTCTGCAATGGAGCATTTGTCTACTACATTTTAATGAACTTCCCTTTCGCCATATGTTTCATTATTTGGATGGAGTTAACACAGGGCCCGAATCTTTTTCGGGACCCATTGGAAAACAGCTCAATGATTGCGAAAAGCTCTCTATAGTCAAGTATGAATCCATTGACTGTTTCATTCCCGAAATAGACCGAAACATGTTGAGTAAAGACCAACAGTATTTATTAGACATTTGCGAAGCTATAAAGTCAGGGGATTGTTCAGAAGATTATTCGTACCGAAATCCTGGCCCACTATCACATTCTAGATGGATCACTGCTGCTAATAGAGTGTTGAGATTGTACGTAAGTGTCCTCATAGATTTCAAAATTTATCTTTAAGTCATACATGCCTGTGTGGTTTAAAATTAAAAAATAATAGTTCTTTCACAGATGGGCCCAAGCATGTTTTTCATGCAGTTCAAACAACTCGATATCTATCTGAGGATCTACTTCAAATAGTTGATCGAGTTGTTAAATGCAATGGAATTCTTCGCACACCCGGAAAACTTATTGTTGTCAATGATTGTCAATAAAAGTGTCTCTGTTCGACATATCGCATTTGAAAGAATCATGAAAGCGAGAGAATCTGCCTGTGGGGTGGAAAGAATTAGAAATTTTGCCCCCCCCCAAAAAAAATTAAATTTTAATGCAAGGGAGTACACTGATATTATTGACTGAAAATCATGTACAATCTATCTTCCACCAATTTTAAAAGACGTAAGTGTTGTAGATTTGAAATCATTAGTGCATTCTAACACAGAGCTCACTGCATACATAATAAAGTTCCCCTGCCACACTCAAGCGGTTGAGAGGTGCGTTAAGCTTAAAACTGAAGAATCAACAAAAGTTTGTGGTCAGAAAGCAAGAGATGGCTTCATAAAATCAATTTTATATTCAAGATCAGTAATGCCAGATTTTTCGAAAAAAAAAAACCGGAATTTAAATTTATTCATGTTTAAAATTTAATTTTTAAAAAATCACAAAAATTATGGTTGGTTGGTTGAGTAGGGGGTGGGTGGAACTCGACGTACAGCCACCTCCCAGTGGTGAGTTATGGACCGTTCTTACAAAACGGGCGAAGAGCTGCACAGTGAAACAAACTAACCAATGATTCGAAAATTTCGCGTTTTACAAGCAAAATTGCTCACCCAAATATTTATAAAAAAACATTAAAATTCCTTTTTTTTTTTACTTTTTTGAGCTTTTATGAAGAGGTTACATGCGAGAATATTTCTATAAATTTTATTTAAATATTATCATAAAAATTTCGGAAAATGTTCATTTTTAAGCATTTTTATAAACTTTGAGCTCGATGCGCGAACTGAGATATTAACCGATTTCAAAAATTTTTTAGCTGTTTTTCATCTTATTACATAGGACCACTTTTGCCATAGGTATCTTTTTGAATTTCGAAAAAAAGTTTTTTTCGCTCCACCCTAATATACACATTTGAAATGTCAGCGGCTTTAAAATACTTAATTTTTCATATGGAGACAGAAAATAAGGTAACGTACTTGTGTCGATGCGTTTCAGGGTATCATTGGTGAGAGTTGATCTGACGTATGTAAACCAGAACACTCCCAATTCTGGGTCATCTTCCTTACCAAATAACGAATAGACGTATGGCTTGTTTTCCACCACGTTATAGACAACACTGAAAACAACATAAGGAGTAAAATATTTTATATAAATTTTTTAATATTTTAGGATGCCTTCTTTTGGCATGCCCGGTTATTATTTTATTACAATTTTAATTTTTCAAAAGAAATTTCAACCAACCAATCAGAGCAGACTCGACTAAAAGTGACACCCTGCAATTAGGGTCTTGTTGATTAAAATGAGTTTTCCTGTCATGATAGGAATAGTTTGATAAATAATATAACCACATTACATTACCAAGACAGGCACAACAATTTGTGATAATATTGTCGTTGTTTTTTATAACTATTGAATCAAACTCTGCTTGAAACATGAGTTTTTGGATTCCTCACTTGTGCTTGTGATCCAGCTTAGACACGGTCTCTATGACGTCGTAGAAGGAGATGTTCCTGGCAGTGGGCATGCGTACTTTCCAAGTTCTCCCCAGATCCACGTCTTTCCCTATCCACACAGAGTAGGTCACCACGAACTTCTCTCCACGAGTTTCCTGGAGGTGGTGGAGGGCATCTTCCTCTGAAAGAAGGATTGAAAAACGTTTGAAAAACGTTTGCTAAGAAGTAGTCACGTCTCCATTTATCATTGGAGCGTTAAATAATTATTTAACGCTCCAATGATACATATGATGTATTTCATATGTACTATAATGTAATGTAATGATGTATTTCATGTGTACTATAATGTAATGTAATGATGTATTTCATATGTACTATAATGTAATGTAATGATGTATTTCATATGTACTATAATGTAATGTAATGATGTATTTCATATGTACTATAATGTAATGTAATGATGTATTTCATATGTACTATAATGTAATGTAATGATGTATTTCATATGTACTATAATGTAATGTATTGATGCATTTCATATGTACTATAATGTAATGTAATGATGCATTTCATATGTACTATAATGTAATGTAATGATGCATTTCATATGTACTATATCCATTGAGATATCATAAAGAATACTTCCAGTTTGTAAAAGAATATCAGACACTACTATCTTGGGGAAATATAATTTGAAAAAAAAAACACCTGATATTCGTTTTACCCTTCGGCTTCGAAATCACTCAAAAAAAGGATTGCGATATAAAGACGTAAGTTAAATTAAAGAGAAGCAAAGTTCACCATTTGTTGGAGTCTTCTGGCAATGTTTGGAACTGATGTTGACGAGGCTCTGCATTTTCAGAGCTGGAAGAATGTAGTAGTCTTTCTGAATGGACCCCCATGATCCAGAGCTCCTTTGGTTGTTAACCAGGACGTTCAAAGCTCCAGGCATGTTGAAATAGTCTTTGTAGCTGTCATTACTTAACATGACCTGCAAAGTTAAGGTAACAGTAATAGGGAATAAGTTTTATAGGAAACTAATATGGCATTTGAATGCTGTTGGTCAGTGGTTTCCAATAGGGGAACCATGATATTTTTTACATTTTATAAGTTGTTTGACATTAATTTATTTAAAGAAATTACAATAGATCCTGTCTAAAAAATAAATGTGAAATAAGTAAGTAAATAAATATAAAATAAATTTGGTTATAAAATAAAAAATTCTGGGATGAAAATTCTTTGATCTGAGAAGAAGGGGGCAAGAAACCGCACATTTGAGTTATTGATTTTTAAAATGTGTCAGTCTCTTTGAGTACACCCTGTACATGCGATAGATCCAGTCTGAAAAATGTCTTCTGAGGAGAATGAAAACTTAATTGAACCCCCCAAAACAACAAAAGCTGTACCATCTTTAAACTAGTACTCAGATACCAATTATAAATGTGTAGGAATTAGCGACTTGAAGTAAAGCTTAAAACAAGGACCTTGAGTCTAACCTAATTGAGAATCACCGATTTGGGTAGCTATTATTCGGTTTTTAAGTAGATTTTCACTCTTTTTTAGAAATACCTGAGCAACCATGGCAGTCGTTACAAGGTTTTCGACGCTTCCGTTTCTGAATTGACGCTTCTTCAGTTCGTCCTGCATATCCTTGACGACCCTCTCGTCCAGTTCTAAGTCGGGGGAGGACAAAAACAAGCACTGCATGGCCATCGAAGCAATCGCTTGCGTATCTGCAAAACATTGTTTTTAATAACACCCTTGCCATTAGCTTTATTTCATGTATATTTGTGTAATTTTTCATTCAATCAGCCGTTAAATTTTCAATGACTCTTAAGAGAATTAAGCCCAATTTTCATGATACCTGTAGCTAGCATGCTAATGATCGCGTAGGCCACGCGGTTATTGACATACTAGCCAACTAATGTTATCTTAGCATATTAATGTTTATTACCCTTCAGAAAGTAATTCTTTAGTTTCGTTTATCTTTTAAAACATTTTGAAATTTAAAAAATCGAAAGGGAAAGTTAAGTTTCTGTAAATCGAATGATAAACTCTTGAACGTAAAGTTTAAGTAGTAGTTTAGTAGATTCCAGTAAATAAAACTCTTCGTATTTGCTGAACCGTCCAGTATATATGTTAACACTAGCATAACGGGAATTTTGGGCATGGAGTATCTACAATAGACAATGCATAGCTATTTTCAAGTTTCTTCGCTGAAAAATCGCGTATTTTCTCAGCTATTGTATGGAAACATATTATAATCTAGTTTATCTTATCGGTGTAAAGCTCCAACTCCTTTTTGTAAATCTGCATGTTAGAGGATTGAAATTTAACTAATTACTTATAAATAACCACGTAAAGGGTGTGGTAATTCATTTTAATGCTGGGATATTTTTGTTCTCTTTTTCTTTGTAATTTTGTTTGATTGAAGGACACCATAACATCCGAAGGAAGTCGTGTGGACTCTGATTTGGTTGATATCTGGAGGACAATCGGAGAGATATAATGACAAATTTGGATCCTAAACAGGATGCATGTGCAGATGATAGAACTGGAAAAGTCACGAGACACTTCGATATTTTGTTCAATTTTTTTCTAAAGGTCAAACTTAAAAATGAATCTGGTACTTTAAGAATTTCTGTAGTTCTTATTGTTTAGTAATATCTCTTTAGAATTTAAAAATAAAAAACGGCATTCCTATTTTTTTAATTTGAAATATATCATGAAATTTATTAAAATTTGGTTTTGTTGAGAATTAGTTAATCAGAACGCAATTTTGGGACATAACTCAAAAAAGTGTGAAATCTGTCATATAAAGATACTGTATGGACCTAGAAAATTATAGTTACAGACAAGCCATCGTTATAGATATAGACAGTTTGCCATTTCCGGCTTTTCACATCAAAGGGCCTACTGGAAATATCGTTATGGGGAGTACGTTACACACGTTTCACTGTAAAACCTTACTTGAGTATTTTAAGAAATTCAAACCCGAGTTTAAAGTTTATTAAAGCAATATTCAAAGTAAAATAAAAGTTGACATCAATAAAACTACCATCACTTACCTAAATTCGGATTAAATTGTAGTACACACAAATAAAAAGGAAATTCCGATTTCTTATCTGATCCGAACACCTACCTGTCCAGAAGGGTCTTTGAGCAGACTCGTACGCATCGGAGACTCTCTGGACATCTCTGGTGGTCATCTTGGCCCCTGCGTTGCAGAGGGTGAGGATCTCGAAGGGGTTGGGGAAGTGGGTGGCCTCCACCCTAGATCGCAGTTCGGACAGTAGGTCCCGACCGAAGAAGTCTCGAGGGTCCTCACAGGTGACCAACAGAGCCTGGATGTACAGGGCAAGCTCCTGACTGCGCAGAGTGCTGTTCCTGCAATACATAAGGATATCACTGTAAAAAATGCGGCACTTTATATATTGTTAATAAATAATTTATGATAATTATTTTTTGACCCTTTGGATCCTACTTCGCCTGAAATTACCTATGGTAACTCTAAGGTGGCTAATACATTAAATGGTTCAAAAGAATACTTAATAGACTTGCAAAAAAGGGGAGCAAATATTAGACTGCATTTTCTGAGAATCACTAAAAATCTTCAGAAACATTGATTTGAAAAATTTCAAGTTAATTTTATAATGGATTTTGTTAGTGATGGGCAGGTATCGATACCAAATACTTAAGTATTCGTTACCTAAATGTATCGAGTGTATTCGATACCAATAAATATCGTTAATTTATTGACAAATTCTTTAAACATTTTTCAATGAAATTATCTTATTATTAATTATCAGCTCAAAATCTCTTTTTTTGGCATTGAATCAAGCACGTGTGTCCCACTTCACCAAAATATCGACTCTTGAAGTGTATTGCCAGAGATATCGCTCATATGGTATCGATGCTTTTTCAATACGAGTACTTTTGGTATCTAACTTTCTATCCGATACTTTTTTTCGTGTGCCAGTACTTTTGGTAACTATAAAACTTTCTAGTGATACTTTTTTATATCCAGTGTTTTTGTTATTGAACTTTCTAACGATACTTTTTTCGATAACAGTACTTTTGGTATTGAAAAAACATTTGACCTTCTGGTTTTGCGGCGGGGTCTCAGAGAGGCGGTTTGTAATTAATTTTTAAAAATTTTTATTAGTCTGAGTTTTTTTTTGTATTTTTAAATTGCCCTCTTCATTAATTTTTAGTTTTTTTTTTTATAAATTGCCCTATTGTCCCTAGCACAAGGGTGGTTCATGATGCGTATCCTTTGATAATTGTAGGTACTTTCAGTTTGCAAGTAAAATTGTTGTATTTTTTAAACCATATTTGTACTTAATTTCAAAAGAGTGCTAAAAAGTATTCGATGCCTGAAAATACTCGATACCTAAATGTACCGATTTTGCTCAGCTCTAGATTTTGTGTATTTTTTTGTTTTTCAAAGAAATGTTAATACAAAATTAAGTTAATTGGTGATGTAATCAATGATTAAAATAAGTACCCACATGAGAACTTTTTATTCTCTTGCAGTGTCTAATGGAAAACTAAAATTGAATCTAAATCTGAGAAAAAGAAGTTTCTATAGTCCAGCCGCCAACCATGAGAAAAACTTTGATAAGAGGTTCAAATTTAAATAATAGTCACACAGTATGTAATAATAAGGAAGTTGCATGTGTCAGATTTTCAAACACAAACAAGTGTTCCGTATGGTTTTTTGTATGGTAAAATGAAATATACAGGGTGATTCAGAAATAATCATCAATAATTGGAGGGGAGGTAGAGGGGCCCTAGACAAGCATATTTCGAATAGGGATGGTGGGGCGTAACCGTTAAAGAGCTGGGACCTAATGTAGTGCGAGCGCGTTTCAAAAGGCAGTTTTTAGAAGGCCAGTGTGACGAAACAAAACATAATAAAATGAAAAAATCTATTGCATGAGGTAAGGGAATATCCCTACTACATACACCTTGAATTCGATAGAATTTGAACCACTTTCTAAACCGTGAAGTGAGTTTCAAAAGTGCAATATTAATCTTTTAGTCAAAGAATGGAGTTCCCGTCATGGTATTTAGAAAAATGATGATCGGGGAAGGAATTTTCAATGATCGTAACATTGATCGTTGAAACTGTTTGATCATTGAAAATTCCTTCCCCGATCATCATTTTTCTGAATACCATTAAGGGAACTCCATTGTTTGACTAAGAGATTAATATTGCACGTTTTAAAACTCAGCCCACGGTTTAGCAAGAGGTCCAATTTCTATCACATTGAGGATTTAAGTAGTACGGATACTCCTGTACCTCATGCAATAATGTGTTTTATTTTATTATGTTTTGTTTCGTCACGTATGCCTTCTAAAAACGGCCTTTTGAAACGCGCTCGCACTACATTAGGTCCTAGCTCTTTAACGGTAAGGCTGCGCCCCACCATCCCTATTCAAAATATGCTTGTCTAGGGCCCCTCTACCTCCCCTCCAATTATTGATGATTATTTCTGAATCACCCTGTATAGTCAATTTTTCAAAAAAAATGTACAGGTAATTAAATATTTTAATTTAAAAGTCGAGAAAAAAACACGTGACTGAAAACGTTTATTGTTTAAACTATAAGATGACGTCAACAATAATACCATCAACTCCATTGCTTTACAACAATGTTTAGTATAAGATGACGTCACATCCAAACTCTTGGCGTTTTCGCGCGCTTTTAAAAAGGGGATTTTTGTTAATTTTTTTGACAATCAAAAAATTTCTCGATCGGCCTCAGATTTTGGGTAGTTGCCTATTTTTGCAAGAAGAATCGATTAAAAAATCAAAAAAAATCATGCAACTTCCTCATTGCACACAATCTCTCAACATTAAGAAAAAGTAAGTCGCCTGTAAGTGAGCAATAACAAACATGGGACGGAGTATGAATCACCATCACCCCCAAAATTGAGGGGAATATCTCGTAACAATCACCACAATATTGAACGACGTCAAAAATTTTTCTCGTGGAGGTCGGACAATAGTTGTTTTGAACTAAAGAAAACGTGACTCACCCACTGAGTTCAAAGAGTAGTTGGATGGTGAGCTCGTAGCTCATCTCTTCCCCAGTCCTGTTTCCTGGAGCGAAGAATCCTGGTTCGGCCAGAAAGATGGCGGTGGAGATCCGGTGCAGCTGAGGACCCCACCTGTTGTTGGTGGAACCGTTCTTTCTCTGGTCCAGCAGCCATCGGATGCCCTTGTGGACGGCTATATCTCGGGGGTCTGGAGGTTTCTGTGTAGCTGAAATAAAAGATGTCGGTCAAAATTTTGCTCATTTTTTCATTGCAATTTCTATAAAGAAATATTTTCAGCCACCTATTCAAAATGAATTGAGTATATATTATACTCTATTCATTTTAAATATGCGGCTGAATATATTTCCTTCCCGCACCTCCGAATTAGTAACCATGGCAACTATCAACTTCAAAGTGACGAAAAAGGCTAACTATTGGCTGCACGAAAAGCTTATCTATGGTAACCTAGCTTAACTATGGTAAACCTAACTGAACAGAGTATAGGAGGAGCCTGATCAAATAATGTTGATACGTGCGTATTACAGAAGCCTCAGCAGTGCCGAAATTTGGAAACCCTCTAAAATTTGTGTCTGAAGCCGGGCACCAGAGGTTCGAACACATCTTGGGCATGGATGTTTGTGAGGATGAAGATGGATGAATGAGACCCCCTGGGTTGTGGATACGAATGTGTGTGTGGTTTGGGAAACAGGGTGACCTTTGTGGTTTCAGTGCACAAGTACCTGCTAATAACGTTTTCCACTCCTACCTATCATAGGAAGAGATGGGTGTGAGGTATGACAAACAAGTTTGACAGGACAAGTTCAGTTTTTTTATTTGTCTGTCCCACGGGTCGAATTTCCTGCTGTTTTGTTAAAATCCCGTTATTCTGACTCATTCGTTATTCATACATTAGTTCATAAACAAAAATATACATATAAAGCAAAAACGTAGATTTTTGTCACTTTTTAGGGTAAGAAGTTATTTCACAAAATATATTAATTGATGGACCAAATTAATTTCAAAATATGATGTCATAAAATATTACATTGCGTCTCAGGGTCATTAGGTTTTTATAGAAAATTCTGTTGCGCAGAGCAAAAACGATGGTTTGTCCCAAATGTCTAGAAATGAGTTGAAACACTATTTAATACACCTTTTTGTGTTACATTCATACAACACTAAAATTTGTCAAACTTCGTGTCCTCGCTGAGGCCGCTATAATATGTAACTGAAATAATTTGCTGCTTCAGAGGGAGACATTGGCGTAGCCAGGGGGCAGGGAGGGGCAGCTGCCCCCCCTAAGTCCTTAGTAATTTACTTTTACTTTACATTTAAGTTAAAACCCAGTTTTTTAGGGTGAAATTTTCAAAAATTTTCTAGGGGATGGCCCCCAGGCCCTTCTAAGTTCATTAAAAAATTAATAGGTTTAAGGGGTAATCACCCCCCTAAAAACGCAAAAAAATGCCAAAAATAGTAAGATTTGTTATACCCTATTTATTTCACTTATTTTTACCCAATTCACTTTTCAGGGGTCCTAACCCTTCACCAAGGACCCAAATTTGATGGCAATATGCAGCAATGATTTTTACTAAAAGCGGTTGAGCTGTTAACGCCCCCAAAGCACCCACGGAAGGGTTCAATGCTGCACTTAGTTAAACTGTGCTGTACAAAAAAAAATTTGAAGCCACTAACTGTTCCCCGAAAATCCTGAGTTAATTGAGAATTTTTATGGTGATTTTCGTATTCAGTGACCCAAAATCTATAAAAAATGACTGTTTGTTTTCATCAAGGAAAAAATTTTGAAGGTAAAATTTGTTGAACAGTGTTATCTTTCAGAGTATCAAATCAAAAGAAAGGATTTCGAAATACAAAATAATGAAACGAAATATAAAACAAATTTGTTGAACAGTGTTTTACAAGGAATGTTCATCCTCGAGAATGGTCCCCAATGTCCAAAAAGGAGTCGCAAACAAAGTTTTTAGTGTCAGATTACAAAAACTTTAATCTCAAAAATAAAAACCTTCATTGTTTTCACGCTACCCACAAAAAAAGTATTTTACATTAATTTCATTAAAGGTCAAAAACCCCTCTCCAAACAATACTGTGGCCCTCTCTCACGGGACTTTAAAATTGTTCTCCGCAAACATAAAAAAATTAACCCTGCTTGCTCCCCCCTAAGTGGGACCCTGGCAACGCCCATGGACGGAGATAGAATCAGAGAGAAGAGACAGTGTGTCTTCATTTTACAAAGTTCTCTCTTTCTAGTGAAGTTAAACATTCGCAAACAACAAATGATCCAACAAAACCAAGTGACAGTGCATCTCATTTCCCATTTAGGAAGTAGATCTTTAAAAAACTAAAAAACATATTTTAGGTTAGTTAATAATATCTACACTTTTTGATGTTACATAAGGGATAGATTACGTATATTAAAAACCGTTTTATCTTCTATTCAAAGAATGCATAACGCAGCTTTTACCCTAGAATCAACAAAAATGCTTGTCTTTACATCATAGAGTAACATTTTATTAATATTTTTACACAATTATCTTCGTAATAATGAAAGAGATATCAACCTCATTTTCTTAGACAAGTATCTAATTAGTGAAATAATGTGGATATACACTTAAGATCAAAACTACTAAAGAAAACTCCAAGAACCATTGAAAAATACTTTATTTTTCATCTAACACAATCATATTTGGTTACAACGAAAGGTTCAGTGAATAACTTGGACAAAATGTTCATATTGATGTTAGACACAAGTTATATACACTCTCTTTTAAAACTAAAATTAATTCAAAGTTTTAAAAATGTATTTCAGAAATGAATGTCTCCCATTTTAAAGAGACCCTTTTTTTCAGTACTAGAAATCGGCACAAACATGAAATAGAGAATTCTAAGGAAATTTATTTGGGAATTTGGGGAATGGTGTATATAATAGTATTTTTAATTCATTAGTTTTTGAGCATGGTGCTAATTACTTAGCTTGCGTCCATGGGCGCCGGGAAGGGGTGAAAGGGGGTGCACTTCCACCCCCTGGGACCAGGGGCGAACAAAGTCGATGTGCGCGAATCCAAGGAGGGGGCACTCTGGACAGTACCCCCCTTGGACCCATAGATTCTCAAAATGAGTTTAAACCCTACTTTTATGGGTCATATTTTAAATAAGTTTCTGGGGAGGGGACCCCTATATCCCCTGTAGTACTTGCTTAGTGTAATCCAAAAGGTCCCAATATGAGATAAAACACTATTTTTAAACGCTTTTATTCTACTTGCTTTTGGCGGCGTTTTACGGGTGGAATTTTAAAACTCGATTTTCGGGCATTTCCCGATATGTTAGGGCCCCGAAACTTTACACATCGGTGTAACCCTCATGACACTCCAATATCCAACCATTATCTAGTCAAACAACCAAAGGATTAAGTTAATTAACGAGTATTTTTAATTAACAAAAAAACCGGAATTTGAGACCTTTCCCAAAGGTTTATGCCCCCTAAAACGTGCATAATTGTGTATTAGGCATAACTTCATCATATTCAAAAGTCAAAACGAGAATTGCCCAGCAATTATGATAATTATAGATGATTAATCACTTTTTTTGAATGCATATTTTGGATTCTTGTACATAAAATTTCAGGCACTTCCAAACGATATACAGTTCTGAAACTTTGCACCATGGTAGAATTTTCATGACAATGCAATATTCAATCATCAACCAATCAAAACCACTGTAATTAAGTTAATTAAGGAGTAATTTTGATTACCCGAATATCTCGAATTTGAGACCTTTCCCAAAGAACTATGACCACAAAAACGCGTACAATGCTGTATCACATATAGCTTTACAATATCCAGTCATCAAAATGAGAATTGCCTAGCAATTATGTTAATTGTCGACGATAAACAGCTAATTTCAAAAACACATTTTAGATTCTTGTACATAAAATTTTAGGGACTTCCAAACGATAAAGTTCTGAAACTTTGCACCATGGTGTAAACCCGATGAAAATGCAATATTCAATAATCAACTAGTCAAAACCTCCGTAATTAAGGTAATTAACGAGTGTTTTTAGTTATCCGTTTAATTCAAATTTGAGACACTTCCGTGAAGCCAATGGCTCCCAAAACCTGTAGGATAATATATGAGGTATATCACTACAATATTCAATCTTCAAAACGTGATTCCTTACCTTCCAATTAACAATTAAGATAATTAGCGATTTTTAAGATAATAACCGCGAGAAAGAAATCACCAGAAAAGCGAGCAATCGCCGAAAATTGGTGTCCTATCCCGAGGAATCGCGAGAGAAGAAAAATATACTACTTTTATAATTTATGGACTGCTGAAAAGACTGGATAATAGTGTTTGCTCCTTGATACACACTAATGAGGTATTCTCACGTTTTGAGATTAAATTTTTTTTAAATAGTAGATAAAAAACCATGAAGAATGACGTTTACATCAAGTTTTTCCGTAGCCTAGTTTCCGAGATATAAATTTTTGAAATTTCGTTTTTTGTTTGGGTGCGAAAACACTTTCGAATCACAAATCATGCGCTATGAGGTCACATCCAATAGAAGCCCGTTTTCTGATCACGTGAAAACAGAAAACACAATGGTTTTCATGCGCTGTGACGTCACATCCAATAGAAGCCCGTTTTCTGATAACGTGACTTTTGTGCCGTTTTGGCAAAAATAAAATTGAATTTTAAATGATTTAAAACACATTTTTGAAGTTAAAAATCAGAAATTTGGGAGTTTTAGACCATAATGTATCGAAAAAGTATAAAATGAAGCAAATCCCTCACTCATGCAAATACCTCATTTTGAGTTTTATTTTTGTCTGAGCTTACGATTGGTTATTTTTTATTTTATGGAATGCCTTTTCTTTTCTTGTGAATCTTTTTGATATCGATGGATTTCATCGGCGAGTGAGCGGATGCGCATTATGTTTCACTATCATATTGTAGAAAACTAAAATTCCATCCTAACATAAGATTAAATATGGTTGAAATAAATACATTTTTTTGTGAGTTTTTGTTAAAAAATACCATGACTAAAAAGTAGAAAATAAAATAAATAAAAAAAGATTTTTTAAAAAACGCTTTTATTGAAGTGTTCTAAAAGGTCAAAAATAATTTATTCGGTTTGACAAATAATTTATTGGGAAGTAGAAAATAACTTTTTGGTAAGTAAAAAATAACTGATTTTCCAATCACTAAAAATAAAAGCGTGAGCGCTAGTAATTCTTTATTCACTATTTATTCTAACTTCTTTATTCTGTGTTCTATCAGGTTAAATTTACAAATTTCTCATTTATGAGGTTTGGATGGGATGGATTCACTTTAAATTATCTATTAGGTATTTTTATTTATGTAAAATTATACATAAATGCAGACGTAATGGCCTAGTGGTTAGAGCATCTGACTGCAAAGCCGTACGTCTGGGGTTCGAATCCTCGTTCGGCATGGATGTTAGTGTTACTGTCCTTGTGTGTATTGAATTTACTAATAAGGGTCCATACTTTCAGGTGAATTTGTACAAATTTTAAAAAATAAATAAAAAAAATTAAAATTAAAAAATATATATAAATTACTAGCGCCCACACTTTTATTTTTAGTGATTAGAAAATCAGTTATTTTTTACTTACCAAAAAGTTATTTTCTAATTCCCAATAAATTATTTGTCAAACCGAATAAATTATTTTTGACCTTTTAGAACACTTCAATAAAAGCGTTTTTTAAAAAAAATCTTTTTTTACTTATTTTATTAAGGATCAAGTTTCAAAAATTTTCCACACAAGACCCTCAAACCATATAATCTACATCCGAAATTTGGATGAGGCGTACTAAAACGAGTTGAAAAGTGGGTGTTTTTACTTAAATTTTCAAAAACTTTCTGTGGGAGCACCCCCAGATCCCTTGATACTTGTAACTGTTATTACAACTATTTTATATTAAGTTCATCTGAACGATAAAATTCTACCATAAAATCTATATCCGAAATTCGGATTAGGCGTACCAAAACGAGTTCAAAACGTGGGTTTTTTTACTTAAATTTTCTAGTTGGGACCCCCAGACCCCCTTGGTACTTGTCACTCTATTATTACAACTCTTTTTTATATTAATTATGTCAAAACACAAAAATACTTCCCTAAAATCTATATCCGAAATTTGGATGAGGCAACTATACTAAAATTTCCAAAATTTTCTGGTAGAGGACCCCCAGACCCCCCTTTAGTAGTTGGAGCAGGATAATTCACTACCTTTTCCATATTAAGATCATCAAGAAAATTAAATTGGATTATGAAAATTCTTAGCCCCCCAAAACCTAATCCTGGATTCGCCCCTGTTAAGTTCTTAAAGTGCAAATCTAACCTAAAAATGTAAATCCAAAGTTCGAACTAGGTGAACCCAAACTAGTTAAAACCTGTTTTTTAGAGTAAAGTTTCAAAAAAAAATTCTGGAGGAGGTCCCCCCTTTGGTGTTTGTTGGAACTTTATTACTCGCTAAACTTCTCCTGTAAAAAGTTCTTCAAGACGCAAATTCTACCTAAAAATGCATTAAAAGCTACATTGGAACCATTAAACACTCATGGGAGCGGGAAGGAAAACATTTTGGGCCCTTCCCTAAACAATTTTCTTTATAAAGGAAAAGAAATACGCAGACTTATAAATCCTGTTTTACTAATTAGTAGAATCAGTAGACACAGATGGATGCTCCTCCCTTAAAGAAGTTCTAACCTCTAGTTGAGAATTTAATTTTTTAGGGAATAGTAATATTTCAATTTAAAGACATTAATATATTACCTATCAGTGTACAGGGTGTCCCATAAATAATGGGTCACATTTATAGGGGGGATAGAAGACACCTAGACGAGTCAGAATCACATAAGATTCGGGGGTCCCAGAGTAAATCCCAAGGTGTTAAAAATGGAGCGACACCCCCAAAAAATTATTGAAAAATTCAATTTGTAGAAGAACTGCTATTGGTAGAAATTTAATTATGGTCTAAAAAAATTGTGGTTTAATATGATCTTTAAAGTTATCTCAAAAGTCTTCACCTTAAAATTTTTTTATTATGAAAAAAAATAAAAAACAACAAAAAAATGTGAAAATTCTGCCCAAACCTCATTTTGTATTTCGAAATTGTCTCTTTTGATTTTATAATCTGAAAGATCATAGTTTTAAACCCTTAAGTCCAAAGTTTCACGTAAAAACCATCAATATTAAACGCTTGAGATCCTGTTAAAGTTCGTTTTTTGCGTGCGCGAACTGGTTTCCTATAGCCGTTTCCAAAACGACAGTCTGCGGACGAAAAATACGGACTTATACCGTGCTTTGACAGGATCTCAAGCATTGAATATTGATGTTTTTTACGTGACACTTTGGATAGGGTTTACAACTATGATCTTTCAGATTATAAAATCAAAAGAAAGAATTTCGAAATACAAAATGAGGTTTGGGCAGAATTTTCACATTTTTTTGTGTTTTTTTAACTTTTTTCATAATAAAAAAATTTTTGAATTGAAGACTCTTCAGATAATTTTACAGATCATATTAAATCACAATTTTTGAGACCATAATAATATTTTTACCAATAGCAGTTCTTCTACAAATTGAATTTTTCAATAATTTTTTTGGGGTGTCGCTCCATTTTTAACTCCCTGGGATTTGGTCTGGGACCCCCGAATCCTATGTGATTCTGACTCGTCTAGGTGTCTTCTATCTCCCCTAGAAGTGTGACCCACTATTTATGGGACACCCTGTATAACAGGACCTAATTTATAATTTATTTTTTCAAAACTATTACTTTCTTATTGATTACGCTTAAATTCATTTGCCAACCCCGTTTTCTCGCTCCCTCAGGTTTTATACTTCGCTACCCCCTTATGGGTGGTGCTCACCCTGACCACTTGCGTGAGGTGTCACGCCCTGTGGGCAACGGTCTCCAGGGCTCATCGTCTAATCTTGGTTCCTTTCTGTTGTTACGTTTTCGACCCCCAGGTTCCATTTCCAATCTCAGTGCTTCCCGTTTATAAGTTACCCTAGCCTATGGCAAACAGTTTGTGCTCTCTTTGTCTAGGGCGAGGGTTAGGCCCTTCACTCAAAATATCCCACAGGTGCTAATCTATATTTCAACTTGATAGGTCTTAACGAATCTTTTGTACCCCTTGCGTCTGATCGGCGCCCCCTCGTGAGCTTGGATCCTTTGATATTCAGTGTTGGTCCGACCAGGTATTCATACTCTATTATGAGAATCTTCCCCCTAACATTGTGCGATATTTCTCTCGATTTAACTACGGTGCACCTGAAGTGCTTGTTAAAGTTGTTTTCGCGAGGAAAAACGTTTCAGGTGTGACTGGGGAATTTTTATATCGCCAGCCACCCAACATACTTCATAAGTAAACTTCTAAGCGCCTTACTTGATGTTGTCGTAGGTTTCGTGGTTGTGGTCGCTTTGGTCGTGGTCGATGCCCAATAGGGACAGTTCATCTCGTCGGAAAGATCCGGACAGTCATAAAATCGGTCGCATTTGAACTTTTCAGGGAAGCATCGACGTTGGTCGTTACATTTTAACCATCCCAGTGGACAAAAACTTGAAGTAGAAATATCTAAAAATATGAAATTAAATTTATAATTACATCTTTAAATTTTAAAATAGTATTTCATATCCTTAACCGAAACACCATTTCCGAATAACTTACCAAGTACATTCAACAATACGTTAATTTTTTTAAATCAAAACTTATTATTCATATATTTAATTCTTATTTAAAAGGTCCGTAATACTAAATTTTTGAATCCCAATGCACCGAGACATAAAGTTTGATATGACTTATTTTGAACAAATTTCTTATTGCATTTCTGCAGTTTTTAAAATACGTTTCATATTTTTAAAATTTACTTACCACAAAACCTTTCGTCTGATTTGTCTGCACAATTATAAACGGAGTCACAAAATTGTCTTCGATCTATACAACTTGAACTGTCGGAGCAATAGTAACGAGACGAACCGCACTTGTCGATAACATCTGAACAGTACATTTCGTCTGATCCATCTCCGCAGTCGTTGTCTCCGTCACATATATAGGTTGGTTTTATGCAAGCCTCAGTACGTGGACATTTTAAACGCCCATCTCCACATACTTTAAAGAAAATCAATACATAAAAACAATCAATCCAAAAGAATTTTTTAAAACATTTCAGCATATGCTGTACTGATATACATTGATACGGAAATCTTTAAAACTCATTTACAAATTTAATAAATTACAAATGATAGCTATTTATCCTGCACACTAAGGAAATGACATTTTAAAGATTCAAAAGAAAATCCGTTGTATCAGAGGTTAAAGCTTTGAAAGGGAGTATCCTAACATCACGTCCGTAAAGTGTGATACACAAATTAAATCCATTTTTCTTACAGTTTTTTTAGGTGAAATTTATTTTTTAGAATTAGGGACTAATATCGCCACAAGTTTATGTATGGAAAAAGTCATTACCATAATACATGCACTTTTATTATTTCGATCGACATATATATGACAGTGAATAAAATATATTGTAACATTAATAATGTAATCCATGGGTGAAATCAATGGCGTAATCAGAAAATTTAATATTTACAAAAGTTAATAACTCATAACAATACTGCTTACTGAGTACTAAATAAATAAATAAAAGAAAAGTCTAGTTTTTTTCTATCGTTTCAGGACTAAGGAGATTATTTGTAAACCTCATCGATTTTGCTCCCTTTATCATCAGGTGTTAGTGAAACAAATATGCAATGCAAGAAATAGATTTCTTTATGCACAACATATTCTGTCAGTAACGAACATTTACCAAGGAGAAATTCTGCCTTTTGAAAGCAAAATCTATTAGTTGGGCTTATAGGAATCATTGAGATGAACGATCTGGCGCGGAACGACCGGAGAACTTCATGAAGTAGACTAAACAAGCCAGTATAATATCCCTCTACCAGTGGTGGCAAACCTATGGCACGCGTGCCACCGTAACCTACGAGAGGAGGCTCGGTCTCTCGATGGCTACGATGGCTACTCTCGATGGCTACGGTGCCACTGGGTGGCATGCGACCGGTATAACGGTGGAACGCGACATTCCTTAAAAATGACACAAAAGAAACCTTTAGTACTAGACCAGAGATTTCCTACTACTACCTAAAAACTAATCAAAATTAGCTTCAGAACACTTTTTAGCCTGCTGAAATTCAAAAATTTTTCGGGGGAGGACCCCCGAACCCCCCACTCACCTCTTAGGTGCCGTTGGGCCATTCAAATATTATGTATGTAAATATATTTTATTGGTCATTTTGAACCCCCTTTCCCTTTTGTCAGCAAAGGTAAGCAAATCACGACCGCCTTATAAAGGAAACTGGCATTTGGCCGTTAGAAAACAAAATAATGGATGTAAAAGGAGCCTGATTACTTTACGCAAGGGCGGGTATATAAGGAGGGCAAAAGGGCCGCCCCCCTCCGAAATTCAGACAAGGTATACCAAAACAAGTTAACCTTTTACAGGCCAATGTTCCCAATTGGGAACATCGTGTTTGAAAATTTGTAAAAAAATAACTACTATCCGTATACTGTTGAAAATTTTACCATGTGAAGTTGAAGGATGACTTGATTTTCTAAAATTCAAACAAAGTTGCTATCTTTATGAGAAAAAAATATAAAAAATCTTAAAATAGGCCCTTTTTACGCTTTTTGTTAGAGGTACACAAAATAATTCATGAAAAATCGAAATATTGTCCTAAGTTTCCAAAATTTGGTAAGGATATTAGAAAAGACTTACCTTAAATAGATATCCTCAGTATAGTTAATAACTATTAAAAACACGCTTGTAGTAGCTTGCGAAACATGCATGTTCCCAATTGGGAACATTGGCCTATCGCCGCTATACACGGGAAACCCGAGTTTGTAGTATGAAGTAGTATTATAGAACTCAGTAGAACGGGAGTATTTCTTTTTCGTAAAGAATAAAAAGGTTATATAATTGCTTAAAGGGGAATCCCCTTTCAGAAAGGAAGTAGCTGGGGGTTTTTTCAGTTTTGATTGTATATTTTTTTTTCGTTTGAATCTACGATTTTATTCAGAGAAATGATGAATGTGTATAAACATTGAATTAGTCGGCTTCCAAAGTTAATAACTTTATCGCAGAGAATTTATGCTAGTAAAAAAGAAAAGTTAGTAGCTTCACATGTCTGGTATTGTGTTATTTACTATACATAAGAAATAAATTTCGAAAATATGGCATCCAAAATGCGTTTTGTATAAGATAATAAGGATACAATCATAGGATACAATGTTTCAGACTTTATTTAGTAATGACCGTGAAATTTTCTTATAAATGTATTGATTGCATTCAACATAGACCTTGGAAGAAAGAAAGACGGAGCATAGCGATAAGAATCCCAATTAACCCAGGAAAACGGTGCTAAAAAGTGACGTTTTAAAAATTTTCATATAGAAGTTTTTTTTCGACGGTTTTATATGTTTTCGAAGGCGCTGATTACGAATATGAAGTTTGCTCCCACGTGGGGGGTCGGCTTCATATCGAAAATCGCAAAAAATCGATATTTGTTTGCTCTTTTTTCGATTCTTCGCTTATATTTCAAAAACTATAAATTTCTCGAAGATAATTTCAATTACAAAGTTGAAGTAAACAAAATTTCCTACAAAATTCACTACTCAACTTTGATTTTATGAAGAGTGGTTTTTCCGCTAGAGCGCGCTGAAAAACATCGATTTTTTTGCCTTTGCACAAAAATAAGGAAAACGCGCGTTTCTATCCTCTATAAAATGAAAACTACTCCCGTTATCAACAAAAATTTTATACCACGTGAAAGAGCATTTAATTTTCTATAAAAAGAAAGAAGAAATTTTTTTTTTTATTTTGGCTCAGGTCGAAACCCGCTGCAAAAAACTACAAAAACTACATACATGTAAGATACAAAATCACAAATTGAAATTTACGAATTGTAAATACATTTAATATAAAGTAATACATTTAAATTTAAAATAAATATATCATAAATATATGCACACATACATATATACCCACACAAAACAAAAAAAAAAATTCAAAGAACTTCAAAGGGGGAACATACCAACATATACAAATACATATGTACACATAAACACATATATATACATCCATAATCTACTTATGCTTCCAAAGAAAAACTCTCCAGCAGGAACTGGTTCATTTTCTGTGCTGCTTTAATGAAGTATGCTATTAATTTATATTTACCATGAGTGTATGTTAGAAAATTGTAAAAATTATTGTGGAGATTAACCAACGATGAAAGATATTTGGAACGATAAAAATTATATACAGGGCATTCAAAAAATACGTGTTCCCAAGTTTCATATTTCTCAAGATTGCAGTACTTACAAATCAGGTCTGGATGAATTTTAAAGATTTTACCTTCGAAAAAAATCGATTCTTGATATAATCTTAGTTGGAATAAAATTTTCTTAAATGAGTAATCCACTATTGATACAATATAATCTTCAATGAAAGGATTAAATTTTATATGTTTATAGTGAGGGTTATGTAAACTGTTATTCATACTAATCATATCCATCTGGGCATATTGGTTAACATAGCTTAAGAGAATTTTTGGTAAATATTTCACAGCAACTTCTGGATCTTGTGAAAGCCAAACAAAAGAATAACCCGAGTTATCAATTATGGATTTGATATTTAATACCCAATTAAATTTTAGTGGAACTGATTGGTTGTAATAATATTGTAAGCATGCAATTTTAGTAAGCCTATGCTCAGGCATTTTGAGGATTCGGATCCAAAATTTAATTAGCAGTTTAATTATTGTTATTGAGAGGTTAGGTTGACCAAGTTCTAATCTTAAGATGTAACCCGGAGTATATCTTGATAAATTAAATAATTTTCGAATAAACAGATTCTGAATATGTTCTAATTGATCGATGAAGGAGATTGCCCAGACAGGTGAACCGTAACTTAGAACAGATAACACAAGTGAGTTAAACAGTTTAAACCAGGCCCCCGGAGAGTTTATTCTTGCACTAGAAAGAATTGGCCACATGGCATGCAAAGCAGAAATTGATTTATTACAGAAATGCGTTTTTGCTGTAGAGAAGGAACCCGTAGAGGAGAAAGGTACACCGAGATAGATATAATTGCTAACTATTTCAAGTCTACAGTTTTGAAGATAGAAATTATCATGTTTAGACAACCTACCCCCCTTCCGGAAAACCATAGCTTTAGTTTTGGCAATATTGACTGTAAGCTTGAAGTCTGCGCAAAATTTTTCCAGAACTCTAAGTTTTTTATTTAAATTTATTGGAGAATCTGCTAAAATGATTGCATCATCGGCATATAATAAAATATTAACAGGTGATCCATTGTTTAACTCAATATCTGAGATGCCAGAATTATTTAGCCGAACAATAAGTTCATTCAGAAAAAGACAAAATAATGTAGGACTCAACACCTCCCCCTGCAAAACACCGGAATTAATCTTAAATGGGTCCGTCAGTCCAGAAGATGAACGAATTTTAGCGCATGCCGAACTATAAATATTAACTAGGATTTGAATAAATTTTGGGCTGATGTTAATTTTTTGCAATTCTGACCAAAGTAACAAATGATTTACATTATCGAACGCACCCTTAAAATCAACAAAAACTGAATATAGTTTTCCACGTTTTTTCTTCAATTTAGAGTTTATTAAGCTATTCAATACAAAAATCTGGTCCAAACAACAGTAGTGCCTTCTGAATCCAGCTTGTTCCTCCAGTAATAAGTTTTGCGCATTTAACCAATCTATGAGTCTAGAATTTAAGATAGAGGTAAAGATTTTAGTGATAATCGGGATTAAAGATATAGGCCTATAGTTTGCAGGATTAGAGGCATCTCCCTTTTTGTAAATTGGGTTTATGGTTATTAATATCCATTGGGGAGGTATCGTACCACTGGAAAAGACCTTGTTAAAAACTTTACAAATAGTAAATGAATTATTACCGAGGTATTTAAAAAACTCGGGTTTCAGTAGATCACCGCCCGGTGCCTTGCCACACTTAAGTTTATTTATAGCGCAATGTAATTCCTTCACAGTTATGTCAGGATCCAAAATCGGATCAAAAGATGAGAAATAGTTATTAGAATAAAAGCTTGAATAAGCGATTTCACCAGTAAGACCATTTGATTTAAAGATGGAAGAAAAATAATCAAACCACACATTGGGTTCTATAAAGTTTTGATTGTACCGTCTCCTCTTAAAATTTTCTATAACACGCCAAAAGGTACGAGAGTCATGGCAATCAGACAACTCAGAATTCAATTTTTTAAAGTAGGCATTTTTTTTCAGGGTACACATCTTTTTATATTCTTTAAGGCAAATTTTGTAAACATTGAAGTTATCGTCGCTGCTATTTTTTTTCAAATTTCTTAAGTTTTTCCTAAGTTCTAATTTTGCTAATTGACATTCCCGATCGAACCATTTGGCTTTTGCATAAGAGAGAGATTTAAATTTGGTTTTAGATTGGTTTTTAGTTCGAAGTAAATTTGCATTTTCAGCTACTTTAGAGATAATAGGTATTAAATCCTCCGGTACAATATTTGGATTTGTTGCAAAGTAGATTTCTAGCTGTCTAACAAATTCTGAGCCTTCAGCCTCCGACCAATTTGATACTAAAACTGATTGAGGGAGATGAAAATCAGTAGTTTTACAATTGCTGTGAGAATTCTCAAAATTTAAGTGTGCTGTTATAGGAAGATGGTCAGATCCTAAGTGGGTATTTACATTAAAATCTGTTATATGTTCAAAGAATAGTGTACTAGAGACAATTATGTAATCCACAGTGCTATTGCCGTTTGTAGAAAAATATGTAAAATTTCCAATTTGGTCGCTGGGCAAGATACCATTTAAATAAGTTAAATTACATTCTGTGCAAAATTTATTCAAAAGTTTACCCCTATAGTTTGAGGTCGAGTCCTTCATAACACGACAAATACTAGAGTCACAACAAAGATAGTTCGAGATCATCAAACCATCTTCCAGACCCCCAACTCTTGCGTTAAGATCACCTAGTATCATACAGTTACTGAGCTCAAAGTTCTGTATCATTTGGAAGAACAATGTTAACTCAGAATCATATTTTGCATCAGGTGGGAAATAACAACAAGAAAACAAGACATTTTTTAAGGATAGGTAATCAGCAGCAATAATAACAAAGAAACGATTTTGGGATAGTATTTTAACATTACTTATTTTCTTTGGGTCGTAGGCCAGAATGATACCGCCACTGGGCCTACCATATTTTGATGTTTTAATTGCAAAATTTTGAATAGTTTTAAAATTAGAGAGATTAGAGGGTAAATCAAATTCAGACAAACACCAAGTTTCCACTAAAGAAAAGAGGTCAACATTTTCAAATATACCCCAAAAGTTAGGAAATATATTCTTATTGAGAAGACCTGAAACATTGTAATGCAATATAGTGTTAGTAATAGACTGATTAGAAGTGCTGATTGGTTTAATTATATGTTGGGTTTTACAACAAGGATCAGTTAGCCTAGTAAATTTTTTTCTATTTAGATAATCCTGCGATACTACATTTGCTATAATTTTCTATTCTTAGGTTTTACAAGCTCAGTGCATAATTCATTACAGATAAAAGTTTCATTGTCTATAATGAGTCTATCAAACCTCAGCTTAGCATTCTTACCCTCGGCCAAGGCTTTCTTCCGCTCCGTGTTCAGAAATTTACGCTTTTGACGGAGAGATAGCGAGTAATCCTCAGAGATTCCTATGGATAGTTCTCCAAGCTCTTTCCACCTGGAGAGCAAAGCGTTTCTGTGATCAGTGCTAGTGATTCTTGCTACTATGGGGGCCATCCTGAATTTTCTATAAATAACGGGCTTTCCATTATCATTTTTTGAGAAGGGGGGAGGGAGTGAAGCAAAGATCGATAATAAAACTGTTGCTGCTCTCGGACCAAACGGACTTTAGCAGTTGTTAATCTGCTCTCTGCGCTTTATTTCCGGTATATTACCAATAAAATAAGTTGTTTTGGATTAATTGTTGACTAAGCATGCTTAATAAAATAAAATTTTAAATTTATTTATGAAATATTGGGTGTTTTAGGCAGAATTTTAATCAATTTTTTAAATTCATATATTAAATTATGGGAGTGTTTTAATGAACGAATTTATATGTCTTATGCATCGCTAAATCCGAATTTCAAGTTTATTTTAATTTTGAAAGTCATCTTCACATCAAAAATTGCAAAAAATATAAAAATTTTGCTCTTTTGTTCGGTTTTTCATCGATTTTCTAAAATAATATTCCTTTTACGAAAAATAGCATGACACCAAATTAATGTACGTAAAATTTCCTATAAGATGCACTGATTCATTTTTATTTTGCGAGAAACGATATACGTTTTATAGCGTTTTGTAGAAAAGCAATTTTCATGTTTTTGTGTAAAGTCAGGAAACAGCTGTAATTCAGCGCTCTCTAGCGTAAACACCTCTGATTATAAAATTAAAGTTAAATAGTGCATTTTGTAGGAAATTAAATGTACTTTCATTTGGTATAAACTATTTGTCGGTAACTTGAATTTATTTTGAGCTGTAGTGGGAGAAATCGAGCATTCATCACTTTTTTGTAGAAAAACATGAAAATTGCTTTTCTTCAAAACGCTATAAAACGTGCATCGTTCCTTGCAAAATAAAAATGAACCAGTGCATCTTATAGGAAATTTTACGTACATTAATTTGGTGTCATGCTATTTTTCCTAAAAAGAATATTATTTTAGAAAATCGATGAAAAACCGAACAAAAGAGCAAAATTTTTATATTTTTTGCAATTTTTGATATGAAGATGACTTTCAAAATTAAAATAAACTTGAAATTCGGATTTAGCGATGCAAAAAACATATAAATTCGTTCATTAAAACACTCCCATAATTTAATATATGAATTTTAAAAATTGATTAAAATTCCGCCTAAAACACCCAATATTTCATAAATAAATTTAAAATTTTATTTTATTAAGCATGCTTAGTCATCAATTAATCCAAAACAACTTATTTTATTGGTAATGTACCGGAAATAAAGCGCAGAGAGCAGATTAACAACCGCAAAAGTCCGTTTGGTCCGAGAGCAGCAACAGTTTTATTATCGATCTTTGCTTCACTCCCTTCCCCTTCTTAAAAAATTATAATGGAAAGCCCGTTATTTATAGAAAATTAAATGCTCTTTCACGTGGTATAAAATTTTTGTTGATAACGGGAGTAGTTTTTATTTTATAGAGGATAGAAACGCGCGTTTTCCTTATTTTTGTGCAAAGGCAAAAAAAAAATCGATGTTTTTCAGCGCGCTCTAGCGGAAAAACCACTCTTCAGAAAATCAAAGTTGAGTAGTGAATTTTGTAGGAAATTTTGTTTACTTCAACTTTGTAATTGAAATTATCTTCGAGAAATTTATAGTTTTTGAAATATAAGCGAAGAATCGAAAAAAGAGCAAAAAAATATCGAATTTTTGCGATTTTCGATATGAAGCCGACCCCCCACGTGGGAGCAAACTTCATATTCGTAATCAGCGCCCTCGAAAACATATAAAACCGTCGAAAAAAAAACTTCTATATGAAAATTTTTGAAAAAACTACCGTTTTCCTGTACTAAATAGCGATAAGCTGGTTTGTTTTGAAACCTCGAGTAATCAACATCTCAACTCGAAAAAGCACGTGGAGCAGGGAATATTATCGCACTTCCTCCATAGGCGTGTGGAGGGAATCGCGATGGTTATACTACTGGGGGGCTTATAATTGCGAAATAAAGCTGGGCAAGGATTTTCTTTGCACATATAAGTCTTCTTTAATCCTTTCCGTTCAACTGAAATACATTTTGAAGGATTTTATTAGGGATAAAACTGTTTTAATCGTCATGGGAAGTTTTTCAGAACAGTCTAACTGCTTTATTGTGGAAAATATTTATTTTTCATTATGGAGAAGAAACTGAATTATCCTAGTTGCTATTCTTAAATGTGAGAAACAACTGTTGGTTTTAGATTTACTGTTTATTTTTAGAAAAATTTACCAATTGCGACTTGTTTCGGATTTCAACAATGTGATAAAAAAATTCTTTTGCTGACATTTCAGTTATAAAAAGTGATTAAATAGAACAGTAATGATTCAAATTAATAATGATATTTCAAAAATGCTCAAAGTACTCAATTAATTTATTGTTATTGTGTGTGAGTAAAAATTGTATTCGTTTCACTAAAGAAAGTAGATCTTAGGATTTATGTCAGATATTGTATAATGCAACTTCATGTTTACATGGTTTAGAATTGCTATGAAAGTTTTATTTTAGTTTCTGTTTAATTAATATAAAGAATTTATACTCTGGGTAATCTCTCTATTCTAAAAAAAAGTTTTTGGTGAACGGTTTCCAGAGAAAGGCTTTTTAATTACTGAACCGAATGACACATATCTGGTATCAAAATGTCCGCATTATTTCCGGATTTCCGAGTAAGCCCTTCGATTTTTCAAAAAAATTCTCAATTTTAAAATATTTCCATTTTTTTAGATAACGGATAAGGTCGCAGTTACAAAGCAAGTACTGTCAATCAAATTATTATGCATCCAATCACAACAACCGATTGACGCTATATTTTAAGATAAAACATGTTTTTTCACCTTTTAAAAAAAGTACTTTCTTGATGAAATATCATTCAAAGACTGATAAAAACATATTCTAAAAACTTACATGTACGCCCTTTTATACTAAAATTTCACACTTTTTGTCCAATATTTATAAGTTTTTGTCTGATTTTATCGAAATTAATTGTAAACACAGAGTGATGTTTTGTCTCTTATTATTTTCAATTGCTTAAACGGTATTGTTTAACAAGTCTGGGTTTAAAAAAATATGAATGATAAACACTAGGCATGTTATACTAACGAGTTACTTTAAAATAATGGTTTTTGTTTGGTCCTAATATTGATAAACAATTAGAATTAGTTATTTTTGTAATCATAGACGAAAATAATTAAAAAACCTTTCGTTTAAATTTTTGATAAGTTCGAGTTAATATATATTCAAACTTTTTTAAGGGAGATTTATTCATGGAAGGGATTTGGTGACGTATTTTTGGAAAGTTGGTCGACTTTTTTTCTGTAAATTGATTAATTGTTTTAAAAAGTGTATTAAGTTCAGCGAGTTGGAATTTGTGGGAATTGCGAAGCAATTCCAAAAGGTCCTGCGTCAGCAGTTTACGGGGGTTGGCGAGCGATAGCGAGCAGGGGGCGGTAGCTCCCTAGTGTCACTAAATTAACAAAAGCGACTAGTTCATATGTAATATTATACTAGTTTATGGAATTGGTTCTTTCACAGCTCTATATACCTACTCTAGTCCAGAACCTTTATTTTTATTTTTAAGAGCTGTGTTACGTTACTTATATAAAAGCTTTATATGTAGTAGGGTTACTTGGGGTAAGTGGGTCACTGGGGTTAGTGGGTCACCCCCCTAAAACCATAATATGCACAGGAAATTTCACACTTACTCGCATTGATTATGTTACAGCTTCTCACACCGATGAGTATTGCATATATTTGAGATTTGTTTTATCTATTTTTAAGATTATAGAACTAATTTAATATAGATTCCCAGAATGGATTTTTTGGTGAGTTCAAGACGCATTTTTCAAAGAAGTATTTCCAGGTAAGTTTTCATTACATTTTAATGTTTATTGAACTGTTTTGCAGAGTTTGATCTAAAATACATACTACAATTTGAAATTTTTCAAAATTTTTAATTTTGAAGTGTTTAAGAGGGGTGTCCCACTTACCCCATAGTTTTTGGATGGTTGGGGTAAGTGGGACCCCTCAGCGTGGGGTAAGTGGGACCCCTCTTTATTTAGTAAGTGAGACCCCTCATTATGATATAAGTGGTTCTAGAGGGTCTCTTATGATACAGGAACTATTAACTATTTCAGGGGATTATAGGGACAATTTCCCCCAATACTTTCAGAAAATTTCGATTTATTGTAGCAAGACGTTTTACTCACCACTTCAAAATTCATTAAAATTTATAAATAGTTTGATCGACATTATATATTTAATTTGCGTTTTAATTTAAGTTATGGTGAGTAAAGTGAAACATCTCATCAACAGTGTTCATTCTCATTTAGTGTGTCCGATTTCTTTTTTATCTTACAATGCGTATTAAAGTGCCAAAATAAATCTTAATGAACCTTATTATGTTTGTTCAACACTATTTTATATACTAAAGTAAAACATATCCCTTTGGCCTTTCGAAACATTCTTTAACCCTGCTGTTCTGTTAGGGTCTATTTGACCCAAAAATTTTTTCGGTCGCGTGTTAAAAAAAAATGAATAGAGGTATTTTAATGAAACTTCGTGACTTTGTTGGACAGTCATGTAACTATCTACATCCAAAAGGAATTTTTTTTATTTTAATTTGCAAGGGATATTTTTCAACATAGTCTTAATGTACTGTTCGGGTCAATATGACCCGATTCTAAATTTTTTCGTTTTACTCAAACCTTTTCATATTTTTTTGCGGAATAACTCAACAGAAAAGAATAAAACTATTATAACATCCTTTCTTTGTATTTTGGTTTTCTTTTTTCTTGTTTTTTTGTCATTTGAGACTAAAGCACGTGGAAGGTCAAAAGGTTGATTCAGTTGGGAAAAATGAAAAAATATTTCCAAATTTTATTTTTTCTTGATGTATTTTTGTTTTATGAAGTATTTCCTTTCAGTTAGAATTCTAAAAATAACTATTGAAACGAAACTTTTGCTATCCGAATGAAAATATTACCCAAAATGAGGAATTAGTGGTGTTTTTCATTGCCACTGTCTTTTGACCAAGTTAACCATTAAATTTGGGGTAAATGTGGACTTTTTGTGGTAGTTTAACTTCCTAAGAACTGAAACATGAAATTTATTGCTGGAAAAGAAGAAGAAATCATCGCCAAAGAAAATTTGAGGTATTCGAGTAATGAGTAATTTCGCAAATCCTGCAATGCCTTTTCAATGGGATTTAGTACAAATAGAAGGAAAATAAATGTTTAAATGAAAATTATTTTTGAGGATTTGAGGAAATCACTCTTATTTTCATACAGTAAAGCAGATTAAAACCTATCATAAAGGGGGGAATCAATTAAAAAAAAGTAAAAGAATAAAGAAAAAAAATTGAAATTTATATCGGTTCCTCAGACGAAAAAAATTAAAAACGTACTAATTTGTTGTGTCATACTTGTTTAAAACTCATTTTCATGTATGTAAATTGTCAAAATTGTAAAAAATTAAAAATTTCAATTACAAATATTTTTTAGGTTAATTTCATTATTTTACACGTATTTCATATCTTTACTCAATTATTTCATAATAATTACATTTATTTTGAGCTATTTTACTATTGTTTTACCTATTTCTTAAATTCCATCATTCATTTACCGTTAGAAGTGATATATTTTGCATCGGGTCATATTGACCCGAACACTACGTGCGTAGAGTAAGTCGGAGCAGAACAGCAGGGTTAAAATACTTATTTTGCTTTTCATTCGATTCTTACATTGTCATATTGATTTTGATGTGAGTATATTTCTCACTCATGGATACAGTTACAATAAAATATTTTATATTGAAATTTACTGTACTTTATCAAGTAAGACCCACTTACTTCCATTTAAGTTTTGCTTGCTTTAAATATAAATAAAGAGGGGGTGACCCACTTACCCCATCTCTTGGGGTACGTGGGTCACCCATCTCATTATTGATAAAAAGACCAGTTAAGAAAAATGTAAAGCTTTATTTGAGAAACTACTGATAAATTTTTTTTTATCGATAGACTCTTTAACGAAATTATTCAACAAGTATAAAATAAACCCTTTCAAATTTTTTCTATAAAGCTCCAAAAATGTACTAGGCCAAAAAGGGGTCCCACTTACCCCAAGTGACCCTATATACTTGTGTATTTAAAGACACACCCGAAAAAATTTGAATAAAATATAGATATTTTATTCATGTAAAATCATCACTACTTTTTTTTGTTTTAAAATAAAATATAAGTACTTATAATAATTATTTACAATATACTAGCTCTTAATAAACCAGAATTCATGTAATTTTAATAGTAAAAGATCAAGAGTGCTATTAGGGAATCTATATCTACCAATAAAATTTAATTTTTTAATTAATAGTGTTAATTCCCACGATGACACACAGTTTAGTAACTTCTAACCAAAGTTAGTTAACATTTTTATATTAATAGTTAATGAAGTTATTTAAAGTTGAAGCGATGTTAAGCTTTTAGAAAAAATTAACCCTTTGTTCTAAATGCTTTATAATACCTTTAAAATAGAAAAATATATATGTTGCAAGATTATCAAGTGAACGCGTACGCTGGTGATTTTATAGCAACACAAACGAAAACCAAAACAACCGAGCACGTGTAGAGGGTGATTGCTGCTGCAGATAAAATGATGCTGATGCCGTGACCTTGGCCAAATACTCCGTCTATTCTTCTTCTAAAGTCTATGACATTCAAAAACCAATTATTTCATTCATTATTCAAATGTCTAATCATTATTTTTGTACAAATTATTATAATCCATTTTAAATCCTATTTATAAATCTACAAAAATTTCAATAATTTTCTTGTGTGTAGTAAAATTAAAACATGGCTTTCGATGATAGGAAAATTAAAATTAATTAATCCCTCATATATATTTTAGTTGTTTTAGATATCCGAAATTTAACATTGTTTTTTAAGACTAGTGTATAAAATTTACTTGAATAAGATATAAAATTTTGGTATTTTGCTTATGTGTCACATGAAATTGCCATTAAATTGTTATCAAATTTCTGAAATTTCTATAAAATTACAGCTTAAACACAAAGATAAACTATAATTAAGGTTGATTTTGTTAGCTATTCCCCAAAATTTGGGTTTTATTTTATTTGTTTATCAATTGAGTCTACGCTTGTTTCCCCGGTCGAAGTATAGTCGGAAGTGGCCAATGTTCCCAATTGGGAACATGGTGAAAATCGCACTTAAAAATTTTTTACCGCCTTCATATTAATAATTTCTCTTAATTGAACCATTAGAAGGTATTTTATGTAAAAAAATTAATTAAAATATACCTGGATCATAATTCGGCCTGTAAAAGGTTAAAACCCAGTTTTTTGGGGTGAAATTTTCAAAAAATTTCTGGGGGAGTGACCCCAAACCCCCCTTTTCTACTTGAAACTTTATTATTCACAAACTTTTTTCTAAATACTCATGAAAATCAAAATCCTACCTAAAAATGTATGTCCAAAATTCGGACTAGATGCACCAAACACTAGTTCAAAACCATGCTTTTAGGGACAAATTTCCAAGAAATTGTCTGGGGATGGACCCTAGACTTAAGTCGGAACTTCATTATTGACAACATGAACAGGGACTGAAGAATAATTGTTGGCCCCTCCCAAAATAAATTTCAATATACACTAGGGTGGGTCAAAAAATGTTTTTTCACATTTTCCCGGGGGCACAGCTACAAAAGGGTGCCAAATGGTCTCAAACTGACGTGTGTAAAATATTATTCGATTAAAATAACTCTTTTTGCCTCCGGATTTGCCTCAAAGTTTCGATTAATATAGTAATTTCATGTAAAAATGGACAAACGAAAATCAAGATTTTACTTCGATTTCACGAATCCGTCATGAATGTAAATGTGCACAATGGTATAAAAATCATCATTGAAGACTATAAAATAATTATAAATGAAACCAGAGTTGAAATACTTGAGTTGTAATACAACATATTTTAAAATATCTCAATGGTTAGGACTGGCAATCAAAATTTTATTGCTGGAGTCATAAAAATGTGCGAAACTCTTATTGCCAGTTGAGTAGGATTTTAAAAACATAAAATTTTTAATAAAAATGGATATGTCAGAAGGTGGGTACCTTTTTTGGGTTATATTTCAACCCAAAGGAAAACATTTGGAAAATTGTTTAAAAGTTGGGGTTTTCCTTGAAATTTCTTTCGTATATTAGGATTATTCTATTCCAAGTGACCCCATATGAGTCACTAATGTCCAAAAATAAATTAAAACCACATTTTAAGAGTCAAATTTTGAAACATTTTCTTAAGAAAAGCAGTAGATCCCCGTTTTCAGCATAAGGCTCAGTATTATCCCCTAAGTTTTTAAATAAGCTACATTACTTTTCAAAACTTACTTGTGATTATCTTAAACAGTTAAATTTTCTATATTTAAATGTTTATGAACGCATAAGGGAATGCTAAGGAGTCAATCCTCCCTCCAAAGTAGTATAATTTCATGGGCCTAGGTTTCAGTCTATTGTTATAGCAAAAAATAGGTAAATCATGACTGAGGTGAATCATAACTGATATATTGCCTAATGAACAAACTATCAATTCGACAATTGTTTCAACAAATTTTTGCGATCATATTTGGATCCCAAGACCAGCCAGTGAAATAACGGTCCGCTGAATTTTGAAAGTTCGGCATATATTTATGAAAAATATAACTATTTCTACTTTTAAAAATTAAAAATACCGCTTTGTACTGACCAAACTTAAGGGAAAATGTATCTGAACTACCAATATTTAAAATATGTACCACTGACAATCCACTGTTAGTTGACAAAAAAGATCCTCCTATTCTACGGCTATTGTTAATATGATAGCATATTACATTGCCACTTGGGCAGTTGTTTTTGTATTGATTATACATAAAGGTGGCTAATGTGATTAAAATTGCTTTTAAAGACCCTTATTTTTGAGCTTTAAGAAGTTATCGACAAAAAAATTTAATTTAAGGTAAATGTGGGTATAGTGGACACTTTAAGGAAAATGTTTGCTTAAATTCTTAATAAATACCAATCAATTTACTTCGAAACTGTTATCATCCTATTTTTAGATTAATTGGATCTTCTTCTTTCGATTTTATTATTAAAAACTTTAATTAGATTGGGCAAAGTATTTTTAATTAATTTTTTAAAAGTACTCCAAATTGCATCTATAGTGGCCACATAGATGAAGCTGTTGCTTCTATGGTGGACACCTCTTGCATCAATAGTGGACACCTGACTTTTTCTGCCTATATGAGGGGTTTATGCATGAAATTGAGGGGTTTTTCTTGGTATAGTCGTCTAGTTCTAATTAAATCTTCCATCCCAACGAAATGTATTTTAGATTCAATCAAATTAGCTTTATTTTTTAAAAAAATGATAGTTTTCGGCCCAAAGTCTACGCTGTAGCTGATTTGAGAGGAATTTAGCATGTAATTAATTCAATGTTTAAGAAACATTGGTTCCTGAAGCCAGAATGAAACCAAATTTATTTAACACTAATTTTAAAGCACAGTCAAGAGTTTATGAAGAAAAACTGATTCAAATTAAGTATTATTTATGTTTCTATTAGACGCCATTGCGGTGGCCACTATTGGAAAATCTAAGATTATGTGTTGTAAAGTGGACACCCCCATAAATCCTCGTTAAGTCAGCATTTTCAAATAAATTTTATTCAGTATTATTTTATACACTCTTATTTATCTTGATATAAATTTAAAAGTCAATCAAGCGGTAATAAATACGAAAAAATCAGTTACGACTTACCCGTTTCCTTACGCGACTCAATAAGCAAAATCAAATTTCAGTCACTCGGCCGATGTTGTTATTTTCAAATATTTAAATATCCTTCCCATGCTGATCTGTGGTATAGGTGGTAATTTATCAGCTTACCTGATTGCACAATCTACTATGCCTATGAATTTTGACGCTGTTCGATGCCTCTAACTCGTTTTATTTAAAATTAATCAGCTATGGGGCCACTATTGGTACAGTGTCCACTATACCCACATTTACCTTATATAATTTTGAAAAAATATGAAAAATTACATATTTTTGTTCTATTTGAGGCCAATCCGGAGGCAAAAAGAGTTATAATGGAATAGTATTTTACACATGTTAGTTTGAGACCATTTGGCACCCTTTTCTTTCTGTGCCCGATAGAATTTGTAAAAATTTTTTTTCGCCATAGGAAAATGACCCACCCTAATATACACCCTGAATTTACGGCCCACCACTTGCCTTCGATTGGAACCCTAGACCTTGAGTACTTGTAAGTTGGAAACTTCTGTTCTGAACTATCGAACCTCAAAGGGGCGGATTTCCTTTTCCAAGGGTTTAAAGATAATTTATTGAAAAAATAACAAGTTGCACACTTTACACCTGAAAATCATAAACCGTAATATAAATGGCACACTAATCGAAAAAGGTTCGCCATCCCTGCCCTATACCATATAACCCTGTGTATTTACAACCCTGTAGAAAATAATGCAGGTTTTAAAGAACTCCATGAGTACAAGTCTAATATACCAGGGTCGGGTTCAGGTTTAACTTCTTGAAGGGGGGCAACATGATTTTTAAAACATCTCCAGCAGCAGAAACTGCGAGATTTCTGAAAATATTGAAGGATAATTTATTTTATGGGCATAAAGCATTCAAAAATATTAAAGCATTATATAAAGCAAATTAATGCATATTAAAGCATATTAAAGCAAAAATATAAATCATGAAATATTAAAGCATTCAAAGCTTCGAAATTACGATTTTTTTTTTCAGATAATAATTTATTCAATAAACTTTTAACCTTATGGGGTACCCCCGTGGCAACCCTCTGGATCTGCTACTGCTCTCTATACTGATAATTTACGTTATCCATTTGAGTCTTTTTAAACGCTTTTATTCTACTTGATTTTGGCGGCGTTTTACGGGTGGAATTTTGAAACTCGATTTTCGGGCACTTCCCGATATGTTAGGGCCCCGAAACTTTACACATCGATGTAACCCTTATGACACTCCAATATCCAACTATTATCTAGTCAAACAACCAAAGGATTAATTTAATTAACGAATATTTTTAATTAACAGAAAAAACAGATTTTGAGACCTTTTCCAAGGGGCTATTCTCCCTAAACCGTGCACAATGGTGTATAAGGCATAACTTCATCATATTCAAAAGTCAAAACGAGAATTTCCCAGTAATTACGATAATTATAGACGATTAATCACTTTTTTTTACAAGATCTTGTACATAAAATTTCAGGCACTTCCAAACGATATAAAGTTCTGAAACTTTGCACCATGGTGTAAACTCGATGAAAATGCAATATTCAATAATCAACTAGTCAAAACCTCCGTAATTAAGGTAATTAACGAGTGTTTTTAGTTATCCTTTTAATTCAAATTTGAGACACTTCCGTGAAGCCAATGGCTCCCAAAACCTGTAGGATAATATATGAGGTATATCACTACAATATTCAATCTTCAAAACGTGATTCCTTACCTTCCAATTAACAATTAAGATAATTAGCGATTTTTAAGATAATAACCGCGAGAAAGAAATCGCCGAAAATTGGTGTCTCCTCCTTGCGTGCTCCTTGATACACTAATTCTGAGTTTTATTTTTGTCTGGGCTTACGATTAGTTATTTTTATTTTATTGAATGCATTTTCTTTTTCTTGTGAATCTTTTTGATATGGATGGATTTCATCGGTGAGCGAGAGGATGCGCGGTTAATCGCTCCGCTCTGTAATTATAACGGTACCCCTAGCAATATTAAATAGATTTTAATTAACTTTGTTGTTTCTCGTGTGTCACCCCTCCCACAAAATTGGGGGATCGGCTCGGATTGAGCGGGACCATTTTTTTCTTCGTCGAGAGCGCTGAACTGTTGTTCGCGAAGCCATCATATAGAAAACTAAAATTATAAGATTGAACATAAGATTAAATATGGTTGAAATAAATATTTTTTTAGTGTTTGTTTAAAAAAATACCATGACTAAAAAGTAAAAAATAAAATAAGTAAAAAAGATTTTTTTTAAAAACGCTTTTATTGAAGGGTTCTAAAAGGTCAAAAATAATTTATTCGGTTTGACAAATAATTTATTGGGAAATAGAAAATAACTTTTTGTTAAGTAAAAAATAACTGATTTTCTAATCACTAAAAATAAAAGCGTGGGCGCTAGTAATTCTTCATTCACTGTTTATTCCAACTTCTTTATTATATGTTCCATGGGGTAAAATTTACAAATTTCTCATTTGTGAGGTTTGGGTGAGATGGATTCACTTTAAATTCTTTATTAGGTATTTTTTTATGTAAAATTACACATAAATACCGATGTAATGGCCTAGTGGTTAGAGCATCTGACAGCAAAGCCGTACGTCTGGGGTTCGAATCCTCGTTCGGCATAGATGTTAGTGTTACTGTACTTGAATTTACCTATACGGGTCCAAAAATTCAGGTGAATTAGTACAAATTTTAAAAAATAAATAAAAAAGTTTTTAATTTAAAAATATATATAAGTTACTAGCTCCCACTCTTTTATTTTTAGTGATTAGAAAATCAGTTATTTTTTACTTACCAAAAAGTTATTTTCTATTTCCCAATAAATTATTTGTCAAACCGAATAAATTATTTTTGACCTTTTAGAACACTTCAATAAAAGCGTTTTTTAAAAAATCTTTTTCTTTTACTTATTTTATTAGTGTTTAAACTCAAAAATAATGTTATATATTTTTAATACAATACATATTTTCCATAGTAAGAGTCCCTCCCGTCTATCATATGGTTTTAACACTAACAATTTAAAAGGGTTTGACGCAACACTTTTTGAAAAAAAAATTCAAACCTAAATTTAACATGTTTAAATATTTTATTTTCGTTACGCTAACGTTAGAACTTTTGTTTAATGTTAAATCAAACTAAGCAGAAGAAGACGAATGCCCTCTTTTAGCATTGTAACAGCGGTGAAATTTTAAAAAGGGATTTTACAAATGTTGTTGTTGGTGTGACACAATGTAACAAATATCACAATGTATCACATATACACATTTCTGAACTTAAAATGCTTTTAGACGTATGTTCTACCTTTGAATGGTTTTATTTTAGGTCCTTTAGAGAGAACTAATCCAATCGTGATTTTGAACAGATTTTAGCTCATGTATCATTCTTAGCAGGTGATAACTTACAGCTAATCTACGTGCTTGATTGTTATTAGGATTGAGATTTCCTGAAAGTTAATTTATTATTTCAGTATCCTGCAACTTACACAAAACTTAAATACATCAGTGTGATGTGGCCCAGCTCTGTCATTCAGAGAAAATATAGACCCGAAATGTGTTTAAAAAGAAAAAGGTTTATACAAAATTCTACCAGGTATATTATTGAAAAAAAAACGTTTTTGCCTCTAATTTATGCACCCTTCTGTATATCCCAGTCGAAATTGAGCGAAGATTTAGCTCGTTCGTGAGTCAGCATTCTTCAATTGAATCCTATTCAATTGAATCCAATTGAATTTCCGATCTGCTTATAATTATTTATTATAAGTTAATCAGATCTCACTGGATAGACTTTCCATCAGATCCATTCGTACCGATTTTTTTATACTAATTAATCTTCAGGGCAGAAGAAAGCAAGTTAAGGATTAGTTAATAAATATATCTTTTCCAATCATTTCCGTTTTAGAGTCCATTTAAATTGTACAAAATTAAGAATGTTTGAATGACACAATGAACTTACTTGAACTCACAACAGTGGTGACCGCAAAGGCTAACAGTAAAACCACAAGAACAGTTTTGAAATTCATACTGCTTTGTTATGACGCTTGAATTAATGTGATACGAACACAGACACTATACGTATTATCTGGAACCCTCCTTCCTGTTACTGAAATAAGTACTGCGATAACTACTAACAAGAACTAGATAACTCTAATAAAGTAACTCTACTAAGAAATGTGCGAGGGTTCTTCTTCAAACATCACTAGTATGCATAAGAAAAATTGCAGCAATTGTAAAGCATGGGCCGAAAAAACCTTTTATTTTTTTTCGAAGTTGTAATAGCGCGGAAAAGTTGCGAATTTAATAGACAAAGAAAAGGAAAAAAAATTTTCAAAATCGGTTAATATCTTCCGATCGCGCATAGGCCCCAAAGTTTGACAAAATTTGAAAAAACTTCACTTTTGCGATTATTTTTTTAACCAAATCAAAGATTAAACCATGAAATATTGTTCATGATTTTTTTATGTGGAACTAATATAGTTATAGACAATCGTTCAGGTTCCATCCTTCTATCACTTTTTTTTCGTTAGATATAATGTTTTTAATGTTTATAAAAATTTTGTAAAGTTGTTTTTCCTGCATTTTTAAACAGCTAATAACTCTAGAACTATACAACTTAAAAACTTGAAATCATTCCCATTTTGTTCGCAAATTTTTTGTCGTTCATTAGGTGTGCATCATGATCATAATTTTCAAAAAATAATTTGAAAAATTTGAAAAAGTTAAAAAAACTTAATTAAAAAAATTTTTTGAAATTTTTTTTGAAAAAATATTAATAGCCTTTTAACTCTTAAAATGAACATAAATACCCAATTTCAAGTTGAAAATAAAATTTAATCATGTATAAAAAATAAAATAACCGTAATTTAGTCAAATCCCTAAACATTCCCTAAAATTATACACCAAGAGCGATTCACTCATGGAAAATTTATCAAATCACTTGAGGGTGTTCGTATGACTTAAAACGTAAAAAATTTCACATAAATTTCATAAAATAAGACAATTAACAGATTCGGTTCAAAATCTTACAGTGCTAGTTCCCAACTCTAAGTTAATTCAATTTTCATGAATTTTACCTGAATATTCCTTAGAAATGTGTTTCTATCCAATTTTTTATGTTCTAAAACTTTTAATTTACTTTGATTTGACTTGTTAAAAGTAAAAAAAATAGATATAAACATAATTCTTAGAAATTTTTAGGAAAAATGCATGCAAACTGAATTAACCTAACTAAATATGAAAAAACTTGATTTTTGCCTTTATTTTTTTAATTTGATGTTTCGTAACGTAATAGTTTGCAACGTCTTCAAATAAAGCCTAAAAACATTTTGTTTTAAATTGGTTTAGATCAGTTAATATAATCCGATCGCGCATAAGCCCCAAAATTTGCCAAAATATTAAAAATTTCACATTTTCATATTTAGTTAAGTAATTCAATTTGCATGCATTTCTCCTGAAAATTTCTAAGAATTATGTAATTGTTTTACTTTTAACAAGTCAAATCAAAGTAAATTAAAAGTTTTAGAACATAAAAAATTGGATATAAACACATTTCTAAGGAATATTCAGGTAAAATTCATGCAAATTGAATTAACTTAGAGTTGGGAACTAGCACTGTAAGATTTTGAACCGAATCTGTTAATTGTCTTATTTTATGAAATTTATGTGACATTTTTTACATGTTTTAAGTCATATGAACACTAGGGTGGTTACAAAAAATCAACTTTCAAAATTCTTAGGTCTTACCCCCCTAAAATGTGCCAATAGGCTAAAAAATGAGATTGGATAAGTTTCAGCTCAATCCGATAATATTAACCCGTGCCTCATCGAGGTCAAAGTTCAGAAAAACAGCGATTTTTAATAAAAATCGTAGTTTTCGCCCCATAAAACTGGAACCGTTTATCCCAGAAATCTGGTTAGGGTGTCATTTGATAGGAAATTTCATACACTTTAACTCTGAAGTCACGTAATTTTATTTGCTTAAACGGATGGGGCGCTATTTAGCATTTTCTTAGTGAAGGTCCGCGAAAAAGCGACTTCATTGCTATAAACCTAGAACATTACAATGTCACAAAAAACTTTATCCTCCGGGCTTTTTCTATTACTTTTGGTCCCAATAGACAGTAAATGAGGTTTTAAACCCCTTTAATGAATTATAGGGTATAATTTCAAACCCCCTAATGTTTGAAAAAGAAAAAAAAATATTCTTTTTAAATTTTACACGCATTTTGGGACTGATAATGTGATAAATTTGGTCCAAATACATTATTAAGAGCTTAATTAGATACAATACCAATAGTATAGAGCCTTAAACCTTTCCCTATAACCCCTATAATCTAAGCGAAAGAAGCGCGACTGCGAGGTTTTGCTAAACAAAGGCTTTAATACCCATTAATAAAGTGATAAATAGAGCTAAATTACTAAATTTTTACAAAAACCTCAGAGACATGTCATTTGTGTCAGAAATGATGTTTGGGGTTATACAGGGTGTATCTGAAATGGTGCAACAAACTTTCAGGGATGATAGTACTCGTCAAGACGAACAAGAATTGGTATAGAAAGGGGGTCGCAAATGAGTTTTAAGGTGTGAAACCCCGGTGTAAAAATCAGCCAAAAAACTTGCATATTTGTGCAGGAAGAGACACAATGGTTCGATTCCGGTAGTTATTTTGTAAAACAACTTCAAATATTACTAAGCTAGCTTTCCCAACAGTAACACTTTTGCATTCGACAGGAAAAAAAACTTCGCCAATCCGTGATCGCCAAATCCTTTTTTTGTGATTTTTACGGAAACTCAAATTTCTATGTAGTAGAACTATTAATGATTAAATGATAGCTTAGTTGGTAGCGTAACAGTCTTGCAATCGTAAGATTGCGAGTTCTGTCCTACTGTGTGAAGTTGTTCATTTTTAAATTCATTATAAATTTTTAAAAAGAAATATTTTGAGACATTATAATATGTTTTAAAGTATTAAGATTTCATTTGGTCTCATTTAAATAAAATTTTTTAGCTATACAAAATAAGTGTTTTTTAAATAGAAACATATTGATTAACTAATATCGTACCTTTAAAAGTAAAATACTAACACAAAATGTAGAATTAATTAAAGATCCCCGCATTTTTAATACATTATTAGTAATTTTATGCAATTCAGGACAATGCACAGCTTTTAAAGATAAAAATGTCTTTTAAGCCTTAGTCGATGTAAGATGCACTCCCATATCAGCTGTGCAATTGCCCGCAGTTTCACACTCAGTGGTAATTTAAAGCCCTGGATGGTACACGCGTAGCACTCGCACAAACCTTACGGGATTTGTAGCCAACTCCTAGAAGCAATGCATGAGTACTGCTATCGAGCTAGCTGTTGTGACACAGTAAGGATTCATTGCGATAATAAACAAGAGAAAATTATTTTAAAAGTGGTAGATTGCCGCTGAGCCATCCAGCTGGCTCGTTTTTTAAAATGAAGAAATTCAGTATTTTGAAGATAATGCCTACAGTCTAAATAAGAATTGAATAAAGAAATTGATTTCTTCAAGAAATTTGGAGAAGTGGGGAAAGATTAACAGACTGACGTCCAAGCGAAATCGAATAATTTTGATTGAATAATTTATGACATGATAGTGTGATTGGAAAAGCCATGGTTTGTTAGGTAGGAGGAAGAAGGAATTATGCCAAAAACTGATAGCTGAAATTTGAAAGGAAAAATAAATTTAAACACAAAAATTGAGGTAAGGGGTGAAACATCACTAAAATAGTATTAATTTTACTTGAAACTAGTTTTAAATAAGTCACCACTCTGTTAATCAATTTTAATTTACTTTGTCTGTGTAAGGAGAATGTGCTGTACAATCCGTTCCTAGGGTGTCGGGGCGTTTGAAGCTCATAGATTAAAACACTTTGTCTGTCCTAGAAAGCGGATAACGTAAACCCCTTACGGAAAGTGCATATACTACGTAACCCATTTATTACTATTTTTGACTCCCTCCCTTTGGTGGCCACCCGAAAGTAGTACACGCCAAGAACACCCCTCTAGTTTTCACGTAGTAATTCATAAATACGGTTTTCAATTATTTTTTGCAAACAGAAATTAATTAAATTCAGTTTTTTGTCGTTTGTAATTAAATGTCGTTTAAATCGACGATTAAATTTTTCCCTCGACTAAAGATACCCTCGATTTAAGTTAAAAAATTAACTCGACTTAATTTGTCTAATTTTGGCTAATTTCAATAACTAATTTGGCTTAATTTTGACGTATTGACTAGAGGAAATTGACTATGAGACGAAACCCTAAGCTTCATAAACTACCCACCCCTCCTTCAACACAGGAACACTAAAATAGCCGAGCTCGCACCCCATCTCGACCGTGTATTTCTCGAACTTGTAATTTTCTTAATTTTGTCTTGTCATAAGAATAACAGTTATAATTATGTAGTCACTTCTAGAAAAACAGAATTTAATTATAAAACTGTTTAAAATGCTTAGGTTTTTAAACTCTTTTTTTTATTAACACAAATGTTTCATACAAAATTAAAGTCATGATTACATTTTCTTAAAGGTTGTTTCACAAAGAGCTCCTAGTTTTAAAACTAATAACAAATAGACAAAACAAGATAAAAAATACCCCGTGATCTGTAATGTACTTCTTTTAGACCAAAGAAATTCTTAACACAATTTTTTTTAAATCGGTCGATCGAAATAAATTTATTTATGGCAGCACAAGATTTTTGAGAAACGAAGGAAAAGCAGTCCTTGAAATCCTTATCATACATTGTAGGGAAATAAAATTTACGGAAGAAACGATTTCTGAATCGAATGAGAATCAAATACTTTGTAATTTATTTGATCATTGATTTAAAAATAGGGATTTCAAGGATTGCTTTTCCTTCATTTCACAAAATTTTGTGCAGCCAAATTTTTTTGAACTATCAATTTTCAAAAATTTGTGTAAAAAAATTTTAAATACGCGTCAAAGTTTTGCGTTGACACAAAATGCGATTTAAAGCATTGTAATTACAAAAAAAAAATTACCGCAAAGAAAAAAGAAAAACACTACAATTTAGAAAAATCCATAAAAATTCTCAAAATACTATTACACATCCTTTAATTTTGTCCGATTTTTGGACCTCATGCCATAAAACCCAAACCCACATCCTTTAATAGTACTCTTTCCATGTATTGCCAAAAAATTATTGACATAACAGAATCCACAAACTTACGATTGCGAGTTAGAAAATTCCGGCTCCTTACTCTACCAACTAAGCTACCGTTTTAACGATAAAATAAGAAACGAAAAAAATTGCGCCAAATGGCTAATAAATTGCCAAATTTGGTTGAACATGCATTAAAAAAGAGACTGATCGAATAAATCTTTCGCTACGAAAAGATAACTTCCTGAAAAGTTACAGTTAAAATTTCTTTTTGCAAGTATACGAGTTCTATTTTTTGGTGTAAAAAATTGCGGAATCGAACAATTGTGTCTCTTCCTGCACAAATATGCAAGTTTTTTGGCTGATTTTTACCCCGGGGTTTCACCCCTTAAAACTCATTTGCGACCCCCCTTTCTATACCAATTCTTGTTCATCTTGATGAGTACTATCATCCCTGAAAGTTTGTTGCACCATTTCAGATACACCCTGTATATGTGGGTAAAATTATAATAATAGCGTCCTTCCGACTCTAAATGTTTAAAAAATCCTATTTCTACCAAAGTTAGTTTTCAGCAAAAGTGATCTTAGAAAAATGTATAAATTTATTTATTTTAATATACCACAAAATTCCTTTGCCTATTATTCGAGGAAAATAACTTTTTGAAAGGTATGCTGTAGTAAATGATTTCAAAAATTTTCTTTCTGTGTACTGGGGAGAAGAAAGAAAATTTTATCAAGTAATTTTTAAAAAATAGTCTAAAACGTTTTTGGATAATTATAATGATTTTCTATAAATTGAGTTTATCCATCTTTATGTTTAGGACAGTAACTTGGTTGCCCTTATATAAAAATCCAGTGAAAACTTCAGAAAATAATACTGTGGGAGTGTCTCAAAGTATTTTTCCGAGAAATTTTGTTAATGGTTTTTTACAAAAATTAATCATGAAAAGCATACAAATATTTACCGTGAAATTGAAAATATTTCCTAATTTTTCATTTTCTTACACGATATTTTGTCTCCTTGCACACAGGTGTAAAAATAATTGACGAATAAAGAACAAAAATTAAGTAATTAGATTATAGATCAAACATATAATGAAACATTATTTTACTTTTCAAGAAAGTAATTTTCCTTGAATGATAAGCAAATGAATTTCGAGGTACATTAAAATAAATCAATTTATACATTTTTCTAAGATCACTCTTTTAGCTGAAAACATGTAACTTTGGTAGAAATGGGATTTTTTTAACATTTAGAGTCGGAAGGACGCTATTATTATAATTTTACCCACATATATAATCTCAAACGTCATTTCTGACACCAAATGACATATCTCTAGAGGTTTTTGTGAAAATTTTGTAATTTAGCTCTGTTTATCACTTTAATGGGTATTAAAGCCTTTGTTTAGCAAAACCTCGCAGTCGCGCTTCTTTCGCTTAGATTATAGGGGTTATAGGGAAAGGTTAAGGCCCTATACCATTGGTATTCTATCTAATTAAGATCTTAATAATGTATTTGGACCAATTTTATCACATTATCAGTCCCAAAATGCGTGTTTAAAAATTTAAAAAAATATATTTATTTGTTCCTTTTTTCAAACATTAGGGGGTTTGAAATTATACCCTAGAATTCACTTTGGGGGTTTAAAAACTCATTTACTGTCTATTGTGACCAAAAGTAATAGAAAAAGCCCGGAGGATAAAGTTTTTTGTGACATTGTAATGTTCTAGGTCAGGGGTCGGCAACCTGCAGCTCGCGAGCCGCATGCGGCTCTTTCGATGTTATATTGCGGCTCTCCAGTTCCATATGAAAAAATTAATAATTTACTAATCAATACTTTTAAAAATCTGAAAATATATTTTTAAGTTCTCAAGATGAGTCAAAATCAAAACTCTACTTTTAAGGATAAGAATTCCATACAATTTCTGGGAGAGAACTCCTTAACACTCCTAAAAATTTTGGAATAGAAGCTGATTTTCCTTGAAAATTCTGTGACTTATAAAGAGTGATCTTTATTTGGTCGTTATAGAAGTTCTAAAAACTAATAAAAACACTATTTTTAGGGGCAAATTTCCAAAATATTTCTGAAGTGGGATCCACAAACCCTCGAAATTTTGCTGTTTATTATAAACATACTATTTTTCCTTGAAAATTCTGCCACGCAAATAATGAGAGGTGCTCTTAGGGTGCAATCGAAAAAGGCAAAAATGAGCTAAAACGCGATTTTGAAGGGGAAATTTCCAAAATATTTTATGGGGGAAGATCCCCAGACCCTCACATTTTTCCAGGAATTCACATCGTTTATACAAAATTTGGAAATTAAGTTCACTATAATTAATTTACCATGTGTACGTAAGTCATCTAAAACTTGATGTAAAAAAGTACCCTACCCGAAAGGAGGAAATAGTGATTTTAGTTGGGGGAGCATTTTTACATTAGAAGTGCTACCCAACTAAAACCACCCTCCCAATCTAAAATCAAATATATATTAAGCATATACTATAACATTAAAGCAAAAAAAATTAGCGGCTCTTTAAAAACTGGGAAATTTCGTAAACTGTTACTTTTGGCTCTAATTGTTACTAATTTTAGTGTAGAAATTAAAATTTTAATCAATTTTTTCATTATTTTTCCAGTTGTTTTGGGGCTATTTACTATGTTTTTACCAAATATTTAAGAAAAATAAAAAGTTGGGCATTAATGGGTTAATATCTCGAAAAATAGCACTACACCAAATATAAGTAGGGGAGAGTGGGGCGCATTCCCACGAAAAGTGCATTTCGGTATATTTCTCTGGATCTAGATGGGATATTGAAACAAACTCGGATTCAAATAAAAGTTAAGACCTTTCCCTATATTTTAGAACGATAATTGGTCGCATTCATCTAAAATTTCTAACCTATATCATCAATCTAAAAAACCAGACATTTCGTGCGAATGTGCCCCATGGGTGGGGCAGTTTCGCACAATTGTGGGGGAACTTTAAATACGATATTATCTTTTTGTATGAATGTTGAATCACTACTTACTGGGAAAATACAAGTTTCGTCATTAATTTTAAAGTTTTTCATCATTAATTTTAAATAAGCATCATTCAATTCCAAATTTCTTATCCGACCAACATAAAAAAATTTTCTTTTTAGTAGCAAATTCTACTAGAATAAAATCACTTAAGTCCAAGTAATTGGTATTAAACAATTATAAGGGACATTTATTTCTTCAATGTTTAAATCTGGGTCTAAATTCCTTAAAATTAAAGATTTCTTCAAGATGTTATTTTCTATTATCACCAAATTTTGAAACAATTACAATAAAAAACAATTAAACTTCAAGTATTTAAATATACTGCACTTATAAACATATAAATCACTTTCATAATCAAAAATGGGAAAGATGAGGCACATTCGCACTGTCTGAATTTGCCCTATCTTTTGGTGTACGAATGTGCCCCATCTGCAAGTTCAAGCTTACCACGTCTCAACAAGATATTTATAATTAAAGCAGGGAAATAAAACCTTTCTAGGAACTTACTATAGTAGTGCCTCTACTGAATAAAATGCTGAATGTCCACTTGAGAGTTATTTTTGATTGATATTTTACGCCAACAAAACGACAAGAAAATTTATTTTGCTGCTTCTAACGCTAGCAAATTTCTAGTACGTATACAACAAAATGGCTCAGGGCTTTGAAAATTCATGCAGGAGGTGGTAGTCATGCTTCCATCTACTGGTTGCCGACCCCTGTTCTAGGTTTATAGCAATGAAGTCGCTTTTTCGCGGACCTTCACTATGAAAATGCTAAATAGCGCCCCATCCGTTTTAGAAAATAAAATTACGTGACTTCAGAGTTAAAGTGTATGAAATTTCCTATCAAAAGACACCCTAACCAGATTTCTGGGACAAACGGTTCCAGTTTTATGGGGCGAAAACTACGATTTTTTATTAAAAATCGATGTTTTTCTGAACTTTGACCTCGATGAGGCACGGGTTAATATTATCGGATTGAGCTGAAACTTGGCCAATCTCATTTTTTAGCCTATTGGCACATTTTAGGGGGTAAGACCTAAGAATTTTGAAAGTTGATTTGTTGTAACCACCCTACTATACATATTCAAAATAGCCCTTCAAAACATTTATTCAAAAAACAATTAAAGGAATATCTGTTTACTATTGAGGATATTGATGATTTCTTTTGTTCTGTTTAATGTATGATTTAAAATAATTTTAAGCACTTTAACTCATCATTATGGCAAAAATATAATTTATTGGCGCCCTGTTTGCCACTATATCCATCTCATGTATGTATTTCCTGTGTTTTTTTCTTCTCCTCGTTTTTACTTTAAATTTTTGTTACACATAATTACAGTCACCTTCATGGACCATGAGATCCCAGGTAACTATGTGAACTTGTAAATTTCTTTTTTTTATTTGTATTTTAATATTTGTAGTTCAATAAATTTGTTTGTTTGTTTAAAAGTGCGAATTGGCGTTTAACTCTGTAATCCTTCACTTTTCAATGCAAACTAGCTATTCACGGAGTGAATAATATTAATAGTGAAACAGTGAGAATTGAGACTTGACTTCCTTCACATTCACTTCCTTCCCCCCCCCCCACTTGTCTCTTCAATTCACCACAATTTTTTTATACTTACACTTTGGAAGTGATCCTTTTTTCTTAAAGTCTACGCTTATCATAATTTGTTGAACGACTGATACATGAATTACATATCCTCCCAAGGGTATTACAAAAGTCCGTTTCATGACATTATAATTGAAACAACGTCTTGTAGAGTCAGTAATTCCGAATTTTTTCAAAGTAAACCGCCTATAAAGATGTCCTCTGGTGTAAATTTGCACTTTCATATGAAAAAGTTTAATAAAATAAGAATAAAAGCTCCTTCAGAGCTTTCAATTTCTAAAATGCAGTTTTCTTCAGATATCCCTAATTTCATGTTTATAAAGCTTAAAAGTATTAACTAAGTACAAAATTTCACCAAAAACATATTTTTAGGGGCTTACTATGAAAAAATTCGGAATTAATACGTTTCGACCGCCTGAATGATACTAAACGATTTTGAGCAAAACGACTCTACCTCTTGCTATTTAAAATATATTACGGGTGTTATAGGGTATACAGTTTATATGAGAATAATTAAGAATGATCGATCTAAATAAGTTCTCAAAACATATATTAGCCAGTTTTGTCCCACTAGCAAACTCAAAATATTTTTTAAAAATTTCTGAAAAAATGAGTATAATAGGTTAACCTTAAATTTAACTTAGGGGCTGAAACTTCTTACTCTATCTATTGGAACCCAAACGAATGGGGAAAAGCCTTTGAGGGTTAGGTTTTTTATTTGAGTCAAGTACGTACACAAGCACGATAAAGCCTTTGAGAGTGAGATAATTATACATCAAATATAATCATAATCAAAAATAATAATACAGTGTTTGCCAAACAGAGGACTTGGATGTATAGTCTTTGATAGTTCTCCATGAAAACCATCATACTGTGCTTGATTTTGGTAGAGTTTATTCTTCTTGCGGGGAGTTCACTTCCCAGTTACCAGGTTTGTACCACAGAATGAGTTCTTGGTTGGGCGTAACCTTCACAAACACTGGACCTGTAACGAAAGTTTTTGTTAACAAATTTAGAACTCAAAACATATAAAATAGCAAAAATATAGGGTAGAGAGATATCGAGTTTCGTTTTATTTTTTCCCGAAAAAGCAGAGAAGCATTCTATACAGAAGCTTTAACTTGGCCAATCATCCAATATGAATCTTGAGAAGTTCTTTATACGAAGGAATAGGAAGTGACTCAAAGAAATAAAAAATAAAATCTCTCTGTCTCGTACACTCATATCATTTCACTTAATAAATTATGAAATTTTTAATAAATCCTGCTTTTTAACTAAATCAGATGAATCAATGGTGATTGTATGAAAAAAAATTCATTTTAATAAAAGTTAGTTGCAGAAATGTTAAATTTTGTAAAGCGCAAGGCAACTCCAAGGATAATCTTAGACAATTCCAAGGATAATCTTAGTATCTTTAATATATACACTGGTTTCCTTTTTCTTCAGTAGTATAATGAAGGAAATTGGACGATATATCCCTTTCAAATATCATGTTTTCCCTCTTTGTGCGTAGAAAAGGACAGAAGTGACCCCATACTCCCCCATTAAATTCCAATATCCGTTCCTCTCCAAGTTTCTTTTTATGGCTACGCAAAAATAATAGGGGTAACAAAAACCTCATTTGAATTCTATGAAATCCAAAACCGTCCGGTAGTGTTCAAAGATACACACATTTAAAGTGTCAGCAACTTAAAAATACTTAAATTTTTCCCATGGAGACAGAAAATAAGGTTACGTACTTGTGTCGATGCGTTTCAGGGTATCATTGGTGAGTGTTGATCTGACGTACGTAAACCAGAACACTCCCAATTCTGGGTCATCTTCTTTACCAAATAACGAATAAACGTATGGCTTGTTTTCCACCACGTTATAGACAGCACTGAAAACAACATAAGGAATAAAATATTTTATACATATTTTTAAATTTTTTAGGATGCCTTCTTGGCATGTCCGGTTATTATTTTATTACAACAATTTTAAATTTTCAAAATAAATTTCCACCAACCAATCAGAGCAGACTCGGCTAAAAGTGACACCCTGCAATTAGGGTCTTGTTGATTAAAATGAGTTTTCCTCTCGTGATAGGAATAGTTTGATAAATAATGTTACCAGATTACATTACCAGAACAGGCAAAAAAATTGTGATAATATTGTCTTTGTTTTTTATTACTATTGGATCAAACTCTGCTTGAAACATAAATTTTTGGATTCCTCACTTGTGCTTGTGATCCAGCTTAGACACGGTCTCTATGACGTCGTAGAAGGAGATGTTCCTGGCAGTGGGCATGCGCACTTTCCAAGTTCGCCCCAGATCCACGTCTTTCCCTATCCACACGGAGTAGGTCACCACGAACTTCTCTCCACGAGTTTCCTGGAGGTGGTGGAGGGCATCTTCCTCTGAAAGAAGGATTGAAAAACGTTTGCCAAGAAGTAGTCACGTCTCCATTATTTAACGCTCCCAATGATACGGATTTCTAAAACTGTATGTTTCATGGATGGATATACTAGATATTATCTAGTATATCCACATTTGGATATCATAAAGAATACTTCCACTTTGTAAAAGAATATAAAACACTACTATCTTGGGGGATGAATTTGAAAAGAAAAACACCTGATATTCGTTTTTACCCTTTGGCTTCGAAATCACTAAAAAAAAAAGGATTGCGATATAAAGACGTAAGTTAAATTAAAGAGAAGCAAAGTTCACCATTGGTCGGAGTCTTCTGGCAATGTTTGGAACTGATGTTGACGAGGCTCTGCATTTTCAGCGCTGGAAGAATGTAGTAGTCTTTCTGAATGGATCCCCATGATCCAGAGCTCCTTTGGTTGTTAACCAGGACGTTCAAAGCTCCAGGCATGTTGAAATAGTCTTTGTAGCTGTCATTACCTAACATGGCCTGTAAAGTTAAGGTAACAGTAATAAGGAATAAGTTTTATAGGAAACTAATATGGCATTTGAATAGTGTTTGTCAGTGGTTTCGAATAGGGACTCCATGGAATGTTTTACTTTTGCTTCATAAGATCCATGGAATTGTTTCAAAAGTCCGTTTCATGGCTTTCATTTGAAAAAAATGGCTTTTTGGGTCATTAAGCTCCAAGCGGCGAAATAAAAAAGTTAAAAAATTTTATTAATAAGCTGAAGATGATAGAGTAAAAACTTCAATGAGAACATTATTGCCAATGTTATGAAATAACTGACTGATAAAAATTTTGGTAAAAGTAATAAGGAATTAGTATTAGGAAACAAATACGGCACTTCAGTACTGTTGGTCAGTGGTTTACAATAGGAGGTGCATGGTATTTATTTACATTTTATAAATAGTTTAACATGATGAATTTATTTAAAGAACATTTATGATAGATCCAGTTAGAAAAATAAGTGTCTTCGAAGGGGAATAGAAATATAGATGGGGGGAACTTTATTGTACTCCCCAAAACAAAAGCTATACCATAGCTAAAAGATGATACCATGTTTGTTTATACTAGTCGTTCGTATATATATATATATATATATATATATATATATATATATATATATATATATATATATATATATATATATATATATACACTTCTTTTACTCGGATACCAGTTTTCAAGGTGTGGGCGTTCATGACTTGGAATGAAGCTTAATAAGGGCCTTTGAGTCTAAACTAATTGAGAACCACCGATTTTGGTAGCTATTATTTGGTTTTTAAAAAGATTTTCACTTTTTGTTTAGCATACCTGAGCGACCATAGCAGTCGTTACAAGGTTCTCAACGCTTCCGTTTCTGAATTGACGCTTCTTCAGTTCGTCCTGCATATCCTTGACAACCCTCTCGTCCAGTTCTAAGTCGGGGGAGGACAAAAACAAGCACTGCATGGCCATCGAAGCAATCGCTTGCGTATCTGCAAAACATTGTTTTTAATAACACCCTTGACATTAGTTTTACTCTAATTTACATAACAGTAGCTAGCATATCTCGTGGTTACTGGCATGCTAGCCAACTAATATTATGTTAGTATATTAATGTTTATTACCTTTCAGAAAGTAGTTGGTTGTTTCTTTTCGTTTATCTTTAAAAACATTTTGAAATTTTAAAAAATGGAAAGGGAAAGGCAAGTCAATTCTCTAAATCGAATGATAAATCTCTTCAACCTTAAAGATACTTTCCGTGTACTTCCGTAATGACGATCTTCCAGTAAACAGAACTCTTTATATTTGCTGAATAGTCCAGGCGCCTGAGACGTAATGTATTAGAAGCAGTTACTACTGTAATAATCCTCGAAAAAATTTTCTTGTGCAATAACAAGGCAGCCGAAAGAAAAGTAGTTAAAATACTGTAAAAAATCGGTCCCTGAAGTTGTGTGATGAGCGTTATTAGGCGTTTTTGAGTGTTTTTGAACCTGCTTCAGGTGCCAGTTCTAAGTTAACAGACTATAACACAGTGCTATCCACTAGCATGCCTTGAGTTCTGAGCTCTACTATACTCTGTTCATTTAAAATAGGCGCCTGAGGCGTAGTGTGTATTCAGTAGCAATTACTGTTGTAATTATCATTGAAAAAATTTCTTGTGCAAAGGGCTTGACAAGGCAGCCTAAACAGAAGTAGTTAAAATACTGCAAAATAATAGGTCACTGAAGTTGCGAGATGAACGTTTTTGATCCTGTTTCAGGTGCCTATTCTAAATGAACAGCCTATAGAGCACGCCGACTAGCGTAGTGTAAATATTGGGCATTACTTACAGGGTGTCTCAAAAGGTTGATTACAAACTTGGCATGCAGCAGGTCTGTCATGCCATGATGAACAAGAATTGGTATAGAAAAGGGGGTCGCAAACGGGTTTTAAGGCGTTAAAATCCCGAAAATTACTAAAGCAGTTAACCCTCGCAAATAATTTAAGAATAAGACATTTCTTTAAGGTAAGGCTAAAAAAGCAAGGTAAAACGCACGGTTCAAGCATTTAATACCCAAAACCGACAGAAAAGCTAACGATTCTTATTATACAAAATCATACAATAATTGCAAAGAAAAACCACAGAGAAAAATCCTAACAGAGGGTCCAAAACGATATATTCAAAAGTTGGATGGTTATGAGGGCGCCACGATGAACTAAATGATTGACAGATAGATCAAACCTGTGATTGGCTGTCACTTAATCTTCTATTTTCGAAGGAGAAGGAAAAAGTTTTTCTCAACCAATCAGGGTTTTCCCTCTCGTGACGTTGATGCGATCGCAGCGCCAAAATAGCCCCACAACCATCCAACTTTTCGATTTCCATTAGCGCCTATGGCGACGGACTCTCTGTTCTAGTACTCTGTGAGAAAAACTATCCAATTTCTTATCTGATCCGAACACCTACCTGTCCAGAAGGGTCTTTGAGCAGACTCGTATGCATCGGAGACTCTCTGGACATCTCTGGGGGTCATCTTGGCCCCTGCGTTACAGAGGGTGAGGATCTCGAAGGGGTTGGGGAAGTGGGTGGCCTCCACCCTGGATCGCAGTTCGGACAGCAGGTCCCGACCGAAGAAGTCTCGAGGGTCCTCACAGGTGACTAGAAGAGCCTGGATGTACAGGGCAAGCTCCTGACTGCGCAGAGTGCTGTTCCTGCAACACATAAGGATATCACTGTAAAACAAATACGGCACTTTACACAAAAAGTGGTGGGTATAGAAATTGCCTCCATTCATGGAGAGATGTTACAATTCATGGAGAGATGTTACAGCTAGGGTGTCTAAAAAAACCTTTTTTTCGAAAAACCTTGCTTTCCAGGGCTTTTCCCATTCCTTTTGGTCCCAAAAGATAGTGTGTGAAGTTTCAGCCCCCTAAGTTAACTCTAGGGTTTGTCTGTAGAGCCCCAAAGTTTGAAAAAGTGGAAAAAATGACAAATTTTCTGAATTTTTAAAAATTATGTTTAAGATTGATAATGCTAATAAAACTGGTTCAAATGCGACTTTTATGACTTATTTAGATAGAATATATTTATTCATATGTATTAACTGTACCCTATAGCCCCTATAATTTAAGATTAAAACGTACTACTTCGGGACGTTGCATACGCCAAAGCTTATAATGCACTACCGGTGGATGAAATTACTTAAATCCGAATTTCTTCGAAGGAACTCTCTCAAATGATGCCATTTGGGGCTAAAATGATATTATAAATTATAAAACCAGTGAAATAATAGTTTTGAGCCCTTCCACTGAGCTTTTAATGTAAAAAGTGCTTTTCTTCAAAATATCTCTTTTTCAGCTGATGAAACCTAAAACTTATGCTAAAAAAGGGGTTTGCTGAACTTTTTTAGCTATCAAACATTGGAACCTTTATAGGAGTTTCATTTTTTCCTATTTTCTTCTTTCAAAGTTAGGAAAACAGTTTAGTACTTGTGAATCTTGGTTGAAATGTTAAGGAAATAAGTTTTTAATTAAAACTTTACCCTAATACATTAAAAGGAAGTAATTTTCCAAACTTAAAAAAGAAAATAGATATTCACGTCTGGTATAGGAAATATCCATGTCATTTCCGATCTGTGCGTTTTAAAATTTAACTCTACTTATTAAAAATGAAACTCTTATAAAGATTTCAAAGTTTGGTATCTAAAAATTACAACACCCCCCCTTTTTTTAGTATAAATTTTTGGTTTTATCAGCTGAAAACGAGAAATTTTGAAGAAACACACTTTTTACATTAAAAGCTCAGTGGAAGGGCCAAAAACTGCTATTTCACTGGTTTTTATAACTTATAATATCATTTTAGCTCCAAATGGCATCATTTGAGGGAGTTCCTTTGAAGAAATTTGGATTTAATTCATTTCGTCCACCGGTAGTGCATTATAAGCTTTGGCGTATGCAACGTCCCGAAGTAGTACGTTTTAATCTTAAATTATAGGGGCTATAGGGTACAGTTAATACACATAAATAAATATATTCCACCAAAATAAGTCCTAAATGACACATTTGAACCGGTTTTATCGCAGTATCAATCTTAAAATATAATTTTTAAAAATTCTGAAAATTGGTCATTTTTTCCACTTTTTTCAAACTTTGGGGCTCTACAGGCAAACCCTAGAATTAACTTAGGGGGCTGAAACTTCACACACAATCTTTTGGGACCAAAAGGAATGGGAAAAGCCCTGGGGAGCGCGGTTTTTCGAAAAAAAAAATTTTTTTTGAGACACCCTAATGTTACACCACGATAAGGAGGGATCCCTATCTAGACTCGAAGGAAGGTTTCACTACGGAAGTACCTTCCCCCGAGTCTTGGTGGAGGTCCCTCCTTGTCTTGGTTTAACCTCTCTCCATGAATGGAGGCAATTTCTAGCCACAACTTTTTGTGTAAAGTGACATATTTCTTTAGTGTAGAGAGGATCATTGGGATGAGGTGGCGGGTATTTTAACCCGACAGGACACTTTGTTACACGAAAACGTGCACCATCGGGCTTCTAAGGCCCGTAAGAAAATTTCCCCAGAAAAATGCAGTTAATGCATTTTTTTTAAGAAAGCTAGCAAACAACTTAAAATCGATCATTTAAATGTTGTTAATAAATAATTTTATGAGAATTATTTTTTTTGGCCCTTTCAATCCTACACACCCTGAGATTACTTATGGTAACTTTATGGAGTCTAGTACTTTAAAAGGTTAAAAATATTAGATAATAGACTTTTAAAAAATAGAGAAAATATGAAACAGCACTTTCTGAGAATCACTAAATATTGACAGAAACATACACTTAAAATTTTTGAGGTAGGTTTTTAATAGATTTTGTGTAACTTCTGTTCTTAAAAGAAAAGTTAATACCAAGTTAAGTTCACCATTAGGGCTATAGTAAATTGTTTAAATGAGAACTTAAAGAACTTTTTATTCCGTCGCAGTATTTTACAGAATCTAAATCTGAGATAAAGAAGTTTCTATTGTCCGACCGCCACGAGATAAACTTTGAAAAGAAGTTCAAATCTAAAAAGTAGTCACGCAGATACTGATCAGCCAACGATAGTAAAAGGGTCACGTGATTTTTACAGACTTTGCACGGCCGATAGTTGGGTAACCGGTGATAGTTGGGGTCTTGCTTCTATATACAAGCAAATGTCTCTTCCTCTTTCGATCAACTACCCCTCAACTTCCACCTGTCCCCCCTCCGAAATACTAGTTCCAGCGTTGTCAAAATCACGTGACCCTTTTACTATCGTTGGTTCAGCAGTATCTCTCTATGTTAAAGCAATAACGGCGAGTGAACAACTAGTTGGTGAGTGATAGCAAGCATGGGGCAGAGCCCTCAGTGTAAAAAAAAAGTTTTTTTTCAGCGTTTATGTATGAATCACCCCCAAAATTGAGGGGAACATCCCGTAACAATCACCACAATATTGTAATAACGTGCGCCGGGCCTCTAAGGCCCGTTAGAAAATTTCCCCAGAAAAATGCAATTAATGAATTTTTTTTAAGAAAGCTAGCAAGCAACTTAAAATCGATCATTTAAATATTGTTAATAAATAATTTTATGAGAATTATTTTTTTTTTTTGACCCTTTCAATCCTACACAGCCTGAGATTACTTATGGTAACTTTAAGGTTGCTAGTACTTTAAAGGGTTAAAAAGAATACATAATAGACTTGCTTGGTGAGCAATAATAAACATGGGACAGAGTATGAATCACCATCCCCCCCCCAAAATTGAAGGGAATATGTCATTTCCATACAATCGCCACAATATTGTACTACAAGAAAACTTTTTCTAGTGGCGGTCGGACAATACTTGTTTTGAACTAAAGAAAACCTGACTCACCCACTGAGTTCAAAGAGCAGCTGTAAGCTGAGCTCATAGCTCATCTCTTCCCCAGTCCTGTTTCCAGGAGCGAAGAATCCCGGTTCGGCCAGAAAGAGGGCGGTGGAGATCCGGTGCAGCTGAGGTCCCCATCTGTTGTTGGTGGAACCGTTCTTCCTCTGGTCAAACAGCCATCGGATACCCTTGTGGACGGCTATTTCTTGGGGGTCTGGAGGTTTCTGTGTAGCTGAAATAAAAGATTTCGGTCAAAATTTTGCTCATTTTTTATTGCAATTTCACTACTCTATTCATTTTGAATAGGCGGCTGAAAATATTTCCTTCCCCCCCACCGAAACGGTAACCATAGCAACTATCAACGTCAAAGTGACAAAGAAGGCTTACTATTGGCTGCGGGAAGGCGTAACTATGGTTACGCCTCTAGCGGGGAGAAAAACACTATTTTTCAGCCGCCTATTCTATATGAACATAGTATAGGATGGGCCGGACCTAATAATATTTAAATTTGTGTATTATAGAGGCCTTATGAAGTGAACCAAAATTTGGATAATATCAGAGCGAGTAATAAAAGTCTAAAATCTCAACCCTTTAACATTTTGTGAGGGATTTGAATCCTCAATTGGACAGATGTTTGTGGGTTAGAGGTGGATGAATGTGGCCCTTTTTTAATAAGGGTGTGACTTGTTAACTGTGATTGGCTGGTGATGTGTGTTAACTATGATTGGGAAGCTGTGAGGTTGAATATAAATAAGCGATATAATTCGGAGAGGAGATGGGAGAAAGAAAGTCAGGCAACCAGCTTGTTAAAATGTTGAAGACTAACAAATTTTTAAAGTTTTACTAATATACCTTAATTTTTTTAAAAATAAAGTTCCTGTTTTAGTTTTAAAGTAGTCTATTTATTGAAATAATTTCAATAAAAATTTATAATAGTTTCGAAATTTTAAACAGGAGGTGTATGTGTATTGTGTAGTGTATGCGAATATGTGTTTTGCTTAGATAACGGTTCACTATCCTGGCAAAGGAAAGCATGCGAATACTGACAAGACACGGGTCAAATGTATCTCTCAAGTATCACTCGTTAGGGGAAAATATTTTGGGTGATAATAAGAATTACACCCCTTTGCTACATTCTTGGCAAAGTAAAATATGCCAAATATTACGATCTTCGCCAAGGTCCATATAATATGTAAGAACTGAAATTCTTAGAACCTCTAAAGAGGGATATAAAAAAATCAAAAAGGAATAAAAGAGGAGTAAAAAAAGCCCGTTTAAATTTTGGAGAGCTAGTGAAGTTAAAAATTCATATATTGGGTTGTCCCATTGTTACTTTTTACGAAGTTTTGTCTTTGAAATTTTTTTATGAAAAACTGGTAATAGGTGGAGATTTCAAACAAAGGGGATTTTAATATATGCATATTTATGAACATAATGTGTGAGTTTGGTAGTTCTCGTGATATTATTTCTTTTCAAAATGGCGGTTTGAAAAAAAGACCAAAAACGACGATTTTTGCGTAATTTTTTTCTTTTGTTTAAAAAACTAGGAAGAACGCATAATTCATGGCTAAAAAAAGTTTTACTGTATATTCGAAATGTTAAGATTAAGATGTCATAGTTTCAAGATGATTCGATAAGTTTAAGGTAGGAAATTTTGACTTTAAAACTTCATATATTGGCAATTTCACGTGTTTTTAAAGCACACCTATTGTTTTTCTAAGCAGCTGGTATGAAGCAAATTAAAGGCAGATGTTTTTTGAACCATAATGCTTGTTTCAACGGTTTAAACATAGAAAGCCTCTTTTCATAATATTGTTGAATTTATTTATTTCTAAATCCCAACGAGTTGTTTTTATTGTAGTGTTTTCGTTTATGAAGCAAATAATTGCTTTGTTTGCTTAGCATAAGTTCAGCGAGTGTAATTCTGATAAGCTAAAACTTTGCGCGCTTGCATTGTGCGCACTATTTTCTGAACTTAAGTTCAGATATAATTTAATATACTACATATTTTGAATACTTGGTTCTTTCCTAAGCTTTTTTTATTGATTTTGATGCTTTTTTCGGGAAAATTTCTTTGAAATGACTAACATTACTGAAGTAAGCTTTTTGCAAAAGATGTTATGTTTGAGACCGAAATTTCCTAAGTTAAACTTATCGAATTACCTTGAAACTATGACATCTTGAACTAAACATTTCAAACATACAGTAAAACTTTTTTTAGCCATGAATTATGCATTCTTCCTAGATTTTTAAACAAAAGAAAAAATTTGAGTGAAAATAGTCGTTTGCTGTCTTTTTTTCAAACCACCATTTTGAAAAGAAATAATATCACGAGAACAACCAAAATCACACATTATGTTTATAAATATACATACATCAAAATCTCCTTTGTTTGAAATCTCCACCTATTGCCATTTTCTCATAAAAAAATTTCAAACACAAAACTTAGTAAAAAGTAACAGAACTTATGGGACAACCCAATACAATAATTGATTCAACCAATCAAGTGACACTACAACTCATTTTCTATTTAGGACAAAGGTCATAGAGGAGAAATAGAAGTGGAGTCAGCATTCTCATCGGATGGACTTCGAAAAAGTATAGGGTGGGTTGGGGTAAAATGGGTCAATTTTAAGGTACTTTCACATTCTAAGTTTTATTTCATCAAAACTATTACTTTTCTTCTTTGGTAATTCTTCTTTGAAATTCTTTCAATTGGATCTTGACATTACAATCCTTCCGAACATTTTCATCTTATTTTATCAAATATTTTTTAGTTATAAGTTGGTTAAACTTAGCATCAAAATAACGACCTATTTTACCCTAACGTGGGATAAAATGGGTCTTATTGCAAAAAGATGTCAAAAATATATTTATTACTAAATATACATGGAAATAAGAAAAAAGGCAATCGGCTAAGCCATTTTTATCTGAAAAAAAATTTTTTTAAGTTGTACTTTAATGAAATTGTAAAAGTCCGAAGTTAATGAACATTGTTCAAATATAGCAATTAAAATACTTCATTTGGAGAAAAAAATAAACTTGTTTGAGTTCAATGTATATTTGAAGGAAATAAGTTAAAAACATTGTTTTTACATAATACAGAAGGCCCCCTAACTATGACCCATTTTACCCCAAGTACAAAATATTGTTATAAAAGATAAAATATTTTATATTTTTCTAAGCTGATTGGCTTGAAATGTCTCTCAGACTTTCTTTTATGAAAAAATATTACAAAAGTCTGCTGTAATTTATTACAATATATAGATATTTGGAAGTTGGTAAACCCTGTTTTTTTTCGAAAACACCATTTATCGTTCAAAGAAAATATTTTTACAGTTCTTAAATTCATGAATCTAAATTTTTGACAGTCGGAAAATGTTGCCAACAGATAAAAGATTAAAATACAAAAAAATGAGCGAAAATAGTTCAATTTAAATTTGATTCATATCGAGTTAATTAAAACTGACCCATTTTACCTCTAGACCCACTTTACCCCAACCCACCCTACCCGACATTAGAAGGATTTTTCGAGATGAGTTTGCGCGTTATCGCTTGCTTAGAAATTTCAAAACTTTAACAGAGACGCGCTAAAGCTTAGTAACAAATCGTGACACCAAAAACGCACGTATTAGCAACACTGCAAGGTGCAAGAGTTCGGCAGTGAAGACAATTTCCAGTGAGTCCGTGTCGGCTGTCTTTCTGGAAATTATCTTAGCCACTTATATCTTTAGGGTTACCATTTCTCACTCCACCCCTATCTCACCTCTGTAGCATAGATCATTAAAATAATTAAAGAACATATTTTAAGTAATAATATCCACCTTTCTGAAGTGAAATAGAGGAAAGATTATCAATACTGAACACAGAGTTTATTATGTATTCAATATAAGTTCAAAGAATATACAGGGTGTTTCAAAATTGCGTTGCACGGCTTTTATTCTGAACCAGCGCCTCCTAGGGTCATGGAAATAGGGTCTACTCCTAGGTAAGTGACCCTGGAGAATCCATTGAAATGACTTACAGCACCCCTAGTGGCGAAATTAAAAAGTTAAAAAAAATTATTTTAAAAACTAAAGGAGATAGAGCAAAAACCCCAGTGAGAGTATTGTTGCCAACGTCAAGAAGAACTCACTGAAAAAAATTTGATCAAAATATCTTGAATATTCGCGGAGATTTTAGCATGTGAAAATAGCACTTTTTCAGGGGTCAAAAAGTAAAAAGTTCGCATATTTGCACATTTTTTTGATTTTTTGATTAAATTTTGTATTCTTTCAACTAAAAAAACACAAAACTACACAATAACACTGAAAAATTGGCAAATATGCGAACTTTTTACTTTTTGACCCCTGAAAAAGTGATATTTTCACATGCTAATATCTCCACGAATATTCAAGATATTTTGATCAATTTTTTTTCAGTGAGTTCTTCTTGACGTTGGCAACAATACTCTCACTGGAGTTTTTGTTCTATCTCCTTTAGTTTTTAAATTAATTTTTTAAATTTTTAATTTCGCCACTAGGGGCGCTGTAAGTCATCTCAATGGATTCTCCAGGGTCACTTACCTAGGGGTAGACCTTACTTCCATAACCCTAGGAAGCGTTGGTTCCGAATAAAAGCCGTGCAACGCAATTTTGAAACACCCTGTATTATTTTGCTCATATCTGAGAATGAACAAATAAAATTCGTTCTGTAGAATCAATCTATCCCCCATATAGCATATCGCACGTTAATTTATACTATAATAACACCATCCTAAATATAACTAAAAACTTTATTGAAGAACTTGCATTGCACAGCATCTTGAATTGCTAATGTTTTTATATCATAGAGCAGCATTTTGTCAATAATATTGCTGAGTAATATCTATAATGTTACTTAAAACCTATTAATGAGACTTTTTAATTTATTTCTTATAAACTGTAATACTATATGTGTATTTAGGCCCTGAAAAAACAATTGATTTCTATAAAACGAGAAATTTCTTTAGCTCACCTTTACCACAGGCAGAATGAAAGATAAGTTATCAACATGATTTTCTTAAGTTAATCGAATTGTACATTACATATTTGAGAAATATAGTAAAACTAATAAAGAAAACTTGGAGAACCAAAAAAACTTTATTTTTCAACAAACACAAGCATATTTTGATACAAATGAAAGGTCAAATGAATAACTTGAATTTTGACAAATGTTAAAATCGATGGTTAGAAACAAATTATACACTATCTTTTCTAACTGAAATCACCTTGTCAAAGTTTTTAAAATATATTTCATAAACTAATGTCTCATATTTTAAAGAGATCTCAAATAATCAGTTTTAAATTATATGTTATAGAATATTATAAATCAAAAGTTAATTTCAGACAAGTTTCATAATAAAATCATAATAAAGAGCAATAGTGTTCAAACTTGTAATTTAATTTAAATTTTTAACCACTATAAATTTAAATTAACCTTTATACCCTTTTATTAAACTTTTTATTGTGAACGGTGTTCTACTAATACTTGTGTTTCCAACGCACGACAATGATGAGGATGGTGATGTAGTACACTAAGCTAAAATAAAATTTGTTTCTAAATTTAAAGTGTTTTTACCGTATTTATTGAATGTTGGACTCCCATTTATATTCACTTACTACATCGATATCTGTGCTCAGAACTTTCATAACAATTTTTAATTTTTTGTACTATTATAGTATTTCTATTTTCACTCTTTTGCTGTGAACTAAGCAATGGGATAAATCGGGCAATATTAATGCCCGAATAGTGGAGGACGGTAATGTGATAAATTCAATGGCATTTATGAATGAAATTTATCACTTTGCCCGCCTCCACTCTGGGCATTATTAATAATGCCCAATTAATCACTTATCCCGTAACAGTTGCATTATTTTATTTATACGAGGTTTTTTTTCAGTTTTCTCAAAATTTTGTTTACGGACTTTTCAAATGGACGATTCATCTGTTTGATTGAATTTATAAGTGAACTTCTAAGCGCCTTACTTGATGTTGTCGTAGGTTTCATGGTGGTGGTCGCTTTGGTCGTGGTCGATGACAAATCGGGACAGTTCATCTCGTCGGAAAGATCCAAACAGTCAAAATGCCTGTCGCATTTGAACTTTTCAGGAAAGCAGCGACGTTGGTCGTTACATTTCAGCCATCCCCGTGGACAAAAACTTGAAGGAGAAATATCTAAATAGAAATTCAAAATTATTAATATTCAAGTTTTTAAGGGATTCCAAAAAATCTGACATTCTTAAAAGAAGTTTTTTTTTTAAAATATTAACTTTTATAAGAAACTTCCCGTACAGGCGAAAAAGAAATTATATGGACAAATGACATTACAAATTACAACAACACAAACATAAAACTGTAAAAAAACATTAGCTAATGCTAAATAATGATGGCAGCAAGCTGGTAAACCATTAACTAGAATATGCTTCATTGAAGTGAAAATATAAATCCAGGTCGTCGATATTAATTATTAACTCAAATAAATTTCTTTTGAACTCTGAATATTTATTAATGGAGGTTAGATTTAGAGGTAAACTATTGCATTATTTTGGTGCGAGGTAAAAGAAATGCTTACAAAAAATTGATTTAGAAAATTTGGGAATTTGATATGTTGCTACAGCTCTAGTATTATATGGTCTAGCTATGGTGTTGAATAGAGATTTATTACGATAAAGATAAAGTATAATACGAAAAAAAGCGTTGTGACGAAGAGGCAATAATTTGTGTAATCTAAAATTATCAGGATATGACTGCTGATTTAAAATTTTGAATATTTTATTTTGAATAGAAATTAAAGGTTGGAGATTGGATTTATATTCTCCACCCCAAACAGTAACACCATAATTTATTAAAGAATAGAACCAAGAAAAATATAAAGTTTTTAGAAACGACAAATCAATTTTATTTTTAGGTGGTAAAAATTAAATAAAATAAAGCGTAATATTCCACAACGCTTGATTGAAACTGTTAAATGTTTATGGAACACTGATGGGTAAATGGTTCTCAAACATTTTTAAGAAATCTGGTTCAAATATGTCAATAAACCACTGACCATGATATAATTTGATATACTGAAGTAACTAGTTTTAATGGATTTCGGAATGGTTTTTAAGAAACATAAAATTTTTAAAATTTACTTACCACAAAACATTTCGTCCGATTTGTCTGTGCAATCATTTCTGGAGTCACAGAAATGTCTTTGACTGAAACACCTTGAACTGTCGGAGCAATAGAAATAAGACGGACCGCAGTTGTCGATATCATTTGAACAGTACATTTCGTCCGATCCATCTCCGCAGTCGTTGTCTCTGTCACATTTAAAGCTTGGTTGAATGTACTTCTCAGTAAGTGGACATTTTAAGCGATCATCTTCACGTATTACTCTTAGCCCAGTGCTGAAGCCTTTGAAAATGGTAAAAAGTGAAAAAAAATAAGAGTAGGATGAAACACATTGGAAAAAGAAGAGAATATAACAAAAAAGAAAGGAAAAATAAATTACGGCCGATCTGAGGTCAGGAAAAGGAAGGGGGGTAAAAAGGGGTTTTTAGAATAAAAATCTGTTTATCTTGATTTGCGGCAAAACTACATGTCCTGTGGAAAAAATTTAAATAGCAAAGTTGTAGATAATAAAAAGATCTACAACTTTTGTATTCACACTTTTTTCACATAACCTCAAAATTTATGTGAAAAATTAAAATAATCAAGTTTTAGGTTTTTTATTTTTATCTTTTACAAAAAAAAAATTTTTTTCACGAAATTCGGTGAAACCTTACACTTACTTATGTCCCAAACACACTTTAATTTTTTTTAGTTAAAAAATTTATTTTTTCTGCTTATTTTGGCTTGATATCGAAAAAGCACCCTAATTTTCAATCAAAAATTCTCACGTCAAAATATCTGCTTTTTTAAAAAAGTCGGTGGGCTTTTTGTTCGTTGAACTCTACTTTTTGATGGTGTAAAAAAATTATACATCACTATGGTAAATGTTCTCAGAAAATGCAAAAGAAACGAAAAAAACCCGAATCCGAAAATTTTTATAAAATCATTATATACAATTTTGAGCTAGGGTAAACGCACCAGTACCAGGGCAGTTAAGGTAAAATTTAACATTCAATTTAATATAACATCTTGGAAAAACAATAAAATGTCTGGCTACTACCACCTAATTAATCTACCACCTAAAGCCAGGTTCTGGAAATGTAAAAGATACATATTTCACATCTAATAGTTTCAAATATGAATCCTTCAAAGATATCGTTGCATTTCTGCATTGTTTTTCTGGTTACGATACAACATCTGGATTTGCCGGAAAAGGAAAGAAAAGTATCGTAAATTCATTATTAGACGATAAAAATTTGTCAAATTTGGCCAATGTTTTTAATAAAAAAGATGCAAACAAAGAAGATGTCGAAAAAATGGATTACAATTAATCAAATCTATTTATAAATGTAAAAATGAAAATATAACACTGAATCAATTAAGATTTCGAAAATATCAATTGGCAAAAATTAAATCATCTTTCATATTGGCAAATCTCCCACCCACAGAAGGAGCAGCAGTACAACATTGTTACAGGGCATATTATCAGCTTCAAACTTGGCTGGGTAAAGAACTGACAGCAACAGATTGGGGCTGGAAGCAACATCCCCGTGGAATTATGCCCAAAATTACAGAAAAGGAATTAATTTCAGAAATATTGCTCAAAACCATTTCCTGCAGCTGTGAAACTGGATGTAACAATTAAAATAGTTTCTGACGAAAACATGGAAACAAATTTATGCTCCAATTGTCATGGTACTGAACAATGCTCCAATGTGGAAGAAAAAACCTACGAGGAAGATGAAACTGTGGATGAAGAACCAATACAGAATAAAAATATTATTGGAAACGAAGACTGTGATGGTCTTGAAGATTTCGAAGATCCACTAAAATCGGGAATGTTTGCCGAATCTAACGATGAAGAAATGCCATCAAAGAGACTAAAACTATTTATATAATATATTCGTTTCAAATATTCAAATATTTCGTTTTGAAAAACCCTTTAAATTAAACAAAGTTCATTAAAAAAGGTGTTTTGTTTCACTTTTTAATCGTCATTTAAGATTTTTTTGAGGAAAAATAGAATTTTTAAAGTCGTAAAATGTGTATTTTTTTCTGGACGGATATTGGTGCATGCAATGGTCAGATATTGGGGTAAAGTGAACGGCTACTGGTGCAATGGGAGTAAATTCATAAATTGTAAAATTTAGTGCCTTAATGTTTCTAAAATAATTTTTGAAAACATACATATAATAAAGGATAATTTTAGGTATTTAATTAGGTGGTAGTAGCCAGACATTTGATTGTTTTTCCAAGGAGTTATATTAAATTGAATGTTAAATTTTCCTTAGCTACCCTGGTACTGGTGCGTTTACCCTAGCTCAAAATTGTACATAATGATTTTTTAAAAAATTTCGGATTCGGGTTTTTTTCGTTTCTTTTGCATTTTCTGAGAACATTTACCATAGTGATGTATATTTTTTTACACCATCAGAAAGTAGAGATTTCAACGAACAAAAAGCCCACCGACTTTTTTAAAAAAGCAGATATTTTGACGTGAGAATTTTTGATTGAAAATTAGGGTGCTTTTTTTATATCAAGCCAAAATAAGCAGAAAAAATAAATATTTTAAATAAAAAAAATTAAAGTGTGTTTAGGACATCGAAAGGTAAGTTTTTACCGAATTTCGTGAAAAAAAATTTTTTTTTGTAAAAGATAAAAATCAAAAACTTGATCATTTGAATTTTTCACATAAATTTTGAGGTTAAATGAAAAAAGTGTGATTACAAAAGTTGTAGATATTTTTGTTACCTACAACTTTGCCATTTAAATTTTTTCCATAGGACTTGTAGTTTTGCCGCAAATCGAGATAAACCGTTTTTTATTCTAAATATCCCCCTTTTTACCCCCCTTTTTTTTCCCGACCTCAGATCTGCCATAATTCATTTTTCCTTTCTTTTTTTGTTATATTCTCTTCCTTTTCCAATGGGTTTCATCCTACTATTATTTTTTTGTTTCAAAAATTATCGACCTTGTACTATTTAAAGAAAATAATTATATAAAAACTCAGCGTGCAAAAAATAGCTAGCATTTCAGCATATGAAGTAATGGTAAACATTGATTTGAAAGCCTTTAAAACTCAATTACAAATGCAATAAATTACAAAAGATGGCTATTTATTTATCCTTCACACTAAGGAACTGCCATTTTTAAGATTCAGAAGCCTGAAATAGCAAAAATTCCAAGAACTTTCATCTCTCTCTCTCTCTCTCTCTCTCTCTCTCTCTCTCTCTCTCTCTCTCTCTCTCTCTCTCACTCTCTCTCTCTCTCTCTCTCTTTTTTAGAATTTTTTGGTGAACGGTTTCCAGAGAAAGGCTTTCCAGGAATTACTGATACGTATAACTCATATTTGGTATCAAACTGTCCGGATTCTTTTAAGGATGTGCAATAAGCCTTTAGAAATTCAAAAAAAAATCTCAATTTTAAAATATTTCCATTTTTTTAGATTACGGATAAGGTTGCAGTTATATACAAGAAACTGTGAATTTTAAAACAATTGAAAACATTTTTCACTGGTTTTTTATATTCAAATAAATTAAATAATGATCTTTCTATTTATAACACGAATTTAAAAAATATATTTTGTGTTATTTTTAACAATATTTATATTTTTGCTGTGTTGTTGTGGCAACCTAATCATTACTATATTTACTGTGTAAAATATGAACTCGCTTTCGGAAATTTTGAACTTTTGCATTTACTTTTTACAATAATTATTATTTTTTATATCCTTTTGCAAGTATGTTTTTTAAGGTAGTAAAATGTGACTCTTTATTTCATAATGCAAAAACGCAAACAACTAGATAACACGGGAGACTGTTTTAGAAACAAAGATAAAAATCGAAAATCTTGGAAGTCAATACATCGTGTCATTGCTATGAAACTGACAAAACTTCGACGTTTGTTTGTTCTTATGAAGATAAAATTCTTAATTTTCACGATTTTTACGATAATTACTACATTTTTCACAGCCAATCGATGAAAATCATAACAAATATTAAGAAAGTTGAATTTATTCCTGCTATTCTAAATTTATTCAGTGCTTCGTTATGGATCTGCGAAAAAAACATTACCTTGGGGAAATGGTAAAAGAATGTTTACATTGCTCTGTTGTTAATTTTCTTGGAATTATAAGGCGACCCACCAATTCATATGTTACCATAAAGGAACTGTTAAAATTCCGCCACTGAATAAATATCCGCCATTTTCGAAAGAATACCCCGGAGAAGTACTACCCCTGTTTTAAGAATGTTTTATATAATGTGTAAGTGCAGTGAGCTGGGTTTTTTGAGGAATTGTGAAGCGGTCCAAAAATGTCTGCGTCAGCAGTTAACGGGGGTTGGCAAGCGATAGCGAGCAGGGGGCGGTGGCTCCCTAGTCTGATAAAGAAATAATTTTTGATGATAAAATAAATTTTGTACGATAACCCAAAATGCTGAACGATTTTGCTATTATGCAATTTTGCTATTATTTGCAATGCTATTTAACCGAACGATTTTTTTTTCTACTCAATCAAAATCAATATCAGTTACTGTAGTCAAAATAATTTTGAAATTTTGGATCAAAATTCTTAAATTACCAAATGACAGGTATATAAAAATTTGCTATAACAAACTACTTCTAAACGCACAATTTTCTAGCAATACAGAATTTAACTGGTTTTATCTATAAAAAAATCCTTGATAATCTAGGTTATAGTTTCATTTTTGTCTCGCAGGACCCTTATATAGCTTCTTATTTTCTTCCCCTGGTGTTACAATCTCTCCGAGATCAGACCCTTCAAAATGACCTGTCTCGAATGGAAAATATTACTAACTTTCCCCATTATAAAATCTTAAACAGCGCCTCCCCTGAAACCTATATTGAATCACCCTTAAATATAACCATTAAAAGATTTATCTTTCAACTACGTCTTAATCAAAGCCAAATTTTCTACAAAAACGAAATTTTTGAAATTTTTCCTTCTAACCCATGCACTTTCTGTAATAATGAAGAAAATGAGACTTGGAATCATATATTCAACACTTGTCCTCTTTATTATCAATACAGAAACAAATACTTAACCGGTTTAAAACCTTTTCCGTTAATATTAACTCAAAGTCAATACGAAAGAATTTTTTATTTTACAATTTCTATTTTAAAAGTCCGTAAAAATTTATTAGATAAATCGAGTTAGCCCAATGTTCCAACAACCTTTAATTTATATTTGTGTATATTTACGTTCATCTTTCATAGTTTTAATGTTCAATGATAATTAAGTGTTAATTTATTTCCTCATTTGTACTTTTTGTTCCTTTATTTTTGCTACTTTGTAAACGGGCACGAGCCCATTACAATAAAGTATTGTCTATGTCTACTCAATCAAAATTCTTGAAAAACTTGAATTTAACAATATTTCATAAGAAGCATTTTAGATAGTTGGTGTCAATTTAATTTATGTTAACTGATTTCATGTTTGAAGGCGATTTTTTTTCAGTGAATGAGTAGGTAATAAATTAACATAGGGGGTTCAGGGGGTCTTCCCCTGACCTTTTTTTGAGCATCAATTTTAAAAACTAGTTTTCAACATTTTAATTCCAAAAGTTTTTAAGTTTTTATTTACATCTTAGAAAAGTATTTATTTTTTTTAATTGCTTTGAAATTTCATGAAAACATAGCGGAATGAGGAGGAAATCAATATCTATAGAAATTTTTGTTCAATACTTTTACCTTTATTGTGAAACGGAGGTGGAAAAATTTGACAAAACTATGCATTGCCAATTTCAGAAATGGATGGAGTGAACAAAGAATAATCAAATTTGAAAATATCACTCTTAAAAATGGGGATTTCACACATTAACTATTAACAAGTGGTGTTTTTAAAGTGTTTTGGTATCTTAAGGAAGTTAGTATCAAAGAAGAATTATAGCGGGAAAGCAGTCCACCCTATTGCCCCTAAAAGAATCCCTGGAAAGGAATATAGAGTGAAGAAAATAATTCTCATTTATTTTAACAGTTTGAAAATCCTTTTCCCCCGAGCAACGGCCGGTAAACAGCTAGTTCGTTATAAAATTATCTTGCCATATTCGCATATATTATATACAATTAGGGAGGTCCTAATTTTTCAAACCCGGAATTTCTTCGGTCGCAACCCCCAACTTTTTTCCTTAAGGTATGAAATGAAAGTGTACCAAATATTTTTTAAATATTTTAATATTAACACGTGCCGCAAAGCGATTGAAGTTATACTACGGTAAAAGCGCAAGACTCCGTCACCACTCGGGAAGAAAAGCCGGCTCCGGCGCATTTTCTACCGCATGGCAGAAGACGCTGGCGGGCGTTCTTAAAAACAAGACTTTCAAAGGCAGTAATCTTCATGTATTTTGAGATAAACTTGAAAACCTCCTACACTATGGTTATTGCATATATTTTAGGGTGTAATTCATTATTATAAGTAAATTCCAATGGAGGATTTAAGGTAAAGTGGACGAGGGTTGGGTCCAACGAGGGTTTCCCAAAGAGGGTTGGGACAAAAAACAAAACTTAAATGTCCTGTTCAAAGCAATGAAAATTAGATTTTAAATGTAACTCATCATATACTCAATCATCAATAACTCATCAAAGCCTTATATAGAAATTTACTCTGAATTTTATAAGCTTAAGTTCAAATAATACATTTTAATTTTTTGAAATCAGTGTTAATTTATGAATTTGTGTTAAAAAAGGCCTTTGAAGCTAGTGTTACTGTATCCCTTGGACCTTATGTACTTTTATTTAAATTTTGTCAAAAACACAATCGGAAGAGACAAAGAAGAAATTCTTAAGTTTGAACTTTGAGTGCTCTTGAACACTGACCGAGGTATGGCTATAAAGATTTCTACAGTTAACTGTAGCACTTTTAGAAAATCGGGAAGCAAAAACGATTAAATTTAGACAACGTTGGTGCTTTCCGTCCTGCCATAGGTGGATGACTAAAGCAATTTATTACTTAAAATGTTTATTTTTAGAAATGAGGTTAATTTGGATAATCGAGAACTACAAGGATTAAAATGTACGAGTATATTCATTGAATCTGGTTTGATGTGTAAATGGCTCACAAAGCCACATTTAAATATTTGAAATTCATGAGGGCCTGTTTTTCTACAGAGAAATTAATGAAAATATGTCTATAGCAGTATTGAAAATGATTATTCATGGAGGGTTTCTTGATAGAGGAGACAGTTGCCTTAGCCTTTTTCGATGCGATTGTCGCCACACATTTTCCCTACACAACAATGAGCTGCAAAGAGTTTAAAGAGAAAGAATCCACCCATGTATCAGAGTGGTCCCAAATTAGTTATGAAAAACTGGCAGAACTCTGAGATAAATCTAGTCGATTTTGTGGCAAAATGAACCGAAAACTTTTTTCGAAGGTTTTTAAGTTATTTTCAGACTTTATTTTTAGAAATACTTTAACGTCAAACTTGTGATGATGTTATCAGGAAGGATTTAAAGTCGTCAGTAATAGTCTGTTGTAAATGATTCTGCAGAAAGGGGAATCAAGCTCATTGAGGAGTAAAACGATATTTTAACGCATAATGAGGAGCAAATACAACACCTTTAAAAATAGGTCAAAGGCTAAAAAGTCAAATATTCTTCATGTTTAAGCATTTTCTGTTAAAAAAGTATTGAAATAAATCGAATAATATATTTTAAATGAATTTTATGATTTTTCAAAGTTTTGAGAATTGTGATGTTTTTTTCAGATTTTCATCCCTTTTGCGGCACGTGTTAATATTTACCGATTCGAATAAAATTTTTACCAGTTACTTACTACCCCATAAGTAAAAAAATTAGGGGGTGCGACTTCAAAAATTCCGAAAAAATTTTTTTACCATTATACTTAGGACCACCCTAATATACATATACATTGCCATATATTATATTACAATGCCATATTCGGTTGTCTGAATTTTATTTAAATACTAGCGCTGACGCGCTAGACCCGGGCTTCGCCCGGGTTTCTCAGTTTTTTAATAAATATCACCTGGTGGGTCACAGATGGGCTTCGCCAGTCCATTTTTAAAGAAAATTATTCTGATGTGTTATTATTTTGAAGAAAATTATTCTGATGGGCTTCGCCAGTCCATTTTTGAAAAAAATTATTTGGTGTGTTGCAGATGGGCTTCGTCAGTCCAAATGGGGAAATAGTTAAATAAAGGAGCCATTTTTATGTTTATGCTACAACAATGGATTTTAAACTAAAACAATCGATTTCAATCTACAACAATCGATAATATGCCTACAACAATTAAAGTTACAACTTCTCTTATATTTACAACAATGTGGTTTTGCCCTGAAGTTAGGTATGAAATATGGGTTTTTAAGCTTTGATTTTAAATTATTTTTATTCAGAAACCTTCCCTGGAGCGAGTAGATCAACGTGGTATAGTTGAATAGTTAATGTAGGTTCGAAAAGTTTAAAACTATAAAGGACATACATACATACAAACAAACAGACATTCATTTTATATATATAGAAGATGTATTTTAACTTTAAACTAATGACTCGCCTGAGGATCTTAATACCATTAGAATACATTATTCCTTTGCTAGATATTCGCCGTTTGGCGGCGATATCATTACAAACTTCTCAGAAAGTTTTATCCGCTTACAGCGACCATTTCTTCACAATTTATTTTGAACATTTTTTAAAGAAATTGTTTTTATTTTACTTGCGATCCCAGAAGCTTAAAAAAATGCGGGAATTGCTCATTGTTGTTTTTAGAGTCCATTTAAGATTTAAGTTGTACAAAATTAAGAATGTTTGGAAACATAATGAACTTACCGAAACTCACAACAGTGGTAACTGCGAAGGTTAAGAGTAAAAACACAAGAACAGTTTGGAAGTACATACTGCTCTGTTACGACGCTTGAATTAATATGATACGAGTATGGAGACTATATTATCTGGAATTCCTTTCGTGTTACTGTAATAAGTACTGTGATAACATTGCTAGCAAGAGCTAGTAGATAGTCTAATTTTAAGGTCAAAGTTCAAGGTGACAGGGTTCTTTTCAGACCTCGTTATTCATGAAAAAATTGCAGTAATTTTGTAAAGCATATCATATAAGTTGTGTTAATGGGATTTACGACGCAATGTTCTTTTTGGAATAGATGCTGTTTTTCTGAAGATTCCAACAATTTAAAAATCAATTTTAAATAGCAGAGCGTTTGTAGATCAATATACTAAGGTAAATGTGGGTATAGTGGACACTTTAAGGAAAATTTTCGCTTAAATTCTTAATAAATACCAATCAATTTGCTTCGAAACGGTTATTATCCTATTTTTAGGTTAATTGGATCTTCTTCTTTCGATTTTACTATTAAAAACTTTAATTAGATAAGGCAAAGTATTTTTAATTAATTTTTTAAAAGTACTCCAAATTGCATCTATAGTGGCCACATAGATGAAGCTGTTGCTTCTATGGTGGACACCTCTTGCATCAATAGTGGACACCTGTCTTTTTCTGCCTATATGAGGGGTTTATGCATGAAATTGAGGGGTTTTTCTTAGTATAGTCATCTAGTTCTAATTAAATCTTCCTTCCCAACGAAATGTATCAATCAAATTAGCTTTATTAAAAAAAAATTGATAGCTTTCGGCCCAAAGTCTACGCTGCAGCTGATTTGAGAGGAATTTAGCATGTAATTCAATGTTTTAGAAACATTGGTTCCCGAAGCCAGAATGAAACCAAATTTATTTAACACTCATTTTAAAGCACAGTCAACAGTTTATGAAGAAAATCTGATTCAAATTAAGTATTATTTATGTTTCTATTAGACGCCATTGCGGTGGCCACTATTGGAAAATCTAAGATTATGTGTTGGTAAAGTGGACACCCCCATAAATCCTCGTAAAGTCAGAATTTTCAAATAAATTTTATTTAGTATTATTTTATACACTCTTATTTATCTTGATATAAATTTAAAAGCCAATCAAGCGGTAATAAATACGAAAAAATCAGTTCCGACTTACCCGTTTCCTTACGCGATTCAATAAGCAAAATCAAATTTCAGTCACTCGGCCGATGTTGTTATTTTCAAATATTTAAATATCCTTCCCATGCTGATCTGTGGTATCGGTGGTAATTTATCAGCTTACCTGATTGCACAATCTACTATGCCTCTGAATTTTGACGCTGTTCGAAGCCTCTAACTCGTTTTATTTAAAATTAATCAGCTATGTGGCCACTATTGGTACAGTGTCCACTATACCCACATTTACCTTACTATTAAAGCTACGTCTCTAAAGCAGATTTGCACAACTTTTTAGTGATGTGGTTCAAAAACCTTTTGTGAACTGGTCTCACTGGCCAAATGATCAATTGAAATACACTTGACGTTAACTTAGTATAATGAATAAACACTAACGATTTCGGCTAATCCTATAATACAGGGTTGTCTCAAAATGTTGGTGCAAAACTAAACATGTCTGTCTTGCCATAACAAACAATTAACTGTGTATGCTAGTGGAGAATGTTCGCTGGCGAAAAGGCAGCGTTTAACTTTTTCATTCTACAGAAAACTTCTACAATTTTACGTATTCAGAGAGAGTGCCCCTAAAAACCTCTGTAAACCAATTTTCATTGAATTCAGACAAATCTTAGCAGAGAAATTGGGCTTCTTTTTTATTTGTATTACATTTTCAATTTATTATTTTCAATTTCAATTACAGACTTTCTTCAAGTTAGGAAGATGTTTTCTCTGTTGATCAAGGAGAGAATTTAATGAAATTTGGTTTAGAGGGGTTTTCGGGGGTGCTCTCTCCGAATATGAAATAATAATAAAAGTTCTTCGTAGAATAACAATTTTATACGTTACCCCTTGGCCGGCGAATATATCCTCTAGTGGATACAGTTTATATTTGCGGACATCTTCTGAAAATCTTTTTTTGTCATAGCATGACAGACCTTTATGTTAAGTTTGGGACCAAACTTTTGAGACACCCTGTATAATCTTACACTAATCTGGTATTTTTACTTGAGTACTGCCATACACCACTTTTATTTCTCTTTAAAATGTTTTTCATCATGAATCGTTATTATCTGAACAAAACCATATCGCTCTAAATTAGCCGTGGATTTTTTTTTCGAAAGCAATAAAACTCAAAATCAAATTTCAGTTTTATACCTCAAACTAGACCCGATTTTAAAAATGTGTGAATAAATACTTAATTATAAAAATTTTGCGATCAAACATGATCATCATACACAAATCCCGATAGTTTGACAGATACATCCATAAGGGTGTTAGGATAGATTTAGGGAAGGAATTAGTAGTAACCTTTGAGTTATCTTCTGTTAAAACAGTAGTTCCTAACTCGTAGTCAGTGGACAACCAATCCTAAAATGGGAACCTTCCCTTTTATAGCTTAAAATCCACTAAAATCGCAAAGTTCATTTCCCCTAATACAGGCATTACATGATGCTCTATTTTAAGAAATTTTAATTTTATCTTTTATCTCATAGAGAGATGGGGGTTTTTCGTTTAGATATTTCTTGTTTCCACTCAAAATATATATACTAGAGCAGCGGTTCTCAAACTTTCTATCGTCACGGACCCCTTTATTTTAGAAGCCAGGCATCGCGGACCCCCAACACCAAAAGCCGTAACCAGACTTTTGTTCAGTGTTTAAGATTAATTAAAAATAGTATACAAATTATAATAAATTTTACAATTACTCCACTCCAGAGAAATATTTTTTAGGGAGGGACCAAAATTATCCCTCCGCCCCCATGTACATTTCATCGGTCGAAGTAGCTTTTTAGTACATTTTTAAGTAGAATTTGCGTCTTAGGGAAATTAACACAAAAAGGTTATGAGTAATTAAGTTCTACCCACAAAGGGGGGTCTGGGGGGTCCTCCCCCAGAAAATTTTTGGAAATTCAACTAGAAAAACAGATTTTAAATTAGTTTTAATACCCCTAGTTAAAATTTTTTGAATATAAATTTTTATGTAATATTTGCATTTTGATGAACTTAATGTTAAAAATAGTTTATAATAGAGTTTTAAGAACAAAATTTTATCTGGGGGTCATCCTCAGAGAAGTTTTAGATAAATTTGTCCCTAAAAACACACAGGATTTTAACTATATTTCTTAGTTACGAATTTCAGACTATATATTCTTAGGTAGGATTTCAATTTTAATGAACTTTAAAAAAAATTTTAAAATAATAAATTACCAAGTACTAAAGGGGGTTCAGGGGTTCTCCCCATTTCTAAGATTTGATCCCAAAAACAGGGTTTTAACTTGTTTTGATACACCAAATCCAAATTTCAGGGCCCCTTCACACACCCTTATTACTCCCCTGAATTACTCCAAGTCTCTGAGGTGAGGGTCTGGAAATTTCAAGGTAAATATTATGCATTGAAGTCAAAATTTCGAGAGGCTGGGGGTTCTCCCCCAGAAAATTTTTGAAATTTACCTCTTAAAACTAGTGTTTCATCTAATTTTGAACTCTTTGGGGAATTCTAAAAGTATCTTGAGGAATTCTTCAAGTTAACTCGCGGACCCCCTAGGAAGGCGCCGCGGACCCCCAGGGGTCCGCGGACCACAGTTTGAGAACCGCTGTACTAGAGGAAAGTATTGCTAGCATTTCAGTGTAGTGACTGTCATCCCTACAAATTAAACAGAAGAGACTAATCGGCCAAGATATTATCCAGTCCTTTCTCGTTCAATGCGATCATATAATTAATTACTTTGGAAATTTTTTGTGAGCTACAGCCGGGCCTCTTCACGGACCACTTCTAAGACTCACGGCGGTCACGAACCAACGGTTGGGAACACTGTGCTACTGTTTGGGGAATTATCCCATTATGAGATCCCAGGTGGCTATGTAAACTTGTAATTGTGTTCTTTTTTCATTTGTGGTTCAATAAAAAAATTGACTAATAATAATACAGAAAATTATAATTAATAATAAAATAATACAGAAACCCCTCCCCCCTTTCTAAAAATTTGACCTTTTCAAAAACCAATTTTTGTACTTTTAGGAATACAAACTAATTTCATATTATTTTTAATACTATTTTCTGTGGGTTTTTGGAAGCATGGTTTACTATTCTAAAAATGTAATTTTCACAAAATTATGGGGGTGTGGCATTGCCTCTATGAACCCCATATGGCCATATGGCAGCATCCCCTCCCTTGTCAGCATCCCAGTCCCCCAGCATTACAGTCAAATTCGCTGTATGCAACCGGCATCGCGTTCCTAACAAGTCCTAAGTTAAAATAATAATAAGGATGATTATTCAATCCAAACAATCTATGTTTTGCCTGCTGGTACGATAGAAACCTTTAGATAGTTATCTTTGATATTAGAGCGACAGTCTCTGCAGAAGCTCCGTAGCAAGTGGAGAGTTGGGGTCCTTCTCTTCTCAGAAAATTTTGGATTATTTCCCTTAAAAAGAATTAGGGCTAATTTTAAACATTGGAATCCTATTAAGTGTCACTTTTAGAATTACAACTTTGGTAAACGCCTGTTGGGCTTTTCTCTCTACCTTCTACACTACGCTAGGATGCTTGAAATCGGACTTCGTTCATAACAAGTTCACCTGAACCCAAGTTTTGTTTTCAATCAACACCGATAGATGGCGACACCACAAGAGGAGTCGTCTTTTCCTCCTTAACAACTTCCATCCTTTTGTTTCAAATTTAGAGCATGGGGAAGCTGTAATAGAAAATATATTTTAAAAGTGTAATATTTGCTTAATTTATCATTATCTTAAATTTTTAATCATTTAATATTGAAAGAGAAAGGGAATCAGTCAAAATATTTTAAAATAGAGCGCGAATGTCAAGTGAGGAGGAGAATAAAAATGCTTTGCTCCTTCCGTTTGGCTGAATTTATTAGATAAACAAGGCCCCTATTATCTAGCTTAGTTTTATAATACTTTAAACCCCCCACGTAAACAGATATTTTTACAAAATTTGTTTAGATCCTCTGAATCTTATATAAAACAATTATACAATCAGTCTATCAAGAGAAGTAGAGAAGTTCTAAAAAAATTAAATGACTCAGGTAAACAGTGTCCAGGATTAAAATTTAATACATTCTTTCACTATTTTCTTGTTTGATATAAAATAAAAATACATTAAGGATATTTATTAGCATTAAATAATTGTACCCAAAAAAGTTAATAAATTCAAATAATAATTAGTTTATTTTTTTAACCACAAAATCATCAGTGTTGACCCATCTCTGTAAATAAAATATAAAAATATTTTGATTAAAACATAAGTTTTGAAATTGTAACCGAAATATACCTATCCTGTGCCGAAGCAATTACAAAAATGACAAATCTGAGTTAGAGAAGAATGCTTTTATTAATCACACTAGGAAAATTTCGTCGTGAAGACATTGTGTGGGAGGAGTGTTTCCATATCCACCACAAAATTTTTCATCTTTAATGGAGAAAGTGGGGCACATTTTACAGTGGATAGGAACCCTGAAAGTGGATAGGAACCCTACCAGTGGATAGGAACCCTCTGAAATCTACTGTTACTGATTCAGTAGTATACAAGTACTCTCTCTCACTAGCGGATCCAGGGGGGCTAGGGGGCTAAAGCTCCCCCCCCCAAAAGGAAAAGTTTTACTCTATATAATATGACATTTTATGCACCAAAATGAGTAAACCCTGTTACTCTAAGGTCAAATTTCTCTCAATTTCTCTTAAGGTCAAATTTCAAAATTTTTCTGGGGGAGGACCCCCAGACCCCCTTGGCACTTGTAACTCTGTTATTACAACTATATTTTACTAAGTTTGTGTCAAAAAGCAAAAAATCAATATCCGAAATTCTGATGAGGCATACCAAAAAAAGTTGAAAAAGTGGGGTTTTTGACTTAAATTTCCAAAAACTTTCTGGGGGAGGACCCCCAGACCCCTCTTTTGGTAGTTGGAGCAGAATAATTCACTACCTATTCCGTATTAACAGTAACAAGAAGATTCAATTGGATTATGAAAATTCTTAGCCCCCCCCAAAAAAACTAAATCCTGGATCCGCCACTGCAAGTACTACTCAATCTTTTGGAGGTCAACAACTTGAATGTAGTTCAATTTTGAATGTATAGGGGCAGCCAACTTGATTCCCTCCTCCAACCAGTCTGTGGACGGACATCTTAGTTTGATATAAATCATTTTCGGAGTATTACTCTACTCTTACACCTCTTTCGTAGGGAGCCATCATCCATCACTTCTCAACGCCTATTTACGATGATTCTTTCGTAACATTTAAAAACAATATAAATACAGTATAAAAAATACAATATAAAACAATTACCATGAATGAAAAAAAAATTAATTAGTGAAATGAAATACTATTGCACTTTTTTTTCAAGATACTTAAGCTGATGATATTAATCACCTTTATTTATAATTAAATAAATTTTGGCATTAGAATTTATGTTTTCATGTTTCTCAAAGTGAATTATAGTAAAGGTAGCTTTACTGAATTTATGAATATTATCCCCTCGAGAAAAAGACTGTCAATAAAATCTACACAGAATTAATACGCACTATGTTCTACACTAAATCCCTACTAAGCAAAAAAAAGTTATGTTACTGTTGAACCGTCTCACGGATAAATTTGGTGAACGTAAACCACTGGTTTGAACCATTTATCTGGAAGTGAGAGTGACTAATATAAATGGGCTTTTATCTAGCTTTCATCTCTTAGCTGATAAGAAAAGTCTTTTCTTCGGTGTTTGAAATAAAAGTTCCACATTTTCAATTTTAATCCAATTCTCTATTTCTCCCAATTATCATCGACCAATCACACTATTAGCAACTCAATTCGCAGATTCGGAGAAAGTGTCCTTTCGCCCGGTCTCCTGCATCTAATCCCCTTTTGAGGGCCGTTCTTTTCGAATTCTCCCGCGTTCCGAAGACATTTCGGAACACTGAGCTTCGGAACGCAAACATTGGAGCAGGTTTCACGTGACGGGGACCCGGAACTAACGTCACGAGAACTCTCTAATTACGGGGCAAGGGTAAAAGGAAGTTTTCTTCTACACTGCGTTGGCAATGGAGCCCCGACGTCACCACAGCAGCCGGCTCTTCTTCTCTTCGTAATATTAGAATAATCATATGGATGGAATGAGTGAGTGAGTGACAGCAGGCGGGTGAGTAGCGCTCCATTGTTTCTCTTGGTGCAGGTGTCAGCGCGTGGCTCGCGTGATGTGGTCAAGTTCCTTGATTTCGCAGCACTCATTTGGTATCGAGAGGGGGGAAATATGAAAACGCATTTATTAGAACAGCCATAAAATACACTTAGTGAGAGCAAATCAGTGAATGTAAACAGAAGGTGAACGTAAAAACCCTCGAAGATCTTGCGGTTGCTATTTGCAAAGGTTTTTCCATTGCAAACGATATTTAATCTCTTCTTATAGAACTACGTTCAAAATTTATACGTGGTTGTTTGGATTAAGCGCGAATAAATGAGAAATTTTAAAATTTGATGATTTGTTGAGTATTTTAAGGGTTCCTTAGAGAATTTCTTAGAGAATAAAGCTCTCTAAATCAAAAATTCCTAAATTTTTTTTTAGAATCACCACCCGTGGGTGGATTTAAGGGGGGCCATGGGTTGGGCAATGCCCCCCCCCAACTTTTAGGGAAAAGTCCATTTTTATTATGGAAAATCATGTTTCCAAAGCATCAGGGACAGCTAACACCTAAATCCGCACAAGTCATCACCACTTTCGACGAAAATTTTCTTCGATATTAGTTCTGTTTTCATCAGAATTTTTCTTTACTGCACCATTGGCGAATCATAGTAATAGTAGAATTTTTCTATCCCTACAAGCGATTTTTCTAATTTACTGAATATGAGGATCAGTATGAATTTTGCAAATTATAGTAGATTTGACTAACATGGATTTGGATATAGGTTTGTCTAAAAGAGAAAAGTTGAATGGTGGGTGCCGAAAAACCTCATTTTCTTTACTTCTCCAACTGTAGTGTTTTTTGTAATGACCCTAAAAGAAATAAAATTAGCAATGTCCCGTAAAAAAATAATTTTACATTCTCTACATTTTAAATTCATCTCAATCCAAATCTGTAGATCAAGATCCGTCAAATCGATTACTTTGTTGAAAAGTTATCAACATAAGTTTGATCTCTGTATTTTTTTTTGAGTTCTCATCCTTGTGTTGGATGTAATTTTACGTTCTAACAGATTTTTTTTCAGTTCATGTAAGTTTAACTTCTTAAATACATGCATGGACATTTCAGCATCATGGTGGGAAACGCGGTTCCGCTTATCATCCGTCATAATGCGGTTTCTGAGGAATAAGAAGAAACCGACGCTTCCTTCCTCATCAGAATATGTGTTTGATACTTTTCAATTACGAAACAACGCCCGACGAATAGTTTCTTAATTTAGAAACAAGTCGGAAAAATACTTATTAAACTCTGAGACACGGTAATTAAATTTTCTGTTATTTTGAAATTTTATTTTATAGGGATTTGCTGAACTGGTTCTCCCTATCTTGATTTTCGTGTTTTAATTCCTTCTCCCCCTCCCGTTTTTCTATTAGTTATATATAATATTTTTTTTCCTTACTAGGGAATTACTATTCAAATTTTTCGATTCTATATTTGGTTATAAATCGGGGAAAATGTACGAAAGAAAGATGAGTACCCTAGCCCTGATGTGTATTGATGGATAATATACATTCTCACCCGAAGATCTTAAGTCACCACAAACTTGTAAGTTAATTCATTTTACTTGAAAGAAAATGTATTAATTTTTTACAGTGCATTTTTGGACCTTTTATTTTACTTTTTAGTTGTGACTAAAAAGAAATAGTTCTTCATTTCTTTGATATGGTAGGTATGGAGGATACAGGAGTTGTCTGAGCGGATTGTTTTTCCTCAGAGTAGCCTACACTTATCTGGAATCTTTATTAGGGAAGATATCTAATACAGTTATTTAGATGAGCTAGATCAGTGGTTCCCAACAGGTGGTCCGCGGACCACTGGTGGTCCGTGGGGCCTTCAGAGGTGGTCCGCGAGAATATTTTTAAACAACTTATCCATCTAATCACACATTCCAGGAAATAGTAAAAACACTGCAGATACATAACATAAGTAAAAAATCACACGTCTCATAAATAAAAAATGTTATGTTCTCTTTCTCTCCTATGAATCATTTGTTCATTTCTATTATTTTGGACAGTTTTATTCAACAGTGGTTTATTACAGAGTAGAAACTATATGGATGATATGGAAAAGTATTTCATCAGATTAATTAAAAATGAGTGGCGTCGGGGTGGGGCTAATAAAGAATCGAAAGATCGGACTTATACTTGGTTCGATACGAGGCGAAGCGTGGAAGTGTTGAAAGATACTTCAAACTGGGATGCTATGGTCAGACAGAGGGTCTTCGAGAAATCGTGGTATAAAAAGTAGAAAGTTCTGAGATACACGTGAAATAGGTTTGTTCGATGGGATATACGAAAAAACCGTTCAATGCAAAAACCGTTCAATAAAAAACAAATAAAATTATTGCATGTGTAAAGCTATTAGTTTTTTTGTTTTTTCAACGGTTTTTGTCTGAACGGTTTTTTCGCGACACCGTTCGAAGATGTGAGAAAAATTTATTGCCGAAAATGCGAAAGTTTTTGAACACATAAATTATTTTCTATTTTAATCGCTCCTTTGAAATAATTATTGACTTTTGACGCGGTTTCTTTCGGGAGAACATCAGCCTCGCCTATAAAATTTCCTCTGCCACAAATCAGTAAGTGCATGTCCAGTTTGCTTTTTTGTGATCAACAAAATTACTGGTTATCTCATTCGTACTGCAGTTTAATTTAAAGCTAAGTACTTTCTTTCAAATTTAAATCTACTAATAATATTACCTTATTTGTTGGTTATGAAAAAGAAGAAAAATAACTATTTTATACTGTTGTTTTTTTAAACCTGTAACTTTTGTGTAGGTGTGAACCCTTCCAGGGTTAATAGATATAAAGGCTTGATAAAAATGGTTAAATGGTCTTTTATAAAAGGTGTATTTTTTAAAGGTATAAAATTAATATAATGTTCATTTTTCTTTTAAGTTTAATAGATTATTTGATTTTCTAAGTTCTATTTAGAAACATTGTAAAACTCGACTTCCCTTACTTCAGAAGAAAAGTCGCAATTTTAGACCCTCCATAAGGAATGAATGCACTAAAAGAAATTAAAATTTTGAAGATACAGTTAGGGATAGAGATGGTCCGCGGAGGTTCAAATTTAAGTGAAGTGGTCTGCAGACATATTTGAGTTGGGAACCACTGAGCTAGATTAAAGCCTTTGCATGTTCGGGTTGAATCAACCAACCATGGTGTTAACTAATATGATACACTAAATATAAAATTGGGAAAACTCCGTTTCTCAAGGAACATAACAGCGACGCCGTACGGCCGGCTAGAGAACTTGGATTCGATGACGAACCAGGCTGTTATCAAAAGACGGGGGGATTTTGATGAATTCTTTTCTTTTCCTTTTTTTTACACCTCGCTCCCAACCAAGAGGCTTTTAGCTGCAAGTTTGAACTCTGTCCCTTGAGAGGAATCTTATTAAAACAAAACTAAAAATAAAGCTGACGCATGCTTCGGATCATATTATGAACCCTTATCTGCGAAACCACTTCGTTTTTACTGAGGTGCAGTGGATATATTTCATCTCGGTATCGTTGCTCGTAAATTATACGAGAGGAAAATCTTCACTGAACTAAGAACCTGGGAATCACATAAATTAGATCTTGAGTCTATAGGCATTTAGCTCAAGGGCCACATTTCCTTTTTTTTTCACCGAACCTCAAGAATTACTTAATCAAGGCACTAGATCAGGAGTTGCCAACCCGCGGCCCGCTTGAAATAGTTTTTCGGCCCGCGCGATCAAAGTTAAAGTGTTAAGTTAAGGCCCCCCGAAATTTTGGACTAAGTGTACCAAAACGAGTTAAAAAACCTGATAATTAGAGTCTAATTTCCAAAAATTTTCCAGACTCCCATTAGTACATGGGACTCTATTATTCATAACTTTTTAAACATATTAAGTTCACCTAGGAGCCTAATTTTTTTTTAAAAGATACATTGAACCTATTAAATATGCATGGGGAATCTAGCATGAATATTTAGGAATCAATTCAGAAATTAGGAATCAGGGGGTTAATCAATTTGTGACAGTTTGTGACAAGGGGGAGGGAGGGGGGTTTAAAAGTTGTGACGTCACATCCTACAGCTGAAAATCAACGGAAAAAACCTTAAATTGTTAAAACGACCGTATATTGATTGTTCTCTCAAAACAAAAGGCATCTTAGGTTGATAGAAATGAAGCTATCAGAAGGGGTAAAATTACGATCAAATAAAAAAAGTTGGTTCCGGGCACTTTCAAATTCGTGTATTATATTAGACATATTGTTGGTTTAAGAGCGAGACATGGGACAAGGGGGGAGGGGTATGGGAAAGTGTGACAGTTTGTGACAAAGGGGGGGGGTCAAAAAGGGGCAAAAAAAGTGTGACATCATTTATGAACGGCCCCTTAGCTGGTACCCCACTTTAACGTAATTGAAAGTTATTGACTAAAAGCAATCATTTCAAAGAATTTTCGTTATGAAAATTATACTTTTGCAAAAGATATGGATCTCTTTAATTAATCCTAATCTAAATCTGATATGTATAGGCCTACCTCAAATTACGGACATCCGATTGTATTTGAAATTCGGATGTATAAATTTATCCTCTGGTAAAGGAGAAAATATTTAAAACCTTATTTTCGTGAATTGTTGATAGTTTAATGATAGGCATGAAATTATAACAGCGTCCCGAAACCTATAGTTTGTTAAAATAAAGTATTTTTACTAAAAAATGTTAGTAATTTGAATATGCATATGAACAATATTGATTCCAATTTTCAGAAAACATTTTTTTAATATATATTGTACTACTAGCATATAATCGATAACAGCAGTCAAAATTTTTTTAATCTTAATGTATTCAGAATGGTTTAAAACCTCCAAAAAACCTTTTAATTTACCTTTCAAAGCCCTAAATTTTAAGTTATTTTTAATTTTAAAAAATAGCTTCTCTTTTGTCTGAGCTGAAACAGCTTGTGACGTCAAATGTGCCTTGTTTACGCTTGTGCCTTGTTTTGTTATTCCGCTTTGAAATACTGAGCTCTAGTTTTTTTATAGCTTAGTGTTTCGATGAAAACGGAGTTTCCCACATTTCCAAGAGGCACATGTGACGTCACACTGTTAGGCGCTTTCTGTAGTAAAATACCTCATAATTTACTGAAAAAAAATTTGTGGGAAAAGACAACCATATTTTTGGATTCAGGAGATAATTTTTAATAATTTAAAATTGAATATTCAGAATTTTAAGAGATGCTGCAACTCTCCATTGAGCCATTTACATAAACGTATATTTTCAATTACTGTCTAAGGCCGTTTCACAACCAATTGTCAATGAAATCAATCAGTCTCTAGAAAATATTTTCAGAAGTAATAACGCAGTTCATTATTCTGCAATCATAATCCCGAAGCGCGAGAAATTTCAAGGATTACACGTTCTTTTCAACGCTTGACTTCTCTCGGCTAGTTCTAGTTCATTACCTTTCTCTTAGTAAACAAACATTTTTTTTCGAATATGGTTGACTGGAAAATCTCTACAAAAATGTCTTCAATTATTGTTTTTACCTGTCCATATTCATGATGGACTTACCTTACACGGACAAAGGATACATTGCCAATGTAAATTTCATATGCATCTTTAATAACGACAGTGTCTTATTGTTTTAAGTCAGAAATCCATAGCTTGAGAGAGGTGATAAATCAGATGTTTCTTTTGTCGAGTTTCAGTCTTTTGAGATACGTCTCATACGCTAAGGACGACAGTCAGAGTTCCAGTTCACTGCAAAAAAATAATCGTCAAGAAACAGAAAAAGTAAGGTATGGCAAAATTTTCCAGAGCTTTCCGCGAGATTTCTCTGTGGACTGAACTTTTTCAGCACGATCTTTTCACAACTTAAGGGAACTTATCTATCAGAAATATTCTATTTAACTACAAATTGTCTTTCTACAGACTGATGTTTGATTTTTTTCCTAACTTCGGAAATAATTATGATGTTGATGATTTCGCGTTCACGACGAGTCTTGATTAAATAGTGCCATGGGCGGAAATGGACTATATTCGGCCACACTTATGTTTATCACGTGATGGGGAAAAACAAACTATCAAATCATATCACACTACAAACTATCTATGTGGTAACCAATTTCAAGCTCAGTAGGTCACATGGTGGGTAAAATGTGACGTCAAGACAGATATAGTCCATTACAGGCAAGCAATCTCCAAATATATTGTCTGTGTACAGGTTCGGTTTCAAGAAAAGTGCCCCAATTTTTTGAAAATCCAATTATCTAACTTTTGAAATTGTAGTGGGTTATGTCCCTGTGTGTGAATACTTCTGCAGAAAAAGTTCCCTAAAGTTGAAAAAAAGATCGTAGCAATGCAGAAAAAGGTCAGTCAACTAAGAAATCTCGTGGAAAAAGGAAAGCTGTGGCAACTTTTGCCGCTTGAGCTTTTTTGTTTCTTAGTTATTATTACCTTGGGGAACACTCAAGTCGAAAACACTTTCGGGAACACTGAAAAGTGTTCCCGAAAAAGTTTCAAAACTAGATAAGACTCTAGTTCAAAGGGACAAATTTCAAAAAGAATTATGAGGGAGGATCCCACCCCCCTCGAAAGCTCTCTTCGGATGTAACCAAAAATATCTCAAATGAGCTAAAACACTACTTTTTGGGGACAATTCTGGTTACGGCTCTGCCCAGTAAAAAAATATGTCCAAAATTCCTTCAAAAAAGCGTCAAAAGTGCAGTTTTCTCAAAGAAGTCTGTTGTTATTTTGTAGCAATAGGACTTCACCGCGTAAGTCTGCAGTTTTTTTACAGCAGTTTTGAATACATTCTTAATGTTTTTAAGCGGTCTTATAAAAAAACTGCTGAGTTTCTAAAGAAAACTGCAGACAAAGTGTCCAAATTCCCTTCACTTTTTTTGAAGAAATTTTGCTGATTTTTTTTTGCTGGGTGGGTTACTTAACTCTCGGTGGTCCGCGTTGTCATGCTGTTATTAAATGGGGGCGCGGAGTTCAAAAGAACCGCTGGTGTAGATGGTATTATTGCACCTTAGATATCTTGACAGTTGTATTTTCCTTAGAGTAGGATGCCCTCTGAAGACGGCTCCCAGCAACATCAGAGGCTCAACAGCAGCAGTTCCAGTACCGAGAGATCATCTGTGCCAGAGCTGCTGGGTGGGCACGGGCCCTGGCAGTACAGGCACTGGCTGCCCTTCTTCCTGGCCTCCTCCTGCGCCTCCCTCTACCTCTTCTCCCCGCTCCCGCTAGCCCAGGCGCCCCCCTGCGCCACTTGCACCAACACTTCCCGTGAGTATAGATACCAGCCTGGTTGTTAATCAAATCTTTATTTACAAAATGGAATAAAAAAAAACTTAAAATGAAAACAAACAAATAAATATATGATACGTAGGGATCTAAAGAAACGTTCGATTCTATTCCGGAATCGATTCCTGAGGTTCGATTCTTTCGATTCTTGGAATTTGGCTTGGATTCTTTCGATTCTTCCTGAGGTTCGATTCCAACCTGGAATCAATTCCTTAGGGGCAGTATAGAAAAAATAGAATCGAACTTAGCTATTTCAATCACAAATCAAAGATGATTAGTAATTATTATTAATTTAATTAATAATCCGCAAAAAATTTATTAATTCTCAAAATACTAATTAATTATTGAACACATTTTTAATTAACTGTATTAGAAAATTAAGTACGATTCCTTAGATTCGATTCCTGCTGCAAAATAATCATTAATCATCATAATACTAATTAATTAGAGAAAAAAATTAATAATTGTCTATATTAATTAGAAAATTAAGTACGATTCCTAAGATTCGATTCCTGCTGCAAAATAATCATTAATCATCATAATACTAATTAATTAGAGAAAAAATTAATAATTATCGATATTAATTAGAAAATTAAGTACGATTCCTAAGATTCGATTCCTGCTGCAAAATAATCATTAATCATCATAATACTAATTAATTAGAGAAAAAATTAATAATTATCGATATTAATTAGAAAATTAAGTACGATTCCTAAGATTCGATTCCTGCTGCAAAATAATCATTAATCATCATAATACTAATTAATTAGAGAAAAAATTAATAATTATCGATATTAATTAGAAAATTAAGTACGATTCCTAAGATTCGATTCCTGCTGCAAAATAATCATTAATCATCATAATACTAATTAATTAGAGAAAAAATTAATAATTATCGATATTAATTAGAAAATTAAGTACGATTCCTAAGATTCGATTCCTGCTGCAAAATAATCATTAATCATCATAATACTAATTAATTAGAGAAAAAATTAATAATTATCGATATTAATTAGAAAATTAAGTACGATTCCTAAGATTCGATTCCTGCTGCAAAATAATCATTAATCATCATAATACTAATTAATTAGAGAAAAAATTAATAATTGTCTATATTAATTAGAAAATTAAGTACGATTCCTAAGATTCGATTCCTGCTGCAAAATAATCATTAATCATCATAATACTAATTAATTAGAGAAAAAATTAATAATTATCGATATTAATTAGAAAATTAAGTACGATTCCTAAGATTCGATTCCTGCTGCAAAATAATCATTAATCATCATAATACTAATTAATTAGAGAAAAAATTAATAATTATCGATATTAATTAGAAAATTAAGTAAGATTCCTAAGATTCGATTCCTGCTGCAAAATAATCATTAATCATCATAATACTAATTAATTAGAGAAAAAATTAATAATTATCGATATTAATTAGAAAATTAAGTACGATTCCTAAGATTCGATTCCTGCTGCAAAATAATCATTAATCATCATAATACTAATTAATTAGAGAAAAAATTAATAATTATCGATATTAATTAGAAAATTAAGTACGATTCCTAAGATTCGATTCCTGCTGCAAAATAATCATTAATCATCATAATACTAATTAATTAGAGAAAAAATTAATAATTATCGATATTAATTAGAAAATTACGTACGATTCATAAGATTCGATTCCTGCTGGAATCGATTCCTTCAATGGTTTGATTCATTGGTATCGAATCCAAGGCATTCGATTCCGGAATCTTTCAGAAATATTTAGAACCCTAAACGCCAAGGGGAAGAAAAAATCCCTTTTTGGCGTAATAGAAATTGATTATAAAATAGAAAATAACAGAAAAAAAAAGAAAACACACACACAAAAGGCTGGAAAGAATCTATTATGTACGAGGTGTTTCAGTAATATTTCACGGTTTTTATTTGGAACCAAAGTCTTCCGGGGGTCATGCTAGTACACTGGGGAAAAAATACGGCACTTTCCGTAGTGTGGTGTAACATCTCTCCATGTATGGTGGCAATTTCTTTCCACCATACATTGATAGATATTCCACCAGGCTACGGAGGGACCTATACCACTTAGACTCGGAGGAAAGACCTCCGTGGAGGACTCCCACCCAATCAATGTAGGGGGAGATTGCCTCCATACATCTCTCAAAGTATGGAGGAAATTTTTTCCCACAACTTTTTCTATAAAGTGCCGTTTTATTTTCAAGTGTATGCGGTCTACTCCTAGGTAAGTGACGCTGGAGAATCCATTGTGATGACTAACAGCGCCCCCTAGAGGCGAAATAAAATAATTTTAAAAATAAATTAAAAAAACTAAAGGAGACTCTATGGGTAGTAGACCTTACTTCCATAACCCTAGGAGACGTTGTTTCCAAATAAAAGCCGTGAAAGGGCCTTTTGAAACACCCTGTGTATAGGTTATTATTAAAATAACTTAGTATACATTTAGAGTTCTGATGAATCGCCAAAAAACGTAATATACAAAATCAATCAAAATATCTCAAATAGCACTGTTGCTTTTATTTTTTTTAAATTACACTCCTTATTTGGTGTCGCGAAAAAACCGTTCAAAACAAAAACCGTTCAGACGAAAACCGTTCAAAAAACAAAAAAATTCATAGCTTTACACATGTAAAAAATTTGTTTGTTTTTTATTGAACGGTTTTTGCATTGAACGGTTTTTTCCATAGAGTTAGTACTAATATAGAGACAGCTTAAACATCTTCTACGCTGTTCAAAGTGTGACCGGTTTTTCGGTTTCGTTCTGCCACTCACACTTGACCCGCCTACGAGAGCTCCCATGTTAAAATTGACTTCCGCCACTCACACAGGTCCGACTTTTTCGACATGCAAGGTTGCCTGACCGAGAAGAGTAAGCTGTCTCTATATTTGTACTAACTCTATGGTTTTTTCGTATATCCCCTTATTTGTGTTTAAAAATGGAATGGAAATAGAAAAGGAGGAGAAGATTAGTGTGTCCAATTAGTGTCCAATTAATAATTCCTGATGGTTTTTTTCTTCTCTTCTGGTAAACTGATTAACTATTGCTAATAAATTGTTGTTGTTGTTAAAAAAAGAGACGTAAAAAAGGACAATACAGAGAAATGTAATAAGGAAAGAAAGACAGGCATAAAGGAAGAAATAAAATAGAGAAAAGAAAGGGGAGTTACTGAAAAGAAAAACAGAAACGTAAGAGGGGAAGAAAGAGAAGGATAAAGAGATAAATAAGAAAGGAAAGACAAGTATAAAGGAAGAAAGAAATGAGAGAAATGAATGATGATGGCGAAGATAGAAAGAGAAAATAAAAGAAGGAGGGAAAAAGCAGATAGAGAACCGAGAGTTAAGACTCCTACTAACCCATTTAATTGTTTTTTTTATTCTACTTGAACTGTTCTGTTTCTCAATATGTCTGGTATTGACTCATTCTTAGGGAGAGTGTGGTGACAAAACTCACCAGTCAACTAGCTATTTGACTGGTGAATGTTAGCTAAGTTCAACTCCTGAATAAATAATAGCTGTATGTGTATACTCTATACTGATTTCGTTGGTTTGTTTAGTCACATTACCTTGAATAGCCACACAGTATAGAAAAGATCGCACACAGTATAGATTCCAAAATAAGGATCTTTTCTTTCAAACCCCTTTTTATTGTAAATATGTAGGGGATTTCTAAAACTTTTTAGCCATTTGATGATTTAGGAAAGCTGTTAAAATCTATATTTTGACGTAAAAAATTACATCAGTCCATCGATATAATGTCAATGTAGTATTTAAAGACCTACGCAGTTAAAAAAACCATCAAAATTTAAAAATCCTAAATTTCCTCTTTAAAAAAACAAATTTATGATGATGTTTCTCACAAAACTTGTTATTTAATCCCTAATGATTCTAACAGATTCATGATGAGAACAACGAAGTTACTCATAAAGCTCACCAGAGATTCCACTATGAGAGTTTTTTTGCTAATTGAGAAAGAAAAAACGAACGTTAAAATAACTCTAAGGACATAAATACTAGAATTTGTTTAAGTGTATATATATTCAAAGGATTTTAAAGAAATATTTTGTACTAGCGATGACGCGCTAGACCCGGGTTTCAGTTTTTTAATAAATATCACCTGGTGTGTTACAGAGGGGCTTTTTGCCAGCCCAAATGTGTAGCACTGCGTGCTAGGCCAGGCGTTACTCGGATATAATATGCCCGTCAGAGTGAGAAATAATTAAAAAAAAATGGATAGATTTTTATGTTTATGTTACAACAATTGATTTCAAACTACAACAATTGATTTCAATCTACAACAATCGATATCATGCCTACAATAATTAATGTTACATCCTCTCTTATTATATTTGCAACAATTGGTGGTTTTTCCATGATGTTAGGCATGAAATGTTTATTTTCAAGAATAAAATTGACCTTAAAAGTTATTAGGATGCTTCGATTTTAAATTATTTTTATTCAGAAACCTTCCCGGGAGTGAGTAGAGCAACGTGGTAAAGTTTAAAAGTTAATGTAGGTGAGAAAACTTTAAAATTATACAGGACATACATACAGACAAATAAACATTCATTTTTATATTTTGAGTAATTTCTAATAATTAAATAGTTTTCCAGTAAAAAAACCCTGCCTTATCTAACCAATTGGTAATTATAGCTTTTTTGCTGAAGGAATTTTTTCTCTTGCTTTTAAACCCTAAAGCTCACGATGAGGAGGATATCAAAATAATGACCGCAAATGAAACTACACTGCTTTTTCGAAGCATGGCATTCGCTTAAATACCTTGTTGTGCTATTAACCTTGGATGCTAACTTCAGCCGGCTTCCTCTATAAACGGCCGCCGCGATTGTTCACTCTGGACATGCGACTCTAATTAAATCAAATCAGACCACATGCGAACCACGTGACCTGTGATCATCTCCAGTGCTTGTGTAGAGTTCAGTTAATATTAAAAAAGAGCTCAAGTCTTCTTCCTTTACTCTGTTTGTAGTCTTTTTATTTTGTTCTTGAAACGTCTTTGCCACATGCAACTAAAAAACGTCTTTTTTTTTAGTTTTTCCAAAAATAAAAAAATATTTCATTAGATTAACACTTCTTGTAGAATACTCTTTTTCATGTGCCATTCAACAAAAACAATTTCCCAATCTGCATAAATTGCTAAAAAAAAATTTATTAGGATCAGAAGCATGGTCATGGGATAGATATGAGATAAGAGTTTACACTTTCTTTTTTTTAGCCAAACTTTTCGTTTATTTTATTCAAGAAAACTACAAAAAGATCCTATTCACTAATTCCATTTCTAGATTCTTGTCTTGTTAATTTTTTGTCTTCAGGATATCTAAGGAAATTACATAAATGATAAGATATAGAAGCGGTTAAATAAAAAATAAACCTTATAGACTAATTGGATCTATGAAGAAGTCAGTATTTTAAAAACTAATGATACTGTAAAAATAAGGATAAGAACTAGAATTAAAAATTAGAACTGCCGGTCCTGATACTTTCTGTTTTTATAAATTTGTTTTGATGAAATATTCATTTATTCTGCTCATGCTAAAATCATTAATTTGATTTTAATTAAATCTCTAAACCTAAAATTTAAAAAAAAGAAGTGGCCTAATTTTCGAAGCAACTTATCCAAAATTAAGCTTAAATATTAACCTTTATTTCAGAGACTGAATCCATTGATAAACTCAGTGCCAACTGCAGTTCCCAGCCATGTCGGTCTACAACACAAATGCCGCTCAAGGCCCTATCTTGCGAGAAATACCTAGAAGCGGCCTTTCTTGCAGGTCAGGTAAGCCACCATCAAAATATAATAGCTATTTCTATTTTTTACTCTCTACTGTGAAGAATTGATAATAATTTGACGAATCTAATTAATCTTCAGGACACCGGTGGGTGCTTTAACGTGAACTTCATCATCTATTCAAAATGTGTCTATGCATTAGGAATCTTACTTTCTGGGATTACCGTTCGCCTGCTGATGATGAAGTAATGTATTCAGATTTCATGGTATAGCTTAGGAAAAACTTAATGCCATCTTAAATGTAATTTCTGAGGCAGAATGTATTAGTTTTTAGATCCATTAAATTTGTTGTTCTTTACAATATAGCAAACACATGGGAGTCTAATTTGTATATCCTATCTTTTTTTTACTTTAAGGGAATCTATCCCAATGGTTTTATAGATTTCTAAAAAAATTCGGCTTAATTTTACTAATTTTGCTTACAGGCGGAGATATCCACCGTATCTTGACTAACATAAACAAAGAACAAAGTAGTTATGCAGTCTATTAGATAATACTGAAAACAATTTAGAGGCTACTTTACTAGAGCATTCTGGTATAAAACCAAAAAAATTAATTGCTAAATAATTACAGTACACCTTATGAATTAATTATTTAACGAAGTGAGTAATTGATATAAAGCAGGACTGCGCAACATACGGCCCCGGACACTAAATTTTTTTAAAGATTTGGGAAATTCAATTAAAAGGTTCAAATTTTGGCAGGTGTTATAAAAGATTTCACCATTGTAAATACAAATACAAATTAAGTCGACCAACTAAAGGCGTAAGCCCAGCACGGTTGGTCCAGTCTTTTTAACCCAAACTACTAGAATCCCAGTATCTATCAATTTTCCACTTGAACTCGTTTACCCCACTTGAATTTACAATTGTTTCAGGCAACGCATTCCATCTATCCACTACCCTATTAAAAAAATAATGCTTTCTACAATCCGTCTTAAATTTTACTTAATTCAATTTGAAATTGTGACCCCTTGTTCTATTACCCGTATCTAGTCCCTCTGTGTCCCCTTGCTTTACCATTTTAAAAAGTAAATTGTAAAATGTTGAACTATAGTGCAATCCTGATATGAAGTATCCAGAATCGGTGTCGCAGAAATCGGTTCAATGCAAAAACCGTTCAGACGAAAACCGTTCAAAAAACAAAAAAACTCATAGCTTTACACATGTAATAAATCTGTTTGTTTTTTATTGAACGGTTTTTGCATTGAACGGTTTTTTCGTATATCCGAAGAATCCCCTGTAATATTTCTAAATAAAGGTAACAATACTAAGAAGAACATGACGCGAAAACACGAACAAAAACCTAATCAAAAGAAAACGTTTTTAGTAGTGATGGGCAAAATCGATAATTTTAGGTATCGAATACTTTGGTATCGAATACATATAGGTATCGAATACTTTGGTATCGAATACTTATAGGTATCGAGTACTTTTAGGTATCGAGTACTTTTTTTCAATGTCGGGAAATGAACCTGAAGGGACAATTTTTTTAGGGCCTATCCATAATCAGACTAATATTCAAAAAACTGAAAGCGATCCATCAAAAAGCCCCGTAGCTACGGGCCTGGAGGTGGATAGAGGCGAAGGATTTGGCGGGGGAAAAACCTAGCCGCGTCAAATTTCTCTCGCGGATGATTAACGACTTGGGTTTGAGCGTTGCAAAATGAAAACGGAAACAGGGTGCGTTTGATCTACAGTAGGTATTATAAAGATTACTTCATTGAAAAATTTAAAATGAAATATGTCAATAAAGTATCGATACTTTTGTGGGTATCGAATACACTCGATACCTATAGGTATCGAGTACTTAAGTATTTGGTATCGATACCTGCCCATCACTAGTTTTTAGTATCGAAAGTGATCACGTTTGAACTTATCGCAACCTCGAAATGGTAATGAAACGACCATTACACAGGAATGCTCCCTAGGGCAGTCATGAAGCATAAATGCAGCTAGCTCATTATGATAGACAAAAAATAGCATTAAAAGCCGATATCCCCAAAACCACTTTTCCTCAGATAGAAACGGATAAAAGAAGTTGTTTTAGAAAAGGAAATTCTATGGTGAAGTTTTAGATTTTCATTACTAATGTATTTGTTGTTTGTCACGCAATTTTATTCTTGCGCTTCTCAGACATTTTTTGATGCTTTTGATAATAGAGTAGAAAAAACTCATTAAATACTATACAATAATTTATGAAAATTTATTCTAATATTTTATTTTCCTTTTTTTTTAAATTATTTAGTTGATGGTGATTTTTTATGAATTGTGTGTATTATTCTGTGTAGTTAATTTTTTAAAGTTTAAATTTTGGATTATTTCAAAGTGATGGTAAAATTAATTGATCATAGAAGCGTTTTAGTGGCCATTCCCCTTAAAATTGCATTATACAGGATGGTCCTAAATTCGTGGTACAAACTGGGTAGGGTAGGTAAAGTACATCAAGACGAACAAGAATTGGTATAGAAAGGGGAGTCGCAGTTACACCGTTAAAGAGCTAGGACCTAATGTAGTGCGAGTGTTACAAAAGGACGTTTTGCAAAGGCCCGTTTAACGAAAAAAAAACATAATGAAATGAAAAAATTTATTGCATGAGGTACAGCAGTATCCGTATTACTTACATCATAAATTTGATAGAAATTGGACCACTTTCTAAACCGTGGGGTGAGTTTTAAAACGTGCTCTTAGTCAAACAATGGAGTTCCATTAATGGTATTTAGAAAAATGATGATCGGGGAAGGAATTTTCAATGATCAAACAGTTTCAATGATCCATGTTACGATCATTGAAAATTCCTTCCCCGATCATCATTTTTCTAAATACCATTAAGGAATGTGATTCTTTGACTAAAAGATTAATATTGCACTTTTGAAACTAACTCCGCGGTTTAGAAAGTGGTTCAATTTCTATCAAATTTATGATGTAAGTAGTACGGATACTGCTGTACCTCATGCAATAAATTTTTTCATTTCATTATGGTTTTTTTTTCGTTAAACGGGCTTTGGCAAAACGTCCTTTTGTAACTCTCTCGCCCTACATTAGGTCCTAGCTCTTTAACGGTGCATCTGCGCCCCCTCTAGTTTTTCAAAATATGCTTGTCTAGGTCCCCTCTACCTACCCTACCCAGTTTGTACCACGAATTTAGGACCACCCTGTTGGAACCCGAAATATTAAGAAAGTTTTCTCTTTCTTTTTCTAAAAGTAGCTGAATATATTTTATCGATTTCGGTTCTGCCCTACAACTTCCAATTAGGCAGTTTTCTCGCATCCTCCAATAACTGAATTTTAGTGTTCATTTCAATCAAGACAACTTAACCCTCTACGTCAGGGGTCGGCAACTATCCGGACCGCGTGGTGTTATTTCCTGGACCGCCATAAAATTTTGAATATAATTAATTTGTATTTTTACGCAAAAAATATTAGTTTTGACACTCTTATTTTTTGGTCTAATTTGAAAAAATTTCCTGGGGAAGCCCCCAGGCTCCCATTTTAATGTTAAAACTTCTAATAATATTAAATTTAACAACTTAATTAAGCGGGTAATATACTCAAATTACATCTTTGTGAAATATATATGTGTATCTGTAGATAAGAAGATAAAGTAGTAATAGTAACCTATTTTTTCTCCGGACCTCGATGAAAATTTTTAAAATTATTTGGACCTCAAGTAAAATTACTTGCCGACCCCTACTCTATGTCCACTACCAGAAATAACTAAGGGGAAAATATTTTTGCCTACTTAATTTAGTTTGGAGCCAAATAAAATAAAAATGCCAAAAATATATATATTTAATTGGGGACTAAATTTAAACTTTATAATTTATCACATGAAGGTGCAATTATTGCTGCAAAAACTTAGCTGGAAATTGCTGCTTTATGCTGAAAAAAAACTGAGACTAAACTTTTTGTAGCATATTTGCTACCATGGGCAGTAGAGAGGTTGAAGCAGGGTTTTCTAACGTGGGGCGCAATTTGAAAAAATTTCCCCCAAACTAAAGTCTGGTCTAAAGGGAAGATCCTGCTCTACAAATCTATTAAAATTCTATGAGAATATAACTGGGGAGCTGGATAAGAAGAGAAGTGTAGATATCATGTACATAGATTTTCAAAAAGCCTTCGATAAAGTACCTCATGAGGCACTACTGTATAAATTGGAAAGACTAGGGATTCAGGGGAAAATATTGGTTTGGATTAAGAATTGGTTATTGGGTAGAAAACAGAGAGTGCAGGTAAAAAGAAGCTATTCACAGTGGACAGAGGTACTCAGTGGGGTTCCACAGGGATCAGTTTTGGGACCAATTTTATTTATAATATTCATAGATGATATAGGTCAGGGGATTAAGAATAGAATCAGTATATTTGCAGATGATTTAAAAATATGGGGGACAGTGGATACCAAGACACAAATTGAAAATTTACAAGGTGATCTTGATAGGATTTCTGAATGGGCTGTAAAATGGGGTATGTCATTCAATTTGGGGAAATGTCAAGTACTGCATACGGGTTATAAGAATAATGGAGCCGAGTACTGGCTGCAAGGAGTAAGGGTTAAGGAGGGAGATACGGTCAAGGATCTTGGGGTGATAATACACAGTGACTTTAAAATGGGTCACCAATGTTCTGCTGCGGGTAAAAAGGCAAATAGGTTATTGGGGTATATTAAAAAGACTGTAACTTCAAGGGATAAGAATATAATATTGCCATTATATAAGGGCTTGGTAAGACCTCACCTAGAATATGCTGTACAATTCTGGGCTCCATATATGAGAAAGGATATAGAAGTAATTGAAAGGGTTCAGCATAGAGCTACAAAATTAATTAAGGAAATGGCACACCTAGATTACAACGAGCGTTTGAGTAGGCTCAACATGTATACACTGGAGAGAAGAAGGAGGGGGGATTTGATTCCGCTCTTCAAGTTCGTAAAGCAAGGGGATACAGAAGGTTTAGACTTTAATAGGGATAACAGAACAAGGGGCCATGGGTACAAATTGAATAAGACTCATTTCAATCGGGATTTAAGAAAATACTACTTCTTCAATAGGGTAATAGATATATGGAACGCATTGCCAGAACATATAGTAAATTCGAAGGGTGTATATGAGTTTAAGCTAAAACTAGACAGTCAGTGGGAATGGGTGAATTAATAAAACATGGACCAGCCTTGTTGGGTTTCGAGCCTGTAGCTGGTCGACAAAATTTGTATTTGTATTATCACTCTGCAAGGATCTCATTAACATTGTTAATATATAATTTTGTAATTATTGGTTACTAAATCTTTGAATTATATAAAAAGTTATTTCATTAAAACTATTGTATTTCAAATTTAGTTCTCCGCGTATTGTGTTTTACTATAGTTTTCTAAACATATGTCTTTTTTTTCAAAAATCATGCAATTAAGTTTTTAAATTGATTACATTTTGTGTGTAAAAATTTATGTGTAATTTTACATGGGGGGGTAGTGGAAAATTGAGAAAGGCTTTGGTGGGGCGTAGACCGAAAAAGGTTGGAAAACACTGGGTTAAAGTCAACTTCAGAATTTACGCATTTACTAGCTTCCTTTCCATGCATTCATACATGACTTTTCTTAATTAACTAAACACAATGGTGCCATAAAGGGAAGAAAGACTGAATTGAAACTAAGTGAATGCCTTCATTGTATAACTTCCCCAGACGTGTAATCTTTGCTAATTATCGCAGATTCGGCCGCAGATCTGTATCTCTGGCGAGCGGCTTGATTCTGTTCGTCAGTGCCGTGGCCGTTGCCTTCTCCCAGAACCCAGCCACATTCCTCATCTTGAGATTCGTCATCAGCGTCGGAATCGTCAACATTTATCTACTCGCTGCTTATTCTTGTAAGTGATGATGAAAGAAGTAGAAAAATCATCAATCACAATTAAGTTATATTTTCAGATAATTCTTAACATGAACACGAATGAAAAAGTCAAGTCTTGTGAGAAATGCATCAACTGAACAAAAGGACCGCTCTTAATTTTTGGTGACAATAGGGAAAAGGGGATATGAGCATGGGCGTAGCCAGGGTTCAACTTACGGGGGGGCAAGCAGGGTCGAATTTTTTATGTTTGTGGCAAACAATTTTAAAGCCCCGTGAGAGAGGGCCGTCAAGTTTCAATGGAGGGTCTGGGGTACACCCCTAGAAAATTTTTGGAAATTTGACCCTAAAAACATGGTTTTAAGCTGTTTTTTGGTACACGTAAACCCAAATTTGGACATACATTTTTAGGTAGAATTTTGATTTTAATGAACTTATTATTAAAAAAAGTGTGAATAATAAAGGTTTAAATACGGGGGGCTTGGCTTCCCTCCCCCAGAATTTTTTTTAAAAATTTGACCCTAAAATACTTGGTTTTAACTAAATTAAAGTAAAAGTTAATTACTCGGGACTTAGGGGGGTCAACTGCCCCTCCGTTCCCCCCTTGGCCCATGGATATGAGTGAGTCTTTCGAACAACGTTAAAAAAACTGTATTTTCTAAAATTTTGAGGAACTGGAAAAAATAATTTTACATAAAAAGTTCAGTTTTAAAAAATAATTTATAGCTATTGATTAAGAAATTAAGCATACTTTTTCAAGTTAAGTTAGTATTTTATAAAAATTAAGTTCCATATCTTTAAAATTTTTCTTTTGCTGACAAGAATGGAGGTATAGTAGAATTCACCAAAATATACTTATGTGATATTTGAAAGGCCTAAAATTAAGTTAAATGTTTCAAATAACTGCGTAGACCAGGGCTTCCTTTTCATGACAATGACACCTTTTGGAGAATTAGAACTTCACACACGGTACCCACTACCCATGTCACAATAAATCTTTCTAAACATATTTCGTATCGCTATCTGTATTTTCTCTAATATAAGTGCTGTCCTTTAAAAAACACTTTTTTCATTTTTCCTTCATTAAAAGCTTAATAAATATGATACAGTGAAATCCCGTTACAACGAATACCGATACAACGAAAAATCCCGTTATTACGAAAGTCCCCAACCGTTTTTATTTGCATTAGCGATAGTACGGTTACAACGAAATTTCCGTTACAACGAAGAAATTTTACGGTCCCGTGAAGTTCGTTATAAGGGGACATCCATAAATTACGTGAGGTCAAAAAGGGGGGGAGGGTTTGGAAAAATCTCACCAAATCTCACCAAGGGGGAGGGGGGTCGATTAAAATCTCACGTCAACTTTTTAAGTTAGAAATTATACAATTTTCTTTTTTTAAGTATGAGAAAGGAATACACACAGATAAGATACTGCAAATTATTTTTAAAAAGTTGTAGGTAAATCTCACTTGGGGGGGAGGGGGGGTCCAGCAAAATCTCACTAAATCTCACCATGGGGGGAGGGGGGTCCAGATTTTGGAAAAAAACACCTCACGTAATTTATGGATGTCCCCTAACGGGATTTTACTGTAATTAAATTGAACAAAATAGTGTTGTAAGGGCTCATTCTTCCCTACATTTTAGTGCTTAGTATTTTTAATTCCAACTCTCCGTTACAAATTGGCAGACGATTAAGTAAAAACCCAATTTTCCTTAAAAAAAAAACGTGTACCCTGAAAAAACCCACACTTGAAAATACTCAAAAAATTAAGAAAAAGTATGATTGAAAGGTTTATTTCTATCGAATAGAGAATAGTTAAGAAAATCAAAGCCAAGTTTATTACAAATTTTTTCTAAAATTAAACTGTGATACGTTTTTCTCCTCAAAAGTTTTGATTTTGTCTTCAAAACACAACGTAAAAAACCCATGTACCCTAAAAAAACCACGCTTTTTTGCCAAAAATCGATTTTCTTCTTATTCGAAAAACTAAATAAATAAACGGTTCTTTGACTTGTTTTTACGTTCTCTGCCACTCTAAATGGCATAGAAAGACAGGGTACATGAGAATTTAAAATTATTTCAATTATTTATTTAAAATATCTCGATGGGTTTTTTAGGGTACATTTTGGAGTGGTTTTTTTAAAGGACAGCACTATACATGATCATATTCACTTCAAGACATCTTTCGCCCCGTACTGAAAGCTACTTTAAGGTCACCTTTTTATATTTTAGCTGTAGTGTTTCCCCCACCCCAAGGGTTATTTTTCTTATTAAATCCTTATCTTTAAAATTTTTCCTTTTTATTAAACAAAGCACTCGCTTATTACAAAATTTAATGCACTTTTTTTTCTGAAAATTCGTTTAATCATGTTGGGGTAAAACGATGCAAAAATTTCTTAAAGTCAGCATAAGATATTTTAAGACTATATTATCTGATTGAAGGTGCAAATTTAAGAATATTTTGATTTCGTTTCCCCCATGGAACCCACTTTTGGAACTACTAGTTTAAAATGTCCTCGGTTGGACGCGCGCGTGAATGGTAAATCTAACTTTCGTGAAAACCTAGTTTTTTAGATCAAAAACATTTCTTAAATAAGTGTAAAGAATGTATCGAAAAAACAAGAAAATCTAAGATATGAGGCCTTATCTTATTAAACTCTCGATAAGCTTATTGACAGAGTATAAACACACTTGTGGATGTCTTACATTTTTACTCTTCCTCTGTTTCTGTCTTATACAGTTTGCTTTGAGTAAAGTTTTTCTGGAAGATAGGTGTAAATGTGCTTTCTTGGGATGTCCATAAATTACGTGAGGTCAAAAAGGGGGTCTAGAAAAATCTCACCTGGGGGAGGGGGGAGTCAATGAAAATCTCACGTAAACTTTTAGTTTAGAAAATATACGCTTTTTCTTTTATATTTTTTAGCACAACTTCAGGAAAAATGCGCTGATTAGTCGAAACAGCAGAGTTAAGAACATGTTTTTGATTTCAACACGTATTTGTATCAAAACTGTTGAAAGTGTAATGCCGATAAGACGAAAAAAAGACCTTTCAAAGAAATTTATTTGTTTAAAAGTGTTTGAGAAAATCTTACGTGAGAATTTGAGGGGGGAGGGGGTCCAGCAAAATCTCACCAAGGGTGAGGGAGGGGTCCAGAATTTGGAAAAAAAACACCTCACGTAATTTATGGACGTCCCCTAATGTCTTATTTATTTTGAATTCAAACCATATCCTATCCAGGTCTTCTCAAGTGTTATAATGATACGGGCCAAATTATAGCAGCCCAGCTCACCTAGGGTGTGAAGAAAATTCTTCTTGACCGATCTCGCTTTTTAACATAATATTGAGAAAAATTATAAACTATTTTCTATATTTTTTAAAAATCGTCTAATTAAGATACGATTCTGATATTTCAGTACATTGTTATTTGAACATTTATCTCTTGATAGAAAAATATTTTCTTTAACTTCATGATGAAATAAACATTTTTTCCAGACAATTTTCCAATAGACTTAAAATTATCGATGTTATCTAATTATCGTTGCGGAGTCTGGGAGACCCCACGTCCCCTGCTACGGGTTAAATAATTGTAATTCATCCATTTTCAGTCAAGATGAATAACCTCCAAATGCTCTCAGATTTATATCAGTAGTTCTCTTACAGTGCATCTTTCTGACAAAGTTTCATCGCTTTTATACATTTTTTAGAATCACAGCTGGCGGGCCGTATGTTGAGCAGTCCTGATTTAGACAACTACATTCCTCTTTTACTATTAAAAAGGGACGCAGTACCACTTTTTGACAAAATTACGAAAAAATAATTTCCTCTAAACTAATCTATATGCATTCGTCTATCATCCTACGAATTTTCTAAACTTTTCATTGAAAAATATCCCAGTTGTAGTTGATTTCATATGTGAAAGTATTAAGGTCTCTATGGCTAATAGAAACTTCTTAGTCCTTTTACTCAGAATCACTTTTTCATTGTTTAAAATGCTAAGGCTTTTTGTCTATTGTATACAGGGATGTTGCACAACTTTGAGCATTTTGTAGCAGTTTTTGTAACAGCTAAATTAAAAATTTGAAGCAGTTTGTAGCAGCTTAATTAAAAATTTGTAGCAGAATAAACCATTTTTGTAGCAGCCGATTTTAAATTTTGTAGCAACTTATCTTAATTTTAAAGCAGGAACAGGGCGAATCAATTTTTTGCAACAACCAAAATTAAAATCCATAGCAGGGTTAATAGTTCTTGTTACTAAAATATACTGATAATTTATCCCAACTATTAATCTTAAAACAATGCATGATTAAGTAAACTACTAAAGTTTTATAAGACAAATTACACAAAAACAGGTGTTTGAACAGCTAGAGATCTGTCTTAGCAAAATTCAGTGGCGGATCCAGGATTTGGTATTGGGCCAGGATTTGGTATTGGGGGGGCTAAGAATTTTCATAATCCAATTGAATCTTCTTGCCAATGGTAATACGGAAAAGGTAGTTAAATTATCCTACTCAAACCACTAAAAGGGGGGTCTGGGGGTCCTCCCTCAGAAAATTTTTGGAAATTTAAGTCAAAAACCCCACTTTTTCAACTCGTTTTGGTACGCCTCATCCGAATTTCGGATATAATGTTTTTTGCATTTTGACAAACTTAGTAAAATGTTAGACGTTTTGGGGGGGGCTTCAGCCCGAAAGCCCCCCCGTAGATCCACGACTGGCAAAATTGCAACCCTTTAAAGGTACCTTAGAAAATTTACCATTTAAAAATAGGAGCATTTATAAATTTAAAAAAGGAGAAAAAGTACATTCACAAAACAGATTCAAAAACCTCTGATAAGCCATTTTAAAGTTAAATGGTAATTCTGAACAAACTTTTAATTAATTTTTAATGTTTTTAAAATAATGTTATTGTTAATGATAATAGTTTTCAATACAAATTTTAATTTTAATAACAACACACTATGCTTATTATATTCCTGAATCAGGTTTTAAAACCACTTTAAAAGTCAAAATGAAATAAAAATTAAGGAAATTAGTTAAAAACAGAATAATTATTTAAGTAATAATATTAAATTGCAAAAACGATATTGTCAAAAAATCTTAATTAAGTAGAGCAAAAAAGAAAGGTATGAAATTAGTATTTGTGAAGGTATTTTTGGAATCTTAAATCAGATAAAAAACACTATAATAATCTAAGTTGCTATAAAGCTAACTTTCAATAAAAATTTACAACTTAGAAAATCCCCTTAAGTTGAAAATACTGACTTAAATGGAGAAAAAATAATCTTATTAGACTTCTCAGGCTGCTCTGACCAAAGTAAAGTTGTTTTTTCTGCACCGCCGTTGAAGACGTCCGTAGGAAAAGCAGTCGCGGAAAAACGGAACTGTCGCGAAAAATCGCTATTTTCCCGATTTTCGGAACACCAGACTTGTGGCCTTCTTACAACGGTAAAATTGTTTTTTCTATATCACAATAATGACGCAAGAAGAAGCCAACTTGAATCGGCACCCGCGGCCGTCCACGAAAGTCGAGGGGAAAACGGAACAATCCGCAAAAAAAACCCCGAAATTTTTTTTTATTTTTCCCGACTTCCGGAACACCGGACTAGTGGGTTTCGGACCACGGTAAATTTTTTTTTCTACATCGTCATAACGACTCAAGAAGAAGCCAACTTGAATTGGCACCCGCGGCCATCCACGAAAGTCGTGGGGAAGAACGGAACACTTTGCAAAAAAACGAAACTTTTGCGAAAAATCGCGATTTTTCGACTTTTCAATTGACTTAACACAGCAAATTGAGCTGACGTCATCGGTTTTGGTTTTGAATTCAAGTGGTAGAAATGTGGAAAAGATTCCATAGACGATTTGAGTTTTTTTCCTAAGGATGAAGGTGTTCTTCGCGTGAGCGGAGAGTTTGATAATTCGATTTCAAGAAAATTGGCGCAGTTTTGGCGCAATTTTGCTCAAAATACGGTTTTTGTAGCAGCTTAGCACATGAATTAGGATTTGGCGCAGTTTGGCGCAATTGGCGCAGCCGCAGCATCCCTGATTGTATACCAAATCTCTTGAAATTTTTTCTGACTATTGTTGGAAGGGAGTATAAAAAAATTTGGCATTGTTCTTTCAATAAACATTGTAGATTGTTTTTAAAAAATTACTGAATTGAGAATTTTAACATTTTGGGGCTTTTTTAGCTAGTGAGTCAAGAAAAACCAATATGTGTAGAAATCAAAGCACTATAAACATTAAATCGACACCAACCTTTGTTAAACATAGTTTCATGTATTTGAAAACAAAATTTCAAGAATGTATGTCGATTATTGTAGGAATTACCATAGTTATCATGAGTTGTGCTTCCATCTAAACACAAAAAATAGGAAATAAATAAAGAACAACAAAAAAAAATATTATCTATTTCACAACAAACATAGAAAGTGGTTCCTGTGAAAATTTATTAATAAATCTAATTTATAATAACCATCTACTTTTATTTTTCGAAATCCTATTGTAGAAATTGGATGGTTTTTATAACATTTTTAGGCTTTTAATGATTGGTACGGTTGATTGATTTTGCGGTTATATGCAATGCATGCCATTAATAGAAATTCAAAAAAGTAATTCATGACCCTTAATAAACATTAACGATCCTCAATACTTATTACCTAGATACTTAACTCGTTGTATCAGTTCACATCTTTTAGTATTGCCTAATTGTGTTATTAATATTCTATGAATGAAATCGGAAATTGCCATCGTTAGTGGCCTAAATAAAGATTTTCAGTAATAAATTTCGTGAATTGAATACAATTTCATCTTTTTCCACTCCTTTTTGGGTATAATGACCCAAAGGGTCCCAAAATGAGTTTGAACACTACCCCCGCACTACTTTTTTGAGAACTAATTTTTTCTGGGGGAGCACTCCCAATCTTCTCTTCCCCCTTCCAATTTTTCTCCTGGTTTTCGTTGACAATTAATTCTGTAACTTAAAAGGAGTAGCTCTCTTTAGGTGTACGCTCAAGTCTCAAAATGACTTAAAACACTACTTAAAGGGGAAAATTTCAAAAAAAATTTTGGAGGAGGACACCCCAGCCCCCTTTGAAATGGTGTCTTTTGTTATATACTGTTTTTTTTTCAGGAGCGTATTTGAACACATTAAATATGTATAGCATTTGTTTCAGTGATGGAGGTTACAGGTGAGGAATACCGGCTGGTGTACGGACTGATGGGCCACGTTGGTTGGTGCTTGGCGCACTTCCTTCTACCGTTGGTCGCGTGGCTGGCTCAAGACTGGATTCAGTTCAGCATCGCATTGAGCTCCATGCCGCTGTTTCTATGTATAGCTTTGTGGTAAGTCCGATAAGTTTACTTAGAACTAATGCACTATCGAAAGGAGAATTTCACCATTATCGCTGGTTAGCGGACAATAAGTGTAAACTCACAACTCTCACGCCTCCAACCGTGGACCGGTTTCGTCCTTGTTAGGACTCATCAGCACGGTATAGGAAGGCAACGCAAGTGGAGGGGAAGCACGAGTCTAGCCGACTATAACTGAAAAAGCGGTGACCATTGATTAGTCCTCCACTCATCTGCTGGAATCATCCTTCTGCTCCAATCCAACTCATCTGCTGGAACCTTGCCTTTCTAGAATTAAATTTGTTCTAGAAATGTCATTCCAGCAGATTAGTGGAGGACTAATCAATGGTCACCACTTTTTCAGTTATAGTCGGCTAGCTAGACTAGTGCTTCCCCTCCGCTCTTGCGTTTCCTTCCTATACCGTGCTGATGAGTCCTAACAAGGACGAAACCGGTCCACGGTTGAAGGCGACGCTTGAAAGTTGTGATTTTACACTTAATGCATTATCGGTTTTATAATATTATTTCTGGAAGCTCGGTGGCGTAATGGTAGTTAATCACGCTTCAACGCCGCATGTCCGGGGTTCAATTCCCGTGTCTCGGGCTGGTCGACTCAACCTTTCATCCCTTGAGTTGATAAACTGAGGAGCAAGCGTGCTTGATGGGTTGGGAACTTAATACTGGGGATCTCGAGTTAGGCTGACCACCTTACATCCTTGCACCCAAGGCCCGATGGTCATGAAAACGAAGAAGGACATTGGAAATCGTATCTCTTTGCCCACAAGGGCTGCTACGCTAATGAGTTTAGTGATCTTTTTACTTAAGAGTAAAGAGGTCGCAAAAGCTTGAAGAATAGCAATGAGGTTGATTAATGTAAACGTAACAGTAAAGAGGAATAGATTTATAAAGGAATTGGAATTTCGGGGAGCTATGCATATTTTTCCTAGTTTTCTTAAGTTAAAACTACGGAAAATATCCTGAAATATCCCTTGTACAAGAAGACACCATACAAAAAAAAATTTTTCAAGTTTGTGTGACTACCGTACTTTAAATTTTGATTTTAGGTGGAGAAGGGGGTTCAGGGTACAAATAAAAAAATATAGATACAGGCTAACCTGTTTTTGTACGAGGGATAGGGACCACATAAAAATATCGCGAGTAGCAATAAAAAATAGTTTTCGCAACACAATAAAAAATAATTCTTATGTGGTGAATAAGGACCGTATAAAAAATTCTCACGTAGGACCGTAACGCAAAAGCTGAATTGAGAAACCGTTTCTATAACTTACCGTACTTTTTTTTCAGTTTCAGTCGGCAACGACTGTTGTTTCACTATATCCTCGTATGTATCGGTAGCGATATATACAAGATTTTTGTTATATGTTCCCATTTGATTGAAATTTTCATACACCGCACAAAAAAATCGCAAAAAAAGGTCCGTACAAAAACAGGTTTGAGTGTACTCGATTTTGCGTCGAAAAGTATTGTATAGTTAGTTATCTCTATACACTTTACTTTTCCTTTAATAAAGTGTTTACTGCAAGAAATACAATGTTATTTACATTTTACGTTTCACAGTTTTGTTCCTGAATCAATTGAATCTTTCCTGTCCAAAGGTTTGTGGTCAAGAGCCCAAAAGATCATCCGGCAGGCTGCGTGGTCCAATGGCTGTTCAACTCAAGACATTGAACAATTCACGCACAATTTTACACCCCAAAGAATACAGGTATTTGGCTTACAAATGTCCTACATTTGTATTATGCCCTACAAAATCATCCATGAAGTTAAATGATTCCTGTACATTTAGACATTCCTGTACTTTTAGACATTTCCATCAAGTACTAAACGCATGTAAAAATATTTTATTACAAATCTACCAAAATTTTCCACCACAAACACAGTAGTATCAATACTTAAGAGACAAGACCCATTACTTATCCTTGAATGACATCATTTTTAGATAATAATAATAATTTATTGACAATTGACACATGAACAAAGATAATGTTAATATCACAGGATGTTAATTTTTTCCCGACCATTTTTTGTATATGAAGAATTTATAAGAAATTAAGAGTTCATTCTTTTCTCTTTAGGAAGAAATGAAGACAATGCCAACTACTACAAACGAAACTTTTCAAGCTTATTTTCAGCTTATTTTTCTATTCTTCGTCAGGTAAGACAACTGTTTGACCCTATTTTTCGTGGAAAGGTACCACACATCTAATTTAGTGATTTCGAATTTTCTCATAAGAGGTTCGTTACTCTAATAAGATTACTTTCTCTAAATATCCCTGATCTTCGACGTGCGTATTCTTTGACCAGCGGTTAACCAGAAAACAAGGAGAGTATTCGTGACTCTTGTTAGCAGTATACAGTAGGGTGGGCCGAAAAAACCTTTTATTTTTTTTAGAAGTTTTAATAGCGCGGAAAAGTTGCGAATTATATAGACAAAGAAAAGGAAAAAAAATTTTTCAAAATCGGTTAATATCTTCCGATCGCGCAAAGGCCCCAAAGTTTGAAAAAATATGAAAAAACTTGATTTTTGCGATTATTTTTTTTAAAAAATCAAAGATTAAACTATCAAATACTGTTCATGATTTTTTTATGTGAAACTAATATAGTTATAGACATAATCGTTCAGATTCCATTCTTCTACCCTTTTATTTTCGTTAGATATAATTTTTTTAATGTTCATACAAATTTTGTAAAGTTGTTTTTCCTGCATTTTTAAACAGCTAATAACTCTAGAACTATACAACTTAAAAACTTGAAATCAGTCCCATTTTGTTCGTAAATTTTTTGTCTTTGATTTGGTGTGCATCATGATCATCATTTTCAAAAAGTTTTTTTTAAATTTTAAAAAAGTGAAAAAAAATTTAATAAAAAAATATTTTTTAAATTTTTTTTTGAAAAAATATTAATAGCCTTTTAACTCTTAAAATGAACATAACTACCCAATTTCAAGTTGAAAATAAAATTTAATCATGTATAAAAAAATAAAAATAACCGTAATTTAGTCAAATCCCTAAACATTCCCTAAAATTATACACCAAGAGCGATTCACTCATGGAAAATTTATCAAATCACTTGAGGGTGTTCATATGACTTAAAACATGTAAAAAATGTCACATAAATTTCAGAAAATAAGACAATTAACAGATTCGGTTCAAAATCTTACAGTGCTAGTTCCCAACTTTAAGTTAATTCAATTTGCATGAATTTTACCTGAATATTCCTTAGAAATGTGTTTATATCCAATTTTTTTATGTTCTTAAGTTTTTAATTTACTTTGATTTGACTTGTTAAAAGTAAAAACAATTAGATATAAACATAATTCTTAGAAATTTTCAGGAGAAATGCATGCAAACTTAACTAAATATGAAAAAACTTAATTTTTGCGTTTATTTTTTTAATTTGATGTTTTCGTAACGTAATAGTTTGCAACGTCTTCTAATAGAGCCTAAAACCATTGTGTTTTAATTTGGTTCAGATCAGTTAATATAATCCAATCGCGCATAAGCCCCAAAATTTGCAAAAATATTGAAAATTTCACACTTTTGCAAGTTTTTTTTTTATATCTTTAATATATTTTTTAACGTAATAGTTACACTATTTTTATTTGAAACATAATATTTTTGAATGTTAAACATCTATTTGGTGGCTTAAGGTACTCTAAAGCTGGATTTGCTGATGAAGTTCGGCATGTATGATCTAGAGAGCAGAGTGGTTCTTATAAATCCTTCTCGTGATTCATCTCCGCAAACTTTTCCTGAGGCTTCCATGACGATTAGAAGACGTTGCAAACTATTACGTTACGAAAACATCAAATTAAAAAAATAAACGCAAAAATTAAGTTTTTTCATATTTAGTTAAGTTTGCATGCATTTCTCCTGAAAATTTCTAAGAATTATGTTTATATCTAATTGTTTTTACTTTTAACAAGTCAAATCAAAGTAAATTAAAAACTTAAGAACATAAAAAAATTGGATATAAACACATTTCTAAGGAATATTCAGGTAAAATTCATGCAAATTGAATTAACTTAAAGTTGGGAACTAGCACTGTAAGATTTTGAACCGAATCTGTTAATTGTCTTATTTTCTGAAATTTATGTGACATTTTTTACATGTTTTAAGTCATATGAACACCCTCAAGTGATTTGATAAATTTTCCATGAGTGAATCGCTCTTGGTGTATAATTTTAGGGAATGTTTAGGGATTTGACTAAATTACGGTTATTTTTATTTTTTTATACATGATTAAATTTTATTTTCAACTTGAAATTGGGTAGTTATGTTCATTTTAAGAGTTAAAAGGCTATTAATATTTTTTCAAAAAAAAATTTAAAAAATATTTTTTTATTAAATTTTTTTTCACTTTTTTAAAATTAAAAAAAAACTTTTTGAAAATGATGATCATGATGCACACCAAATCAAAGACAAAAAATTTACGAACAAAATGGGACTGATTTCAAGTTTTTAAGTTGTATAGTTCTAGAGTTATTAGCTGTTTAAAAATGCAGGAAAAACAACTTTACAAAATTTGTATGAACATTAAAAAAATTATATCTAACGAAAAAAAAGTGATAGAAGAATGGAATCTGAACGATTATGTCTATAACTATATTAGTTTCACATAAAAAAATCATAAACAATATTTGATAGTTTAATCTTTGATTTTTTAAAAAAAATAATCGCAAAAATCAAGTTTTTTCATATTTTTTCAAACTTTGGGGCCTTTGCGCGATCGGAAGATATTAACCGATTTTGAAAATTTTTTTTTCCTTTTCTTTGTCTATATAATTCGCAACTTTTCCGTGCTATTAAAACTTCGAAAAAAAATAAAAGGTTTTTTCGGCCCACCCTAGTATACAGTAGTCACAGTATAAATGATACGCGCAAAGAGATAAACTGGGCATTATTAATAATAAGGTCCGAAGTGAGGCGGGATAAATTCAATGGCATTTATGAAGGGGGCCGTCCATAAATGACGTCACGCTCAGAGGGGGGAGGTGGTTAATCAATTTGTGACAAGGGGAGGGAGAGGGTTTAAAAGTTGTGACATCACATCCTGCAGCTGAAAATCAACGAAAAAAACCCTTAAATTGTTAAAACAACCGACTTATTTTTCTATCAAAAGGCATCTTAAAGGTTGATAGAAATGAAACTATCAAGAGGGGCCATCCATAAATGATGTCACACTTTTTTTGCCCATTTTTGACCCCCTACCCCCCCCCCTTTGTCACAAACTGTCATACTTCCCCATACCCCCCCCTCTGTCTGAAAGTGCCCGGAACCAAGGTTTTTTTCGTTGATTTTCAGCTGCAGGATGTGATGTCACAATTTTCAAACTCCCCTCCCTCCCCCTTGTCACAAATTGATTAACCCCCTCCCCCCTTCTGAGCGTGACGTATTTATGGACGGCCCCAGAGGGGTAAAATTAAGCTCCGGGCACTTTCAAATTCGTGTATACGACAATGTTGTTGGTTTAAGAGCGTGACATGTGACAGAGGGGAGGAGGGGGGCAAAAAAAGTGTGACATCATTTATGGATGGCCCCCAATGAGTATTTATCACGGGCATTGTTATAATGATGCCCCGATTTACCCCATAACATAAAGACTTATTCCTTAAATTCGTTTCAGCTTCTCGACGTCCTTCCTGTACTTCTCGCTCAGGTGGCTGAGCGAGTGGGTGCGAGGGTCGGCGCGGGGGCAGTACGTGGCGTTGGGAGGGACGGCGGAGGTGGCCTCCGCTCTCGTCCTTCTACTCGCCACCTGCTTCTTCTCGCTCAAGCACCTGTGGGCCGCCTCCACCGTCGCAGCCTCCGCCTCCCTCCTCCTCATGTACGCCAAACCTGGAAAAGGTGAGATATCTTTTCTTTTTGTGTGAAATTAAGAGATCTTAGCTGTACAGGGGTGTTTCAGAACATCTAGGAGTGGTAGGGAACACCTAGACGACTCATGATCACATAGGAATAGGGTGGGGTCGAAAATGCCCCCCTTAACGAATTTGGGCGTTTTTATAAGAGGGCAATATGTCGCGAGTATCAACATGAAAATGGTCACATAATTTATGATTTCCGAATGTTCATTCAGTACTAAAAGCTTTGAAGACCCATGGTTCATAGGTAAAATAAGGGATCACTACTGCTAGGGTTTGCCTTTAATTTCATCACTAAGATTATTTAATTAATGTGAAAAAATATTACTCAATCATTTAAAGGTAATGAAATTTATTTAAAATTTATATGCACATTAATTATATAGGTGCCAAAATCTTCTCGACATTTCCATACCTCCTGACACTGTTTTTCGCATCTTCTGCTTGGACAATACTTTTGTACAGAACTCTTTTTCGACCTATGGATACCACTCAAGCCAAACGGAATGCCATCATGACATGCATTGCCATATGTATTGGTATTTTGGCAGCTACAGCCACTGATTTCCAGGTGAGCGATTTTTAAAATATTCTCATTGAATTGAAGGAAGTGAATGGTCTAAGAGCTAATGCATTCAAATATTATACTATAGGTAGGGTCAAACATAGATGCCATACTAAATGGAATTTAGAAATGAAACATGTAAAATTGTTTATGCTAAGATGGTTGCATTTAACTTTTCCAGGGTTATTTCCAAAACCTCAGCAGAAATCCACAAAATTATAATCATAAGAATAATTTCTAGTGTCTTTTTTCATAAAATTGAAAGTTGCACAAAAATTACTACCTCAGAATCTTCCAACACACAAAACATTTTATCATTCAGATTTTTTAAATCAGTATTACAGGTTTTACAATTTTTATTAACCCATTTGAATGAGACCTAGCTAGATCTTCTGTTAATCTTCTAAGTCACACTCAAAAGAGTAAGACTCAAAGTGCATAATTATATATTAAAAAGTATTTCTCTTTCAACACCATTTAGTCTTTTCCTTTATTGTTACTTCAATTATGATTCAGAAGTAATGTTTTTGCATTCACGTATTTAAAAAATATTTATGGAAATCATGGGTAGTTTATTTGGTATGGTTAAATACATTTTCAGCAATAAAAAACTTCATATACTTTAATTCTGGGCAAGTTCAAAATTGCTCAACTCTGAATTATTACACATAGTAATCCAAATGTTTGGAAAGGTATGACAACTCTTAGATCTTATTAAATTACCCAATTAAGGGACTGATTAATATCAAAATAAACAAACTTAATCATCTTTATTTAGAGACAACTAAGTGTCTTATAATTTTTAACTTTTTGAAAGAGCATGAGAAATTTTACATGGCGATTGTCTAGAGATAAAGCTAAAGAAATACCTTAAACCAAACTTATATGCTGATTTCTTTTATGCAGAAGTTTTATGACTGGAACCCAAAGCTCTATGTCATCTATGGTATTCCAAATCTGACAGTTGGTGCATCAATTGGATTCATACCAGATCGCTATTTTAAATTTTGAGAATTACGAAGATAGCCAACATTCATCTGAGGAAAAACAAAAGCAGGTCCTCACAGTTGGAATTTGAACTATGTACAAGTTGCCTGTTAACATACAGAGCAAGTTGGATGATTTGAAGCTGAAGGAACCACTATTTGGAAACATGAAATTCCTTTAATGTAAGTTCAAGAGACCAATATTAGCACTTCAAATTAGAGCTCCAATGAGGAAGTTGCATGATATATTTTATATTTTTTTTAATCGATTCTTCTTGCAAAAATAAACAACTACCCAAAATTTGAGGCTGATCGAGAAATTTTTTGATTGCCAAAAAAATTAACAAAAATCCACTTTTTAAAAGCGCACGAAAACGCCAAGAGTTTCGGATCATCGTATGTTGACGTCATCATACGATAAACATTGTTGGAAAGCAATGGAGTTGATGTTATGATTGTTGACATCTTTAAACAATAAGCGTTTTCAGTCACGTGTTTTTTTCTCGACTTTTAAATTAAAATATTTAATTACCTGTACACTTTTTTTGAAAAATTGACTAAATATTTCATTTTACCATACAAAAAAACATACGGAACACTTGTTTGTTTTTGAAAATCTGACACATGCAACTTCCTTACTGTCCAAGTTGCCTGTAGAACAATATTCAGAGTTATCTTTATTTTTCAATCATTTATTTATCAATGAAATAAACTTGGGTGTATTTCATTATGTTTTTTTGAAAAAAATAAATACTTTATTTCAGTAAAAAAAATTTTTCATGAAAATGCCATGCTAACTAAACCATAAACAGACTCATTTTACTAAAAAATTACAGTTGTAAAAAATATTAGTCTCAACTTTGCTGAAACTTGCTTACTTTGCTAAAAATAACACTGCAACATTTTTTGACCAAATAGCATTTTTTATGTTAAAGTAAACCAATTCAATAATCCAATTTTCTTGATATTAAAACGGGAGTAAAGAGGGACAAGTAAAATAATATATTGTTCTTTCTCTAAATACTAACTTAAGTAAATGTAAGTCTTGAATATTGACTTGAGCTTTCAAAATGCTATAACTTTATGAAGCATAACCTTTAAGGTTGACTATAGCAATGTGATACCAGTTAACTGATTATGTACTACTAATACATTACATTTCAAGTGATGGAAATAATACAAGAAACTAGAACTGTTCAGAGTCAAAGTACTTAAAGGCTAATGAAGAAGTCTTATAGTCTTAATAAAACAGTATGCTCTCAACAAGGTAAAAAAATTTTGAGTTAGAGTTTTTAGCATAACAAGAAAGGCCTCAGAAATTACATTGTGTCATAAGACATCATTCAGTAAAATGTCTAATTTTATTCTTAATACAGTAACACATATTGTTTTGAAAAAAAATATTTTAATTGAAATAAAATTATCTAAAGCTTTGAATTTAAAACTTTGAGCTTAAATTAAAATTCAACCTGTGCATTAATAATATCTTTAAAAAGTTCATCACAGCATAGTAGTCAGACATTCTTTAGAATGTTTCTATACTAATTTTTTTATACAAAGTGGCAAACAGGGTTTGTACACACTTTGAGGAAAAAAATTCAAGGATTTTCAAGGACTTTTCCAGGCTACCAGATTAAAAATTCAAGGCTGACCGATATGTGTGGTTTGCAACCATTTTTTAAGTAGTACTTCTGTTTCATTTTGTACAATTTTATCTTTTAGTGTTTAATAAAAGCAAATTTTAAACAAGTTCCTTATTTCAAAAAAAGGGTATGAATAAAAATTTAATTAAGATATAGAATTTTAGAAAAATATTTTCAAGTAATTTTTAAATACTGAACCTATTATGACAGATTTAATCTCAAAAATAAAAAACTACCATATGTGTTCAATATAACTTTGAATAATTATCAATAGCCATCATTTATATCAGAAAAAAAATGTGTGAATTGCAGATAATGAAAAATTAAAACTATCTGACTTAAAAAAATTTTATTTCAAGAAGTTTTATTTCAACCCCCGAAAATTATTTTTATGTAAGATTTTGTTAAGACTTTCTTTCTGAAAAAAATTTAATAATGCCTAAATAATATAATTTGCTTTACAATTTTCATATACCCTATTATCTAGACACCTTGTATAAAACTCACAAGTTCAAACTGTAAATTTCTATTTGCCCTCTTTAAAAAAACAAGAAATTCCTCTAATAAACCTTTTAATTTGCCAGCTAAATATTGGTATAACATTTGAACTATAATAAATGAACACTTTCTCCAAAAACAAGCATTTAAAACCAAGGATTTTGACGCGAAGTATGAAAAACGCGATCGCGAACCGACCGTCAAGTTGTTTTTCCTGCCCTGGTCCACGCCGTCAAAATGCCAACTTTACAGCCAAACGTCTAGAAACGTATGAAAATTTGAGCTTTTTCATTGAAATTCCGGACCATCATAGAATTTTCGGACTTTAACATAATTAGTTGTTACCCTGAAATCTTTTTAGCTTTTAAGAAATTAAAATTCAAGGATTTTCCAGGCGTTTAGTAAAAAAATTTGCTTTTTCCAGGACATTCCAGGCCTTGAAAATTAAATTTGAAATTCCAGGACTTTCAAGGTTTTCAAGGCCCCGTACGAACCCTGGTGGCAAAGTCATCATTATCTACATATCTTTATTAATTGCTGTGACTTTATGATTTATGTGGGATAATATTAAAGAGAGAAAGCAAAATTCAGCAACCCTTCAGATTAACCGTTCTGGCCCTTACCAATCAAAATGCTTTATGGGATTGAATGAAATCTCAGGTTATATATAATTGAAAGGGTTAAATATTATTTTCACCTAATTAGAAATAAATTTGTCAAAATTGTGCACTACTACTGGCATGGATCTTTCATGGAGTTCTGCTTTCTGCATACACTTTTGAAGTGTTAAATAACTGAATTAACATAGCCCAAGTTAGGAAAGGAAATAGTTATTAATAAAAGGAATAACAAGAAAATATTAATTAACACGGTTTAACTTCTTAATCATTGAATAAAGTTTTTCACTACAACGTATTATGCTAAGTAAAGTTGTCGTTCAGTTCAGTTTAATTGTGCTGCAAAAAATTAAGCAGATATCTTATAAAGTTACTTGGATACAATGGAGAAATATTTATTCAGAACAAAAACAGCAGTTTTACTATATTACAAAATATACAAGACAACCTGCCTAGTTCACATGACATCAAACAAGAGCATCTAAGCTTCATTCTTCTTGATTTTGTAGTTGTTCAAAGCAGCTTTGATGGCATCTTCTGCAAGCACTAAAAAACACAAATTTTGTTCATTGATTTGTTAAATCTAGTAAGTTAATTTGAATTGAAATTAAGATAAAATAAAATTCCCCACCAGTTCAGAAATTTTATAAAAGCTAATGATCTAGTATACTTGAGCTAAGGAAAGTAACTAATAAAGAACCAATAGTTGATTTACTAATAACATCTTAACTTTAACTCCTTTAAAACACTGTTTATAAATGATTTGATGTAAAAAGTAATTTTTAGGTTAGTATTATACAAAGTCTATCCATAAACTTTTAATATACTAACTATAATACTAAATAATTTCATTGTGTTATTAACTAACCATAAAAATTTTATAATAAAATAAAAGACATTATTTAAGTTTACTATATCAGGGGTAGAAGTGCCCAAATAAGAATATATAGGATTTTTCAAAAAAATATATAGGACAAAAATAAATTTTTAATAGTTAGGTAACAGAATGACACTTTTGTATCAGTTTTAAGTATCTAAAAATGTTTTTTTTGTTTAAAAAACAAATTCCAGTAATTTTAAAATCTAAAAAAAATACCCAGAAAAGATATATTAAGATTGATTTCCTGATAAAAAAAACTATTGAATAATACTTTATAATATCAAACTACTTTGCTTTCTTACATACAACCAATTTAAGTGTGGTTGATCTTTTAATATGCCTTCTAAAACTGTCCATATTTTGGACACATGTAAACACTTTTTCCAAAACCAAGTTTTGAAATCAAGAATATCGACATGAGACCAAGGTCATATTTAGGTGGTGAACCCTGGGGGGCATGCTGGAAAACTTGGCAAGCTGTCCCTGATGGCTTTTTGGAAACATGATTTTCCCTATAAAAATGTTAATTTTCTCAAAACGTTGGGGGGGGAGCATTGCACTCCCTTAAATCTGCCACGAAAATCGATCGTAAGAGAATAAAGTTGTTTTTTCTGCCCTCATCGAATTTGAGAAACCAACTTTATAGGCAGAAGCCCAAAGAATAATTGAAAACTCGCTAACTTTCAGAAGAAATCTGGACTGTGATATAATTTTAGGACTTTAAATGATCAGTAAACATCCTGTAATAATTATAAAGCCATCAAAAATTTCAAATTTTAGGCATTTAGTAAGTATCAAAAAAATTTTCAAGGATATTCATCATGTTAAATTCAAATTTTGAATACTTGAACTCGAAAAGTAGGGTCATTTGATGGAATATAGGATTATTTTATTATTTTTTGAAATATAGGATATATAGGATTTATAGGACGCTTTTTCCATGTTTTTTGAAAATATAGGATTTATAGGAAATATACGATGACTTCTACCCCTGCTATATCAACAATTATATAAAACGTTCATAGCTTTTATAAAAATCTTTTTTCACTATGTATTTTACAATTCATACTGAACATGAAACTTTTAATCTCTGCCATTTTGTTTAAGTCCTAAAAGTGTATTACAAACTTACTATAAAAATACAACACAAAAAATCATTTTGACATATAAATATGAGAGAAGAGATAAATATATGAGAAAGACACTTGGAAATTTAACTGAAATAATGAATAGTAGGGAATTTTCATGCTAAGAAATTAAATGTAGTAATTTTAATGAAAAAAATAAAAAAGGTAGCTTACTAGAGCAATGCAGTTTCACTGGGGGCAAGCTAAGTTCTTTAGCAATATCCGAGTTCCTAATTTTCAAAGCATCATCCACCTATAAAACATTACAGTTTTAAATTCTGATAAAAATTATGCACTATTCAAATAAATAATTGTGAGGAAAATTTGTTTCAAATTTCAAACAAGATAATATTTATAACCAAAATATTTTTCAGCAATTTATTTTAAAGCTTCTTTAAAAAGATTGTACTTGGAGTAGAACCCCCAAAAGCTTTTCTCAATCTTTCAAAATTAGAACAAAAGCTACATTTTATCTCCTTATTAATTCAGAATTTGTAATGGAGTTTCAAAAAGATTAATTTTTCCTTAATTTTAATAAAACCTGAAGTCATTATTATTCTTTTTTATCAAGTCAGGCTTTGGCAAGCAGTCCAATAAAACTTAGCCCTATAAAGTTCTTAAACATAAAAAGTGCCTTGCAGTTTGTAAAAAAATCATAAGTTTGTTTAAATAGCATAGAAGCAGTCAGGTACCTTACCACACCAATACTATGTAGGTGTTCAGTAAGGTAAAGTTCATGGGAAGGTATATGTCTAAAATCTTCCATAAAAACTGACTGAGGCATGTCCACCTGTAAGAGTGATAAATGCGGGAATGCCCCACCTTGTACCTTTTCACAATTATGTCTGAAGAATAAGTTGATTAACATCCTTCACCTTAGAACTGAACTGCAGTATCGTGAGTATGGACAAAGGGAACAGTGATTGGTGCAATTTATACCTGTCTTTGGCAAGAATGTCTGGTTTTTCATTTCAATGTAGGTTAGAATAGCTATTTTCCACCTAGAGACAGTTTCTCAACAGATACTTTTAACAGGGGTGATACTGACTTCAACTAAAAATCCCAGAAAACTATTAGAGTGGCAAACTTTTTTTTATCTGGAATCCCAAATTCCAGAATGCCCCAAAATATGGAATGCTTAAAAATTCTAAACAATTTGAGTTCTGAAGTATTTTCGACACAAAGTTACACATTTTGGGCCTGATAAACTGAAGACAGAATGGTAAAATTGTTGTATACCTCATGCTTGTGGCCATAGTAATGAAAAAAATTATTTCAGAATGACACTATTATGTAATCATGATAAGAAACGATGAAGTTCTCAGCCCTAGATGGTTTAAAATTTCAATTTTTATGGAAGAAATTTCAGTGTATTACCTGTTTAGTACACTGTGAATACCCTGCAGGTTATTTAAATAACTATGAATTCTTTAAAATGTTAAGGTTCAATAGTAGAATAATTAGGAGAAAAATTCATTTATGAAACAAATGTTTTAGTTAAGAAAAAATGTGCAGACAAGAGAAATTGTGCATGAATCTATCTACATACCAAAATAACAGGCAGAGAAATTGACTTTTGAGCAACAAGAAAACAAAACTTTAAAAAGTTTTAATTAATACTTAGTAAAACCATAGTGCTACATATTGTAATACTTACCGATTTTCCCTTTACCCATTCAGTGGCGAGAGAACTTGATGCAATGGCAGAACCACATCCAAAGGTTTTAAACTTGGCATCCACTATTTTTCCATCATCATCAACTTTAATCTAAAATGAAAAAAAAGGAATGAAAAGAAAACTGGTACAAACTCTTAACTTGATTTATTTAAAACAAGGAAGAGAAAACTTTGTAAACCAGGAAGTTTTGTAGTCAAATGGTTTTCTTAATTAAATTTATAACAGTTAATACTTTTATAGCCGTGAACTTTTATCCTTTAACCTTTTCAAAGTAAATTAAAGGACATTACTTAGCACCAAATTCAAACACAATTTTAAGAGTCCTTTCAGATTAAGGAGCTGTTTAAAACCCCATGCTATCAAACCCTGTTCCAAATCATGGTTAGATGTACTCCCATTTACTATTTTTTGCCACATGTTAATTTGATCACTTAACTTTTAAAGAGTAGTAATAATCCATTTTGGATGTCATTACCTGTAACTGCATGACATCTCCACAAGCAGGAGCTCCTACGAGTCCTGTTCCTACAGACTTGTCATTTTTGTCCAGAGAACCAACATTGCGGGGGTTTTCATAGTGCTCTATCACCTGAGAAATATTATTAATTAGTCAATGAGGAGGTAAACTACCAATCCATGCTGATTTATGGTTCACATTATTTTTGAAAAAAATAATTTCAAACTCACTTTTATCATTACACATGCACGGTGTAAAATGATAAGAGCAACACCAGTGCCTTATGATGAGTAGATTAGTAGGCACTTACTATTAGTAGGGAAGACCAGGGAGGGATGGGACATTTTTTAAAAGAATATTTTTTTTAAATTTAGTTTTCATTGTATAAATTTGAAATTTTCAAAATAACATCTGGAAACTTTTTAACATGTTTAAAAAAATATAACCAATGTGATAGCAAACAACACTTAAGATTAATAATAAGATTTCAAAATAAGATTCAAATATATGGTTAAAAATTACAAAGATGTTTTTGAGCAATTCCATGAAACATGGGACAGAGTTGAAATCCTTTTTCCAAGGAAAAAACAGCATTTTAACCCTATATATTTTAAAATATGGTTATATTAACTGAAAAAGGTGCGATAATATTGTTACACACAGTTCTGCAACAGTCGAACATTATTTTTCTTTCTTTGAGAAAAAATGTTCCAAAATGCATGGTTTTTCTAATTTTTCAGCAAGAATTTAGTGAAATTCAAAGCTCTGTGTAACTTTAAATATTATAATATGATTAATATTCATACATACATTCTAAAGAGTTTTCAATAAATAAACAGGTAACATAATTTATTTTACAGATTGTTTTCATCAGGGGTCTGTCCAGACTTTTTGTAAAGGGTCCGGTCATTGTAAAAATTGTGAAAATCTACTCATAATTTTGTGAATTTTAGTTAGTATTATATTAGTTCTTTTCAACCAGGAGCCTGTTTTTGTGATCAAATAAGCTCACAAATTTGCAGTATTGTGAAAAATAGTGTCCATTTAAAGGCCAAAATACTTTGTGAAGGATCCGTTTTTAAGGTAAAATACTTCGGGAAAGGTCTGTTTTCGCAATGAAACATTTTGTGAAGGGTCCGAAAACCAGGGTTGGCAAGGTTTTTCCCACCCCCGGTAAAAACCGGTATTTACCGTCCTGGGAAAAACCAGGTTTTTCCCACATGGGAAAAACTTATTTTTATTGAATTTATTCTGTTCATAGATGAAGGTTTTAAAAGTTTTTACAGCGTTTTTTTTTTTTTTTTTTAGAAAAATGACCTTAAATAAGCTTTATCCTATGTTATGAATATGGGTTTTATCATGTGTCTGAGGAATGTCATCTTTTGATGGTTATGCCCTTTTCATCGGATTATCATACCTCGTTACTTCAAAAAAGTTATCTTGCAATCAAGATTTACATTTACGTTTTATTTTATTTAAATTACGTTTTTTTTTTACATTTTAAAAAACTATATATATAATGCTTCTCTTAAGGACACAGATATTATAAGTAAATTGGTTTAAAAATATTCTCTATTTTTATTTGAGAAATTCATTAATATTAAAAAATATATGCAAATTTTATGTTAAATGTCATAATTCTCTTGCACACTTATATTTTCCCCACTTAATAATTTTAACCCCCCTCCCAAAAAAATGTCATTTTTAGCTAAAAGTTTTTATAATATGTTTAAAAAAGCCATAACCTAATACTTCCATTATTTTGTAAATTGGAAGTTTTTCCCATTCCCGGTATATACCAGTTTTTCTCACTTTTTCCCGGTATTAACCAGTTTTTCCCAGTGGTATGGGAAAAACCCAACCCTGCCGAAAACGGACCCAAATTTCTTCTTAACAGACCCCTGTTCATAAAAAAATTAGTAGAGCTTTTACAGAAGATTGTTTAGAATGAGATTTAGAAATGAGAAAGATTGTAGGTCACAAAACTAGGTAGTGAGTCACATGTTTAATTGCAGCTTATGTTAATTATAATCATATTAGATTTGTTATATTGAGGATTTTTGAAAGCCTCAAATGTCCTGAATATTTTGATGTATTTATTAATTTTTTAAATATTTTATAAGGGGAGAAAATTGAGGTTTTTTACCATTAATAAAAAACAATGTTCTTTTTAGGGTAACGTGAGTCACACTGTTAAAAACACTGCTGTGCTTTTTATTATCAATTTTTTAACTGATGGAAGATTCATTTTGTTTTATAGGGCTGATTTATTTAATAATATGTCTTTTAAATGACAAAAATTAAATATTTTCATTATATTAACAGCAATTAGGAAATCAAAATATGTGTCAGAATGTAACGCGAGTCACAAGGAAATTCCCCTTGTTTACATTCTTAAGGGGACTCAGTACCACCAAATCGGTCAAAATATCAAGTTAAGGATTTTGCTCTCAAATCCATGTTTATACTCATAAATTGATTCAGCAAATTTCATAGTGATGCACGAATTCTAAGCTTAACAAATTTTTAATGTTTATTTAGCATAGCTAACACATATTTTTTTAAATAAATATTTCTCAAAACTACTTTTTTAGCACTTAAAACCCTAAGGTTTTTTTTCTACTGAACCAAATGTTATGAAACTTGGTATTCATATTCAATAGGGTAACTTTATAAACTTAATGTTCCAAAATTTTATGATTTTGGTCCAGAATTTTTTTATTATGCAAAATAGGGTAAAAATAATAGAATTTTCACGTTTTCAAATGGGAATCACCGAAAAGTCTTTTTTCTCAAAAACTACTATGATTATCCAAAATCCCCCACATTAAATTATACTACAGAACATATTTAACATAAAAATGAAAAAAGCTAGTAAGAAAAGGGAAAAATGAAGGAGGAGTAGCGTTTGGAAATTTAGTGAAATTTTTGTTGTGTTTTTTAAATATTAAAAATAATAAAAAAAAATTTTAACTTTTTGTGTTTAATATTACATAACATGATGGTAACTGATAATTTGGCACCAAAACCTAATAAAAAACTCAAAAATAAAGAATTAATTTTTTTTGGTACTGAGTCCCCTTAAGAATTATTGAAAAAATTATTGAAAGTCAGGTCACACCCTACCCTGATAGCAACAGTTTTAAAAAATAGGTTCTTACAAAAGAACTGTGGTTTTTAGGCTTAACTCAATTTTAGGCCAACTCAACTTTTCATTCATAAAGGATATATTATTCAGTTTAGAAAAAATATAAACCATTAAGAAAGTGAAAAAGAATAAGATTGAAAATTCACTTTTAAAAAGCGTAATATTTTTCCATCTTTTTCATTCAGAAACTTGTAGGAGCTTGCAACTAAAATAGTAAACAGCAACAAATATGAAGCTTTGGTGGCTTTACCTGGTGGAACACTCAAAAACTAATTTTGTTTTTAACCTGTAACAAGGGAGGTGAAAAAATGGAATAGAAGTGGAATTTCCATACAGTCACACTTGTAAACATGCTGATAAGTAGGGGTCAGGGCCAAGGTCACGAAAATTGAAGCTAGCGGAAGAATACATTCAATCCAAGCGTGGAGGGGAGGAAAGGAAAATGATGCGGAGTCTGGGAGACCCACGTCCGCTGCTACGGGTTAATTATAAGATTTATTGAAGGTGTCCCATCCTATCCCAATTAGGATTTAACCTTCTAATTTGGTAACTAGGATAGAAATCAGTAACCTTTAATTTAACTAGTACACAGCATTAGATATTTTCTGAGCACTATTTGCCAAAATAAATCTAATATCAAAACAAACTCTGCCCATTAGGATGTGCCCATCTGTTTCATTAGCCTTCAGGCCTGGGGTTCTAATGAGGAAGTTTATATATTTTTTTAAATCGATCCAACCTTACGAGAAAACCCTAAAACCGAGATATTTTTTAATTCTGATCATTATTTATTTTTTTATTGCAGCTTAAAGTTTGCACTCTGGAAAAGGCGGGAAAAACAGCGATTTCAGATTCGTGATGTCACTCGGTGTGTCAAAACAACTATAGTTCGCATCTCCTCCTAAACTATGCAGCCGGCGTAGACAAAACTCGGTATATAGACGTATCTCAAGGCGAGGACGATCACTACCAAGTTTTACAAGTTCGAAAATCGAATATTAACAAGCAATTAACGACCTTTTATTTTAATAATGAATAAACATCAACAATGCCTTTTGTTTAGTGTCGAGTGACGTCAAATTTGACTTTTGAGCGATTGCATCATTTGTTTGACGACTTTTTTCAACTTTTATTTCTTCTATATCTCAGTAAATAAATTTTTGAGGAAAATTTGGATTGAAGATTTTTCACATCTTATATTGTATTAATATACACCTAAACCAAAAATTTAAAAAATATGCAACTTCCTCATTACTTAGCTTGTGAATGGCAACTCAAACAGATATTACCTACTGTTTATTAAGATAAACTTAGTAAGCTTTGTCTTACTTATGTCCTGTCCAGTTGCTGAATCTGAAAAGCATTACTCCAATCCCATATACCTACTCTGACACTGAATCTGACAGTCGACGGGATAATACATAAAGTACCATACTTTATTAACAAAACATTTTACTACTTCTTTCTGTTTCAAACACATGCAGATCCTACAAATCTGTCAAATATATAAAAAAATGTCCAAAAATGTGATACAGACAATCAGAAGATCTTGATAAACAAGGAAAGGATAAACAAAGTAGCATTATATTTAATAGTCAGAGATAAGGCAGTATGGTTAATGAAGCGAATCCGGCCCGTAGATTTTAGTCGCCAAATTTTGGCGATCGCCGCGGCGATCGCGGTTTGTTTCTGGTCCTTCTCTCTCCTAGAGGTTCTCTCCGATCGCTCCGACCCCACCGGTTCCTCCATGGCAACCCCGCTGCTCTCTTATCGCTCTTTCTTCTTAGCCACGCCCGGCCCCGCCTCATCCAAGCTTATCGATGCTGTGTCCTTGGGTTTGACAGCTCCTTATCAAAAATCAGTGGTTAGAAATTTAAAAATGATTGGACCCCGCTTGTTTTAATTTAATTCAGCGTTCTCAATGCTTTTTTGCCCCTTGCCATTTCATTTCGCCGTGGATGCTGCTCTAGGGAGGTCGGGAGAATTTCGCTCTGCTGCACGGACAAAGGAGCACGCTTTAACGGTCCATCTTCGGCTCGGCATTTCAGGTACCAAATTTCTTGGATTTCTCTATGATTGCTAGATTTTCTCAGCTGTGATTCCAATGTTCTCCAAGAGTTATTGCAAATGCAAGTTTGTCTTGGTCAGCAATTTCTTTTTGGTGATACCAGTCTCATGAGTACATGCTTCTGGTACGCTGAGGACATGCTGGGGTACCAACAGGGTTAAGGATCTATTTGATTCTTATCCTGCTGAGTACGTTTGGATAGAGCTCCGTCTCACGAGCTGAGAAAATGCTATCATTCATCGAGATGTGCTCGAAATTGTACCCGCCCTAAGAGATGGATCCTCCGGCTGCTTCGGCGTCCGTTGACCCATCCACCTCAACCTCCGCGGATTCTCCCGTAGTATCAACGTTGTTAGCTCCCCGGCGTGACATCAGCAGTTTTTTTTGGATTGTATTCCCTTTCAACGCAATCGGATTACTTACAAAAGGTAAGATCGCTGTTTTTAGCGATTTTTCATTAATTTTTCCATTCTGTCGCCAAGCATTCCGCTTGGCGACAAAAAAAATCGCCAAGTAGCCAACCGGGCCGGATTCGCTTCATTTACCGGCAGTATAAAGAGTGTACAATTGTCCTTTCTAGATCCAACTTCCATTATTTAAAAATTTAAGTTAGGTACCTTTTACCTTTACAAAGGTACCTTTTGAAAGACAAAAAGCTACTATGTATTTCATTAAAAATCATTAAATACCTAGACAGGGAATATAAGTCGTCTAATACCTTCCGAAGACACACCACATTTCGTAAACCACGCTTTAGCCACGCCACAGTTATTACAAAAAGGACTATTGTAAATGATCATGGATTCTACTATTTAATAAAATTTAAACTTTTAATTTTAGCTCTTCACCGTTTACTTTATGACTATTAGATTACAATTTTAGTGACTTTTTATGCACTACCTTTAACGAAAAATAAGCAAATATAAAAATGATTGGAGTGACAAACAGCGTACGCAGTTACAACTGCGTACGCAATTTTTAATGAAATAAATTTAAAAACAATTCACCTTTGGATGGTAAAATGCCTTCTGCAGAAAATATGAAGCAGGAACTTGAGAACGAGCCACAGGGCTCAAACTTCGAGAGAATGATCGTAAAATTGACATAATCAAATACAAATATTTTCTTGTGTAGTCTATCTAATTTACGCACTTACACAACTCAAGCTCAAGCATGCACTGATGCCGAAAAGAAAATATCAACAAATAACAAATATATAAAAACAACTACTACTTCTGCTCCCAACCTTCTTCCACTGGGAAACGAAAACAAGGCGCAAGTTCAGAGTTGCTCCTGATTGGCGATTTTTGGCCAAATGACGTCACTTTTGGCATTATGATAGGGTTATTGTATTTCTTGGCGATTTGGAAAAGTATAGTTTTTCACCAAATTACAGCAACCATCCTGTGCTTCATTGCAGGAAAAAACGTTTTGTTTACTAATACTTAATCTATTTTCCCGGATTTCCCAGGTATTTAATTGTTTTACTCATTCTAGCTTAATAATTATTTAATTTTGTACTTGACTGAACTTTAGGATTAGCCTGCTTCAAATCACAAAAAGGAATTATATTGAAAACCTTTCAAAATCAAGCCTAATTAGATAGATTTATCAGAATTGTTTGTGCTTGCACCCAGCTAATCCCAACATACCTTTTATTCTTATGAAGTTTTATTGATATTAAGGGTTTGGGGGGGAAAGAACTATTAATCTCCGCATTCATAACAAGTTTATTTACTAGAGATTTGCCAATTTAACTATTAAGCGCTACAAAATTTCGTTACTTCTATTGGGCAGTGATCATTGCTTTGCCAAATTAGATTAAAACATGCCAAAGATAATTATCAGTATTAGTTTCACTACCCTTGCATTTTTCTTAGAAATAGGAACCAATTTGTTTTATGGATAGTTTTACATTTTAGACATAACCTTTTGCAATTTAAGATGCAAAGCATATATTCTCAATTAGCAGAAATAAACAGACACATTCTTCTTAAGTACAATGCAGACTCCGCTTTTTATTTATACTGACTTATTTGAATTTGAACTCACGTAACAATAAAACACGAGCACAATACTGTTGCCATCAATGGCGGAATATTTAAACAAAAACAACTAACACAGTAGTAACAGTTATTTTCTTTAACAAAATACAGTCGAGTCCGCTTAATGTGATCACGGTTAATGTTATTGAAATCAACAGATCTGGATCATTCCTATTTAATTCAATGTAAAAGGCATCGTTTAATGTGATCAACTAAGTATCAACACGCCACTTAATGTTATCAAAATTCAATGTCCGTGTCAATGGTGAAATTGTTTCCTAGATGGCTTAATAGTAAACATTTCTGGCTTTTGATTTGAATCAGAATAACTAGAAAAAGATTGACCGATGTGTGTTTTGTTAAATATACATAGAGGTTAAAAATATTTAAGTTTTTGTCTGTAACTTTTTCTTATAAAAACTGAATTTGGGTTTTGAGAGTATTTATTAAGAGATGGATAGTATTAGAATAAGAAGCGACGGACTGTCGCAGATGTTGGTTTTGATTGTCTGTTGATTTACCCATTTTTATTACGCTACCTGTTTGTAACTTAAATTGTAATTTTAATATCTTGGATCTTTTATTTAATTGATTTCTCCAGCAGAAACACGTAAATTTTCAGAATTCTTATTTGTAGATAGAAAGGTATCCACGGCTAGATGAAAAGGGATCGTAAGCCTTACTTTGGAGACCCTTGACTTATAATAATATGTATGAAACGTGTACCTGCTATTTCCTGAAAAAAGTGCTGTATAATCACAGTAGCATAAACACATTTTATTGTATTCCCTTTATAACTGCCTTTCTGGTCTAAATATTTTTGTTTTGTTTTCAACTGATTAGGTCTTTCTAGATTTCAACATTTTAGAAATTACAACATTCACTAATTCCCCAATACTATACACTATACAATACAGTTGCTGTTTGACCATGGCCTTGGCCTCCCTAACAATACGACTCCAAACTCATCTCGTGTTTGTTTTCCTATTTATGTTCTTAATGGTACAACATTCACTCTATTGTTTTTAAGCTGGGAAAAATTTTCCAGTTTAATCGATATTTTTTCTACATGCAGATTTGAATATGTATGTCTATTTAAACTTCATTATACCTTTTGAACAAATTACAGTGCCAGTTCTTTTCATTATGTTTGTTCTTCAAAACTGAATTGTATTAAATTGTTGTTTTAAGATGAATTCTGGAGGGAGAGGCGTGAAGGGAAAAGGAAGGATGTGCCCTTGTCCAGAAACTAGCAAATTTGCTGTGGTTTTCGAAGTTGCTTCACCTGGTCCAGTTGGTGACAGATCCCTTCATGAATTGGCCCACCCAATCGAGGAGCCAAAAACACCAAAGCTACCAAAACACCACATCTGACCCTACTGTTCCTCAGAGGGAGAGATGCCTCATCCTGCTAGAGAGTCCTTGACTGGCCAGACCGTTCCTGTGAGGGAAAGATCCCCAGCCTAAGAGAGAGATACCCTGTGTTACCCATATTGGCAACTGTTTCTTTCATTCTTACAAGTGCTGCTGTAAAAGACTCCCCCATGGCAATTTCACCTCACCCGGGAATGACTTCCCTTGACCTCATCAATCAGGTTAGCCATTTCTTTAATATTCAGCCACACTCATATTTGTCTGATGTACATAATATTTAAATTTATTTTAATTTTCTTCTTTATTTGCTGTTTTAAATGTTAACCTTAAAACAAAAACATACTTTCAGATCTATTGATTGGTCTGTATGGCTGGTCTTATTTAATTTCAGTCTGTGAACCAGTAATATAGGTTGTCCATCAAAAATTTGATGCCAACATTATGACCTTGCTATCTTAATTTTTAGTTTTAACCTGTTTCTTTATCTCTGTTACGTAATTAAATCTGTTCAGCATTTTTGTTACCCTTTCTCCTCCTACATGTGTTAAGTCAGTCTGCAAAAAAGTGTGTATTTTTTTATGATTTGTTTATACATTTGCATATTGACGAAACAGAATTATGCAATACTAAGCGATTGTTAACATCATTATCTGTTTTCCTTCCTCTCTTTTTATAGTTGAGAAGTTATTAATAGTACTACATTATAAATGCTTTTACAAATATGGACTCATTTGGATTTTGATGGTATCAATGTACTATAAATCTTAAAAAGTTTGCAATTAATAATGTCAGTTTTATTAGTAATTTCATAACTCTATTGTGAAACTATTTTCTCGTATCTATATTGCCTACTTTCTCTAAATATAGAAAAAAGTAATCAAATGGAATGTACAAACATATAACTTAAAATTATACTAAATTCTTTTCAACTAAACAGTAGTAAGTATGGGTTTATTAAAGGGCAGAGGACCAGCAGTGCTTTTAGAATTTAGACGAATTAACTATAGCAGTATCGATTTAATGATTTAGCTCAAAATTAAATACAGTTATTCTTATCTGTAAACAAATAATTGTTCATCATTAAATCCCCTTCATGTTTTTGCAATAACAGTTGTACATGGGTGGATTTAAGGGGGTGCATGGGGGTGCAATGCACCCCCAACTACCCCCAACTCTTTGAGAATATTCCATTTTTATTGGGGAAAATCATGTTTTCAAAGTCATCAGGGGCAGCTTGCACCCCCAAGTGACCCAGTATGCACCCCCAGGGTTCACCATCTAAATCCACCCATGCAGTTGTTCCTATTTATTATTAGTTCCATACAATAGAACTAGTAAATTGTATTAGGTAATTTGGTTTATATATCAATTCTAATCCATTTTGGTCCACCAAGCCCCTACACTAGTGCATACATGTGATTCTTCCGCCAATTGGCGGAAATCCGCCAATTTGCTTTGCAAAATTTAAATCCGACAATTCGATTTGCAAAAATCAAATTCAACTTTCTGATTTTCTAATACTTTTTTACTGAAAACTTTGGCCGTGAACGTTGCCTAGCAATAAATTTAAAGTAAAATCGAAAAAAATATTGAAGTAATATGAAAAGCAGTTAATATTTAAGCTAAAAAATGACTAGCATATTGAATTGTTGATCTCGGGAAGTTGAGTTGAAGCCGATGGACCCCCTCTACTTAAAATGAAGGAAATTTTAGGTGCCCTTGAATTTTATTTTAAATATTTTCCGCCAATTTATTGTCAGAATAATCACATGTTTGCTAGTGATATTAGGGCTTGTTTTCAATTACACAATTACCCCACCTGTTCCTAAGTTCATCAAAGTTAAGAAAAAACTAACTATATGCTTATTTAATCCAGATTGATTTATTGTGTTGAATTCTTTTGTAATGTTTACAATTATAGCTGTTTCTAGTAAAGGATGGAATGATAGTTTATTATGTGCCTGGTGAAAGCCTTTTTAATATTGACCTTTAATTTTTATTGGCATTATTTTAAGGGTGATCTCCATGGCTTTCATATTTCTTAAGCTGTAAATCCAAATTGTAGAATCTTGATGGTAAACAAAGGTTAAAATTTTAAACCTTTTTTATTGTGTTAACTGTTTATTTTAGTCCATGAAAAGTTGTGTAAAATTTAATGTTTGGGTGATTGTTAATTGGTGGATTTATTTTTATTTATTATTCATTCTTTGCATGTTTTCCTGTTGACCATCCCTTCCAGTGCACAAATAATGAGCTTTGGCTATGCATTTTTGTTTCCACCAACATGGTCTTTAGGAATATATGGGAGTACCTATTATAACACTTTGGCTTCAGTAGTGTATTGGTTAGCATGTCTGGTGTTAGGTTAGCCCAGAACTTACATGAGCACTACCGATTATACTTACCGTAATTTCGAGCATATAGTCCGCACCATGGTATAGTCCGCAGACACGATTTTATGTAAAAATTTTTTCAAAAATCGTCAGATTGTCCGCACCACCGGATAGTCCGCGGGCTAACGTCCGAAATTACGTTATTTTATAATACGGCAATGTTAATGTATTTTAGAAACAAAGAACTAAGTATAAATAGAAAAAAGTACTTACTTACTAATATACCTTCAGAAATAAAACGCAAAATACAAATAAAAAAAACAAATTTCTAATTACAAATATGATTAAGAGCGGCTTCAATTTTGTGCTGTCAGCACAACAGGCGAGCATCTCTGTGAAATGGGTTTTTTCTTGACCAGCTGTTGTTATTGATACTGTTTTCAACGATTCATACGTGAAAAATCAGCGTATTATCCGCACTGGTAGATAGTCCGCAGCTTCAAAAATTTGACTTTTAAACACAGATAGTCCGCGGACTATATGCTCGAAATTACGGTACTTTAAAAAATTAAAAGTAAGTACTTGAATTCGAGTGTATGAAATAGTTTTAAGATGAGTGAACAATGATCATCACAATAAAAAGGCGGTTTTGGGAGTCCTCCCCCCAGAAAAATGTTGAAGTTTGATCCTAGAAAACTGGATTTTAACTTGTGTTTTAGTAATCTGGGATAAATTGCAGTTGCGTTATTTTCTTTAAAAATTCTTAAAATTTGCATGGCTCCCCCTGTTGTGAATGGGATGGGGAGTTCCACATTTATAATCAAATCTTATTTGAATAACCGACTTGTTTTGCATTATAAGCACATTAATTTGAGTCACACATCTGTAAAAATTATTTAAAATTTTACTATCCTATATTAAGAAACATTCAAAATCTTCTTGCCACCCACCAACAACTGATTGGCTAAACACTGTTTAGAAACTCTGGATTAGATAATTATACACTTAAATTTTACAAATATTCTAAAATTAAATTTAATTTTACAAAGATTCTACAATTGTATTTTCTTTTACAATTTTAAAATATTCTTCTACATAAACCACTATCTTGCAGGAAAAGGGGAAGACCCAGATTAAAATGGCTTGACTCTGTAGAGACGGGCTTCCTTACCATCCAAGAGAAGAAATGGCGTGGTCAAGAATAGAGCGCTGTGGAGGAAGATTCAGAGGAAGGCTGGCCCACCCTGGGATTTCTAGCCAAATATGATGATGATGATATTTAATATTGATATTTTTCAATATTTACTAAATATTATATAATATAATATATTAATATTATTATATATAATATAATATATATTTCTGAAATGAATTAAAAGTTTGGTACTTAAGTACTAACCAGATTCAAACATATCCAATTTTACTTTATTAGTTATTGAGTAGTTTGTTTTATATTAGTTTATTGGTAACTATTTTTTGAGAAGTAGCAAAATTTTACAATTCATTCTTGTATTGACTCTTGCTTGATCTTTATATAACTTTTATTTTATAACCTATGCCCTTTGGTGAATGAGGAGCTTACAGACTACTCTATAAAATAAATCCTTCATCCTAGCAAGATTTAAGTTCATTTCTCCTGTTGAACTTTAAAATTAGCATAATATTTTGAAATTTAACAGTATTTTAAGTAAAAGTTTAATTAGTTACACAATAAAGTATAGAAAATTTTAGTAGAACATCCTATTTTTATATTCGGGACACATAAAAGATGTTTATCCATTTTTATTTCATAAAAACTAGGAGGGATACTAGATGGTGCACCTAAATCATCTTCAATCTCAGTACAACAGACCTCACTAGGTCAGGGGTCACTCACTTGGTAGGTGTTTGACCCTAAGTCAGGGTTCGGCAACCTTTTGAAACGGAAGATCCAAAAGTTACAATTTAAAAAATTTCCCAGTTTTTAAAGAGCCACTAAATTGTTTTGCTCCAATGTTATAGTAAATGCTTATTACAGGGGTTCTCAAACTTTTGAACATCGCGACCCACTTTTTAGAAACAAAATCTAACGCGACCCACCTCATCTTCAGTTAATTATTTCATGCCCCCCCAAGAGAAGGATTTTAACTTCGGGTGTGGGGGAGGGGGTTTGGTCACCAACTATTTCGTTAGGATAATAAATTACATGCACATATTAGAAGAAAAATTAACTTTTTAAAAAAATTATAGGAATTATTTGAATTTGAGTGTATGAAATAGGTTAAGTATGAGCGAACAATGATCCCTACATTAAGAAGGGGGGTCTGGGGGTTCTCCCCCAGAGAAAATTTTGAAGTTTGACCCCTGAAAACTGGGTTTAACTTGTTTTTTTAGTAATCTGGGATAAATTGCAGTTGCATTATTTTCTTAAAAATTGTATTGCTCCCCCTGGTCTGGATGGGATGAGGAGTTCTCGTATATATAATCAAATCTTGTTTGCATAACCGACAAGTTTTGCATTATAATAACACATAGTATGCATTTACATTAATTGTCTTTTGCATTTGACACAAGTAGGGTGTTTTTTCTTATTTCTTCTCTTATTTTTATTCTTTTTACTATGTATGGTAATTTGATAAATTTCCAAAGTCAATAACACATCTGTAAAAATTATAAAAAATATACTATACATTCAGAAAAATTCAAAATCTTCTCGCGACCCACCAACAACTGACTGGCGACCCACCAGTGGGTCGCGACCCACAGTTTGAGAAACCCTGGCTTATTATATTTGACTTTAGTTGCGGAGCATTTTTTACACTTTTTTCTGAGGTACCTCCTTTCGGGTTCGGGTACTTTTTTACAATAAGTTTTAGATGACTTGACATACACATTGTAAATTAATTTTAGTGAATAATTTCAAAATTTTGTAAACAAAGTAAATTCCTAGAAAAATTGGAGAATCTGGGGGAACTCCCCCAGAAAAATTTTAGAAATTTCTTCTTCAAAATTGCTTTGTAGCTCATTTTTAGGCCTTTTTGGATTGCACTCAAAGAGCACCTCTCATTTTTAAGTGGCATAATTTTCAAGGACAAATAGTATAGTTAAAATAAACAGCAAACTTAAGAGAGGTGGGGATCCCACTTCATAAAAATTTTGGAAATTTTCTCCTAAAAGTATTTTTTTAATTCGTTTTTTAGAAATTCTATTATCACCAAATTAGCCGACGTGCTGGCCGAGTGGTTAGCGTGTCTGACTGCGAAGCCGTACGTCCGGGGTTCGAATCCCCGTTTGGCATGGATGTTAATTTCTGTCCTTGTGTGATGAATGAATGTGGCCCCCCTGTAAAAAGGGGTTGTGCTAGTAAATGTGTGTGTGGCGCGGGTAACAGTACCTCACCTCCGTGGCTTCGGTCCACAGGTGCTCGCTGGGTAACGCTAAGTAGGTACTTCTCAGGGCATTTCAGTGGTTAAAGGATAATGTCCTAGTACCCGCCCATTAGAAATAAAAAAAAAAATTATCACCAAATTAGGATCACTCCTTATAAATCACACAATTTTTTAGGGAAAACAGCTCATATTCTAAAATTTTGAGGAGTGTTTGGGAGTTCTCCCCCGAAATTTATGAATTTTTATCCTTAAAAGTAGAATTTTGACTGTTTGACTCATCTTGAAAACTTTGGGTTACACCGCTACTTGTGAGTATCATTGATTTGATTAGGTACTTCAAAATATATTACTGATTTTTTAAGGGTTTGATAATAAATTATTAATTTTTTTCGTATGGCACTGGAAAGCCGCAACTTTACATCGAAAGAGCCGCATGCGGCTCGCGAGCCGCAGGCTGTCGACCCCTGCACTAGGTGAAGCTATGAGCAGAGAGCACTTACTGAATGTTTGATTGAAAGTAACTGTTGTCTGCGTCATAGCCCCTTGCGTCCCTAAGTTAACTTGGTACTCATTTCATTTTATCAACCTCCTCCCCCCACAGATATTTTTGAAATTTGTCTCTTAAAAGCAAGAGTTTAACTTGTTTTTTCTAATCTGGGATAACATAAATTGTAGTTACAACATAATTTCCTTAAAAAAATTCTTAACTTAAAAAATCTTTTCGCAACCCACTGAAAATTCATTACTGATCCACAGTGAGTATGTGACCAATATATAAAGTAAAAAAGGAATCTTACTGTACACAATTCACACAAAAGAGCATTCAACGGCTGTAGAGTATTATTCTCTGAAATTAAATGTATTATAAAAAGTGTAAAAGTTGGGATGCAACGCACCCCCACCCCCATGCACCCCCTTAAATCCGCCCATGGAAGACTCGGGCATTATTTACCGTTTATTAAATAGTTTTGGTTGTATATGGCCATTTATTTACTTTTCAAAGTCACCAGTAGATGGCGCACTTCCAAAGTACAGTATTCCTTTCACTTTTCCCATTCAGAATTGGTAAAAGTAATAAGAATTGGAAAAACAGCAAGATGTCTATGTCTATGTCCCCTCTTCCACCCCTCAAAGTTTATCCACGGTGTTTCCGAACACTCTATAAATAAGGGTTCAAGAGAAGAGGGCAAAATGGAACCAAGTGATGTTTGATAGGCTTTGATATGATAAGCAATAAATATAAGAAAATTAAATGTTTTTTAAAATGTTAAAGAAATACTGGTGACTTTTAAAATAGCAAAAGTTCTTTTTCTATAAATAAAATCCAAACCCCCTGTGCAGCGTCTAGTTCTAGCCTACTCTGGGGTAATTGATCAATGAATCTGGGGACCACCCGACCATCCATCTAGTGACATAAGTTTCCTTGAGACCAAGTGTCCGGGACGAAAAGTTGAGAACGAAAGGACTAAACCAATGATCCCATAGTTGCCAAAGTTCTAAAACATAAATTTTTCTTCAAACTGAAAATACTGAAACTTGGTGAGAGTCAGATATGTTACTAATTGTAAAATATGTTTTAAATCCTCCTAAACCAAGGAAGTTAGGAAGGTCAGTTCACTGATAAGAATGTCCTGCTTTGAAGATAATCCTTTATGAATAAGCTTGAGGAAGCTGAAGTCTGCATAAATAGGAAAATAAAAAGGACTTACACGTAAAATCACCGTGTACCCCCTATTTGTCCCTGTTCAATTAATTTCAACTGGCTAAATTTAAGTGCCGCTTGCGTATTAGAGCAGGAGAGACCCCTAAGTGTTTCTTGTGACCGTGATTCCATTGACTAGTATATTTAGATAATGCAAGTATGGGGAAGTCCTTTTCATATTTAGGGAGATAATCCGATTTTATCCAAAAAAAAGGAATCCATATGTTATGCTTGGAATTTTAGAGTAAGGTGTGAAATTTTAGCATGTGTAGTTATTATTAGCATTATAGATTCATGTATTACACATATTGTTGGTTTAAGAGCGTGACATGTGACAAATGGGGGGAGGGGGTATGTGACAAAGGGGGGAGGGGGGTCAAAAATGGGCAAAAAAAGTGGGACATCATTTATGGACGGCCCAGGCCCGTGCTGGGTACCTTCAGAGGGCGGTGGACAAAGGGTGAAAGGGCGCCGCCGTTGTAATATTTATCAGTTAACCTAAAAAATTAATTTTCTGCTGTCTATAGAAATCTATTTCGGTAGGAGCCCAAATATCGTATAAAAAATGTACATATTATGCAGAAAGCCCAAAAGTATATTTTTGCTAGGAGAGACCCCCCCCCCAAATTTTCTGTAAGCCGCACATTTTATATATAAAATAATGTAACTTTACAATACATATTTGAATTTTGATATAACTTGAGTATAAGATGTGATAATAATAGCAAATACAAAAGGGGGGTCTGGGGGTCCTCCCCCAGAAAATTTTTGTAAATTTGACCCTAAGAACATGGTTTTAAACTGTTTTTTGGTACACGTAAACCCAAATTTGGACACATATTTTTAGGTAGAATTTTGGTTTTAATGAACTTATTACAAAACTTTTTTGGAATGAAAATATTACTTCAAGTAAGTAAGGAATAGTAAGTAAGGAAGTAATAAGTAAGGAAGGTAAATGGAAAGTCCCTTAATTTGTCTAATTACATGCACATCCGGTCACTGGCGTAGACAGAGGGGGTGCAACGGGTCTTTTGCACCCCCCAAGCTCCAACTTTTTTCTTTGTGAAATTAAATATTTCAGAATTTATTTTTCCCCTATTCCCGAAATTCGGATTAGATACACCAAAACAAATTAAAAACCAGTTTTTAAGGTTCAAATTTTCAAAAATTTTATGGGAGAGGACCCCAGACCCTCTTGGTATTTGTAACTCTATTATTACAACTCCATTTTATATTAAGTTTGTCAAAACGCAAAAATTCTACCATTAAACCTGTATTCGAAATTAGGATGAGGCGTACCAAAACGAGATGAAAAAATGGTGATTTTTGACTTAAATTTCCAAAAATTTTCTTGGGGGGATCCCCAGACCCCCCTTTTAATAGTTGGAGCAGGATAATTCTCTACCTTTTACTTATTAAGATCATCTAGAAGATTCAATTGGATTATGAAAATTCTTAGCCCCCTAGAAAAAAACAAATCCTATGTCCGCACCAGCTTATATTTATGATTTTAAGTAAATAAAATGTTATTTTTGATACATTTCATTTATGAGTGTTGATGAAATACTTTTTTCTAGTTTGCTGTTAACAAAGGATTTCTTTGTTTCATGATTAAAATGTATCATTAATTTATTTTAATATTTAGTTATTCATTCAGTGAGAAAAAAATTAGTTTAATTCAAAACCTTAATTTTTTTTCTTTCATTTCGATATCATCCTGCCCTGCACCCCCCAAAAATAATCTCTGGCTACGCCACTGCATCCGGTGTATTTAAATATTTAAAAAAATTCCAGTTTAAAAACTTGCCAACCGATTTTGATGAAATTTTAATTTGTTGTACAACTCAAAGTGACGCTTTGAACGTATTATCAAACTAATGTGGCGTGTGAAAATTTCTCGCTTTTTTTCTATATTGAATGGTTTTCAGTTTGTATACGATCCCCTATTTGTCCCCGGACCCTGAAAATTTTATAGACTAGATAAATTTACTGTTATCACATTATTAAAATTTCAAGTGTATACCTGAATTGGAAAGGAAGAAACAGCCGCTTGAATTTTGACACATGTAGGTTAGGGTGTCCCTTAAAAATCGAAAGTCGGGGAAACTTTTGCGACACCCCCTAATTTTTTTCCTTTTGGTATCCTAAGAAAGTGTGCAAAATCTTAAATCGATCAGAAAATATTAACACGTGCCTCAAACGGCCTAAAGTTGAGAAATTTTGACATTTTTCTCATTTTTTCGAAAATTTTTAAAATGCCTTAAAATATAATTTTGTTGAATAATAGGGCTTTAACACATCTAAATATTCATATTTGACTGTTTTGCATTCCTAGCGAGGCGAAATTACCCAGTTTTTAGCCTGCTCATCAATCGGAAAATCATCAAATTTGCCCATTTTATACTAAGAATAGATGATACAAAAGTCAGTGGGGAGTGACTTATAACCACGTAATTCCATAACTAGGTAGCATTTTTAGACGATATTGATGTGTAGATAAATTATCTGGAGCTAAAATTAATTACTATACTTTTAATTACAGGCGCCATATTGGATTACATTACCACTAAAAAAATTCTGGGATAAACGGTATGGGCATGTTTGGTATTAGGCAATGCGTATTTGAGTTTTCAAATCTCCTTTAATTCTAATAAAATCCTTAAACCACTTTTTTAAAGCTCTTTACTCAGTTCGAATGGCCAGCAGATCTCTTATTACATAACTGTAGGTGATAAAATTCTAAATGCATAATAGGGGAAAGAGAAATTCTAGAAAAATATTGAAAAACTACAGACTTCAGCACATACAGAAGTATTGTAGTAATTTAATTGAAAAATTAAAGTTCATACAAAATTAACCCTCTTTTCATGATGATTGATCCTACTGCACTCAGAATAAAAGCTATTTACTATGTTTAAAGCCTGTTTTTATACTTTATCATGATTTTATAGCCCATAAGAGCATAAAATATTCCTGTAACATGAAAAACCGATTAGATACTGATATTGTGATGAGAATATGTTAAATATTGACAATGGTTGCTGAAAACATTCCTTTTTTAAAGTACGTTTTTAAGTCAGAGCTACACTTCACTTTGAAAAATTTATACAGTTTAGACTCTTAAAAATTACTAAGAGTTTAAAATAATTTAATTTTATGAACAAATTTTTAAAAAATCAACTTGAAACCTTATTTATTTTTTAAGAACGTTCACTAATGAAAATTGAGGGGCCAGAAAATAGGACAAGGGCCAGATTAGGCCATTCTATCTTCTATCAAAAATGAAAATTGCATAGTGCGGAAAAAATACTAAGAGAAGTTGAAGAGTTACAGAAACTGTAGTTAGTATTTAAAATTCTCCTAGCTAAGAACCAAATACCAGTGTTTAATTGGCTTTTCATGTTACTAATTTGCTGAATTGCAGGAAGTTTTTATGTTTATGTATAAAATTATGAAATACAAGATCTATATAAACATGGTTAATGACTTATAATCTGGATGTATAGTAGGCTCAATCATTATGAAGAGCGCGTTAATTTTCTATCAACTTTTCAACAATACTATACTTCTGTATATACTACAGAAGTATAGTTTTTCAATATTTTTTTATAATTTCTCTTGTCCCTTTTATGCATTTAGAATTTTATCATCTATAGTTATGTAATAAAAGATATGCTGGCCATTCGAATTAAGTAAAGAGCTTTAAAAAGTGGTTTTGGGATTTTATTGGTATTAACTGAGATTAGAAAACTCAAATGCGCATTGCCCATTACCAAACATGCCCATAAAATTTATCCCAGAACTTTTTTAGGGGTTTTGCAATCCAATATGTATGCCTGTCATTAAAATGCTAGTAATTAATTTTAGCTCCAGATAATTTATCTACACATCAATATCGTCTACAAATGGTACCTATTTATGGAATGACGTGGTTATAAGTCATTCCCCACTGACTTTTGTATCCTCTATTCTCAGTATAAAATGGGCAAATTTGATGATTTTCCGATTGATGACCAGGCTAAAAACTGGGTAATTTCGCCTAGCTAGGAATGAAAAACGGTCAAATATGAATATTTAGATGTGTTAAAGCCCTATCATTCAACAAAATAATATTTTAAGGCATTTTTAAAAATTTTCGAAAAAATGAGAAAAATGTCAAAATTTTTCAATTTTAGGCCGTTTGAGGCACGTGTTAATATTTTCTGATCGATTTAAGATTTTGCACACTTTCTTAGGATACCAAAAGGAAAAAAATTAGGGGGTGTCGCAAAAGGTTCATCAAACTCGCTCTATGGGGACGCCTTTTGCAGTTTTCTTTTAGTTGGTTACCTTTTTAATTTTTTTAATGAGCTCCTCTGAAATTTTCTAAATCAGTACCAGTACCAGTACCGAGGGATTCCTTTAGACTCGTTCTCTAGGGGCGCCCTTTGTAATTTTGATTTAGTTTTCGTTACCAACTATGGTGGATCCTTTTAAAATCATTTTTTAACCGCATATGCCCTCTTTACAACAGAGTTCTTTTCTTACACATTAGCGGCGGGCAACGACGGCGGATTCCTTGAAACCACATCGCCCCCGTGACGAACGGCCAGCGCCCCCCCTCTCCGCAACGGCTCTGCCTCTATTCAGTAGTAGCCACGGTAGTAGTAGCCTATATAGTCGCAACACTCAACTTGGCCGCTTAACAATATCGACGATAAGCCTCGTCGTAAAACTGGTCAGTTTCGGGGGCGTCAAAAATTTCTAAGCTGGAGGGCGCACCGGGAAACGTCCCGGCGGCCCAGCACGGGCCTGGTTGGAACAAAAAGTTCCCAGAGTTCCTGATGAGCTTTGGATTCAATCAGGGGTCAGCAGATTCCTGTCTCTTCAGTGGTGTGTTCAGGGAGAAGAAGGTTCTCCTCATTCTCTATGTGGATGATGTGCTCCTGTTCTGTGAAGAGGAGATACTACTGAAGATTGTTGATGACATGAAATTAAAGTTTGAGGCCACAATTTGTGAAAGTGGGTGCTTCGTTGGCATGGAAGTTCATCGACAGGAAGACGGATCTATTTTCCTGCACTCGCAAGGCTACATCAAAAGAATTCTTCAGCGGTTCAATCTTGAAGACTGTCACCCGAATGCCATCCCTGCTGATCCTGGAACAGCCCTATCGTCAGGAACCTCTCCTTTGCCTGAAGTAAAATCCTTTCCCTATAGAGAAGCTGTAGGAAGCCTGCTCTACCTCGCAGGCACCACTCGACCAGACATCACCTTTGCTGTCAATGTTGTCAGCAGATTCCAAGCCAATCCTAGTCTGGTGCACTGCAACGCTGTAAAGCGTATCTTTAAGTACCTGAAGGGTACAGCTCATCATGGTATAAGCTACTCCGCTGTACCAGACGAGTTCCACTTTATTGGCTATTCAGACGCAGATTATGCCAGTGATGTGGATACCCGAAAGTCTACTTCTGGGTATGTGTTCACATTGGGCAACAGCCCAGTGACTTGGTGCAGCCAAAAACAGGCCTCAGTATCGACTTCCACAACTGAGTCGGAATATGTTGCTGCTGCAACAGCGGTAAAAGAGGTCCTGTGGTTGTCCCAACTTGCCCGAGATCTAGATGAGCCTGATCTGTGCAATGGTGGTATTGTGCTCTTCGTTGATAATCAGAGCGCCATTAAACTGGTAAAGAATCCAGTGTCTCACAGGCGGACAAAACATATTGATGTGAGGCATCATTTCATTAGGGAGAATTTTGAAAAGGGAACTGTTAGAGTTGAGTATGTGAAAACAGAGGAGCAAATAGCAGATATATTCACTAAAGCTCTTCCAAAACCCCGTTTTCAATATTTGAAGGAACTCCTTAAAATTAAAGAACTGAGTGTCAATTGAACCTTTTTTTTATTTTGTGCCTGTATTCATTATTTAATCTAGTTTTCTTTCCTTTAATCTTAGTGAATGTCATGCTTGTCTTTATCTATGTTCATTATTTTGTTTTGCTTAGGGACAAGGAAGAATTGGAGGGAGTGTTGATTTTTCTGTATATATTTACTATATTTAATTCTTCCTTGTATTCATAATCTGGAAAATAACTACAACTTCTACCTAGTATTGTTTTAGATTTGTTCTCTGTAGCAGCGTGCGTGTGTCAAACTCTGCTAGCTGTGTGCTTGTCCTATATGTTAGTCTAGATCAAATAAATATACTTTTATATAAAAATCTACAGTCATCAATAGAAAACCCTTTTTGATTGATTTCAGGAAAAATACTACTAATCGTGTAGGTGTAAGTCAACACATGCCCTGTATACTCAAAACCCACCATGAATCAGGGCAACTGTTCCTGCTAAAAAATGGGTCGAAGCTCTTTTCACTTTCTTCTCGCAAAGTATACATTTTCTGAAGAGGCTATCTTTTGGTGCTCTCCTCTCCATAGAGTTTAAAAGTAGATAAACACAAGTTTGGGGGAAATTTTCAAAAATATTTTCTGGGGGAGGACTTTTGGCCCCGTTTGACGTTATTTAAAACTTTTCCCCCCAGAAAATTCTGTGGTTTTCAAGGAACTGTAAGGGAGGGGCCGTATCCAAGGGGGGTTGGGGGTTCAAACCCTCCCTCCAAAATTTTGACAAATTTTTTATACTTACTGCTTTTCCTTAAAAATTAGCCTTAAAATGCATAAAACACCCCTATTTTTAAGGTTCAAAATTCGGAATTTTTCTTGGGGAGAACCCCAAATCCCCCTTGAAATTTTGAAATCTGTTATAAAAGTTGTTCCTTGAAAATATTGGGACTTACAAGGAGTGGTTCTCTTCGGGTTAGTCTAAAAATGAGTGAAATCATAAAGAGGCCGTGGGGAACTCAGAGGGGTGTAAAAAAAGGGAAAAGCAACTCTAAAACGAGATAAAATCCTGGTTTTTAGGGTCGAATTTCCAGAAATTTTCTGGGGGAGGACCCCCAGACCCCCCTTTTGAATTTCGAACCCAATTAACCACCACTTTTCTGTGAAAAGTTCGTCGAAATGCAAAAATCCTACCAAAATGTACACGTTCAGCTGTCAGTTAGACCGCAATAAAAGAAAAGAATAAGAACAAAATAGGAATTCAAAAGTCAAGTCACGTAGTGTACCAAATCCACTTAAAATCTACGTATACCCCCCTATCGGAAAATTTTTTCTGTTGTTCCATAAACCAGTATAAATGATACTGGAACCAGTATACATGATACTGGATCCAGTTCCAGTATAATTTGATACTGGTTTATGGAACACCAGAAAAAATTTTCCACCCCCATCCAAAAACTAAAATGACACCCCTGTTTTAGTTTTGTAAAATGTATAGCATATCGGCGGCAAATTTTGGTTCAGCCTATAGGCGGCACATTTGGAAATCCGCCACTAGACCCCCCATTTTTCCTTGTAAATCACGTTGTCAAAATTTAACACGATATCACCTTAAAAATGAAGTTGAGGCAACCCTCCCCCCCATTTTCTGTTTAATGGCCTAAATAATGAAGAAAAACATTCAGAAAAATTTATAGATAAGTTTAAAAAAAACACTAATTCCTATATATGTGTTTGTTTGATAGGGGAGAGTGAGGCGCACATTTGTAGGACAACCCACATCTTTATGAAAAATTCAATTTTAAATCTGAAATAAATATCCATAGTTAGCTATATATTAGTACAGTAAAGCACCGTTTATACGTCTTTCAAGGGACCGACGTAAAACGGCGTATAAATGAAAAGACGTATAATTGAAAACAATTTTAATTATTTGAATGAATTGGGACTTATCGAAAACAACGTATAAATGTAAAAGATGTATAAATGAGAGAAGTATAAACGGTGCTTTATTGTACCATTTTTGGTGTAAATTTTTAGAGCAGTGGGTCCATTAGAAACTTTTAGTGTTTAAAAATTACCCGCTTTGGAAGGTGAAAAGTAACATTTCCTCTTCCTTTATTCGTGTTAAAATTTCTTTATTAATGACGATAATAATTAAGACTGAATATATCAGGTAAGGGCAACCTTTTTGAATCTGCGGGTCGAACTCCGTAGAGTAGAATAGGTATTTGTAGAAAATGAGTCGATTTTATCGTGCATATTTATAAAGTTTAATTAATACTAAAATTAAATATTATATTCTGAACTAAAATAATATTCCGATTCCGGCCTAATAGTTCTGATAAAAAATATTTCAGGACAGACTTTTGACAAATTGTCATGATTACCTACACAATCAGGAGAAACTAGAGTTTGAACCCGAGTTTACAGGACAGTGGCGTATATAGGAATTTATTTCGAGAGGTCATCAAAAATATTCGGCATCCCCGTTCATGCATATTTAATAAGTTTATTGCAGCTTTTCAAAACATATTAGGTAGGATTTTCATAAGAAAACAAAAAAATGAATTCTGAAGTAGAAGTAATAAATTATATCTACTTTTAATTAATTAACAGATGGTTTTTTTTAGAAAGTATGATTTGAAATTTGTAGTTAAACAAAAAAGTGGTGACTAATTTTTTGTTCAGCTAACGTGTCACTGTCATGGTCCATAACTAACTTGGGTTCTTTTTCTCTCATACCACCCTCTTAATGATAATAACTGAATTGCTCATTAAGTTCTTTTCTTTTTAGTAATTTTTTTAATATGTTAACTTGTGATGACTAACATTAAATTTGGAAAAAGTTAGGTTTCACATGGTAAGAGTATGAAGAAAGTTGTTTCTTTCCCTTTAGAACTAGTTCTTTCATGGTTAAATGTAGCTTTTGATGTTAATATTTCAGTTAAGTTTATGTATATGGTTATTTTAATGATACTATAAGAATTATTTAGTCATTAGTATTTATTTCATATTCATCCGACTTACTCGTTTCGTTTGATTTGATTTCTGTTATTTTTACACTGCTATATTGTATTTTACCAAGAACTCGGGTTCAAATGATTGTTTCAGTAGGTGAAGTTATTTCTTGAAAGTTTATAATGTTTAATTGAATTGGAGAAAGAATAAACTCAAACAATTTCGTTTAATACCCGAGGTTTTGAGAAGTGAAAAAATGTTTCCAATTGAAAGACCGGTTTGGTTTTTTGTTCCACTTTGAACAACAGATGGCGCTGTCAAGTCCAGTGGCGTAGCTAACCTGGGTACACCGAGGGGGGGGGAGTTCTCGGTGTCACCCCCTTTTGGAATTCGGTTATAAAAATAATAAAATTTGCTACACCAGTCCAGTCTAGAAGTAAGGGTCTCAGGTGGAACCCCATTTCATATTTGTGTTCTTATGGCATTTAATTAATTATTTCAAAATTGAAGGTTTTAGGTAATTTACCGTTTGCCTTTAATTTTGCAACAACGAGTTATGATGTAAGTTATTCATTATTTAGTCCAAACCGTATATAGAAATTTATTTCAGGAAGGGCCCAAAATTATTTCTCAGCATCTTTCATACATATTTAATAGGTTTAATGTAGCTTCTTAATACATTTTAGGCGGAATTTTCGTCATGAAGAAGTTTTTTAATAAAGGAAAAGTCGTGTATAATAAAGTTCGAACAACCAAAGGAGGGTCTGGGAGTTCTCCCCCAGAAAATTTAAGAAAGATGGACTCAAAAATCAAATGTGTAACTAGTTTTGAGGCCTTTAGCTCGAATTTGGGATACACATTTTAAGGTGGGATTTGCATTTTAACCAAAGTTCCAAGTACAAAAGATGGTCTGGGGTCCTCTCCCAGGAAATTTTTGGAAATTTGACTCTAAAAAAACAGGATTTTAAATTGTTTTTGTAAACAACGTAGTCCGAATTTCGGGCTCCCCCCCTTTTACACCCTTGATACACATATTCGGATAATTCAATCCATTGGCGTACAGGGAAATTTCTTTCGAGGGGGGCCTAAAATATTATTCCTAAAGCATTTTTAATAGGCTCAATCTAGCCTTTTCATACATTAATTGTAGCTAAAATTAGCATTTTGCGGAACTTAATATAAAAGAAATTGCAGTTAATAGAGTTCCAAGTAATCAAAGGTGGGGGTCTGGGGGCCTTCCCCTAGAAAATTTTTTGAAATATGATCTTTAAATATAGTGTACAAACTTATTTCTGGATATTTGTGACAAAATTGCTGATGAAAACAGCTTCTTATTACTGCGGATGATTCAAAGAAATTTCTGGTCCTTTGAACATACTTTACATACTAAGCACCAAAACGAGTTGAAAATCTGCTTTTTTAGACTTTCCAAAAAATTTCTGGTTGAGGACCCCCAGACCCCCTTAATTCTAATATCCCCTTAAGGATATTAGAATTAATATCCTTAAGGGGATATTAGAATTAGAAGACTATTTTGAAATTGTAAATCCCCCCCAATCCGCCGCTGTTATGGAACAAGCTGTTAAATTTTAGTATAGATTTAGTCTAGAATTTTCATTCAGAAAAAGTTAATCTTAAAAAATTTAGACGGATTTTTGAAAGGGGGTCGATGGACTAGGTAATATACTATCAAGGGGTAGTCCATGAAAAAGCTAGGGTTGGGAAACATTGATTACCGAATTTTGAGGTTGAAAATCAAATGAAAAATTAAAATATATGTTTACTAAATGTTAATTAAAAAGCGGTGATGATTTTACAGTGGTTTACACATATTATGGGAACGGATTGGAATTGTAATTAGGCCTTTTGACTCGTTTTCAAGACGTTAATTTTTTTTATGGAGATTAATAGATTAATCGGATACTTATTTTTCAATCGTTTATTTCTCGATTTTGGGCAAGCAGATGGGAATTCATATTGTAATAGGAGGAGCATGCCTTAGCTGCATGGGAGTAGATCAAAGCATTAATAAAAATTTTTCCATGGACTTAAATTTCCATTGCAATATGGTTTTGCTGAAATGAAGATATCAGACATGAAATTGATTTCCCTTCATTAATCAATTGGATATTCCTCTTTATTCAACATTACCTAATCATAAAAATCTGATTTGCGTTGAAGACGATCCGTCATAAATGGATTTAATTAAATAATTCAACTAAATAGTGGTGATTTAGCTCTTCGGCTAAATTCTATTTTTATCCAAAAAGGGAATGAGAACTATAAAAACATGAATATCTATTACTATTAACTACCCCGATCATCTAAATACCATTAAAGGAACTCCATTGTTTGACTAAGAGATTAATATTGCACGTTTTAAAACTCATCCCACGGTTTAGCAAGTGGTCCAATTTCTATCACATTGAAGATTTAAGTAGTACGGATACTCCTGTACCTCATGCAATAATGTTTTTCATTTTATTATGTTTTGTCACACGGGCCTTCTAAAAACGACCTTTTGAAACTCGCCCGCACTACATTTCGTCCTAGCCCTTTAACGGTAAGACTGCGCCCACCATCCCTATTGAATATATGCTTGTCTAGGGCCCCTGTACCTCCCCCAATTATTGATGATTATTTCTGAATCACCCTGTAGAGTCCATAACTCGAGGGAAGACATTCGTCTTGTGATTAGGGTAGGGATGAGTGGCGAAAAACCAATTTTCGGCTTGCGCGCCCTATTGGATTAACATGGGGAACTTCAGGGGCAGGGGCGAGGCTTCAAGATATTAACCGAAAATTCAGAAAAAAATCGTAGCTGCTCTCTGCCACGTTAGGGGACATCCATCAATTACGTGGGGTCAAAAAAAGGGGGTGAGGGGTTTGGAAAAATCTCACCAAGGGGGGAGGGTGGGGTTGATTAAAATCTCACGTCAACTTTTTAAGTCAGAAATTAAACTACTTTTTTAAGTATGGGAAAGGAATAATACCCACAGATAAGATACTGTGGTGATTTTTAGGAGGAATAATGTTCTTTTACCGCACATCATTAATAATGGAAAAGTTTTAGGTGCTGTGAAGCACAAAATGCAAACGGATAGGATGGAAAATTATTTTTAATGATTGTTGGTAAATCTCACTTGGGGGAAGGGGGTCCAGCAAAATCTCACCATGGGGGGAGGAGGGGTCCAGATTTTGGGAAAAACACCTCACGTAATTTATGGATGTCCCCTTCGACAACTTAGCTCACTTTTGAAATTTTATTTATCCCCCTCATGAGAAAATTTAAATTTCCAAAATTTCTTATAAACTTTTCCAAAATACTAAAACTGGTGACTAATTTTAGTGAACATTTATTTTTCAAAATGAAGTTTTTGTAATATCTTCTTTAATTTTTTGATTACATTAATAATTTGGCAACTAAGAGCACTATATAAGCCGACTCAATATGTTCCCCATTGTCACTTAACTATAGGAATTTTATTATTCCCGTGATTCTACGAGGCGTTGTTGTTTTAAACTAAAACACTGAAGCGAACTTCCGAAACACCATATATTAACATAGATTTTCTAATTAACACACTCCATTCATTTACTGAGAGGGCATAAATTTAAGCCTTCTGCATTACACTTTGTTTAGCTTACATCATTATAGTAAATCAAATAAGCTTAAAACCACCAAGATTCAAGAGGTAGGGCTTTTTCAGAGTTTTCATTTTTTTCCCAATTTCAGTGGGCCCAGTAAAATTACACCCCCTTATCCTCCCCAGTTTCCAAAATGAATTATGAAATTGTAAAAAAAGTCCAGCATTTTTAGGCTTACCATATTTTCTTGGGTCCAACCCAGGACATATTTTTGGAAATTTCTTAATAAGTACCATATCAAATCATTAAAGATTAAAAAATAAGAAAAACATTCAAACTAATAAAGATTGAACAGAAATATCAAATTTTATTTCTTTATTCGACATTATTTTTTCAAAAATTGTTTGATTGACTTAATTTTACTGTTCTCCAAATTAATACAGATGTTAGATAATGTAAAACAATGCAATTTTTAAGAGTTTTGTCACGATTTTTCATAAAAATGTCTGGCAAATCTTAAAAGTATGAAAACCCCGGACATATTGCAACCCCGGACATTTCCCCGGACAGCACTAAAAACCCCGGACTGTCCGGGGTAAACCCGGACGTATGGTAAGCCTAAGCATTTTAATTCAAAGAAGTAGTTTCAAGTTGATAGAAAAGGTGATATTTAGGTATTTTAGAAAACTTTGGATGAACACAAGTTTGTATTGCTTTTTAAGAAAATAAGAAACAAACCTTCATTCATAAGATAATTACATAAAATACTGTTACGTCCTTCTTACTCGACCATAAGGTAAATAAAATAAAAATATTTTATAAGGGAGCTTAAGAAGCTTACATATTACAGCTATTACAGTAAGTACATATATTTTTATACAATATCTATTAATTTAATTAAAGTGGTAACTAAAATTTAGTAGCCAGATTGCGAATTTAACTGGAATGACACCATTTTAACGATTTACTTAATGTTATATTCTGCTTCAAATAATAAGTATTACTAAAGGTAGTATACCTTAATACTTAATTGGTGCACAAGCAGAATCGACCAAAAATAACCAAAAAATGCAGATAGTGTAGAAAAATGTGAAGCTCCTTATACCAATTGTATAACCAAAAATGCCCGCTACCAGCTACTAGTTTTATAAAAAGGTGTATTTTTACTATTTACATTAGAAGAAAAAATATGAAGGCAGTTAACCAAAGAGAACCATATTAATTCTTGTCCAACAAAAACATGCTTTAATACTCACCACTTTTTTCTTTCTTCCAAATTTTTGCCATCGGGATATTAAGACTCATAGTTTGCTTTTGCTACTCCGTAGAAAGTTAACCTAAGCCTTTAATGTTTTATAATCAGGTTGTAAAAGATGTGCATTTCAATTCAAAGGAATAGTTTCGATTGCAGTACATTTGAAGAGCGTCATGTACTAGTCATTTTGAAAACAATAATGACTATTTTCAACCAAAACTCCTTAGTAAACTGTAAATCCCAGAGTCGTAGCCAGAGAGGAGGATTTGGGAATTTACATTTGAAGAAAATTTAACTATTTGGATGAACACAAGTTAGTTTTTCTTAAAAAGAATATAAACATTTTTTTACATAACTACATCGAAAGTAGTGTTAAATCATAATTACTCGCCAGTTAAAAGAAAAATAAATTTATTTTAACAACGTCAAGAGCTTCGTGTATTATGTACTAGTAACTAAATCCTAAACAGCAAGTTGATAACATTATAGATTTAAACCATTTTAGAGATATACTTATAGTTATATTCCGCTTCAATTAAATTTTATTAACTAACTGAAAAATACACACAGTGTAGAAGAATGTGGACAGATAAAGATCACTGCTCTTTGTACCGAATGTATAACCAAAAAAACCTGCCATTAGCTACAAACCCAATTTACAGTGAGGCCGGCCACCACCAATCCATATACCACATATATTAAAATATCCCAGCCCAGTTCAAACACCAGACGGCTGGCTTCAAGACAAAAATATTGGATAGTAATTGAAGTTATACAACTATGTAATTTTATAATTCAGTTCAATGGATAATTTGAATCTTGGTTGTATGTTTTTTTATTTGGTTTGTTTTTTGTAGGGTACCTTAATGCGGAGTTTCCGAGTGAACCCTTGAAAGGTTTACTTGTATGTGTTTTCATGATATTATATGGAAACTACTTTATCAGGCTGTATCCAAGAAGGGTTGAGGCTGAAACACTATCCACCTAAAATTTCGGCTATACGTTTCTCATCCTTGTGCAGCATGGCAGCATACAAAAAGCGACTGTGTTCAGGAATCATCAACCAAGGGTCCCACGAGTCCAAAAATAGATTCAAAGCTAATTTTGATCAGAATATTTCCCCTGTATGAAGATCCTTTGACATCCATATGTCTTGACAGGACCATTCTTAGCATCAGCTATAATTATTGAATAAAGTAGGAAAGAGGTACATTTCAATTCAAAGGAGAAGTTTGAAGTTGATGGAAAAAGTAAAAGGATTACAGTATTTTGGAAGAGCGCCATCTATTGTTAATTTTGAAAACTAGATAAATGTTTAAATTCAACCTAAAACGGTAAATAACGGTCAGAGAGGGGGATTTAGGAATATACCTATTGAGAATATTTAACTATTTAGAAAACTTTGGATGAACAAAAGTTTGTATTGCTTTTAAAGAATTTAAGAAAGGAACCTTCATAACATAATTACACATGAAAAATATTGCTAAAACATTATTACTCACCACTTAATTGGTGAATAAAATAAAATTTATTTAAATGGGGCTTTTGCATTAATATTATGATTGTCTTATAGCCTCTATCCCCTAAGAGTATGATTGTCTATGTACAATGGCGTAGCTGCGGGGGGGCGGTCCGCCCCGGGTGTCACCGCGAACGGGGTGACACCCAAACTAGTGAACTTGGCCCTTTTATCAAGTTGAATGCTTTCCTTGAAAATATTTGAATTCACTCTACTAATGGAATAAATTAGGGTTCAACAAATCAGTTGTCACCCTCAAACTATCTGGGAGAGTGATACCGAAGTCTTCGAATTTTGCCCTAAGTTGGTAAATATATGCCTTCCTTGAACAAAAAAATTATCATCCTGGAAAATACTCATTTGGCTGGCTACCTAGGAGGGGTGACACCTACCCAAGCTTAAAAATTTCGAACGTAGTTTTAAATATAAACGTAAGAAATATAAGTGTAAGAATTGATTTAAATAATTAACAGTTTTTAGGGCAATGAACTGGGGTGTCACCCATCGAGCTTTATTTAGATGATACAAATTTTCTCGATCACACACAAATGTTTTTATTGAGCGAAAAAAACATTAGATAAATAAAAAATTTTTAAATGAGTTATCAACCCATTTTGAGAGGGGTGTCACCCCTTTGGCTAGGTGGGACATCAAAGTTTTCCAAGTAGTTCAACAAAACAAATTCAACTGAAAACTACTATGAGATATAAACCCTTCAACCCGGGTGTCACCCATTCAGCTAGCTGGGAGGTGACATTCAAATTCAAACTCTAGTTTGAATAGTTTTAAAAACCAAGGTAAAGGATTGGCAGAGAAAAAAGTCTATCAGATATTTATTTTAATCTAAATTCACATTTTACCTCAGGAAAAATCAGAATACCCCAACTGTTTCATCTTCTGGTTTCGCTAGTAATCGTTTGAAAATTTTTCCCACATAAGAAGGGTTTTATCAGGGGTGTCACCCAGTGTCACAAATATCCAAATATAAGTTTGTACACGTACACTATATTTAAAGATCACATTTCAAAAAATTTTCTAGTGGAAGGCCCCCAAACCCCCTCCTTTGATTACTTGGAACTCTATTAACTGCAATTTTTTTATATTAAGTTACGCAAAATGCTAATTTTAGATACAATTAATGTATGAAAAGGCTAGATTGATATTAAAAATGATTTAGGAATAATATATTAGGCCCCTCCCCGAAATTTGGACTACGTTGTATACAAAAACAAGTTAAAAACCTGTTTTTAGGGTCAAATTTCCAAAAATTTCCTGGGAGAGGACCCCAGACCCTCTTTTGTACTTGAAACTTTGGTTAAAATGCAAATCCCATCTAAAAATGTGTATCCGAAATTAGAGCTAAATGCCTCAAAACTAGTTAAAAATTTGATTTTTGAGTCCATTTTTCTAAAATTTTCTGGGGTAGAACCCCCAGACCCTCTCAGCTACGCCACTGCCTATATATTTTCCAATTATATAATTAAAGTGATGTGTAAAATGTAGCTAGATTGAACAGTGATTGTTCTTGTTAGTCTTAGAAGAGGTGTGAGAATGGGTTTCTGCAGCAAAAAATTTTTAATAAATATGAAGGAGAAAGGTTTGAATTACATTCATGCTGAAGACTTAACGCTGTGTATACTCATCCTATCATTCCTCGATGGTTGATAAAATTAGCACCAAGTTAACCTAGGGACGCAAGGGGTTATGTGGCAGACAATTGTTACTTTCATTCACACATTCGGTGAAGATATCTAACAATAGAGGTACAGGTACTCCATCAAGTATCCCTCCTAGTTTTTTTTTTAAATAAAAATGAAGAAACATTTTTATGTGTCCTGAAGATTAAATTAGGATATTCTACTAAAATTTACTATACTTTAAAGCGAGAAATTTTAACCTTCAGTCAAAATACTGTTAAATCTCAAAGCGTTATGTTAATTTATGTTTTTTTTTAAAGTTCAATAGGAAAAATAAGCTTTTATCTTGCAAGGATGAAGGATTTAAGTTATAAAGAATTGTCTGTGAGTTCGTTTAAAACATTTTCTCCTCATTCAACAAAGGGTATAAGTTATAATAAAAGTTTAAGAAAGGTGAAGCAAGTCGATACAAGGATGAAGTAGAAATTTTGCTTCTTCTAAAAATGGTTTCTAATAAACTAATATAAAACAATAAACAACTCAATAACTAATCAAGTAAAATTGCATACGTTTGAATCTGGTTAACACTCTAAAGTACCAATTTTTTTTATTTATTTAAGAAACCTTGTAAAATTAATGAGTGTAATTATTTAATCAAATCAAATTTCCGCCTAGACCTATTGGACAGTGCCCTTTTCCATTTCTTTAGCTTTTGGGCCTGGGGTGCTAATTACTTAGCTTTTGTAAAGGCCGAGTGGCTAGCCCGACGCAGGACCCCAGTTGATTTCTCAAGCGAACTTGGTGTTCATATTATTGACCATGCTGCTGAAAACAAAAATGCATAGCCAAAGCCCATTATCTGTGGACTGAAATGGATAGTCAACAGGGTAACATGCAAAGAATGAATTAAATAAAAATATATCCAACCAATTAGTAATAATACTAAATTTAACAAAAAGAACATTTCACTGATTACATAATAAAAGGTTAAACATTTTACCTTCTGTTCACCATCAAGATTCTCCGATTTGGATTTACAGTTTGAGGAACACGAAAGCCATGGTAATCACCCTTTAAGTAAGGCCATTAAAAAGTAAAGGTCCATACTTAAAAGGCTTTCACCAGGCATATAATATACTATGCATTCCATACTTGAAGAAACTCTTTGCAGTTTGTGGTCAACAACATGAGCTGTAAATACTGGAAAGAATTCAACACACTAAATGAAACTTTAGATAAATTAAGCATACAAGCAGACTTTTTTCACTTTGATGTATTTAGGGTCAGGTGGGGTGATTGGGAATCAGGGATGAAAAAGAAACAGGATTTTAGCATTATAAAAAGAATTTTTCAAGTCAGGATTAGCCTGGTACAAACATAAAGACTATATATATAAGTTAAAACAACATATTATTCTAATTCTGTAATTTATAGTAAGGTACCTGTACCTAATATGGCCACCCTAAGGAAAATGTATTTTTTCACCCCCTTGTAAACCTCATAGGACTCCAAAAATGTATGACCACTATCCCTGGACTGTGGACTATCATTATTAAAATTAGCAACCTTGTAATTATTCTGGTTTAATTTCAGTGATAAAAACAAAAAATGTTTGCAAGTGTCCATATTAGGAACCACCTGTCCCTCTTATGGACAGGTAGCTACTTATTGACCTTCTACACAGGGTGTATGGAAGAATCACTCTTCCAAGGGATTTTAGAGGAGAGGGGATAAAAAAATTTCTTAAAGCATTGCAGGGGGGGCACAGTAAATATCTTCAGAACATGCACTTCGTAATGTTATGTACGGATGATAGTATAATTAAGATTAAAAATACATATAAACATTAATTTATTATGAATTAGCTAAATTAAATAACATAAAACAGATAATTATTTTACAAATTTCTGAATCTGAAGATTCACTTGCTGTATTTCCAATGTGGACATAAGGTGTCCATAATAGGAACAGGGTGTATTTTTACATAAATAAACAAAGAAAACACTTTTAAGCAATATACGCAATAGCAAACGAAAATAGGTTTTATCTTTTTTAAAACACTCCACTTTTTAATATTTAAAGTAATTTTACCATATCTAATACGAATTTAAACTTAACCTGTAATTACGATCAGCACACCATAAAAACACAAATTTCCTTCAAAATGGCAAACAGCGTACTTTTTTGCACTTTCCAGACTAAATTATCTTTAAAATTGCTTTTCTTCAAGAACATGTACTGCCAACTCTCGTTCAAGTTTATTACTTTTTATGATATTAGGGGTGTCCATATTGAGAGCCCTGTCCATATTGGGTACAAGTACCTTATAGGAAAGTGTGATGAGTTAATATTCAAAGTAATTTTAAGTATATTAAACTCGATATTAGTAAACTTAGGCACACATTTTGTTATCCTCGGGACCTGGCGAACCGCACATATCATTCCAAATAAAAACATTTATTCCTACACATTAATATGCCAAATGAACCTATGTTTGGTTTTTGTTCTTATCCCTGATGATTAAAACCAATACTAGGCTTCTTAAAGTAGCTAAAGTTAGAGATAAGAATGTGTTGGGTGATTGTGTCCCTCAGATAACTTTTTTTCAATAGACTACTTTTCCAGCCCACTTTCGAAGCTTAACCTGCAGTGTGAATAAGACTATCAGTTTGAAAACACTCTATAAAGGTTGGTCTGGGGGAAACTCACAGAAAGTTTTTGATTTTCAGCACAAAAAAAGTGAATTTATGCATTTTTTATAGTCCCCCTTCAGGATCCATCACGAAGTTCAAATGCCAAAATGTGCTCAATGCTTATCGCCCAAAAGCCCCACCGCCCCCTTCTGTCCAGTTGAAGTTCACTGCCCCTCAGCATTCTCTCACCACCCACATGGGCCGGTAGTACCCCTGTTGAGAATCACTGTTCTAAATTGACAAAAATAATTCAATATCAAAATAAAACAGTACTGAAATTTCATAAATAGCTGTATTTCTTTTAACTTGAGTTATCTTTTTTAAGTAATAAACCATTGCTAATGTATTTCAATTAGATTTTGTAACTGAATAATACAAAAATATACAAGAAATATTTTATACCTTACTATCAATAGGTTTGTTTCAAGTATGACTGAAAGCTGACCATACTAGACACAAGGTTTCTGATGAAGTTTTTGGTTTTAACAGTTCACTCTCTGATGTAACACATCTTACATCACGCGCTTGTGTGGTGCGTTTTTATTTTATTTCAAATCTGTTGTCTGAAAGATGTTATCTTAAAAGATGTCTGTCTAAATTCATGTCATTAAAACTAATTTTACTTTATACGTGTTTATCTTTCTCTGGGTTCAATATCTAATAGTTTCTATCAGAGGTTTTCAATTGGCAGCCCGCTGGGTCATTTTGTGTGACCCACAAAGCTCCCTGAAAACCAACCTAAAAGCTTCAGAACAATTTTTAGGATACTAAAATTAAAAAAGAACAGCCCCCTATTTATCCTTTTGATTAGAGAGTAGCTTTGGTCGTTTTCTATGTCTATGGTGAAAAAGGGAAAGGTTTTAAGGTAATTTACAAATATTTTATAGAGAAAGCCCCCTTTAGAGTAACCTTTGGTATTAAAAGTATGAGGTCAAAAATTAGGACATCCTCTGAAATTTTTGAAAATACTGTTGTACCTTTACAATACATAAATAAACTTTGTCCCTTTTTCGCCAGAAAAGTTCCATATTAAAGATCCCCTGAAAAAATATATCATGGATAAAAAAAGGAGCCAGATTATTTAGCGGCCTGCCACTTGGCTTGAAATTTCGATAGCGGCTCTTGAGTACTTGGAAGTCGGAAACCTCTGTTTTATATAATCAATCTCCTTCCATCAAAATGTTACAGAGATGAATTTTCATACTCAGTGGCAAATCCAGGATTTTTGTCTGGGGGGGCTGAGTTTCACAAATAACTTAATTGCTATTATGGGCTGTTGAGATATTAATGTAAGCAACTGAAAGGGGGAGGAGGGCTGCCAGTGCCGTAGCCGGATTTTTGTTTAAGAGATTACTAAACATCTTTTCTGAGGTCTAATCCTAGGAATACTAAGTTTTAGGTGAGATGTCCTCGTAAGGTTTTAAATTTGGTGCACTAAATTTCAAAAAATGTCATCTCCAAGTAAAAGGGGGGTCTAGGGGTCCTCCCCCAGAAAATTTTTTTTAAATTTTCCCCTCAAAATTGTGTTTTAGCTCATTTTGAAGCCTTTTAAATTCCACCCAAACAGTACCCCTCATTGTAAGCGGCAGAATTTTCAAGGAAAAAAGTTTATAGTATTATGAATTGGAAAATTTCTAGGGGGTTTAGGGGTTCCTATTCCAGAAATTTTTTTGAATTTTGCCCCTAATAGTGGCATTTTAACTCATGTTCAGACACTTTAGGTTGCATCAAAGAGGATCACTCCTTGAAAATCCCTAAAGTTTCAAGGAAAAACCGTACATAATAGATTTGAAAATTTCAAGGGGGTTTGGGGGGTTTAAAACTTGGATGTCTTATTCCTGGAGAGGGGCTGCAGCCCCACAGCCCCCCTTCTGGATTCGCCAATGTTCATACTCGTAATCATTAGCATTGTCTTTCTACATCATTTTCAGAGAAAAAATTGATTTTCCCCCTTATATAACGGCTTAAAAAGTATATTGTATAGTGACTGTAAATATATGCTGCTAGCATAACTTTTGATAAGAATTTTTTAAAATATGCTGAGAACAGCTTTTGAAAGAGACCCCCAGGTGCCATATGTAACCACAGCTCTTACAAAACATGATTAAGTATTATCAGCATCGAGATCTGATAGTAATAATATCAATAATTAGTAATATCATATAGTCAGGGCCGTATTTAGGCACGTGCAACCTGTGCTGTAGCACAGGGCGGCAAAATTTCGGGGGGCCGCAAATTACACCAATTTAAAATGCTACCCACTTATGCTATAACAGTTTTTAAAATAACTGTACCACACAGTTTTCACATGAAGGGTCAAAAATGAGTAAATTCCCAGTTTTCTAGGGGCATATTTTCAAAAATTTTCTAGGGGGTACCCCCAGACCCCTAAACGAATTCATTATGGGAGGGAAAACGGGATAATTTCACCATTTCTGAGAAAAGTGAGTTAAATGGTGACAGTCAAAGGGAGTTAAAAGAGAGTCAAATGGGAGGGGACATTTACTTGAAACAGAAAATGAAATAGGGGGCGGGAATAAATCGATATGCACAACCCTAAATACGGGCCTGCATATAGTAATAATATCGATAGTAATAATATCAATAATTAGATCTTATTGGGCCTCCCCAACACAATGTTTACAGTCTTTATCCCCGGTATATTTTGCTGTGTATATAGAGGACTCTTTCTAAAGCTGTAGGTACCATATAGATCCAATAAGAAAACAGACAAGGGTGAGAAGGCAATCTAGCAGATTAAGATAAATTTAGAAGAGAAAGGCTTAGTAGAAATAAGAATACAAGTTTGTTGAAAACAAAGTTATCATTAGGGAAATATAGGTTATGGATATCCAATTTAAATACCATGTTAACTATAACAGGAAATTCAATCAATCTTTAAACAAACGAATACAGTTTAAAAGTCGCAGGATTAAAAATGTGGTAAATTTTAACAATCCGGTCCGTGGCGACTTCTTGGCGAGATCGATTTTCGCCAACGCCGAGCGTTGGCGAAAATCGATCTCGCAGGAGAAAAAAAACATCGTACTCACCGATTACGTTTCCTCCGCCACCTGCCCCGCATCAACTGGATTCGACCGATAGCGCTATAGCTCTGCACACATTTTAAAAAATGAGAGCATTTTCTCCGTAGGCGAGATCGAGCATTTCATCCACAAGTACTCGGCAAGGTAAGAATCAAATTGATTCTTGGCCTTGTGAGTACCGCGGAAGCCTCTTTTGACCGCACTTCAGGTTCACACGATTGCATTGGTGTGGGCCCCTGTATCCGGTTAACCCATAATCTTGACAGAATTGGATAACCGAAATCGGATCTGCGTTCTCCATTCGGATGTTTGGGACCCACTAGCAGACGCCATCACCCAAAATAACGGTCAAAAGAATCGAAATCGCCTACAAAGAAAATCAAACACTTTTAAAAATGACGGCAGAGCTTACCGCACTAATCCATTGACCCAGAAGAAAAGGGATGTAAGCTGACTGGCACCGGCAGAAGCCGCGGGAGTATCCAAACAAAGGCCCGTAAACGAGACCGCGAGCGACGTGACCACCAGGTCGAGGAAACATTCGAAAATGAATCATTCTGACGAAATAATCGTTGAACAAATTCAACCGAAACCCTTTCAGCCAATTAAAATTTGTCTGACGAAATAACATCCTCCCTTTCAAATAATGACGTAAGTAAAAAAAATGAGCCTATACAGGAGAAGGGTACGATTCCTTTAGAAAAGAAACAGCATAACGATCACCCTAAAAAAACATCGAAAATGCTAATTAGTATAGATAAGCTTAGCCATCGATGAGCAGGTGGTGAGGAGAGCAGAATTTTAGATTTTAGGGTTGCCATACAAAAAGGCAAGGTTGCTAGGGAGCCTCATTTATCGCCCACGTTTCTCGCCAGGTCGCCACGGACCGGATTCTTAAAATTAACCAAAAATGTTACCAAATATGCTGTTAAGTATGTTGAAAATATACACACATTCTCCGAAGAATTATTATTATTTTCTTTAATTAATTCTATAAATTATTTTAAAACGCGTCTATACGTTTTGTTTATTATTTTCAACTTCCGAGTTTCGCATTTGATAGGAAATCACAAACTTTAAATTTCCAGAACCAACCACTTATCCTACAAATAAAATACATATCAGCCAATTAAATAGCCAAATTATTCGCCAAGCCCAAGTGAGCAAAAATTGGAGTTGCTAGATATGGCCTTTTATCGCTAAAATTCTAATGCCAACTTGGCGCAGGTGCAAGTCTGAACTTGCGCCAACAAACTTCGAAAAGTGCCACTTGTGGTAGTTTTTTACATTAATGCAAGCGAGAACACTAACTACCCTTAATAATTTTTGAAAACCTTGCTATAAACCATAAACCCGTTTACATGGCCAGTCCTCATTGCGATTTGTGTTTATTTACATTCTGTTATCGGTTTTCGTCTTGGAATTTTGCGTTCACAATGGATTATTTTCAAGTTATTTCGACATTTAAGATATTAATCGAAAGAGTTATAAATGAAAGACCCGTCGGGAGAACAACTTACTTTCCAACAAGTACTAACTATAGCCTAATGTGGATACCGGCCACTTATACCCGGGTATATGTTATGGTCCAAAACGAGGCCAAAGAAATGAAAAACTTTTCAATTTGATTAGCTTTCTTTGTAACATGTAAATTTTTAATTTTTAGAAGGATCCCTGATTCTCCCTCACTATTCCCATGATGAGGGGGCAGGGGGTGGATTAAAAACGTCTATGCTTATTTCAAGAGCTTTATTGGATCAGAATTTAGAATCTCCACTCGAACAAGATTTGGGTTGGAAGAACCCAGGGGCGTCATTTCAGTTTTTGGTTGGGGGGCAAGGATTTTTTTAAGTGGGTCTGGACCACGCTGTAACTAGACGTTTTTTGGAGAGTTGCCTCAACTTCATTTTTAAGGTATCCCCAAACGAGCACATTTATAGTGTAGGTTAAGTGTTAGAACACTGAAAAGTAGTATGTGAAGGATATTACATATGATGTACAAATTTGACAACGTGAACTCCAAGAAAAAAGGGGGTCTGGGGTTCACCCCCAAGAAAATTTTGAAAATTTGCCACTAATAAGTAGAGTAGTGTTTTAGCTCATTTTAACCCTTTGGGCAGCATCCAAAGGCAAAGAGAACAGTTTCTTTTAAACCACAGAATTTTCTAGGGAAAGAGTTGTAAATAAACGTCAAAGTTTCAAGGGGGGTCCTGCCCCAGAAATTTTTTTTTGAATTCCCCTTTAAACTAGTGTTTATCTCTTTTCCAAACTCTTTGGGGAGCTCCTGGAGGGAAAAGGTACTTGTAAGTAGTGATGGGCAGGTATCGATACCAAATACTTAAGTATTCGATACCTATAGGTATCGAGTGTATTCGATACCCACAAAAGTATCGATACTTTATTGAAATATTTCGTTTTAAATATTTCAATGAAGTTATCTTTATAATACCTACTGTAGATCAAACGCAGCCTGTTTCCGTTTTCATTTTGCAACGCTCAAACCCAAGTCGTTATCATCCGCGAGAGAAATTTGACGCGGCTAGGTTTTTCCCCCGCCAAATCATTCGCCTCTATCCACCTCCAGGCCCGTAGCTACGGGGCTTTTTGATGGATCGCTTTCAGTTTTTTGAATATTAGTCTGATTATGGATAGGCCCTAAAAAAATTGTCCCTTCAGGTTCATTTCCCGACATTGAAAAAAGTACTCGATACCTAAAAGTACTCGATACTTATAAGTATTCGATACCAAAGTATTCGATACCTATAAGTATTCGATACCAAAGTATTCGATACCTAAAATTATCGATTTTGCCCATCACTACTTGTAAGTGACAGAATTCTAAAGGGAAAAACTGGAAAACCAATGTAAAAATTTTAGAGGGGGCTTGGGGTCCTCCACCAGAAATTTTTTTGAAATTACCACTTTATTTTAGTCACTAGTGTTGTTATTTTAGTCACTACTCTTTGGGGAGCAAGGAAAAGCTTATTGAATGAGGCAGAATTTTCAAGGAGAAAAACACTATTTAACAGAGGTCAAAATTATAGAGGGGACTGGGGGTATTTCCTAGATATTTTTTTTAATTTTCCCTAAACTAGTGTTTTATCTCTTTCTAACTCCTTTAAATGATGCCCATGGAAGAACCCCCGAAAATATTTAGGCCAGCCCGTCTGTAATGTTTAGTTTCATAAAAAAAATGGTGATTTTTCTCGAACTACATCAGCAGGTTGTAGCATTGTAATTTTGATTTAAAACCAGCGTTAGAAATTGGGAAAAAAATCCACTGGTCCTGCGGACCAGTGCTTTACCAATCTTACTGGTCCGCATCAAAAATTACTGGTCCGACAAATTAAAAAGGACAAATTTAAATATTATAAAGTAACTATTGTACTGAATGTGAGTACCAAATAGTAATGTTAAAAATTAATACATATTCAATAATAATTAAGTTACCAGCTGTAAACATAAAATTTATATAAAATAAAATAAATAATATTAAAAATTTATATAAATATATTTTTAAGTTAAATTCAGCATTGGGTGCACTAATTTTAACTACAATTTGAAAACGCATTTCATTTTATGGGTTACTTTATTTGAAAATCGGTCAAACGTGTGATTATTTTTGAAAAACTTGAAAATGGATAAATATGTAATAAAAATATGTAGTTATAGGTTGAATATGTAAATAAACCGAAATATATGAAAATATGTAAAATAAACAAGGTCTTAATCAATTCAAAATATTTTAAAACATAGAATTCAAGAGCACACTTTTATATCAGATTCTTGAACAAATATGTAATAACATATAAATCCTAGCCCTAATAATAACTAAGTCAAATTAAAGTAAAAACTTGTGAATTTGCAATTCCGTTACCATAAATTGCCCATTGAGCTATAAATTATTTGTAAATGATAAATATATTATAATAGATAGCATTATATCCAATTGTTATTGTACGCCCAATATTGTAAATATTTCAAGAATTAAAAACCAAACTTGAAAACTGCTGTATCGCCTTTCTCCTTACCTTGGTTGCCTCTATAGGGGGTTTTCACTACCAGCCGTCTGCTGCCGAAAAACCGGAAGTGGTGCTCCAAATGCAGCCCAGTCCCATAGGCCGTAATGTTAGAGTTTTCTTAAATAATTTTTATTGAAAAATATGGAAAGTTTTCAATAAAAAAGGGCTACACACAATGTTAAACAAAGCTTATTCTTTCTTTTTATATAACTTTTAGTTATAATTCTGTGAAATATATTATTTAAATCACTAATTTTTAAAATGGAACCGATCGGAACTGAAGCAGACGAGAAGCAGCGATGATTTGTTTACATTTTCCACAGTAATAGCCATGGAACTAGGAATATAGGGAACTGCCGTGGTCTATCTCTCCAATGGATTCGACAGGCGCCAATGTTGGGTGACATAGAGGAAGCTACGTGTGCATATTTGGTTGATCAGAGGAGAGAAATCGATGGGTAGAGACATATGCTTGCTCACTAAAAGCCGCTTTGTCTTAGTTTTTTTTCATGGTGCTTGATTGATAAGTTACATGCGGAGCGGAGGAGGACACAGCTCAGTGGAGGAAACGAACTCTCGTGCGTTCTTAAGTTAGTTACATGTTTCAGCATATTTTCTACCTAGCGATTTCATTTTTTCTGCTGTTTTATTTCAAGAAGACGAAGCCGCGGTTCTACCAAGCCAACCAACCAACCGCGTACGTAGCGCCCCCTAGGTCACCCAACATTGGCGCCTGTCAAAGTTAATACGGCAGTTCCCTATCTTCCTAGTTCCATGGTAATAGCAGATCAAATTTTAAATTTACTGTTAACTAACTATGTTTTTAGCATTTTATCAGAATAATACTCACTCACGAGGTTGTCCAACTTCATTTCTTGCACAATTTGAATGCGAATTATGTTGATTCTTTAAACGATCGTGTAAAAAGGGTATTTGAAAAATAAAACTATCAATCGTATTCGAACCACTAAAAAGTCTGTTTAAATATTTTAATAGTATTATCTTTTTCCTTAATTTTCTTATTATATTTCTAAAATAAGTGCCAACAGAAAAAAATCAATCTTTGTAACAATATGCTAAATGTTATTGCTTGTCAATACCAATTCAAAGTAAATATAAATTTTTTATCAGAATACTACATTATTGGTCTTATTTTTTTTAGCTATAGTAGTAAAAGATACATGACTGGTGTTTAAATATGTTTCATAAAGTAGCTTTTTACTTTTTTTGAACGAGGACTGTAACTATTGTTTACAATATTTAACGGAATTTTGTCACCGGGGTGCAGCACTACCTTGACCCCCTGGAACTTAGCCACAGAATCCTGAAAAATGGTTAATTTTTTCCAATACAATTTTAAACCTTAAAGGTGTCTTAAACATAATAAATTAAATTATACAACAAATCAATTTAAATTAATTTGACTATTTCAGTGTTTTAAGCCAAGGTAAAGCTACAATTTTGTAATAAAATAAATATTGACTCAATATAAAATTATTTCGGCCACTAGCTTTGACATTTTAATTAGCGGCAACTTAGTAAAATTCTATTGAGATTTCTGGTCATGGAAGAGTTTTCCGTCTAGAGATTGATATCTGTCCCAGCTATTCAAAATTGATTCATGCACCATAAAACAATAATCAAACCAAACTGTTCCAGCTATTTTCTTAGCAGAGCAAGAAGAAAAATTATTTTTAGTGAAATACTAGGACACAACTCTTAAAATAACCTTTATTTAAATTATCCACAAAAATATAAAATAACTAGTCTTCAACACAACAATGGAATTAAATTTTAAAGCACTTCCTAATGACTATAAGGTGGAATATTTTTTTCGAGGAATAGGTTTTCTCCCAATATGCTGAACATCATTATGTAGTATACTTTATAAGGTTAAAATATTTCATCACATACTTAACAAGTTGATAAAGTACTCAAAAATTATTATAAAAGCACAGGTAGTGATTTTGAGTAATAAATGAAACCCTTTTATAATTATTAACTCTTTCATACATTAAATAAAGTATTGTTCAGATTTTTCTGAATAAAGTTCTTAATTTCTGTAGTTTTCTTTGTGTCCATCTGTCTGGCGCAGTCCTGTCCAGAGTCAACTCAGTTTGTCACTGTTTTATTTGGATTGTCTATTTCAGTCACTGGTTTTGCTACGTCTCATTGATAGACTATAAAATAAAAAAATATTTTTAAGAACAAAGTGTTTAACAATCAGCATTTTAAATTTAAAAAATATGTATTACAATTATGATGAATACAACAGGCATACATTATAGACATACTTATATGTAGACAAGCACGCTCGTGCAGAAAACTAGGATTTTGTAAAAAATGTTTAAAAGTAATTTATATTTTTGATAAATAATAAATTAGGAACATCTTATTATATTTTTAGGTCTTAAAATATAACAATAGTATATATGCAAATATTATTTTAGGACCTAATAATACTATTACTTAGATCTCTACCATAGCCTGTCCATCATTTGAGCTGTGGGAAAACATGGCGGCTGGGGGACTCTTTCTAAAGCTGTATAATGAATTGGGTTTCTCCCTACTGTTGTTAAGAAGTATTATAACAATATTTAGGCAAACAATGTGACTCATAATGTCTTGTGTCAAAATTTAAATGTCTGGAGGCACTTAATAACTTTGCAGAAAATATTTTAATACTTTGTGTGCAGAGAATTTTTGGTTTTATCCAAGTATGACAACTACAATAGGATAATATGCAAGATCCCTATTTGATACTTTAGGATTAGCCGAACACAAGCCTCGAGTTTTAAGTTTTATCATCCAAAAAATCAAATAAAACATTTTTAAAATATCTAAACTAGTAGTGTTTTTCTTAATTTTTGTGTAAATAATAGTAAAATGTTACCAAGATCCATTATATAGTCCAATTAGAGATTTTGCACACTATTCCTAGCACCTTGAATATCAACACAAATGCCAAGCGCAGAAAACTTTCCAATTTTGCAGAAAATCTTTTAAATAATATGGTTCAATTCTATTAACGTTCCCGCTAAATATCACCCTGCACTTTTGGACACCAACAGGAATATTGGTACAAAATTTTAAACTCACAGATAAAAAAGTTTAGTTAGATCAATAAATGTTCAGTTTATCAATAAAAATCTGAACAATTTGTCGATTTTGGAATATTATGGCGTTTAAAAAGCTTGGCAATATTTAGCGGTAACGTTAACAGAATTTAACCAATAATTTAAATATTTGATAAATAAATATTGATTTATTGTTGTTGCTCAAGAAGCATTATTATCACAATATTGGGGCGAACAATGGGACTGTCATAATGTCTCTTAAGGAGGTCAAAATTTAAAGGATTATGGGTGCTTACATTAATTTGCAAAAAATATTTCAGGAAAATTTTGTGAATGGAAAGTTTTTGGTTTTATCTAACTCTACCTGCTGGACTTCATTGATTAGTAAACATGCCATGAGAACCAAAAAATTTAAGAGATCCCTGTTCTACGTCAGTTTCCAGAATATTAACTAGCAAACGATGTATAGTTTCCGCTGCATAATATAGAGAAAATTACAGAGTTTATTGCCCAGTAATAGATCATTCAGTGGAAATTTCTACTAGTTTTTAAATATTGCTAGTTATACAGCTTCGATAAGAGTCGACCAGCTGATGCCATGTTAACCCACAGCTCAAATGATGACACACAACCATATATAGATCTAATTTGAGCTGTTAGGTAAACAGAGCAGCTGGTCGACTCTTATCAAAGCTGTGCCTAAATATTTTCTCTAACAAATTTTGTTTTCAATAACAATGCAACATAAAATAACAATGCATGAGGAATAAGTAACAACCAACAAATATTTTGTTTACTTTGTGTCAGACTGAAAGCTTTGCTGATCACTTTGTTTTGTTTTATGTGAACATCTTAAGAGAACATTGTGTGCACCAGAAGACTGTTATTAAATGAAAATTTAAATGGATGTTTGAAATTTATATTTATTAGGTTCAAAATGTAAACACATACAAATTATAAATTAAACACCAAGTCCTATACCAATTGTACACAATTACTCTTATTTATGCTCAGGCTCGGACTGGCCATGCGGGCATTTGGGCAAATGCCCGGTGGGCCGCTACTAATCGAGGGCTGTTAGTGGGCCGCCTACAACCAAAATATTTTACAGTGGTATGAATGAAAAAGATCCTTTAAAAATGAATCCGCACTCCGCAGGATTTTCTTTCCCACAAATTCTTTTTGTGCGGCCACCAAACCATTAATTTACCAGCAATTCATTAATGATGGCATAAATTACTGAATTCAAAAACATATTACAGTAAAGCACCGTTTATACGTCTTTCAAGGGACCGACGTAAAACGGCGTATAAATGAAAAGACGTATAATTGAAAACAATTTTGATTATTTGAATGAATTGGGACTTGTCGAAAACGACGCATAAATGTAAAAGACGTATAAATGAGAGACGTATAAACGGTGCTTTACTGTATATTATTTAAAATATGTTTATGAAATAGTTTTCCTGGTTTCATCTTCAAAAATTCTACAGCATAAATTTTGGGGGAGGACCCCCAGACCTCCCTTTCTATTTTGAGCTACATCATTCACAATTTTAATATTAAGTTCGTCAAGTTGGAAATTCTTCCTACCCACTGAATTTACCAACAAGGAATTAAAAGTCTATATTGAGTTTATTACGTATCCAATCCAATAAGGGACTTCAAGGTTGATTTTAGACTATTTCTTAGGGGTCGATTTTCAAAAGAATTTCTTGGGGGAGGTACCACGATCCCCCCCCCGAAATTTTTAATTCTATGAAGTCATATTTTTCTTAAAAATTATGCGGTGGGCCGATTCAGACTTAAAATGCCAGGGCCGAAATTTATTCCCAGTCCGGCCCTGTTTATGCTGAAACTATCAATAACTGGGCAGTTCTTCCTATTTATATATATTCGTAAACAAAATAACTATCTTTATCTTACTTTAAAAAGCAAAAATATATCATACCTGCAATAAATATTTTCTTCATTGAATGGCTGATGTCTCGTCTGCTTTTGATCGGATCCATTTTTAAAATGTAGATTTTAGTAATTATTTCAAATATTTACAATCTAAAACTTTCTCAAATGGAAAACAAAGCTGTGTTTAACATCAAGAGTACCTCTGCTTTACTGTAAACTTCCTATATTTTTAAATGTAATTTATTAAAGAAATTTCTAACATTAACGCCTATGGGATTTGGGCACTGTTTGGAGCACCAGCACTGCGAAACGAAACTTTTTTCGCCGGATGTGACGTCATGTGAAAACTCCCTATACTTGATATAAATTTTCCTCTTCTCCTTCCTAGACAATTTGTAATGTAGTAGCTATATCGTGTTTTTTCCTTGAAAAAAATAAATTTTCATCAAGATTAAGGGTTAAAACAACGTTTCTCAACTCAACCGGGGTTCCGCAGAACCCTGGGGTTCCGCGACGGGCGTAGCCAGGGGGAGGCAGCTGCCCCCCCAAGTCCTGAGTAATTTACTTTTACTTTACTTTTAATTAAGTTAAACCCCAGTTTTTTAGGGTCGAATTTTCAAAATTTTTCTGGGGGAGGGCCCCCAGGCCCCCCTTTTGTATTAAAACATTTATTTTTCACACTTTTTTATAACAAGTTCATTAAAATCAAAATTCTACCTAAAAATGTTTGATTAAATTTGGGTTTAAGTGTACCAAAAAAAAGTTTGAAACTCTATTATTAGAGTTAAATTTCCAAACATCTTCTAGGGGCGGGCAGTCAGGCACCCCTTTAGTATTTAAACCTTTATTATTAACTTTTTTTGTAATAAGTTCATTAAAATCGAAATTCTACCTAAAAATGTATGTCCAAATTTGGGTTTACATGTTTGAAAACTTGTTCAAAGGTTTAAATTTCCAAATATTTTCTGCGGGTGGAAAGCCAGCCCCCCTTTAGTATTTAAACCTTTTTTATTCACACTTTTTTATAATAAGTTCATTAAAATCAAAATTTCTACCTAAAATTTTTTGTCCAAATTTGGGTTAAGTGTACCAAGCGGCCCTTTCTCACGGGGCTTTAAAATTGTTCTCCATAAACATAAAAAAAGCCGACCCTGCTTGCCCCCCCCCCTAAGTGGCAGGGGCGGATCCAGGATTTTGTTTTGGGGGGGGCACCACTGAAATCAGGGTTCGTACACACTTTGAGGAAAAAAATTCAAGGATTTTCAAGGACTTTTCCAGGCTACCAGATGAAAAATTCAAGGCTGACCGATATATGGTTCGCAACCATTTTTTAAGTATAGTACTTCTCTTTCATTTTGTACAGTTTTATCTTTTAAAGAGTTTAATAATAGCAAATTTTATACAAGTTCCCAGTTACAAAAAAGGGTTTGAATAAAAATTTAAAAGGGTTTGAAAGATATAGAAAATAATAAAAAAATTGTCAAGTAATTTTTAACTACATGAACTTATTATGACAGATTTAATCTCAAAAATAAAAACTACCATATATATTCAATAAAACTTTGAATAATTATCAATAGCCATTCTAATGCATTGAAAAAAAATGTGTGAATTGCAGATAATGAAAAATTAAAACTCTGACGAAAAAATTTTTAATCCAAGAAGTTCTATTTCAACCCCCCGAAAATTATTTTTATGTAAGATTTTGTTAAGATGACTTTTTTTCTGAAAAATTTTTAATCATGCCTAAATAATATAATTTGCCTTACAATTTTCATATACCCTATTATCTACACACCTTGTAATTTTTTGATATTAAAACTCAAAAGTTCAAACTATAAATTTCTCTATTTGTCTTCTTTCAAAAATAAGAAATTCCTTTCATAAACCTTTTAATTTCCATCTAAATATTGGTAACATATAAAATTACTATAATAAATGAACACTTTCTCCAAAAACAAGCATTTAAAGCCAAGGATTTTGACGCAAAGTAAGAAAAACGCGATCGCGAACCGATCGTCAAGTTGTTTTTCCTGCCCTAGTCCCCGCCGTCAAAATGCCAACTTTACAGGCAAACATTTGGAAACGTATGAAAATTCAAGGTTTTTGAATACCGGACCGTCATAGGATTTTCTGACTTTAATTATAAGTTGACACCCTGAAATCTTTTCAGCCTTTTAAAAATAAAATTCAAGGATTTTCCAGGACTAAAGTACGAAAATTTGCTTTTTCCAGGACATTCCAGGCCTTGAAAATTAAATTTGAAATTCCAGGACTTTCAAGGTTTTCAAGGCCCCGTACGAACCCTGTGAAATTTTAGTCTTACCTGGGACACGGCATAAAACAAGAATTTTTCTTCAGGGGGGGTTGACTCAACGTTAATTCTAAGGTACCCCAAACGAGTACAGATATGTGTTAACTTTTTTTAATCACTAAAAAGTAACACTGGTTCGGGATCACCTCAGAAATTTTATGAAAATTTGTCTCTAAAAGTAGTGTTTTAACTCAATATTTTGAGAACCTTTGGGTTACATCGAAAGAGAACAGCTCCTTTTAATCCACAAAATTTTGAAGGATCGAAATTATAAATAGACGTCAAAATTGCTTGGAGGGTTGGGGGTCTTCCCCCAGAATTTTTTAAATTATTTTTATTAATTTGAAATTCTTTGGAAAACACCCGAAGAGGACCGCTTCTAGAAAGTGGCAGATTTTTCAAAGGAAAAACAATGTTAAAAGACGTCAAGTTTTGGAGGGGGTTTGGGGGTTTTCTCCCGAGAAAATTTTTGAAAGTTGACTCTAAAAAGTGCTGTCTTAACTCGAAACAATCGTAAATTCAAGTGGGGTAAACGAGTTCAAGGGGAAAATTGACAGATACTGGGATTCTGGTAGTTTGGGTTAAAAAGACTGGACCAACCTTGCTGGGCTTACGCCTGTAGTTGGTCGACTTAATTTGTATTTGTATTTGTATTTTGAGACTCTTCAGGTTGCTCCTTGTAAGTTGTAGAATTCTTAAAAAATAAAACAATCTGATGTCAAAATTACGGACTTGGGGATTGAACTCCTAAAAACTTTCGGATACGGCCCTGACCTATAAAAAGCTGATACTCTCAAAAACTGTTATGTATTCTTATTTTTCACAATAAATGTTTTAAATTTTACTTTGAAAAATGATATTTACTAATAATAAATATACAACATTATTTTCACAGTATTTAAAAGACACTGGTAGAAACAAGAAAATTGGTTAATATTTTCGCACGGGACATATTGGAGGATTTTGAATAACTTAAAATAAGGTAAAAAAATATTTAAAAACACAGTATTTTGATGAAATAAACCTGAAAAGTTTAACTTATGTGTCCATTTTTGAATCTAAAACCATTTTTTTAGAAAAAAAATATTTTTTCTGTTTTAAAACAATAAGGTAATGGCCATATACTGACAGACCTATGGTGCAAGAAATAGAGAAAGTGTTGTGCTACGTGTAGAGAAAACTTACCTTAAAAAACTTAAAAGAATCGCATTAAGGCGTGATAAAAAATGACTAATTTATTAGATTCCTAACATGAAACAACTTGTAATTCAAAATAAATAGCCTTTCAAGTCCTTTAGTGCTTATAACTTTTCAGTAAACGTATCATGAACAAGTGTCTTTTAGTACTTGGCGGCCTTCATTTTCAGAGTCAGTTTAACTGTGAGCATTAAATTTTAAATGATAATTTAAGACAGAGGAAATTCTAAACCTGTGGTTCTCAAACTTTTTAAGGCTACCATCCCCCTATTGTGCGTAAAACTTTCCAACGCCATTCCCCAATAAAAAAATATAGAATTTAGGGTATAGGGTAGGGCGAATAGTTAATATGAAAAGTAATTTTAAGTAGAGTAAACCCGATATGTAAAAGTAGCTGAAGTTAGCTAGTCCCTCAACTCCTTTCCAATAGACTTATGCAGCCCACTTACGGGATCACCTGCGGTTTGAATATGACTATCTCTCTAGAGAACTCTCTAGAAAGGGGGGGTCTGGGGGTCACCCCCAGAAAATTTTTGATTTTAAGCCCTAAAAAAGTGCCAAATATGCCTTTTTATGCAGTGTATTTTTTAGTCCTCTGGGGGGGCACGTGCCCCCCCTGGATCCGCTACTGCTAAGTGGAACCCTGGCTACGCCCATGTTCTGCGAGGCTTCCTCAAGGGTTCTGCGAGGGATCCGGAAATCTTTTTTTTTCTGGTTTACATTTTAGAATAACCCTAATTAAATAAGGCATCAGCCAGCCGAATGTGAGCAAATGTTTTTCCCTTGAACATTTTCTTCTGTAGCCCTTGGGTGTTCTACGAAGAGTTTGAAAAGAAGATTAACACTAGTTTGAAGGGGAATTTCAAATAAATATCTGAGGAAGGACCCCTGCCCCCTTGAAAATTTGGCACTAATTATATTTCCCCCTTTGAAAATTCTGTGTTTTACAAGGAAATGTTCTTTTCCGATGTAACACAAATGGTCTTAAAATACACTGATACTCCTACTTAAGTGGCAAATTTCGAAAAAATTCTAGGAAGAACTCCTAAACTTCTATCTAAAATTTTGACGTCTTTTATAGAGCGTTTTTCCCTTGAACATTCTGCTGTCTCAAGAATATTTGTGTTCAACAAAAAGTTTGAAAAACGAGATAAAATACTAGTTTAATGGGTAATTTTCAAAATAAATTCTGAGGGAGGACGAAATAGCAAGACAAAATATTGTTGCATGGCAGTGGCGTATATAAGGGAGGCCAAAGGGGCCCTGCCCTCCCCCAAAATTCGGACTAGGAAATTGAAACACGTTAAAACTGATATTTAGGGTCAATTTATCAAAAATTTTCTGGGGGAGGGCCCCCTAATCCCCTACTTTAGTACATGAAATTGTATTATTTTCAATTTCCTATAATTACTTTCATGAAAATTGAAATCCTACCTAAAAATGGATGTCCAAGATTTGGACTAAATGTACCAAAAACGAGTTTAAACCTAGTTTTTAGGGCCAAATTTCAAAATATTTTCTGGGGGAGTACCCCCAACCCCCCTTCCTACTCGGAACTTTATCAATCACAATTTTTACTATAATAAGTTCTCATGGATGCAAATTTCACATAAAAATGCATTAAAAAGCTACGTTAAACCTATTATAAATATACTTTTGAGGTGTTGAATAATTATCTTGGGCCCCTCCGGAAATTAATTTCTATATACTCCACTGTTGTATGGATGTTAGGATTCCCCAGAACTTGGAGATTTCAAAAGGGTTCCGTGAGAGTAAAAAGGTTGAGAAATGCTGGGTTAAAATACCGAAAAGAACAATGTGCAAACAGCAAAAGCTGAGAATGAGAGCTGTTTTGAATTGACTTGCACCAACTCATCTAAAAAAAATCTCAGCATCTTCTCCCATTGCACCCAACAAGAGATGATCTGGAAATAGGGCCGGATGCAACTCGCCTCGGCTACGTTTTGTAACGATTCAAGGAACCGTAGAATAGAAACGTTCTCAGGAACCGTATTTCGTCACGTTTTAAAACGCCTGCTCCTGACCAGGCATTATACAACGATCGGGGCGGGACTTCCGAACGTTCTGTGCACGCGCACAAAGTGCGGAAGGCACGGGCCACTCAGAATCGCAGCTGACTATGGGCTGGGGCGAAGATTTCCTATCTTGAAAAGTATGTACCGGTTTGAACGTCGCAGAACGTAGTTGCATCCGGCTGCTAGTGTATACATATTTATGAGGGTCAAAGTATTGTCTGTCTGTCCTGGCGGTGATGGTAAACCCAAACAGGGAAGGCCATTCTCTCCCTGGGGTTGGATAGGTTGGGGAGAGCGCCAAACTGGTTACTTCTTGCCAAGAACTACTCCACCTCCCTTCCGTCTCCTTCAAAGGAGTGCTTAAGGAGCCAAGCCAGCTACCCGGATTTCCCACACCCCTACTGGAACTTGGATTTCCCCGTTTCCCACCGCCAAGCGAGGACAGACAAACAATAGCTTTCTCTGCAATTTATTTATATGTTTAATAACATCTCTCCTGCCTCAAATGCATCTCTTAAAAAATAGCTTCTCAATCCATACTTCTAAACCTTTCAAGCACTTCTCAGAAGGCAGGAAGAGAGGGGACCTTAACTTTGTGTTATGTAAGAAAAGGTTGGTGGGTAATTTCATTATATAGTACATAGAAGGTTTAACGTTGAAAGGTTCCATGATTTTAAAAGTGAAAGTATCGATTTCAATGGTGTAGTTATTTTGACCCGAATATGAATATGTTTGTCCGGGCTCAGAACACGGATGTTCTTGAAACATTCTCTCTTAACTGCATCATTGCTTCAAATTTCACAAAGCTTAATGCTTATTTAATTAGATCAATAAATGTCCAATTGTACAATAAGTCAAAAAATGTCAATAAAAAGAGCTTGGTAATATTAAGCGTTTTAATAGAATTGAGCCGACATTTATTCCCTTTAATATTTTGTAAAAATATTTTAGATACCTTACATTTAAAGTACTATCCTATTTGTTTAACACTACGCGTTTGATAAAATTTCAGAACTTTAGGATTAGCCAGATGCAAATGTCGCTAATTGAACTTTATTAGCAGCCATTTCACAAATTATACATCAAATTGGAACAAAGATTTATGCAACACTTGCAGTTTAGAAAATATGAAATCCATTAAAATTTCTAATTTTAATGGATTTCATATTTTGAAAACTGATTTATTACAGGCTGTTTATCCTAAAATATCCATTATCTAAATAATATCATATGACACTTGCACCTGGATAATCCTAAAATATCCATTACACTAAATAACATAAAAGAAATTTCGTCACAACTTCAATAAGTCTACGAAGCGCCATGTTTACCTACAGCTCATATTGTGATGACACACAACCATATAGATCAAACTATTAATATCTTGGATCCTAAGATAATATTTAGTAGATTTATTTTAGGATCTAATAATGATTATATTAATAGTTAAATCTCTATGGTTGTCAGTAATCATTTGAGCTGTGGGTAAACATGGTGGCTGGGCTGGTACTCTTACCAAAGATGAGACGAAATTTTTAGCAGTGTGTAGATCATAGAAAAGTACCAAGCAATCTTGTTAAAATCAATACACTACTTGATTAATGAAATAATAAGGTAAATAAGATTTTAGTTGAATGTTTTATTTGTTTACCAATCATTCGATAGAAAAATTCTGATAACCTAAGAGACGTTTAACATTCAAAGTCGAAGTCATAATATGGGGAATCAAATACGTGTATTCTGACATAACCATCTTCACCGCCACTGCTGTAACTCTTGCCATCAGGATGGAACGCAACACTGTTGATAGGGCCGAAATGGTCCTTAACACGAGCAAATTCTTCCTCGAATACCAAATGGAAAAATCGGGCATCGAATTTCCCAACACGAGCAGACGTAGTTGTTACATCCATAGCTTCCTGACCTCCACCTACAACAACATGATCTCTGATCGGAGAAATAGCAGCGGAATTGACAGGACGCTCCGTTTTATAAACTTTGAGCAAGTCCATGGTTTTCACATCAAACAATTTAGCAGTGTGATCTTTCGATGCAGTGATGAACATGGTTTGATCCTTGTAATACTGGATGTCGTTGATGACATCTCTGTGATCTTGCTTGGTGGCGAACTTTTGAAGGGACTTGACGTCATACTTGGCGAGCATGCCATTATCTTGACCAGTGAGCAGGAACTCATCTAATGGTCCCCACACAGCGCTGGTCACTTTTGATCCAGGGACTGGAATGGAGAATACGTGACCGTCGCCGGACATCTGGGAAGGATCTCGGGTGTCAACAACTTTGATCTCACATTGCTTTCCCATAGACTTGTCGGTAGAATACATCAACAGCTTACCGGAGTAGGAGAAGCCGCAGGTACGGACAGACGTGTCGGTGTCGATCATCGTGAGGCATTTTCCAGTCTCGCAATCCCAGAAGCCACATTTAGCATCTGCAGCCCCAGTTACGACTTTCGTGGAATCCCAATTCACATCGATGCACCATACTGCACCGTTGTGCCCGTCAAAGGTTCCGAGTCTCTCACCATTGATAGCAAACCATACGTTCGGTGTCGGATCCTTGGAACAAGAAAACAGGAGGTCACCTTCTCTATTGTACTTTATTTGCGTTATGGCACGCTCGTGCCCGTGCAACATAAGCGGACGCATCTTCTATCCAGTGTATGTTTGCAGAGAACTTTATAATTAATAAAAATAGTATTTGTAAAACGTGTTATGATTTTGAGTAAAATCGTCCACCATTTGTATTGACTATTGAAAGTGAATGGTCACAGTTAAATTTTGTGCCTCCCAAATGCATAAAATAACTATAAAAATACAGAAAAGGAATTATTCTTTCACCATTAAAACATTTAATAATAATAGTTTGAAGTTTTTTTAATCATATAAATGATCTGGATTCGTTATTCGTCTATTTTGCTTGTAAACTAGAATCTAACATAAATGACACCACTTAACAAACTACACCTATGTACCAAAACGCCACCTGTGGAAAGAATCTGTACTTTTTTTCGTTTGGTGGCTGGAACCAGAGCCACTGAGCTATAAATAATGTTTGGCAAAACTGGTCAAAAAGTAGTTAACTACCAACTAGTCTGTTGTTTTTTTGTAATTTGACCCTAGAAAGTAGTTTTGTGACCCTTTTTGGACATTGGGGACCGTTAGATTGCATATTCGAGGTTTGTATCTCCTTGTATAATCTTCAGAATTTTCAAGACAAAAAGGAACAAAGTAGACGTAATAATTTTGGAATGGGGGTCAACTCTCTAACTCCCCTTGGATACGGCCATGGGGGGAGCTCTCATTTTTTTAAATTTTGAAACAGTGCTGACGAATATAGAAATTTATTTCGGGAGGGGCAAGAAAATATTTTTCAGTCCCTTTATTCATCCAGATTAATAGGTTTAATGTAGCCTTTCAACACATTTTGGGTAGAATTTGCGTCCAAGAGAACTTAATATATTAAAAGTTTCGAATAATAAAGGTGTAAGTTTTAAAGGGGTGTCTGGGGGTCCTCCCCCATAAAATGTTTGGAAATTTGACCCTAAGACTGTTTTGTGGTACACGCAAACTAAAATTTGGGCATATATTTTAAGGTAGGATTTTGATTTAAATAAAGTTATTATAAAAAGTGCGAATAATAAAAGTTTACATACTAAAGGGGGACCTGGGGGCCCTCCCTCAGAAAATTTTTAAAAAATTTGACCCTGAAAAACTGGGTTTCAACTTGGCTAATAAAAGTAAAGTACAGTAGAACCCCGATTATCCGCGAGCGGATGATCCGCGGTGCGGATTATCCGCGAGTGGCACGAACAATTTTTTTTAATGATGAGAGCAAATTTTAGATGATATTAGAGATTTTAGATGTAGAGAAAAGGTTTCTACTGTACTGTACAAATTTTAAAAGTTTTACATATCATGTTTTTTGTACAGTAAAACATAGTTTTAATGGTGAAATTTTTTTTCGTGGTTTCACCTCATTTTAAGTCTTTAAGGCCCTTTTCCATGACGCTTTTTTTCTGCGCTGAAAATCGGCACGCGGATTATGTTGGCGAGACTTTGGTTGACAAAGTTATTCCCTTTGCCGATTTTCATGCTGCCATCTATCAAAAATGTCACAAGTAATTATACACTGATAGTACAACTTTTTACAGGCACTAGATGCCCATTACTTTCGTAATATATTAATGTCTGAGGACTTATTTTGTTAATAAATAGCTGTTTTAGATTTTTTGGAACTATTAAATGGGCCGCAAAAAGTGTAATTGCAATCGGAACCTGGTGGCGAATAGAAATATCTAGTTTAAAATATATCGGGTTCTCCTTTCCATCTCATTCTCGTCTGGATTCCCATTCGTGTTAAAGTTTCTGAATAAGGCCCTAAAACTATTTTAGTACAAAATCTTTAAAGTAATTGGTTTTAAAGTAATAAAAAACGCTTTTCAAGATCGCGAGTGAGTGATCATGCTGCCATCTGTCAAAAGCGTCACAAGTAATTTTACACTGATAGTAAAAATTTTACAGGCAATAGATGTCCATTACTTTCGTAATATATTAATGTCTGAGGACTTATTATCGTGATAAATAACTGTTTTAGATTTTTTGGAACTATTAAAAGTGTAATAGCAATCGGAATGCGCTTCAAAACTATCAGATCCAATATGGATGACGCTGAAAGTCTTTCAGCGCCGAGAAAAAGTCCATCCATGCCGGGCTGAAAACCAGCTTCGGCGCGCTGGTTGAATACGCCTAGCCATTGGTCCGTAGGACTCACGTGACCACTAAAAAGAGTCAACCAAATCCGCGCGTGTTCGGCGTTCGGTATGGCGATTTTTTCTCGCGCCAAGAGGTCGCCACGCCGAAAACACGCGTATTGGGCGCTGAAAATAAGTCGCATGGAAAAGCAGCTTTATTCGGATTATCCGCGATTTTCATTATCCGCGGTACCCTTGCGCCACCCAATTCCGCGGATAATCGGGGCTCTACTGTAAGTAATAAGTTTAAGTAAAATACTCGGGACTTGGGGGGAAGCAGCTACCCCCTGTCTTCCCCTGCTTAATTATATTTTTTCTGTCAAGTGAGCTACAGATTTTTCTGTTGCCTCACAGTAATTTCCTGCTTATGCGCATGCGTGTGGACTTATTTTTAGATGTTTTTTTTTTGAAATTTTAATAAATAAATAACCGGGGATAGAACCCACGACCTACCGCATGGTAAGCACGCACGCTACCTCTGCTCCAACGAGGACTCAGTAATACGTTGCCAATAGTTGTATTGCTTTTCGCTGCAGAAAGTTTCTGTTTAAGTACAGATAAGCTAAAAAACTAGAAAAAACCTGTTTTTTTACATAAAATAAATAGAAGTGCGGTGGGAATGTTACTAGACAGAATATCTCTGTAAACATAAAGTCATTGTTATTAAAACTTTCGGTTTTTCTACAGTTTTTTTTACAGTGTAGGAGGTGGGCCACTTCTGTGTATGAGAAGTAATTAGATTTTTTTACAATGATGATTAATTAAGAAGTTGTTAAAAAATTTGGTGATTTTCATTTGTGCAACAATTTAACAACTAAACATTTTTTTTAAATATTAAAAAAAAGCCTCCAGGGGTAGGATAGCACCTTAAATAGAATGCCCATGCCGATATTATTAAAAACTAGAAACCAAAATGAGCTGCCGGGACCAAACGTCCTGTTCGGTCAAAAGTCCTGTCAAACATCCCGTTCGGTCAAAAATCCTGTCAAACATCCCATTCAGTCTTCGAGCAAGTAGTCTTTCGGTCCGGTGGCGATCGGGAAAGAGGCCTTTCGGTCTGATGGATTTCGGTCTAACGAGACACACCCTGCAAAATTACCCTCCCCTTCCCTTGGAGCCGTGCTGGATCAGCACCTGTGGTAGCAACTGAACATAGTGGTTAGTTAAGGAAGGCTTATTTTTTTTCTGGAAAAAATGGAATTTGGTGATATTTTTAAGTAATAATTTTAGTCAGGGCTCGATTTCAGCCGGAACGGTCCGGAACGCCGTTCCGGAACCTCTTTTTTCGGAAAAAAGACTTCTACTTCAGGGATCTCCTAACTACGGCCCGCTAGACCCATTCATCAGGCCAGCGGACACCTCTCTATGTACGAAAAAAAAAAGTCGTAAAATGAATTAAAACCCTGTTTTTACTCTCAAATTTCCAAAATTTTTCGGGAGGAGAAACCTCAGACCCCCTTTTTGTACTTATACTCTGTTCATTTAGAATAGGCGCCTGAGACGAAATGTATTAGAAGCAGTTTTACTATTGTAATTATCTTAGAAAAATTTTCTTTTGCAATGACAAGGCAGCCTAAACAGAAGTAGTTAAAATACTGTAAAAAAATCGGTCACTGAAGTTGCGTGATGAGCGTTATTAGGCGTTTTTGAGTGCTTTTGATCCTGTTTCAGGCGCCAATTCTAAATGAACAGAGTATAGAACTCAACTTATCAGATTTTTTTCAGATTAAGTTCATAACAGTAAGAATCCTACCAAAAAAATATAAAAAAGGCATATTTCATATTTAAAAAAATATTTTTAATGCATTTTTATCTTTTTTACAAATAACAATACTTGTGATTTAATTGTCCCTGTTGGAAAAAAAAGTATAACCCACTGTAAAAGAACCACTGTAAAAGAAGGTGTATATAAAGAGTTCATCGTCTTATACAATTAATAATTAAGTTAGAATGAATTTGAATTTATTTTATAAATTTAAATTTGAAAATAAATTGGTGAATGATTTGGAATGGTTGAATAATTTGAAAATTTGGTATTAAAAAGTATTCGCTTTTTCCGTTTTGATAACCAATAATTTTACCGTTCCGGTACCTCTTTTTTTAGAAATCGAGCCCTGATTTTAGTCATACCTTCTAATACCAAATTTTGAGATAAAAAAGCTAAAATTTAGTATTACTGAATTAAATTAGCTTTTACAACTCTGCTCTCTTTCGTGTGCAAGATATCGTTATTCTAGTTTCTTACCTAAACATTGTAAAAACTTTTTAAATAATAATAAATAATACTATATGAAATTTACTATACAAATACCATATAGTATAGATAATAATAATAATAATAATAATAATAATAATAATAATAATAATAATAATAATAATAATAATAATAATAATAATAATAATAATAATAATAATAATAATAATAATAATAATAATAATAATAATAATAATAATAATAATAATAATAATAATAATAATAATAATAATAATAATAATAATAATAATAATAATAATAATAATAATAATAATAATAATAATAATAATAATAATAATAATAATAATAATAATAATAATAATAATAATAATAATAATAATAATAATAATAATAATAATAATAATAATAATAATAATAATAATAATAATAATAATAATAATAATAATAATAATAATAATAATAATGTAGATAAGAATGGTTTAAGGTCACATGAATTTTTCTAAGAAAAAAAAACCCTACATGACAAATATTAAAAATTTGTCAGTATCGTAATATACAAGAAATTTTGATACATTTTTTTAAATAACCTTTTTAAATTCGTCCCAGTCTTCAATGAAATATCTAATACGAATCATTCTAATGGAATGATCGCTGAAAGAGTGTTGTTGTTACTGATCTTGGTTGTTGTTGCCCTTGGCCAAGATCAAGAGCAACTAAACCAATAGTCCAAGGGACCGTCACAAAATTAAATTAAAAACCTCAAACAAAAATAACACCATTCATTTTTGTAAAGAAATCCTTCATTTCAGGTGCGATGGATGGTTGGCAATATTTATTGAAATTTTTGACTTCATTTGGGCTCATTTTTGGTATTATTTGCCACGTTAATAAGGGTTATACACATACAGGGTGTTTCAAAATTGCGTTGCACGGCTTTTATTCGGAACCAACGCCTCCTAGGGTCATGGAAGTAAGATCTACCCATAGGTAAGTGACCCTAGAAAATCCATTGAGAGGACTTACAGCGCCCCTAGCGGCGAAATTAAAAAGTTAAAAAAATTAATTTTAGTCCACTGAAAATAGAGTTGAACCTCAGACACATTGCAATAAAAGGTTTCTCAACGGTTTTCACTTAGGAATGACCTCAATAATGACATACTAAAAATCGGCCAAAATCGGCCGGGGGGAAGTTTAATTTTTTTTAAATTTTTAAAAAATGGCCGAAAAAAAATTAAAAAAAACCCAAAACAATAATATAGACATGTGATACATGTTTATAGGTTATTTTTGAGTTTTAAAACCGAATATTGCCTTTAGTTTTGAAAAAAAAATTGAAATTTCAATTTTTAAAATTAATTTGAAAAATGAACTAATGAAAAAATTAAAACCCCCCTAAAAACCTAACCAAATCATCAAAAGAGATAAATCATACGGTTTTCATTTAGAAATGACCTAAATATTAACATACTAAAAGTAAAAAATTTTACGAGTTAAAGAAGTTAAATTTTTTTTTCAAATTTCCATTTTTTTTTGCAAAAAATGCTTTTTTTTTCAAATTCGTGCCAAAAACTTTAGAGGCTTTTGAAAAGGTCATTTTTCGGTGGATATTGTCCACAGATAGTTATATAATGGAAAACCGAGGGAATTGACCCTCAATGAATTAGTTAATTATTTTAAATTCTGATGTAAATATGCCAAAGTATTACCTTTTTTCAATTTTTACAACATTTTACCAATTTCAAAATTTTAAATAAAATAATTAACTAATTCATTGAGGGTCAATTCCACCGGTTTTCCATTATATAACTATCTGTGGACAATATCCACTGAAAAATGACCTTTTCAAAAGCCTCAAAAGTTTGGGGCACGAATTTAAAAAAAAATGCATTTTTCGCAAAAAAAAGTTGAAATTTAAAAAAAAATTTAACTTCTTTAACTCGTAAAATTTTTTACTTTTAGTATGTTAATATTTAGGTCATTTCTAAATGAAAACCGTTTGATTTATCTCTTTTGATGATTTGGTTTGGTTTTTAGGGGGTTTTTAATTTTTTCATATAGTTCATTTTTCAAATTAATTTTAAAAATTGAAATTTCAATTTATTTTCAAAACTAAAGGCAATATTCGGTTTTAAAACTCAAAAATAACCTATAAACATGAATCACATGTCTATATTATTGTTTTGGGTTTTTTTAAAATTTTTTTCGACCATTTTTTAAAAATTTAAAAAAAATTAAACTTCCCCCCGGCCGATTTTGGCCGATTTTTAGTATGTTATTATTGAGGTCATTCCTAAGTGAAAACCGTTGAGAAACCTTTTATTGCAATTTGTCCGAGGTTCGGCCCTTTTTTTTCGCTATTTTCAGTGGACTATTTAAAAACTAAAGGAGATAGAGCAAAAACTTCAATGATAGTATTGTTGCCAACGTCAAGAAGAACTCACTGAAAAAAAATTGATCAAAATATCTTGAATATTCGCAGAGATATTAGCATGTGAAAATAGCACTTTTTCAAGGGTCAAAAAATAAAAAGTTCGCATATTTGCAAATTTTTTTGATTTTTTTATTAAATTTTGTGTTCTTTCAACTAAAAAAACACAAAACTACACAATAACACTGAAAAATTTGGAAATATGCGAACTTTTTATTTTTTGACCCTTGAAAAAGTGCTATTTTCACATGCTAATATCTCCGCGAATATTCAAGATATTTTGATCAATTTTTTTTCAGTGAGTTCTTCTTGACGTTGGCAACAATACTCTCATTGAGGTTTTTGCTCTATCTCTTTTAGTTTTTAAATTAATTTTTTTAACTTTTTAATTTCGCCACTAGGGGCGCTGTAAGTCATCTCAATGGATTCTTCAGGACCACTTACCTAGGGCAGGGGTCGGCAACCTGCGGCTCGCGAGCCGCATGCGGCTCTTTCGATGTAAAGTTGCGGCTCTCCAGTTTCATACGAAAAAATTAATAATTTACAAATCAAAACTTTTAAAAAATCAGAAAATATATTTTTAAGTTCTCAAGATGAGTCAAAATCAAAAATACTTTTAAGGATAAGAATTCCATATAATTTCTGGGTGAGAACTCCTTAACACTCCTAAAAATTTTGGAATGTGTGCTGATTTTCCTTGAAAATTCTGTGACTTATAAGGAGTGATCCTTATTTGGTCGTTATAGAAGTTCTAAAAACTAATTAAAACGCTATTTTTAGAGACAAATTTCCAAAAATTTTCTGAAGTGGGATCCACACCCCCTCGCAAGTTTGCTGTTTATTATAACAATACTATTTTTCCTTGAAATTCTGTCACTTAAATAATGAGAGGTGCTCTTAGGGTGCAATCGAAAAAGGCAAAATTGAGCTAAAACGCGATTCTAAAAGGGAAATTTCCAAAATTTTCTCTGCGGAAGGACCCCCAGACCCTCTTTTTCCAGGAATTCACATCGTTTATACAAAATTTCGAAATTAAATTCACTAAAATTAATTTACAATGTGTACGTAAGTCATCTAAAATTGATGTAAAAAAGTACCCTACCCGAAAGGAGGAAATAGTGATTGTAGTTCATGAGTATTTTTATGCAACAGAAAAAATGTTTGGTTAAAATGCTCCCCATCTAAAATCACCCTTCCCTACCTAAAATGAAATTTATACTAAGCATATACTATTACATTGAAGCAAACAAATTAGGGGCTCTTTAAAAACTGGGAAATTTCGTAAACTGTTATTTTTGGCTCTTCCCTTTCAAAAGGTTGCCGACCCCTGACCTAGGGGTAGACCTTACTTTCATGACCGTAGGAGGCGTTGGTTCCGAATAAAAGCCGAGCAACGCAATTTTGAAACACCCTGTATATTAGGGTGGAGCGAAAAAACTTTTTTTTCGAAATTTAAAAAGATACCTATAGCAAAAATGGTCTTATGTAATAAGATGAAAAACCGCGCAAAAATTTTTGAAATCGGTTAATATCTCAGTTCGCGCATTGAGCTCAAAGTTTATAAAAATGCTTAAATATGAACATTTTCCGAAATTTTTAAGATAATATTTAAATAAAATTTATAGAAATATTCTCGCTTGTAACCTCTTTATAAAAGCTCAAAAAAGTAAAAAAAAATAAATTTAATGTTTATTTTTACAATACTAGGGAGCTACCGCCCCCTGCTCGCTATCGCTCGCCAACCCCCGTTAACTGCTGACGCAGGGCCTTTCGGATCGCTTCGCAATCCCCACAAAACCCTGCTCACTAAAATTATTTATTTATAAAACATTCGTTATAACAATTAGTAGAAAAAACGGCGCAAGTTTAGAACTGCTGATGGTTGGCGAGTTTTGGCTATTTGGCGCCATATTTAGAAGCCACTTAATTCATTTAACATTAGTTGGGGTTACTATATATTGATTTTTATCGCTAAAAACTTGGCGCATCAGCAGTTCTAAACTTGCGCCGAAAAAGAAAAAACGTCAACCAACTTTCCAGAAGCACACTCTCTTAAAAGTTAGAATATTTATTGGTTAAATTATCAATAATTTAATCAACACGTTTTCCTTCAAAATATCCATCAAGTCTGCTTGTGCTATTGTTATTCAATATTTACAAAAACGTTCAGCAATGAATCTGTTAAATTTAATATAGTACCTAGTAACTCGTCAAAATATCTAGTGTTTTATCATTCAAGTTTTAGTTTTGAAACAGACTTTTTAAACAATACGATTTAAGCTATTAAAAATATTAAGAGACAAAATCTACATTGCACTCAATGTTTACAAACAATTAATTTTGGTGTGTGAAATTCTATTCACCAAATTCCTAAATAAACAAACAACCAACGGAAGTGACGTCACCAGGTAACTCAATCTTCCGGTTTGTCTGATATTTACATTGAACAACATTACACTACGGCGCGTTTGTTTTTTTATAATTTTTCTTTTCTTATTTTAAAGCGTAATTTAAATGAGAAACTCAAAATATGAGTTCTCCATACTTCCGATCATTATCTGAAAATTGTAAAAAGAGATATCTTGATAAGTTATCTGTGAATGGGATTGATTTACCACACATTTCCTATTCCTATTCACAGCATGGGAAAATGCTTATTTTTGGTGATTTTTATTTAAATAAGAGCCAAAGAAACTTTTAAAACAGTTTATACTGGACACAATTACGAACATGTTTATAGGTTATCAAGTGTTTTGAATTAGAAACATAATTTTAACTCAATAATAACCGATCAAAAATATGAACCTTGAGGTCTACAACGATGTGCTTCAATCTCTCCTCTTATTGATTTTAATTACTAACTTGTTTAAATGTAATTAAAACAGCTGCTGATACAAAGAAGACAAAATATTGAGCAAATATTCAATCATGAAAACTTTTCAGAACATTCTTGTTGTGATAAAATTAATATCGCTGTTCTGCTATGTCAAACTTGAATATCCATTGTATCAAAGCAGTTTATTTATTTAGAAACTGAATTTTTATTGTCTTAAAAATATAAAGTACATAAAAATATGGAAAACAACGGGCTAAAATCTAAGAACTAATTAATTTAATTTAATTATGGATTTATTCAAAATTTTAGTGCATTTACCTTTAATGATCCTACTACATTCCAGTCAGCTTGTTTATTTTTATTTGAGATTCAGAAATAGTATTCTTAAAATCGTCTGTCACTTTAATTATCTTTTTAAATATTTTTATGCGTATTTTTTTTAAATAAGTGGGTGATTGTATTCATAAGTTTTAAAACAAAATAATGAATTTCAATAATATCGGACACAATTAATCCTGATGTATCTACGATCTGTTGCAATGGCGTTGATTGTATTAACTGAGATTTTCGTCCAATGGATCGGGTAAATCAATCGTCCCATTCACAGATAACTTATCAAGATATCTCTTTTTACAATTTTCAGATAATGATCGGAAGTATGGAGAACTCATATTTTGAGTTTCTCCTTTAAATTACGCTTTAAAATAAGAAAAGAAAAATTATAAAAAACCAAACGCGTCGTAGTGTAATGTTGTTCAATGTAAATATCAGACAAACCGGAAGGTTGAGTTACCTGGTGACGTCACTTCCGTTGGTTGTTTGTTTATTTAGGAATTTCGTGAATACTTGAATAGTAGATCTGTGAGTTTCTGGAAAACTCTTATCAGTCTTTTAAAAATATTTTATTTAGAAAGTACATATTTTGAAGCGCATTTTTAAAGCGTGAAAGGAATTATTTTCATCATTAATGAATAGCGTCGGTTGGTCATTGTGATTGGAGGTATAATAAATTGTACGACAGTTTCTTGCTGTTAACTGCAACCTTATCCGTAATCCAGAAAAATGGAAATATCTTAGAATTGAGAATTTTTTTAGAAATTCTAAAGGCACTTTGCACATCCTCAAAAGAATCCGAACAGTTTGATACCAAAAACATGTTATACGGATCAGTAATTAAAAAGCCTTTCTCTGGAAACCATTTACAAAAACTTTTTTTAGAATAGAGAGATTTGGGTGCGCAATTTTGCTTGAAAAATGCGAAATTTTCAAATAATTGGTAAGTTTGTTTCATTGTGCAGCACTTCACCCATTTTGTTAGTTTCATCCTAAAAATAATTATGGAATTACTTTACATTCGAAAATCATCTTAATCTTACAATCGAAAACCATCACCATCATCAAAATCCCATTATCAGATGAGAGTTAAATTGAACGGCAACTGCATTAAATAGTAGTAGATATGGTATCTTAGATAGAGCAACGGCTGCAATAGCATCTAGTGTCTTACAAGATATAGGAGTGATTACAGACGTAGATTCTTCCCATTTAATTGACAGATCCAAAATAAGAAGGGGAAAGAAGCATATTGGAAGTGTTTTAAAGTTTTCAGAAAATATGGAAATAAATGAACTTAATTTTGACGGGCGAAAAGATAGTACCCTATGCTTAGAAAAAGTAAATAATAAACAATACCGTAGAAAAGTTAAAGAGGATCACTATTCTCTAATTCAGTGGTGCCCAACCTTCAGTGGTGCCAATCTAAACACGGAGAAACATAACATACTCGTTGTCAATGAGAAGTTTGCATCATCTGTTTCGAGGATACTAGTTCTTGTAAATTCGGCTCCAAATTTGTAACACTTATCCTTAAAACTGAATTAAGATGATTATCTGTTTCGTCTCTTGATATTGTGTTCTTTAAACCCTGCCACAGTCTCCTTACATGTAAGACAGCGGTTTATTTTCACGCTAAATGAAGAAATATGAATTTGTCCACTTTTGTTGAAAGTTTCGTCATTTTGAGTGAATCTTCAAATTTTTACGATCGGACATCTTTTCGAAGTTTGTTTCTAAAAAGATCCTTATAAACGGAATTCAAATGGCTAATTGATACTGATAAATATTTATCCAATGGCAAATTCCCCGTAGCTATAGAAAAAAACAAAACAGAGAAGTAAAAATCACCGGATGTTGAAGAATTCCTTTTTTATCATCTTTTTTTTAGAAGGAAGTGCCATATTGTCTCACATTATGTCCTGGTTTTCTTGGAAGATTTCTGAAAGTGGTTTTTGTTTTTAAGATTTAACGAGTCCGCGGGCCACAGGGAACAGCCTGGCGGGCCACATTTGGCCCGCGGGCCGTAGGTTGGGCACCACTGCTCTAATTCAAGAGCCAGGATACTCTTATATTGGTCATGTGTCACCCCCCACTGCTTCATCACACTACATAGCACGTAGTATTATTTCTTATCTTATTGAAAAAGAAATTTCGCTGGAAAAAATCATGTAATAGGATGTGATGGCACTGTTACGAACACCGGTTGGAAAAATGGGGCTGGCTATTCGTCAGTTAGAACTGCAAGTAGGGAGACCTCTGCAATGGATCATTTGTCTACTACATTTTAATGAACTTCCTTTTCGCCATATGTTTTATTATTTGGATAGAGTTACCACAGGGCCCAAATCTTTTTCGGACCCATTGGAAAACAGCTCAATGATTTCGAAAAGCTCTCTATAGTCAAGTATGAATCCATTGACTGTTTCATTCCCGAAATAGACCGAAACATGTTGAGTAAAGACCAACAGTATTTATTAGACATATGCAAAGCTATAAAGTCAGGGGATTGTCCCGAAGATTTTTCGTACCGAAATCCTGGCCCACTATCACATTCTATATGGATCACTGCTTCTAATAGAGTGTTGAGATTGTACGTAAGTGTCCTCAGCCCTTCTGAAAGCTTAAAAGAGATTTCAAAATTTATCTTAAAGTCATACATGCCTGTGTGGTTTAAAATTAAAAAATAATAGTTCTTTCACAGATGGGCCCATGTATGTTTTTCACGCAGTTCAAGCAACTCGATATCTATCCGAGGATCTACTTCAAATAGTTGATCGAGTTGTTGAACGCAATGCATTCTTCGCACACCCGGAAAACTTATTGATAATGATTTTCAATGAAAGTGTCTCTGTTAGACGGATCGCAGTTGAAAGAATCTTGAAATCGAGAGAATCTGCCTGTGGGGCAGAGTTGGGCATTCACACGATTGAAAATTTATTCGTTATTCGTACGAATAATTCAGCTTCGAATAAATCATTCGCGGGTGAAAAGTATTTGCGAATGATTTCATTTGCGAATAAGGTTATCTGTCAGCGACGATTGAATTTTTATTCGCAAATGAAAATTCATTCGCAACTAACTTTATTCGTGGATGTCGAATAATTTTTCAATTGCGAATAATTTCACCAGACAAATAAATTAATTACAGAAGGTACATATAGGGTTGCAAAAAAATTCTCAGGGTTGGTACGGAAGGGTTCACAACTGTACCGGAGTGGTCCGTAAATTTACGGAAGTGGTTCGTAAGTGACCGGAAGTTGACCGAATTCAACCGGAAGGGGTCTAAATTCAACCGGAAATTGTCCATCTTTAACCGGAAGTGATCCGTTTTAACATGAAATGTTCCACAACTTACCGGAAGTGGCTCGTAAGTTACCGGAAGTGGTCCTCAACAAACCGGAAGTGGTTCGTAAGTAACCGGAAGTGGTCCGCAACATACCGGAAGTGGTTCGTAAGTCACCAGAAGTGGTGCACAACTTACCGGAAATGATCCGCAACTTACCGGAAGTGGTTCGTAAGTTACCGGAAGTGGTGTGCAACTTACCGGAAGTGTTCAGAAGGCACCGGAAGTGGTCCGCTTTCAACCGGAAGTTGTCCGAATTTAACCGGAAGTGGCCCGTATTTAACCGGAAATGGTTCATATTTAACCGGAAGTGGTCCGTACTTAACCGGAAGTGACCCGTATTTAACCGGAAATGGTTCATATTTAACCGGAAGTGGTCCGTACTTAACCGGAAGTGACCCGTATTTAACCGGAAATGGTTCATATTTAACCGGAAGTGGTCCGTATTTAACCGGAAATGGTTCATCTCTAACCGGAAATGGAACATGAAATGTTCCGCAACTTACCAGAAGTGGTTCTTAAGTTACCGGAAGTAGTCCGAAACATTCCGGAAGAGGTTCGTAAGTTACCGGAAGTGGTCCGCAACATACCGGAAGTGGTTCGTAAGTTACCGGAAGTAGTCCGAAACATTCCGGAAGAGGTTCGTAAGTTACCGGAAGTGGTCCACAACATACCGGAAGTAGTCCGCAACATACCGGAAGTGGTTCGTAAGTCACCAGAAGTGGTCCGCAACTTACTGGAAGCGGTTCGTAAGTCACCGGAAGTGGTCCGTATTTAACCGGAAATGGTCCATTTTTAACCGGAAGTGATTCGTATTAACATGTTATGGTTTGCAACTTACCGGAAGTGGTCCGCAACATACTAGAAGTGGTTTGGAAGTTACCGGAAGTGGTCCACAACTTGCCGGAAGTGGCCCACAACTTGCCGGAAGTGGTATGTTACTTGCCGGAAGTGGTCCATGACTTACTGGAAGTGGACCACAACTTACCGGAAGTGGACCCCAACTTGCCGGAAGTAGTCTGTTACTTACCGGAAGTGGTCCGTAACCTACCGGAAGTGGTCCATGACTTACCGGAAGTGGTCCACAACTTGCCGGAAGTGGTCTGTTACTTACCGGAATTAGTCCATGACCTACCGGAAGTGGTCCACAACTTGACGGAAGTGGTCCGCAACTTACCGGAAGTGGTCCACAACTTACCGGAAGTGATCCACAACTTGCCGGAAGTGGTCCGTAACTTACCGGAAGGTGTACGTGACTTACCGGAAGTGGTCTTTAACTTACCGGAAGTGGTCCGTAACTTCCGATTAGTTTCGGAGCACTTCCGGTAAGTTGTGGAGCACTTCCGGCAAGTTGTGGACCACTTCCAGGAAGTTGTGGACCACTTCCGGTAGGTTACGGACCACTTCCGGTAGATTATGAACCACTTCCGGTAAGTCACGTACCACTCACGGTAAGTTACGGAACACTTCCGGCAAGTTGTGGATCACTTCTGGTAAGTTGCGGACCACTTCAGGTAAGTTACGGACCACTACCGGTAAGTTATGGACCACCTCCGGTAAGTTGTGGACCACTTCCGTTATGTTACGGACCACTTCCGGTAAGCTGTGGACCACTTCCGGTAAGTTTCGGACCATTCCCGGTAATTTGTGGACCACTTCCGGTAAGTTGTGGTCCATTTCCGGTAATTTTTGGACCACTTTCGATAAGTTTCAGACCACTTCCGGTCGGTTGTTGACTTCTTCCGGTAAGTTGTGGACCACTTCCGGTGAGCCGTGGACAACTTCCGGTAAGTTACGAACCACTTCCGGTAAGTTGCAGAGCATTTTCTGTTACTACGGATCACTTCCGGTTAAAGACGGACCATTTCTGGTTAAATATGGACCACTTCCGGTTAAATTCGGGCAACTTCCGGTTAAAAATGGACCACTTCCGGTGACTTATGAACCACTTCCGGTAATTTTCGGACCACATCCGGTGACTCACGAACCACTTAATGTAAGTTGTGGACCACTTCCGGTGACTTATGAACCACTTTCTGTAAGTTTCGGACCACTTCCGGTGACTTACGAACCCCTTCCGGTAAGTTGTGGATCACTTCCGGTTAAGTTCGGGCAACTTCCGGTTAAATGCGGACCACTAACGGTGACTTACGAACCACTTCCGGTATGTTGCGGACAACTTCCGGTAAGTTACGAACCACTTCCGGTAAGTTGCGGAGCATTTTCTGTTACTAAGGATCACTTCCGGTTAAAGACGGACCATTTCTGGTTAAATATGGACCACTTCCGGTTAAATTCGGGCAACTTCCGGTTAAAAATGGACCACTTTCGGTGACTCACGGACCATTTTCGGTGACTAACAGACCACTTCCGGTAAGTTTCGGACCACTTCAGTAAATTTGAGAAGCGATCCAATAAAGCAGCGGACCACTCCGATGAAGTTGCGAAGCGATCCAGTAATACTACCTAATTAATTGCCATGGAAGCATTCAGAATAACGATTGATTTAATCGTTATTCGCAGGTTCTCTCACAACTACAGTTGAATTAGTTGTCAATCGTCTCCTCCGCAATTGACGAATAAATCATTCGTTATTCGTGTGCTCGCTCGCGAGTAACGGATGATTCATTCGTTATTCGAAGGTTCATATAGATGATTTATTCGTTATTCGTTATCTGTAGTTGCGCGAATAAATTTTGCCCAACACTGCTGTGGGGTAGAAAGGATTAGAAATTTTGTTCCCCCAAATTAAATTTTAATGCAACGGAGTACACAGAGGTGGGTGGAACTCGACGTGCAGCCACCTCCCCGTGGTGAGTTCTGGGCTGTGCTTACAAAACGGGCGAAGAGCTGCACAGTGAAACAAACTTACCAATGATTCGAAAATTTCGCATTTTACAAGCAAAATTGCGCACCCAAATATTTATAAAATAAACATTAAAATTCCTTTTTTTACTTTTTTGAGCTTTTATGAAGAGGTTACATGCGAGAATATTTCTATAAATTTTATTTAAATGTTATCTTAAAAATTTCGGAAAATGTTAATTTTTAAGCATTTTTATAAACTTTGAGCTCGATGCTCGAACTGAGATATTAACCGATTTCAAAAATTTTTGCGCGGTTTTTTATCTTATTACATAGGACCACTTTTGCCATAGGTATCTTTTTGAATTTCGAAAAAAAGTTTTTTTCGCTCCACCCTACTGTATATATTTGGCCTTTATCGCCCAAGTTTGGCTGACGATTTGGCGCATCTGCAATTCTGAACTTATGCCATAATTAAAAAAATGAACTGCTTTTTTTCTCTTTTCACAAACCCCTCTTAAATTTGTTTCAAAACCTTCACAGAAACTTTCTTCCACCAAAGTTTGGTGGAAGAAAGTTTCTGTGAAGGTTTTGGTGACCAAACATACAAACAATTCTAATGGAATGATTAATGGTGATTCGATCACAAAAAAACATGTCAAAATCCTTCGAAAAGTTACGGAAGCACCAGGGCATAAACATTGTCCACTCGAAAAATATGAATGGCAGTATTGGATTTCTCGCCATGAGAAGATGGTAAACGACCGAGTGTTTTCTTTGCGTTTTTCATTTCGTTTTTGCGGAGATGACATGTTGTGCTCTTTTTAGATAGGGACAAAGAGAACATAGAACTTATGCCGTTATTGTTGGGTCTTTTTTTTTATTTCTGGAGCAAGTTTGTTTCTTCTCTGATGTCCAGTCGGCGATATTAATGGGTTAGGAGCTTTCTGTTCGCTTGGACTGCTTTGACTCGGTGTCGAGAGAGATGGATTTGGAATCATTTTTGTAGGATTTGTGGTGTGATAATCATTGTGCAATGCACAATGATTATCACACCACAAATCCTGAAATTGAGTTTTTTCGCAGGTTTTATAAAAAGTCAGGTGTCTTCTAAACATTTTAAAAAGACATTCATACTTGGTTAAAAGGGTTGCTCTATATGGTTCCCAAATCCTAGATGTCTGCTGTGGACCACTAATCCTAAAATGTAAACCTTTACGGACATCCCCTTTTTACTTAATTATAACTTCATCCTCAAAAACGTTCATTTTCCCAGTTTTGTTATCTCTTAGGAATTTAATAATTTGTGGTTTCTTTGGCCAATATCTTTTGTGAATCCATCTACCTTAATAAAATATAATTTTAAGCTTTGGGAAAAAAAGTTGTAATTTACCCAAAATGGAAGAATAGGTAAGTAATATAAACGTTTTAATAATATAAACTATAGTTTTGACGGTTTTTATAGGCGTAATCAAAAAGGGAAAACATTTCCCTCTGCGCAAGATTTTTCAAAAACTATTCGAGTTACAAACATGAAATTGGGTACAAATACTAATCTTTGGATACTTTATTAGTTACACCTTTACTATTTATAAAGAAGATAGTGTTAAAAGTATTTTTAATCACAGTTTTTTAAAAGATGAAATTTTAATCGCAAATACTCGTCTTTAAAAGGTACTTAATAAGTTATACCTCACATTCAAATCTACTAGGGAAAATAATCTTTTATGAGTTAAAAAACGTTTTTCTAAAAAAATTTTATCTTTTAAAAAACAATGCCACGTCTCAACTTATCTTTCAAAACCTTGCCATAAAATATAAAAATACCTTAAGGCATGGCTCTAGTACTCTTTTCCTCACTCCATTTTCGCTGTGAAAAACCTTTTAAAGCAATTAATATTAAAAACACCTTTCATAAACGAAAAGGTGATAAAGGTGATTAAAATATTCAGAATCTATCAAAAAAACCTTGTTTCAAAAAATAATTCGATGACACAAAATAAGTGAATACTTAAAAGAAAAAAAGAAAGCCTTTCTCTCAACAAGAGCTGCTTGTTACCCTAATTAATATTTATTAAGAGTGATGAAGTTTTTAGAATTTTTTAAAAAAGAACTACGCGGTCGTAATTTCAGACCATCTCTAAATATGCCAAGTATACTAATTCTGCTCTTGCCTTAATTTTAAAGATTGTTTTAATGTGTCCCAAGAAAGATTTTTTTCTATCCCGATTTGAATTTTTGACTTTGGTTTTTATCCCTGAAGAGTGCTTTGGTTGTCAATTAGTTCGGAAGGGACTTCCAGAGATTGGAGTAAAAAGATAACGCATTGTTGAAAATAATTAAGGAATTTTCATTTCTCAGTTTGGGGCATTCAGGGATTTCGGATTTGAAACAATTCGACTTTCTTTGTCTCAAGTGCACTTTGTGTGATGCAGCCTTTTTCTCCGGTTAATTAAGGAAGGTTCGCAACAGAAGTGAGGATTTTGAAGCTTTTGATGGGATTTATTTTTCCTCTGACTGTTGGATAGAGTAGACAACTTTAGTGTTTAATTACAGTTTTCCTATAAGATATTCAGGAAACTCTAATGATAAAAGAAGGAATAATATTCGTAAAAAATCATTTAGATAATACATACCTTAGTCCATATTAATATACAGGGTGAGGGTGATTCAGAATTCATCATCAATATTTGGTGGGGAGGTAGAGGGGACCTAGACAAGCATATTTTGAAGAGGAATGGGGACGCAGATACACCCGTTAAAGAGCTAGGACCTAATGTACAAATACAAATTAAGTCGACCAACTACAGGCAAGCGCCCAACAAGGTTGGTCTGGTCCATTTAACTCAAACAACTACTTACATCATAAATTTGATAGAAATTGGACCACTTATTGCTAAACCGCGGGGTGAGTTGCAATATTAATCTTTTAGCCAAAGAATGAAGTTCCCAGTGTTAGTGTAATGGTATTTATACAGGGTGTTTCAAATTTGCCTTGCACGGCTTTTATTCGAAACCAGCGCCTCCTAGGGTCATGGAAGTAAGGTCTACCCCTAGGTAAGTGACCCTGGAAAATCCATTGAGATAACTTACAGCGCCCCTAGCGGCGAAATTAAAAAGTTAAAAAAATTAATTTAAAAACTAAAGGAGATAGAGCAAAAACCTCAAAAAGAGTATTGTTGCCAACGTCAAGAAGAACTCATTGAAAAAGATTTGATCAAAATATCTTGAATATTCGCGGAGATATTAGCATGTGAAAATAGCACTTTTTCGAGGGTCAAAAAGTAAAAAGTTCGCATATTTGCAAATTTTTTTTATTTTTTGATCAAATTTTGAGTTCTTTCAACTAAAATAACACAAAACTACACAATAACACTGAAAAATTTGCAAATAGGCGAACTTTTTACCTTTTGACCCTCGAAAAAGTGCTATTTTCACATGCTAATATCTCCGTGAATATTCAAGATATTTTGATCAAATTTTTTTTAATGAGTTCTTCTTGACGTTGGCAACAATACTCTCACTGAAGTTTTTGCTCTATCTCCTTTAGTTTTTAAATTAATTTTTTTAACTTTATAATTTCGCCACCAGGGGCGCTGTAAGTCATCTCAATGGATTCTCCAGGGTCACTTACCTAGGGGTAAACCTTACTTCCATGACCCTAGGAGGCGCTGGTTTCGAATAAAAGCCGTGCAACGCAATTTTGAAACACCCTGTATAAATAATGATCGGGGAAAGAATTTTCAAGGATCATACATTGATCAATGAAACTGTATGATCATTGAAAATTCCTGCCCCGATCATCATTTTAATAAGGAATAGGTTTATAACCTATTTTTTACTATACAGGGTGTCCCATAAGTAGTGGGTCACACTTCTAGAGGGGATAGCAGACCCCTAGACGAGTCAGAATCACATAGGAATCGGGGGTCCCAGACCAAATCCCAGGGAGTTAAAAATGGAGCGACACCACAAAACAATTATTGAAAATTCAATCTGTAGAAGAACTACTATTGGTAAAAACTTAATCATGGTCTCAAATTTTGTGGTTTAACATGATCTTTAAAATCATTTAAAAAGTTTTCATTTAAAAAATTTTTTTACTACGAAATAAAGTCAAAAACCACAAAAATATGTGAAAAATCTGCCAAAACTTTATTTTGTATTTAGAAATCCTTTCTTTTGATTTGATAATCTGAAAGATCATAGTTGAAAACCCTTTAGACCAAAGTTTCACGTAAATACCATCAATATTAAACGCTCGAGATCTAATTAAAGTTTGATTTTTGCTTGCGAAAACAGATCCAGAAAAGAAACGTTGAGGGAAAATCTACGAATTACGGATTGATGCTCGCTAAATTTCTCGCCATTATTTGCGATACGAGATTCCTCGCCAACTTTCGCCAACAACAGATCGCCCAAGCTGTCTTGGCGATCTGTAGGAGCTTGGTATGTTTTGCCAAACTGGGAGAGAAAAGAAAGTTAGCGATTATCTATCCGTAACTCGTAGATTCTCCCTGAACGTTCGTTTTCTGGAGCTGTTATCGCACTCAAAAAACAAACTTTAACAGGATCTCAAGCGTTTAATATTGATGGTATTTACGTGAAACTTTGGACTTAAGGGTATTAAAATATGATCTTTCATATTATCAAATCAAAAGAAAGGATTTCCAAATACAAAATAAAGTTTTGGCAGATTTTTCACATTTTTTTGTGGTTTTTTGACTTTTATTCGTAGAAAAAAAATTTTAAGTGAAAACTTTCAGCATAATTTTAAAAATCATATTAAACCACAAAATTTGAGACCATGATCAAATTTTTACCAATAGTAGTTCTTCTGCAAATTGAATTTTTCAATAATTGTTTTAGGGTGTCGCTCCATTTTTAACTCCTTGGGATTTGGTCTGGGACCCCCAAACCCTTTGTGATTCTGACTCGTCTACGCGTCTACTATCCCCCCTAGAAGTGTGACCCAACATTTATGGGACACCCTGTATATTTCAATATATATAGGGTGTATCTGAAATGGTTCAACAGACTTTCAGGGATGATAGTACTCATCAAGACGAACAAAAATCGGTATAGAAAGGGTGGTCCTTTGGTAGAAAATGGAGCGACACCCCAAAAAATTATTGAAAAATTCAATTTGTAGGAGAACTACTATTGGTAAAAACTTAATCATGGTCTCAAAAATTGTGGTTTAATATGATCTTTAAAATTATCTCAAAAGTCTTCACTTTGAAGTTTGTTTTATTATGAAAAAAGTTAAAAAACCACAAAAAAATGTGAAAATTCTACCAAAACCTCATTTTTTTTCGAAATCCTTTCTTTTGATTTTATAATCTGAAAGATCAAAGTTGTAAACCCTTAAGTCCAAAGTTTGACGTAAAGAAATCAATATTAAACGCTTGAGATCCTGTTAAAGTTCGTTTTTTGTGTGCGCAAACGTGTTTCCTATAGCGTTTTCAAAACGGCAGTAGCGGACGCAAAAAATGGACTTAAACCATGCTTTAACAGGATCTCAAGCATTTAATATTGATAGTTTTTACGTGACACTTTGGACTTAAGGGTTTTTGACTATGATCTTTCAGATTATTAAATAAAAAGAAAGGGTTTCGAAATACAATATTAAGTTTTGACAGAGTTTTTGGTTTTTTAACTTTTTTCATAATAAAACAAATTTTAAATTGAAGACTTTTGAGATAATTTTAAAGATCATATTAAACCACAATTTTTGAAACCATAGTAAAGTTTTTACCAATAGTAGTTCTTCTGCAAATTGAATTTTTCAATGACTTTTTTGGGGTGTCGCTCCATTTTTAACTCCCTGGTATTTGTTTAGGACCCCCCTTTGTATACCGATTCTTGTTCATCTTGATGAGTACTCTGCCATCCTAAGCGAAAGTGTACACTAACGCAATTTCTCACAGATTTACTTTGAGAAAAATCTCGCCAAAACAGCATTTGGTGGATTTTCAATTCTATGCGTCAACCTGCTTACGATATCAGACTGCCAAGATTAGCATTGAAACTAGCTCGTTTCACAGCAGCCAATGAAATAATTAAGAGCACTTTTTTCGTTATAAAAGAAAAACTAATCATGGTAGAAGTACAGTATTTTAAACACATATAGAATTATTTTTTACAAAAATATTGTCGTTTCGTTTTTTAAAAAAATCGAATTAGTTTTAGAATTATTAAGATTTAAAGTTTTGATTTTTCCCTTTTTCAGTTTAACAATGGATAGCAGCAACCCTTTAACAACACCAAAATCGCCAACAAAACGAGCAGAATGAACGACTCTGCGTGAATTTCCCAACCATTCTAGTGGCTTGGAAGTAACAAGATACATTCTCGCCAATTTAAAAACGCGCCAAGGGAGAAAGGAAATTGAAGCTTTAAGAAAACTCGTTAATGTACATTTCGCTTAGGACGGCAGTACTATCATCCCTGAAAGTTTGTTGCACCATTTCAGATACACCCTGTTATTTTCTTTCCAAATTAGTTGAATTAAATAAATTATCAAATGTTATTAAATTAAACAAAAATTATGATTTTCAAAAACATCTAATGTTTCACATAGTTAATGTGAACGGTATTAGAAACAACTTGGCGTAACACTAATATTTCCGGAATTATTTCTAAACACCTTTCATTTAATTCTCATTTTCACCTTAAGGGTTAATATTATCCTCATAATTACTGATTTGGATGATAAAAATGGGGGAAAGTTCGTTGATTCTTTCCTAACCTTAGTGTCATACCTGCCATTCATTCAGTCTAAAGTAGCTCTTTTTGACTTTTAGCCTTATAAATAACTTTATTACGTTCATTAGAGTGTAATAATATACAATTAAAAAATTCGAGCAAAAAATGCTATTCAATAGTTCTATCTATTTCTGAGATTTTAGTACAAAAATAATTCTGATATTATCTCTAGATCTCCATTTACAGCATTTTTCCTGCGGCGGCCATCTTGCATTCATGACCTGCACGAAATTCGAAAAAAAAAACCACCCGGTACCACGTTAATGCAGACATCATTACATCATCACTCACTAAGCTCCAGCAAAACATTTTTTGGAACATGACATAAGCGACTCCACTAAAATATATGTATTTTTAGGTATTAAAAATGAATAAATATTTTAAATTTCATTACTTTTTTATTGCTTAATTTAAAAAACACAGTATTCTCTTAGTTATTAATTTTTTAACGATAAAACTTAAGTTTAAGTGATTAAATGAGGTATGCAGCCAAAATTTTGAAGCATTTGGTGACATTTGTCCGCTTATAATTGATTCTCCGTCTTGAAATTTTTTGAGCATAACACAATCTTAATGTATTTAAGGTGACAGAGTTTCAAATTTTTATCTTGGGTTTCACCATAGATATCGAGCTCTCAAATGTGGCAAATTGTTTCAAGTGGTAAAAGGTTGACAAATCGTTGACTTTGGGATTTTTTAAAAGAAAGAAAAATAAAGTCTCAAGTCTAAATATTTGCTAGTGCATTCATGCATTTCTGTATAATTTGTGAAAAAAATTGTGTTATATTGACAAGTTTCCTTCCAAGAAAAGGTTCTCTTGAAAATTTTAATAAGCATATTTACTTCGAAGTTTTGTTGGATTTTTCGGCATTTTGTAGCTGTCATAACTCTGCTTGTAGTCAAATCTCCATCTTGAAACCTCTTGAGCATAATACTGCCAGAGTACTAATTTTCAGATTACTATAGCGAAAATTTCAGATTTTATCTCGTGCCCCACCAGAGATATCGACCCCTCAAAAGTGCGACTTTTTGACAAACTGTCAACTTTGGGATTTTTTAATTAAAAGAAGAATAAAGTCTCACAGCTCTACAACTTTGTATATGAGTTAAAGTATATTCTGACTATCTTTTAAAAAATTATATCACGGTGGCAGATTTCCTTCTCAGAAAAAAGTCCGTTTGAAAACGGATCAGTCTCGAAAACAATTCCTTAAGGGGACTCATAGTCAAATTTTCGAATTTGAGATTTTGCCATAAAAATGAAGATACTACCCTTAGAATTACAATGATATGAGGTTTTAAATATAAGAATTGAGAGGTTTTCTGACCCAAAGATAGGCTTACTGAAGCATAGCTTTCAACCTTTAAACGGGTTTTTCGTAAAACAAGGTTTTTATCATTTAAAATCCTAAGGCTTTTTTTTCTAATTGTCCAAATCACTTCAAACTTGGTAGTCATTATCAGTAATGTATGTTTAACACCTCTACGTATGTATTTTAAAATATATTTATTACAAAATTTTTACAAAGCAAGAAAGTAGAAACTTAGCATATTTTTTACAAAAAATGTCAAATTTCAGATTTTATTTTATTTTTCCGAAACCCTTGTAAATATTTAAATTTCCATACGGTAGAGCTAACAATATATGGTGGATTTATGTTGAGAAAAATATCAAGTGAAAAGAGTACTATATATTAAAAGAGGAGTAGCATTTTGAAATAGGGTAATTTTGGTCACTTTTTAAAAATTTTTGAAATAAATCAATTTTTGAATTTGCTTTTTGTGCTAAATATGAATTAGTTTTAAGTAAATACATAATTTAACACCTAAAAAGATAATAAAATCCTGTTAATAGAGAAAAATTTTTTTTTGGTACTGAGTCCCCTTAACTTTGAACTCAATTCCTTCCAATAAATAATTGTTTTAGGAAAATATTTTTGCATCAGTCTTATAGATCGTTTTTTCCGAACAATTTTGCTTCAAACCCCGTTTGATTTGGGGATTTTAAAGAGGAGATATTCGCGTTTTTGGAAACCGTCGAATTAGTGAAGTGTCGAAAATGACGAACTTTGGATGGCTGCTGTGGAGAAACAAAATAGGTGAAATTAAAAAGAATTTGTGTGTGGTTGTTTTTATCTTCTTTTAGGTTAGGGGTTGATGTATAAAAATTTCAGATTTTTTAAAAGTGGTCGAGCGACCAGTGCTGGACCACTTGAAATGGAATGACCCTCTGTCATTCATGACATTTTCTCTGATGGGAAAATAATCATCAGTTGGTTGATTTCATATACAGACGAGCAACTTGGTCATCAACCTGGTTGATGATTTTTCCACGGATCGCCAACCTGGTTGTTAAAAATGTAAACAATGAATAAAACATTATTCAGATTGTAACAAATTAATATATTTTAATACTTTAAATGCAAAATTATACTTTATTTAATTATCTCGTGCTAAAATTATATTTTTAATACTTAGTTTTTTTTCTAATAGCATGTCCCAATTAAGCTCCACCCACCAAGTTGACGACAAGATCATCAACTTCCCACAAATTGACGATTAGGTTGATGACTAAGTTGCTCGTCTGTGGGGCCTTTTACTATTTTTTTTTCAATTTTAAAGATAACTTTTTCATTCAATTTGGTAAGAAAAAAATTTTTGTACTCAAAATATAACAGAATTATCATTAAGTCATTAATAATATTTTATTATTATATTTAATTTGGAGAAAAATTTTTAATTAAATTGGTATAGTATGTAAAATATTAAAATTTAGTTTGCAATAATAATTATAGTGGAACATAATTGATAAAGATTATTCTTACACAAATCTCAGCCTATAATAATATTTTTTATTAATTTTCATCAAATAAGCTGAATAAAATGTATTAGTATTTATTAATTCAAGTAAAAGAGAAATTCATTCATATAAATTATTTTATTTATTCTGCCTTATATCATATCACATATAGAACTTAAAAATTAACATTACTAATTTCATTTCTTAACAAATGACATGGTTAAAGGAGACCAAGTTATACCAAGAAGATACTTAATAGAATTATACAAACTACAGAAGAACGAGAAAATAAAGCCTGTTTTACCTTATTCAAAATAATAGAGGCACATGGTACATACATTCATTCGATTCATTGACACAAATTGAGAACACGAGATATTTACAATTATAATACAATTTTCTGGTTCATGACAAGTAGACACAAGAAGCCATTCAGCTTTTTATAAGAAAATCCTCCCACATTTTCTTAACAAGAAAAATTAATCAACTTTCACAATAATTGTATGCATAAAGTGACAAAATCTTAGTGACCCACTATAATAAGGTACGTCGAACCGCACTTATTTCAGCGGACCAAATCGTAATAGTGCGGAAAACTTGCCCACCCACAACAGTAACTTGTGTGTGAAATTTTAGCCCTATCAAATAATATCTTCTGTTCTGAACCTCGGCCTAAAGTTTTGAATTTTTACCAAAAATTTGCTATTTTGCAACATTTCTTTCGGTTCTGGGGCCTTCTGATGCACAGATTTTTTTCAAGAGGTGTGGTTGAGGTCTAGGGAGATTATTCCATGAACCCCATCCTTATTTTCACCTTTCCTCCCACGCGAGTGGGGGTTTTGAGGGCGAGCGCGCTGCTGGTAATGTTGGCTTTCCCTCCTAACGCCACGCTGCGCCCGCCTTCGTAGCCCGTTTTGTGCATCAGAACCTCACATAAACCAATTATTTTCATGAAAGTGACTCAGAACCCACCATCTGTCCATCAGGTTCCATGTATTTATTATTATTATTTCTTTTAAATTTTTATTTACTTTAATTCCTATTTTAGAAACAAGTTTTTTTTGCAATCTTCTTTTTAACAAACTGAAACTGCCCTAAAATGTCGATGGGAATGTATTTTGTCTAAATAGTGCAGTTATAAAGTCAGATTTCATCTGAGGGAACCTCTTTCCCTAATTTACCAGGGGATCTGACGAAGACCTTCCGAGCAAGAGCACCCCTCCTCGGTGGTACAGCTAGAAAAAATTCCGGAAAGTAATATTTATATTTCGGAGGGAATTTGAGTTAATTTATGTGTTTTCCTTTTTTAATCAAGTAAATATATCCCCCTATCCCCTTGATTTCACCCATGGCACCACACACCTTGCTGGAAGCTCTGGTAACTAACTGTAGAACATTTTTCTTCTCTGGAAATGGTGATTTTGAGATTTTCCAATCCCCAATGTAATAATTTTAGCCCATCTTTCAGTTTCAAAGAACTGGTGGAACCGTAATTTGATCGCTTTTCCAAGCTATCATTTCAACACAGCGTTTAGCTTTGAAAGTTTAAGCTGCGAAACCCTGAACTTACAACCAATGACATGATTTCTGAACGGCTCATTCCATAAAACTAATAAGATAAATTTGAAATATAATTCATTACATTATCTGTTTAGAGGTAGCATAGTGTCTCCCTTGTTTGCGTCGAAAATATATAATATAGGGTATGCGAGACACTCAGTGATATCTCGATCACTAATGTGTGTTGTCAGAAGAGGTAAAACTTATTTTCATCGATTACATTATTCAACTATTCCAACTCAAAACCAATCTCAACAGCCGATGGGGGTCTTGGTTTTCCCCGTGTATGCCATGTACTTACTCCTTACTGTGTTAAGTTACACTATGGTTCAATATGTTATATTTTAAAAGTCTATTAGACGGTACGTGGCATTTCCTTGATTCAGTATTGGAAAACAGTTCAAAAATGCATTAAAATGTCTTTTTTTACATTACCAGAAAACATCTTGCTGGGCATAATGACTGATTATGAGATATATGTTAGAGAAACACCCTTAACAAGATTTTGTATGCAAGAGAACAAGCAATTGCTTGTAGGTGTTCGCAGCTTAGTCATAACAATGTTGAAATGAAAGCCTGGGAAAATGCTCAACCACCATTTCTAGTTTCACCAGTTCTTAGAAACTGAAGGAAGGGCTAAAATTATAACAGTGGGGATTGGGAAATCTCGAAATCACCATTTCCAGAGAAGAAAAATGTTCTACAGTTAGTTACCAGAGCTTCCAGCAAGGTGTGTGGTGCCATGGGCGAAATCAAGGGGGATAGGGGGATATATTTATTTGATTAAAAAAGGAAAACACATAAATTAACTCAAATTCCCTCCGAAATGTAAATATTACTTTCCGGAATTCTTTCTAGCTGTACCACCGAGGAGGGGTGCTCTTGCTCGGAAGGTCTTCGTCAGATCCCCTCGTAAATAAAGGAAAGAGGTTCCCTCAGATGAAATCTGACTTTATAACTGCACTATTTAGACAGAATACATTCCCATCGACATTTTACGGGCAGTTTCAGTTTGTTAAAAAGTAGATTGTAAAAAAACTTGTTTCTAAAATAGGAATTAAAGTAAATAAAAATTAAAAAAATAATAATAATAAATACGTGGAACCTGACGGAAAGATGGTGGTTTATGGGTCACTTTCATGAAAATAATTGGTATATGTGAGGTTCTGATGCACAAAACGGGCTACGAAGGCGGGCGCAGCGTTGGCGTTAAGAGGGAAAGCCAACATTACCAGCATCGCGCTCGCCCTCAAAACCCCCGCTCGCGTAGGAGGAAAAGTGAAAATAAGGATGGGGTTCACGGAATAATCTCCCTAGACCTCAACCACACCTCCTGAAAAAAATCTGTGCATCAGAAGGCCCCAGAACCGTAATAAATATTGCAAAATAGCAAATTTTTGGTAAAAATTCAAAACTTTAGGCCAAGGTTCAGAACAGAAGATATTATTTGATAGGGCTAAAATTTCACACACAAGTTACTGTTATGGGTGGGCAAGTTTTCCGCACTATTACGATTTGGTCCTCTGAAATAAGTGCGGTTCGACGTACCTTACCACTATAAAGAAATACCATAAATTCAACTTGATTCAAAATATTTTTTGAATGCATGATATATTTTTTGAACTATACAATTTCAAGAATTTTTTTAACTGGATTTAAAGGTTGGAATAATAAAATGATTGATGACAAAATGTGTTACACATTAAACTCTTATAATTAAATATTTTCACAAGAAAAATTAATCAACTTTCACAATAATTGTATGCATCAAGTGACAAAATCTTAGTGACCCACTATAAAGAAATACCATAAATTCAACTTGATTCAAAATATTTTTTGAATGCATGATATATTTTTTGAACTATACAATTTCAAGAATTTTTTTAACTGGAATAAAAGGTTGGAATAATAAAATGATTGATGACAAAATGTGTTACACATTAAACTCTTATAATTAAATATTTTCTTAACAAGAAAAATCAATCAACTTTCACAATAATTGTATGCATCAAGTGACAAAATCTTAGTGACCCACTATAAAGAAATACCATAAATTCAACTTGATTCAAAACATTTTTTGAATGCATGATATATTTTTAGAACTATACAATTTCAAGAATTTTTTAACTGGAATAAAAGGTTGGAATAATAAAATGATTGATGACAAAATGTACTACACATTAAACTCTTATAATTAAATATTTTCTTAACAAGAAAAATTAATCAACTTTCACAATAATTGTATGCATCAAGTGACAAAATCTTAGTGACCCACTATAAAGAAATACCATAAATTCAACTTGATTCAAAACATTTTTTGAATGCATGATATATTTTTAGAACTATACAATTTCAAGAATTTTTTAACTGGAATAAAAGGTTGGAATAATAAAATGATTGATGACAAAATGTACTACACATTAAACTCTTATAATTAAATATTTTACAATTTCAGAACTTTCCTAGATAAAGGTTTATTCATAATCTTGGGGTTTCCTGTAATGCTATTAGCTATGTTTTTTAATACAATATTTAAATACTTTTGACATGTGTGTGACAACAATGTTTGCATGACCAGAAATTTTACAGTTTATAATAGGAGATTGCAATAATTTGGGAACTATAACTTTTTGGAGGTTAAGAGAAATGTTCTTGGTAGGTATGAGTGGCACAGCTTTTTTAATGAAATCTAACAAAACTTCTAAAACTGACACAAAGGAATTTGAGGTATGTCTCAAACCACCTCTGCTTTGCTGAGAAATCAAGTTGAGAAGTGGGGAAGAGGACTGAGGGGAAGAAAATACCTCAATGCAATCCTCACAGGATATCTGGGATCCAGCAACATGTGCTACTGAGGCAGATTTAAAAGATATTGATGCAGATACTGTTGTCTGTTTTTCAAAGAAGAAATAATGTCTCTAACATCATCTGGTAAGTGAACAACTCGTACACAAGAAACTTCACTAAGGCCCCACAATCCTCGGAGTCTAAAGCTTTTGGGATTCTTTTGGAGTTTTCTTTTAAAAACTTCAAAGCTGCAGTTACGGAAGGGGAAAAATTAAAACAGCTCTCCCAACATTTATCTTCTCCAAATTTGTGGGGTCTACGTGCTTCAAGGTTAAGAGGCAGATTTTATAAGGAGCGGGCAGATCACTATATTGACCCTTTTTGATTTGCTGAATTTCTTATGATGGATACCTCTGATTTTAGAATACCACCACTTTCTCTTTTTCCCGAAAAAATTTTTTTCGGCCAACAAAAATTCTCAAAGTTGGTCGCGACCAGGTATTTTTTTCGAATCGACATATCTTTGTACGACATTTTCTCAGTACATTGAGGGTCAACCAAAGTAATTCTTGCAGCAACAACATGTCCTTAGGTAGCTAAATCAAATTCTTTTATAAATTTCATGGTTGACCTTCAATGCAAACTGGAAGGGTTCTCCAAACTTAGTCGGAGAAAGTGAAAAAATGCTGAATTCGAGCCCTTATTGACCCCAGCATTGAGAGTCAACCACAGTTTTGAGGGTAAACTTGTGTAGCAATCTGCTCAGTATTAACTTAATTAGCCCATTGGTTGCATGGTTAACACATGGCTGCAGAAAAATGGTTATTTTCGTTGCTATCAAAACAAAAAAAGGTCATTTTGGTGACCCTGTATTTCAGAGCATTGAGGGTCAATGAGGAACAGGAAATATGCCTTTCCTAGTATGAGACCAACCCTTTAAGAGACAATTGACATAACTTTGGTTTTTTGCCCTGCGAGCACATGAGATTTATTTTTGTAACTAAAGAAACAAAAAAAACACGTAATTTTGGTGATCCTGTATTTAAGTGCATTAAGGGTCAATGAGAAATAGTCCACTAGATTTGGGGTTATTGTTGATCTTTCTGAGTAAGTTAGAGAGAGGAAGTTTTGGTAGGTTTTTCGGAGAGAAATTGAGGGAAATTGTTGTTCGAGTTGAGGTGTTGCCATGCCGTAGAAGAGAATTGGGGGAGGTGAGAGTCAGATGACCCAAATGCCGAAGGTTGCAACAAGGGGGGCAGTCCAGAGGATGATTAGTTCTGAGTTTGGAGAGTTCCCCTCATACGCTGCATTTCAATCCCCAGACCGGGTTGGGCCTGCTACAACTGGGGGCTCGCTATCAGCGAAAGATCCCACCGAAACCCAGAAAGCTTTGGATGGTGGCGGCAAACCAGATATGGCTGAGGCTGGGTCGTGTGGTGACCGAGTGGAGAGGGTCTTAGGTGGTGAGAGAACTCTTGAGGAGAAAACCAATAAGACCGGGAGGAGTCAGAGTGTCGGGAGGAGTCCTATTGAGAGGCTTGGAACTAAACCGCACGTTCCCCCAGTGTTCCATGCCGCCCTGTCTCCATCATTAGGTGGCTGGGGACATGGCAGAAAGGTTGGTGTGACCCTAAAATCAGCGACCAGTTACGGGCTTAGCCCTCAGCGGAAGCTTGAGGATATACCGGCTGGCTCTGCGGGTTTGGGAGACACGAGTGCGAGCTCGGTCACCAAGGACGGGCTTGGCCCTCGCCGCGAGGGGGAGGATATACCGGTTCCGCCTGCCGGGCAGCGCCAGGAGATGGTGGGCCCGGAGGTGGGATTCGGGCTTAGCCCTCACCCCGTGGCTGGGGAGATACCGGCCGAGGTGGCTGAGGTCTGAGTTTTGAGAAAGCTGGCTGTGGCCAACGAGATTAGCCCTTGTGGTCAGGATGGGGGTGTTCCAGCTGGTGAGCTGAGGAATAAGAATGAGACTGAACCTATTGTGGGACTCATACCGGCTAGTATTGAGAGTGAGAGAGTGGGTAGAGCCGGCTACCTTCATAAAGTAGTCGACATTAAAGAGGAGAGTAGGAAGAGAATAAATAGAATGAGAAAGGAGAAACGAGACGAAGAGCGTAGTTTAAGGAGGATGAAGACGGAAACATCTGCTGTCACTCCTGAGAGACGGGATGAGGAGAGTCCATCTGATGAGGAGGATACCGAGGGAGATGAGGATATCGAGCCGCCGAGTGGTGATGCTGGAGAGGAGAGAGCAGCTGGTTTCCCTGACGTAATCGACGGGGACGTGCCTCAGACGGTGGAGGAGAGACCCCCCATGGCGCTGACAGAGGAACAGAGCATCCGCAACGCTGAACTGGAGTCCATATCGATGGGTGTGAGGCCAGTTGCTGTGGAGGATAGCCAGGAGGATGGATTCATGGCCCCTGAAGTGGATGAAGGAGGAGCTATGACTGACCCTGTCAATGGATGCCCTGGAGAATTGTGGCGTGCCGCATGGGGAAGTTAGATTGGCGAGGAAGAAGCTGTTCCTCCGACTCGTTTAAATATTCATTTGTATATACTGTCACACTGGTTCACTTGTATAAATATGGAAAGCGTGGTTGTACGGGGCCTTTTGCCATCTTTTAGTATTTTAATAAAATAGCAGTTAAAAATTTAGTTTCATTTTTTGTGTTGCCTCAGAATGGAGTCAGACCCCGGTTTTGAGGGGTGGTTTCCCAGGCCCGATGATGAGGGAGTATGAACCCGCGGATGACTTGAAGCAAGACCTACCTGAAGTAAGATTGTCCGGGGATTTTGAGGAAGAGCTGGTGTTCTACACTGACACCGACTCACGGTCGCCCAGCTGCTCGGAATCGCCAGTGGCAGAAAACCATGCTCTCTGCCCGTCGGCGGATACGGTATTCGTATCAATAGAAGATGTCATTGGCTCCCTGTCGGTGCTGAGTCCTGAACCGGGGGAGAGTAGGGATGAGGATAAAAATGCCCGAAATAAACGACCTTCAAAAAAGAAGAGAAAGAGAGAGAGGAGGCTGAAAGAGGAGGCGGAGAAGCTGGCGATGAGTAAGAAACCACCAGATACAGACTTCGAGTTCCAATGCACTAGGTGCAGAGAGTTCTTGGCCTGTCAAATCACTTCGCTACTAGTTCCTGTGGGATGCCGTGCGTGCCCGAATTATTATTCCTCAGAGGAAGCTCTGAAGAACCACGAAGCGTCGGCACACGGCCTATTTGGAACCCAGGACGGTGACAACTGGAGAGAAGGCGATGCCCTTGACAGGGGGATTGATGAACGACGGATCTCATTGACCTGACCACTGATGACCTCGTGGAGGAGTTTGCTGCCCAAAATGTTGAGACTCGCCCTTGGAATGGTGAAGCTTTGGTCCCCGCCTCGGTGGCTGCCTGCGGTAGATGCGGAGTGTCCTTCCCGACCATAGGTGGATTGGTTCTCCATAGAGCCATGACGGAGCAGTGCGCCGATGGGATCGTCAACTGCTGCGCCTGTGGGGGAGCCTGCTTGAGCACGACGGACCTGAGAGCTCTTCTTGGATCTGGGGAATGTAGAGGGAAGAGTGCATGGTGCTAACGACTTCCTGCTGTGGCGCCTGAGGTCTGCACTCGGCCGGGTATCCCGGTTGGGGGCGGAGTTGGAACCAGTGGGCCAGACAGCACTAGGAGGGATGGACTGCATAAGGACCAAACCATCGAGCCCCCGTCCAGAGAGGATGGCATCCTGGAAAGTGAAGACGCTGCTGACGGAGTCCCTTTGACACCAAGGGTCGCTGTTGAAGTTGGTAACGCCCCGGCGCCTGCGTACCTGTCTTCTGATGAGGAGGATTTGGCCGTTAGAACGTATATCTGCTCGAGGTGTAACATGAAGTTTACTAGGAAGCCTGCATTTAAAGAGCACGTAGCCAATAGATGTGGAGCTAAAGATGGAGTCTTTCAATGCTGCCACTGCAACTTTACGGCTGGGAATAAAGAGGCAATCTATTTAACAAATCTATTTATAAAAAATTATTTATTATCCCATGCCGATGGAGGTGGAACCGGTTGCTGTCGAGGTCACCCAGGAGAATGGAGGTACGCCCCCTGAAGCAGACCAAGAAGGAGCAATGACGGGCCCTGCCAATGGATGTCCTGAAGAGCGGAGTCAGACCCCAGTCTTGAAGGGCGGTTTTCCCGGCCCGATGAGGAGGGAGTATGAGCCCACGGGCGACCTGGAGCAAGACCTGCTTGAGGCAAGACAGTCCGGGGACTTCAAGGAAGAGTTGGTGTTCTATACCGACACCGACTCTCAGTCCTCCAGCTGCTCTGAATCACCGGTAGCAGAGAACCACGCTCTCTGCCCGTCGGCAGACACAGTATTCGTGTCAATAGAGGATGTCATTGACTCCCTGTCTGTGTTGAGTCCTGAAACGGAGCCGAGGAGTGATGAGAATGAAAAGGCCCGGAGTAAGCGACCTTCAAAAAGGAGGAGAAGGAAAGAGAGAAAGCTGAGGGAGGAGGCGGAGAAGCTGGCGATGAGTAAGAAGCCACCGGATACAAACTTCGAATTCCAATGCACTAGGTGCAGGGAGTTCTTTAATGGCTTTGCTGGCCTGTCGGCTCACTTTGCTACTAGCTCTTGTGGAAGAGGATGCCGTGCTTGCCCGAATTATTACTCGTCGGAGGAAGCTTTGAGTAACCACGAAGCGTTGGCTCACGGCCTGTATGGAGCCCAGGATGGTGAAGGCTTGAGGGGAGGTGATGCTCCTGGCAGCGGGATAGATGAACGACGGGCTGATGAGGCGCCTCTTATCGACCTAACCACTGATGATCTCGTGGAGGAGTTCGCTGCCCCAGCCCAGAGTGCTGGGACCTGCCCTTGGAATGGTGAGACGTTAGCCCTTGCGCTAACAGCCGCTTGCAGTGGATGTGGGGAGTCCTTCCCGACCATAGGGTGATTGGTCCTCCATAGAGCTATGACGGAGGAGTGCGCTGATAGAACTGTCATCTGCTGCGCCTGCTGGGGAACCTGCTGGAGCACGACGGACCTGAGAGCCCACCTCGGATCCGGGGAATGTGGAGGGAAGAGTACATGGTGCACTCGACTCCCGACTGAGACTGCTGGGGGCTACAATCGGCCGGATATCCCGGTTGGAGGTGGATTGAGAACCAGCGAGCCAGGCAGCACAGGGAGGAATGAATTGCATGGGTACCAGACCATCGCCACCCCGGCCGGAGACGATGGCATCCGAGAGGTCGAAGACGTTGCTGGCGGAGTCCCTCTAACACCAAGGGTCGCTGTTGAGGTTGGCGGCGTCCCAGCAATTGCGTACCTTTCCTCTGATGAGGAGGATCCGGCTGTCAGAGCGTATGTATGCTCAAAGTGCAACATGAAATTCACGAGGAAGCCTGACCTGAAGGAGCATGTGGCCAGTAAATGTGGAGCTAAAAGAGGGGTCTTTCGGTGCTGCCACTGTAGCTATACTGCCAGGAGTAAAGAGGCAATTTTCAAACACGTTGAGGAGGAATGCGTTGCAGTTGGTGGCAAGGTTCCTGTCACCACCGATGGGGATAGCTATTTGGACTTCCTTGGTGCCCCGCCTTGGCCATCTGTTGATGATTCGAGACGGCGTGGGGCAAGTGAGATCGACCCTGGACGGCGACACGCTGAAGTGAGTCACGTCGTGGGGAGCGAGGCACTGGATGATGAAGAGTTGGTGAGGCCACTGAGGCCGATCGAATGTCATCAGTGTGGGCGCCAGTTTACCGTGTGGGCTCAACTAAAAAAGCATAAGAAGAACTCATGTAAGGCCAAAGCACGTAAGTGCCGTCACTGTCAGTTCTCCGCCACATCGGAGAAGGAAGTCAGGGACCACATGGAGAAAGAATGCCCGGTAAGGCGAAACTTGGAGTCTGCTAGAAGATCGGGAGTGGGCCAGGTGAGCAGAGGCCTCTGCAGGAGACCTATCGATGCTGACCCGCCGGAATTTGACGTCATCATGGATCCTGACGATGAGGAGGTATCTGATGGAGGGGATGCCTTGATCCGCGCCAGAGAGACGGCTGACGACGGGAGAGATGAGGGCACAGGAGACGCTTTTGAACGGCTCAGGGAAAAGCTGATTGAGCCATGGAATGATGTCCACAGTGGACGTCCCGCCGTGGAGTTGGACCAGGAAGAAGGCACAATCAAATTCATGTTCCCGTTCCCTTCCGAGGTCTTTTGCCCCTTCCCCGGGTGTCAGTCGAGCTCATACAATAATCTAGTATGGACGCAGGGTAAGACATCACTGATGCGTCATTTAAGGAAGAAACACAATTTTCGACCAGACAAAAAACAACAGCTCAATTACTGCATGATTTGCAGTACCATGATTGGGAGGAAACCAACTGAACATCGCTGTTTGCAGTTTGGACTTGTGAGGCTGTCGGTGCCATCAACCACCATGTTCATTTGTAAGAAGTGCTTTAGGCCATTTGGCTCCGCGCAGGCGCTGAACAACCACATGTTGACACATAAAAAAGCAGAGATAAGGAGTGCAGCTGATGGAGATGGAGTTGCCGTAGCCGTTGATTAGCAGGACCCATTGGTCCCGGCAGGCCCCACGGTGGAGGAAATTGAGGCGCTTATAGATATGGCGAAGGAAGCGGCTCCGATTGACGTCCCTCCCCCCCCGGTTCGACCAAAGATCAAAGGGATTAGATCGCCAGACTCTCCCCTTACCCCATTCACGGGCCTGTTTCACGCTCTGGCGGCTGAACAAGATACAGACGGGGCTTGGACCAGGTTTGTTGAGCTCCTTGACGACGTTTACAATGAGGAATGTGAGATCAGGGTGGAGACACGAGACGGTCCAAGACCTCCGGTAAGACCGCCAGATCTACAGGACCCTAAAACAATACAGGGATTATACAAAGACAATCGAAGATCTACCATTAGAAGGCTATTGGAGGGGGATTCCGCCTATTCGGACTTTGGAAAGGAAGATGTTGAGAAATTCTTCTGGCCTAAGGAGGCTGAGGAAGATATTGACCTGGGTCTGTACCAAACGGCTGGTGTAACCTGTGCGAAGGAAAAAGTTCCCATGGACCCTTTCACGCCTTCGGAGGTTGCTCTGAGAATGGGAAAACTTGAAAATTCGGCTCCTGGTCCGGACCGGATCAAGTATAAGCACTGGAAGAAGATGGATCCATCGGCACATTGTCTAACTGCCATATTCAATCTTTGTCTGGGCCAGGGTCGGATTCCCGAGGCGTGGAAGGTGTCACGCTCCATCCTGCTTTATAAAAAAAAAGGTGACCCTCAGGAGCTTCGTAACTGGAGGCCGATTGCGTTGTCTAACACGCTTGGTAAGATCTTTGCCGCACTGCTTCAGACGAGGTTGGCCACCTGGCTGGAGGACCAGGAGTTGCTCCACCCCGCTCAGAAGGGTTTTCGTCCCTTTGACGGGGTGGTGGAGAACAACCTCCTCCTCAACTGGTTTCTTGAGAGCGCGAGGGTCGGGCGAAAGAAGTCCGATGCGTTTGTCGCCTGGTTGGATTTCGCCGACGCCTTTGGCTCCATCCCGCATAAGGCAATATACACATCGCTTGCGGCATATGGGGCTGGAAGTGGCTTCATTGCGTTGCTGAAGGAAATGTATACGGGTGTGGGTACAGTGTTCGCGTGCCCGGATGGTACTACCGGCATGATTCCGAGACTGAGAGGGGTGATGCAGGGGGACCCCCTTAGTGGGGTCCTTTTCAACATCGCCATCGACCCCGTGTTGTGGGCGGCGGACCCCCCATCGCCTGAGAGGAAGTTACTTGCCTATGCTGATGATGTTACGCCGTTCGCTAGGTCGGCGGGAGCTCTCCAGGAGTTGATTGATGTGATTGTGAGCTCGGCGGCGAAAATAGGGCTGAGGCTGAATCCCGCCAAGTGCTCGACCCTGCACCTGTCGTCGAAAACCCCTGTAGGATGTCGACCGACGGCTTTTAAGGTGGATGGCGCTGAGGTACCGTTCCTTCGAGATGGCCAGAGAGCTTCATATCTCGGTAAGCCGGTGGGTTTCCTCCACGAGTTCTTGTCTGAGGCGGACGCTGCGGGTATGCAGGAGGCGGCTATAAAAATACTCGAATCGAAGCTTTCGTATTGGCAGAGAATCGATGCATTAAAAACATTCTTCTACCCTGCGCTGGTGTTTGCGCACCGGACCGGAAGGTTTTCAGTAAAGGTCTTAAAGAAGATAGATAAAACGCTAAGGCCATACTTGAAGAAGATACTGAACCTGCCAGAGAATGCCGTAAACTCCATTCTCTATGGCCCTTTAAGAGGGGGTGCCTCGGGATCCCGTTGTTAGCAGAGGAGAAAAAGCTGTTTGCCATCGATACAGCTTTCAAGATCCTGACGTCCAGGGACCCGATCATGGCCCGTGCAGCATATGCTAACTTGAGGAAGCATATAGAGGCAAGAGTGGGCCCAGGCAAACTGATAGACCCGGCTCGATATCTGAATGGCTTGACCGGGGAGGAATATACGGACAACACAAACGTCATTCATACGGTGTGGGCGGCCGCGAGAATGGCATCGAAGAGCATGGGAATCAAGTGGGCGTTCTCCGGGGCGTCCCCGTCGATTGAGGTCGGCAGCGTTACCCTCAGCTTCGTGCAAAGACGGGCGGTTGCTGGGACGATCAGAGCGGCGATGAGAGAGAAGAGATTTGAAGAATTGAAGGCCTGTCTAGATCAAGGTAAGACGGCTGGACTGATAGCTCTCCACAAGGCTTCGACGGCATTTTATCATACCGGGACCTACGTTGCATTTCCGGATTGGCGCTTTTATTTCCCGGCCAGACTCAATGTCCTCCCCCTGAACGCTGTGGGAGCGGCGAAGTCCAGCTCGTCCGGAAACAAGACGTGCCGCAAATGCGGATTTCAATCCGAAACCCTCCCACACGTTCTGAACAATTGCAAGCCGAATATGCGCCACATCACGGAGAGGCACAATTGCATTGTGAATAGGATTCTCGAGGTATGCCGGAGGGATTTCACCATTAGATCAGTTGACAAGACGGCCAGGCCCATCGGCTGTCTGAGGCGAGCTGGGGTTGTGACAAAGCTGAGGCCTGATATCATAATGACGAAGGGTGAGCATTGGTACATCGTGGATATAACCATCCCCTTTGAGAATGGTGATGATGCGTTCACCAAGGCCAGAGATGCCAAGACGTCGAAGTATGAGGAGCTAAAAAGAGACATTGAGGAAAAGGTCGGCCCGTGCTCGGTGGTCCCAATTATCGTGGGATCGCTGGGCACATGGGACCCGGCGAATGACGATTTTCTCAGAAAGGTGGCGCCACCGTCGTACCTGAAGAAGTTTAGGCAGATCTGCTGTGCGGACGTGAGGTTCTTTTCCCGCAATATATACAACCTACACACGGGCCGCCAGCAGAAGATCGAGATGACAGCTTACCACCCATGTCATGTTCCTGTTCTTCTGGAAGACGTGTATGGCCAGGACCACCCGCCATCTGACGAGGAGTTACCAGTGACCCAGTCCCGATCTGTTGCCCTGGGTGTTGATGAGTCAATCTTTTCGTCCCAGGAAGACGATGGAGGCGTGGAGTCAACTGGAGGATAGACTTTGTTCCCTGGCTCTCTCTTTATTGTATGGACCCGACTGCGACTTTACTACCTTTTTCTGGTAGACCTCCCTGTGGCCTGACCAGGTGTCGCTGAATCTCCCTTGACTCGACTTGACTGTGTTGTATCGACTTGAATCGACGCGGCCGGCATGGAATCGATCTTTTTCGAACTTTAGAGACCTGAACCAGAGCTACGAAATCATTGTAAATTAACATCTGCTCTTATGTGCTTGTAAATAATTCATCATTTCACCTGTAAATAGTTCATATTTATGTATTATATAACATCTTTTTAAGAAAACACCCTGCCTCAAATAAAGGGTATAAGAATAATATAAGATAAAGGTTTTTTTCCTCTTTCTCCTTTCCTATTTTTCCCTATCTTTATAAAGGGAACTTCTTTTTTCCATCTTCAACTAAAAACGTTCCGGAATTGTGAAAATCAACGATTGTAACGAAGCAGTAGTATCTTTAAGATTATTGTACGAATATGGAATTGTAAAAAATATCCCTCAAAACTGGTGAGGTGTCGTATGTAACCTTTCTTTTAGACCCAAATAAACGTTTTTTATAAATAGATTGCCTTTATAAATAGATTTTCTAGAATGCGTGGCAGTTGGTGGCAAAGTTCCTGCTACCGCTGAAGAAGAGAGCTATTTGGACTTCCTGGGTGCCCCGTCTGGACCATTTGACGATGGAGTGGGACGGCGGGGAGCAGGGAAAGCTAAACCTGGACGGCGACATGCTGACGTGGGCTCTGCGGTAATGGGCGAGGCACTGGATGAGGAAGAGTTGGGGAGGCCTCTGAGGCCGATAGAATTTCATCAGTGTGGGCGCCAGTTCACCGTAATGGCTCAACTAAAAAAGCACAAGAAGAGCTCATGTAAGGCGAAAGCACGTAAGTGCCATCACTGCCAGTTCTCCGCCACATCGGCGAGGGAGGTCAGAGACCACATGGAGAAAGAATGTCCGGTAAGACGAAACTTGGAGTCCGCCAGAAGATCAGGAGTGGGTCAGGTGAGCGGAGGCCTCTGTAGAAGGCTTGTCGATGCCAACCCGCCGGAATTTGACGTCATCCTGGATCCTAACGATGAAGAAGCAGGGGTGCAGAAAATGTTTTAGGGTCCAAAATTTCCCCAGAACACATTTTTCTCTCCAAAATTTCCCACAAAATGAGATTTCATTTAAAAAAAATAGTTTTTTTAATTAGTAAACTTCTTTCAGATTCAATAATTTTCACATAATCCATAGATTTAAATTTTAAAGATCTCCTTTTTAGTCTTTCTTACACACTAATAATCTTATAGCTCTTTGCTGATGATGCCTCTTTTCTTAAAATATGAAAAACTTTCAATTTTTTCTCAAATTTAAGCTAAATGTTAACTTCTCCTTTAATTAACTCAACTTTTCAGAAAAGAACATCGGTGTGATTTTACAAGAACGTAATTATCGTGAAAATTACCCATCCTACCACGAATATGTTTTTTTCTGCATACCAATTGGAAAGCAAGGAAAAGCCAACTTTCAAGTATTCACCTAGAAAACTAGAATTTTTAGCGCAATTCCGTAGTTTTCCCGCTCAACATCCGTAACTCCGCAGTTTTCACCTGATTTCCGTTGAACTTAGAGGTTATAATGCAGTCACTACCCAAAATATTTGTTAGTCAGCTAATGATGATAGGATTTGTTTAGTTTTTCTTTCCATCTTGGGCAAAAATTTCCCCAGAGCTGCTTGAATTTCCCCCGAACCTCGTTCGGGCGTTCGGACATTTTCTGCACCCCTGTGAAGAAGTATCTGATGGTAAAGATGCCTTGATTCGAGCCAGGGAGACGGCTGACGGCGGGGAAGATGGAAGCACAGGGGACGCATTCGAGCGATTCAAGGAGAGGCTGATCAAACCGTGGAATGATGTGCACAGCGGACGCCCCGCTGTGGAGGTTGACAGAGAAGAGGGCACAATCAAATTTATGTTCCCGTTCCCTTCCGAGGTCGTTTGTCCCTTCACTGAATGCCGATCGAGCCCATATAACAATTTAGTCTGGACACAGGGTAAGGCGTCGCTAATGCGTCATCTAAGGAAAAAACATAACTTTCGACCAGAGAAAAACCAACAGCACAATTACTGCATGGTTTGTAGTACCATAATTGGGAAAAACCATCCGAACATCGCTGTCTCCAGTTTGGGCTTGTGAGGCTGTCAGTGCCATCGACTACCATGTATATTTGTAGACGTTGCTTTAGGCCATTTGGCTCCTCAAGCACTGAATAACCACCTGATGACGCATAAGAAAGCAGATTTAAGAAGTGCAGTCCCGGCTGCGTATTAACATTCTAAACATCTATACGGCAATGTTAACTTTGGAGCGTTCTGATTGGGCCGCTCAGTGGGTTGGGCCAGACGGCTGTCATTCTTTTTTTCTCCTGCTGCTGCTTTTCTGAAGCGGCAGATGTTTTTCTTTTTTATTTACGCGAGAAAAGAGGAATGATTATATTCAGATTTCGGCTATATGGTATTCGGCGTTTTTTCTTTGCTAGTAAAATATCACCGAAAGTTTTTCTTATCTGTTAAGAACATTTATACTAAGTCGATCTTGCTTTATTTTTTTTCTTACTCAAACTGCTTTATAAGGAGCTACTTTTAAACTTGATTTAAATATAAAAAAATAATTAAATGCAATGAGTACAATGTTTGTTTCAATAAATTTTCAATAATTTCCTATAGGACGTAAATGTCCGCAACAATATTAAGTAATCATTAAAATTAAGCTGCAACTATTAAAGTATAAAAAACTGTTTACTGAAAGAAGACAACTTACTAATCAATAATTATTTTCTGTAATCATTGGTAGATTTAAAAAACTTAAAAACTCATTATGGAAAATTATGATAACCTCACAAAGCTTCCTAGATGATAGCTTATCACTGTTTTATATTTTTATCCATTCTTTTTTATACAAAATTATTGAGTAAATGGTTAAAGTTTGATTAAGCGACAAGAAAAATGAAAAAGTGAAGTTTTATATAACAATGCTAAATTAGAATCTAATTTTTCAATTGCTGTAAATTCAAATTCAATAACAAAAAAATTAATTGACTAATTGCGATTAGTAATAATACATATTGCTTTTGGTGTGGGAGGTCAGAAAACCATTATATAAATGAAATATTTCAAAGTATTAAATTTTCATAATAAAAATGCGAATAAAAGAAATTCTATAATAACTTTTAAAATTCAATTTTATTGAAAAACAATAAACTGTAACTAATAATAAAATTAATTCAAAAAACATGAAATATATTCTTAAAAATAACTAATAAAATAATTCCATAAGAATTACAGTGGCATTCGAATAAAAACACCCTTCAAAAAAAATAAGAACCCTTTCTTTTTCAATTATGGAATGAATCATTGAGTTTCTCCCGCGCACCACAAACAAAATAATAAAAAAGACACCTGGCGCTTCCGCGAAACTCGCGTAGAAGAAAAAAAATCCTTGACAGCCGGCAGGCCCAACCCACAGAGCGGCCCAATCAGAACGCTCCAAAGTTAACATTGCCGTATAGATGTTTAGAATGTTAATACGCGTCCCGGCTGGCCCCACAGTGGAGGAAATTGAAGCACTTATCAATATGGCGAAAGAAGCGGCCCCAATTGACGTCCCTCCCCCCCCCCGGTCCAACCAAAAAACAAGAAGAAAAGAACACCGGACTCTTACCTCACCCCTTTTACGGGTCTGTTTCAGTCCCTAGTGGCCGAGCAGGATATGGATATGGCCTGGGCCAGATTCCTGGAACTCCTCGACGATGTCTACGCCAAGGTCTACGAGGAGTGTGACATCAGGATCGAGACAAGAGACGGCCCAAGGCCTCCGGCAAGACCACCGGACCTGCAGGACCCAAAGACCATACAGGGGTTATACAAGGATAATAGAAGATCAACCATGAGGAGATTGCTAGAAGGAGATTCTGCCCACTCTGATTTTGGTAAAGAGGACGTCGAAAAGTTTTTTTGGCCTAAAGAGGCCGACAACGAAATTGATCTGAGTCTTTATCAGACGGCGGGTGTTACCTGTGCGAGAGAGAAGGTATCTATGGACCCTTTCACGCCCTCAGAGGTTGCATTGAGAATGGACAAGCTCGAAATTTCGGCTCCTGGACCAGACAAGATAAAATACAAACATTGGAAGAAAATGGATCCGTCTGCGCACAGCTTAACTGCCATCTTCAATCTTTGTCTGGGCCACGGTCGCATTCCTGAGGCGTGGAAGGTGTCACGCTCCATACTATTGTATAAAAGAAAAGGAGACCCCAGGGAATTGCGAAATTGGAGGCCCATCGCGTTGTCAAACACCCTCGGAAAGATCTTTGCTGCGCTGCTCCAGACGAGGCTGGCCACCTGGTTGGAAGACCAAGAGTTGCTTCACCCCGCTCAGAAGGGTTTTCGTCCCTTCGACGGGGTGATTGAAAACAATCTCCTCCTCAACTGGTTTTTGGAAAGTGTGAGGATCGGACGCAACAAGACTGATGCATTTGTCGCATGGCTAGATTTTGCTGATGCCTTCGGTTCGGTCCCGCATAAAGCAATTTACACCTCGCTTGCGGCATACGGAGCTGGCAGCGGATTTATTTCAATGTTAAGAGGGATGTATACGGGAGTAGGAACGGTGTTTGCTTGCCCTGATGGTACCACCAACATGATACCAAAAACAAGAGGCGTCATGCAAGGGGATCCCCTCAGCGGGGTCCTCTATAACATCGCTATTGACCCTGTGCTGTGGGCAGCAGACCCCCTGTCCCCGGAGAGGAGGCTTCTCGCTTATGCGGACGACGTGACACCTTTCGCTCGGTCTGCTGAGGCTCTTCAGGGGTTGATTGACACGATCACGAGGTCAGCGGCAAAGATTGGGCTGAGACTGAATCCCGCCAAGTGCTCAAGTCTACATCTGTCGTCAAAGACGCCCACTGGATGTCGGCCAACGGTATTTAAAGTGGACGGCGCCGAAGTTCCGTTTCTGCGGGATGGCCAGAGAGCCTCCTACCTTGGAAAGCCAGTCGGCTTTCTCCATGAATTCCTGTCCGAAGCGGATGCCACGAACATGCAGGAGGCAGCGATCAAAATATTGGAATCAAGGCTGTCATACTGGCAGAAGATTGATGCCTTGAAAACGTTTTTCTATCCAGCCCTGGTGTTCGCGCACCGTACGGGGAGGTTTTCAGTGAAGGTATTGAAAAAGATCGATAGAACATTAAGACCATATCTGAAGAGGATCTTGGGCCTTCCGGAGAATGCTGTGAACTCCCTGCTCTACGGGCCCTTTAAAAGAGGATGTCTTGGAATTCCAATACTGGCGGAGGAGAAGAAGCTGTTCGCAATTGACACAGCCTTCAAGATTCTAACTTCGAAAGACCCAGTCATGGCCCGTGCTGCATATGCCAACCATAGAAAGCACGTGGAAGCAAGAGTGGGCCCGGGTAAACTAGTTGACCCGGCTCGGTACTTAAGTGGCCTCACTAAGGAGGAGTATGTGGATAATACTAACGTCATACATACAGTATGGGCAGCCGCAAGATCGGCATCAAGGAGTATGGGCGTTAAATGGACATTCTCTGGGACGTCCCCCTCTATTGAAGTTGGCAGCGTTACCCTCGGCTTTGTCCAGAGAAGAGCAGTGGCTGGGACGATCCGGGCGGCAAGAAGAGAGAAGAGATTCGAGGAGCTGAAAGCCTGCCTCGACCAGGGAAAAACAGCGAGTCTCATTGCGTTGCATAAGGCCTCAACGGCATTTTTTCACACAGGAGCCTATGTCGCTTTCCCTGACTGGAGATTTTATTTCCCTGCCAGGCTTAACGTCCTTCCTCTGAACGCCGTAGGAGCAGCTAAATCAAGCTCATCTGGGAACAAAACGTGCCGGAAGTGCGGATTTCAATCGGAAACTCTTCCCCACGTGCTGAATAATTGTAAACCCAAAATGCGATACATTACGGAGCGCCACAACTGCATCGTGAATAGAGTTCTTGAAATATGCCAGAGAGAGGGCACTGTCAGGTCCGTCGATAAAACAGCTAAACCGATCGGATGCCTGAGGCGGGCTGGAGTCGTCACTAAACTAAGGCCAGATATCATCATGATGAAGGGCGACCAATGGTATGTTATTGATATTACCATCCCTTTTGAAAACGGGGAGGACGCCTTCACCAAGGCCAGAGATGGGAAGGTGAAGAAATACGAGGAATTGAGGAAGGACATCGCTGAGAAGGTTGGTCCGTGCTCGGTGGTCCCAATAATCGTGGGATCACTGGGTACGTGGGACCCAGCAAACGATGATTTCCTTAAGAGAATGGCTCCACCGTCTTATCTTAAAAAGTTTCGAGAGATCTGCTGCGCGGACGTGAGGTTTTTCTCTCGTAATATATATAACCTGCACACGGGCCGCCAGCAGAAGATGGAAACGACGGCATATCATCCGAGTCACGTGCCTGTTCTACCTGGTGACGTGTATGGCCAGGACCATCTGCCGTCTGACGACGAGATGTTGATAACCCAGTCTCAGCCCATGGCCCTGGGGGCTGAGGAGTCCACTTTTCCATCACAAGATGACGATACGAGTGAGGAGTCGTCCGGACCGTGATCTTTTTGGCCCGGCTTTGTCCCTGAAGTATTGACTTGACTGTGACTCCATTCCCTTCTTTACCCGACTTGATGAACTTCCATTTGACCTGACCTTATGTTGCCTCCTGTTTTGACCCGACTGGACTTTGCTGTCGCTGTGTTGACCGGAATTGACTTTGCAGACATGGAATCGGCTTTTTGGGCCTTGAACTTTTGACCCGGAGCTGCTGACTATGAAATCATTGTAAATCAACATTTTTAAACTTGTGCCTGTAAATAATTCATCTTGTGCCTGTAAATAATTCATTTTTTAGTGCCATTTTTTGCCATTTTTGTATATAACACCTTTCTTAGAAAACACCCAACCTCTAATAAAGGGTGATAAAACTTAAGTATAAAAATAAATGTTTCTCTTTCTCCTGTCCTATCTCCCTATCTATATAAAGGGAACTCCTTCTTTCTTCCTTCCAAATAACACGTTCCGGAATTGTAAATAGATCAACAATTGTAACCAGGCTGTAGTCTTCCAGAATATTGTATAAAATACGACTTTTGTAAAAAATACCCCTCAAAACTGATGAGGTGTCGCCTGTAAATAAATTTTTAGACCCTAATAATGAGACCGGTTCTTTAAGAGAAAATTGACAGAACATTGGATTTTACATGTTTTTTCAGATGTGATCAATACATTATTGACAATGAACATTGCTGCACATGTTCTTGCAAAGTTTCATTCAGATCATCCCAACGTGGTTGCACTGTATTCAAAATCGGATAATGATGGTTGCTATAGTGGTAATGGTGGTGCAGAAATACTGTATTTTCTGTGCAAAGAAAATGGCATCACTTTATTGCGTCATGACTTTAATGAACCCCAAAAGGGAAAATATCAGGCTGATCGGGAAAGTGCGATTGCTCGTAAACACATGAAGGCATATGTGGATAGTAGAAATGATTTAATGAATGCTCGCGATCTTAAGAAGGCAATTATGTACTTGGGTGGCTTGCGGAACAGCCAAGTGTCGGTCATTGAGGTGGATAAAGAAAAGATAACAGTTTCGCAATGCAAGATTTTCAAACATCAGATCATACCACTCATGCAGAATATCTGATTGGCTTGAAAAAAATGAACTTCTTCATCCGGGCCAGAAAGGGTCCGAGCCGTATAAGCGTGACAGGACGTTCACTAACCATAATGCCATGAGTAACCACAGGACGGCTCACAAGATAAAGAATGTGTGTGAAAAGAAAGGCAACCCCAATGATATAGTGAAATGGATACCAATAACGTTGAATACGATTGGAAAAATCTACTTTGCGCTTTTCCAAAAAAGAATATCTGATTCTTGAACAAAACAAACTTCTTCATCCGGGCCAGAAGGGGTCCGAGCCGTATAAGTGTGACAAGACGTTCACTAACCATAATGCCATGAGTAACCACAGGACGGCTCACAAGATAAAGAATGAGTGTGAAAAGAAAGGGAACCCCAATGATATAGTCAACTGGATACCAATAACGTTAATGAATACGATTGGAAAAATCTACTTTCTGCTTTTCCAAAAAAGAATCTCTGATTGGCTTGAACAGAATGAACTTCTCCATCTGGGCCAGAATTGGTTCCGCCCACACGATGGTGTGATGGAGAACAATAAAATCCTTAACTGGTCCATGTCTGATGCGAGAATGAATAACAAAGAGGCTTGCATAGCTTGGCTGGATTACCGGGATGCGTTCGAATCTGTCCCTCATGACGCCATATACTACTGGCTTGCTACCATGGGGGCCGGTAGCGAGTTGATTCAGGTCATAAGGCGAATGTACACTGGCTCCACACTGTAAAAAATCTTTCTTCAATAAACGTAAATTTCCCGGCAGCACTGCTGCCGGATTATTTTCATCATTTGAGAAGGTATCCGTATTTTCTTTTTCCGTCATTTGAGGGAATGTCCGTTTTGTATTTTTCTGTGAAAGGAGGGAAACCTTCCGTTATTTTAGAGAACGTTCGTTTAATATCTTTTCGTCATTGGAGTGGAACTTTCCGTTATTTTAGGGATTGTTCGTATTATTACTAATATTATTGTGATTCAGTATATTCCTGATTATAATTTTGAAAAAAAAATGACAAACAATCCGTAAAATCCAAATAGACGATTCTTTTAAATAATTTACACTACCGATCACAGTAATACAAGTCTAATCAAAAGTTACAAGTTATCACAACTATTTAGATCACATTTTTGCGATCTAATAAGACTAGTTAGGTATGCAATATTTTAAGACTTCAGCTACGTGGTGAAGAAAGCGATCTTACGATGTTTAAATATCTGTTTAAAAATAGTATATCAGAGTATTTCTATTTTAAAGCATGGTAACGTTTACTACGGCCGTTGCTAGGCTGCCGACGTACTGTTTTGTACTGTATTTCACAATCACTGCAAGATTTTTATACTGTATTAGCAATGCGCATCCTTGTGGACTTGATTCTTGATGTTTCTATAAAATATTTTAGCGAAATAATTTTATTTTCAATTAATTAATTATTAAAATTTAAAAAAAAATTAGATAAAGTAAAACATTTAAAAAAACACAATCAATTTAATTAAATAAGGAATGACTGTTAAACAAGAGAAATTAATTCTTGCAATTTTTAATGGAATAATAAAAATTTAAAATTAAATTTACTGAAAAATAATTACTGGGGTTCGAACCTACGACCATGTGCACTCTAGACTGACGCGCTACCACAACCCCATTCGAGCTCCGCTAGATTCCATCCTAAATACTTTAAAGCCACGCCTTTAACCCGATCATGCCCACAACGGTTACCCGTCGGCAGCCTAGTCATTCCCGATTACGGCCAATAATACAAAAAATAAAAACAATATATTTAACTTACTTACCCATAATAAATTTGCTGAAGGTTCGTTTCGCCTGAAGACGCTTGCACAAACTTCCATTACTTATTTACAACTATATTTGAGTCTCACCAGAACTAGTGGAGAAATCGTACAATACGCATGCGTGAGGAGAGGAAAATTAAAAAACGAAAACTTCACGATAAAAATTCCGTTTTGTAGTTTACGGAATTAATCCATGAAAAATTCACGGAAAATAATACGCCAAAAGACGTTCTTTTTTTACAGTGCAGTACCACCTTTTTGGGAAGTGATGGCCTGACCTCTCCCCTAATTAGGACGAAAGGCATTATGGAAGGTGACCCCCCAGTGGGGTCGTCGCTCTGGACCTTGTCCTTTTGTTCATTAATCCCAACCCGCTACAAAGAAAGATTCTCGCGTATGCGGATGACGTAACGCCCTATGCCAGTAGCCCTGAAGAACTTCAGATACTAATCTGTAAGTTGATTGAGGGTAGTGAAAAGATTGGACTCTCCATCAATCCTTCTAAATGTGCGTCGCTACATCCATCTATCTGGGCTACCCCTGTGAGGTGTAGATTCCATCCTCTTCATTAAGTTAAAAATAACATGGCAATCCGTCCCGTCGCCTGAAAGGCGACACTCGGAGATAGGGAAACTGAGGACGCACCGACAGCAACCCCACCCAGCCCGATGAGGAACCACAGCTCCGAATGAGCGCAGCGACCGTCTCACAGCGTTTATAGCCATCGCGGCTGCCCCCGTAGCGATATTCCGCTAGGGCGCTCCGCTATATGGTTCATTCATTTCGTCCGCAGTTCAGCTCACTCTCCACAAGGAGAGGAACGTCCCGAGGGACTTCCATCCTCTTCATTAAGGAAACCTCCATAAAGCATTGAAAAGATGGCGAGTACCACGAGTACCTTGCACAGCCGGTGGGTTATTTACATAGTAAAGTCTCGCAACAAAATATTGTGGAAATCCAAGAAATGGCAATAAAAATTATGTTAAGGCAAAATCAAGTTATTGGCAACGAAGAAATGCTGGATTGATGATTGAGTTTTTATGGCACATGGCCCAAAACAGGGTATATTGCGCCATACGAATAGATGCAATGAAGGTTTTCTTCTACCCCCGTTAATTTTTGGACACAGGACTGGTAGATTTCAAAAGACGGTAATGAAGACTCTGGAAGACTCACTTAGGCCTTATTATAGGAAGCTGTCGAACCTCCCGCCTCGTGCTACTAATGTAATGACATACTGTACGGTAATTACAAGCAAGGCGCTTTTGGAATCCCGTTGGCCGCGGAAGCCGTGGACTTATTTCAAATTGACACGACCTTCAAACTGTTAACTTCGAATGACCCTGTGATGAAAGAATATGCATATGAAAACCTGACAGAGTTCATAAAATCAAGAATCAGAAGACCTGTAGAAGTTGATCATGCCTTTTTTTTGCATGGACATAATGACGGCCACTATCTCGGAACCACTAACATCCGTAGTTCTATCTGGTCCTGTGCCAGATCTGCCTCCTGCAGAATGATCGTCAAATGGAAATTCAACAGAACCTCTCCGGTGATCGAGATAATGAAGTTAAATTTCATACCATCAGAAACATCAAGGGGGTAGAAAGAACAAAGTGATGATAAGCGTTTCCAGGCACAAAGCTTCTTGGGATTTCCATCAGTCAAGTAACTACACTAGCTTCGACGATGGGAGATTCATTCACCCTGCCAGACTGAATTTAGTGCCACTAAACAGTGTTGATTAAGTATCGGAAGGTCTACCTCGTTGTTAACAAGTCATCATTGCGGTTTTCATACTGAAACCAGATTACGATAAAACCCCCCAAACACGATACCAGACCCCCCAAATACGATAAAAACTGTCCACACGTGTCCCTACTGTGACTTCACTACGGACTCTTTCAAAAAGAAAAAACACCATGTGAAAGTACTCTGTATGGTCAGGCGAAACTTTGAAAAATCACAACCATCCACTCAGGGGACCAATCCCCCTTTGTCTAATCCTGCTGATGCCCCCAGATATTTCTTTGATGGGAACGCTGGCAACTTCTCTCGTCCCCCACCCCCTGACGCCAACAAAGAGACGACCTCGTCTAAACGTCCTGGAAAAAGGGTTAGTTGGGACTACCTGGATGACTCAAGTGAGGATTTCGCCGACAACCCAATTCGTAAAAAGAACAAGAGTAAGAATAAAACAGCCCATACCACTCCTAGGAATGAACCTGAAATAGCAAACTCGGACGATGGAGTCTCCCCCATCGAATGCTTCAGATGTGCCAAGACCTTCCAATCCCACATGGAGCTTCACCAGCACAAGAAAAACAACTGCAAAGGGAAGATCTTTAAATGCCTATTCTGCCCTTTCACCTCCACTTCATATAAAACCAAGAACCATCACGAACAAACCTCATGTAAAAACAGAACCCAACTTGTTGACAATCAAAAGAACCAGAGAGGGATTGACCCCATTGCAAGACTGAGGAACGAGCTTGTAATTAATGCCCCAACCACCAAATCCAAAAGAGACAAGGCAGACCCGGCTATACCAGCTGATCAAGATCCATTCAAAGGTTGTCCTGCTGCAAGCGTCAACCTTGATGAAAGATCCGTTTCATCCTACTTTCCCTTCCCTACGGAAGCTGCTTGCCTGTTCCCTAATTGCAGGAAAATGAAAAAATTCTCCAACCTAATATGGAACCAGGGCAAGAGGTTCATTATCCGGCATTTAGAGAAAGATCATGAGTTCGCACCTACACTTGATGCATTGCACAACTCAACATATGCCTGCACTGCAATCAAAACGCCTCAGCTCACCCATCCTCTCACGACTGCTTGAGGATTGCAATCATGAGAGTGGTTGAGCCTTCCTCCGAGCCATATGTGTGCACTGCATGTGACAGAACATTCACCAACCACAGCGCTTTAAGCAACCACATGCGTGAACACGAAATAAAGAACTCTACACCTCCTAAACGTAGTTACCAAGGGCCTCTTGCTGACAACGCAGCACAATCATCATCGTCCACTCAACCCAGACCCCGATCCACTGAGGAGGACATTGTTGATTTAATAAGAAGCCTTAAAAACCCCCCATCAGGAGCTCCCACCAAGAATCCCTCCACCTCAGAGGAGAAGGAAAAGGCAAGAAAACACTCCACTCACTCCTTTCTTGGACTTATTGCGAGATGTTGCATTACAAACAGAAATGGATGATGCCTGGTTAAAATTTGGAGAACTGATGACATCGATTGTAGAGAAAACACAAGTGGAGTGCTCGATAAGCCTCGAACCCCAGCCGGTGAGAAAGGAGTACACCCCTCCAAACATGGATGACCCCTCACTAGTCCAGAGGATGTATCGCCGCAACCAAAGGAGCACCATAAGAACAATTGTCAACGGCCCCTCTCGCCCTTCCTCCTTCAAAGTCTCAGCTCTTGAAGAGCACTTCTCCAGGAGACCAGATGATCGACAAATTGACACCACCATCTACACGTCGCCCGGCATCTCCTCCGCTCCCTGCCACGTCCCCTTAGAACCCTTCTCTTCGTCTGAGGTCCTCAGACGCCTGAGGAAGTTCCAAAACACAGCCCCGGGTCCAGATAGGCTAACCTATCAGCATTGGCTCAGGGTGGACCCAGATGCCTCACTGAGATTTTCAACATCTGCCTCCTTCACAAGCGCATTCCTGGAAAATGTCTCGATCCATCCTGATACACAAGAAAGGAAACCCAAACGACCTGGCCAACTGGCGGCCGATCACCCTAATGAACACCATTGGAAAGATCTACTCCGCGCTCCTCCAGAAGAGGATCTCAGATTGGCTGAAGCAAAACGAGCTGTTGCATCCGGGACAGAAAGGGTTTTGGCCACATGACGGCGTCATGGAAAACCACAAAATGTTGAACTGGTTCATGTCCGACGCCAGGATAAATCAAGGGGAGGCCTGTATCACTTGGCTTGACTACCAAGACGCTTTCGGATCTGTCCCCCATGACGCTATCTTTTATTCTTTCGCTGCCATTGAGCTGGTAGCTAGTTGATACAAGTGATAAGACAAATGTACACTGATTCGTGTACCACCTTTATGGGGTGTGACGCCATGACCTCCCCCATCATCAGGACGAAAGGTGTCATGCAAGGAGACCCCACTCAGTGGGGTATTGTTCAACGTGACCTTAGACCCTGTTCTCTGGTACACAAACCCTAATCCGTTCAAAAGAAAAATCCTTGCATACGCAGATGATGTGACGCCGTATCTTGATTATCTGAAAGATTTGATAGTGACGAATCAGTGTAAAAAACGTGTCTCGCTGTCGGTACGGGAAAACCTCATAGATTCATGGCCTAAATTTTTTAAAGCAAGTGGGTTAGCCAATCGCCTGGACGAGTATGAAAGTGTAAGATCAGGTGTGAAGTTAAACGATAATAGAAGTTCGAAGAATAATTATCGTAATGATGTTCCAAGAATTTTTCTAGCACTCAAAACAGTCGTTACTCTCGTTTTAGAAATGAAGATAGGATCACGGACCAAAGAAATTGGAATCCATTTTCTCCTCGTGAAAAAAGTGAGCTAAATGTTTTGCATGCAACGAATATGGTCATATATCGAAGGATTACCCTCACCCTTGTAAACGTTGTGGCGAAAATGGCCATTCAAAGAAAATGTGTATAAAGAATAAACCAGAAGGAAACAGTTTGTGTTTCTCATCGTGACCTTGAAAGCCTTGACTCTCCTGCGTTATACGAAAAAGAAAAATATTTGAAAGAAGTAGTCATAAATAAAGAAAAAGTTATAGTAAGAGTATGTATGTTTGATAAAAACAAGAGAGTGCGCATCGTAACGAGAAGAAGAAGTATTGTGAATAAAACCTTGTTATGTTTAAGAGAAGTTTGATGATATTTGAGTCCACTCCAAAAGCATGAAGCTACCTCAAGTTCAGTAGGTAGACAAGAGTGAAAAGATATAATATGAGAAAAACCGAAATCCCTAAGAAATCAGTGAAGTTTGCTCCTGATACAAAATCGGATGAAGACCCTACACCAGGAGGTGATGATGCGATACCTTTCCAACCTCTGAGAAGACGGCTACCTCCAGCCGTTCATCCGATCATGGGCGTATGCAGCTGCCCCCCCTAGAAAACTAGATTTTTTTATTTAATCAGAGTAAAAAGAAAAGGCAAAAATTTCTGACCCAATTTGTGTTTGGGAGTAACTCAAACTAACCCTGTAACTAACCCAAAGGGTCTCAATATGAATTAAAACACTACTTTTGAGGGGCAAATATCGAAATTTTTTCTTTGGGAGGACCCCCAAACCCCTCTCCAAAATTATGAAGCCTTTTACAGTGTCTTTTCCTTGCAAATTCTGCCGCTTAAAAGTTGCTGCTTTCTCTTTGAGTGTTTTATCAAAGAGGAGGTTTCAAAATGATATAAAGCACTATTTTAAAGGGGCAAATATAAAAATTTTTTCTGGTGGAGGACTCTTAAGACTTCACGAAATTTTGACGTCTATTTAAAAAATTCCCCCTAGAAAAATCGGTAGTTTACAAGAAGCTGTTATCTTCAGATGGAACCTAAAGGGTCTCAAAATGGAGCTATAATGCAATTTTTAGAGGCTAATTTTCAAAAATTTTCTGGGGGAAAACCCCCAGACCCCCCCTGTATTTACTAGAAGTTTGCATTAAAAAATTTTTTTCAGTTAAGGTATCTTAAACTTAGCATATGTTAATGTGAAGTCTTAGTTACGGCACTGAGACAACTCAGAATCACTGAAATCACGGACTTAATCACCGAAATGCAAACCTATCCACCTAAGGGGCAATAGTTTTTTGAGTACTCCAAATAATTTTTTTTTCTAAGTTTAAGACCTGCCCCCCTCTAAATCAGATCCTGCATACGTCCTTGCATCCGATACCTCGATTTTCGACTCCTCCTGTACCTCAACAGATGAGTCCGTCCGTACCTCAAATTCGCAGATCTTCTAGAGAAAGAAAGGAGCCTACCCTTTTACAGAACTATTATATAAACTGATAAAAGTTGCAAATAGTTTTTATTTAAGCGTAGGAGAATTGTTGTATCTGTAAATAATTACCTAGCACTCTCATTGTTACTCATCCTACTACTATTATAATTGTGAATGTTTGTCTGGATGTTTGTTACTCTTTCACGCAAAAACTACTGAATGGATTTTAATGAAATTCTACCATAATGTAGCTGATACATCAGAATAGGACATGGGCTATGATTTATAAAGAGAAAATCAGTCCTTCATTCTTTTTTTTCCCGTTTTCCCTGCTTTTTTTCACTTATTTTTCCGTGTTTGAAAACCTGTTTTACCAGTCATACAACGAGTTAAAAATAAAACATTGTTTCAAATGAGACAGATCACTAGACTTTTTCATTTACTAGATCTTTTAGTTTAGTTTTAAACACTGGTTTTAAATTTGTTAATTTGTTCACTAGACTTACTAATTTACCAGACTTTTTACTATGGTTACAAATTGGTTATTTTATAAAGGCACCAAGATATTAAACATTATCAGGAACATCGGGATTGTAAAAAGTGACAAGAACACCGGGATTGGAAAATTAGCGAGAACATCGGGATGGAAAAATTACCGGGTTATAAAAATTACCGAGAACACTGGGATAGGAAATTTACCATAAAGACACCCAGAATGCCGGAATATAAAAATTACCGTAAACACTGAGATAGGAAAATTACCGAGAACGCCGGGATTAGAAAAATTACCGTGACCACCGGGATAAGATTACCGGGAACACACTGGGATAGGAAAGAGGCGCCTGGGATACCGGGATGATTTGTAATATTGCTAATTTACAAAATTATAAATGTATTTTAAGAAATATTTTAAAAAATTAATTTATTCACCCCACCCGTGCAAGGCCGGGTATAACAGCTAGTCTGTATATAATTGTAGGTAATATATGTTATCAGCAGTAGCCCCACTACTCAACTCATCTCGTAATTCTAAAAATGAAAATAAAGAATGTCATTTTAAATACGTAAGCCTAAAAAACGGTTTTGTCAGATCCTTCCGATTCTAGATAAGTTTGTGCGCATGCCCTAAGTAGGAATTTAGCAACACATATTTGGTGAAGGAATCGCTACTTGGCGAAGCTCTTATCCCAGTTTCAAGTTTTAAATTATTCAGTATATTTTTGGTTTGGATCGTAGGTTTTCTAAATATATTTTCCACTTCTAAATTATGATAATGTTTGTTCTAAATATTTCATGTTTTACGTAGGATTTAAATAAAAAATAACACTCTTTCAATGCTCTTTTGCAAGAAAACTCAATAAAATAAGCACTGAAATAGAAAATAAAATTTCGAATTCCAAATATTAGAACTGTAAGAAGTTTGTGGTAGTTGGGGGGGGGGGGCTGCCGCCCCCCCAAACCCCCCTGCCCTAACTATAATCAAACTCGTTTGGGGAGTAATCAGTAACACTGACGATTCAGAAAAAAGGTGGCTCGGTATTTTTTAATGTTACAATGATGTTTTTCAACATCAAAACATATAACATACATGCTGGCCGTGAGAAAGAATATGTGCCAACTAATTATCACCAGACATGTTTGCCTGCCATCCTGCCATAGCTGACTTAAATGAGTCCGAGGATGATGATGATGTTACTCCAGCGGATTTAATGAATACTACTGCAGTGAATAAAGAATTCATTCCAAGAAACTACTGACTTGACTCATGTGGAATCAACTCCTGAACTTGGCTGCTGGGCAATTCCACGGTGTCGGACGTAAAGTTTGTACAAAATTTTCCAACAAAAGTTGGAATTTTTTAAAGTAAAAACATTTGAACTGGTCTAATTTTTTTACTCAATAATTACCAACATATAGACAAATAAAAAACACATTTAGAAGGTCATTAAAAAAATTTAAACATTATGAAAAAAACTAAAACTTTTTGGTGTCGGACGTAAATTGAAGGGGACACGCAGTTTCACTTGTATTGCATAAACCTTAAATTCAGCCCAATGGGATGTTTTTTTATTTCTATAAACACTCAAATATTGAAGATCAAAGATGAAATAAGAATAAAATACCCTTTTATATCAAATTAATCAAAAATTAAATACCTAAATAGCAGTTTTTTCAATGGTGTCGGACGTAAATTGTGCAGAATTCTTGGTGTCGGACGTAAAAAAAGTATTCAAATACCTAATAATTTCTCTTTTTTAATCCTTGAATAATATAAATACATGAAACTTGAATAGATTAATAAGGTTTTGAATGTATAAAACTTGAGTAATATATAATTAGAGAATAAAAAAACTTAAAAATAATGATAGGGAAGAGTGTTGTACCTACGGACGGTTGTACCTTCAGCCACCTCATTTTAAAATTCGGGAAAAAATGTAAATTTGAATTTGTGGTCGATTTTGAATGTAAACAGATGCTATCTAGTTGCTAACGTGAAATCAGCTGTTTAAAATATTATTTAAATTTTCTATAGTAAAAATACTGTTTTTAGGTGCTCAAAGTTTTTTGTAGTGCATCACTACATTAATTATTTTCTTCCTCTATGATTATGATATGATAAAATGGGATATATGGGGGGAATCCCCGAGATTTTGACTTTTTAGTTTTGATATTAGAAATTGTCAGATCTCAATTCTTTTATATTTTATAGAACTTTGAATGCAAAAACACCTGATGCTGTACCTTCGGACACCATAAGTGTTGTACCTACGGACACGTTCTTGTGGGTGTCTGTAGCTAATCGGCGTTTTAGAATCAGGTTTCATTTAACTGAATACATTTTAATAAATGTTAAATTAATTCTAAATGGTAATCTATTTGTCAGCGATTATTTTCAAGTGAATTTTAGATGAAAAATCAAATATTTTGTGATCTAAACTACTTTTTTAAATTTATGATTCTACTTGGAATTTAATTTAAAATATGGGGTAAAACCCTAAGCACCCTATCGCATTTAAGTATGACGATTAAAAAAACTTCAAATTTCCACTGAAGACGATTTACCACCAAATTATTATTGTTATTACCACCAAATGATTGCACAACTAAGTGTCGATCGAATTGGGTTTTTTGGATCAGTGAAGTTGTCAGATCAATCAGCATGATTGATGAAACTACTACCTTAAATTCTTATCTGAAAATACCATGTGATTTTTGTGTTTTTGGTAAAAAATCAAGACTTTATCATTCAACTTCGTTTTAATGATCATTTACGATCTAAAACTACATTACTTTAAAAAATCTATTTTCAATTTTAAAAAGGCTTGAAATAGGTTATTAAAAGGTAATTCATCAATAAAAATGTTCATTCTTAGCTTTTTTCAAGTAAAACTTCCCTTTTTAAGGGTGTCCACAGGTACAACTGGGTCTGTCCATAGGTACAACAGGTTGTTGTACCTTTGGACACAAATTTTTCCAAGTTATTATAAATGATTAAAAATCCAATTTTCAAGATTTTGACTAGTAAAAAATATCTCTCTACTCACAAAGGTTAGGACTATAGGTTGGGCACTTTAAATGGTCAAAATGTGATTTTACCTGTCTTAGAAAAATCCAAACGTGATTTTTGTCCATAGGTACAACACTCTCCCCTACAAATGCAGTTTTTTTTAAATATCATCTGAGAATGAATATTTCCCTCTGTTTCCTACAGGAATTGGGGCAGAAATTTTTTGTACTATATTTTCAAAAGAATAGAAAATTTTGTCTTCAGCTTTTCGCCATTTAAAATGGCCTTCTGCATAGCAGCTACTTCTGCTTCCCCTTCTGTGATTCTAGTTTTGAGTCCTGGATATAAACAGGACTCATAGCGCACTACAACCCAATCATTTACACTCAAACTTGGGACACTGCCATACCACAAAACTATTATGATTCTACCATAAAACCTGTAACCGAAATTTAGTTGAGGCGTACCAAAACGAGATGAAAAAATAGGGAATTTTGAATTAAATTTCATAACATTTTCTGGGGGGGACCCCAGACCCCCCTAATAATAGTTGGAGTAGGATAATTCACTACCTTTTCCATATTAAGATCATCAAGATTCAATTGGATTATGAAAATTCTTAGCCCTCCCCAGAAAAAAAAACAAATCCTATGTCTGCCCAGCTTATATATTAATGACTTTAAATAAATAAAATGTTCTATTTGACACATTCTATTTATGAGTGTTGATAAAATACTTCATTCTAGTTTGCTGTTAACAAAGGATTTCTTTGTTTCATGTGATTAAAATATATTAATTTATTTTAATATTATTAAGTTATTCTTCAGTGAGAAAAAAAAATTTGTGTAATTCAAAACCTTAAATTTTTTCTTTCATTACGATATCATCATGCACCCCCCAAAAATAATTTCTGGCTACGCCTCTGCTATCAATCTTTGACAGGCCTTAGAATCTATCTACAAATGCTTTTAGAGCTGCAGCCTGCAGCAGAAACCAAAATACATTCATGCGAGTGAATAAAAAAGCAACTACCATGGGAAAATTATTCATAGAGAATAGAATGTTTTTGTTCTAAAATTGATTTGAGAGGTTTTTTGGTTCATTTAGTCAAGTTGTTTCAAAATTTTTATAATATAAATGTTTAATTTCTACATATTTAAGGTCTTCTATTTGTTTAATTGATGTTTTAAGCAACTGTTAACAGATTTCTTTATTTTTAATTAAAATGAATTATTTTCTCGTATTTTGGGATATGAAATAATCAGTTAATTTTGTTCAGTGTAAGTAAAAATCCAAGACTTTAGGCATGAATAAAATAGTATTTAGCCATAAAATTTTGGTGTCGGACGTAAAAATTTTTTTACGTCCGACACCATTGATTACAGCTAATATAAAATAATTAAATTAAATTTAAATGAACAGTTTTAATTATCTTAAGAATCTTATTTGCATAAAAATGTTTTTGTAAAAATCTCCAGCTGGTTTTGCAGTACTAAAACTTTTTTATAATTTGGTGTCGGACGTAAATTTGTTAAAGTACTTAACGAAAAAAGCTTAATAAGAGTTAATTTTTAAAATAAATCTTAACTTTTTTATATTTAATTCTACTAGACAGATGTATCTAACATATAAGCCATAAAAAAGTTGAAAAAATAAACAAAATTAGTTCCAAACAACCATTTCAAAGTTGTCTTAAGGAGTTACTCACAAAAACGCGGCCATAATTTTCTAAATTAAAGTCCTAAAACCCCACTTTATTTATTTAATTTTTTTTTGCAATTTTCATACACTTTATACAATTACCTTTCCAATGATACCTCATATGTGAGGAAAAAATTAATTTTAAAATTTGTCACATTTTCCCCTTTTCTGTGGAATTGCCCTGCTGATCAAACAGATGAAATGGAACGACTTGAACCAGTGGACTTGGCTACTGATAAAATCATGGAGGTAGGAGTAGAAGAAGGAGAGGAAGCGTCGTATCTCGCTCACAGGGAGAAATGAAGTAACTGAAAGCCAGCTGCCGCCATGCGTCTGCTACCAAAAGAGCGAGTTTTAACATTGAGGCTTACGGGGAGCATACAGATTCTTAATTTTTTTCGATTTAAGAAATAAAAATTTTACTTCGGCTCTTTAAAATTTTAAAAGCTCCATATATTGAGCGTGTTTCTAGTGATATAGTTATTTTTTTTCACCCAATTAATAGTATAAAAAGGTTTAAAATACAAGTCACAAAGCATTGCCCATTGATATATAACGCTTTTTTCGAAATCCTAGCTGTGCACATGCATTTTAAAGCCTAAAGTAATCGAAATTAATTTAAGTGCGTACCACATAGAATATAAAATCCTAATTTAAAAAAGGCATGAAATCGGAGGAGCGCGTAATGCACATAATAATAATGCATGAAAACGGATTATTAATGGATTTTAATTTTATATTTTTCAAATTTAGAACGCCAAAAACTTATGTTATTGTTAATTAAACGTAATGCTAGAAAAATTTTCAAACAAACCTACGTAAATAACTTCTTCCTGAAAAATTTTGAAATTTTATAAAGTGTCAAAAATTAAGAATTTCCCTTTTTTATCTTAATTGAAAATGATCATTTTATTTACGTTAAACATTAAATAAACTTGGAAATTAATTTAATGTTTTCCTTATTTTGGAGAATTTTTTTCTTTATTTACTGGCATTACTTGTTTCTTTTGAAAATTTCTTTTATTTACTGACATCTTGAATCATATTTTGCCAATGCATAAAAACATGTATAATTATAGTAACGCATAAGCTATCAAATTTTATAGTTACATTTTTCCGTAAGCTACCAAGCTTCCATAATTCGAAATAAATTTGGGAATTAATAGTACAACATATCATTCAAATATGCTCTGCTTTGATTCTAAGAAAAAAACATTGGATTCTAAAAATTAAAAAAGAATGTAAAGGAGAGACCTAAATCGAATGTTTATAAGCGGTCACATGATGTCCAGGTGCAATGCTTTTGCAGATGTCTTAGCCTTGAAATATCTATGCTTGAGATATTGATGTAGCAGTTTATCAAATTTAGGTATTTAAAGTTAGTTTTGTGACTTGCGTAATTAACCGAGCGTTCAATAAGTATGCGTTATAGATAAAAGTTTATCCAAAATACTAAATGTTTTACCCTAACAAATATATTTTCCATCACTTATTTTAAACCTTTTTTTCTACAAAGAATGAACAAAGCAAATTTATTTTTCGCTAGGAGGAAAATATTTCACTATAAATATTTATTAATCATTGCATAAATACTTGGTTGTTGACTATAGTAAATATGTTTACGGGTAATTTTAAATTATTCGGTAACTATCGCAATTATTGTTCAATTAACTAATTGGATATTTCCCTTTCCATGTAAATTTTACCACCCATGCTAAGTTTTATAGTTCTATCTCATTTGGAAGTTTCTAAAATGTTACGTTCTGAAATACAAAATAGGTGTTAAAAATTGGCAAAAAATTTCATTTATTATCATAATTTCTTTATAACTGATGGATTTCCTTTAAGAATTAAGCATTGATAGGTCTAGTACACTCTCTTATGAGTTTTTGCGACCTTAGATCGTTTAAAAGTGCCCGAAAATTGAATTAAAGGGATATTTAAAAATATTCGCGCAAAATGCTTTAAAATGTTCGGAAGCTTAATTAATAGCTTGATCTATGATCGTTAAACACATCTGAACACAACTCAAAAGTGAAAATTCGTTTAAAATATCATGCGGCGTAAAGATTTAATGAAGAATTTACATAGGAATCTACGGGCGAGGAGCGTTTTTGGTAGCACCAATGTGGCCGACCGGTTACAGTGAAAGCTTCACTCAGACTTCGACGTTTCCCCTCCTTCTCTCACTCGTACCTCCATGGATAAAATAGTTGAACTGGAATCCTCTGAACTCGTGGACTTTGCTATTGATCAAATAGACGAACTGGAACCCTCTGAGAGAAACTCAGTAAATCACCTATAAATTACTCATCCCTTTTCTCTTTATAAATAATCAAATATTTTTTTGTAACTACAAATCCTGCATATAATCCCACGATATAAGCTGGAAAGCACAATATAAGCGCGAAATCATGCAGCTGCATGCATCTTTTTCTGAAGGAAGGAGTTCGTGGGCCTCCAAAGTTCTTATTTCACAGGATAGAGCTGAATAGGTCACACTTTGCTGGTTTTTCGCCCGTACTAATAAGAAGGGGTTCTTTCAGAGTGTTCTTGTCATTAAAGGTGCTGTTAGAGGAACTGCACAGAATTGGTGAATCCCCAGAATGGATGGTTTTGTGACGACCGAGATCGCCCTTTCTAGCGAAAGCCTTGCCACAGTGTTTGCAACTGTATGGCTTCTGGTCTGAATGGGTTAGTTCATGATTCTTCAGAGTACTCATTTGAGCAAAAGCTATGTTGCAGAGGCCGCAACTGAATGGCTTTTCACCTGTATGTAAAAGAAGGTGTGTTTTCAGGCTGCTCCTATCACTGTACGCATTGCTGCACACGCTGCATGCAAACGGCTTTTCACCAGAATGGATGATTTGGTGTCGACGGAGATCAGACTTTCTGACGAATGCCTTGCCACAGTGATTGCAACTGTATGGCTTCTGGTCTGAATGGGTTAGTTCATGATTCTTCAGAGTACTCATTTGAGCAAAAGCTATGTTGCAGAGGCCGCAACTGAATGGCTTTTCACCTGTATGTAAAAGAAGGTGTCTTTTCAGGCTGCTCCTATCACTGTACGCATTGCTGCACACGCTGCATGCAAACGGCTTTTCACCAGAATGGATGATTTGGTGTCGACGGAGATCAGACTTTCTGAAGAATGCCTTGCCACAGTGATTGCAACTGTGTGGCTTATCATCTGTATGAAGAAGTTCGTGGGTCTTCAGAGAACATTTATGCCTGAAAGTCTTTTTGCAGAGGCTGCAACTGAATGGCTTTTCACCTGTATGTAAAAGAAGGTGTGTTTTCAGGCTGCTCCTATCACTGTACGCATTGCTGCACACGCTGCATGCAAACGGCTTTTCACCAGAATGGATGATTTGGTGTCGACGGAGATCAGACTTTCTGACGAATGCCTTGCCACAGAGATTGCAACTGTGTGGCTTCTTGTTTGTATGGATAAGTTCGTGGGTATCCAGAGTATTTATCTGACCGGATGTTGAATTTAAGAGATCACACTTTGCTGGCTTTTCACCAGTATTATTAAGATAGGGTCCTTTCAGAGTGTTCTCATCATTGAAGGTGGTGTTAGAGGAACTGCACAGATTTGGCGTCTTTCCATAATGGATGATTTTGTGTCTACAGAGATCGTCCTTTCCACCGAAAGCCTTGCCACAGTGATTGCAAATGTATTCCTTGTCTGAAGTTAAGAGTTCGTGGGTTTCCTGAGTACTTATTTGACCGGATGTAGAGTTTAAGTCACACTTTGCTGGCTTTTCACCAGTATTATTAAGATAGGGTCCTTTCAGAGTGTTCTCATCATTGAAGGTGGTGTTAGAGGAACTGCACAGATTTGGCGTCTTTCCATAATGGATGATTTTGTGTCTACAGAGATCGTCCTTTCCACCGAAAGCCTTGCCACAGTGATTGCAAATGTATTCCTTGTCTGAAGTTAAGAGTTCGTGGGTTTCCTGAGTACTTATTTGACCGGATGTAGAGTTTAAGTCACACTTTGCTGGCTTTTCACCAGTATTATTAAGATAGGGTCCTTTCAGAGTGTTCTCATCATTGAAGGTGGTTTTAGAGGAACTGCACAGATTTGGCTTCTCCCCAGAATGGATGATTTTGTGACGACTGACATCGCCCTTTCTAGCGAAAGCTTTGCCACAGTGATTGCAACTGTATGGCCTCTCGCCTGAATGCGTTTGTTCATGATTCTTCAGAGTACTGATATGAGCAAAAGCCATGTTGCAGAGGCTGCAACTGTATGGCTTTTCACCCGTATGAAAACGAAGGTGTTTTTTTAAAGTGCTCTTATCATTGTAGGCCTTGTTGCACAAGCTGCATTGAAAAGGATTTGCTGCATTGAAAGGCCCAGGATGAATGATTTTGTGTCGAGTGAGATGGCACTTTCGAGTAAACGCTTTGTCACAGTGATTGCAACTGTATGGCTTGTCGTCTGTATGAAGAAGTTCGTGGGTCTTCAGAGAACATTTATGCCTGAAAGCCTTTTTGCAGAGGCTGCAACTGAATGGCTTTTCACCTGTATGTAAAAGAAGGTGTCTTTTCAGGCTGCTCCTATCACTGTACGCATTGCTGCACACGCTGCATGCAAACGGCTTTTCACCAGAATGGATGATTTGGTGTCGACGGAGATCAGACTTTCTGACAAATGCCTTGCCACAGAGATTGCAACTGTGTGGCTTCTTGTTTGTATGAATAAGTTCGTGGGTCTTCAGAGTACCACTTTGACTAAAAGCCTTTTTGCAGTGGCTGCACTTGAACTGCTTCTCTCCCGGATGAGTATGCACGAGAACGTGTCTTTTCAAATTGTTAAATTCGTTGAAGTCCTTGTTGCAGAATTTGCAGAGAAATGGCTTCAACCCAGAATGGATGATTTTGTGGCGACATAGATCGTCTTTTTCTTCGAAAGCCTCTCCACAGTGATGGCACCTGTAAGTTTCCTTGTCTGTAGGAATGAGTTCGTGGGTATCCAGAGTACTCATTTCACCGCAAGCTGAATTTAAGAGGCCACACTTAGTTGGACTTTTGCCCGTATGAATTGGGTGTGCTTTCTGAGTGCCTTTAGGGGGCATCCATAAATTACGTGAGGTCAAAAAGGGGGGGAAGGGGTTTCGAAAAATCTCACCAAGGGGGGAGGGGGGGTCGGTGAAAAACTCACGTCAACTTTTTAAGTTCGAAATTAAACGATTTTTTTAAGTTTGAGAAAGGAATAATACCCACAGATTTGATACTGTGGTGATTTTTTGGCGGAATAATGTTCTTTTCCTCAAAATGCAAACAAATTGGATAGAAAATTATTTTTAAAGGTTGTAGGTAAATCTCACTTGGGGGAGGGGGGGGGGGTCCAGCAAAATCTCACTAAATCTCACCAAGGGGGGAGGGGGAGTCCAGATTTTGGAAAAAACACCTCACGTAATTTATGGATGACCCCTTATCATTGAAATCCAAGTTAGAGAAACTGCATAGAAATGGCTTCTCCGCAGAATGTACGACTATGTGAGTAAGATATACTTTGCTTTAAGTAAGAGAGGCTTTGCTTTCAAGTGAAATCCCAACGAAACCTGTACTGCAGAAGTCGCACTTAAATGGTCGCTCACCGGATTGAATTAGGATATGGGTCTTCTTTCGAACTGAAGTTCTGCGTCACACACCAACAGTTTCTTTTCAAAATGGATGAGCTTGAGCATGTGACAATCGAGATGGTTTGTCAAGTGAAAGCCTTGTCGGTGTTGTTACTCTTGAATGGTTTCTCTAACCTCTCTGAGTTCTTAAGATTTGAATAATCAAATCATTCTTAAGATGGACTGGGTCAGGGGGAGTCTGTGTATTTCAAATGATAGTACTTTTGATAGCTCTGTTTACTAGGTTGGGTTTTCAGGATTCTATTCAGACCAGAGGTTTTAGAGGAGCAGCCACTTTTCCGTCATTACTGCCATCTGTGGGATAATAATTTATTAACATTTTCTCTTAACCCATAATAAGAATGTTTATAATAAAAATTGCAAAGAATTAACCAGTTCAATTTTATTATCTATCCTGTAAAAATGTCATCTAGCTTTTTATTCTCTAAATTCTGAAATAATTTCAAATTTTTATTGTTGTCAGGGTTGGAAAAAACCTGTTTTTTTTAAAACAAAAAAAAAACCTCGGGTTTATTTGGGTTTTTTTGGTTTAAACCAGGTTTTTTTGATTTAAACCAAGTTTTTTTAGAATTTTTTTTCAGAATTATGATGTTTGAAATTGAGTTGTAAATGAGACATTTATTTCAGGGGTTGTTTAAAATTGATAAATGATTTGTATATTTCAATTAATTAATTTAATTAGTTAATTAAAATTAAATTAATTTGTTTTAAAAAATAATTTGTTTTTAAAATATTCCAATTTGAATATCTAATTGTATTGTAGTGAATAAAAATCAGTGTTAATTTATCTTAGATAAATGGTTGAAATAATAAAATTATTTATCTTAATTATATATGGATTAATTTATAAACTTATTAGAAAGAGAAAATTTTATTTTTTATATAAGAAGTAAAAGTGAAATGATTAAGGAAATCAACGGTTTTTTATTAATTTAGTAAAAAAACCCAACTGGTTTTTATAAATTTAGTAAAAAAACCAACTGGTTTTTATGACTGACAAATAGGACAAATTGGTTTTATCAATTAATTAAAATCCACACAAGCCATCTTTTATCAGTGAAAAACAGATAACTTTTGTGTATCTTTAGTCACTCTTGGAAATAATGTTTAATTTTAAAGGAAATTAATAAGTAAACTATCTCTTGCAACATATAATAAGTTTAACTTAAGCATTTAAGGTTAAGTTTAGAGAGAATTCAATAATTAAAACCATTAAATTAAAATATTTCTGATTTTTAATCACCTCTTAAAATGTCAATTTTTTTATAAATCTGACCTTTTAATTTTGTGCAAAAAATTATACTTAATAACACTTTTTAAAAAAATCCTGAAAATATTTTATAATTTCTAAAAAAACCAAGTGGTTTTTTGGTAAAAAAAAACCATTTGGTTTGAACCGTGGTTTAAACCGGCCAACCCTGTTAATTACAAATAAGAACGAAAATTCAGTAATTAATTATTGACAGTCATGCACACAAATAGAGCTCTATTGTCTGTGGTTTTGTATATGAAAAAATTAGTTTGGAAAACATGACTAAATATAAAAACATAAAGCATTCGATAAAAACCATCCACATACTTGTATTTTAAAATTACAAGTATGTGGTAAAAAAATAAGATTTTAATTCTTGTTTAGTTTATTACACTCATTGATTCCAAACCCTGATATTTACCCATTTTCGTCATAAATATTTTTTTGTTATTGGTAACAAAAATTTGATCTTGAAATTGCAGGCAGTTTTATGTAGAGTAACTTTAACCTATCTTTCCCAGTTACATATCTAGCAGTTTAAAAAATCTGTAATGCAAATAATCTTAAACCATTTTTAAAGCACACAAACACGTTTTTTATTTAAATTGTGGTAGTTTTACATTTTTGATTTAAATCAATGATTTTTTTAAAAATCAAGTTAACTAAATATGTATATTTATTATTTATATATGAGTGGTAAAGTTTAAGTTTCGTATTGCAAGAAAATTTTTAGAAAAGAGAGTACTTCACCACTACCTCTGGTTAGAGGAATAGGTATGTGAGAAAACTCCAGCTCTCAAGCGTCACCTACAACCATGGACCGGTTTCGCCCTTGTTAGGGCTCATCAGCACGGTAGGGGAGAGGAGGGAGGAATGGGACAATTTTCACTAAATATTTTTTTATTCATTATCCCCTGCTTATTCATAGATGCAAATGGTTGGATAATAAACTTGCATGTTTTAACTTAATTTTTTAAAAATGTACAGTTCTTAAATGTTGTTTAATTTTATCACTTTTGATCATTCAAATTAACAAGAATTTTGTCCCATTCCTCCCTCATGGGTGGGAGGAGTGGGACATGAGTATGGGAGGAGTGGGACACTTTTGAAAAATAAAGAAAATTAGTAAAATGTAATAATGAGAAAGGGCCTAGTATTTTACCTACTATTCTTTTAACCTTTGCCCACATTTTTAAACAGCTTTCAATCTTATATCTATTAAAGAATAATTTTTAAAAATATTTAGTACACTTGAACTCTTTCTCATGGTGTTAAGAATCAATAATTGAAATACAATTAGTGGAGTAGAATTAGCCGAAAAAAGGGCTTGACCTTGAACAAATTGGAACAAAAGCAAAACCTGCGGGAAATGGTAGGTCACATGGTCCTAATCAACATACTAAAAATATACATCCGTACTAGTGGGACAAATATGGTTTTTTGGCCGCCATCTTGAAAAAACACCCAAAAATATTTTTCATCATAAAAGGTCGTGTAAGGTATCAAACTGCGGGGAATTTTTTACTGAAAGAGAATATGATTTTTGTTTTTCTTTAATTTCAATAAAAATAATATTTTTGACCAAAAATGCAATACAAATACAATGGTTAATGGCCCTTCCTTCCGTACTATATTGAGCATAAACGCCCTAAACTTTTTTAAAAACATTATTTTGTGACAAATGGTAGGTGACATGCTCCTAATCAACATTCTAAAAATATACATCCGTACTAGTGGGACAAATATGGTTTTTTGGCCGCCATCTTGAAAAAACACCCAAAAATATTTTTCATCATTAAAGGTCGTGTAAGGTATCAAACTGCGGGGAATTTTGTACTGAAAGAGAATATGATTTTTGTTTTTCTTTAATTTCAATAAAAATAATATTTTTGACCAAAAATGCAATACAAATACAATGGTTGATGGCCCTTCCTTCCGTACTATATTGAGCATAAACGCCCTAAACTTTTTTAAAAACATTATCGTATGTCAACAAAAAGTATGGGAAAGTGACCATAGTGTTTGATGGGTATGAGAAACAAAACATAAAAGATATGGAGCACAGACTACGCTCAAAGCAGTCATCTGCCACTGTTATCTTTGATGAAGACTCACCAGTAATAGTAAAGAAAAATAAGTTTCTCTCAAACTCTCAAAACAAACAAAGATTTATTAATATACTAGGGAGTTATTTACAAAGAAATGGTCATTCCGTCGTTCATGCAGAAGGGGATGCAGATACTTTGATAGTAAAAAAAGCTTTAGATATAGCACAGGAGAAACCTGTCACAGTCGTAGCTGATGACACCGATGTTTTAATCTTATTACTCTATCATTCGTCTTCAAAAATTTTCATGCAGTCTGCCCTACAATCTGAAAAAGTTCGCGACATTCAAGCAATGCAAAGTGATATTGGAGAAGAGGCCTGCAAAGCTTTGCCTTTTGTCCATGCGTTAACAGGTTGTGACACCACCAGTGCATTATTTGGAAAAAGTAAATCTTCTGCTTTAAAAAATATAATTAAGTCCCAAATATTGTTCAAATATGCTTCCCATTTTGGATCTACTGAAAATATTAATAAGGAAGAGTTACTTGAAATGGGCTACAAAATTATTGTGTCATTGTATGGGGGTAACATACATACCATTGACCTAAATACTCTTCGTTATGAAGAATATATGAGGAAAATAGCTTCAGCTAAAAAAGAATTTGATATTTCACGTTTGCCCCCGACACAAAATGCTGCAAAATATCATTTACTTCGAGTAAATTTGCAATGCTTAATTTGGAAGAATCTCTCTATGTCAAGCCCTGATCCTACACTATGGGGTTGGCAGTTAATTGACGGAGAATTTCATCCAATGTTAACAGACAGAAGTCCAGCACCAAAAGAACTTCTGGAAATGATCAAATGTGCATGCCAATCGACAACTTCTGATCCATGTAACACTATGAAATGTACATGCCGTCGATATGGACTTTCTTGCTCGGTAGTTTTTTGCAAAAATTGCTGTGGAAAGAACTGTACAAATACAGGAGACGTAATCAATAAAGATGAAAATTATCTATAATTTGTTTTTAATTTTATACTTATTTAAGATTAAATTTATGTTTGTTGTTAAATTTTCAAGCTTAAAATTATCTGCTTAAACATACATCAAAATAGCTTCCTGTTAATTATGTAAAAATTATAAGAATACTCAATGTATCCAAGAATTTTTAAATCCTAAACCATATTAATAAAAGGATTTTTAAACTAAAAACGTGTATTAACTATTTATAATTGTCATATTTTCTTTTAGCACATGATTTCCTGCAGCTTGATACCCTATATATTACCTTTTATAACGAAAAAAAATATTTTAATGTTTTCCAAGATGGCCGCAAAAAAATCGTAACTGTCCTACTGGAAGAGATATATGATACATACTTTTAGTATGCTTATTTGGGCCATTTCATCTACCATTGTTCACACAATATAGCTTTTAGAAAAGTTTAAGATGCTTAAGCCCCATACATTATGAAGGAAGGGCCATTAATCATTGTATTTGCTTTCAGTTTTTGGTAAAAAAATATATCTTTTTATTTAACATAAGGAAAAACAAAAATCCTATTCTCTCCAGCACAAAATTTCCCGCAGTTTGATACCTTACATGACCTTTTATAATGAAAAAAATTATTGGGTGTTTTTCAAGATGGCGGCCAATAAACCATATTTATCCCACCAGTACGGATGTATATTTTTAGAATGTTGATTAGGACCATGTAACCTACCATTTGTCACAAAATAATGTTTTTAAAAAAGTTTAGGGCGTTTATGCTCAATATAGTACGGAAGGAAGGGCCATTAACCATTGTCTTTGTATTGCATTTTTGGTCAAAAATATTATTTTTATTGAAATTAAAGAAAAACAAAAATCATATTCTCTTTGAGTACAAAATTCCCCGCAGTTTGATACCTTACATGACCATTTATGATGAAAAAAATTTTGGGGTGTTTTTTCAAGATGGCGGCCAAAAAACCATATTTGTCCCACTAGTACGGATGTATATTTTTAGTATGTTGATTAGGACCATGTGACCTACCATTTCCCGCAGGTTTTGCTTTTGTTCCAATTTGTTCAAGGTCAAATGCTATTTCTACTCCACTAAATGTAATACTTGGAATTGTTAATTCAAGAAAAGAAAAGCATTTCAATTGAAGCGATAGAAAGCTATCAGAAATTAATATTTTCAAATTTTGTTTACATTTTTGCAGATTTTGTTTACATTTTTCAGAGTGTCCCATTCCTCCCTCCACACATTGCTTTTAAAATATAACTTGTCACATAAACTATGCTGGTGTTAGGCTTTATGAAATTGCAGATTAGCATATATTATATCTTTTAGATTACAATGGCATTATATAATGTTTGTTCTACAAATTACATGAGAAATGAAATAAAACTTAAGATAGACTGGAAATTTACTTTGGAGGTGGGAAAATCAAATTTTTACAACTATAAACAGAAACTTGCTGCTGGATAAACTAAATGGAGGAAATAACAAGAAGCTATAAGAAGGCCATCTAATGACCAAATTGGAAATAAAATAAACTGATTTATTTTTCCATAATTTCAGCTGTCCCACTCCTCCCACTGTCCCATTCCTCCCTCCTCTCCCCTATAGGAAAGCAACCCAAGACTCTCTCTTCATACCTGTCGTTCGGGAATTAAATCCGTTCTAGGGAATGTGCAGTTCATTCCGGCAGATAGTGGAGGACTAATCAATGGTCACCACTTTTTCCGTTATAGTCGGCTAGACTAAAAGCTCTCCCTCTGCCCTCTTGCGTTACTTTCCTATACCGTGCTGATGAGCCCTAACAAGGGCGAAACCGGTCCACGGTTGGAGGTGACACTTGAGAGTTGGAGTTTTCTCACAAAATTTTTAGACTTTTTCAAAGCTGCATTGACCACTTAACGAATTTTAGAAAAACATTTATTTTTCATTAACCTAAAACACCATCCCACTTTTTATACTATGGAAAGTATATATCAAGATGATTCTTGGGTAAAATTTTGAAGTGTGTTTTAAGATAAGTAGGAGTTATTAAACTTTTTCAAAAATAGCGATTTTTTGAAAAAAAAAATTATTATAAATACCTAAATAATTGTGGATTTTTATATTTTACTAGAAAGAGTAGTGAAAGTTTTAATTTGGCACCAGAATCAGCTCATTTGCTTAAAAATTAGTTGAGAAACATCACTTTTTGTAACTTATCAATCAAAAATGGAGGAAAATGTCCAATTTTCAGAAATTTTTCCTGGGATCCCGTTTTGAGTAAAAATAGACAAAATGCATGATTTTCAAATTCATTTTAAAAAGAAAGAGCATGAAAAATTACGTTGAGAAATGCTAATTAAACTGCAATTTGATCAAATAAATTCGATTTAAAACACATTTAAAGTTGCTCTGACGTCACTATCAACAAAAATCTTCAGTCAGTTCCGACTTATGACGTCATACTTCAGTAGTTCAAATTACTCGCGAAAGGCATCCATTGAAAAGCAATGGTGTTTGCATTTATGTTGGGGTTTTTTGGTAGCTTGAGTGTATTTCGGCAGTTATGGACGTAAAAAAGTACTATAAAGGATGTTTAGTACTTATGTGCAAAAATACAAGTGTTAGAATGCCGGATGAATTATTTTTCTCAGTACCAAAGAATTAAAGAATTCGTCATAAATAGTGTAACTTTATGCTTAGAGACACAAAGAAACAAAAACATGATGCCAGCTGCATAAAATGTAATAATGCATAGCAAAAGAAAACTAGAATTTTTTAATACTAGTACATTGCCATTGCTATAAATTTTTTTTAAATTGCAAGGCAACTTGAACAAGTACATTCATGTGAAGGTTGAGAATACCTCCGCTCGTGTCGCTCCTAAAACGTTACCGAACAGTGTGAAGAAGGGACTTAGCAACTCAACATCGAGATTTCGCCGGAAAGGCGGTAGAACTATTTTTGTGTATGAGTTCGGATTTGGCTCTGAGGAATGTGGCAGAGCGAGGCGGAATGCGCCGGCTTTTGTAGTTGTTATTGTTATGTTTAATTAAATCTGTTATTTTAACGATGGTGTTCTATCGCTGGCGTCTTCCCCCTCACATTCATTCGCCCCATGTGTCACGCAGTGACACATGAAGTCAGAAAGCATTAGGAGTTAGTCCTAATGCTAAGAAACTGAATGAAAATACAAGAAATCTGTTCGAAAGGAATAAAATTTTAAATTCTAAAAAAACATTTTTGAGTTTCAAGAACAGTGTTATCCAGTCTTTAAGAGATGCATAACGGGAGAAGTCAAAAAGTAAGTTTTTAAGCTCCATGTGCTCAAAACAGTATTGCCTGAAACAAATCTACTGAAGAATGACGTCACACAAGGTTACGCCCCGTATTGAGTCAGGTGACTTAAGGGCTTTTTTAAACACTTTTTGCTCTTAAATTAAAACCTTTTGTGATTTTTAAAGTTGATTTTTGGGTTTTTCATGATCGAATTAGCAAATTGGGTAAGTTTTGGGATGTTTCGTGACATAGTGCATATTGTCAATTCTGAAAACATTATATTATTTATTTCCAATGGGCGGGTACTACTGGACATTATCCATTTACCACTGAAATGCCCTAAGAAGTACCTACTTAGCGTTACCCAGCGAGCACCTGTGGACCGAAGCCACAGAGGTGAGGTAGTTACCCGCCCCACACACACACACATTCACTAGCACATTCATTCATCACACAAGGACAGAAATTAACATCCATGCCAAATGGAGATTCAAATCCCGGACGTACAGCTTCGCAGTCAGATGTACGCTAATCACTCGGCCAGCACGTCGGCATTCTGAAAAAATATGTGGTGGTATTTCTCATGGATAATCTATAAAAAATTTTGAAAATAATCCATGACCTAAGAGCACATGCCATTGGTCGAGTTGGTGTCGAATGAGCCATTTGGGATAATTATTCTGGACATCTGATCACAACAAGTTCATGTCTGCTTTCAGAGATCATGTATCATTTTTATGAAATTGAAAAGTGTATGGTGCAATATTTTCAAGAATCCATACAAGAACTTTTTAAATCTTTGTCAACACAAGACATGAATTTGTCTGCAATTTGGTCATTTTTTACAACTAGTCATAAAGTCAGCTTGTTATTTTAGCTTTTTACATTAGTTTTTAGAATGGTTAGTCCAGAAGTTAGTAAAATCATTGTTATAATGATATGGGTGACATAGCCTGGATAATGTGACGCGAGAGGGTCATAACCACTGAATTTAAATTAATTCATGAAAATTCTCATAACAAAAGAGAAATTATAATATTGAAAGATGCAATTAATTATGTAATTAATTAGTAGCAACCCCCTAAAAAGTTTTTCCTGATAAATTTTTTGGCATTTCAGAAAGAATTGAGATATGGAAGTAAAATTTCATATTAGTCATAAAGAAGCTAAGACAGGGCCGGCCCCAGGGTAGGGCACTCCGGGCAGCCGCCCGGAGCGCAATAATCTAGGGGCGCCAAAATCATGGAAAATGAAAATAAACTGATAAAAAAATTAAGTTACAGGGTTTTATAAAATGCACTAAAACTAAAAAGTAAAGAATATTTTTTTATCATTCTGATATATCAATTAATTATTTTTCATAACATTGCATTCGCATTGTCATCGGACCCTTGTAAGTATACCAAATTTCATTGGAATCGGTTCACAGGAATTTTCTCAAAAACGTGTTGCACGGCAGGCGTGCGGGCGTCGTTCAGCAGGAAACAACAACTTTGAAGCCAAGCGAAACAAAATCTAACAGCCCTTTTTAACTGCATATAAAAAGGAAGTAGACTTAAAACATAATGCATTATTTGCCACTAAACTTCGGCTGGTGCAAAATAAAATAGTTTGTTTAAATTGTTAGTGCAAAAAAGCTTTAAAAAAGTGCTTCTGCAAATTGTCCAGTGCGTTTGGCTTCTGTGAAGGTTATTGTTTTGATTTTTGTTTTCATTTTTTATAACTAATAAAATCCATCAGACATAAGCCAAAAAAAGGGTGGGGGTAGATTTCAAAAATTAGAGTTTAGATCAAAACATGGCTTGCGTGGTATCGAATGAAAGGTAATTAATTGAGTCTGAAGTTGAATAAAATATGTTTTTTTAAGCCAGTGGCGCAGTGTGGGATTTCAGAAATTATAATTTAAATTAAATCATGGCTTTTTTTATATCAGTATAATCTTTTATTTTAATTAATTTGTTCCAGAAACCAAAAAGTCAGATTTTATGTTTCTTTTATTACATGTAAATTAGAGTTTTTACTTTATTTTAAGATGTTTATGGATTTCTCAGAAGGTTATATGCCAGTATTTTCATTTTCTCTATTAAAAAGAAGAAGATTTGGTTAAAACGCTTTGAATCGCTCCTTATATATTAACATTTTGTTTCATATTCTGAGAAATGTAAGCTGTTTAAATAATTCTTTTGAGGAATTGATAATGGAAGCAAAAAAATCCTCAGACAGCTAGCACCACGATTTCCTGTGAACTAAGTTATTTAAAAAATGTATAAATATAGTGCTTTGTAAAAAAATTATTCAGTTTTCTTTGAAAAATAAGAATGTTTTCAATGAATGTTTCAAGTTTCACAAGTGAGAAACTTACTTTACTAGTATTTTTGAACCGATCATTTTTGTTTCATTTTTTGAATTATAAAAAGGTAAATCCACATTTAATATGTTTTAAAATACTAAATAAATTAATGTAGAATGATAGGTAGCTGCTAATGCAAGAAAATTAAGATAATTTAAGATAATTTTTTTAAGATAATTAGATTTATAAGCAACTCCATAAATCTTTAAAAATTAACTAATAAATGCTTCCTGTGCAAGTTCGGGTATATAAGCTAATACATTTCAAGAAGTGTAATAATAAAACATTTCAAATAAACCAACTGAATTATAGTTAATTTCTGTAATTTAATTATTCTTAGAAGTTTCTAGCGTTGAAAAGAAACGTGTATGAAAAGAAACCAAATAACGCCTTAAAAGAACAAAAAAACGATAAAAATAAAGCAAAAATTAGACAAATTATTCTGAAAAAATCTTTTATGAGGTATTAATGATAGTTCCATGCATTTTAAGATATTTTTACCCTAAAAATAGAGCCATTGGCACGTTTTACGCATGGGATCTATTAGACCCAACACGGGGGAATATGTGACTTTGTTCTCAAGAGGGTAGGAAGGAAAAAAACGGGGAGGGGGGGCGCAAAATTAAGGTTTTGCCCGGAGTGCCAAAATGTCTAGGGCCTGCCCTGGCTAAGATCAATCAATTAAAAATTGTCATTGAATTCTGTGACAATGGGGGGTAATATTCCATAATCGAGGTTTTCGCCAAACTTGGCGAGATCGGATTTAAAAGCGTGGAGGAAATCCCGCCAACATTAAACATTATTGCATACTTTAAAATGGTCATCGCCAAAATTTGGCGTACCTTGGCGAAAACCTCGATTACGGAATATTACCCACAATGGGTGACATGGAATGACCAGCCTGCCATTCGATTGATATTCTGGTATGTGCTCTTAGGTATGAAAAGGTTGGGGACCCCTGACCTACTCAATCATACTTCACTGAACTTAAATGATTTCAGGCCTTAAAAGGCTTTTAAAAATATTGGAAACAGGAACCATCAGGCTATTGATGTACATTGATCTAGTATGGAGGCTGAACAAACTGCCAAGCTGATTAAAGAACTTTGAAACATTTGTAAAAGTGGCAAATTCCTAAACCAGCATTTTTTAACATAAACATTTAAACACAAACCACTTTGATGATTTTCTTTATATATTACATTCCGCTTCAAATAAATTTTACTAACCTCCTTTCAGTGCTTCAGCGCTATTTTCAGGGTTTTCAAAAACAAAAGTTATTTTCGAGAGTTATGGACCAATACTCATCTTAATTTTCCCCATCACAGGCTTTTAAATCTGAAAAAAAAATCATAATTGTACAAGATATTTTAATATGATTATTTAACTATACAGCCTTGATTATAAACATTATAGGATGTTAAGTGGGTATCACACAAATCATATCAAACATGCTGTTTAATTTTTTACATAACAAAAAACTGTTAGTTAATGAGGTTTCAAGGATCGGTTTTAATACACAAAGTGCACAAGATAACCTAGAGTTTTATATAAGTATCAAAGTGCTATAAAATGAAATAATTAGTTAATACGTTTAAACAGCTTTAGAAAGAGTCATCCAAGAGAAACCCAACTCCCACAGCAACATGATTTTAAGTGTTTTCAGCACATAGATCCAATAGTATTAGTAAATATGAGTCGTCTAGTCTCAAAACCAGGTAGATCCATTTTGAGTCGACCATTTGGCGACCGGTTCATGGTCGCCAAACGGAAGACTAATTGGTGCTATATCACGGCCGGTCGCCGTTCTGTCCGCCATAATTTACCACGACTCGAATGAAGATAAACCCAAGGAAAAAAGATGTTATAAATAACAAGTTATTACGATTTCAGTATATCCCGATGGCTCTGCAGTATGGTGCACGCTCTGCATGAGGGAGATAATATTTAGATCACTGGTAATTATCTAATTTAAAAATAAGAACAAAATTATATTTCGTATCGAACTTAAGTGTTATCATTAAGTCGTGGTAAAACATGGCCAGCGGAACTGGCGTCCAGCCGTGAAATAGTGCAAGGGCGGGTCCAGCCCAGAGATTTTCGGGGGGGGGGCATTTTCTAAATTTTTAGAGCCTGGAAACAAAAAACAGGACGAAATAATTTTTGAGGGCTATAACCAGACTTTTGTTTGAGAGGTGTTTTGGTTCCCAATTTTTTTTCGAAGGTATTTTCTGATTATATAATAAATTCAATACGAAACTTTGTATAAGTATGAAAAGGTTATTTCAGATAATATCTCTAAAACAAAAGGGGGGGTCTGGGAGTTCTCCCCCAGAAAATTTTGTTAAATTTGCCTTAAAATAGCCTTTGATAACACCTAAAGATCACTTATTGTACTCTTTAGAATTTCCAAATGAAAAAGTACTATAATGTAAGTAATCATGAGAATTTCGGAAGGAGAGGAAGTCAACCATCTCCCTTGGATTCTGCTCTGCTCTTTTGAGTACGGTTCACTAGGACCGTAACCTATTTTTAGTGTGGGAGGTTGACTCTACATTATTTTACTTCTAAGGTACCCCAAGTACATTTCTACAAAAAGTTTTAGTTTAATTCAAAGAAGAAATAAGCTTAAATGAATTTTAAATGATTTTTGAGTTTAAATGAAACATTAATGTTAACCAAACTTTAAGCACTAAAAAACCCTAATTTTTTATGCCCAAATAAAAATATCACATAAACCTGTACGAATCTAAGGGGGAGCAGACCTCAGCATTCAATTAACCATTAAATTAAGTTCAAATTCATTACATAATGTCTATATTCTACAATTTGAGCTCCAAGTAAAAATGAAGGTTCTAAATATATAAAATGCAGTTGGATAAAACCAGCAGTTGTAAAGGCAACAAATTGACCAATTCTTGATTTTAATCGCTTTATGTAAAAGGAAAAACATACCTATACATTTTAAAAATACAAAAAGAAAGCTCTTGCGATTCGTAATCAGACACACTTAATTCCGTTTTAATTATTCATTTTTCCATTCACAATTAATTCTTGCGTAAACCTCTTAAAAAGCCCGAAATCAATGAAAAATTGCCTTTAATATCAACGAAATCTCAACTTTAACTTGCACAATTTATTCAGCTTTCAGACATTGCAATTTTTATGAATGTTCGTTAAACTGTTAAGCCTTTTTGGCACTCAAATACTCCACTGTGCGACGAAAGGTTAACAAGGTGTCGAGAAGTTACGGATTGTTATAAATTTCTTTATTTTGAAATATTTAGACTCAGTTTTACGTAATAGTAAGTTTTTACCATGAATTTGAAACTTTTCAAATTTCAATAATAATTTTGCAAACGGGGGGTTATACATGGGGTTATATTATAAAGTTTGTAAACAAACATAATCCAATCAATCCCTATGACTCGAGTTGAGTTGTTAAATTATCCCAAACGAAAAAAAAATAAAATATTTTTTGTGAAATATTAGCTTGAAACACTATTTCATTAGTTTTAAGTAGGATTCGACAGAATTTTGAATGAAACTATTAATTTCCCGAACCTAACTTTAGTCCTTGAATTCCCGTAGACACCACGCGGTTTGCGATAGCGATTTTCGACAACCGCAGTAACTCAGCGACGCGTCATTACAATTGCTGACCTCCACAAGCCTTTGGCGAAGAAATAAAAAATTGCGATTCGCCAAATGGGACGATGAAAAATTATGGCGGTGGAAAGTGTAGCTGTCTCCAAGTTGGCAACCCCGCCCGAGTTTCAGTTTGCGTTTCGGTTTCGTGTTTGCTTAGACTTGAAGTTGAAGAAATTTACGGTAAGTTCCAACTTATTTTTACGTGGATGATTTCTGTAATTTAAAACGTAACACTAATAAATAATGTGATTTAATTTATTAAAAGTTATCGTTTAACTTAGTTAATATACCTAATTTTTATTGGAAAACATGTTCTTAAACGTTTTTCTCATAGGTAATTTCAAGAGATGGACGGGCTAGCGACGACGAAGATTGAGATGCTCAAAATAATTTTGAAAGATGAATCTGTTTTTCTCCGAAGCATCTGAGGCAGAGTGCAATGTATTAAAAAAGTAAGCTTTTTATTAATTAGTGTCAGTAAATTGCTTTTGCCACAAACTTAATAAGCATTGTGTTTTTTAGTGATATTGTAAACTATAGCAAATACATAGGTTTACATTTTTTTACTTGTATACACTCTACACAGTTGAATGATATTTTGTTCTTTTTAAAAAAGAATGAAGGAACTTGGGTGTTATGCTACTTTGGTGTTGTGGTCATTCAATATTACAGTAGACTCTGCTTAATGTGATCGCAATTGTCCGAGATGAAACTGATATTACAACATTATCCGATTGATAACAATAAGTGATTTCATATGAAAAGCTGCAAACTAAAAATTTTTTGGAGAATATATGAGTAGTCTAATAAAATTAATATACTAATTGAAATTAATGTCCTTCAAGTCTTATAAACAAAAGGGGAAAATTAAGAAATTGCATATAAGAAATATCTGCACGGTGCTGGTCACAAGCATGGATTCGTACCCCTCTTTAACAGTTTTCTTTCAATAAATGTGGTGAACAGAATGTTTTCCCCAACAATCAAAGAAAAAGAACCATTATGGTACAACTGATCAATGTGAGTTTCAGAAAAAAGAAGTATGAGATGCTTTCTTGTAAAATCTGACCTTTAAAAGTTCAAAACAAAATTTGAAAGTGGTTGTTTTTAAGAGGATGTGGGCAAATTTTGATAACATTAAGCGGCTTGTTGATCCATCGTTGATCACATTAAACATTACAAAATAATAAAATATTAAATTAAATTGGAATGATTGGGACCTGTGTATTTCGATAACATCCGATTAATATCATTAAGTGGGGTCGACTGTATTACTTCAATGATAGAGTCAGGGCCGGATTATCCAATAGGCAAAGTAGGCAACTGCCTAGGGGCCCATCGTCAGCTAGGGGCCCCATCCCCAGAGGGTTGATCCCCCATATGTTCGAATTCAGGAAGGGGTCCAAGAAAAATATTTGCAAGTAGTAACTATTTTTATTTTTTTCAAGAAGTAACTAGACTATTTTTATGAGGGGTTGGTTCATAACTATTTCAAAGGGGCCCCTCACGAGCACTTAATGCAAAAATTCTTGCATAAAATACTGGAATTTCAAGCAAAAAGTGGGTGTCTAAGAGTCCTCCCCCAGAAAAAGTTCTGAAATTTTATTCTTAAGAGAAATGTTTTAACTTATTTGGGTGACTTCTAAAATGAATCGCGCGCGAGGGGGGACCACACGACATATAGGCCCCCCTGGGCCCCCCCCCTTTGCCCTTTTGTATGGGGACCCTTTCCCCCAGAGAATTTCTCTTGAAATTTTTCTTTGAGTTAAAATCAAATTTGAAGATATTTTATGCGAGTCCGGTCCTAAGCAAGGGGCCCGTGAAAAAATCGTCTAAAATGGTTCCACAGAAGAATCTCTCAGATTCCTTATAAATTAGCTTAAAAATTATATTTTGCATGCTAGAAATGCAAAAAAACAAAAACTAAAGTTATGAAAAAAAATTATTCTTTAATGGTAATTTTAATTTCAAAGCAACAGCTTCCTGAATGCTTTGAAATCTATTGAGGGTGTAAGACTCAGACATCACAAGTGATACACGAAGCCAGATGTTTAATAAAAAGATTTGGAAAAAAAGAAAATGCCGTAATGGCAGTGTTCTGGGCTGCCATCCTAGATAGAATCAATGGTGTCAGTATAGCCTTACAAAAATCAACTATTGAACTTCAAATGGCAGAATCTTTTAAAATCACTCTTGGATTTTTTACTTGAATATTGAGAAATATTTGACGTTTACAAGATGAAGGCAAATGAAAAAAGTGATACCCAATGTAGTTATGATAATCAGCGTGTGTATAAATTATCTTTTTGGATTTTTGACACACTTCTCAACCAAGTCCGACGTGAAATTAGAGAGGCTTGTTCAAATTTTATGATGCATAATTCAGAGGACATCGAGCCTGAATTTATAGACGAGATGGTACATTTCAAGTACTTTATTAAACAGCTAGAAATCGAAGAAGGAAAAATGTACCTGCCGAGCAATCCTATAATTTGATCGTTGGAAATATGGCTCAGTCAACTTTCCCCAATGTAACGACTGCCTTAAAATTGTACAGAAGCTTGAAAGGAACTTCTCAAAATTGAAACTTATCAAAACTGTCTTCGCTTTCATCAATGGGTCAGAACCGTTTCAACTCATTGGCGATAATGTCAATAGAAAATGATGTAGAGTTGGGGTAAAGTGGGTCTTGGGGTAAAATGGGTCAGTTTAAATTAACTCGATATAAATCAAATTTAAATTGAATTATTTTCGCTCAGTTTTTGTATTATAATCTTTTATCTGTTCACAACATTTTCCGACTGTCAAAAATTTAGATTCATGAATTTAAGTACTGAAAAAATATTTTATTTGAACGGTAAATGGTGTTGTCGAAAAAACAGGGTTTGTTTACCAACTTCAAAAATATCTATATATTGTAATAAATTTCAGCAGACTTTTGTAATATTTTTCCATAAAAGAAAGTCTGAGAGACATTTCAAGCCAATCAGCTTAGAAAAATATAAAATATTTTATCTTTTATAACAATATTTTGTACTTTGGGTAAAATGGGTCATAGTTAGGAGGCCTTCTGTATTAAGTAAAAACAATTTTTTTGACTTATTTCCTTCAAATATACATTGAACTGTCAAACAAGTTTATTTTTTTCTCCAAATGAAGTATTTTAATTGCTACATTTGAACAATGTTCATTAACTTCGGACGTTAACAATTTCATTAAAGTGCAACTTCAAACAAATTTCTTCGGATAAAAATGGCTTATCTGATTGCCTTTTTTCATATTTTCATATATATTTAGTAATAAATATATTTTTGACATCTTTTTGCAATGAGACCCATTTTACCCCTCATTGGGGTAAAATAGGTCATAATTTTGATGCTAAGTTCAACCAACTTATAACTAAAAAATATTTGATAAAATTAGATGAAAATGTTCTGAAGGATTGTAATGTCAAGATCCAATTAAAAGAAATCATTAAGAAGCAATAGTTTTGATGAAATAAAACTTAGAATGTGAAAGTACCTTAAAAGTGACCCATTTTACCCCAACCCACCCTACTCGATAAGATTAGAGTTGAGGATGGTTTAAAAGATTTTGTAGCTAAAAAAGTTAGAGTAAATTTTTAAATTTTTTGTACTTTAAAAAATGCTGCAATAAAAAAACGTTGATTTTGAATATTTTTTATTGAACATTAGTCCAAGAAAGATAAGGGTTGAAGTGGAACAAATTGTAAAAGAAAGTTTGATCGGTGATTCTTATAGGAAATTTTCCGTAGAAAACGATGGTGAAACGTATACCAAAATTAACCGTGTCCTTTAGCCAATATGGCGGATTTTCCAAAATGGCGGTCAATCGTTTTTAACTTATTACTTCCTAAAAATTGTTAATAAAATTATAAATTTTGCAGTAAATGATTAAAATTTAGTAGCAAAAACAATGGGGAGCTGTTTTTTTCTCTTACGATTTGTCATTTATCCAATATGGCGGATTTTCCAAAATGGTGTCCACTAATGTTTATAATAAAAAAAATTATGATGATAAAATCGTAATTTTTTCAGGATATGGTAAGAATTAAGTCATAATAATATTCATATTAGTTTGCTCCCCTCAATGTATCAAATATGGCGGATTTTCCAAAATGGCGGAAAATCGTGTTTTACTTATTTGCTAAAAATCGTTAATAAAATAAAACTTTTGCAGTAAATTATTAGAATTTAGTAGCAAAAATAATGTGGAACTGTTTTTTTTTCTCTTACGATAAGTCATTTATCCAATATGGCGGATTTTCCAAAATGGCGTCCACCTAATGTTTAAAATACATAAATTATGATATTAAATTCGTAATTTTTACAGGATATGGTAAGAATTAAGTCATAATAAAACTAATATCAGTTTCCTCCCCCTCAATGTATCAAATATGGCGGATTTTCCAAAATGGCGGCCACTTATTAAGATCCTTTTTATTTTTAATTGTTATTTTCTTAATAATTAGAAATATTAAATGTAATTAGGTTAAATATAAGCAGAATACTTATAATTTACTAAAATTTACGGGTAAATAATGCTAAAGGTAGGTAGAAATTCAAAAATTACTATTTACCACTTAGTTTGAAATATGCGGCCGCCTTTTTGGAAATTATTTCAATGCATCGCAAAATCTTGGTTAATATACCATTTTATAAATAATTTAATATATAATTATTTATATTATGCCAGAATAAAATTTATTTATATGTAAAAACGTTAAAAATAAAAAGACTCTAAATAAGTGGCCGCCATTTTGGAAAATCCGCCATATTTGATACATTGAGGACAGGAAACTGATATGAATATTATTATGACTTAATTTTAACCATATCCTGAAAAAATTACGAATTTAATATCATAATTTATGTATTTTAATCATTAGGTGGACGCCATTTTGGAAAATCCGCCATATTGGATAAATGACTTATCATAAGAGAAAAAAAAACAGTTCCACATTATTTTTGCTACTGAATTCTAATAATTTACTGCAAAAGTTTTATTTTATTAACGATTTTTAGCAAATAAGTAAAACACGATTGTCCGCCATTTTGAAAAATCCGCCATATTTGATACATTGAGGGGAGAAAACTGATATGAATATTATTATGACTTAATTCTTACCATATCCTGAAAAATTACGATTTTATCATCATAATTTTACTTATTATAAACATTAGTGGACGCCATTTTGGAAAATCCGCCATATTGGATAAATGACAAATCGTAAGAGAAAAAAACAGTTCCCCATTGTTTTTGCTACTAAATTCTAATCTTTTTCTGCAGAAATCATAATTTTATTAACATTTTTTAGGAAGTAATAAGTTAAAAACGATTGTCCGCCATTTTGGAAAATCCGCCATATTGGCTAAAGGACACGGTTAATTTTGGTATACGTTTCACCATCGTTTTCTACGGAAAATTTCCTATAAGAATCAACCATCAAACTTTCTTTTACAATTTGTTCCACTTGAAGCCCTTTTTTGAGCTAACTTTCTTGGACTACATAGTATGGTTTAGCTAACGTTTTATAGCAAAAAATTATTAAATATGATAACAAGCCTTCTCACTGTAGTAAAAGCATAATTATGAATAATATTGCGATGTGGTTTTAAAACATATTTTAGAAAGGAAAGGGTAAGAGAAAAGAGGCCCCGAGAGTGCATTGCCTAGGGGCCCCGACATGGTTAATCCGGCCCTGGATAGAGTACCAACACTTTGTACTACAATCTGCTAATAAACAATCCTATAAATTTAAACAGTTCTGAAGTATAAAAATTTAAGTATTACCATGCTGTTCTTTAAAAACAAACCATCTCTTATTGTGTTTAACCCTTTATCTACTGCAATACGATTTTCTGCAATTTTTTTCAAGCAGATATTTAAAATTAAGGGATATACATAAACAAGATAATCATCTGGAAAATTCAATCTGCTAGATCCAATTAATTAAATTGATATTATGAGTACTCTCAGTAAACAGTGTTAACATATTCTCACACTACAAAAAAAAGGATCTTTTTTCGCAGTTTTAAGTCTTTAAAAATGACACTTTACTTTTGAGTTATACTACTTTATTGCGGGAACAATAATAACAATCATGGAAATTCGCTCAAAATGGCAGCTGAAAGCACAACTTCAGTAAAAACTATTCAAATTTCCCGCTAAAATATTTATCATTGAACCTTTGCTGCTTAAGTATTGTCAATATAATTTGTAAGGATGATAAAGGGTTGAGACTCAATCATTGAAATTCTTTGGTTGCCCTTAATGGGCCTTGGCCTGCTGTACTATTTTATTCCAGATTTTCATGGTTCTAAGATCTTTCTATCATTGAAATTAAAGTGTAGAAAATTGTGATTCTTTCAGTAGTACGGTTTGGAGCATTGCGCCAAATGGAGGGTTAAATTTGCATATTGGTAGCATATGGGTAATGTTAGGTATATTTCATAATTTTTTTATTGTACAATTTATACAATAGAAAACAATGGGGTTTTATTAGCTCCCTTATTGTGTTTTACCCTTCATTTCAAAGACTACAGTAAAATTTTGTTTTATTCTCACAGTGGTTTAACATTGCGAAAAAAGCTTTCATAACATGATACAGTTTTACATCAAAATCTTTCTGATGCACATTTTTTGCTGAAAATCTACATTATCCACTTAATTTAAAAATAAATATATAGTTCTTTGACTTGTTTTAACATCCCTATCACTCTAAATGGCATAGAAAGAGAGGGTATATGAGAAGTTAAACTTATTTGAATTATATAATTTAAAAATATATATGGGTTGTTTTTAGTTTAGATTTTGGTGAGGGTTTTTTTAAAGACAGCACAGCACTATATATTAGCAGCATTGTTTTTTAGTTTCACATTGCACAACGATATTAATGTGTAATTAAATACTTTAATGGAATAATTTAATTTTTTATAAACTGATGTATTTAAGAAAGCTGTCATTTAGGCTCCCAATTCCACTTTTTTCTTTTGGATGTAAAGAAAACTATTTTTAAAATTTGTTTAAAAAGTTTGTGTTATCTGACCTTGTCTTTTCCTTCTCTCCAGGTTTTTACTCACAATAATTTTTAAATTAGGGGGGAATTGTTACCTTAACTATTTAAATTTCAGTTAGGGGAGTTAAGTTGGAATAAGGTGGAGAAACTCCCTACTCGCAGTAAAATATAAGAGTTATGAGGGACAGTGGCGGATCCAGGATTTGGTTTTGGGGGGCTACGAATTTCATAATCCAATTGAATCTTCTTGTTAATGGTAATACGGAAAAGGTAGTGAATTATACTACTCAATCCACTGAAAGGGGGTCCTCATGCAAAATTTTTTTAGAAATTTAAGTAAAAAAACACCACTTTTTCAACTCGTTTTGGTACGCCTCATCCGAATTTCGAGTATGGATTTTTTGTGTTTTGACAAACTTAGTAAAATATTAGACATTTTGGGGGGCTTCAGCCCAAAAGCCCCCCCTCCCCGTAGATCCGCCACTGATGAGGGATGAGATTGAAAAAAAGTCTGAAGATTGCTAGAACGACATTTGATATTGATAATATGTATTTATACACCGTTTAGATTTAAGCCTTAATTAAAAACAATAATAAATCAGAAGAACTAGTATAGTAAGTAATAGTCAATGTTAAATAATTAGTACAATAAATATTTTAATTTAATAATAACTAAATTATTTGTGTGATGCTTTAAGATTAATTAAAAGACCAATTTACAAATTATTCCGAAATCACTGACAAAATTAAGAGAGAGAGAGAGATGTATGTGTTTTTTTTCTACAAAAGGCAGTCTACATTTGGGTATGAGAATTTAAGAATATTTGAATACGATTCCAAAAATCGGGAACTATATTAAATTTTCCATCACCCTAATTATTTATTTTTGAGACTATAAACCAAACCAAATAAGATCATTTAGCTGCTTCAAGTATGAAAATGTACCATGAGAAAGATTCTCTTAAGTTAAGAACATTCACTCAAAATTTTTAAAAAGATGTAATTTTTAGTTGGAAATTCTAGTTCATAATCAGATTTTTAGCCACAATATGTAAAAGTTAACATTAATATTTTGTTTTTACAGATGAGATGAGCAGAGGGGATTTGGTTAGCTTGCTATACAGCAGTTTGGGACATCAGCTCTTAAGTTCCTGAACTTTCTTTGTTTTACTGCAGAAGAAAGGTATTTATCGAATAAATTACAGGTCTACATCAATATCCAGAATGTGCAGTGGGGTAGTGAAATGCAAAGAAAGAGTGCTATGTGTTGGACCGCCAAAACTAAGAGGATAAAGATTATCCTAATGCTTTTGTATAATTATAAAACCAAATTCTGTACTTCTAAAACCAAACCAAAGCTTAGGGTTTAAATAACCTTGCTTTTGCAAAGCATTACAGTTCATTGTCTTCCCTGCAAATGCAAAGCATCTTAATCATAAACTCATTCTCATCTAATTACTCAACCTTTTAATGTTCTGACTAGGTTCAAATCTCAAAATTGGTGGTTTATTACCGTTTTATTGTATTTAAAATGTATATTTTTAAGAATTTATTTCTTTTTATGATCTCACTGAACATTTTTAAACATAGCTGTTCATAGAAGCCTCTTTACCATAGACTATTATAATAAATTGAACAAAGAGCATGCATGTGCATTCTCAAGTGGTAAGCCATTTTGGAACAATTATCTCTACTTGAAAAACGTGTACATTCCTCTGCATGTAATCAATGTTGTTTTCATGAGGTGTTTTTTTCCAAAATCTGGACCCCCCTCCCCCCAAGTGAGATTTACCTCCAACTTTTTAAAAATAATTTGCAGTATCTTATCTGTATGTATATTCCTTTCTCATACTAAAAAAAAGGAAATCTTATAATTTCTCACTTAAAATGTTGACGTGAGATTTTAATCGACCCCCCCCCTCCCCCCTTGGTTAGATTTTTTCAAACCTCTCCCCCCTTTTTGACCTTACGTAATTTATGGATGCCCCCTTTCGAGTGCTATGTTATACTTCACAGCAACGTTACCTGAACCCAGTACGCCACTACACGAAGGAATCATACATGTGATTCTTCCGCCAATTGGCGGAAATCCGCCAATTCTCTCTCGGCAAAATTAAAATCCGACAATTAGCTCTGCAAAATTATAATTCCTGCTTAAAAATTTCTTTCCGATAGCCAAAATTTCACGGCCAAACTACAGCCAGCGATGATTTGTCACCGCCGCCGTGGTGTTTTCTCTGGCTTATCTTTCACATCGGATGCCTGCTAATTTGGATTTTTCCACACAATCCCTAGTTTTTTTTACTTTCCATATTATTTTCGAGAAAATTGACGATTTACAGCGGAAAAAAGTCGGAAAAGCGCGATTTATTGCGCGAGTTTCGTTTTCTTTGAGTGTTCCGTTCCTCCTGCGACTTCTTTCTGGGACTTCCGCGGGCGCCTAGTTGAAATCGGCGTCTTCTCATGTTTTTATTTATTGTGATGTAATAAAAACAACTTTACCGTGGTCAGAAGCCATCAAGTCGGGTGTTTGGATAAGTCTTCAAAAATGTCAAAAAATAGCGATTTTTTGCGAAAGTACCATTTTTTTGGCGCATATAGTTGAAGTTGGCTTCCATTTTTCTTTTCACATTGCAAGTGCTGTGCAGAAAAACTTAAGCTTGGTCAGAGAATCTTTAAAAGTATAGATTGCAGAATCGTATAAGAAAGTATAATAATGTGACTCAGTCTCAAATCGCATTTTCATCGATTTTAGTCATTATTTTCAGCTAATTTTTCTTAACGATTTCATAAGTTGTAAATTTCTACTCGAAGTTCGCTTTGAAGCAAGATATTGCAGTGTTTTTTTAAAACCTAGTTGAATTTACTAAATATTTTCAGCCAATTTACTGTTGGAGCAATCACATGTATGAGGAATTTAATACGCGCAAACTGTGATAAAAAGACACTACTTATACCATACATGTGATTACACAGACAAAAAATTGGCGGAAAATATTTAAAAAAAAATTCGATAGCACCTAAATTTTTTTCTGCATTTTAAGTAGAGAGGGTCCATCGGCTTCTACTTCCCGAGATCTAGGTTGGTTGGGTTTTTATGGCACATGACCCAAGACAGGGTATAGTCCGAGATCTAGGATTCGATATGCTAGATTCATATTTTTTAGCTTAAATCTTAACTAATTTTCATATTACTTCGATATTGTTTTAATTTTTATTTTAAATTTAGTACTAGGCCCCACTAGCGGTCAGAGTTTGCAGTATAAAACGATTGGAAAAAAAGAAAGTGGAATTTCAGTTTTGCAAATCGATTTGTCGGATTTTAATTTTGCTAAGCAAAGTGGCGGATTTCCGCCAATTGGCGGAAGAATCACATGTATGTTATACATGGGTTTAACAAAATAATCATACTTTAAAATTGACGTTCTTCGTTTCACTCGAAATTCAGACACTGCGATGGGTACTACTTAGTTTGTTAGTGACGTAGTAGGTTCAACTTAAGTTGCTGTATAGTTGGTTGTGTATTATGGCACAATGTGCCTATGTGGGTGGATGGACATACAACGTCAAACACAAGATAAGGAATGGTAACAATTTATTTAAATTTGAAAATCATCTATGCTTTCACTCGCATAAAAAATGAAGTTTATTCATACTTCATTGAGGTGATATAACTTCCAAGATTTCCCGCACCCCTACTCAATCTTGGACTTCCATGTTCTCTAACGCCTAGCAAAGAAAGATAGACAATATTCTTGTCTTCTCTCCTTTATAAGGTCTATGCTCTTGGAAAACAAGTGTTAACACCTACATGTGTTCTTGTTTCTCCACTTAACATAGAAACTTTGTAAAAAGGGTTTTTTTTAATTCTAATTAGTTATAGAATCGGGGAGAAATTACTGTGCAAACACATTAAAGTTTTAAGGGTGCATGAAATGTGCATAATTTTTTTTAGTTTGTTTATACATTCTGAAATAGTTACTATTAGTAAAATTGCTGAATAATATGTGTTAGTGAAAATGCTCTGGATATAATAAATGAACGAGCTAGAGCAAGGGTTCCAAATCTGTGGCCTGCTTAATTTTTTCTATTTTATAGTTTAACATGGATTTTCTATGTTAAAGAAAATTGGTGAAGAGGTATTGAAATTCATGTGTGGTTTAGGTTATTTTCAAGGAATGAATTATTGGTTCAATTCTGTTAACATTCCCGCTAAATATCGTCAATCCTCTTTTGAACGCCATATATTCAAATATCGACAAACTTTTCTGATTTTTAATAATAAACTGAACAGCTATTGATCTAATTAAACATTTTAATCTATGAGTTTGAAATTATTTAGTAGGTTTTCTATTTTTTGGTGCCCAAAAGAGTATGGCGGTATGTAGCGGGAACATTAATGGAAGTGAATCGCATATTTTTGTAAAAAGAAACGCATTAAAATTAGCACAGAAACAGTCTCAACGTTTTGGATTTGTTAATGTAGGTGTTAACCTTAGACCAATAATTAAAGTATCTAATATTGAATCAGATGTGGAAGGAATGGTAAGAAGCCGAAAGGCGCTAGGTTTTTTCTACAACATTAAGATCAAAATTTTTTGACATCGCTTTTTAATATTCATTCTATTATTCAGCTTTAGTAAATTTTGATTGTTTAAATAATTTTTGAAAATAATTTGATCATCCTTGAATAAACTTTATGCTAAAAAATGTTTTACCTGGAAGGTTATGTGTACATACTCTTAAAATGTTGCCTGGAAAGTTATATGTACATACTTTTAAAATGTTATTTGTATGTAAATAAATGTTTGTTGCATATAAATAAATGCTTGTTCTTTGTAAATTATTGTTTTTGGATCTGTTTTCACCACATTAACATAATTTTTTTCTGTTATCCTAGTTATAAAGGAAGTTTTATTTCTTGCATATTAACCCGTTGATTTTGAAAATGGTAATAAAGCCTACATTCATCGCTGAGAATTAGAGGGCCATAAAATGATCGATGTGATAATATTTTGGCGCATAAGCATAAGACATTTCTAATTCATCAGCATAGAATTTCTATCCCAGTGAAATTTTAGTATAATACTAAACCATTCAGAATGTTTCTCGACGTTTAGTGTGTGAATATTGACACTCACAATAATTAATTAAATCACTTAGTTACTCGTATATTACATAATTTAAGTGGATAAATTTTCTCTTAAGAATATAGTAACATGGTACCATGGAACATCATGAGAGTTAGTAGCTGAGTTCCTATGAAGTGCAATATTTGGCAAATTTTACCTATGGTTCCAAAAATATTTTTAATCACCTTGTATTTTGAAATTCAGGTAATCTACATGTTTGAAAAAATGTATATTAATTTATAAAAATGGTGGAATACTAATTGAGAAAAATTTTGGTGAAGCAATTGCTTACAATATCATACTGCAAACGCAATCTTTGAAGCAAAAAAGTAGTCAACTTGTTGTAAGTTCATTTTTCCTCCAAATTTGATGTTTTGTTGTGGTGAGATCGGCGGTAAACATATTTTTTGTAATATACAAAATATTAATCTCGTCTTGTCGTTATCATTCCCTTTTCACTTAATATAAAGATGAACCCCCTTTTATATAACCAGAAACTTTATTACTACAAACATTAAATCTGAAATTTGAAATGAAAACACCGTTCATGAAACAATTCAACTTCGCCATAATCCTTTGACATGTTTGTAGGAAATAAAAAATAGAGTAATATACCTGCTTCTTTATCACTATTTTTAGTGTAAAAAGTGTATATACAAAATAAAATATTATTGAATGTGCAAATTTCTCTGGTTTCTATGCCAATTATAAATCGTCCAAATACTTAGAACTACTTGCAAAGTTATTTTCCCTCGCAATTTCTAGATGCTTATAATGAAAATGTGAATAAAAGTTTATGGCGAAATATCATAAAAACCTATTTTCCAATTAATTTGACGGTAGCAATTTTTTGTATTTAAGATTTGAAATATTCCTCTAATGCTATTGTAATAATTCTTGAGCATTTATGATGCTTTATAACTTCATAAGCTTCAAAATTAATTTAATTTTGAATATTGCTAATGTAATATTTAGAAAGTTTTACTCATATAATGCCATTAATTAAAATGACGGATAATTTATTATACTCATACAGGATTACATGTAACTAAAAAAGCAATGTGATTTGGCTTGAAAATTGTTTTTAAAAGTTCATAATTGTCAGTACTTAAAAATAACATTCTCTAAGTTTTGAAAAATATAGATATGCAATTTGTTTCATTCAATGAAAGTAATATAAAAGTGTGTTTACACTCTAAATACAATTTTTATTTACTGTTTAGGAATCAAATAGGCATGTATAATACAGAACAATCGCACAACTGTTGCAGAATATGTATAATCCAAGAGTATAAAATTCATTCAAATTAACATCTATAAACTCATCATAACTACCTAATCATGTTATAATTTTTTACTTCCTCTTACGAAATTTGCTGTAGATTTGTGTCGATTATTGGATTTAGGTGATAATTTTTATTCCAAATACGTGCATTTGTAGCTTTTTGTTTGATAACTCCAATCTGTAACAATCTGTTGCGTTTGCTCCTTTCATGTAAATGCATTTCTTCCTTCATCGACTGTTGAGCGTTTTAATATATGATGAAAATAAAAACCATTTTGTAATTATGGTGTTCTGAACTCATTATATTTCCATTCATTGAAAATGATTTATGATTTATCCATGTTTCCCTTGGTGTATATTTTTAGGAATGTTTTAAATAACAGAAAATTCATAGTTTGAAAGTTATTTCCTTTGAAATTAGGGATATAATGATGTCCCATAAAAATCCAACAAACCAACCCTTTGAAATTATGTTTGAAAAAAATTAAAAACAAAATATGTTATTAAATTAACGGTAGTAAGAGTAAAGAAAAGATTATTGAAAGGTATAAGGTATACAATGCAAATAAATTTAAGTTGTATAAAGTATTATTAATATATTTTAAAAAGGCGATTAAATATAATAGCAAAAGTATAGGTTTAAATTAAATGAAATTTGAAGTATCAAAAGTAAACTTAGTAGTTTAAATGTTTTGTCAAACATAAAAAGATTTTGTTTCTTCAGGAATTATTTTTTACTTACTAGGGGGATTTGCCTCCAGCTCACTATCACCCACCAATCGCCGAAACTTCTACGCAGAGCTCTTAATATATAACTTTTCCAAATTGAGTGATACCAGCCTATTGCACTTCACCCACCCTATTGACAAAACTCATCCGCATAAATAATGATTTTCTAAAATATAAATTATCTCATAAAAATCTAACAGAAAAAACAAACCTAAACCTTTATATGTCTTTGTTAATTCTTGTCGTAGGAGTATGTAACTTTCTACATAAGAAGTCACTTTTATCCTAAATATGATTGACAGGACCATTAAACCATAATAAAAGTAAACCATAAAAATATCGTATTTTCTCTCTATTCTAAAAAAGGTTTTTGTTGAACTTTTTCCAGAGAAAAACTTTTAAATTACTGAATCGAATGACACATATCTGGTACAAAAATGTCCGGATTTCAAATGTGATTTAACAAAAATATGAATGATAAAACACTAGGTATACTAACGAGTTACTAGGCGGTACAATATTGAATTAAAAAGATTCATTAATGGGTATGTTTTTTCAGAATGTCATAGTTGTTTGACGCTTCTTCTGATTATAATCAATACGCGTTTGCTTACATCTAAGAGGTAAACATTTTGACCTAAAAAACCTCATGAAAATGAGCAATATGCTAGGGCTTCTGAACTCCAAAGTGATACATTTAGTCTTAAAAATGTGACACTCCATCTTTCTTAAAGTAAAAATATTTCACTTTCTAAGGTAGGATGTATGTTTGGATGGTGAAGGGAGGGTAGTAACGACAGTTATTTATACTAAAAATAATTGGGTAAAAATATAAGTATAAATGCTATTTCCTTGCAATGAGAGTCATTATGATTTATGACTAGATGTGTTTTAAGTAAAACAATGGTGTCGAAAGAGACAAATTAAGGACTAGTTTTAAGTAAATAGTTTTTGTTTACTTTTATGTGAGCTTTAAGAGGAGTTGCTAAAAAATATGTTTACATTGAACTTAGGCTAAGCGCGCACTAGAGACTTTTGTCTCGGAGACAAAGACAAAATTGCTTCCCTGGCTATTGCAAGAAGCTAGAGAGCGCGCACATGGCGACGAGACCAAGATCACTAGGCCAAGAATTTCCTCATAGAAATGCATTGCTCTCGAGTGACTAGTGTTTTAAGTCGCCGAGACAAAAGTATCTAGTGCGCGCTTAGCCTTAGGCTGAGCGCGCACTGGAGACTTCTTTCAAATATTTTGTGAATGTTTTCTTGCAAATTATCACTAAAGTTAATTTGAATTTCATGAAGGGGGTGTTTTTATGAATTTATTTTTGAGAAGGGGCAGATTTAAAGAGGGGGTATTTTTGGTGAAGGGGCAGCAAAAGGGCCGCAATTTTTGTCTGGATCAACCCCTGCACTACTACATTTGGATAGTGGTGACCAGAATTTTTTTAAATAGTTTTAAACAGTTTGGTGATATGTAACTGTACAAGTAATGAAATTAAACATTTACCAAAATTTGTACAAATATGTTTACAGAATAGTATCAAAACTTATATACCTACTCATTATCATGTCTTTGAGTTTGCGACCTTAAAACAAAAATATGCATAAAATTTATGTTTCCGATCAGACCAATTGGCCCCTTTCAAAATTGTCATGATTTATTTTAATCAACGGAAAACCAAACCATTACGAAAGTTTAATACTATTAAAGTTTCACTAATGTACTTTTTTTGTTTAATACTTACTTCAATATTTAGATTTAATATTAAAAGGAAAAGACGCTAAGCATCATCAGATTGAAAGTACAGTTGATTAAAGACGATATTTTAATCAACATAAAACCAAACCATTACGAAAGTATAATACTGTAAAAGTTTCGCTAATATACTTTATTGCTCACTACTTACTTTCAATATTTATATTTATTAAAAGAGAAAGACGCAAATTGCATCGATTTCACTATACGAAATCACCACAAACCATGTAAACAAACAAAAGTTAAGTTAAAGTGGCGAACGCGACCGCACAATCCTATCTACGAGCGCATGCGCGTTACCACTGGCAACGACGCTGGAGCCAGCGCCTAGCGCCCAAACACCAAATACCGTAATTTCGAGCATATAGTCCGCACCATCGTATAGTCCGCAGACACGATTTTATGTAAATTTTTTTTCAAAAATAGTCAGATAGTCCGCACCACCGGATAGTCCGCGGGCTATACGTCCGAAATTACGTTTTTTTATAATAAGGCAATAATAATATATTTTAGAAACAAAGAACTAAGGGCGCAAGTTCAGAGTTGCACCTGCTTGGCGATTTTTGGCTGTTTAACGGCACATTTAGAAGCCAAATGACTCTTTTAACATGAGTTAGGGTTACCATATTAGTCATCTTTAACGCTAAAAACTTGGCGCAGGTGCAACTCTGAACTTGCGCCGAACTAAGTACAAATAGAAAAAAAATACTTACTAATATACCTTCAGAAATAAAACGCTAAATACAAACAAAAAACAGTGCTTACTAATTAATCATATTTTAATTAATCACACATTCTAGTACTAGATTAGAGAAAACCATCAAAGTCCGATTCATCGGTATCAGAAATAAACAATTGTAAAACATTTTCGGGAAGAGTGTCCGGTTTTAACCGTGAAAAACCAGCGTATTATCCGCACTGGTGGATAGTCCGCAGCTTCAAAAATTTGACTCTTAAACACAGATAGTCCGCGGACTATATGCTCGAAATTACGGTACTTGGCCAAAGGCTTGTGGAGGTCAGCAATTGTAATATCGCCTCAGCGACCTCTCAAAAGAGGGTAGACGAAAGTTGGTGAGGCGTGGCGAAACCGCAGGAATGAGCACATGTTTGGCGGTGAGTATTTCGACGCATGCGCCGTGGCCTCTCAATGGATCGCGCTAGTTTTGTTTTGTTTGCGCGCGTTTTTAAATTAAAAGTAGAGAACGAGACAATGGATTACATTTTATGCGAATTAAGGAAATATTATATTAATGTAATAAAGGGTGATACCAAATCTTCAGCAAACGAAATCGTTTTGCGATTAGATTTAGGAAAACCCTAAAATAAAATGCGTATTCAGTTCTGAAAGTTTTAAAATTTTTTACATGAGTTTTGTTTGAATGAATGAAAATTTTATTTTTTTCTCAGACAGTTAATTTATTTGAAATGGTAAAAAAGAATTTTCACCACTGTATCAAATCAAATTTTATCATTTTATACAGACAGATCGAAATGGCTTAAAAAATAAATCACCCTTATATATTATCCTACTACTATTATAATTGTGAATGTTTGTCTGGATGTTTGTTACTCTTTCACGCAAAAACTACTGAATGGATTTTAATGAAATTCTACCATAATGTAGCTGATACATCAGAATAGGACATGGGCTATAATTTATGAAGAGAAAATCAGTCCTTCATTCTTTTTTTCCCGTTTTTCCTGCTTTTTTTCACTTATTTTTCCGTGTTTGAAAACCTGTTTTACCAGTCATACAACGAGTTAAAAATAAAACATTGTTTCAAATGAGACAGATCACTAGACTTTTTCATTTACTAGATCTTTTAGTTTAGTTTTACTACCACACTTAGAGCGGCTCAAAACCAAATAACGCTTGCCATTAACAAAATGACCAAAACCATCCTGAAAAACCAAAGCAGCGGCAAACCGTGGGAGAGTCTGGCCACTATAGGGCCGATCCCATCGCACCTTGATAGACCCTCAGCGGTTGCCCGGTTTCGAACAACCACGGGTCATGACTGTCACGTTCGTGCAGAGGGTTTTGTAGGTATTCGTCATGAATGGCAGCTTGTTAGATATTAATCATTTAATGTACTATATACAATAATTTACAAGTTAAGAGATTAACATTCGATTGCCGGTTCCGTTATTCGGAACTCCAAAACAGAACTAACTGAAGTACTTCTACAGTTACAGTTAACTTATACACTACAGTTCCCTCCCCTTAAATTTTCACAAATTAAGTTTATCGGGGGGTCGAATTGTTCTTTTCGATCTTCTCAATTTCGGAGGCTCTGGCGGGACTGGATCTCCCGAAGTCACGGCATCAGCTGTAGCCCCACCAGGTTCAGGATTAGCTGGGGTCTCCATAGGCTGAGGTTCCACGCTGGTTCCTGGATCTGAAGATTGGGTATCTGCAGTTGCAGACACTTCTCCATAAGGGTAGGGGTCCGCGTCACAAGTGACTTGATTTCCTGCCCCTCGAATCTGATCAATATGTCGACGAAGAAGGTTTCCCTGCACATTGATAGTGTAGTGGAGGGCTCCATCCTTGCTTAGAACTTCACCGAACTTCCATTTGGCATTTGGAGAACGGTAGTCTCTTACAGCAACTCGGTCACCAACCTCGAAGACTCTATCCTTGAATAGGTGTTCACCTTTCCGGATTCTTTCTTCGACTCTTTTCTTTAAGTTTGGAACCACCAGGTCTATCCGCGTTCTTATTTCTCTTTTGAGGAAAAGCATCGCTGGAGTAGCCATGGTTGTCAAGTTGGGTGACTTCCTGTATTGCATCAGGAACGTGCTGACTTTCTGTTGGATACTTCCTGGGTACTCCGACATGGCACGGAGGGATTGCTTCAGGGAGAATACGTAGCGTTCTGCCTGTCCATTGCTTGATGGCTTGAATGGAGCGCACGTCTTGTGTTTTATCCCGTTGTTCCGCAGAAACAATTGGAACTCATGAGATGTACACTGTGCGCCGTTGTCACTAACTAGCACAACGGGAAGACCAAAACGTGCGAAGCAATCTCTAAGACATTCTATGGTTTTCTGAGTAGTGCTGGTTTTTAAGGGGTATACCTCTAACCACTTAGAATGGGCATCAACGATTACCAAAAACATGTGATTGAAGATAGGTCCAGCAAAGTCAATATGTATCCTTTCCCACGGTGAACTTGGGTATTCCCAGTAGTGAGTTTTTGCTTTGGTAGGTCAATCTTGTATTTTGCACAAGCTATGCAGTTCCTTGCTGCATCTTCAATGTCGTTGTCTATCCCTTTCCAGTAGACATAAGACCTTGCTACCGCCTTCATCTTGACTACTCCTAGATGTCCATGATGTAATTCATCTAGGATCCTTTGTTGATACTTCTTCGGAACCAGAACTCTTTGCCCGTACATGATACATCCGTCTTGTAGGCTGTACTGTGCTTCCTTCCCCTCCAGACTTTCCCCGGAACGCAATGCTTGCAGTAGAGGTCCCAATTCTGCATCCGTACTTGTTGCCTTTGCTAAAGCTTCAGCTTCGACAGGAAGGGTTTCGACTTGATTTAGGTGGAAAATATCAACGTCGCTTCCTTGCTGTAGATGTTCAGAATTGACAGGAAGCCGCGACAGAGCATCCACGTTTCCGTGATCCTTGGTGTTTCGATACTTGATCTCAAACTGGTATCCCTGGAGTATCAGCGAATAATGAAGTAGTCTCGTCGCGGAGAGCACTGGTAACCCTTTCTTGCATCCGAAAATGGCCACAAGAGGTTTGTGATCCGTAATAAGTTTGAAGTTGTTTCCCTTTAGGTAGAGATAAAATTTTTGAACTCCCCACACTATGGCCAAGGCCTCTTTGTCAATTTGGGAGTACTTTTGCTCCGTAGCGCTTAGAGTCCGTGAAGCAAATGCTATAGGTCTCTCTGAGCCGTCTGGGTACTTATGAGACAAGATTGCTCCTAAGCCAACTGGACTTGCATCAGTGGATAGCAGTAAAGGAATCTTGGGGTTGTAATGCGCCAGTATTCTATCAGAACAAATTTCTTTCTTGATGTTGTCAAATGCCCTTTGACATTTAGAGTCCCAATTCCAGGTAACATCCTTCTTAGTTAAGTTGTGAAGAGGATATGCCATGGTTGCAAGATCGTTTGAAAATCTGGAGTAGAAGTTAACCAGACCCATGAAAGACTGCACCTCCTGCACGTTTTCTGGAATTTTGGCATTCTTGATGGCTGCTACTTTTTCATTGGTTTTCGCCAATCCCTGAGCATTTATCTTATAGCCCAAGAATTCAATTTCTTCTTGAAAAAACTTGCTCTTTTTCTTGTTAAGCTTCAGGCCATGCTGGCGGCATCTTTCTAAGAACTTCTTTAATCTGTGCAAGTGTGTTTCTTCATCAGGAGCTGCAATGCGGGCATCATCAAAGAAGACTTCCACACCTTCCAAACCCCTGAACACACTGTCAATGTATTTTTGCCATATAGCGGGTGCGGCATTTACACCGTACATTAGTCTTTTGCAGACATAGAGTCCTTTTTGAGTGTTGATGGTGAGTAATTTCTGGCTGTCAGGATGTACCTTCATCTGTAAGTACGCTTGACTAAAATCAATCTTCGAGAATATTTTTCCATCACTTAAGGAAGATAGGATTTCTTCAATGCGCGGCAGAGGATGTTTCTGCACCTTCAGATTTTTATTCAATGTGACTGAATAATCAGCGCATAATCTGATTGCTCCATTTGATTTCACCACTGGTACTATAGGAGTTGCCCAATCCGAAATGTCCGTCTTTTCGATTATTCCCTCCTTCTCGAGGCGATCTATTTCGTGCTCCACTTTTTCTTTCATCGCGAAAGGAATCTGCCTCGGCCGGCAGAAAACGGGCGATGCATCAGCGCGGAGTTCAAGGACACATTCGTAGTTGTTTATTTCTCCTGGTGATTCATCAAACAGATCTTTGAATTCTTCTAATAAATTCGAAAGATTTTGCTTCTTATTTTCGGTAACGCGAACGTTTTTAATTGCGTTCCAATCCAGATTGATTTTGTACAGCCATTCCCGACCGAATATAGTGTCCAAATTTTCTTTGACTATATAAAGATTTAAGTTATGTTTTTCTTCCTTGTACATGACATTTACGGTTACATAACCCAGAGGAATTATTTTCTCACCCTTATAGGTTTTAAAGACTATATCTGTTTTTTGAATCTTTTTCGCCGAAATTTCTCGGAATTTCTTTAAGCTCATGACCGAAACCGTTCCTCCCGTGTCAACTTCCATTTGTACTGGCTTGTTTTCAATTTTGACAACTACCATGATGGGGGGTCTTTTCGGTTCTTCCTCTTTAATGACTTCTGGTTGGGTTTCAAAGGAATATAAAGGTACTGTTTTCCCTTCTTCCCCTTCTGTGGGATTCCCCGCCTGGACTTGTTTCTGTCTAACAGGCTTTTCTTGTTTATTCTTTTTCCGTAAACAAGCTCTTGCAATGTGTCCAACCTTTTTGCAATAACTGCATTTAGCTGACTTATACCTGCATTCCTCTCTGTTATGGTTAGTCCCCTCGCATCGTGTACACTGCTGATGCTGAGTGAACTTCTGCTTTTGATTTTGTACTCGCGGTTTCCTCCCGGCGCTAAATTCTTTAATTTCAGTTGAGCTACCCATCATTTCTTTGGTGGATTTCATGGCCTTTTCCATGGCTAAAGCAATCTCAAGGGTTTTATCGAGATCGATATCATCTTTTTCAAAAAGGCGATCCAAAATAGCTCGTTCTCTTAAGCCGCTAATGAAGACGTCCCTGAGCATCATGTTAAGATCATTTGTCGTGTACTTGCACGCTATTGCTAACGATCTTAATTCAGCCAAAAACTCACTCACTCCCTCTCCTTCCCGCTGCTTCCGATTGAGGAAAACATGCCTACTGGGAATAATTAAAGGTTTGGGGTTTAGATGGTCTTTTAGCGTGGACGTTATTTTTTCATAACTTTGCTCACTTGGGTTGTCTGGGGACAAAAGATTTTTCAATAAGTTATACAATTTAGCTGGGAGACTAGAAATCAGCGTTTTCGCTCTTTTTTCCATCGGTACGTTTTGGATATCCAAGAATGCATTGAATCTTTCTAAAAAAGAACTAAAGTCCTCGCAAGTTTCATCATATTTTTCGAAACTAACGCCCGAAACGTTTTTCCCGGTACTTTCGGTTTTGGCTTGGAGCGCCTCCATTAACGCTTTGTTTTGCGCAATTAATTCTTCTAGCAATTTCTTTTCCATGCTTAGAATTGGAAAGCTCCTACCTTATTTGCAGTTTTCGGGTTCTTCAATACCCTAATCCAAGCGATTCTTGAAACCAAGCGCACACACAAAAAAGTTCCGCCGCGAGACTGCGTTTTATCTTTCAACGCGGGTTCATGAATAAATATCCCATCCTTCTCGCCACTTGTCACGTTCGTGCAGAGGGTTTTGTAGGTATTCGTCATGAATGGCAGCTTGTTAGATATTAATCATTTAATGTACTATATACAATAATTTACAAGTTAAGAGATTAACATTCGATTGCCGCAAAACAGAACTAACTGAAGTACTTCTACAGTTACAGTTAACTTATACACTACAATGACTACCTGCAGGCTCATCTCCACCGCCTCGGGTTGGCTGCTGACGACATATGCCCTCTCTGCCAGTCGTCCAGAATGGACGGTAACCACTTGTCTACCTGCCACGGCCTTCTTCACCTTCCTAATGAATTGTCTTTGCGCTACTGGGAAGCTCGACGTCTAATGGCCGTAAGGCCAAGGACAGGCATTGGATGAAGAAGAAGAAGTTTAGTTTTAAACACTGGTTTTAAATTTGTTAATTTGTTCACTAGACTTACTAATTTACCAGACTTTTTACTATGGTTACAAATTGGTTATTTTATAAAGGCACCAAGATATTAAACATTATCAGGAACATCGGGATTGTAAAAAGTGACAAGAACACCGGGATTGGAAAATTAGCGAGAACATCGGGATGGAAAAATTACCGGGTTATAAAAATTACCGAGAACACTGGGATAGGAAATTTACCATAAAGACACCCAGAATACCGGAATATAAAAATTACCGTAAACACTGAGATAGGAAAATTACCGGGAACGCCGGGATTAGAAAAATTACCGTGACCACCGGGATAAGATTACCGGGAACACACTGGGATAGGAAAGAGGCGCCTGGGATACCGGGATGATTTGTAATATTGCTAATTTACAAAATTATAAATGTATTTTAAGAAATATTTAAAAAATTAATTTATTCACCCCACCCGTGCAAGGCCGGGTATAACAGCTAGTTATACATATTTTTGTATATTTTTTCTAAATAAATATATGATATTTTGATTGTGTGTGTAATAAAAGAACCTATTTAATTTAAAAGAATTGATTTTTCTCACTTTTTATGGTTTTTTTCATATTTTTATTCATGCCCTCTATTTTTCTGACTAGTGTATGAAATTCACAAGCATAACAGAATAAAATTATGGCATTTTGGATGTGTATAAACTTATTTTACCATAAATATGAAATTTATATAAAATTACCACTTAAACCAAAACATAAGTAAGTAATTCAAATTAACAATTTGAGTTTTTATTGCATTTTTTACTGTAACCCATTTTTGTTTCCCCTGAAGCAATTTTGAAAAAATAGTATTAAAAAATTTCCGCCTTCAGAATAACAGTATTTTTTATTAGAATAGAATGGGTTAATGGGGGTATAGACTCTCTCTTCTCTCTTTATTAAATTATAATACTAAAATTTTAAAAATAATTGTCTTACAAAATATGAGAAAAGGTTTCTTTAATTACAAAAATTAGATTCCAAAAATGCCCCAGAGAATAAAATCAATCACATTTTACTACCTCCCTCTGATTCCTTACAATGGGATGTCACCTTTTTATCTATATCAAAAAGCAAAGTAATAAAAATATCAGAGTTAAAAAACAAGTTTAATCAAAGTAAATAGTAAAAGAACTCGAAAATAAGCAAAGAACAAGTAGAAAATATTCATCATGAATGTAACTTGGACCAATAATTGCAATAGAGAAAATGTTTAAGAAACTGAGTATTTTATTAATTACTAGCTGATATGCCCGGCCTTGCACGGGTGGAGTGTATATATATTTTTTTTAAATTAAATTTTTTAAAATATATTTATAATTTTTAAATCAGCAATTACCAATCATCCCGGTATCTCAGACGTCTTTTTCCTATCCGTGTTCCCGGTAATTTTCCTATCCCGATGTTCCCGGTACTTTTCCTATCCCGATGTTCCCGGTACTTTTCCTATCCCGATGTTCCCGGTACTTTTCCTATCCCGATGTTCCCGATAATTTTCCTATCCCGCTGATCGAGGTAATTTTTATGTCCCGGTAATCCCGGTACTTTTTTTTCCTATCCCGATGTTCCCGGTAATTTTCCTTTTTCCGGTGTTCTCGGCAATGTTTCCTAGTAAATTAATGAGTCTAGTGAACAAAAATAATAAATTTGAAACAATAATAAAAGATCTAGTAAATTTAAAAGTCTAGTGAACCGCTTCATTTGAAACAATGTTTTGTTTTAAAGTCCTCTTCCATGAAAATAAAATTGTTAATAATATCCGTGTTCCCGGTAATTTTCCTATCCCGATGTTCCCGGTACTTTTCCTATCCCGATGTTCCCGGTACTTTTCCTATCCCGATGTTCCCGATACTTTTCCTATCCCGATGTTCCCGGTAATTTTTCCTATCCAGATGTTCCCGATAATTTTCCTATCCCGATGTTTCCTGTAATTTTCCTATCCCAATGTTCCCGATAATTTTCCTATCCCGATGTTCCCGATAATTTCCTTATCCCGATGTTCCCGATAATTTTCTTATCCCGATGTTCCCGATAATTTTCTTATCCCGATGTTCTCGGTAATTTTTCTTTTCCCGATGTTCTCGGCAATGTTTCCTAGTAAATTAATGAGTCTAGTGAACAAAAATAATAAATTTGAAACAATAATAAAAGATCTAGTAAATTGAAAAGTCTAGTGAACCGCTTCATTTGAAACAATGTTTTGTTTTGAAGTCCTCTTCCATGAAAATAAAATTTACAATTTTCCATAAATATTTAAATTTTAAAGGAAAATATCTTAAAATAGGGGAAAGTAACGTTTCAAAATAAATTTTTTGAATTTATTTTGATGTTTTTACAACTGATATAGTTTTTAAATGGACAATTATCGAGTTTTTTCTGTTAAAATATTTAATTTTTGAAGGTTTTAATCTAGTTAACAATAGTGAGTCGAGCAGTCTACTCTAGTAGAGAAATGGAGAAATAAGCGTTTCGGGCTATAAATTCGTTAATTACTCGTAATTATTCGATTTTAAAGATTTGAAAACTATCTTAAGTTACTCCCCGACTCGGAATACGTCTATACGTCGAGTTTGGTTTCGGTCCGTGGCCTATTTCAAGAGATTACCCCGGACATACATACACACATACACACATCGCCCGTTAGCCTTTTATTTATACAGAGACTAGCTGATATGCCCGGCCTTGCACGGGTGGAGTGTATATATATTTTTTTAAAATTAAATTTTTTAAAATATATTTATAATTTTTAAATCAGCAATTACCAATCATCCCGGTATCCCAGACGTCTTTTTCCTATCCGTGTTCCCGGTAATTTTCCTATCCCGATGTTCCCGGTACTTTTCCTATCCCGATGTTCCCGGTACTTTTCCTATCCCGATGTTCCCGATAATTTTCCTATCCCGCTGATCGAGGTAATTTTTATGTCCCGGTAATCCCAGTACTTTTTTTTCCTATCCCGATGTTCCCGGTAATTTTCCTTTTTCCGGTGTTCTCGGCAATGTTTCCTAGTAAATTAATGAGTCTAGTGAACAAAAATAATAAATTTGAAACAATAATAAAAGATCTAGTAAATTTAAAAGTCTAGTGAACCGCTTCATTTGAAACAATGTTTTGTTTTAAAGTCCTCTTCCATGAAAATAAAATTGTTAATAATATCCGTGTTCCCGGTAATTTTCCTATCCCGATGTTCCCGGTACTTTTCCTATCCCGATGTTCCCGGTACTTTTCCTATCCCGATGTTCCCGATACTTTTCCTATCCCGATGTTCCCGGTAATTTTCCTATCCCGATGTTCCCGATAATTTTCCTATCCCGATGTTCCCTGTAATTTTCCTATCCCAATGTTCCCGATAATTTTCCTATCCCGATGTTCCCGATAATTTCCTTATCCCGATGTTCCCGATAATTTTCTTATCCCGATGTTCTCGGTAATTTTTCTTTTCCCGATGTTCTCGGCAATGTTTCCTAGTAAATTAATGAGTCTAGTGAACAAAAATAACAAATTTGAAACAATAATAAAAGATCTAGTAAATTGAAAAGTCTAGTGAACCGCTTCATTTGAAACAATGTTTTGTTTTGAAGTCCTCTTCCATGAAAATAAAATTTACAATTTTCCATAAATATTTAAATTTTAAAGGAAAATATCTTAAAATAGGGGAAAGTAACGTTTCAAAATAAATTTTTTGAATTTATTTTGATGTTTTTACAACTGATATAGTTTTTAAATGGACAATTATCGAGTTTTTCCTGTTAAAATATTTATTTTTCAAGGTTTTTATAATCTCCTTAACAATAGTGAGTCGAGCAGATCTACTGTAGTAGAGAAATGGAGAAATAAGCGTTTCGGGCTATAAATTCGCTAATTACTCGTAATTATTCGATTTTTGAACTTTGAAAACTATCTTAAGTTACTCCCCGACTCGGAATACGTCTATACGTCGAGTTTGGTTTCGGTCCGTGGTCTATTTCAAGAGATTACCCCGGACATACATACATACATATATACATACATACACACACACATCGCCCGTTAGCCTTTTATTTATACAGAGATTTGTTGAAAAATTTAAACAATATCAAGTTTAATATTAACTAGTATTTTAATAAACCAAGAAATATATGCACTTTGGATTAAAATAAACAATGCAAAATACTACAAGAGAAAAAATGTTCTAAATTTATTGTACAAGTTTTTCGTAAAAAAATTAAATATTACATTCACAGAATAATTTTTTGTTTTCGTGAAGCATCCAATGAAATCAACAACAAAAAAAGCGAAAAGGTTCAAAAAATAAATTGAATAAGGAAATCGGAATAACATCTGTATAATGACACACACAGTTGTGAAGAAATATTTTCTCTCTGGGGTTGTTCTAGTACGAATTGCGCGCGAATTACACCTTTTATTGCCAAATATCGCTCTTTCGGCGGTTTCGCCGTGGCCCGTAGAAAATATCGTCTAGGCCTGTAGTGATTCCAATTACGCGGAAGGCGTGAGGGTTAGCATTAGACACTAGGCCGTCTATCCGAAGGCACCTACGAACCTAGAGGGCCGTTCCATTTTATTCGCGGTTAGGGAAGGTACAGGGTGTCCCAAAAAAGACTGACACATTTTAAAAATCAATAACTCGAAAACTAAAAAAGATAAAAATATGCGGTCTTTTGCATCCTTCTTAAGGGGACAAAGAATTTTTGCTCCCAAAATTTCAAAATTTTAGTTCATAAATGCATTAGTAGATGGCAGCACTAGAACTTTTTTTGAAATTTAGGTATAAACTATCAGCGGAATCCCTATTGCCACGTGATAGGAAAATTGAAATTGAGAGATAGAATCGATTTCAGAATCAAATTAGATTGAAATGCTTTAGCTGGTTGGTTGTTTGATTGATCTTTTATGGCACAGAGGAGATATTGTTAGGAATTATTACTAAATAATCAGATCATCGGGAAATCGAACCTTTAGTGCCAAATGGAAATTATTTTTAAGAAATGTCATGAAAAGGATTATATCGTAATCGTAGACATGATTTCTGGCCAAGGCTGCGCCGTTAATGTTTTAATTAAACTAGGGGATTTTACACATTTTAAGTGAACGGAAACTTTTTATTGAAAATTTCTTTGTGAAACGGGGGTTTTTTGCTTTTTTGTCAGAGGATGTGAAAAAAATATTTTTAAGTTTTTAAGGAAAAATCGAAATTTTAGAATCTCTCAGATAACATGCGATAGAGGGAATATTCAAACATTTCTTTAGCTTTTATTTTAGCTTTCAGCCTCAGCCTATAAAATTATTTCTCAGAGTTTTTAAAATACCTAAACGTTCAAAAAGTATTTTAATAAATAAGAAACAAACTTTTATTAAGAAATTAGGACATTTTTTGCATAAGTAAAACCCTGAACAAAACACAATCTCTTTCAACAAACGTAACGTCCCCCCGGGTGTCGTTCCCGGGGGCGGACGTATCCCCCCAGATAATTAGGAACATTGTTTAGAAAAACTTTATTTTTAACTTTTGAGGAAAGACATAAAGTTTTATGAATATGTTTTTCCAACATTCAATCATAAAGGATGGTGCCAATTTACCATGGCACCAAACATAAGAGGGGCGCATATTATAAGAGGGGGACGGACTGCCCATGATTTAGTGCACTTTTTCTTTTAGAATTGGTTAAAGCCAGTGGTGAGTTTGGGGGACATTATTTCAATAAAAAAATTAAAGAAAAAGTGCGTAATAATACGGCGAGCCCTTATCCCAGAAAAAATCCTGTTACAGCACTGATTGAGGCATAGTAATTTGATTTTGAAATTATCTAACCATGAAGCACTAAAATGAGTTTGACCCTGTTTTAAAAGGTCAAATTTCAAATAACTTCTGGGGCAGGATCCCCCCCTCAGAACCCCCTTTTTAGTTGAAAGTTAAAAGCAATTCCCAAAAACTTGAAGAGAAAGTTTATTAATTATTAATTGATTCACAACGCCACCTTAAAATCACTAGGCATTATTCTTTAAGCGAAATGAAAGATTTTTTTAAGGGTAGACTAGCTGTTACAACCCGGCAAAGCCGGGTCTTACAGCTAGCCTTCTTTGGCGCTGATGCGAGATTCACTCGTTACTACCTGTTCGTATTTATTTACACATTCCCTAACATTATATATGCAGTTTTAATTCATTATCTTCGAAAGGCGTTTTATCCCCGATTTCACATTGAATTATCACAAATTTCTCACATTGAAGTAATTGTCATTTAAATTCGGCAGGTCGTCAGCCTATTTCACCTAACCGGATTTGTATAAACTTGTTTTTAAATAAAATCTTTCTACCCCTAAATGAACCCAGTTTATTTGGTATTCTCCCCAAAAATTTCATTCTTAAATAATAAGAAATACTTCAATCAAATCTGTAGCAGTAAAATTTTTGAATTAAATGTGCCTAGTATTCCATTGGGATAAATCTAGTGAACCGTCAAAACTTTGAAATTTAATTTCAATGTATATTTTCTTCACGCTCTTTCAAGGACGTTTTGCCTGTGTTGGTAAAAATATTAATTAGAAACAATGGGGCAAATTGAAATCGATTTATAATTAAGAAATGGAATGATTTGGAGGAATGACACCTAAAATGGGCTCATCTAGGGGTGGAAAGCTTTCGATCAAGGCCAATTTTGTCCAAATCGGTTCAGGGGTTCGGCCTGGCGGCCGGCGGAACGGAACCTCTCCATAGAGTAAACATGACAGCAAAACGAAAAGAACGCATAATTTTAAATTGGAAGGTTTTGGAGAAACGTGACCTAAAATGGGCTCATCTAGGGGTGGAAAGCTTTCGATCGAGACCGAGTTTGTCCATATCGGTTTGGGGGTTCGGCCTGGGGGCCGGCGGAAAGCTCCCTCATAGAGTTAACATTAGAGAAAAGTGAAAAGAACGCATAATTTTAAAATGGAAGGATTTAGAGGAATGCGACCTAAAATGGGCTCATCTAGGGGTGGAAAGCTTTCGATCAAGGCCGAGTTAGTCTATATCGGTTCAGGGGTTCGGCCTGGCGGCCGGCGGAACGGAACCTCTCCATAGAATTAACATTACAGAAAAGTGAAAAGAACGCATAATTTTAAAATGGAAGGTTTTGGAGGAATGCGACCTAAAATGGGCTCATCTAGGGGTGGAAAGCTTTCGATCAAGTTCAAGTTTGTTCAAATCGGTCCAGGGGTTCGGCCTGGCGGCCGGCCGAAAGGAACCTCTCCATAGAGTTAACATTACAGAAAAGTGAAAAGAACGCATAATTTTAAAATGGAAGGTTTTGGAGGAACGCGACCTAAAATGGGCTCATCTAAGGGTGGAAAGCTTTCGATCGAGACCGAGTTTGTCTAAATCGGTTGGGGGGTTCGGCCTGGCGGCCGGCCGAAAGAAAAACCCAATTATTTTAATATATAAGACTAGCTGTTACAACCCGGCAAAGCCGGGTTTTACAGCTAGACTTCTATGGCGCTGAAGCGAGATTCCCTCGTTACTACCTGTTCGTATTTATTCATTCCCTGTCATTAAATATGCAGTTTTAATTCATTATCTTCGAAAGGGGTTTTGTCTCCGATTTCACATGGAATTGTCACAAATTTATTACATTGAAATAATTGTCATTTAATTTTGAGCGGTCGTCAGCCAATTCCACCGAACCGGATCTGTACCAACTTGTTCTTTAATGAAATCTTACTACCCCTATATAAACCCATTTTATTTGGCATCCCCCAAAACCTTCCACTTTAAATTATTATTTGATTTTTATTTGTCTCATTGTTTGAAGTTAAATGTTTATCCCCTTCTGTGTAAAGGGAAAGAAGAAATAAACAATCAAACATGTACCAAAATTTTTTATAAATTCAATACGGCCCTAGTATCCCGTTAGGATAAATCTAGTGAACCGTCAATACTTTGAAATTCAATTTCAATGTAGATTTTCTTCACGCTCTTGAAGGACGTTTTGCCTGTGTTGGTAAAAATATTGACTAAAAACAATGGGGCAAATTGAAATCAATTTGTAATTAAAAAATGGAATACTTTGGAGTAATTACACCTAAAACTGGCTCATCTAGGGGTGGAAAGCTTTCTTTCAAGATCGAGTTTGTACAAATCAGTTCGGGGGTTCGGGCTGGCGGCCGGCCGAAAGGAACCTCTCCATAGAGTTAACATTAGAGCAAAACGAAAATAACGCATAATTTAAAAATGGAAGGTTTTGGAGGAACGCGACCTAAAACTGGCTCATCTAGGGTTGGAAAGGTTTCTTTTAAGACCGATATTGCCCAAATCGGTTCAGGGGTTCGGGCTGGCGGCCGGCCGAAAGGAAGCTCCCCATTGACTTAACATTACAGCAAAACGAAAAGAACGCATAATTTTAAAATGGAAGGTTTTGGAGGAATTACACCTAAATATGGCTCATCTAGGGGTAGAAACCTTTCGTTTAAGACCGAGTTTGTCCAAATCGGTTCGGTGGTTCGGACTGGGGGCCGGCAAAAAGTTCCTCCATAGAGTTAACATTAGAGAAAAGTGAAAAGAACGCGTAATTTTAAAATGGAAGGTTTTGGAGAAACGCGACCTAAAACTGGCTCATCTAGGGGTAGAAAGCTTTCAATCAAGACCGAGTTTGTCCAAATCGGTTCAGGGGTTCGACCTGGCGGCCGGCCGAAAGGAACCTCTCCATAGAGTTAACATTACAGAAAAGTGAAAAGAACGCACAATTTTAAAATGGAAGGATTTAGAGGAACGTGATCTAAAACTGGCTCATCTAGGGGTGGAAAGCTTTCGATCAAGACTGAGTTTGTCCAAATCGGTTAAGGGGTTCGGCCTGGCGGCTGGCCGAAAGGACCCTCTCCATAGACTTAACATAGGGGCAAAACGAAAAGAACGCATAATTTTAAAATGGAAGGTTTTGGAGGGATGCAACCTAAAATGGGCTCATCTAGGGGTGGAAAGCTTTCGATAGAGACCGAGTTTGTCCAAATCGGTTGAGGGGTTCGGCCTGGCGGCCGGCGGAAAGAAAAACCCAATTATTTTAATATATAAGATAATCATGATTTTGTAAAATCCCTCTGTTGAGGAATCCCAAATCTTTGAGTCCCCCCATTTTCAGAAGCCGGCGACTCATCATCTTTCTTACAGCCCCGACACCCCCTTATCTTCAGGTCCTAAAAACACTTGAACACTCCTAAAATAAATTTATACAAGGAGTGATCGCCGTGACTAAGAGTAAAAAAATTACCCTCGATATCGGTAAAATCCGATAAATTACAAGTGATACACAACGGATTCAGAATGGAGATGCACATAATCTAACAAAAGCACATTATCTAAACTTTTTATTCCCGCAATAAAAACGTTTTAAGGATAGATTTGAATTTCCACTTATTAGAAGAACTTAATGCGTATATTAAACAAAATCAATTAGTTGTTAGGAGTTTTATGGCGCATGATCCACATCAGGATAAAACAAAATCAAATTCAGTAATTTGAAAAATATTCCCTGAAATGCGAGATCTATCTTAGGGGAGGATTTCAGTTAGGTTTAGTTGTCAAACTAATTCAAAGCGTAATCCAAATCTGGTTGCTTTCCTTCGATCAATTCTTTAATCTTCCCAGAATCGAACAACATTCGATTCAATGAATCGATCTTTTACCCTAACTTTGGTTTTCCTATCGCAAGTTAACTAACAGGGATTATTCCAATACTTTTTCCTTTTAGTCCCTCAAAAATTCTCGTGCTGCCATCTAGTAGGCGGGGGAAAATACGGTTTGACCTCAAACAAATTCCAACAAAAGGTTTTTCAACGGTTTTGGACTCTACTAGGTGTCCTTATTGACCAAAAAAAAGTTTACCACAATCTGACAACCGGAAGTTGGTTTTTTTTAAATTTTTTAAAAAAATTTTAAAATCCATAAAAAAACGATAAATAGGGCGAAACAAAAACTTTTTTCGGTGTTAAATTATATATTCGATGATAGTTGACATTTCTAAGCGAAGAAATTTATAAAAATTTCATTTATAAGAATCTGGCAACCATTAAAGTGCATTTTCCAAGATGGCGGCCTACGTTTTCATTAAATGACAGTTAAATCGGTTTTCTCGAGTAAATTCCATTAATTGCGATGAAATGTGATGTTAATTAACTCAATAACTTCAGATAATGCAGTAAATTTGGTCTATCCGATTGAAATAATAAAAAAACAAGCAAAAATACGCGCATATCTGCGGAGGTTCCGAGTCCCGATTTCACTTTGTGTAGTCACTTTAAAAGTTCATTACAGCTTGGAAAAAATTCCAACAAGCATTTTCTCAACGGTTTTAGACAGTACTAAGTGTATTTATTGCCATGTAGAAAGTTTACCAGAATCTGACAACCGGAAGTGAGTTTTTTTCAAGATGGCCGCCGATGCTTCAAATAAAGAGATAATAGGGAAAGAACCATAATTTTACAGCTATGAAAATTTTTTATGGGTTCAAAAAACAAATATAAGGTACTAGTCAAGTTTTCTTATCATACTTATAAATATAAATTTCTTTTACAAAATCTAGAAACCAGAACAGGGCTTATTTCCAAGATGGCGGCGTACGTTATTTTCTAAATTGACGGCGTTTTGTAAAGGTTCATCAAATTGAAGAAAAAATTCCAACAAGCATTTTCTCAACGGTTTTAGACAGTACTAAGTGTATTTATTGCCATGTAGAAAGTTTACCAGAATCGGACAACCGGAAGTGGGTTTTTTTCAAGATGGCCGCCGATGCTTCAAAGAAAGAGATATTCGGGAAAAAATTCCATTTTAAGTGCTAAAAAATTTTTTTTATGAATTCTAAAATCAAATATCAGGTTATAGTTAAGTTCTCTGATCAGAGTGGTAAATATAAATTGCGTTTATAAAATCTTTTAACCAGAATAGGGCTTATTTCCAAGATGGCGGCCTAGGTTTCTTTCGGAATTGCCGGCGCATACTGGATAATTTTAAAAGTTTATTAAATTAAAGAAAAAATTCCAACAATCATTTTCTCAACGGTCTTACACAGTACTAAGTGTATTTATTGTCGTTACAAAAGTCTACCCGAATCTGACAACCGGAAGTGGGTTTTTTTCAAGAAGGCCGCTGATGCGTAAAAAACTAGAAAAGCCAAGAAAATTGAATGTTTAGCGAAAAAATACCTTCTGATATGTATGAAATAAAAACTTGATAACTTTAGACTTTTTTTACCTAAAGTTAAGAACCTAATACTTCATTTTGGAACCCATAAAAAATTTATTATTCACTTAAATTAGGGCTTTTTTACTAATATCTCTATTCTTTAAGCATCGGCGGCCATCTTGAAAAAAACCCACTTCCGGTTGTCCGATTCTGGTAAACTTTCTACATGGCAATAAATACACTTAGTACTGTCTAAATCCGTTGAGAAAATGCTTGTTGGAATTTTTTCTTTCATTTGATGAACCTTTACAAAACGCCGTCAATTTAGAAAATAACGTACGCCGCCATCTTGGATATAAGCCCTGTTCTGGTTTCTAGATTTTGTAAAAGAAATTTATATTTATAAGTATGATAAGAAAACTTGACTAGTACCTTATATTTGTTTTTTGAACCCATAAAAAGTTTTCATAGCTGTAAAATTATGGTTCTTTCCCTATTATCTCTTTATTTGAAGCATCGGCGGCCATCTTGAAAAAAACTCACTTCCGGTTGTCAGATTCTGGTAAACTTTCTACATGGCAATAAATACACTCAGTACTGTCTAAAACCGTTGAGAAAATGCTTGTTGGAATTTTTTCCAAGCTGTAATGAACTTTTAAAGTGACTATACCCAGTGAAATCGGGACTCGGAACCTCCGCAGATATGCGCGTATTTTTGCTTGTTTTTTTATTATTTCAATCGGATAGACCAAATTTACAGCATTATTTGAAGTTATTGAGTTAATTAACATCACATTTCATCGCAATTAATGGAATTTACTCGAGAAAACCGATTTAACTGTCATTTAATGAAAACGTAAGCCGCCATCTTGGAAAATGCACTTTAATGGTTGCCAGATTCTTATAAATGAAATTTTTATAAATTTCTTCGCTTAGAAATGTCAACTATCATCGAATATATAATTTAACACCGAAAAAAGTTTTTGTTTCGCCCTATTTATCGTTTTTTTATGGATTTTAAAATTTTTTTAAAAAATTTAAAAAAAAACAACTTCCGGTTGTCAGATTGTGGTAAACTTTTTTTTGGTCAATAAGGACACCTAGTAGAGTCCAAAACCGTTGAAAAACCTTTTGTTGGAATTTGTTTGAGGTTCGGCCCTTTTTTGAGCTATTTTCCCCCGCCTATAGTGAAAAATTTAGAACTAAAATCAAAAATTCTGGGATGAAAATTCTTTGGTCTGAGAAGAAGGGGGCAAGAAACCGCACATTTTTATCTTTTTTAGTTTTTGAGTTATTGATTTTTAAAATGTGTCAGTCTTTTTTGGGACACCCTGTAGATAGGTAGTATATCGTAGGGGTTGATCAGATGAGCGTCTCTTTCAGTGTACGGCGCGTGCCCTGGCAGATGCAATATTTTTTTATGGTAGATTTTCTTGATGTATTTGAAATTTGAATTAAAAACAAAAATTTGTAAATAAAAGTCATATAAGCTTTTCATTTTAAAATGAAATAAAATATCAAATCGAAAATTGTTATAAAACTTAAAATTATTTAGATTTTGTACAACAATATAATAACTCTTTAATAAATTATCTTTTAGGGCAACTCTGATTTTATGAATTAACTGTTCTATACTTTTGGAAATAAATTTAAAACAAGTTAATGTTATTTTTTCTAATAATAATTCACTTCATTATACTTACTTTTTATTACTTAAAATCCCACTCTAATCTATTTTATGTATTAATTTCTATAGTCCTTAAGCTATTAAGCATAAAGAAAATATCAGAACAATAGATAAAAACAAGCAGTTTTTTTCATTACAAATAATCCAACCAATTTTACATACAGCATACAGTTAATTAATTTCCATGAATTTTATTAGTTTAAGAATTTTGATTAAAATTAATGATTTTTTTCATGATTAAAATCACAATTTAAATCAAGCAACTCTGAATGCATTTTTCAATGAACGCACAAACACGTGCTCCCGAAAAAACGCTAAGTTCCTCACTCTATCCTTCCTCACCCGTAAATAAAATGGAACGGCCCGCGGCCCTCTAGGTTGGTAGGTGCCTTCGGATAGACGGCCTGGACTCGAAGACAAGCGGCATGATACAGTTTGGACAGAATTTTGGACAGAACAGGAAGCGCAGAGACGCTTTTAAGCGAGTTGTCGTCTCTCGCGTATATACAGGCTCTCTAGGCTGATGCTCAAGATGTTTTTTTGCTTAAGGCGTCTTTTCCTACTAAATCGATCTCTCTTTACAACTTAGTAATTGACTAATTTAGTAAATCTAGTAGTTTCTAAAATAAAATTTATATAACTCCTAAAATTTCCGCTAGAGATCGTTGAAAAATAGAAAACAAAAATGTTGCATCGGATAGAGCATAGTCACTTTACTATATACCTAGACCTCACTTTCATGACTATATCTGTAGGGGTTCACAGTGGCGGATCCAGGTTTTGGTTTGGGGGGGGGGCTAAGAATTTTCATAATCCAATTGAATTTTCTTGTTAATGTAAATACGTGAAAGGTATTACGTGAATTATCCTGCTCCAACTACCAAAAGGGGGGTCTAGGGGTCCTCCCCTAGAAAATGTTTGGAATTTTAAGTCAAAAACCCCGCACCTTTTCAACTCGTTTTGGCACGTCTCATCCAAATTTCGGATATAGATTTTTTGTGTTGTGACAAACTTAGTAAAATATAGTTGTAATAACAGAGTTACAAGTGCTAAGGGGGTCTGCGGTCCTCACCCAGAATTTAAAAAAAATCGACCTTAAAATAACAGGGTTTTAACTCATTTTGGTGCATAAAATGTCATATTATATAGAGTAAAACTTTTCATTTTGGGGGTAGGCTTGAGCCCCATGGATCCCCTAGATCCGCTAGTGGAGAGGGCTAAAATGCTGAGTTTAGGATTAAGCTCATTAAATTGTGAACAAAATTTAATCAAAAAATCAAAACAATTTACAAATATGCAAACTTTTTATTTTTTGACCCCTGAAAAAGTGCTATTTTCACATGCTAATATCTCCGCGAATATTCAAGATATTTTGATCAAATTTTTTTCAATGAGTTCTTCTTGACGTTAGCAACAATACTCTCATTGAGGTTTTTGCTCTATCTCCTTTAGATTATAAATTAATTTTTTTAACTTTTTGATTTCGCCGCTAGGGGCGCTGTAAGTCATCTCAATGGATTCTCCAGGGTCACTTACCTAGGAGTAGACCTTACTTCCATGACCCTAGGAGGCGTTGGTTCCGAATAAAAGCCGTGCAACGCAATTTTGAAACACCCTGTATACAGGGTGATTCAGAAATAATCATCAATAATTGGGTGGGAGGTAGAGGGGCCCTAGACAAGCATATTTAGAATAGGGATGGTGGAGCGCAGCCTTATAGTTAAAGAGGTAGGACCTAATGTAGTACGAGCTCGTTTCAAAAGGCCGTTTTTAGAAGGCCCGTGTGACGAAACAAAACTTAATAAAATGAAAAAATCTATTGCATGAGGTAAGGAAGTATCCCTACTACTTACACCAGGAATTCGATAGAATTTGAACCACTTTCTAAACCATGGAGTGAGTTTCAAAAGTGCAATATTAATCTTTTTGTCAAAGAGTGGAGTTTCCATAATGGTATTTAGAAAAATGATGATCGGGGAAGGAATTTTCAATGATCGTAACATTGATCATTAAAACTGTTTGATCATTTAAAATTCCTTCCCCGATCATCATCTTTCTAAGTACCATTAAGAGAACTCTATTGTTTGACTAAGATATTAATATTGCACGTTTTAAAACTCACCCCACGGTTTAGCAAGTGGTCCAATTTCTATCACATTTAGGATTTAAGTAGTACGAATACTCCTGTACCTCATGCAATAATGTTTTTCATTTTATTTCGTTTTGTTTCATCACACGGGCCTTCTAAAAACGGCCTTTTAAAACGCGGTCGCACTATATTAGGTCCTAGCTCTTTAACGGTAAGGCTGCGCCCCACCATCCCTATTCTAAATATGCTTGTCTAGGGCCCCTCTACCTCCCCCAATTATTGATGATTATTTCTGAATCACCCTGTATACTAGGGTGGGTCATTTTCCTATGGCGAAAAAAAAATTACACAAATTATATCGGGCACAGCAAGAAAAGGGTGCCAAATGGTCTCAAACTAACATGTGTAAAATATAATTCCATTATAATAACTCTTTTTGCCTCCGGATTGGCCTCAAATAGAACAAAAATATGTAATTTTTCATATTTTTTTAAAATTATATAAATTAAATTTTTTTCTTATTTTTATTACTTATATCTCACAAATAAGGGTCTTTAAGAGCAATTTTAATCATATTAGTCACCTATATGTATTATCAATTCAAAAACAACTGCCAAAGTGGTAATGTAATATGCTATCATATATTAACAATAGCCGTAGAATAGGAGGATCTTTTTTGCAAAAAACAGTGGATTGTGAGTGGTACATATTTTAAATATTGGTAGTTCAGATACATTTCCCCTCAAGTTTGGTCAGTACAAAGCGTAATTTTTTAAAGTAGAAATAGTTATATTTTTCATAAATATGTCGCGCTTTCAAAATTCAGGGGATAGTTATTTCACTGGCTGGTTTTGGGATCCAAATCTGATTCCAAAAATTTGTTGAAACAATTGTCGAATGGATAGTTCGTTCATTATGCAATATATCAGCTACGATTCGCCTCAGTCATGATTTACCTATTTTTTTGCTATAACAATACGTAGACTGAAACCCAGGCCCATGAAATTATACTTCTTTGGAGGGAGGATTGACCATAAATGGCTCCTTAGCATTCCCTTATACGTTCATAAATGTTAAAGTATAGCAAATTTAATTATTTAAGATAATTACAAGTAAGTTTTGAAAAGTAATATAGCTTATTTAAAAACTTAGGGGATAACACAGAGCTTTATGCTGAAAACGGGGATCTACTGCTCTTCTTAAGAAAATGTTTCAAAATTTGACTCTTAAAATGTGGTTTTAATTTATTTTTGGACATTAGTGACTCATATGGGGTCACTTGGGATGGAATATTTCTATATGCCAAAGAAATTTCAAGGAAAACCCCAACTTTTAAACAATTATCCAAATGTTTTCTTTGGAGTTGAAATATAACCCCAAAAAGGTACCCACCTTCTGACATATCCATTTTTATTTAAAATTTGATGTTTTTAAAATCCTACTCAACCGGCAATAAGAGTTTCGCACATTTTTATGATTCCAGCAAGAAATTTTTGATTGCCAGTTCTAACCATTGAGATACTTTAAAATATGTTGTATTATAACTCAAGTATTTCAACTCTTGTTTCATTTATAATTATTTTATAGTCTTCAATGATGATTTTTATACCATTGTGCACATTTACATTCATGACGGATTCGTGAAATCGACGTAAAAACATGATTTTCGTTTGTCCATTTTTACATGAAATTACTATATTAATCGAAACTTTGAGGCCAATCCGGAGGCAAAAAGAGTTATCGTAATGGAATAATATTTCACACATGTTAGTTTGAGACCATTTGGCACCCTTTTGTCGCTGTGCCCCTGGGAAAATGTGAAAAAAAAATTTTTGACCCACCCTACTGTATACATAATAGGGTTACTTGGGGTAAGTGGGTCACCTCCCTAAAACTATAATATGTAGGGGAGAGTGGGGCTATTTTGCACATGGGGCACATTCGGACAGACGGCATTTCCCCTAGTAATTATTAATTCAAAAATCTGAAAAAAATACCGATAGATGGAAGCATGACTACCACCTCCTGCAGGAATTTTCAAAGCCCTGCCCTGGGTAATTTTGTTGTATACGTACTAGAAATTTGCTAGCGTTAGAAGCAGCAAAGTAAATTTTCTTGTCATTTTGTTGGCGTAAAATATCAATCAAAAATAACTCTCAAGTGGACATTCAGCATTTTATTCAGTAGAGGCTCTATTAAAGTAAGTTTCTAGAAAGGTTTTATTTCCCTGCTTTAATTATAAATATCTTGTTGGGACGTGGTAAGCTTCAACTATTAGATGTGGCACATTCGTACACCAAAATATGGGGCAGATTCGGACAGTGCGAATGTTCCTCATCTTCCCCATTTTTTATTATGGAAGTGATTTATATGTTTATAAGTGCAGTATATTTAATAACTTGAAGTTTAATTGTTTTTTATTGTAATTGTTTCAAAATTTGGTGATAATAGAAAATAAGCTTCAGTTTTAAGGAATTTAGACCCAGATTTAAACATTGAAGAAATAAATGTCCCTGATAATTGTTTAATACTAATTGACTTGGACTTAAGTGATTTTATTCTAGTAGAATTTGCTACTAAAAAGAAAATTTTGTTATGTTGGTCAAATAGAAATATTTGGAATTGAATGGTGCTTATTTAAAATTAATGATGAAAAACTTTAAAAACTTAAAATTAATGACCAAACTTTTATTTTTCCAGTAAGTAATGATTCAACATTCATACAAAAAGATAATATCGTATTAAAAGTTCCCCAACCGTCAGTTTCAGGTGTTAATAAGCGAGCTGTTGGTTCGCTTTTCTTTTCGAATAAAACCTGACAATTAAAATATTGGTTGAACTTTTTCTAACTTATTATATCATGTGAAGTATGTCAATGTGCAATATACTCTTCATTACTACAATTGTTTTCCTCATCAAAAACTTAGATGTTCAATATTTTCTGAAGCTGTTTTCTTTTTTGTAAAAAAATCTTCAATTTAGAAAAAAAATATGTAAAAGTGCCAAATATTTCGTTTAATTATCCTTACTTTAAAGTGCCATAAACTTTTTAGTTTGTAAAAATAATTATTGTATAATTTTTTGCATGTGTACGAATGTGCCCCACACGTGTGCGAAACCGCCCCACCCATGTGGCAGAGTTGGGCACTCACGCGAATGAAAATTTATTCGTTATTCGTACGAATAATTCAGCTTCGAATAAATCAATTGCGGGTGAAAAGTATTTGCGAATGATTTCATTTGCGAATAAGGTTATCTGTCACCGGCGATTGAATTTTTATTCGCAATTGAAAATTTATTCGCAACTAACTTTATTCGTGGATGTCGAATAATTATTCAATTGCGAATAATTTCACCAGACAAATAAATTAATTACAGAAGGTACATATAGGGGCGCAAAAAAATTCTTAGGGTTGGTACGGAAGGGTCCACAACTTTACCGGAGTGGTCCATAAATTTACGGAAGTGGTTCGTAAGTGACCGGAAGTTGACCGAATTCAACCGGAAGTGGTCTAAATTCAACCGGAAATGGTCAATCTTTAACCGGAAGTGATCCGTCCTAACATGAAATGTTCCACAACTTACCGGAAGTGACTCGTAAGTTACCGGAAGTGGTTCGTAAGTAACCGGAAGTGGTCCGCAACATACCGGAAGTGGTTCGTAAGTCACCGGAAGTGGTTCGTAAGTCACCGGAAGTGGTCCATATTTAAACGGAAATGACCCGTATGTAACCGGAAATGGTTCATCTTTAACCGGAAGTGATCCGTATTAACAGGAAATGTTCCGCAACTTACCGGAAGTGGTTCGTAAGTTACCGGAAGTGGTTCAGAAGGCACCGGAAGTGGTCCGCATTTAACCGGAAGTGGTCCAAAGTTAACCGGAAGTGGCCCGTATTTAACCGGAAATGGTTCATATTTAACCGGAAGTGGTTTAAAGTTATCCGGAAGTGGTCCGTATTCAACCGGAAATGGAACAGGAAATGTTCCGCAACTTACCAGAAGTGGTTCGTAAGTTACCGGAAGTGGTCCGCAACATTCCGGAAGAGGTTCGTAAGTTACCGGAAGTGGTCCGCAACATACCGGAAGTGGTTCGTAAGTTACCGGAAGTGGTCCGCAACATACCGGAAGTGGCTCATAAGTCACCGGAAGTGGTCCGTATTTAACCGGAAATGGTCCATTTTTAACCGGAAGTGATTCGTATTAACATATTATGGTTTGCAACCTACCGGAAGTGGTCCGCAACATACCGGAAGTGGTTCGGAAGTAACCGGAAGTGGTTCAGAAGGCACCGGAAGTGGTCCGCATTTAACCGGAAGTGGTCCGTATTTAACCGGAAGTGGCCCGTATTTAACCGGAAGTTGCCCGTATTTAACCGGAAGTGGTTTAAATTTAACCGGAAGTGGTCCGTATTCAACCGGAAATGGTCCATCTCTAACCGGAAATGGAACAGGACATTTCTGGTTAAATATGGACCACTTCCGGTTAAATTCGGGCAACTTCCGGTTAAATATGAACCATTTCCGTTTAAATACGGGCCATTTCCGTTTTATTACGGACCTCCTCCGGTCAAATTCAGTCAACTTCCGGTTAAAAACGGATCACTTCCGGTGACTTAAGAACCACTTCCGGAAAGTTGCGGACCACTTTCGGTGGCTTCCGAACCACTTCCGGTAAGTTACGAACCACTTCCGGTAAGTTGCAGAGCATTTTCTGTTACTACGGATCACTTCCGGTTAAAGACGGACCATTTCTGGTTAAATATGGACCACTTCCGGTTAAATTCGGGCAACTTCCGGTTAAAAATGGACCACTTTCGGTGACTAACAGACCACTTCCGGTAAGTTTCGGACCACTTCAGTAAATTTGAGAAGCGATCCAATAAAGCAGCGGACCACTCCGATGAAGTTGCGAAGCGATCCAGTAATACTACCTAATTAATTGCCATGGAAGCATTCAGAATAACGATTGATTTAATCGTTATTCGCAGGTTCTCTCACAACTACAGTTGAATTAGTTGTCAATCGTCTCCTCCGCAATTGACGAATAAATCATTCGTTATTCGTGTGCTCGCTCGCGAATAACGGATGATTCATTCGTTATTCGAAGGTTCATATAGATGATTTATTCGTTATTCGTTATCTGTAGTTGCGCGAATAAATTTTGCCCAACACTGCCATGTGGCACATTCGCACGAAATTTCTCGTTTTTTAGGTTGATGATATTGGTTAGAAATTCTTGATGAATGCGACCAATTATCAATATAAAATATCGGGAAACGTCTTAACTTTCATTTGAATCCGAGTTTGTTTCAATATCTCATCTAGATCCAGAGAAATATGCCGAAATGCACTTTTTGTGCGAATGTGCCCCACTCTCCCCTACAGGAAATTTCACACTTACTCGCATTGATTATGTTACAGCTTGTCACACCGATGAGTTTTGCATATATTTGAGATTTGTTTAATTTATTTTTAAGATTATAGAACTAATTTAAAATAGATTCCCAGAATAGATTTTTTGGAGAGTTCAAGACGTATTTTTCAAAGAAGTATTTCCAGGTAAGTTTTCATTACATTTTAATGTTTATTGAACTGTTTTGCAGAGTTTGACCTAAAATACATACGGCAATTTGAAATTTTCAAAATTTTTAATTTTGAAGTGTTTAAGAGGGGGGTCCCACTTACCCCATAGTTTTAGCATGGTTTGGGTAAGGGACCCTTCAGTGTGGGGTAAGTGGGACCCCTCTTTATTTAGTAAGTGAGACCCCTTATTATGATCTAAGTGGTTCTAGAGTGTCCCAAATGATATAGGAACTATTACTAAAGGCATGGGCGGATTTCAGGAGGGTTATAGGGACAATTTCCCCCAGTATTTTCAGAACATTTCGATTTATAGTAGCAAGACCGTTTACTCACCACTTCAAAATTCATTAAAATTTATAAATAATTTGATCGACATTTTATATCAAATTTGCGTTTTACTGAAACATAAAACTCTACTCTTTAAAAAAATTAAATACTAGGGGAGAGTGTTGTACCTCTGGACAAAAATCACGTTTGGATTTTTCTTAGGCAGGTAAAATCACAATTTTAACATTTAAAGTGCCCAACCTATAGCCCTAACCTTAGCAAAGATGGTAATATTTTTTATTAGCTAAAGTATTTAAAATTGGATTTTTAATTAATTTTAATAACTTGACGAAATTTGTGTCCATAGGTACAACAACGTGCTCTCCCTATGGACAGACCCAGTTGTACCTCTGGACACCCTTAAAAAGGAAATTTTTAGTTGAAAAAAGCTTAAAATCAACATTTTTATTGGTGTATTACCTTTTAATAAACTATTTCAAGCATTTTTAAAATTGGGAATAGATTATTAAAAGTAATGTAGTTTTAGATCGTAAATGATCATTAAAACGAAGTTGAATGATAAAAGTCTTGATTTTTTACCAAAAATACATAAATCACAAGGGATTTTCAGATCGAAGTTTGAGGTAATAGTTTCATCAATCATGCTGATAGATCTGATCACTTCACTGATCCATAAAAACAATTCGATCGACACTTAGTTGTGCAAGCATTTGGTGGTCGTAAATCTTCATCGGTGGAAATTTCAAGTTTTTTGTAATCATCATACTTAAATGAGATAGGGTGCTTAAGATTTTATACTATATTTTACATTAAATGCAAAGTAAAACCAAAAATTTAAAGTAGTTTAGATCACAAAATATTTGATTTTTCGTCTAAAAATCACTTGAAAATAATTGCCGACAAATAGATAACCATTTAGAATTAATTTAATATGCATTAAAATGCATTCACTTTAATGAAACCTGATTCAAAAACGCCTATTAGCTTACAGACACCCACAAGAACGTGTCCGTAGGTACAACACGTATGGTGTCCGAAGGTACAACACCAGGTGTTTTTGCATTTAAAGTTCTATAAAAAATAAAAGAATTGAGATCTAACCATTTCTAATATTGGGTTGTCCCATAAGTTCTGTTACTTTTTACGAAGTTTTGTCTTTGAAAATTTTTTATGAAAAACTGGTAATAGGTGGAGATTTCAAATAAAAGGGATTTTGATATATGTATATTTACGAACATAATGTGTGATTTTGGTAGTTCTCGGGATATTATTTCTTTTCAAAATGGCGGTTTGAAAAAAAGACCAAAAACGACGATTTTCGCGTAATTTTTTTCTTTTGTTTAAAAAACTAGGAAGAACGCATAATTCATGGCTAAAAAAAGTTTTACTGTATATTTGAAATGTTTAGATAACGATGTCATAGTTTCAAGATGATTCGATAAGTTTAAGGTTGGAAATTTTGGCTTTAAACTTCATATATTGGCAATTTCACGTGTTTTTTAAAGCACGCCTATTGTTTTTCTAAGCAGCTGGTATGAAGTAATTAAAGGCAGGTGTTTTTTGAACCATAATGCTTGTTAATGCATTGAATTGATGCCATTAATGCATTGAAAGTACCTTTTCATAATATCATTCAATTGATTTATTTCTAATTGCCAAGGAGTTGTTTTTATTGTAATCTTTTCGTATGAAGCGAAGAAAATTGCTTTGTTCGCTGAGCGTAAGTTCAGCGAGTGTAATTGTGATAAGCTAAAACGTTGCGCGCTTGCATTGTGCGCACTATTTTCTGAGCTTAAGTTCAGATATAATATAATATACAGCATATTTTGAATACTTGGGTCTTTCTTAAGCTTTTTTATTGATTTTGATGCTTTTTTTCGTAAAAATTTCTTTGAAATGACTAATATTATTGAGGTAAGTTTTTGCAATAGATGTTATGTTTGGGACCAAAATTTCCTAAGTTGAACTTATCGAATTATCTTGAAACTATGACATCTTAAACTAAACATTTCAAATATATAGTAAAACTTTTTTTAGCCCTGAATTATACGTTCTTCCTAGTTTTTTAAACAAAAGAAAAAAATTACGCGAAAATCGTCGTTTGTGGTCTTTTTTTCAAACCACCATTTTGAAAAGAAATAATATCATGAGAACTACCAAAATCCCACATTATGTTCATAAGTATATATATATCAAAATCCCTTTTGTTTGAAATCTCTACCTATTACCAGTTTTTCATAAAAAATTTTCAAAGACAAAACTTCGTAAAAAGTAACAGAACTTATGGGACAACCCAATATCAAAAATAAAAAGTCAAAATCTCGGGGATTCACCCCTTATATCACATTTTATCGTATTATAATTTAAGGGGAAGAAAAATATTAATGTAGCGATGCACTAAAAAAAACTTTTAGCACCTAAAAACAGCAAATTTATTATATTAAATATAAATATTATTTTAAAGAGCTGATTTCACGTTAGCAACTAGATAGCATCTGTTTACATTCAAATTCAACCACAAATTCCAGTTTCCATTTTTTCCCGAATTTTAAAATGCGGTGGCTGAAGGTACAACCGTCCTTAGGTACAGCAATCTCCCCTATAATTAGAGGGTATTAAAAAATACTACGCAAAATACATGAGTGAAACATAAACTTCTTTAACTTTGAACCAAACCCTCCTCCCCTCGAAACTAAATAAAAAATGCCTGGCTGAAAACCTAAAATTTTTCTTGTTGCCCCCCCTAGAGTTTTATAACGTACTAGCTGATATACCCGCCGTTGCTCGGGAAAAAAAAGGATTTTCAATCTAGGTGATAAAATAAATAAGAATTATTTTCTTCCCTATATTCCTTTCCTGGGAGTCATTTAGGGGCAATAGGGTCAACTGGCTTCCCGCTAGAATTCTTCTTTTATGCTTTACTTCCTTAATACATAAAAAACTTTAAAAACACCACCTGTTAAGAATTAATGTGTGAAATCCTCATTTTTAAGAGTGATATTTTCAAATTATAAAAAAGTGGAAGGAGACCCTCTTAGCCCCCTTATTTCAAGGTGCTATATCTTTATTCCCTTCACAATACCCTCCATATATTTCTCCAATTCGTAATGCATAGTTGTGGCAAAATCTTCCACCTTCGCTTCAAAATAAAGGTAGAGGTCTATTATTGAACAGCAATTTCTATTGACTTAATACTTATTTTTCCCTTCATCCCTGTTTTCATAAAATTCAAAGCAAATAAAAAATAAATACACTTCCCTAAGATGTAAATAAAACCTAAAGAAACTTCGGGAATTAAAGTGTTAATAACCGGTTTTATTTTAATTAAAATTTAAAAAGGTCAGGGGGAGACCCCCTGAACCCCCCTTTGTTGATTTATTTCCAACATATTCGCTAAAAGAAATCGCCTTCAATAAAATAAATGTAAGCATCATTTGAATTGACACCAACCATCTAAAATGCTTCTGATGAAATACTATTGTTATTTAAATTTTATTACTTGTAAAAAAATTTAAAAATTTTCGGTTAAATATTTTTTGATTATTGCAAAAAATTTATTTTATCACAAATTATTTCTTTATCAGATTTTTTTTAAATTCTACTCGCTATAAAATATTTTTAAATAAATATTTACAACAATAGTGGTTTTGCGTCACTTGGATGGAGCAATAACCGTTATCAGTTTAACATTGAAGCTACGCATAAGAATTTAGAAAAGGTCCAAAAAAGACTGCTTGGAATGCTTTGATTTTAAAAATTCTTTTTTGAAAACCTTCCCGATAGTGTGAGGAACAACGTGCTAAAATTTCATACCAATCGCATTAATAATGTGGGTGCTAGAATGCAAAAACTAAAAACTGGAGTAAATATTCAAACTCCCGTGCAACCCCTCTAGAATGGAATATCGAAAAATCCAGAAATTACTTTCTTTGAAATATTATTAAGAATCTATTACTAACAGTTCGCTTCGAAATATCAAATTATTAGTATATTTTTCTTCGAAAATGTAAAACTTTGTTTATGCTCAGAAAAAACAGGTTTTTGAATTTTTTAGACCCCTTAAAATTCGAATATCGAAAATTTGAAAAATGCCTTTCTAGATATTGTATATAGGTACCTTCCTGTTAAATTACAAAGATCTGGGGTCATTTGGAACGGAGCTAGGTTCAAAAACGTAGAAATCACTCCAAGCATCCCTGTGGATCAGAAAAAAGGAATTTCGAAAAATCCCTTCTTAGTGCGCGCTTACACCGTAAGATCTTTCACCACACCAAGTTTCGAGTCTTTAGCCCCGGTAGATTTTGCTGTGCGTTGATAGGTGAATGAATCGATCGATCGATCGATCGATGAATGGTAAAGCTCTTTTATTATTATAGATGGGCCGCCCATGGATATAATACAACATACATAAAGAAAAACTATCAACTGAGTATCAAGTTTTTTTTTCAGAACTAAATCCTATAACTGAATTAATATAATAGTTTAACTCTTATATGTTTCGATTGCTTTAGTTTATAGTCCTTATAAGAATAAAATACTATATTCCTCTGAAATGATATCATATTCGTTCTTGAACATCATTAAGAACAAAACTTTAAATACTCCAACAATGGATAATCTCATTCCCAGGAATTCCCCATCCTCCTCGCAAGAGTATCAGATAATTTACTCCGATATCTAATTCTCGAATTAAGTTCCTTTCGCACCAGCAACTAAACTCGAGAAAACCTCCCGGGATCATCCTTTTGCAGAGGAGACGATCCTGATAATTTCTCGATTCATTTCGCTAAGCGCCACCAGGGAGCGCTGCAAGCCTAGGAAGCGATAGTACTTGAGCTGGATCGGAGAACCTGGAGGCCTGCAGATTAGCTCAGACTGGAGAGTTGGAGTTTTCTTCATTTTTTTTTTTTTGGGGGGGGGAGGAGTTTTTTCTTTTGTGACCAATACTGGCGGTCGTATCCGAGAGATAGGTTTTTATCTGTGAACGGCCGCCGTTCCATTATTTTATGCTATTTTTTAGGGTCTGCGTCGTGGGTTTCTACCTGAGAGGGGAAAAAATGGAAAAGGTGTTTTAAAAAGTTTGAAAAATATTTTCAGGTGGTTCTTTTCTTTAAGGTTCATTTCGTATTACGGAATACTTTTTAAGTTCGGAAGGTTGACCAAATTAAGCTTTTAGTAGTAGTAAAGGCTTTTGGGTAAAACGTAATGTCACTTATGATTGCTGAAATTATTTTTGCAAGGACAATATCGTATCTTATAAAAATTTGAATTGAATGGAACTATCACATTTATTTAGTTTTCATTCTTTCATATTCTTTTTCGCAGTTCCATACATGAACCTCAAAGGGAACACAGGAGCGTCTTTTCTGAAAATAAAGAATTTTTCTTACTCTCTGTTCCATAAGTATATCTTCAACCAATTTATTCTTAGGTAAGAAATAAGGAGGACAATTTAGAAAGTGAGCAAGGAAGAAAATATTAACCCTACATTTTCAAGAATTTAATTTCCATTTTGACAAACTTTTTTTTAAAAAAAAGTTGTAAATAATAGAGTTCCAAAGGGGAGTCTGGGGGTCCTCCCCCTGAAAATTTCTGGAAATTTGACCCTTAAAACAGGATTTAACTCGTTTTGGTGTCACTTTTCCCTTTTTTTCCCACCCCCGAGTTCCCCCTCTTTCTCACTGTTAGTGCTTATTTCTATTGGGGGGGGGTTAAAGCAACCCGAAGAGGACCACTCCTTTTAATCCCAAAATTTTCAAGGAATGAGTGTAATAATAGATTTCAAAATTTCAAGGGGGGTTGGGGGTTCTCCCTAAGAAAAATTTTGAATTTTGAGCCTTAAAATTAGGAGTTTTATGCATCTTAAGACGAACATTTGAGGAAAAACCGTAGGTAAAGAAAATTGACGTCGCAATTTGGGGGGGGGTTGATCTCCCCCCTCGGACATGGCCCTGGTCCAGGCCATCCAAAAAGTTCCTTAGGATCCAATTGCAATCTTGGGCGTCGTGGGATTTATAAAAGTTTAATAAAAAACACCACTACTTATTTTTATCACTCAATTTAAACAGTATATTTTATTAAAGAAACATATAAACTGAATAAGATCCTTTAGAAAGTTAGGTTTTCAACTAAACTATTACTTTCAGAGGATAACATAATATTGAAAGAAATTTTTAAATATTATGTTTTAAGTGTTATTTATTATACGTTATTCGTTTTTTCTTTGATCGGTTTCCTCATCAGGTAAATGTACTCAGGTTGTTATTTTGAGAATAGTAAATACCTATGTATTTTCATCATAATATGATGTACAAAAGCTGTACATTGAAATTTGTATTACATGCACAATGTGCTATCTAAAATTCAATTCAGATACTTGAGTTCATTTCCATGGAACACGCAGTCAAAGAAACATCAAATATAAACTACTAACTCAAACATTTAAAAATGATCATTAGTTAACATTAACAGTTAATACATATAACACCTAACGTTAAGACATTTACATAAATTCACATTTAGCTTGTGTCTTGATCGATTGGAATAAACGTTTTATCGCTGTTAACCAGCTAATTTACAAGTTAAATCTCCATTCTGAACTGCATTAGATAATTCCAAATACCTCAGAGCCTTAGGAGAATAGTTCGTACCGTCCAGAATTACAAATGACTATCATCACATTTGAGTTGGGAAGCTAAGATTATTATGTGTAACTAAGAATTTATGTTCGAAATTTTCTTAAAAGCAGTTTAAAGTTGAACATTTTGTAAAGAGGGTTTTATGTAATGTTTTAGTGAGCTCACAATGCTGTTTTGAACTCTTAAAAAAATTAGAGTGGTTGCCTTTTCTTAAGTCCATATGTAAGTTAAAATAGTTATTGATAAAAGAAAGAATGAGGCAATTTTTAAAGTGTTTCTAAGAATTCAGAAATAACTAAGGTTTGAAGGATCTTTTCTAGTAATAACTTTCATGAAACTTTTCAAAGTAAAAATATTATCATTCCTCTGTGAAGAGTTGGTTTGGGATGTAAAGAACACTAGAATGTAAACAGAGATATAGATGTAATTATAGTTTTTTGATTTTGATTATAAGTATACATATACAGATAAGTTTATTGATTACTATGATAATTTTTACCTCAACAGAAACGTTAAACAAGAAAAAACGTTCTTGAAAAATACCAGTTTAAGGTATTTCTGAGGAAAGTTTTAAAACGTTTACTGGGAAGTTCTTATTTACCTTGAAGTTCCAGAAATATTACTTGGAAAAAATGGGCAACCCAGATGACCAGATTTTTTAAGGGAAGTACAAGGATTTTTTACCGTATAAATATAATCACAATGAAATTTTTTTATCTTGGTAAAAGTAGCTTCATTTTCACGTAATTAGTGAATGTTCTAAAGGAAAAAAATTGAATGCATAGAATGTTAATAATATGTGAGATTTGAATACCAGAACAGCTAGTGTCAATTAATATTACCGCTGAAAAGGTGTTGACATGGCGTGTAATTATGATTTATCTAAGTTATATAGCAATAACAATTTTGTGAGATTCACTTTATGGTATGTATAATATACATATTGCAATGGATGTATGGACCTAAGAACTTTTTCATTTAGTACAACTGATCTTAAAAAATATGTTGATTCATTCAGGTTCCATAAATCCTTTTATCAAACATGCTCTTTAAACTGATCCTATTTAGTACTATCATCCAATCCTCAGTCAGTACTACACCAATAGAGACAATCGATATACGAGCCTTTGACTAGCCACCAGTTCTCAATTAAGTGCAAAAATCGAAGACCGTATATAGCCCCAGGTCCGAAATGGAACTCATTAAGTGGAGGAACAGTTGTAATGTGCCCTTTTTCTTGGGATGAAAAATATCGTCTGTGGAGAAGAGTAATTCATCGGGTCCTCAAGGGTTAAGGTGCTTGAGTCGAGTTGAGGTGTATTCGGATCGTGATACTTTGCTTTTTGGAATTGGCTGATGAATGCGATTAGGCTATTGGTGGTCCTGGGGGTAGGTATTGGTCGATAAGAACGGCTTTTGACATTGGAGATATCGAACATAATATTATTAACTCTCTAGTAGAAGTTTGTTATTTTCAGTATATAGAGGTTCCATGTAGGTGGTGGGGAGCCTAGTGGTTAAGGCATCGGCTTCGGGATCGGAGGGTCCCGGGTTCGATTCCCGACACCGCTGAAGACCCACCGAGTATATGCGGAGACTAGCTCGTTACGTTAAATCTGTGGGTCCGAAAGTCCTGTGGTCCGTCATGGCGCAGTTTACCACGGGTACAGGTGTCTGGAGACTATTTCCCTCCCCTTCAGATACATGGCAAAATTATTGTGGAGGTGGTGATAGATAGTGGCAGCATCTATCATCTCATGAGGCAGAAGTCGGACTCCTGCCATTTATGGGCCTCACTTTCTCAGGAGCCCCACCCCCTTTGCCTTGAATCCTTGAGGAGCTTGGGTATTCCAAGTGGCACACGTCAACAACAACAACAACAACAACAACAACAACAACAACAACAACAACAACAACAACAACAACAACAACAACAACAACAACAACAACAACAACAACAACAACAACAACAACAACAACAACAACAACAACAACAACAACAACAACAACAACAACAACAACAACAACAACAACAACAACAACAACAACAACAACAACAACAACAACAACAACAACAACAACAACAACAACAACAACAACAACAACAACAACAGAGGTTCCATGTAGCAATATTTTTCAAACTGTTTGACTAGCTTTGATATGCTCCAACACTGAACTAAAACTTAAACATAATATCATAAAATTTTTAAATAAAGTTTAATTCCAATTATTTTTTCTTAAACTTTTTAATTGTTAATGCTGCACAATAATCGATCCCCGACCTACTTTCTGTGGCTCGATGAATGCTTTGTACCTCAATAATTTATAATGTAAATAAAAGGAAGGATTTCGAAAAGTTTCTTTTAAAACACCTGAAATAATTGTGAAAAATATAGAATTTTCATTGAAATACTATGCCTATTATGCCTCACTTACTTTTTCTCTTATAGTCAAAGAAAACAAAATTTGACTGACATTTGTCCCGACGGATTTGGTTGGAAGGATTTTTTGGCCTGTGGAGTGTAACCCTGTGCAGTGAAATATACTCCCATCTTCACTCCATTGCTGCTGAAAACTAGCTGGTTTTAAGCTCCTAATTAGGTAGTTAGTGCTTTGGTAAAAGAAGCGTGAATTTTTTTCTTTTATGAGTATTCTTGTTGATTTTTATTTAACCCGTTGGGACTCGCGGGGTCATTTTATAACCCCAAGCTCACACTAACATTCCATTTAACGGAAAACTAAACACCTGGGGATTTTTTACTTCTCAGTAGCTGGGTTTCTGACCCTTATCTACATGCCTGAGTAGTTTCGTGGAATTCAGTTTATTTTTCCGCCCCCCAGACGCATTTTGTTAGCTTTTGGGGTAATGGAATGACCCCCGCGAGTCTTTTTGTTAGTGCTGCGCATCCGTTCTTTTGTACTCCGCCTTCTATACAACCCACTGATAAGGGCCCAAAACATTGGAAAACAAATTTCAAGAAATTCTCAGAGGGTTCTACTGCATTTTAGTACAAAGAAAAGGAAGACAGAGGTGCAAGTACAAGTACTTTCAATACTGGTCCCCGTGACAGTTTTATGACTTGTAATTCACCATACCACTATACCCCGCCCCTTACATTCTTTGCTTTTGTACTGAATGGGGAAGGAGCAGGGTAAGTGTATTGAGATAACAAGTTTTTAAATAAAAAATACCAAAGTTTGAGTGTTAGGAGACAAAGGTTGAAAGTAGAGTTTTGGGGATAGAAAAACTACTTGTGTCTGTAATTTGTATATAAATTTTTTTGCTAAGCCCACGTTAATACCATCTGCGATAATTGTCTTTACCGAAATAAAGCTTAAAGAAATTCGGTATGTAGTATTTTGAAGTAATTAAATCAATTTTTACATTGAAATGATTTGTGTTATTTTGTTTCATATGTGTGTATTGAAACTCAAAAAATTATTTCTCATCGTAGAAAATATTGCAAATTATAAGTTTTCTTAATCAGTTAAGTTTTACTGTCTAAAAATTCATGGTTGCGATTGAAAAAAATATTTTTAACGATGTAGAAAAGAGCGAAAAATGTTGGGGCTATTCCATAACCCCCGCGAGTCTCAACGTTCGCCCGGGAGGCGCGAGTCCCACCGGGTTAAATGATAAAACTATTTACTTTATATTAGTATTTTTTTCAGTTACAAATAGAAATTTACATAAAAGTACCAAATGAAAATTTTGAAGAGCAAATATCTTGGATAAATCTAAAAAATCCGGGCTTGGGCGACCTTTTTGGCAAAATTTGGTGTTGCCAATGCCGTTTATTGGCAAGTAAGCAATTTAACTTCTATTGAACTGAGATGCCAGAATCCACTATTTTATCGCCATTTTTTGGCGCTCGCCTGGATTCTTTGGATGAATCATGTCTTGAAACAAGCTTTTTGGTAACTACCGCCTTCTTCAGGTCACCCATTCAATTATCCAACATACTGGGATTAAGATAATTAACACTTTACTATACCCAGCCTTCTCACAAATAACTCTGCCAAATATTTCTCATCTATCATACTTCAATAGCAAAAAGATTTACTTCTAACAACTGCCAACGCCACTCGCATAAAGAATATAGCACTCGAAGAACGAGACATACAAGAACAAAATAATTCCATTTCACCCCCCTCAAGACCACCTGCTTGGACATCTAAGAGGAGTGGTCATCACTAGACACCTCATGTTATTTAGTGAGTGCAGACAAAAGAGGTCAAGGAATATTTTCTTACCACCAACACTTAGTTTAGTTTGATCAAGAGGTGTTCAAGATAATGGTGGGTCACTTTTATGCCTGAAGGGAATGATATTTTGCGAGCATAGAGATTATAACTGTCCCTAAGAAGAGTGCATATGATACTTAAAATAAGGAGTTTTTCAATAATAATTAATTTTAAATGATCACTCTTAAAACGACACTTACAAAACTAAGTAAAAAACACTCAAATCGGAGTATGTCACATTGTCAAACTATCACAAATAATTCTGTTACATATACGTATATTTATTACTGAAAACATGCAGATGCTGAAAAATTATACATCATGTGCTTGTTTTTTTAAGTCCGATGAGTGCCACTGTAACCATAATGTAATGTCATTATGACGTGGCAAGTCGATTTGCAATTTAGGGTTTTACTAGTTTCCAAATAGTGTTCTTTTTAAAAAAAATAATTTGAGTGGTGACTATTGACTTGTTTGAAACCGAGTATTTTTAGTTTTTCAAAATTGAAAGAATTATTGGGTCGTCCGTCCTCTTTGAAACAAAAAGTTCATATGGATATGGGATTATAGATTTACTCATATACTTGAACGTGTAATTCTTCTAAAACAAAAAAGAGGGTTAACTTCATTTCAAACCACGACATGGTATTTATCTATCTTTTCAAAGAGCACGAGAAATTCACAACCCCGAAAATCCAGAGCCGTAAAAACTAAAACTTTCTATATTGACATTAACCTACGCAGGGGATAATCTGCATTCTAATAAAGCATAAAACTTTCATTTATTACCCAAAAAAACTTTATTCCCAAAAGTTTGATTATAAAATCAATGAATTCATAACGAAAAAAATCAAGATGATACTCTAAAACAAGGCATAAAACTTCCGAGTATAATAACGAAGGCCCCCATTTCCTCATTTGCGTATAAGAGCTACTTGGAACATTCTCCTTCTAAGACGAAAAAAAGCTCTCTTTTTAAAACACGTGAGATCAGACAAAAAGATTAAGTCTTCTCCTCCTTAATTAAACAACTTGAAGAAGGGGAAAACAGCATTCTCTTCCAAAAAACAAATAACACTTTTACCTGGGCTTCCCGCAGCGAAATTATAACAAAGGCAAACACAAAAAGAAGAAAATAAAGAAGCCCAACAAGGGAGAATAACTGCAAATAGGAGAGAGGAAATTTTGGCTCTTTTGGACATCTTAATTACAGAGCTGTCATCGCTACTGGGTGTGATACTTCCGTACACCCTCGCCAAAAAATAAAAGACTGCCGCTAAGTGAATTAAACACTTTTCATGGGCTTTCGGGTCGTCATGGTAACGGCACCACGCGTTGTTAGCTCCCTTCAAGACTTTTTTTTGCCGGTAGCGCATTCCGTTATGTGCGAACTAAGATGCATATTCGGAGTATACTACAGGGTGTTTCAACAAGTCTGCACAGCACAACTGAAAATCCGACCACTTGTTTTATGACCCAAACGAGGGCTAATTTTTGAGATAATACTAAAGTTTGATCATTAAATCAATCGTAATCATGTAATTCATACCTTGGTTTTAAATCATTTTAGACATTTGGAACATCCTACTCTGATAGGACCATTCGAAACCCTACGGATAGTAAATTAAAGATCAATATGCATAAACATTTCGGGAGGCTTTAACACGGCCTTTATATATTCCCTCTAAACTAAACGAATGACATAATTTGGGAATATCCCCTAATTTAAGTAAATTGAGAAGTAATAGGGTAGGTGGGGGTAAAAACCCGCACGAGGCAAAACCACGCACCGTGATTTTTAATTGTTAATGATCGATTCAAAAGTTGAAAACCGGGTGGTTGGTTTGTCTTACTGTGACCTATTGTTCTGCGAAAGTTCGTACCCCTAAGTCACTCATGAGTTTAAAAAATGCTGTAAGTTTGTTTTTCATCATTTTGATGTAATTTTTCTGATCTTTTACATAAAAATTACATAAAATAGGGCTTGAGGAGAAATACAAACAAATATCCCAATGATAAGATACCAATTCACCTTCAGTTTCATTTTGAAAGAATTGCCTCAACATGTCTCTAAAAATAATAAGGCTTGTTTTTCAAAATAAAGTAAAACGGGGCAAATCCACGCAGGTGTTTTGGGGCAAATCTACGCAGCTTAAAAAGTTCAGGAATTCGTCCCAAAAGGAAAATGGGACTACTTGATCTCTAAAGAGGTTAATAAAGGTGTCCGAGATGCTAACCCTCTACCTGAAACCGTCCTTTCTCCCTTTTGAAAGATATCTGGTTAATCTGAAATTAATTGCTACAACTGATTGACAATTTTCATTAAAACTGATCATATTTATATTTAATATTGTTGGTTGGCTTAGAAATATTAAAACAACATTAAGGGCATTATTTTTAGTGTTTTTATAATGAAAAATTCTGTGTATCACTGTTTTTTTCATTTGGGCACCAAGATTTGCTAGTGCGGGTCTTTGCCCCATTTTGCGAGGCAAAGCCCCGCGAATTTTTTTTCTACTGGATTGTAAATTTCTCCTAAAATACCATCGATAAGAGTTTAAACTTGGATTGGTTTTGTAGGTAGGATCTCAATCTAACATCTCCAATTGAAATTTCGGGATTATCTACCCCCTTTCGACGACAATGTTAAAAATACTGAAAATTGCGTGGCTTTGCCCCCACCTACCCTATACTAAAATGTGTAAAATACTCAGCAAAGTTTTTTTGAACAAACAAAATTAAGCATATAAATATATATATATGTTACGGGCAAAGTGATTAATTGGGCATTATTAATAATGCCCTCTGAGGGGAGTGGGGAAAAGTGATAGATTTCATTGATAAATGCCATTGAATTTATCACATTGCCCTCCTCCACTTCGGGCATTATTAATCATGCCCGATTTTTCACATTACCTGAAACATATATTATATACCATTGTAAGGCAAAACTATATTTGTAGATTCCCTTAGTAGTAGTTACCATAGACTTTACAGTTATTTTATTATGGAAATGGGCCCTTTTAATCTTATCAGAGAAGCAATCCTATTTATCGAAAACTGGGAGTTTATTTTGTACTAAAACAGCTTTCTTTCTTTTTAAGGAAACTAATGTACCGAGAATTTGAAAGTTTTTTTGTAGTAATCTCCAATATGTAGACTTAATTAATAAGATTAAACCATTAGTTAATGAAATGATTCCTACCCTTGTTTCTCTACGTTGGCTAACTAAACAAATTTCTTACCTTAAAGCCAAAGAAAATTTTTTAAAAGACCACTTGCAAAAGCATGATAAATATCCACTCATAAAAAGATGGCGCTCTTTCTACAGAAAAAATTGCCAGAGAAAACCCAAGAAGTTCTCGCAAGAAGATAAAAACAAATTGAGCGTGCCTTTAGTAAAAATTCAAACAACCGGATCGAGAAAAAAAAAGGCTCTAGGGAAGCATTAAAAAATATGGCGGCTCCCAAAGAGCAAGAATTTACAGCTTTAATTCGGTAAAACTACTACATTCGTGCAAACAAACGGTTGAGGAGGAGGGGAGGCGATAAAAAAAATCTGATAAAGAAGAGTGATTCCAGTGTGGAAAATTTATATATTCAGTAATGTTTAACTACCCGTGTAATTGTGTAGATAAAAATGCTTATCTAGAGGGCACATGAGATAAAAAGGTGAGAGAATTTTAATTCTGGGGAAGAAGAAAACAAGCAAAATGAAACAACGGATACTTATTTAGCACTTGAAAAGGTGCTTCTTGTGAAATTAAAGCCCTTGTTTGTGAGGCTTGAGAAGTGAATATAGGAAGGCAGTTAGGTCAGAAATATGTGTTCTTTTAAAGATAGTAAGTATTTATATTACAAGTATTTTTTGTATGTAATAGCTGGGAAAGGAAGAAGCTTTTTGAGGATTTTAAAAAGTAAACAACTTGAAAGTAGCATTTATCAGTAATGTAAATGAGTCCCGAGGTCCCGTCAAACCAAACAGTAAAATAATAGTAATTTGAAAAGGAAATTACTGTTGCTCATTTAGCTGGATTTCTTTAAGTTAACTTATTGAAGTGAAGATTTTTTTCTTATAATTTAAATATATTCTAAAATATATCAATGAAATGCTTATTTTTACACTAGCTGTTCAAATATATTCACACTTTTTGAACACTAGCACAATCTTTGAAAAAGAATGGTTACTGGTCGGGTGACATCATCAGTGTTGGTGTGTGACTGAAAAAATGATGACACTGATGACACGTCACTACGCGGAAGAGAAAGTGAGTACAGTGGGCCCTCGCATATTCGCGGCTCAGTATTCGCGGTTGAGCAATGTTACCCCCGCATATTCGCGGTTTTCGATCTCGAAGATTTTTAGCTATGAAACTTGCATATTTGACAGAAAAGATATAATTGTTCGATTCCGGTATTTATTATGTAAAACTATTTTAAAGAATGTAACTTCTTCTACTAAGTAGGTTTTCTAACTTGTAACGCTTTTGGTATCGACAGGAAAAAAAAGGTCGCCAATCCGTGATCGCCAAATACTTTTTTTTCATAATCGCTGTTCTCTATTCGCGGAATCGCGGCCCCGCTTATTCGCGCTTTATGATCACATAGTTATTTTTAGTTCATTATGTTAAGAATTTCGTGAATTTACTAGGCCTTTTTACAGCAGAAAACTATCACATGAGCTTAGCCAGGGTTCCATTTAGGGGTGGGAAAGCAGGGTCGACTTTTTTATGTTTGTAAAGAACAATTTTAAAGCCCCGTGAGATAGAAGCGTAGTCACAGTATTGTTTCGGGAGGGTTTTTTTACCTTTAATGAAATTAACGTAAAATATTTGGCGGGTGCATGGAAATATATTGAAGGGTTTTGCTTTTGAGGTAAAAGTTTTTGTAATCTGACACTAAAAAGTAGTTATGTGACTCCTTTTTGGACATTGGGGACCATTTAGGTTGCACTCGAGGTAGATCGGGTCGCGCCCAATAGACCGAAATCTATCAGACCGAAGAGCCTCTTTCCCGACCACCATCTCACCGAAAGTCAACTTGCTCGAACGGGACGTTTGACCGAATAGAATGTTTGACCGACATAACTTTTGACCGAACGGGGTGTTTGACCGACAGGACTTTTGACTGAACGGGACGTTTGAAAGACAGGACTTTTGACCGAATGGACATTTGACGGAACGGGGAGTTTGACCGAACGGGACGTTTGACCAACAGGACTTTTGACTGAACGGGTCGTTTGACCGAACAGGACGATTGACCGACAGGACTTTTGACCGAACGGGATTGTTTAGCCCCACTGCGCATGTGCGCTTTAATTTATTCAACGTTTTGTTTAGCACAGCCGCGCATGTGCGCCTCTAGTATTTTGTATAAAGCAGACCGCTAGCTGCGGTTTTCCTGTTGTTCTGTTCGACTGTTAAATAAACACATTGGACAACGCTTCGCGGAGTTCTTCCCTCTTCTGACACAAAACATTGGAGGTTCCACCGAGATTCATCGTGGTGTTCATCTATCTAACCAGGAAGTAAGAAACATTTTTGCTTTCAAAATGGATGCCACAGAATTCACCAGACTGCGTGGCTATGAAAAAGCGGCTCTGACCCGCATTGAAACATTTCTAGCCAGCGCCAGCTCTGATACGAATTCAATCAACATTAATAATAGACTGGTCAGGTTAGAAGAAATATTCGCGAAACTACTTGAATATGACTCTGCTTTACCATCAGATCAATCTGAAATTATCGAACTTGAAAATCGTTATTTCGAGGCTAAAGCACGTCTTCAAGAATTATTAAAGCCAACTACTCGTTTTGATCAAGATGATCCAAATCCTAGTTTTCTAAACACAAGCTTTGGAACTTCGGATTTTCGAATGCCTAGATTAAACATTCCTGTTTTTCATGGTAATTACACTCAATGGCTTAACTTTAAGGATTTGTATTTGGGAATTGTGCATAACAACAATAGCTTATCCAATATTCAAAAGTTTCAATATCTACTTGGATTATTAGGTGAAGGTCCCAAAGCAATAATCCAACACATTCCCGTAGCAAACGCTAGTTATGAGGAAGCTTGGACAAAACTCCTCAACCGCTACAATAACAAAAAGCAAATCACAAACACTTTATTAGCTACCTTTTTCTCGCAAAACGCGATTACTCAAGCTAATTATAGCAACCTTCGTTTGCTTGCTGACACTTCCGAGCAAGTGGTCAGAGGATTAAAATGCGTTGATGAAAAGGCTACTGAGCCAGACATCTGGATCATTTACATGCTTTTAAACAAAGTTGATCCTGAAACTCGCCGTTTATGGTCAGAGAAAACTGGTGACGCGGATTTTCCGTCATTTGATTTATTCATACAATTTTTAAATGACAGAGCATCAACGTTAGAAAATTCCAAAACAGACTCTTTAGTTTCAAGGGACACAAAAGGTAATCCTAATCGTGCCGTTTATTCAAAGTGTCCGAAATGCAAAGACTTTCATTACCTAGCTAAATGCCCAAGTTTTAAAAATCTGAATGTCCCGTCTCGCAAAATATTTGTGATAAAAAGAAACCTTTGTTTAAATTGTTTTTCAGAGAAGCACACAACAAAGTTCTGTACTTCACAGTTTACGTGTAGATTTTGTCACTTTAAACATCATTCTCTTTTGCATGAAGAAGATCTAGGTGCAAGTTGTGCAAGAACAGACCAAAGCCAACAGCCAAGGAAGGAGCCAACCTCCATCCAGACTGATGTGGATCCACAACCAAAGTTTGACTCGACAGCATCTGCCCTGATCCAGAGTGTAACAGCGGTAAATCCTAATCAAGCAAATAAAGCTTTGCTTCCTACAGCAGTAGCTTTAGTCCGAGACGATAGCGGTAAGTTCGTCAACATTCGTATTCTTCTTGATTCGGGATCCCAGGCTTGTTTCTTATCTGAATCATTCGCCAAGAAAAGTAATCTCAAGTATGACCCAAAAGCTAAAATCAGTGTGTCTGGTATTTCAACCATCACACCAACAACAACTCTAGGTAGTGTAGACTTATGCCTATATCCAAGGCATAATAGAAATGTTGAATTTAAGCTTAAAGCTTTTATTTTAAAATCATTGATAACTCCTGAACCTTTGTACAAAATTACGGCACAAGATCGTAATCTATTAGCAGGGCTACAATTAGCTGACTCTGATCTTTCACAATCAAGTGAAATTGATTTGATTATCGGAGCCGATAAGTTTTTTTCGGTAATTCTACCAGGTCAAGTGACACGCGACACTGGAGAGCCGATTGCTCAGAATACTCGTCTGGGTTGGGTTGTAACCGGAAACGTAAAAGGTAATCAATTAGCTAGTCTTACCCTTGCAAATCTAAACCTAGACGAAGATCTTAAAAGGTTTTGGGAGGTTGAATCAGTTCCGGTAAACACCTTAGAACTAACACCAGAAGAAAGGTTTTGCGAGCAACATTTTGTAGCAAATTATAAAATTAACAGTGAGGGAAGATTTGAAGTTAAACTTCCAATTCTCAAAACTGATCATAAACTGGGAAACTCGTATAACTCTGCTTATTCCCGGTTAAAATCAATGGAAAGAAAATTCCTTAGAAACCCAGATATTGAAAACCTCTATAAGGAGTTTATGCAGGAATACCTTGAGTTAGGGCACATGAAACCTACAAATGATCAAATGGATCACCCAGATCAAAATAAGTACTTTCTCCCTCACCATTGCGTTTTAAAGGACTCTAATACTACTAAGTTGCGCACAGTTTTTGACGGCTCGTGTAAAACTGAAGGATCCGTATCTTTGAATGACATTTTAGCTGTAGGAGCCAAACAGCAACGAGATATATTTGACATTTTATTGGATTTCCGTATAGGGAAAATAGCCGCTACTGCGGATATAACCAAAATGTATCGTCAGGTCATGGTAAACTCAAACGATCAAACTTATCAGAGAATCCTATGGAGGTTTAACCATTCAGAACCTATTCGTGAGTATAAACTTACAACTGTAACCTACGGACTTTCATGCTCTTCTTTTCTCGCCACCAGGTGCTTACAACAAATAGCTTTGGATTCTAGAAAATCTCATCCGGCTGCTTCGGAGGTCATACAACACAGATTCTACGTGGATGATCTTCTGCTAAGTATGAATGATTCTGAAGAAGCGGCCAAAGTCTGCAAAGAAGTCTCTGAACTACTGCTAACAAGAGGCTTTGAGCTAAGAAAATGGAGATCAAACTCTTCAGAAGTATTGAACGAGTTGGAGATTGCAAAGGAAGAAAAAAGCCTTCAAATACAAGGTAACATGAATTGTAAAGTCTTAGGTTTGATGTGGAATTCTGTCAGTGATACCTTTTGTTTTACACCTCATCTGGAGGTTGATCCACCCATCACAAAAAGAAAAATAATTTCAAACGCGTCTCAAATATTCGACCCATTGGGTTTGATAAGTCCATGTGTAATTTGGATTAAAATATTTTATCAAAAGCTATGGTTAGTTAAAAGTGGTTGGGATGATGCTTTGCCTGAAAAGTTAATCACTGAATGGCTGGAGTTTCAAAACAAGTTTAACATGATTAAAACGTTACAAATTCCTAGATGTGTTAGTTTTTCTAAAGTAAACATCTCATTATACGGTTTTTGTGACGCCTCTGAGCACGCTTACGCAGCTGTAATCAAACTGTAAGCAAACTATCTCAAATGAAGTAACTCTAAACCTACTAGTTTCTAAAACTAAGGTCGCACCTATTAAGCAAGTTTCGATCCCTCGGCTTGAGTTATTAGGTGCAACTCTGCTCGCGTCACTCTTGCAAGCAGTTTTGAGTGGTCTCCAAATAAGCCTACAAAATGCTGAGATACATGCATGGACTGATTCCAAAATAGTACTTGCATGGCTCTCTTCGCACCCAAGGCGTTGGAAAGCGTTTATTGCTAATAGAACATCCAAAATTCTAGAGACCCTACCCTCCAACTTTTGGCATTATGTCCCATCTAGGGAAAATCCCGCTGACATAGCTTCAAGAGGCATCAATCCCCAAGATTTAGGAAATAGCAAGCTTTGGTGGCATGGACCCAATTTTCTCACTCAAGAGTCAAACCATTGGCCACTTGAAAACCCTACATCTGAAGATGATCCCAATGTTTTACTTGAACAAAGAAGCGAACCCATTTTTGCTAACTCGTGTACAGTTAATTCTACTTTAGATGAAATTTTTGAGAAACATTCATCACTGGCAAAAATCACCCGAATATTAGCTTATTGTCGGCGCTTCATATTGAAATGCAAGTCAAGAGCTAGTTCAGCAAGCCCAAGCTATTCCACTCATATCTCTCTCTGAGATCAAGGAAGTTTAATTTTGTTCCGGTGGGCTCAACGAATTCATTTTCCTCACGAACTGGACAGCTTGCAATCTAACAAGACCTTACCCCCCCGTAGCAAAATAATTTCCTTGCATCCTTTTCTGGACCAGGGTGCCTTACGGGCGGGAGGGCGAATAAAACTATCAAACTTGCCCTACAAGTCAAAACACCCGATTATTCTACCTGAAAAGCATAAGATCAGTACAATGATCATTCAAGAAGCCCACACTACCCATCTTCACGCGGGACCAACCCTACTGAATCACATAATCAAACAGACCTATTGGATCGTGGGAGCCAAACGGTTGATTCGCAAAATTGTTAACAAATGTATTGTTTGTTGCAGGTATAGATCCAAGCCAATCAACCAATTGATGGGAGATCTGCCTGAGGCCAGAGTCAATATCAGCCGAGCTTTCACGAATGTTGGCGTTGACTTCACCGGATCTATAGACGTAAAGATCGGTAGAGGTCGTGGTCAGAAGTCAACGAAGTCCTACGTAGCATTATTTGTATGCCTAGCAACAAAGGCACTGCATCTTGAGCTAGTAGGAGACCTTACAACTGACTCTTTTATTTCAGCTCTCAAACGAATGATTTCTAGGGGGGGTTGCCCATCTAACATTTATAGTGACAACGCAACGAACTTCGTAGGGGCACGCCGTAAAATTGATGAAGTTCAAAAGTTTCTTAAAACGATCAGAGACCAATCCCCTATAGTAAATTTCTTTGACACCTCAGAAATTACTTGGCATTTTATCCCCCCATCTTCTCCCCACTTCGGAGGCATTTGGGAAGCGGGGGTGAAATCTGTGAAGTTTCACGTAAAAAGATCCATTGGCGACAAACGCCTGACCTTTGAAGAGTTGAGCACACTTTTGTGCCAAATTGAAGCAATCCTCAACTCTAGACCCTTGGTTTCACCCGATAATGATTTAGAATCTTTGTATGCGTTAACTCCTTCTCATTTTTTGATAGGAGAGAGAATGACCTTCCTTCCAGATGATCCATCGAACGATGTTCCTCCAAGAACTCGATGGCAGCTTGTTCAAAGCATCCGTAACAGCTTCTGGAAGAGGTGGCATGGAGAATACCTGCATTCTCTCCAGCAAAGAGCCAAATGGAGGCAACCCAAGAGGAACCTGGAGGTTGGAGACCTAGTTATCGTGAAAGAAGCCAACCTTCCACCTGCCACCTGGCCATTGGGCCGTATTGAAGAAGTTCATCCCGGCGAAGACCTGAGAGTACGAGTCGTCACCGTTAGAACTTCAAAAGGACTTTTCAAAAGGAACATTCTAAAATTAATTGAATTATAAATTAATTTGGGCAGGAGGATGTTTAGCCCCACTGCGCATGTGCGCTTTAATTTATTCAACGTTTTGTTTAGCACAGCCGCGCATGTGCGCCTCTAGTATTTTGTATAAAGCAGACCGCTAGCTGCGGTTTTCCTGTTGTTCTGTTCTACTGTTAAATAAACACATTGGACAACGCTTCGCGGAGTTCTTCCCTCTTCTGACACAAAACAGGGATGTTTGACAGAACGGGTCGTTTGACCGAACGGGACATTAGTTCCCGACAGCTCATTTTGGTGGGAATGATAGTAATTGGACATCCCGTTCAGTCAAACGTCCCATTCGGTCAAACGACCCGTTTCTATCAAAAGTCCTGTCGGTCAATCGTCCTGTTCGGTCAAACGTCCCGTTCGAGCAAGTTGTCTTCCGGTGAGGTGGCGGTCGGGAAAAAGGCCCTTCGGTCTGATGGATTTCGGTCTATCAAGACACACCCAGGTAGATCACTACTTGTATAATTTTCAAGGCAAAAAAAGCAACATTAGATATAATAATTTTGGAATGGGGGTTAACTCCCTACCCCCCATGGGGGCGAACTTTTAAATTTAATTTTGAATCAGTGCTGGAGAATATGAAATTTATTTCGGGAGGGGCCTAAAAATATTTCCCCATATCCCCCAAGCCCCTTTCATCCATATTAATAGGTTTAAAGTATCTTTTGAACACTATTGTAGGTAGAATTTGCGTCCAAGAAAAATTTACATAAAAAAAGTTTTTAATTATAAAGGTTTAATTTTCAAATGGGGGTTTGGGGTCCTTCCCCAGAAATATTTTGTAAATTTGACCCTAAGAACAGGGTTTTAAACTGGTTTTGGTACACGTAAACCCAAATTTGGACATACGTTTTTAGAATTTTTTATTATAATGAAGATATTGCAAAAGGTTTTTCAAATACTAAAGAGGGGCTTGGCTACCCTCCCCCAGAAAATGTTTGAAAATTTGACCCCAAGGACTGGATTACAAACTTTTTTGGTCTGTCAGAATGTAGTCTCACTCATTCGAAATTAGTTTCTGAAATCTACACTCATGGATGGAATGCTAACTAGCTAGAGGCTAGAGGGTGTGATAGGAAGATCATGGTTTAGTGCTCATATTGAAAATAATTTTAAAATAAAAGTGGTAGATTAACGTATATTTTTTTGAAACACAAACATGTCTCCATATTTATAACATTTATTTAGACTACAAGCATACCACATTATTGGTTTGCGATTGGGATGTAAATGTCTTTCAAAAAGTGTAGCTATTAAAAATTTTGTTTTGAAATAGTGTTGGGGAATTGTTTCAATAGGAAGAATATAAAAGTGTCCTTAAATATAGATCGCAACACTATAAAAACACTTTTTTCTGTCTCTACAATTGTTTATCAACACTTTGCAACACTATTGCAAGAATTTTTGCTTAAAAAGTTTTTATTATTGTGTTTATTTTTTAGTTGCGGAAGTGATTCATGCATTTGCAGTTAAATGTTTAAAAAAACACCACTTTTTTATCTATGATTAAGTTAATGATATCAGTCTACCATCAGTAGACTCCAGTGTCTTCGGCCGTTGATGCCCCAAAATGCATCGAGGCAAAGGAAAGAGTTAGATGCCAAGCACCTCCTGCGTTTGACTTCTTGATGTTTGCTATCGAGAAGGCAGGTTATGTTTGAACATGAGCAGTCGAGGCTGGGTTTGTCATGGTAAAACTTAAACTTTCGCAGAAATTCAAGTTTAAAAACTAAGAGGGGAAGTACAAATTAAACCTTGTTCATCAATGAAGCAATAATTTATAATTTTTCACAAATTGATAATTTCAATAATTTTACATCGTGTTTGATATTAATTATAAGTTAAATCAAAATGTTGAATTCAATTTAATTGGAAATAATAAAGAACGAAACAGTCCTTAATTAATAAAAAAATTCCTGAAATTTGATTTTTCTTTTAAAATTTAAGGTATGTTCGAATTTTTAGAAGTATAAAACCAAATTCCGCACATTCCCCGACCTTAATACTTTCGATTTCGTCCGTTTATGAAATTGTTGGTGTATGAGACGACCGTGACATCAGAGATGGATCTCGCCGCCAGGATCGTTGATCACCTCGTGTCCGAGAAACACCAGCTCATTTTGAATGTGTCCGAGAATAAATACGTCGACGCTGCGAGGCCAGCATTTAGAAAAATATTGTGAACCTTCTTTATTGTTCTTAATATTGTGAACCTTCTTTAAAATTGAACATGGTTCTTCATTATAAAATAAATTAAAATAATTTTATAAAAATATACTACATATCGTATATTTTTTTCTTTCTATAGCAAGGAAAGCAAGGAACCCTGTAGTGATTACAGTTTATACTTTCAGCTCCAGTTTCTATGTAAATATTGATTGACATGTTTTGTGACAGACCAGCTTAAAACCAGCTTAACCCCTTCAATCCTAAGCCGCCCGAGATTACCATTGTATCCAATGGGAAATTTGGGGCGGTCTGAAAGAGTTTAAGCTTTACAATTCGCAAGATCATGTTGATTACTTAATTTTGGATCCGAATCCAATAAAAGTCACAAGGAAATTCTATGATTGATATTTTACATTTAGTTTTTTCATAATACCATTTCAAGTCCTAATAATCTCCGTGTTCAAAGCGTTAGAGTTTGACGATCCCGGTTATTAACCAACTGAGCTACGGTTTTAACAGTAAAATAATAATCGAATATAAATTTTGCCAAATGGTTAATAAGTTGCCAAATATGGTTGACCGTGCATCAATAAAGAGGACTAATCGAAGTGAATCTTTTGCTATGAAAAGATAACTTCCTGAAAAATTTACAGTTAAAACTACTCTTTGCGTGAACCAGTTTCATTTGTTTAATGTAATAAATGACGGAATCGAACCATTATATCTGTTATATTTTCATATATGCGCGTTTTAAAACTGGGTTCGTCATTCGCGGATTTCGCGTATTCGCGGTATATTTTGGAACGTAACTACCGCGAATAACGAGGGAACACTGTAAACACAAAGCCTGCTGGGTTGATAGGAGGAATTTCGATAAGCGAATTGTGATAAAAATACACATTTATCTATGGGTTTTACGAAATAATCATATTTTAAAATTGACGTTCATTGTCAGAGATCGCTATGGGAACTAATTAGTTTGATAGCAACGTAGTAGGTTCTACTTAAGTTGCTGTCTCGTATAGACCACGGCCCATAATCATGGGAACTGTTTTTATACATTCGTAAATGTTGTCTACACTTAGATTTTTCAAGGAAATCCATGAAACCAAAAGTGTTCTTGAAACCTTTTTCACAGCTAAACAATACTAAAAAGGCATACCATTTCCTTTATCACTACATGATGCTGTTCAAAAACATTTTACGAGAGGAATATCATTAAAAATTATTATAAAAAAAACATAAGACCATTTTAAACTTTATCTTTAAATTTCTTTTATTTCCTTAAAAAACAGCTTCAAAGATCTTGAATAAAACCCCCGAAGCTGCCGGTGTAAAAAAAAACCTCACCTACTCGATACGTTCTCGACCCCAGCACGTGGCACGATCACCAACAGAAACAAACACTCACCCCCCTTAAAAAGAAGGGGGGGAAAAAGTGTTCCCCTTTCTACAAAGTGAGGGTTATTGATCACTTGATCAATAAAATCGTGGCCGTTGCTTTTAGTGCTGGAACTCTATTTCTTGCATCGGGATGAAAGAAAGAAGGAGGATCGTGTAACACTGGCCCCTTAAGCACGTATAGAAAGGTCCGTTTTTATTTCCACGGTTTTTTCTTTCCTTTTGTTCCAATCGAGCAAAAGTGCGGAAATTTGTTCTTCGCAGAGTTAATGACGGAGCGTTCTTTCGATAATGCGGTCTTATTGCTTTTTTACATGTACAAATGAAAGTGATGGTGGCTCCTTTTTTTTGGTATAATAAAGAAGACGTTTCTGTGATACCTATCTATTGCGGTATTTGGGAGGACTCTTCCTCTGGTCGATTCTTTCAACTTTTTTTCTCCTGAAGAAGCACCATGTTTTTTATTAATATGCCGATGTAGGTCAAACCTTTGTGGTTATTTTTTTTTATTTGGATATGAATATGGATCTTAGGCTTTTTAAGGTAAGAACCGGTACTAGAATTGTTTAAAGAGGTGTGATATTCGATTGAATGGACAGAACCAGCATTTTTGGAGAAAACAGAAAAAATTCATTTTTCTAGTAAAAGAAATAGATATAAATTTAAAAATCGACATAAAAAGTTTTAAAAAAATGATTAAATTCAAAATTTTAAAACAAAAACCGAAAATCCCTTTGCACTTGTTTAGGTATGAATGGCTTCAGATCTGTTTCGGCCATATTATTCACGAAATTCCTAAAACAACAAACAAACCATTTCATCTGGTCAATCAACTTCTGCTTCTCCCATTCATTTTTCCATCTTAAGGTGACGTCTTGGGGGCCATCCATAAATGATGTCACACTTTTTTTGCGCATTTTTGACCCCCTCCCCCCCCCTTTGTCACAAACTGTCACACTTCCTCATACCCCCTCCCCCCCTCTGTCACATGTCACGCTCTTAAACCAACAATGTCTAATACACGAATTTGAAACTGCCCGGAACCAATTTTTTTATTTCAGCTGAATTTTCCCCGTTTTTGATAGTTTTTTTTCTATCAACCTTTAAAATGCCTTTTGAGAGAAAAATAAGTCGGTCGTTTTAAAAATTTAAGGTTTTTTTTCGTTGATTTTCAGCTGCAAGATGTGACGTCACAGTTTTCAAACCCCCTCCCTCCCCCTTGTCACAAACTGCCACAAATTGATGAACCCCCTCCCCCCCTCTGAGCGTGACGTCATTTATGGACGGCCCCTTGCCTCACTGATAAATTTTATTTCAAAACATCTTAAATTAACAATGAAATTTAAGACAAAAAACATAAAAAAATTTATTTATTAAATTATAAAAGTTATAAGAAATCTCAAATTACTAATTCGAAATATTATTTACTTTTATTTAAGATTTTAAATGAGCTGTGTCAACTGACAGCAGACATTCCGGAAGTTGATTGACCGGTTTTTTTCAGGAATTTCGTGAATAAAGTGAAAATCAACAATCGCTTTGAATCCTAAACCATTGTTTAAAACCAATGTTTCGGATTGTTCACAATATGTGTTTCGCGCCCTTTCTTCAATTCAAACTTTGAAATTAAATTAAAAATAAATAAGCATCGTTTTATTAAAAGTTGAGCGTATATTGCTCTTGGATATTTCCATTGAATAAAAAAAATAAAATAAAAATACTGGAATTGCCCATTCTCTTCATTGAAAATTTTATTTTTCAAATTTGTGAAAACAGATTTATTGTGAAAATTCACAATACTCATCTACATAACAAACGTTCCACACCAAAATACACACATATTTCAAAACATATTTATACCGAATTAACAACACTGCCAGATAAAAAAACACTTTAACACCTTTTAGTATTGCGACAGTGTTTTGGCTTGAATGCGTCAGAAATCCGTTCTAAAAATAGTGCTATAAAATATTTGTAATCTAATAATGTTCTTAATTTTAAATAGAAATACTACAAAAACACATTTCCTTTCCACTGAATTTTTAACAACACTATTACAGCAAAATATTTTATTCATACAATACAATTGGAATACAATTTAAAAAGAATTCAGTTAAAAGGGTTTATTACCTTTACTTACAGTTGCAAAAATGTTTGATATCTTTACAGAGTTTAGAAACATAAGTTAGGTTATGTATGCTAATTGTTTTATTTATTCTCATAATTTATTTCATATTTAAATGTTAGCATTATTCTACATATCTTCAACATTAGCACCTGAACTTTATCATGAATTAATTCTTTTTATAAATCTAAAACAAATTTCTTGTGTAACAATTGTAACTAACTATTTGTTCACCTACATGGATCGTTCTACGATCCATGATCAGGTAATATGATATCAGGTGATATGATATGTTCTCTACTTTGTTTGTTGATTATAAAATATAAATAAATAAATAATTATTATTTAAAAAAATTTTTTTGCACAACTTGAAATTTAGAGTCGTGTTACATACTGTTTTTAAATAACGTGCTTGCAAATATAGTGTTGTTAAAATTGGCTTGAAAATGATTTTCACCCCTTTCTAACCCCTTAATTATTTTTAACTTTAAAATACACCCGTACATTTTAAAAATTTTTGACCAAAATACCCATGATAAAATTTTATGTGTAGAGTGGAAAAGTGTTTTGTATTTTTTTATAACTATTAGATTAGACTAGTATAAAAATGAAGCACCCCAAGAGCAGATAAATTTTTTGACATAATCTTCCACTTCAATTCTGAAATCACAAATACAAATTAAGTCGACCAACTACAGGCGTAATCCCAGCAAGGTTGGTCCAGTCTTTTTAACCCACACTACCGGAATCCCAGTATCTGTCAATTTTCCTCTTGAACTCATTTACCCCACTTGAATTTACAATTGTTTCAGGCATCGCATTCCATCTATCCACTACCCTATTAAAAAAATAATGCTTCCTACAATCCGTCTTAAATTTTCCTTTGTTTAATTTGAATTTGTGACCCCTTGTTCTATTACCCGTATTGAAATCTAGTCCCTCTGTGTCCCCTTGCTTTACCATTTTAAAAAGTTGAATCAAATCCCCTCTAATCCTACTTTTCTCTAGAGTGAACATATTTAACTTCTTTAATCTTCCCTCATAACTTAAACTGGATATACCCTTGACCATTTTAGTAGCCCTATGCTGAACCCTTTCAATTGAATCAATATCTTTTTTTAAGTATGGAGACCAAAACTGAACAGCATATGAGTTCTCACCAAGCCTCTGTATAGTGGCAAAATAATATCCTCGGACCTTGAAGAAACAGTTTTTTTAATGTATCCCAATATCCTATTAGCCTTTTTACTAGCAGATGAACACTGATGAACCCATTTAAAGTCTTCATTTACTATCACCCCTAAATCCTTGGTCATATTACCTTCTTTAACTCTGTTCCCTTGCAGATAAAATTCTGCCCTACCATTCCCCCGCCCTATATGAAGTACCTGACATTTACTTATGTTAAAGGACATACCCCATTTTTCAGCCCATTGTGATATCATATCTAGATCCCTTTGTAAATTTTGTACCTGCTCCTGAGTATCTATCCTCCCCCAAATTTTTAAGTCATCAGCAAATATGCTGATCTTGTTCCTAATGTCCTGACTAATATCGTTAATGAATATTATAAAGAGAATTGGCCCCAATACTGACCCCTGTGGCACCCCACTCATGACCTCTGCCCACTGAGAATAATTACCCTTGACTTGCACCCTCTGTTTCCTACCTATCTACCAATTCCTAATCCACAGTAGTGTTTTACCTCTGATACCCAATTTTTCCAATTTGAGTAGCAATGCCTCGTGTGGAACCTTATCAAATGCCTTATGAAAATCTATGTAAAATATGTCTACACTATGTTTTTGATCCAACTCCTTTTGATCACACCATCATTCGTTGGTAATTAACAGTCAACATTTTGAATAATCTTTCCAAATAGCTTTCAGGGAATACTAGATGTTCTACTCACATGAAAAATAACCTCTCGTGATTCTTTTAAATTATTATTTTCTTTCCCCATCAGATATCCTACAAAAGGAAAAAAAACCTTCCAAATTGAAAATTTTCATACCAGCTGTGTAATGAGACAACCATTCCTCGACATAATCTTTAATTATCTTTCGCCAGAAACTGTCAGATAATTTCCCCCCTTTCTAATTATAAAAGCAGCTAGATTATACGACAAATGACCACAATCTAACGAACAATAACAGCCCTGTTTAAATATTCAACGACACGTATGATGTTAGGGCTTTTTTCCCCTTGGCCGATATCGCTTTGTCCGTGTTCCGAACATCAGGCAGAGAACAGTTTAGTTGTACGAGCACTGCTGCTGCAAGCGGTATTTTTTTCTAAGTTGGCAGTTTGTGGAACATGGATCGATAGGTAAATTAGAACTGATAATAAAGTTAATAGTACCACTTTAATTGCTGCGGCAGGTTTAGGAAATTAAAAGAAGCTGTTCCTTTATAATTTTCTTGTAAAGAGCGAGGTAAATGTGGAGATGAAAAAGAGGCTCTTAAATATTCGATGAGGAACCAGAAAATAGTTTTTAAAAGATAGGTACATAAATTGGCCGAATGAAATTATGTAAGAAGAAAAAGAGAGAAAATAAGAAAGAGAAAAGTTAAAGAGAAAATATAAAATGTACACGATATTAAAATAGTGTCTAGACTGTCTGTCTTTTCTCTATCTAGGCTGTCTAGATAAGGTGTAAGAGTAGTATAGGTCTGATAGTAATGATATACTTGATAGTAATGATATATCTTTTGATATATCATTGTTGATAGGTTGTTTGATAGTAATGATAAAACTTTGAAAAATAAATCCACGTGTCTTATACAACCCACCCATAATTGATTTTCGATCAATTAAAAAAATCCTTCAGAGTACTTCTCTGATGAATCTACATGAATGTAATACTAACATATAGTTCTAAACAATAGTAGGAGGAATTCTTGTATAATCATAGTGTATAAAATAATTTTTTGCAATTATATATTTTGGGACTTTAGCCTATAAAGTAAAATTCAAATTTTATGTTTTTAGAAAGAAACTTAAAGACTGTTTTTAAAAAAATTACTAAATTTTATAAACATTTTCTATGGATATTGAAAAACAGTCGACAAATGTTATAAAAGTTTATATTGAGTAAACAGAGATAATGAAAAATAAAAGATTAAAATATGTATAGTATTACTAATAAAAAAAATTTAAAAACCACGTTTGTGGAATTTTTTTACAAAATATATTACTTGACTTCTAACTGAAGAGATTCTTAATCGATTCTATACAGAGATATTCTAAATCGATTCTTCTTATAAGAGACCTAATCGATTCTTATAAAACTCTGAATCCTCCTTTCCCAACAATCAGATGTAATGAGGCCCATTCGCTACGATTAGGAGATGCAAAAAACAAGCCAAAAAGTGTCACCAAGGGAAACAACTTGCAAAGTGGATGAAAACTACGGAAGAAAAACTGATGAATGAAAGAATAAAAACAGGTTCGAAAGTGGCCCAAAGAAAACAGAACCTTGGCTGTTTTCGTGGTTGAATGATCAGGTGGTAGCTTCTAATTCTTGAGCACTACCGTCTTCTACCCTTTTCCCTAATGAACCACCATTTATCACCCAGTCGTTGGCAACGCGCCAGCTTTCTATTTAACGCCATCTGGTGATCGATTGCCGCATTTTCCTTTCTTATTCTCCCGATTTTTTTTTGCTGCCAGTGTTCTTTTTCGCTACGATGGGAAAGGAATAGCGATTGATTTCTCTTTTTTTTCTGTACGGCAGCTACCGCACTAATGTTTGCCATGGGACGAAGGGGAAAAATTGTCGTTATATCGCATCGGTTTTAAATATGAGGCTGACACAGAGGATTTTCGGAAAAACAGGATTCTGCTCTTTTTTTTATGTGTACACTTTCTTTTATTTTACAACCCTTCTCTAGCTCTCAAGAAAGGAAACCAAAGTTGAAAGTTTTTGGTAAGATGAACGAATGAAAAGTGTACACACAAATGATACAACTTTTTATGAATATTTGTTACTATCGCTTTCAGAATAAACTGAAGTTGTTTCAAAAACGCCTAAGAAGACAACCTGAAAGTAATATTACAAATGGAATAATCTAATACGATTTCACTCTCAAAATAAATATTGGTTTATTATTAAATGTACTTTACCGCCCTTCCTACACTTTTAGTTATTAAGTTCCAATCATTTTTTAAAAATGTTCGAAAAATAAAATAGAAGTTAATATTTTATTATTAAAAGGAAATTTCCACTCCAAAAAGGAACTCCACTGCTAGAAAGGAATTTTTTACACTCCATCCCAGCTCTAAATTGTAATAGTACAATATCATCTATAATAATCAGACTACGAACAAAACACATAAAGGGAATGAAAATATCAACTGACGGCCAGAGAAACTACTCAAGCCCCTGCCCAAACTGCCCTGATACTCAACTGTCTCCTCAGTATATCTACGGCTGCCCAGCAATTCAGACCAGACTTCTCAAGATCGGTCTTGAAGACCCAGAAGTTTTGATCTTTTCCGAAAAGGCTGTAGAGCGATTTAGATTGTGCATCATGGACACGACAACAACAACAACAAAAGGAAATTTGTTTTTAAACAAATGAAAAAAAAAAATAACATTTTAAACTAAAGTAATCTCGAATACATGTGAGGAGTCGCAGGAAATGTAATTAAAAATTTTCTTATAAAACAAGCCTAATTAAAAATAAAGGTATTTTTCGAAAGGAAACAAATAAAATCAAAATAAAAGATAAGTAATAATTACACTTTATAAAAAAACTACAAATTTTTATCACGTTTTAGATTTGAGGATTTCCCATCACGAACTCTTTTCACAGACAGACATTGCGATGAAAACAACATTCAGACTTATACCTGTAGAACTACTTTTTTAGCGAGAGTTGTCTATAGGCAGTGAAACTTACACAAAGTGTTGGATGTGATGCAAGATCTGATAAAAAGCAGTCTGATAAAATTGAAGTTGCATCTTTTTACAGTGGAAAGTCCAATAGCGCGACTGTGCTAGCTGGATGAACAGAAGAAATCAAAGCTCTTAAAAATAAAAGTAGTTTATTTTTACTACTGAAATAATGATTTAAAATAGAAGCATAATAAAAGCATCCGATCGACAGAGCGAATCTGATAGAAAGGCAAGCGTCTCAAAGTGAGAGAGCAATTGATAGATTGAGTTAGATTGAGTCTAGGAACATCATCATCATCACATATATGGAGCGCACAGCGCCGGAGGCGCTTTTACTCCGTTGCAAAATAGAATGCATCAGTATAAAGACATCAATAATTGATTAAAAGTTTGGAGTTAGAGGTAGAAGGAAATTGTTCATGAGTAAGAGAAGGAAGCATTGGGAAAAAGTTCCGTGGAGCCGGTTGTTGAATCGGCGAATCACAGCGTAGCAGGTTTCTCTGGTGGCGGAGCTAAGATCAGTCGGGAGCTGGAAGTCGTTGGGTGAGGTTGGTTGTCGAGAAGGAGTACCGTAGAGATGGATCTGGGATTGAATGAATTTGCTGCACACTTATTAGGGTGTTTGGATGGTCGTTTATGGTGTTGAAGAAATTAGTTGACAGGTTTTCAATGAAGAGGGGGAGATCTGGGGTTTTTAGTTCTGCTTGGAGAGCTTTGTTAGAGATGAATTTCGGTGCGCCAGTAGAGTTCCGCAGGACTTTGTTTTGGAGGACAGTCAGTTTTTTGAGATTAGTGTTGGCTGTGGTGGCCCAGATGGGAGAAGCATAGGTTATTAGTGGTCTAAGTACCATTTTATACAGGAGAAGTTTGTTGCGAAGGTTTAGTTTGGAGTTTTTTGCAAGGAGGGGGTACATCATTCGGAATTTTTTTCTATATTTTTCGAGTGTTTTTTCGACGTGAAGTTTGAAGTTTAGGCTTTCGTCAAAGTGAACTCCTAGATATTTTGCAGTTTTGGTCCATTTCAAGTTGTCATTAAATAGTTTTAGGTTGCCTGGTTCTATATTCTTCTTCACTTTTCTGAAGATTATGGCCTGGGTTTTTGATGTGTTTACCGCTATCTTCCATCGAGTGCACCATGTTTCGATATTCTGGAGCGCTTTTTGAAGGTTGGAACGTACTGTTTGGAGTCTAGAATTTTGGGTTACTATGGCTGTGTCATCAGCAAAGAGATGGAGGTAGGTGTCTTTGGTTCTGGGGATATCGGATGTAAAGATATTGTAAAGAAGAGGCGATAGGATAGCTCCTTGAGGGGTACCGGCTTTGATAGGATAGGAGGTGGAAAGCTCTTTTCCGACTCTAACTTTGAACGTCCTGTTTTCGAGGAAGGAGTGGATGAGGCGAATTATGAAAGGAGGGAATTTGAGGGCTATTAGCTTGTATAGTAGTCCGTCATGCCAGACGCGGTCAAAAGCCTTGGCTACGTCGAGAAAGACGGCTCCGGTTCTTTTTCTGTTGTGAAAACCAGCGTTGATGGCGTTGGTAAGACGGAGAAGTTGATGGATGGTTGAATGTTTGGCGCGAAAGCCGAATTGCTCTGGAGGGAGTATATTATTTTCTTCACAATGCTTGAGGAGGTGTTTATGGATAACTTTTTCAAATATTTTTGAGAGACTGTCTAAAAGGGAGATAGGACGATAGTTGTTTGGGAGTCTAGGAACATTCCGGTGCCCACTTTTATACAGGTGAAAACCGCCGATGCCACTACGCAGAAACTAAAACTCGCGTAAGCTCGAAGGAGGAAAAGTAAAGGCCTGGCACCGGAATGATCTGTGCTCAAGTCTCGGGCGCATATCAGCTACAAGCAGGGGTGGCAGACAAAAATATGTCTGATTTATCTAACCATCTGATTTATCTAAAAGTTACCAGGCTTCGTCGCCGTGGTCTCGAAGTTAAAAGCCTGGCAAAGATCAAGGCAAAACGTCCTAATTTTTAACTTCAAGACCACGGTGACGCACCCCGGAAACTTTTACATCGAATACTACCGGCCGTGAAAGCCTTTCTGATTTACACAAAGTGATTATAACTCAAAGTACGATTTCTTTATTTCATTAAATATAGTGCCAAAAAATACCCATTTAATTATTTTATCCAGAGTCCGCGAGAAAGATTAATCTTAGTTTCTGAAGTTATTAATAATTAGAACGAATTGTCTGAGAAGACATTAATAAGCTTGGGTATAGGAATTAAAAATACGGATTAGTAAGATCATTTATTTAAAAAGTGTTACATAATTTACTTTTCCAGATTAAGTGGAATAAAGAATTTACCAACTTCTCTTTTATAGTAATTTTTTGGAATGTTTCTATTATAATATAATCGAGGTAATCAATTCTATTTCTTTGAACAGGGTCATTTTTAAGTCCATTTAGTGAATATAAAGCTCACATTTTTCAGATTTGTATTCAAATCTGTGTTCCTAAATAGAATTTTGTATGCAGATTACGAAAATTTAACACTAATTTTAAAATATGTTTAACAAATTTTAAATTTTGATATTGTCGAATGAAAAAAGGTCGTGACTTAAAATAATGGAGAAATCTGACGTACAGTTTCATGGTAATTGCTTGATTCGTATATTCCCTTACCTGATTCCTTATTGAGTGTGTTTGAAACTAAAATGACTTGCTTTCAATGATGAATTTTAATTTAAAAACTTTATAAGCCAATAATGATTGTAAAAATTCAATTTATACTGTGTTCATTTATTATTATTATTATTATTATTATTATTATTATTATTATTATTATTATTATTATTATTATTATTATTATTATTATTATTATTATTATTATTATTATTATTATTATTATTATTATTATTATTATTATTATTATTATTATTATTATTATTATTATTATTATTATTATTATTATTATTATTATTATTATTATTATTATTATTATTATTATTATTATTATTATTATTATTATTATTATTATTATTATTATTATTATTATTATTATTATTATTATTATTATTATTATTATTATTATTATTATTATTATTATTATTATTATTATTATTATTATTATTATTATTATTATTATTATTATTATTATTATTATTATTATTATTATTATTATTATTATTATTATTATTATTATTATTATTATTATTATTATTATTATTATTATTATTATTATTATTATTATTATTATTATTATTATTATTATTATTATTATTATTATTATTATTATTATTATTATTATTATTGACAAATATTATTAGTTGGAAGTCACAGGTGTGTTTAGAAAAAGCACCTTAAAATAAATATTCTTTAGTTTAAAAAAAACTGCAATTAATTTTTAAATTACTAAAATTCCACATGCGGGTCTGATTTGGACTTTTGAGTCAAAAATTAAATAAAAAAAATAAACAGAATGAAGAAAGTTTCTCATTGGAAGAGGGATTTCCAATGAGAGAGGGCAAAATAACCTTCCCCTTTGCGTCAAATTCAATTACCTAAATACATACCTACTAATAATATAAAAGTCAAAAGCTTTAAAAGAAACGAAAAATAAATAACACAAGATAAAGAGATATTTTCCTCTTTTTTAAATAGAATAAACTGCAGAAACAACTTTACTAACCACCAAATAAATCCTCTAATTTGGACTCAACCAAAACATCCAATCACCTCAAACGATCTCGCCAGAATTAAATCTACCTTTCATTGCTCTCTGGGATAATCGTTCCGAAACCCCCCATTTAAAGAACACATCCTCCCTCACCCCTTCAGCAGTAGAATCTTTGCTTAAACCCTCGCGATTGTTCACTTCTCGGCAGACGATGATATCGATTGTGTTTCGTTCCATCCCTGGTTTAATGCGTCCAGCATTGTGTCGGAGGAGGAGGAACAATCCCGCGTTTAAGGGAGAGGCCGTTTTATGAACTCCCCCGGCTTTAAGACGGGGTGTTGGGAAGTGTTTAGGACATGTTTTGATAAATTGAATGGAATTGTTTTGGGGTAATGGTCTGGCCGAGGGGAGATTTCACTGCTTTTCTATAGAGAGATGTAGTGGTTTTTATAGGGTGTAAAGGGCCATTCATTAATAACGTAAGGAGGATTTTGGCAATTTTTGACCCCCCCCTTTAAGGGTAAGATTTAAGAGGGTAAGATTTTTCAAACCCCTCCCTCCCTATTCTTACGTAAGATTCAAAAAGTTGAAACCAAAACTAATAAAGATTTCTCACTCTTTTTGCTTTTGTTTTGTTTCGACTAGTTTCGACTTTTAACGGTGTCGCGAAAAAACCGTTCAAAACAAAAACCGTTCATACAAAAACCGTTCAAAAAACAAAAAAACTCATAGCTTTACACATGTAATAAATTTATTTGTTTTTTATTGAACGGTTTTTGCATTGAACGGTTTTTTCGTATATCCCTTTTAACAACTGAAAGATGGATTCAACAGTTTTATTTTTCTTCTTTACTTAATGCTACTCCAATAAAAAAGATACATCTGATATACTTTCATTTTTTAAAAATTAAAGCTTTGATAATTTACCGAGATCGTCAGCATTTTTAAGTTTTTCTGGGGTTATTCAATAGTAATTTGATAAGAATAATTGGAATTTATTTACATTAACTAGGAAAATCTTACGTAAGAATGGGTTTGACCCCCCCACCCTCCAAGTAAGGGTATGTAGAGATTTTTCCAACCCCCTCCCCTCCTACGTAATTAATGAATGGCCCCTAAACGCAAAGGAATGAATAAGGGGTTATAAGGGGCTGTTAGGAAATAACTGTATCGGAAAATTTTAGAACAATTTACTCTTATTATTTACTTCTTTTAATGAATGTGGAAATTAACAATATTTCATTTTATAAAAAGGCCAGAAAAAATACACATAGAAAATTTTTTTTCATGCCTATCATCATATGTGTATATTATCATATCATGAGTATCATGTACCATGTATCTTATCATATCGTATCATGTATATCGAATCATTTTTTTATCATATCGTATGATGTCACGTTATAATGGGTTATGATGCGTCATCCCAGTATAGCACAATTGTCGGCACCTCTTACAATATAGTGATTTATACTTGCATACTAAGAAAAAGGTAAAATATTCAAGTTCGTTCTTTAGATATGTACGAACTGATTTTAACATGTTTAGATTAAATAGCGTGCACATTTAACAGGTTATAGTTTGTAGATAGGTTAAAGGTAGGCGAAATAAAAGGAAAATATATTGTGTTAAAGTCTAGAATAATATGTTTTTTCCTTCGTTAGCTTCTAATTGGCTTCTTATGTACTTTTACAAGGGTTCTTTTTTAAGTCAGCTAAGGTTCCAAACACATTTCAGAAATTTTATTTATATTTATAACTAGCAAGGTTTTGCATAGTTTTTCTTCTAAACTTTAAAATATGTGTATGATTTCAAATTTGTAACATTTAAGTACAAAATTTAAAAAAGATCAAATAATGAATAAAAAGTAATCAATAGTTTATTGAAAAAATTAATTTTTAAAGGTAATACAAAAAACTTGTAACAAATAATTTCACACACACATTATCTAAAGATATGTGTATATAAATGTGTTGAAATGTTAAAAAAAATGTGTATATTGAACTGAAACTTGAATATCTTGTTCTTTTATTAAATCAAAAGAAATATTTGAAATACCAATACATTTTTTTTAATTAAAAATATTTACTTTTCAAATTATAGCAATCTTTGTAATGACGCACTAAAATGCATGAAGTTTCTGTTGGCAAAGCTTTTCAAGTTACTTAGTAAAAAATTGAAACTAAATTTAACCATTAAAAATTAATGAAGTATCAAGAAAACATTCAACCTTTCTATGAAAATTTTCTTGTTTAAATGTCCTTTATAGTAATTTGAACTAATTAATTAATTAATGGTAAATATTCAATAGTAAAGAGTCAAAATATTGGCAAATAGTCAAAATTAAAAGGGAAATTAAAGTAAACAAGCTCGAAGTAAAGTATAAAGAATGCTCATACTAATAAGCTTGGTTCTTAATACTAAAGGAAAACAAATTATTGAATGTTTCAGTAAAATTTAAAGGGAAAATTGGTTTTTATTAAGTTTTAATTAAAGTTTTTTCCACATTTGTTTTTTCAGTAATTTGATACCATTATTCACTGACAATATGTTTTGAAGACTGAAAATTCAAAACATTACAGGCAGTTCGTAAGTTTTCAGTTTTTATACTAAAGAGGTATTGTAAAAAATGGTATTAAAATTATAAGAATTTTGTTTTTCAAAACTAACTTAATTAAAAAAGAAACTTAAGGATTTTTATATTTTAAAATTACAAAACCTTTTTTTGGAACAAAACAAGAGGACAAGTTTAAAAATAAGAACGGTTTTCTCAAGTATCTAGCATTTTTCATTCGCGTTCTATATTAAACAAATAATGATTTTTGAAAGATGCTTTTCAAAACAGAAGTGTCGTGAACAAAAAGAGCAAAGCTCTCCTAAGCACTTAAAAATTAATGTTCAAAGATGTTTCCCGTTTGTTTAATTATATACTCCGTTGTGAAGTGTAATTAAAATTTTGCACGAAAACTAATTAATGTTTCGAAACTGCGATTAGGTTTCGCGTTTTGATTTCTTTTGCCTTTTTATTAATCCGGTAGGAAAGCGAAAACAATTTTCAAAGATCATTTATCACACAGATTTGGAATTAAGCCTATACCATCTCTTCACACTTTTTTCTTTAGATAAAGATTTTAAACCGATATAAATTTTAGTTTGTGAAATTAAACATTTGTTTTCACTAAGTTCAAGTTAAATGGTGTTATAAATGAAAAAAGTTCCTTTTTAAAGCTTTTTTACTGTCTTAATTAGTTAGTATTCGATGTAATCATTTGAGATTTTTAACGTTTTGAGATTTAACAATGAAAGTTTAAGTAAGGCCTTATTTAGGGTTTTCTCCTCCTCCTTACTTCGTAAGCTGTTCTTTTCTTATAGAAAAAACAACTTTTTTGTCCAATTTCTTATAAAAAACATTTTTTTTATTTTACAGATATCAGGTTAAAAGGGTCACGATTTCTAAAAATAGGCATAAATTCCGTCTTCAATCTATTGTAGATTCAATATTATTTGTTAGAAAAACAACCTTTCAAAAGCACATTGCCCCCTAGAAAAAAGAATGCAATCTTTCCTTAATATTATTTGCGATATTATGCTCAATGCGTAACACTACAAATGAACTAAATTTGAATCTTAAGATCACAACCGTAATACATTTATTTTATGATAGATTTTATATAAAAAGCCAAATGTGGATATAATTTATTCGAATAATAATAATTCGGTTGAGATCTTAAGATTAAAATTTAGCTAATTTTTTGTGGGACTCACGGATGGAGTTAGCCAATTATACGAGGGAAAACAAGGATTGCGATATGAATTATTATTCCAAATAAGCATAAAGGATTCTTTAAGTTTGCTGTTGTTTTGCGACCCTCTCTAAAACTTGTGCTCTATGGCACATGACACAAATGCCCAAATACGGCCTTTATTTACTACAACCTGTATTATCTAAAATTAAAACACATTAACTTTTTCCCACTGATCCCTTAATACCTGAACTGAACGTGAACACCAAACAACATGTGGCAAAAGCATTCCCCTTAACCTCCCAATCTTTATCGAGCTAAAAAGAAATCGTACAACAGAGAATACTTCCCACCCAAAGCCCAGAAGCATCCCCAGAACTGCTGCCACCTCCGAAAAGACAAATGAAAATCGCCTGGCCCAAGCTCCTGACCTGAGAAGAATTCTTTCCTCCTGGTGGAGATCACGAGGGAAAAAAACTACACACACCACGTGATTGATCTCGGCTAATTTTTCACGCAGGAAAAACAACAATAAGTAAGTAAGAAATTCATACTCTATATGTGCCCTAGAACCTTTTTTTCCCGGCTATCTTCTTTTGTTTAGCGCTGGAAGAATAAGGTTAGATGATCGATTTTCTGGGAAAGGAACGTAAAAAATGGATATTGGTTTTTTGAATTAGCAAGCCGCATGGAGAAAAAAGTATTATTGAAACTATAGTGAGAAGTTCCTACTAAATTATTATTTTTAAACCCCACTAAAGATTATTATTATCTTTTTACATAAATAAAGAACACTTTTATGTTGATTTAAGGTGTATGAAACTTAGTTAATGTATACGAGGATGTAATTAATTTAGTGTCTAACGGTAAAACAGTGTAACAATCTATATATATATTTCTCTTACGTGAAGCTCAAAATTGGCGGTATTTGTTTTCTCCCGTTGGCAACGGTTGGTTTGTTTTGTTTAAATTTCGTAAATTTAAAAACAATCTAAAGATGGATTTAAGTAGAGCTAGAAATTATTTTTCCAATCTGTGACGGTTGTAGCTCCAAGCAAGAGTATTTACAATTGTGTTTACGAAGAAGTTTTAAAGGAGTGATTAAATAATGGGGTGAGTAAAAGCACCTATATCAACTTTTAAGGATAACATGTACATGTTACTAGTACTCATCTGATGTATTTGTTGGCTGATATATGGTGTCTTTTTTGACTAATGCAACAGTACCCAGGAATTTGATAAACACTACATATTTTTCATACACATATTTTATCTTTCCCTGCTGCATATTATTATATATAAAACTCTATTTTAACCAATAAATTTAGTTGGAAATGAAACACAGCTAGGCTGTACCAGCGTATGGCAAGCGAGCGTAGCGAGCACAGGATTGCGAAGCAATCCTAGGGGAACCGCGTTAGCAGTTCCCGGGGGTTGGCGAGCGATAGCGAGCAAGGGGGCGATATCCCCCTAGTATCTAATAATAGTTGATTGATAAAACATTTGTATTAATACTGATATAATTTTTTTTAGAAAAATATTAATTTTTTTTTTGTCATGTAATTTTCTTCATATTGTTACAATCATCATTTTGTCATCTCTCTATATTAAAAAAAAGTTACTGTCACCGCCGCCGCCGCCGCTGTTTCAGAAAATTTAATTTTTCAACTATTTGAACTCTCATATCGCAAAAACTAATTGATAGAAATTTATGAAATTTGAAATGTTTGTAGAGGAATATTTGGGGCACATTCTCGAACAAAAAACTAACTGATGTGATAATTATTACTGGGGTATTTTTAAGGTCAAAGTTGAAGTTTTTCTTTTTTAGCCGCGTAATCCAGTTCAGCGAAATCTATTAGTAGCAGAACTATGTTTTTTTGCAGCCTAATACTCTGAAGTATGAAGATGTGCCCTACGTCGCCCTTTTTTCGAATTTCGAATTAGGTTTAGAGTAATTAATTTTTTAATTTTCGAAATTTTTGACACTTTTTCGTTTTTTTCTATCTAAAATGAAAACTAATCACGGTATCAATATGATTTTTTAAACACTTATATTCTTATTTTTTAGAAAGAGATTGGCGTTTAATTCTTTAAAAAATTCTAATTAGTTTTGGAATTATTAAGCATCAAAGTTTCATTTTTTTCATAGTTTTAGTAGGTCTTTATCAGACGTGTTTAATGTTTTTAAATTTTATATTTGCCTGTTCACTAGATTGTCACGAGCACGGATATTTAAATTTAAAAGTTTTGAGGTGCACATTTTTGCTCTAAGTTTGCTAGCGATATAGTATAGACTTGGTTAATAATTATAAAATTTTAAAGATACTACGCAAGGTATATATGGATACTACGATATTTTTTGAACTACTAGAGAAATAAATAATTTAGCTTTTTTGAGTGTTATTTGTGCCGATGGAAGGAAGAGGATTTTCGGGAAGTTTGTTTTACTCTGCTAAAGATCGATTGCAGATATTACGGATCGCGAAGCGATCTGTAAAGAGCTGCATAGCAGTTACGGGGGTTGGTGAGCGTAAGCGAGCTGGGGGCGGTAGCCCCCTATCCATTAAATTATTGATAATTTAAAAAGGAATATTTCAGTAATAGTTTTATTTTGATATTTTCCAGGTAATGATCCGAATTAAATTATTGAAAAGTTTTGAGAGAAAAAAAGTTTCGATATTAAATGATCATTAACTATACTCTGTTCATTTAGAATTAGCACCTGAGACGTAATGTATTAGAAGAAATTATTCTAATTATCGTCGAAAAAATTTTCATCTGCAATGACAAGGCAGCCCAAGCAGAAGTAGTTAAAATACTGTAAAAAATCGATCACTGGAGTTGTCTGATGAGCTTTATTAAGCATTATTGAGCGTTTTTGATCCTGTTTCAGGCGCCTATTCTAAATGAACATACTATAAGCAGACAAGTTCCAGGTTGTACTGGATGGTTGAGATGAAACAAGAGAGCTCTGCTCGCTTAGATCGCGAAGCGATCTTCAAAGAACTGCGAATCAGTTCCGGGGGTTGGTGAGCGATAGCGAGCAGGGGGCAGAGCCCCCTAGTAACTGAAAAAAATATCTTGATAAGCCAATTTAACTTTTTATATTCAAAAATCAACACAAAACTCCTCGTATGCCACACAGTATCACACGAGGCTTACATGCGTAAGTAAAGCTAAGATAATGTATCGTAAAATAAATTTTAAGCATTCTAAAGTTATGAAAAGTAATTTGTAAAGATTATCATTTATTACAAAAGCCATAAAAATCTTTTAATTAGCAAAACTCTTAAACCGATCTTAAAATATAATTTTGATTGTAAAATGTATCGGTAAGGAATATGTTATTTTATAACGCAATCCATTATCATTCAATTTTATACTTTTAAAAACAAAACTAACTCAAAACTTTTCACTTTAAAATGATTTCAGTAATAATCAAATGATTTCAGTGATAATCACCATATACTTAAGCTTTCATTCATAATTTCTAAGTTATTCCGATTTCCCCGAAACAAAAATAATCGAATGCAAGGATTTCTCTGAAGGACTATTCATCGTTTGAACTGGATCGATTCACAAAGACACTTGGATTTCGAATTCTATTCAGCTTGGATGAAAGATCCGTGTAATATTATAAATGTCACTTTTCATTGGCAGTGATAGAAGCACAAAGCTACTCTAGAATTTAATTCAAAGCCCATATATTCGCAGAACTTGGACATTAATTTCACAGCCTATTTGACTCGTCAATATCGCCTGACGCTTAATTATTGAACTCTGAGACAACAAATAATTTATGTTGGTGGAATACTTCAACCAACAATTTTTAATCATTTCCGAATTGAATAGGTTATGTGTGATTTATTCCTACTAGAATTTAAACAATACAGAGCAAAACGGAACGAAAATAAGCAACCGTTTACTATTGTTTGAAATGCTTAAAATTCTCATTAATTAAAGTTTTGAATTTTCAAGTGAATTTTGTTATTAAAGCAACTCTAATGTGTAGAGTGAGACAAATTATTTTGTTTTTGGCAAACGTCTATAACTCATTTTTAAGCTTCATTGAAAGCATTCTAATTCTACTTTTTTCATAACGTGTTGATGTTTCTAATGTAACGTGTTTTGAATTTGGTTATGACAGGGTCTGATATAAGTTCTATTATAATTTCTTATTTATAATTTATATAATTTCTTTTATATATTTTTTTAAGTAATAAATAATAATATAGACTGTTCTTCAATTTTACAAGAATTCAATTTAATTGTTCCATAATATTTAATAAGAAATCAAACAACTTACTTTGAACCTTTTTTTAACTGAAAAAATACTTGAAAGATCAACCATTTGTACAATTTATAAAAATAATCAATAATATACCCCATAACGATATTTTTTTGACAGTCTTGTTGAGTTTAGAGGAGATATAATTAATAGTTCACTTGAATTTGTCATCAGCATTTTAATTTTGTATTATATTATGTCTATTGACGTTCTTTTTTCTGTAAGTGCCTTATATGAATGTATTTTAGTGTGTTTTCTTTTATATTTCTTTGTATATTGCACCCATGTGTTAAATATGCTAACCAGTAACTGAATTGAGGAATTTAATATTGTTCACCAGGATATACTTGATTAACTTTAACCTTAACCATTTAATTGTTTACTTCGTGTTGTACCTTTTTCTGTATTACTTCACAACTCGACGGAATAAAAATTGGTTTATATTTTTACCCGCGCTTGGCCATATATTCTTCAGTTTATTATTTTTCTTCAGTTTCAGAGTTTAGAGGAGATATAATTAATAGTTCACTTGAATTTGTCATCAGCATTTTAATTTTGTATTATATTATGTCTATTGACGTCCTTTTTTCTGTAAGTGCCTTATATGAATGTATTTTAGTGTGTTTTCTTTTATATTTCTTTGTATATTGTACCCATGTAACTGGATATTCTGTCTGTTTGGGATACCAAATAAATAAATAAGTTCACAGAGATTAAAAATGAATCTGAACTTCTTTTAATTTGTAATGCAATTCTGAATTATACTTAAGGGTGGGTTAAGAAAAAACACATAATGAACTAAAACATTCGATTACATTTGGTAATAAGACTACCTATTAGAAAATAAAGTTATGCTGATAATGGTTTGGAAAACAATCTACTAACTATTCTGAATTAAGATGAATTATAGAGAAACAAAGATAACTTAAACATAAGAGTTTGCATGCAGTGTTAAACTTGAAATGAGAGAGAATATTTAACAAACAGAAAGGTTGGTATCTCTTATTCACATCACTTATCTCAATTTTTGACAGGCCTCATGTTTTTATTGATATCATATCTTATAATCCAATTAACCTATCAAACCTTGGAGTAAATGTAATAATAATCCAATTTGTATCCTTCATGAAACAAAAAGAGGCCTCAAACCTCCCTAACGCCTACCCTACTCATGTGGGTGATTACTTTCGCAAAAGTATCTTCACACAGTTTAAATCCCCCCCCCCAAAAAAAAGAGCCAGCATTAAAATTTAAATAAAAGCATTTTCATTCTCAGATAATTAAACAACAATTTATTTCCAGAAGAGAAAGAACACCTGCAAGTTTTTTTCCTTAGCCGTGGAATAAATTTATAAAGCGATATAAAAGCGCTCTTGCTTCGATTACAGTTACATTGTTCCTTTGTAACTTCTCCAGCACTCTCCCCTGTCTTTTTTTCCGCCTTCTTTAGAATTTATCGCAAAGAACTTTCTTCTGGAAAACAAAACTCATATTTTTGCAATTAAAACAAATTACGAAATGTGTTTTCGGAGGGCTCATATATAATTCAAACTTTTCTTTTCACTCTAAATCGTTTTTCACGAGATTCTCTTTTTATTAGTTTCTTTTCTTTGCGTTTTCTTTAGATATTTTTTTGCTTCCATTTATACTCGGAACCGTAACCTTTCCATTGAATAATTAATGGCGTCGTTACGAAGCTAATGTGATCAGCGCGCATTTGGAAATTTATCTCGGTTAGGAAATTGAAAAATATGCTTTCCTTGAGAGTTATTTGTTAATTTCGTGAATGAAACAGACGACGAGAAGATAGGAAGAACCTTTTCTTGAGTTCCTAATTCTAAGAATAAATTTAATTGTGAACTCATGCCCTTATTTCATGAAGGAAAAGGGCGTATTTTTTGTTGTAGAGTATTTTTTTGTTGTTATTTTACTTCTGATTTCCATTCATAGCTTTTCCAAAAGATATATGCCATTATATAGTTTAAAGGGTACACTTTTGAACATCATTTTGAAACTTATACGTGATCAGGTATTGAAGTATCATGTTTTTGCAGATCAGATGTTAAATGAGATTTTTTTACGAATGAAAAAACCCTTATTCATTTTGATTATATAGAGAAGTATTGCCTTTCATTGATTATAAGAAATGTTAAACAAACCTTCTTCAAACCTTCAAAGAATTCTTCAATTTTAACGTAAAAATAACTTCAAAAATAATGTCTCAGTATTTGAATTTTCCTATTTTAGAGAGTGTCTTCTAACATTTTTAAATTTTTGTGTCGAAATATATAAATTTGTAAAAGCTAACTTTTGAATTATGAGAATTCTAGTGCTTTTTTTACTCAGTGGCTGCCGTGTTGACTGATTTTTTATCGAAATATAAGTATAACACGTATTCTCTCTCTCTTTCGTTAATCCTAACTGGTTTAACTTAAATTCATGCAACAAAAGTCATTTTTCTCAGAAACATACAGCCTTCATAATTACTTTAGTAGGGAGACTTTTTTTGAAATATTCAAAAGCCTTATGTTGCATTTGAAGAGCGTTTGCCCATATATTAATTGTTGGCATTGTTTTTTATATATTGAGAAAAAAAGATTGCGCACCCAACATCATTTCACTTTCTCATATAGTAAAAACACGCCACCTACTCAATCATACATCATCTAATTTAAGTGCTCTCAGGCTTTAACATACCTTTGAAAATTCTGAATATAGGAACGATCAGGCCATTGATGTACCTCGATCTAGTATGGAGGCCGAGCGAGCTGCTAAACTGATGGAAGAACTTCGAAACATTTTTAAAAGTGTCAAATTCCATAGCACAATTTACAAATATAAACCACTACAAAAAGGAACAAAATCCCAGGGTGGTTGAATTTTGTTCAGAATATAGTCCAGTAAAGTGGTTACACATTGTCTATAAAAACATTTCGAAAATATAGATCTTTTGAAAATACCACGCCTTTGAAAATTGAAAAATCCTCATTTTAAAGTTCAACTTTCAGGCTAATTTTCGATATTTGGGACACGATTCTCCTTAAATTTGTACCATACATTATGAAGGCTGCATTGTTCTGAGTAAAAGGAATTTTGTTGCATGAATTTAAGTTAAACCAGTTAGGAGTAACAAATGTTAACGTAAATCCTTACAAATGCAAAAATCAGCATTTTTCGTGTTAACATCGACAGATGCAATAAAAATTCAAATAAAGATAAAAAATTAAAGGTAGTGCTTTTGGACTATCAAGAATTAACCTTTAAAAAATTAAGTGATTTTAAAATGTTCGAGTGACCATTTCTATTCTTTCTGGATCACTTGATATGGATTGACCCATGATTCAATTATTTTTAATTTCTCTATGAGTAAAAAAATTAATGAATTGTATTTAAAAAAGAATGTCTACGGATTTTATGTATTTGATTTTATTTACTCTTCCCACCACTATAATTGGGTTGTAACCTGTTGTGTGTGTTTTTGTAAATAAATAAATAAATTTGATTGATCTTTTGAACCGGGGCAAATTCAAGTTGAGCGGAGGTTCATCGGGAGCCAAACCTCTAATTGGCAGTTTTCCTTATTAAAACTGCCAATTAGAAGTATAACTCCCGGTTAACCGCCGGTCAGGTTAGCACAGTGAATACGGTCGTGAGTTGTGCAGTTCTGAACTAAATGTTGTTGTTGTCAATTGGAATATCCGAGATCCATCCGCAAAGCGTACAGTATTTAAGGTAAAGGTTGTGGTACTTCTGAGTAAGTTAGGCCCATGAATGGGCCTCTGATGATAGATGTCTCCACCATCTATCGTCACCTCCACAATTTAGTCATGTCTCTGAAGGAGAGGGAAAGTATCAAGAAGACCTGGACCCAGAGATATTTTTAAAGCCTCTGAGAGCGTATTTCACTCATTGAAAATCGGAAATACGGTTTTAAAAACTAGCCAGGCGTATTTTCACGCTTTGACGCTTTGAATTTTTAACGAAGGATCTCCTTAAATAAATGTATGGCACCCCCCCAAAAATCTAATAATAATTTTTCTACTGAAATTTGTTATATAAAATAAATATTTCATTTAGAATGTTTGATGAGAAATAAATTGTTTTATTTATAATATTTAATATTTTCTACTAATTTTTAACAACTGCTATATTTTAAAAACCAAAATAGCATCCTTATTTTTCCTATTTCATTTTGGCCATTAAAATTTGAAAAAAATTTCGTATTTCACTCCTCATAAATGAATTTCACGCCTCCTAAAAAAGCCAAGGAGTATTTTTACTCCTTCAAAAAAGTCCTAAGAATAACACTGCCTGGACCAGTAGTTAACTGCTCAATGACCGACCTCAGGACCAATTACCAAGACTTGGTTATAATAACAACACATTCATTGAAATGCATTAAAACTCTGGATATGGAATATTTTTCTTAAGCATAAAACACTGTTTGCTTCAACTCAAATCAGAGAAGCACGATCCAAAGCGCGCACTACTTTCTCCAAATAATAAGTGAAAGCTGTAAAAGGACACCCCCAAACAATGGACTCCCCCGATACCCTCGCCCAACCCCTGATGTCATTACAGCCTCAATTTACAGTACCCTTGGGCGCTACCTTTAAAAAGTATCGCAGTACTTCGTCCCCCTCCCCTCTTACATTCTAAAAGCCACCCCCATTACTGGAGAGATAGAAGACGTTATACGCACTTTATTTTTTGGAGGGCTGCTGTTTTTTAGCAGCCGGGTCGTGATTTTCCGCTCTCAAAAGTCATTGATTGTCAAAAAAAGAATGGGGGCGCTTCTGTTAAAAAAGCTCTTAACTTCTCGCAGGGGAATTCGCAGCGTTGCCAACGCCCCGAGACTAAATAAAAGTGTGGAGGAGGAAGAAAGGGGCCGTTAAGTGACGTCACGCGATTGTCGGAAGCCCCGTTCGTCAGCTTTACGTCCTGGGAACTTTAAATCAAGGTGATGTAGTCCCCGCTGTGACAAGTTTAAAAGTTTTAAAAGCTCTTTTAAAGAGTCTTATCTTTTTTTCATGCGCCTCATGTTAGTCAATAAAGATCGCGAGCTGTGGTGCCGAAGGAATGATTTTATTTTGAGAGAATGGTTGGTTTCGGTTGACGTTTTTTATTGGGTTCGGCTTAAAATCAGCTTGAAATAAAACACTTCTGATGGTTCTCGGCGTTAAAGTTCTTCGTAGAATTCTTTATTTTGCTTTAAAGGGTAGAACTAAGTGAAAAATTATTGTGCTAGTCTAGAGAGTTCCCTCATAAAAAACGAAAGATTCTAAAAACTACACTTTCTTTTAAGAACGTAGAATATACTTTGCTTTAAATAGTGACATATTGTTCTCTAGTTGAAAGAGAAGAAAGAATGACTTAAAATTAATAACCTTGTATTAATACAATGGTTTTACAAAGTTATTCATTTAATATTTGAAGCCCTAACAGAAATAAGTAAAATCTTTTATTTAAAATTTTAATAGTAAAAAAAGTGTTTTTTACTCTCTGTAATTATAATAGTCGTATAGAGGTGAAGTCTTAAAAATCGATGCCTTGGTGACGATGAGTCAAAAAGGGCCGTATTCACGAACTTTAAGACGAGAGAGACACGAAACGCAAACGATGAAATCTCACGGGCTGTCTCAATAGATCGTTTCCACATCGCTTCCTTTGTGCTGCCATCTGTTAAAAAACACCACAAGTAATTATACACTGATAATACAAATTTTTACAAACACTAGATGTCAATTACTTTCGTAATATATTAATGTCTGAGGACTTTTTTTTGGTAATTAATAGCAATCGGAGTTTGAAATCCGTCGCCAAATTGTTCTGAGATTTGAACCGTATTCCGATTGCTCTTACACTTTTTGTGGTCTGTTAAATAGTTCCGAAAAAATCTAAAACAGCTATTAAAGCCCACATACTTTCTGCTTGTATGCTTGTCAGCTGCATACTTTCTGCTTTCTTCTTCGTTTCCACATAATTTCTGCCCACATACCATTAGCGAGCATATTTAGTGCTTTAAATTATTATCTTACCAATGTAATCAACCTTGTTCATAAAATAGAGGTGTCAAACTCGTCTCCCTCGAAAAAATTTTCTGCAGCCACAAAAACTCTTCCTTTCATAAAATTTTGTTTTGTAATTTATAAGAAAAATTTATTTAATGTAATGTATTTTATAAAAAAAGTAAAGGATTTTTTCAAGGCCGTTGAAACGGGAGTGTATCTCATTTATTAAAGGAAGAATGTGACATTTTGAAGAAAAATTAAATCATAACTATAATACAGTACAATTATTGTCAACTCAACAAGTATGGTAAAAATCATTTGTTAAAGGTTCTGAAATATTTCTTGGGAGTATAAACATGTACTAAATTCTAATAGCTGCCTTCCTTTTCCAGAAAAACTTTCTCCCGACTCCTGTTCCTGGAACAATTCCTCTCGAAGCACGAGCTAACCTTCTTTGTTATTATAACCAGCGCGGCCCCCTTTACGACCCCTGTCGAGGGACCAATCCCCCGCCTTTTAACTCCCCCCTCACCCCCAAAAGTCGTAAGGACCCAATGAGTTGAAACGAGAACGCTCTAAAATCACTCATTCGAGCCTCTTGGATACTATTTGTCTCTCCGTCTGTCAGAGAGAAGAAAAAGCTCTCTGAGCGGAGGTGAGCTGTACGCCTCCTGCTCCCCTTCGTTTATTATTTGTCCCGAGAGGCTTCGGCGCGCTGAGTAGTGGTTGTTTTCCGGGTTTGACAGTATCGGGATTTCGGGAGCTGTTTAGGTTTTAAGGGAAAGACGCTCTAAGTGAATATTTTGATAGGAGATACAAAAACCGTGTTTCATTGTTAGGGTTTATTTTTATTTCGCTCTGTGAGAGATATTTCGGGAGCTTAAGGTGGGTATGTATTTACAGAGGACCGTCTCCTCTGTAAGGGAATAAATTCTTTCATTTGAAGATGGTGGGTGTTTTTAGAGGAGGACAAGAATTCCTAGTGCTGTCATTCTCGTTGATGCCTTCTGGTAAGGGAGTTTTAGCTCGATAGGGTTCGTCGTAGTATTTTTTGTTACGGGGAGTTTAGTTTTATAACACAAACTGTGTTACCTTAGAAAGTAGGTTTCGTGAAATATATGATTAAAACAGAACAAAACAGACCAAAATTTTGTAGTTATGGGCGGGTGCCAGTTTATACAATAGTAGAAAATAACACAAAAAAAGAAAAATTAAAGTAATGATTTAGCATCATAACAACTAAACACATGTAATGAACACAAATACTTTAGGGTTTAAATCAGGTATGGGCAACCATTTTGAAACTGCGGGCAGGACTTGAAGATTAAAATGACGTGGAGGGCCATAGAGTAGATAATGGTTATAATTTTGAAAAAAAAAAGAGTATTTTTTTTATCAAAAAACAGTTATAGTACTAAATTTAATCATTAATCTCGACTAGAAATATATTATCTTGATTAAGCTTTATTATAAGTATAATGCATTAGCTAGATTAATCTCAGGGGTGTAAATAAAATTTCAATTTCGTGGGGGGCCCAGATTATTCCTCAGGCCCTCCCATCTATATTTAATAGGTCTTATGTAGCACTACAGTACATTTTTGGGTAGAATTTGCGTCTTAAAGAATATAGTAATAAAGTTCCAACTACCAAAGGGGGGTCTGAGGGTCCTTCCTCGAAAATTTGTGGATATTTGATTCCAAAAAACAGGTTTTGGAACACCTAGTTCGAATGTTTTATATTGCATTTTTGGGTAGGAGTTGTATTAACTTATTGTAAAATAGTTTTAAATTCTTAAATTTGAAGTCCTAAGGGGGCTGGAGGATCCCCCAGAATTTTTTTTGAAATGATACCTTAAAAAAATTTTAAATCTAAAATGTATCGCGGGCCGGGACAAATGGCATGGCGGGCTGGAGGTTGCCCATACGTGGTTTAAATGATCATAGTATTTTAAATACTATGATCAAAATAGTGGCACATAATAAAAGTAAAATAATATAAGGGAGTTTATAAAAACATGAGATAGAAATAGAAGCATATTAAATTAATACTCTTTAACATTTTATTACGTTGCTCCTTACAGTTTTACATTTGTTTAAGAAAAAAAAATCCACTGATAGGATATTTTGTATTTTCAAGGATATTTTGCCTTTTTACAAAATCTAAAATATTTTTGAACAAAATAATTTGTTGTTGCTTTTCAAAATTAGGTATTCAGTTCATAATACTTTTCAGAAAATGCCATAAAACATTTCTATTGGTGAGAAATTAAATGCAACAAATTCATTTCATATGCTAAAATATGAAATTTAGATAAAAGTTGTGAAGTTTGACTGAAAAAAAAACTAGACCTAACGAATACAAAACTAAACATAAATAAAATTTAGGATTTTCTAATATCTAGTTTCTCCCTTTTTCACAGAAGTGTTTAAACTCTGAAATTTAACTCTAGAATTTAAAGAATTATTTTTAGATCATAAAAATATAAAGGATATAAAATATAAGAGGATTGTGTCTACCAATCAGAGAGAACATGTGAAATTTAGATCTTCATACCCACATAAATAATTTCGATTCAAAATTAGAATCGGTCATTCGTATTTCCAATTCCCGAGATCCCCAAATTAAATATTCACATTAATCCTCATTTTAAGTGATTAGAAACTAACTGCTAGTAACAGTAACTGGGGATTTAAACCGTGGCATTCAAATACATCTCAGCCATTGTGAATAACATCAATCTGTCCACTGGGGATATCCAATTTGGACCTGGTGTCATCTTTAATATTCTGGATGTACTTCAAAATGTATCTATAAAAGGTAGGTAGACGTCAATATGAAATCAATACAAGCTCAGTATATTATTTTAAAATTTTAATCACCTCGGACCTCCCAAAAAAAACCGTACTTTTTATTTATCAAATCCTGAAATTTTTAAGGAAAACAAAATCGTGATATTTATAATAAAATAAGTATTTTTGTGTAACAGTTATCATATATATTGGATAATTAAGAAAAAATCCTTTTTGTTTATGATAACATGAGTATATATGCTGAACAAGTTTATACTACTTCAATTTTAGATTTAGTTCTAGATATTGGTTATCATGAATTTCTTTAAAGACCTTTACATTTTTCCAGTTCACCTCAGAGACAATCTTGCTCTTGCTGTAATGATAAAATACACGCAAACATGTGCATTGGAAAACTCAATACAATGAGATAAATAAACTGGATTGAAGATTAATCTCCTTAGAGCCAGTATTTTTGAATTCACTGATTCCTACACCCAAAACAAAATCACAACATAATATAACTTTCTTTAAGAATCTGGGAGATTCCTTGTCCAAATTTTGCGAATCCTTTTTGTGTTTAAGGGAAATCTCACAACTCTCAAGCGTCACCTCCAACCGTGGACCGGTTTCGTCCTTGTTAGGACTCATCAGCACGGTATAGGATGGTAACGCAAGAGAGCGAAGGACAAGTACTAGTCTAGCCGACTATAACTGAAAAAGTGGTGACCATTGATTAGTCCTCCACTCATCTGCTGGAATGACAATGGCATTCCTAGGACAGATTTAATTCCCGAAAGGCAAGGTAAATGAAAGGATTTATTAACATTTACCCTTTTCAGTGTAAATGGTCACCACTTTTTCAGTTATAATAGTCGGCTAGACAAGTACTTGCCCTCCGCTCTCTTGCGTTACCATCCTACACCGTTCTGAAGAGTCCTAACAAGGACGAAACCGGTCCATGGTTGGAGGTGACGCTTAAGAGTTGTGAGATTACACTTATTGTCCGCTTAACCAGCGATAAATGGTGAATTCTCCTTTCATTTACCTTTTTCTTTTGTCGTTCTTTATTAAATTTGATCATTCCCCTGTTTCTAGATCAAAAGACCAAATTCATCACCTGTACGAACCGAAACTAATTTCCCATCAAAATTTATCTGAAACACAAAATACACAACACGAGGTACAACCTCATTAATCATGGCCACAAATTATGCATCAAAAGAAATTATCTTCCCTCCCCATTCACAAATCAAATTCCGATTTTAATCCCTACACAAACTGGCCTCTCCCTTCTTTCCCCTCCTCGGCGGATTCCGGGAATCTTTCGCTCATTTAATCCCCGGAGATCGAACGCGATGACCTCTTCACTTCACTTCATATAATCCCCATTCCCTCCTAACAACTGCCGCCGAGTTGAGTTGAGTTGGCTTAAAACTTCGGCAATTACCTGAGGGAGGCCCTTATTATAGGTATCTCGGCGGCGACGTGTGATTACTGTCGCAGGGGTGGAAAATTTTCGTTTTGCTGGTAATGATCGGGGGACTGACAGAGGGTGGTTCACGAACGGAATGTTCGGCGAGGGAGAAGATGTTTTTTCTGAAGATGGAATGTGATAGTTGGAGAAGGTTGATAGCAGAATTGGTTTGGATAAGGGTTTTTTAATAGATGGAAAAGTGCTGCGTATCACCGTTGCAGGGGATCTACATAAGATAATTTTGAGTACAACTACCTCTCACAGTGACGATTTCAAAGAAATTTCGTGCTCAATAATATAATTGAATCGCCAGTTTGAAAAGGAGAATAAGTCCAAAAAATGACAAATTGACTTTTTGTGCTCAAAAATATCTCCAAGATTTGCTCTCCACGTGAGTGGTAAGAGGGGGAAAATAACTACCCCCTATAGGGAAATATAGCCCCTTGAATTTGCGAAATAGATGTCCATTCATTGTATTTTATAATTTAATTTGGAATTAAAGTTAATTTGTCTTTCTTTCATTATTATAAATGCGATTGGAAGCGATTGCGTTTTGTTCTTTTCAAGTTTTACCATCTCAAAAATAAAGTTAATTCAAAATTTTTTAAATCCTTATATTATGCTTGGTTTTATTCATTAATCAATTATGGTATTACTATTTGGGGCGGTGAGTATGTATCAAATCTTCGACCTTTAATATCTATACAAAATAAATGCTTCAAAATTTTAAGGCCCCAATCTAGCCCCCTTAGATTTATATTCCTAAAGTTGCTACCTTTTCGACATAATGCTTACTTTAGTATTTTACTTTATATATTCCGGAATAAATCCTAATTTAAAATGAAAAGCATACAATATAATACTCGATCCAAAGACACTTTTGAAATTCCAAGTTTCTCCACGGACATTTTTTGTAAACATTTTTATTACCTTGCCCCTAAACTGTTCAATAGTCTACCTGTACACTTAATTAGTATTAGTAAATATTCAACATTTAAAAGAGTATTATTTGAATTTTTATTAAACATTGACGACGTTGATATATATTTTTCACTTTGAAGCATTTTATTTTATAATGTTACCCAGCTTTTTTGCCATTTTTTTTAGTGTTTCTATATAGTGTCTTATTTTTTTTCCTTAATTTCTGTTATGAATATATTTCTCTTATGCCTGTACGGGAAGAGTGTTTACCCTTGGCATATCATGTTTTTTCTCTATTACTTGTATTTATTTTGTAAATAAAATTTGTTTGTTTGTATTAACTCCAAAAGATCATTTCTCGTTAACGTCGTGATAATTGAAATGCTTCAGGCAGCGAGAAAATTTCCCTATTTCAAGAAGCGAATCCGATTACTGTATTTTAATTTGAGATTAATTCCTATTTTATACCTAGAATTTATCCTGAAAACGTTTCTTTTTTGGCAACAGGTCTAACGCTCTTTGCGAAAAGGTTAAAATTAACTTATGATCAATTGGTTGGTGGGTCTCATAGATGGTGGTGAATAAATTGCAAACTCCCGCTCTTTTCAGGGCACGATTATTTAAGAAAAAAAATTATTTTCACAAAATTCGATTCCGTTTTTCACAAAATTCAATACCGTTTTTCACAAAATTCAATTCCATTTTTCACAAAATTCCCAAAAGCGGCCCGTGGCAAAAAATCCTGGATGCACCCCTGTTTGTCTAAAGTTTTAGCATCTCTTGAAAAAATTAAGGTGATTTTTCAAACAAAAACCGCTGACAGCTCCTTAAAAGATCAAAAGTTGAAAATTGTTTCGCCTACAAATCTTTTAACGACATTTTAAACACGAACACGATTGACAAGAACCTAACGAGGGTGTTAAAATATTTGATGTTTTGAGGCTTTATAAGCATAAATGAGACATGTAGAAAAGTAAATCATTGTTTAGCATATTTTGTACGAGATTTAAAAAAAAATATTTATGTTAATATAGGAAGAATGTGGTTGTGGTATAAAATTATAATTAAATTTTGCGAAGGAAGTACTATTTTGTAACTACACCACACTTTAATTAGAAATTAAAGTGCTACTTTCTAATCTGTTGACGATTTGAGTCGGTGATATATTAAAATTGTTAAAGTAAAAATTCAATTAATATTCTACGTGTTTTATTTCAACTTAAGGTTTAAAAGTTTACTGCTTTAATGTTGCAAGCATGTCAAGTGCGTAAAGGAAGTAGATTATTTTATAGTAATATTTTTACCAAAAAATTTAATTTAATTAAGTCGATTATAATATATTTTATTACGAACTGAAAGTTAGACGCAATATTGATGAACATTTGATTATTAAATTATAAGTATAAAGAAAGCTTTCTTTTACATGAAATTATTCTTAAAATTTTCTTCATGAAAATATTTTCTTCTTAAAAATATCTTCTTAAAAATTTTCTTCATGAAATTTTCTTATTACATGAAATACAACCGGAAAGAGCACTTAAAAATTTAATTATTAAATTAACTTATTCGAAAGAATTCTAGACCACTTTGCAAAATGTCCAAACAAAACTATCAATAAAAGAATTTGAACAGAAAATATACTGAAATCATAAATTTAACATTTTATAAAATTTAAGTATGTAACAATTTGAACTTAATTACATTAATCTTGATGTTACAACATAAATTCGGTTTATGCTATGCTTTCATGCATACATGTCCTACTAGGCAAGTCTGTTAATGAACTATAATAACCAAGTAATGAAAACAGTTTTTAATTTATTGACTAAATTAATCCCAAAGATCCTAATAAATTAACTATATCTGTGATGAGAAAGTGAATGATTATTATTTAAATAATGAAGATAGAACCGAGTGTGGAAAAATAATTATGGAATCATGGTATGCTTCATTGAATTACCTCCTAATTTGCACAGAAGTTAATTACTTACATGGAGAGCATTAATTCGATAAGAGATAAATCACATCTTTTAAAGTAATTAGTATGTACATTAAATGGTTTCCCAAAGAGTTAATTTTTCCTCAAATTATCGGCAACATTGTCGATGGACGGTTGTAGGAAATTAAGCCATTCATGAATGAATTCCACTTCGCTACTTCGTGAGCTGAATTTAAGTTCAATAACAAATGTTTATAAAAATATTTTTCAGTTCATTAACTTTGTTCTTAAAAGTCAAAAAGGAAATTAATTGGTTCATTTTAGTTGCTAAAAATTGATCGAACTTTCGGAAATATTTCATAGGGTGAATTAAATTTAAAACGTTTGCGCTTAATTTAAGAGCACTTTTAGGATGGTACACATTGCTAATATTTTTTATTAGATTTAGCCATTAAAAGAGAATCATTAATTTATTGTTTGTGATATATAATGAAAGGAGGAATGCGTTATTTTATTTCATGTTTAGCAAAAATACCTCCAACTAACCTTATTATTAACTTAAGCAATATCGTAGCTTGTTTTTGTATCTAGTCCATAGGAAAAAATCACGTATTGTTATTACTTGCAAAAACACATGTTTAGTTTATACTATTTAAAATTCAAATAATAAAATTTTTTCTTCAATAATCACATTAGTATCTCTATTCTAAAAAAAGGTTTTTGGTTAATGTTTACCAGAGAAAAACGTTTTAAATACTGATCCGTCTAACACATTTTCGGCATCAAAACGTGTGGAGTCTTACCAGATTTCCGAGTAAGCTATGGAATTAAAAAAAATCTCAATTTTAAAATAATTATATTTTATTAAATTACCGATCAGGTTGCAGTTATATAACCAAACAGCTTATAACCAATCCAATCTTAACGACCACTTGACGCCATATGTATGATGAAACAAATTCATTTTACGTTTTAAAAATGTACTTTAAAAATACCTTCCAAAATAAATACCTTTCAAAGATTGAATAATAATGTTGTGTTATACATTATAATAATGTTTAGTATTGCATCAGCTAGATTGTGTTTGCGCTGTTAATGATATACAATAGTAAAAATCATTAATTTAAATAGGTGTTTACTTCCCAATTAGGAAATAATTTTTTATAATGGAATAGATAATTTTTAATTTCATCTAAATATCTTCATATTAGATTATCTGTCGTTTGGACTGTGTAAGCAGATTTTGATGTAATCACTAAGTTCCTAATGATTAGATGAATTCCAATTTAAAGTAAGAAGCATGATCTTTACTGAAAGAAATAACTAATTTAAACTAGTCAGTGATCTTTGAGGTGCTAATAACCGCATTCACTGCTACCTGACCACTGTTTAAAGAAGGATTTCCACCCATCAGAGTGAGCGAAAAGTTTATTTTCTTTCTTTCTTTCTTTAGATAATGGCTAACCGCTGATCTAGTGAATAAGGCTTTTCAAGTCTTGTTCAGGATGTCAGCAAACTTCTGACTCTTAAAATTCTACAGTAAATTACAAACATTCTAATTTAATATTTTCCTTTCTTCACCGTCATAAACGAAGCCCCCATTCGAGCCGTAATTTCCACGCACGAAATCCCAAGAACATCCCAAAGGCTTGTAAACATTTCCTCCTCCCCAATTTCAGCCTAGTAATCCGAAAGGCCCAACGAAAATGACACGAAGAGATCCAGATTCAGCCTATCCTGCCGTATATCGCACCATTGGATTTTAATCGAAATCGCGATGAAATCGGAAAGTTGATTTAAGCTCTTTGGCGTTCGTATGAGTTATGAGATTGGGGGATGTTTGTTCCAGGAAGTCAACGGAGGGAGTGGGTGTAATGAACCAGGCGTTATCAAGGAAGGCTTTGTTTGGTGGACTTTGCATCGAGGCATCTGTGCTGATTAATCACGAAACGTATTGCTTGTGAGATTTCGCACGGAATGGACACTCCTAATCTAATTTAGAATTTTCAGTGACGTAGAAATTGGCATTGTGTGTCACCGAGAAAGGACGGAAAAGATTGCATTTTAATATTTTAAAAATGATATCTATGGTAAGCACGCGGAAAAATTCAATGCGTGGCCTTTGGGTTTAAAATTTTAGCTACTACAGGATGAAACAATCGGTTTTAGGAAATGCCAATTGGGCAGTGGAAGAATAAAGATAAGAATTTTGAGGTAAATGCTTCTTAAAATTGAATCGTCAGTTTGAAGAAGGGAATAAGTCCAAAAAATGACAAATTGACTTTTTGTGCTCAAAACAATCTCCAAGCTTTTCCCTACATGGGTGAAAAGAGGGGGAAAATAACTAACCCCTATAGGGAGATATCGCCCCTTGAAGTTGTGAAATCGATGTCCATACAATGAAAATTCCATTACTTTTTTTCGATTTTCTCAAAACTTGATTTTTTACTAAGGATCTAAATAACATGATCGGATGTTAAATACTTCTACACCTATTATCTTCCTTTATGAACATCAATTAGGAAAGATTTAATTTGGAAAAAAGTAGTTTACCATCCAATTAGTTTTGTATAGTTTGAAGTGGAAATTATTCTATAATGAATTGTTTAATGATACACTCTTAAAACGATTGTATCAAAATTGAGTAAAAGTACTCAAAAAGGCTCCGATCCAATAAGTACTCAAATTTGAATACATGAATATACTCATTCTGAAAATGTGCATACTCAAAAATGAAACATCTTGAGCTTGAACTCAAAAATGAGCTCACGATGTTTCATTTTTGAGTGTGCACATTTCAGAATGAGTATATTCATGTATTCAAATTTGAGTACTTATTGGATCGGAGTTTTTTACTCAATTTTGATACAATCTTTTTAAGAGTGTAGTAATTTCTTCTCAAATCCCGACGTACTGACTGACTTACGGCCGTAGTCACCTGTAACTTGACCACCGGTTAATCGGCAGTCAAGCTTCTGATTGGCAGTTGAAAAAGGAGCCTTCCACCAATCAGAGCTTTGACTCCTGGTTAACTGCCGGTGAAGTAACCGGTGACTACGGCCGTTAGTGGTTAGAGTACTTGACAGCGAAGCCGAACATCAGGGGGTTTGAATTCCCGTTTAGCAAGGATTTTAGTTTATGTCCTTGAATGATGAATGAATGTATGTGTTCCCTTATAAAATAGGGTTGTGCCAGCGAATGTGTGTGTGGCGTGGTTAGCAGTACCTCACCACCGTGATTCCGGTATACAGGTGCCCGCTGGGTAACCTTAGTAGGTAATTCTTTGTGCAATTCACACGTCAAGGATGATAAATCTAAAATACCTGGCCATAAGTTTAAAAAAATCAACTCAAATTAGACTTACTTTATAATAGTGGAAACTCACATATTAAACCGGAGTTATTATGAATGCTCGATATAAATATATTTTTATAATCTCATTCACTTTTTAGGTAAATTCAGTACTTGAAAATCAAATGATTTATGTGAATCTTCAGAGGACAGGCTACTCATAAACTCTAAATTAAATGTATTCAAATCGACTACAAAAAATTAATAATTTTTTTACTGCTCATGAATAGACGTATATGCTCTAGAGGTGTAAAAATTTAAAATGTTTATAAAAAAGGGGGATTTTTTTGGGGAAAAAATTGATTCTCTCTTTTAGACCTTTCTTTCAGACTTTCTTTTATTCCAGGATGTTTTCTTTGCCACATTTTCCTGGTAATTTGTTTTCCACGAAAAAACTTCCCTAGATTCAGCCCAAAAAATTTTTTGTATTTGAAAACGACTTTTTATGCTTCTCCCCGTTCTTAAAGAACTTTTTTATTACGCCGACCAAAAATAAAATTTGAAGTAAAAATATTAACTCAACTTTCTGACTTAGTTTTTAACTTTTCCATTTCTTATTGTGCTTCGATTTTACTTCTTTCAAAAGGTATTACGCCAGAAGATTTTAGTTTTATTTCCAGTTTTTTTGTTTCCATAATTTTTTCATTCCAGTTCCTTGGAGAGAACTTTAAAAATCAATGCGCTTTGGCCTCAGAGGAATATTTTTTTTTCATTTTTTTAAACATCCAACTCATTTGGATTTGTGCATTAAAAAGAAGAGCATATTAAAAAATCCCTCTGTCGAAAAATAAAATCTTTTTAAGGGGAGTTTTTCATCACATTAGCCCTAATGCCACAGTCTAATTGAGATGCATAAAAAATCTGCTCAAGTCAATGAATTATAATGAAGTGAAAAAATACATCTCGTGATCCTTTGCTTATCGTCAGGGCATCCTAAATAAATGACTCATTTTCTTGGAGCATAAATTAAAACAATGCGAAAAGGAAGAAAAAAACCCAGTTTTTAGAATAATATTCTCGCTTTAAACACCACTTTTTAGGAGTAGTGACGGTTCCAATAAAGATGGGATTAATTACTTCAGAGCTCCCGGTGAAACTAATTAACTTTAAATTTGAGCAGAGTTCATTTGAAAGACACGTATTTACTCAAAGGGGGTAAAAAATATCATTTCTGGTGACATATTTTTATCCTTCTTTCAAGGAAAATTATTTTTTTCACACGATATTTGCTTTAAACATGTTTGAGTACCTTTATGAATGAAATCTGAAATGGTCAATGAAGGTTTTCTTAACATTTGAGTTTTTGTCTGTCTCTCTAGATTTAATGATGGCATTCTTGCTTGTAATTTATTTGTTATTCTTTTTACTTTGCCACATATTTTGCTTTTTTAACACCTATGATAAATAAATATACATTGAACAACCTATATTTAACATCTTTAGTTATTTTATCATGTATAGGAACGGTAAAGAATTAGAAAACCTAAGTTGAATATGAATAACTGAATAACTCATAATAATTAACTGAAATAACTCATTGATAGCACTTATAAAAAATGGCACAAAAAATTAATCCTATTAGATTTCTAGTTATAAATCCATTTTTTATTAAAATAAATAATAATTGTGGCTTATACGTAATTTGTTATCCATAACAAATTTAGGACACACAATATTTTCTTACTTAGCATTGACTACTCACAATATTTCGTAAGACCTTCAAAACATTGTGTGCACGTTTCAAGTTGTGCTTAGTTACCAATTTCAATTTTAAAAAATCCAATACGAACTGACATTTCCATTTGAGCACCCCTTTGCATTCAGGTAATATTTTTTTCTGAACAGCTAATTTTATTCCATGAATACATTATCTATTTACTCCTTGCGAAAGATGTCTGGGAGGGAGCAAGTGTTGCCAGACAGAGTGAAGATAATTCTTTAAAATATTCCACTTAAATTTCATTAGCGCGAGCGATGGATCCATCGAAATGGAACTTGACGTGGGAAATCTGTTAGCACAAAGAATTATGCATTATTTGGGTAAATTTAATTCAAAAACTCCCCTGACGTTGAAAGGAAGAGTGGAAAAAGTAGTCCTCTCCTTTCCATAGCTCAAATTCGATTTAAGCCAGGATGAATTGCAACCTAAAAATTCTTTTCATATTCCAGAAAGGGATATATGCAAAAAAATATCTTCTACTTCCCTTACCCTCCTCCATTACATTGGAAGGAAGAAAAAAATGAAATCTGCAGAATAACCGATATATTGAGATAAAAGACTCAAACGATAGCTGAAAGAAAACTTTTTGGACAAAAAACCTCTTCTATTTTGTTCTTGGTACTCGTGAAAGAAAGGCTGGATATAGAATTCCGCCATTGTATTTGAGAACGTTTGAGTTTTCCTTCTAAAAAACCATTTATAAGAGTAAAGTAAATTACACATATTGAATTTAATATCTTTTTCTTTTCAGGGTGGCATCACTTTCAACAGAGACTGAATGCAAAGAGAGAAGATGGTAAATGAGGAAGAAAAATTTCTTTTTTTTACAAAACTTACAAATTTCCTTTCTTTCTTGGGCGCACTTTAACTTAAATCGTTTTTTCTTCTTTGAAATTTGATCTTTTGTCTGCTTTCGAGGAACTTTGAAGGGTATATTAAGGATAGAAAATTAAAATTAGGAAATTCTTTTGGTTACAACATAGAAATAATTTACATTACAACTATCTTTTACATTTTAGTTTAACCATAACTTTAAATTATGTTTGGATCAAGAAAAATGTAAAAGCAGACAAATTAAATTTATGAGATCTAATTAGGGATTGTTTCCCGGGATCCCGGGAAACCGGGATCCCGGGATCCCGTAGAATTTTTAGGCCGGGACACGTCCCGGGATTTTTCAGTCCGTCCCGGGATTCCCTCAAAGTTTTAAATTTCTTTAACCCTGCTAAAACGCTTGAAAATCGTTCCTTATGGCATGGAACAAATATTTCCTTTCCTTGGAAGATTTTTTTAAATTAGTGGAAGTGAGGTGGTTTAAGTCAATCATCTGCTGAATTAAATTATCTCCCACTCCTAGAACTTAAGAGCTAAAAGGCAATAAACAAGGAACTTGTCGATTTGTATAATACATACAATGCTCGCGTGTTGGCATAAATGGTGAAAACTTGGTTACTCATCTTCAACGATTTTTACTCATTATACTCTGTTCATTTAGAACTGGCGCCAGAGACGTAATGTATTAGAAACAGTTACTACTGTAATTATCGTCGAAAAATTTTTCTTATGCAATAAGAAGGCGGCTGAAGTTGAACACTTAATATACTGTAAAAAATCGGTCATTGAAGTTGTGTGATGAGCGTTATTAAGCATTATTGAGCTTTTTTATCCTATTTTAGGCGCCAATTCTAAATGAACAGACTATAGTATGTTAGTGATAAGGAGATACAAATCGTAATAACTCCCAGCACGAGGCCATTTTCAAACGCAAAGCATTGATCGCAATTCTAATAGATATATTAGAAACTCGTAATCTTTATTTATGTGATGAATAATTATTTACGAGGATAGTTGGAACCTTATTTCCGAATGACCACAGTACTCGTGATCTCAATAAGTCGTCAGCATTTAAAGAGATTATACGTTTTGAAAATCGGGCGGAGAATATTGTGGTGTTGTATTATGGCAGAAAAAGCTAGTACATATGCATGGGAGCACTTCATAAAAAGACCGAACTCTGAAGCAAAATGCAAAAAGTGTTCTTTGATAATTAAGTGCAAAGGAGGTTTCACGAGTGGTTTACTCCGACATTAAAAAACATACATTCCATTGAGAAGCCGATCCTTGCAATACATATCTATAAGGGAATTCAAAAGCATTTTTAGGGTAAGTAAACTTTTAACTTGAGTATTTTTAAAACAAATTTAAATATTAAGTTTGTGTCATTTCATAAGGTTTTAAGGGATATATGTGTGTGTGCTATTATAATATAATAAGTGAATATAAAATTGCAAAAAATATTTTACTATCATATAAGAAATCTTAAAGCCTAGAACTGTGTGTGAAAAATTGTAGCATTAAAAATTATAATTTTTTCCCATAATTTTTTCTAATTTCATATTTATGCAAGTTTTGAAGTCCAAAAAATTTTTTTTTCTTGAAATTCTGGCATTAATTAAATTTTCGGGATTTCCCGGGATCCCGGGATGATGTCGAATTTTATCCCGAAATCCCGGGATGACCAAAATGCCCTAAAACGACAATCCCTAGATCTAATATCGGTTTAATTACGGTGTTTAGTTAATACTTAACGAAACGTACTTAAAATTTCAGAGAGGGATGCAATTTTTATTTCACTTAAGTTATAATTCATGTTTGAAAGGAAAGAAAATATATTAGGTTGTACAAGTTTTTTACGCTTTTCATTTTTTTTGAATGGATCAAAATAAATTTTGTTCCATCGATTTATTACTTTATTTCCCAGTGTAAGGTAAAAACATTAGAGTTGGTTATGAAACATTTTGTAAGGTTTTATCGTCTTTTTTTCTTTTTAAAACTTAATTGATATGTTGAAATAAATTTGCACAGCATGAAAAGGGTTTTAACTTTCGTTTATTAGATTTCCAAATTAAGTTTTTGAAATTTGAAGACAATTTTTTTGAAAAAATTTGTTTGGAATTTAAAATTAAATAATTGTTGAAGGGAAGAGATGCCAGTACTATGATTTATTCATAGATATCAGATATAAATTTTCATACATAATAAAAATTGGATATTAGAAAATTTGGGGAATTTTCTCATTATTGGGTAAAATACACATTAGGCGATAAAACTACAAATGTGGCAAAATAGTGTCATGCAAAAGACTGATTTAGGCAACCCCTATGACGTTTATTAAAATATCTCACATGTTGATTATTTGAAAACATCTTTAACATAATAATCATTTTACGGTACGCTATTTTAACGATAGATTCTCCATTATGAATCAGATGATCACGTTTCAGTTCCGGTAAATGTCCCGTTAAATGTCGCAGAGTCTTTTTGAACGTTAATATAAATACATCCATAAAAAACAAGAAGACATTTAATACTTGGCGTTCAAAACAGCTCAGCGATATTTAACAGGACTATACCGATTAAACGTGGCTATCTGATTCATAGTCAAGAACATTACAAACATTGTGAAAACATTCAACATTGTGAAAATGGCGGATCATTGTAATTTTGTCTTGGCAACCTATCGTAATGTTTTGTCGCCAAGTTTTGCATTTTATCGACATTTTACCCGATTAGTGAAAATTAGCCGAAAATATCAATGAGGAAGTTGCATGATTTTTTATATTTTTTTAATCGATTCTTTATGCAAAAACAACCAACTACCCAAAATTTGAGGCCAATCGAGAATTTTTTTGATTGCAAACAAAATTAACAAAAATCCCCTTTTTCAAAACCCGAGCAAACACTAACAACTTGGGATGTGACGTCATCGTACGATGACCATTGTTGGAAAGCAACGGAGTTGATGGTATGTTTGTTGATGTCATCGCACAATTTAAACAATAAACGTTTTCGGGCCACGTGTTTTTTTCTCGACTTTTAAATTAAAATATTTAATTACATGTACATTTTTTTGAAAAATTGACTAGATATTTCATTTTACCATACAAAAAAAATCATACGGAACACTTGAATATTTATGAAAATCTGACACATGCAACTTCCTTATTGAGAAGGCCGCGCAGCTTTTTACACGAGTTGTCAATTCTAGAAAACCTTTTTATAAATTTTAGTTAACTTAGGTAGTTCCCTTAAATTGTAAAAATTTGATAACATATTTAGGTAACTAGAACATGAAACAATTAAAAAAGGATGTTCTGTAAAATTATTACATTTCTTGCTACTTATAAAGCTATTATACAAGAACCCATGATATTTTGCCTGGTTTAAACAATGATGTTTTGTACTTTTTGTCATGTTTTATGGTTTCTTGTTCGTGTAATAAAGAGGCAGAAGTCAGCTTCCGTGACAGACTCCATTCCGACACCAGTCGATCAGTTATAACTCAGAGGAGAACACTAACGCGATGTCAATCGACAGATTTACCAATTTCCCCTCAAAAAACTCCCGACGTTTAGCGACGTTTATCAAGAAGGATTGCGAAACTATCCCCCCTCAGCAGCGTTATTGCTCCGATGGAACAGAGTAATTTATCCCACGTGTAATTGGCAATCGATGTCCAAATTTGCGAAAACAGAACGATTACCCCTGCGATCGAATTTATAACGCTGACGCTGAATATTTCGCTTAACGAGTTTCCACGGTCGCCATTTTTTCCCCTGCCGCATTCCGTCATATTTATTTACCTGATCCGCTTTCGTCTCACTATCGATTTCAAAAAGCAAAATTTCGGCGGCAAAAGCGCGCGACGATTCGAAATCGTTTTCGGATTTCCTAATAACCTCGAACCCAGCTGCGCCGATGTTGGACGCCTGTGTTCTCGATTGATTTTGCGATAAGAAATCCGTTTTTGTATTTTGACGCCCGCCATTAATGATATTGCGAGACGTCGACGGCCGTTTATTGCCTGCATTGCATTGATTTTTCATTCTTTGCGCCGGTTATTGGGGAACTCAGGACCTCATCAGGGTCATTGAGAAAAGAGACTGCTATGGTACTACATCATGTGTTTCCTATAAGCCTAATTATACGAACTATATTCGTAAACTATTGTTTAGAATACTTTTCTGATAATTATCTACTGTGAAAATGTTTCCTGTGGAATTTTATGTAAAGTTTTTTTAATCATAACATAAGAATGTATATCAAACAAGATATGGGAACTTTTAGTTGTGTGGTATTTTACCTGATTATTTTTTAAAGTTTACCAATATTTTAATTCAAATTATGTTTTATAATACTAAGGAGCTATTGCTATACCGCCCCCTGCTCTCTATCACTCACAAACCCCTGTAAGCTGCTTACGCAGTACCTTTTGAATTGCTTCGCATTTCTCAAAAAATCCAGCTCTCTGATACAATTAGCAAAAAAAAAACAATTAGCAGAAGAAACGTCAACTTTTCAAAAATACTTCACAGGTCATCTCCATGAATAAAACTATTTTAAAAGTTTGAATATTTTATTACTCTGACTTATCACCAATGAATCCTTTAAATTCAATATTGTACCTAGTAACTTGTTAGGATACCTATTGTTTTTATCATTTGTATTTTTGTTTCAACCCAGACTTGTTAAACAGCACATTTTAAGCCATCGAAAATAACAGAAAACAAAACGTACATGACACTCAATGTTTACAATTAATTTCGTTTAAAAATTATAAATTTCAGCCAAAATGTGTGAAATTTCAGTTTGAAATATCATGTCTGTAAATTTTAAAATACTTTATCGGTTGATAATTAATGTAGAAATACCTTTTTTAATAATATGAAAAAAATTGTATCCTCATAAAATATGGCAAATGAGACAAGTAAGAAATATTGATTTTTTTAAATTGTAAGGAGGGGAACACTTTTAAGTAACAAATGATAGACAATGTCTATCTACGTCTAACAGAGTTTGGTTTGGTTATTGTTTGATGGTGCAAGAATCAAATATGATCATATTGCGCTAAGGTAGACACACATTGTTTATACTAGTGAGAGAGGGGAGAAAAAGTATGACGTCGTGAATTATGAACTTCCCCATACAGTGTAAAAACATCTTGTCACTTTCCTCAAAAAAACTGGGCAGCGCAGTTTTGCTGGAAAATAGCAGGAGCATTACCGTATAATACTTGTATAGAGGCTTTATCGTAACGTTCCTGTTGTTTTTCAGGAATATTATTTGGAAAAATGGGTAACACCAACTGTTCAGATTTTCCAAGGAACGTGACAAGATTATTTTTACAGTTACCCGCATATTTTGGGCAAAATGATAAATACTCATTGATAAATGTTGATGAATTTATATTGCCCGCCTCACCTCGGGCTTTATTAATAATGCCCAGTTCACCACACATCAATTTACATAACATTCATCACATAACATGCCCATCACACATACCCAGTTCAATCAGTTACATATACGGCTGAGCTACGTATAGTGAAAAACCCATTCACAGGACTTTCTTCTTCCGGAAATTCTAAATGGCATTTTTTAAATAGGGAGAAGATGTTAGTTTCTTATTCTTCTGTCAAATACGGGCTAATTTTAAATTAAAGCTTTAATATAAGAACTCCATCGTTAAAACGCACGTTAAACCTATCAAAGAACCTGTCGCCAAAGGATACGATCTCACAATCAACGGCATTCCGTCCACATCACGACGACACACGGCTAATTCCGAAATCCTTTTTCTTCCCACGGCTCGCCGGACCCCAATCCCTCGCTCGTAATGACTTACGCAAACGATTCTCACTCGAATCGGAAAAGAACCGGGGAATCCGAGAAATTCCGCGCCGTCAACGGCCGAAATGAAGCGAATATCTGTGCCGAGGGTTTCCGAAACCTCCCGAACGTTCTAATCGAATCCCACTCGGGAATTTAATGAGATGCAATCAAATTACCCGGATGTCAGGTCGGGAAAGATCGTCTTTTGATCTCTCTCCGGGCTTTAATTATATATTCTCGGTTTATTAGAGCTTTGGAAGAAAGCGGGCCCCTCCGCCAGGGGGCGCTATTCGATACGTTTTAGTCGCAGGTTTCGTTTGTTTTGAGAAGTGGAGTGAGGTTTCAGTGTTTGAGAGGAGTTGAAGGGTGGTTTGAACTTTGGACCGGACGAATTTATTTAGAATTTCCTTTTGAATATATATATATATAAACTGCACTTTATGCCCATCTCAGAAAATCCAACCCTGCTTATATATGGTTCTCAAGCGCTTTATGCTCTGATGGAATTCATTCATTATCATATAAAACTCACAGTTGCAAAAAGCTTTTTTTATAGAACTTAACGATCTGATGAAACTCATTGTTATACTACATTCACACATGAAAAGTTAATCTAGTTTAAGTGCTAATCTAGCTTAAATATAGCTTTGTTATATCGCTATATTTAGGCTAGATTAGCACTTAAACTATATTCTTTTCATGCGTGAATGAATGCAGTATGAGGCACTAAAGACTGGTTTAAATAACAAAAACTATTATTTTTCCTTATGTTTATGAATTGTCCAATAATCATTTTATAATAGTAGTCGCATTTAGTCAAAGATTTCTACAAAAACATCTTTAATAAGAGATAAATAATACAAAAATAATGAAAATACCTATAACTCAAAATAAATTTGAAGAATTTATTTACTTCAAAGGTTATTATCAACAGCTTTACTTGTCTAAAGCTGGATATTTTTCAGCCATACCCAGCTCAGTACACATAAGTGTTCTTTCCTATAAACTTAACAAGAATGAGATTTAAAATATTTTTAATATAATAACGTGCCCAATATGTAAATATTATTTCCTTTCAATCTTTTACTAAAACAACAATCATTAGTTTTCAAAATTATTATTTTGCAAGGTCAACATTTATAGTCCGTGTAAATAAAATGCAATAGAAATACATTGTGACTAGTGGAAAACGACCAGTAGTGAGCCGCCAATTTTATAGACTATAAAAGCAGCTCACCATAAACCTAAATCATAATTGTAAATGTGTAAATCACCAAGGCAAGGAATAGTATTTAAATTCAAATACTGAATCAAAACAGCACGTATACTTCTCAATATGAGTATGTTCATCGCTTTTAGACAGTAAAATCTTCAGGTTCTTTACCTAAATATAACCGTTGAAGCGAATGTGCCATGCATTCAATAGCATTTATTCGGAAAGCTTATGTTCTCTTTCCTTCAGTCTCGTAATTGCATCAGGGGAGCAACGATTTCGGAGGGGTCAGCGGGAAGAAGGGGTGATAATGGGAAGGACCAATTATCTGGAATAGGTTGTAACTAAGACCGCTACGAGTGACTCTAATGGATTTCTACAAATTGAAAGAGTAAAATCATGGTTGTATTGTAATGCATGTATCAACGATATGTCGAGATAGATAAAGGCTACTTAAGATGATTTATGTGAAATTACCTCTAGCCCCCGTTAGGGTACAAAATATCCATTCTCCAAAGTTTTTAACAACTCACGTTTTTTTTCCACATAAGAGGATTTTTCATCCAATTTAGCATTTTTTTGATTTCCCTATTTGCTTAAGTTGTAGGAATGTATAAATAATAATGCATTTTTAATAACCAAATATTTTAATTTTATGTCCAGCATAAATTATTTAATTTATTATTTAGAATTTTTACCCGATTTCTTGTTTTTTGAGGATCAAGTTAAGTTTTTTTATTTAATCTGTTTGTTCATTAAAAGAAACAAATATTTTTCATTATATGCAGCACACTCATAGTATGAAATCGTTTTAAGATAATTCTCTTTTATTTAAACAAACAAAAAACTCTCCCTGCATCACATTGTATCACGCGGGGCTTTTAGAAGAAAGTAACTGAAATTTTAGAAGAGGAAAAGCACCACAATACATATCAGATGGGAGGTTTAAATTTCAGGAGATATCAGGATTAGGTTAGAAGCTTAAGGGATAAGAATTTAAGATAGTTTAAAAGCTTAAAAACGTTAACACGTAAAAAAACCTTACGAAAAAACGTAAACGAAAAAAAGCTTTTACCTTAAAACGTAATGTTCTCTTCAATTTTAAAATAGTTATTTGTAACTACAACCAAAACTGTTAAGTGTTCGATTCCCCACTGACAACCATAAGACTGGCGGACTGAGCTCTAGAGTTGTGATGCCAAATCTGGCAAAGCTTCTGCACCACGTTTACTAGTTTGACTGCTCTTGTTACTTGTTGCTGTTGACGTGTTCTTAACCTTATGCTTGTGCCGTTATTCATATATCAATATAGTCATTGTTATTCTTCACCACATTCCACTGACTCTTCCCAATGCCTTATTAACCTTTAAAAAACTCCAATAGACGCCCAAACCCTTTCCGACCTAGCCGTCCCTAATCTCGCATTGGATTCAATGGTAATCTAGGGCTGCTTGAGATTGAAAGGGTTAAGCTAACTATTCCTTCTAATGTTTTAAGAACAGTTCCTTCGATTTAATTCACCCTAGGACACTATCGCATCTCTTCTCCTTAGCACAGATGCTCCCCTTGTAGCATCCATTCCCGATGATCGCATTCAGCAGGCCGATCCATTCATTCAAAGGGCCGCATTCAAGGCCCACTGATCAAAGTGTTTGATCCGCTGAGCTGTCCCGGGGGCGTGCGTCTCATTAGGGGCCTCTGATGACCAACCCCCCGTGAGGAGCGGTTGCGGTCACAATGCGATGGCCCAGCTCTCTCTGGTCAGTTCGATTGTCACGTTCGCCGGATTTAACACTTTGGAGGGTTTCAAAGCGCTCCTCTGTTCAGTGTGTCCTATTGTAGCTTGCCTTAAAGGTATTCTTGGTGTTTTTTAATATAAACGGGGTATGTTCAAATGTTATTGTAAAGCTGCGTTATCTGCCAATATTCAGAAGACATTTATTTCCCAACAAACTGATTAAGAATTGAAGCAAAAATTTTTCTTAGAGTGGACACTTTTGGTGTTAGTAACATATTTTTGTGCGTATTTTCCCTTGTAAAGAATTCTGTATATTATTTCATTTCAATTACAAGATTATAGAAATGTTATATATTTATTTTTACAAAGTTTTATATACGTATAAAACATTTAGAACGCGTCTTTTTGAAGTAATAATACAAAACAGAAATATAATTATTTAGAAAACTCATTTAACTGTTTAGTTTTTAATGTAAATAATGGTTTTACATATCATAAGCTCATTTAAAATAACGATTTCAGATTTTGTTTTAAACACGTTTGGATATTATTATAGAGCACCCACGAGCACAGAAACTATCTTCTTTATTTCTGACGACATTCGGTGTCATCCATTTAGGGTGATAGATTTAATGTTTTGGTCATTTCGTATTCTCGTTTCGAATTATTGTTTCAAGGAGGTACACTAAATTTTTAGTATCGATAAATCAATGTAAAAAGTATGATTGAAGAAAATTACCTTGTAGGTAATATTTTTTTACATTCCATTCTTGAGGAATTTTTAAAATTCAATTAAATTCGCTGAGTTAAATAACTTGAAATCAGTATTCACATCGAAGTCCATCCTTAAATGCCAAATGGAAATCGTTGAAAATTTATTTTGGAAAACAAAACCGCAAATTTCCATAAACGTAATCAAAACCTGTGGAAATCCATTAATTTAATTCTCTTCTTTCCCACAAATACTCTTTCATGTGGAAGAGTGTCACGAGATCTAAGTTCGTGCCATTTGAAATTCATAATGAAAAGAAATCGAAAACTACTTCTAATACTTCTTTTCTGTATCCTTTTCTTAAGTTTGCTGGCATAAATAAATAAACAATTCTAATTGAATAAAGATTATTTCTCGTTTGCTCTTCTCTTTCGCTTGCAGAAATTGGGCGAAGGAAATACCGGTGAATGCGTTTTTGTTATGAATCCCAGAATTATGGATTGCGTGCTGTAAATAGGATAATTATTCAAGAGCACTTTTAAGTGCGATTCAAAATTGGAAATTGTTCTTTGATTGTAGTAGCAGTCCATTAGTTTACTCTTTTCAATTGATTATAAATTCCATTAAAATTACTTCAGTGAAGCATAAATTATTAACTTAAGGTTAATTTCAATACCATCACAGAAATCTCTGGACACACATATTTTTTTCAAATTAATGTGTTGAGGAATCCCAATATCGAGTGAGTTTTTCCACTTATTTTTAGTCGGATATTGAAGTTTACGTATTCAAAATATTTTCTTTTAACTTGGAGAAACTTTAAGAGGGAAAAAGTAAATGGGGGGGGGGTTAATATAACGGCTATAAGAATTCTTCCTCTGATTACGTAAAATTTCGAGGTATTAGTTTAAAAACCATTTTTATAAAAGATATATTTCACTCATGTTTTGTCAGTAAAGAATCGTGTTAAATTTCCATATTTTTCTTAGTAAACGCAGAAAACCATAAGACTGAATCCACAATTACGATAAATATACGCCAATTAGCAAATATTATGTGTATATATTTGTATGTATTTTAATTGTACCTATGTAACTGGACATACCTACTGTTTCGGATAAATAAATATATAAATTATAAACTTTCTATGATTGAGAAATTTACTTGTTCGGAAATTTCCTAGAAAAATATTGAAAGATCCCATTTCCCCTATTATTTTTACCTATTTATAATAAGGAATCAAATGAAATGATTGAGACTAGCTGTAGAGTCTCTGGGATTGATAAGAAATTTCTTTTGGTTTCTTCATTTATGTGTATGTAGATGCTGTATGTTTTGTAAGTGTTAAGGAGTATTTTTTTCCCTTTTTGTGGATGAAGTTTCTGGTTTTCTTCGGCCAGAATGTTGAAATTATTAATAATTGTTTCATAATTAATATATACATGATTCTAATAAGAAAAGGAGAATGAAGATATCAGCTTTTTGTTCTCTTTCTACAATGTAAATAGTTTTCACTGTTGTACCCCGTCATTAAAGCAATTTCAAACGAAAGCATTCAACCGCGTTTCTGTCTCCCCCAAACCCGTTAAAATCCTTGCCCAATTCTCAATTTCAACTGCGTAATGACGAGTACCAAGAGACCAATAAGATGTCTTGATTCCCGATTTCGATTACCCCAGTTATTCTCCCCCTATCCATACATCTCAGGTGTATTCTCTGCCAGCAGTAACGAAGAACATCCATCTGCATTAGAGGCCAGCGCCCGTTTTCTTTTAAGGAGAAAAAGGGGACATTCCTTTTTTCTACGATTCCTCATATAAAACGGCACGGCAAAAAACGAAGAAAGAGGAATAAAAAAAAAGATTCTTATTTGAGGGTTCTGGGCTGGAAAAGAAGATTTACATATATTTCGAGTAACGCCATTTTATTTTTGTTCGGCTGCCCGGGAAATTGAGTCGAGTCGAGGCTTTGTGGCTGAAGTGCTTTTCCAGTTGGGTCTCTATTGGAGATTGGGCCTTTCTCTCTTGGGTGCTTTAATACCTTTGTATTCCAGTGGGTCGTTTGAATGCTATAGTGGTGATTTACGCCATCTGACTCGATTTTATGAAGGTTTTCTTCTAAATAGCTTCCAGAAAAGAATGTAAACATTCCTTAATATACCGAATTATTAATTTTTTGTTCAAAAATGCTGTTTTTAATTTATTTATACTTTTCTAACGGCTATTGTCTTTGTAAATAGAATTGGCGTGTCAATGTCACGTGTTTTACCTCGTTTCCTTGGCAACGATGTGTAATTGTTACAGTGGAAATGTGAAAGCTTATTCGATTAACAGAACCTAAAACTAAAAAAAATCTCAAAAAAAAATCCTTGAAATAATTTGTAAAAAAATATTTTTTTAGAAATCAAAATTTTTAAATTTTTAAAAATAAGCATAGAGTTACAAAATTTTCTGTGAATAAGAGCAGTAAAATACGCTCAAAATTTTTTTCTAAGCATTTTTATGTTTTTATACAAAAAACCTCGTGATTGGCGAAATTGACGGATTTCTTACATAGTAATAACTAATAAGAGGTTTATTTATCTATGGGATCCTTATTACCATATAATTTTGATATTTTTTTAATTTGATACAACAGAAATTCAAGATCATTTCATCGTTACGCCATATCCGATATAAATTATTTGAAATTTCATACATTACACTACGAAATGTAAACTTTCCTTTGTTAAATAATTTCATAAAAAACTTATAAATTTTAGAGAAGTATTAAATTTGCTAGTATCTTTTAGCCTACTACACAGAAAATTTCTGTAAACAGCACCTTAATTGAAATGCTATCATAATCTTTCATGATAAACACGTATTCCTTAGTAATTCAAAAAGAAAAACTCTCCTAATTTCATACGGTAAACGTTTACTTTTTGCTGAATCGAGTTAAATGATATTAATATCATAACTACTCCAGCACTACACACACAAGCTTTCTTTCTTCATATTCTAATCACAAGCACTTAATAAACCCTGAGGTTTTCTTTACGTCTTGAGTCTTATCTTCCCCTAAACGAATAAAAAATTAATGCTCATATATACTATACGCGGTGTCTTAGACGTGTTTATTCAAGATAATTGAAGGCAAATCTCACTGTTTGCTCATCCGCAATTTTCCGTAGCGTTTTTTGCAACAAGCACGTCTTATAAATTAGCAGCATTCGGAGAATGTTTTAAATTTTTCCGTAATTTACTGCTAAGAAAGAAAACAACAGACAAAATATTTGCAAAGGTTTCGGGTTGAGTTGAAGAGTTACTGCGAAATGCGTTCGGTTGGGTTAAATCTTTAATGATGTTATGATTAATAAACTCCGGGCAGGAAAAAAACTTTAAAGAGCGTAATTAAAACAAACTTTCAATTAACAGAAGGAATGGGAGAAGCGAGTGCACTTAAAAAGAGCTCTTTGGGTAAAGCTTTTAATCATAGTTTAGTTCAACGCTACTCTTATAATTATCTTAATTTTGAGTCTGATCCTCCATGTAAACAATATTAATGATATATTTGGATTGTAAAATAACACTGATAAACAAATTTATATGAAAAGGGAGTATTTTACCACTACCACAGGTGGAAAGGACATACCTGTGTCCTTTCAGGAATTAAATCTGTTCTATGGAATGCGCAGTTCATTCCGGCAGATAGTGGAGGACTAGTCAATAGTCACCACTTTTTCCGTTATAGTCGGCTAGACTAAAAGCTCTCCCTCCGCTCTCTTGCGTTACCTTCCTATTCCGTGCTGATGAGCCCTAACAAGGGCGAAACCGGTCCGCGGTTGGAGCTGACGCTTGAGAGCTGGAGTTTTCTCAAATTGATATGAATTTTCTATTCTTCAAAATATTGAATAAAAACCTTAAAATATTTTAAATTCAAGAAAAAAAATGTAGTGGATTAGAGAGTTTGGTACAGCTTTATAGAAAGAGTCCTCCAGCTGCCATGTTTACCCACAGCTAAAATGATGACTGACAACCATAGAGATCTATTTACTAATATTATTATTATATATCCTGAAGTAATAATAATTAGTTGATTACTATTTTAAGATCTAATATTGATAACATTGTAATCAGATCTCTATGGTTGTCAGTCATCATTTTAGCTGTGTGTAAACATGGCAGCTGGAGGACTCATTTTGAAGCTTTTCCAGAGTTTTTCTAAGAATTCTGTTTTTATATCATCAATTAAAAACAAGAGAAATTTATCTAATAAATGAGGAACATAAACCTTGTTTACCACTGCTATTTTCCCAGAAAATTTAAAAATTTAACTAAAACTTATGAATTTATTTTAGAATTAAGGGTAATACCACTATAATTACAAACAAAACTTAGATTTATAATTTGTTTTAAGTGTTTTTTCCAATTTAAAATAATCCGTACATAGAAACATTGTTTACCACTGTTTTAATTTGAAACACTTTCTAGATTAATGTGTTTCTCAATTAAGTTCGATTTATCATGAGATTCTATTTATTGAAGAAAAATATAATAAAATAATATTTATTAACAAAATGGAAAAAACGTTTGAAATAAATACAAATAAATAAACATATGGTACGCCAAGCGGAAAAATGAATCCCGTTTTGGCGTAATAGAAATTAATTGATTAAAAATTCAATGGAAAATGGAAAGAAAAGAAAAACACTACAAAAATACATTATGATTGATACATTGTAATATGCGAAGCTAAAAATATATACTACCTATTTATCGACGTTCATGCCATTATCTGTACTAAGTATCGTTATAAAATCTTTAATTATAAAACTAATGTAGCAAATTTAATATTATCTTGAAAACTGAAAATACGAGGATAGTTTGAAAAGTTCTCGGCCTGACTATGAAAATGGTAACTTATGGTTTAAAAAACTGTTTATTTTTTAACATTGCCTCCTTTTAGGCTCCCTCAATTCTTGGAACGACAGTCCTGTCTTATTTTACACTCTTATGGGGGTGTTCTAGAATTTGGTAAAAAACCCTTATTTATCTCTCAGTTACTTTTTAATTTGAAGTAAAATGGTAACCAGAGGGGGAAATTTTTACTTTGGGGAGAGAAGGAAGTTTGAAGATAACAAATCTGGGTAATAGGATATAAATTATAAATTAAATTAATTAAAGTATGCAACCTCAAAAGAAAATATTTTATAATATTCTGTATTCGCAGGTAAACAGAATTAAAAAAACCTGTAATAATAAAAAAGATTTTATGGAAGCCTGTATAAACCTCGGGATGCTTTTCAACGTAATAGTTTTGGAGAAAATTTTGGTAACCTAAAAAATTCAACTAAAGAACATATACTTTCCGAATTCGGGGGTGACATTTAAGACCAATCAAGTGGCCCTGATTGGCCAAGACTGGTTTACCTTTTACGATATACCCTACCCTACATTCTTTTGATCTATTTCCTTTCTTAGGGTTTAATCTGGGATGTGTGTTGTATTTTCATTTTTAAGGGGTTATGTGTTCTGAGTTTATTTGTTAAAGTTTAAGTTCTCAGCAGCGGTTAAACAACTAAACGTTTGGATGAGTTAAATTTTTGTGGATTTGATTGTGGGAGAAGCATATAATGCTAACCCAGAAACTGTATTTTATTGTACTGCGTAATGTAAAGATAAGTATGTTGTTTTTAGATCTGTTTAATTTTTTTATCCAACTTTGGTTTTGGGGTGGTTCTGCATTTGCGGATCTACTCCATACAGAAAGGTTACCCAGTATGCGGCTGCAGAATGCTGCACCTCTGAAGAAGTTGTTCAGTGGTTGCATACTTTAATTAATTTAATTTATATTTATGTTCTTTATATATTTTAATACATGTTCTTGATAAATTTTTGTACATATTAAGAAGCTTTAAGCGTTAGTACAGAGTGGAATTTTCAAAATTTTCAAATTTAAATAACTGTATTACAAAAATGATATCTATTCTGGTAATAGGATAGGTATTTTTAAAATTTTTAATCCATATCCTTCAATTTTTCCAAAGCCAAAACACATTTGGTAACATGAGCACTGTTCTGATCAAAAAGTGGCCTTTTAATCTGTTTAATTGATTTTTTCTCGGATATTCTCATCAACAGTTTAAATTAGTATTCTTAAATTATATTCACACTCTTTTCCCGATAATTGATAAAATTTCAATGAAATCCGCAGAATTCTTACGCCATGAATTTGCCAGCCGATAGAACCTTTTGGTGCTGAAAATTGACTTTTATCCCTTTGCATTGATTATTATTTTACTTACAGGTTCTAAGGTATGTTAATTTGTGCCTATAGACATAAAAAATCACTTTCATTTTGTGTAAATTGCGTCAAAAATCGAAATACATTCTTCATGTCAATGCATTTTTGGGCCGCAGTTTGGAAATGCACTATCATTCCTTTTTAGCTTGTTGAAGGGACAATTGCAAAACAAGTCCGTGGGCCACATGGATCAGCCTCGCTGGCCACATTTGGCCCGCGGGCCGTAGGTTGGGCACCACTGATTTAAAGAGTTGTTCTCAAAGGAGAACAAAATTCCCATGAATTCGAGCGCGTGTTCTTTGTGAGGCCTAGAACTTTTCAAACTACCCTCGTATGTTGTTCCTAATGTTTTAGTAACAATTTAAAACGCTTTAAGCAATAGAAACACCCCACTTTTGTTAAAAATATCGTCCTCCTATGACAACAACTATGACTAGTTAAGTAGCACGTTGTTCAACATCCAGAATTTTTCAGAATTGTAGTTAAAACATTCGACAAACATTCGAAACAAATTGTAGACAAACATATCTGTGTGCTAAAATTAGCGTTATTAGAACAAAGTAATTAAAAATATCCAGAAAGCCTTTATTGAGACTTGCTCTTTCGTACTAAAATATTCCAGTATCAAATAACAAGCATTCTAAGCACCTATCAAATCGAAATTCACCGCCAAAGTTCAAGACAAAGAATGCGTCCTAAACACATTACTCCGAGTATCAACCCCGAGCTTTCATCGACTCATTTTCGAGATTCCTATTTTTAATTAGGAAATGCGATGTCTGTGCAAATACCTTTTCACCGGCAGAGAAAAATTAACCATCCATTGCTCCCATTAAGATCTTAAAAGTCCGCTCGCACAGAATTCTAGTAATCTTTCAAGAAGCGGGAACTTCTCTTCATTTCAGTTCCTGCATCGATTTTCATTGCCACCGCTCGGAGGAAATACAGTTTTCTTCAGTGGAATCAATGGCAGAGGTTTTATTTGAGTTTGAAGTGGCCTCGGAAGGGGGGTTTTGGTGGAAGTTTAATTAATTCCCGATGGCAGCACGCCTGTAATTAGCTCCTGGGACCGGAAGTGAGGGCAAAAGGTTGAGGATTCGTCTCTGGAGTGCCTGGTTCGAGAGTCCGATCGTGTTTCGGATGTTAATGAAATTGCAGGTACTTAAAAAAATTTTAATATCCCCGAAATCCATGAGGAACACAGTAGAAGGGAATTTTCAGAACTTCTGAAGAGGACATATTAACTTAATTTATGGGACCCGAGAGAATGATTAAGAGATAATAAACTCTATTTAAAACGGAGTTTTGATTTATATTGACAACAATGAGGAATGCGAAAAGATAATGAACTCTAATGAATTAATTTAAAACCACCTTTATAAAAATGGAGTGTCAGGAAATGCAGTTAGAAGTGAAAGAATGAACTTAAGAGAACGTAAGACAATATATATTGTCTTTATAGCATGGGGAAGATAATCATAGTGTTGTGTAAAGTACAGGAAAAAATATAAGAATTCATATTTTAGTACAAGTGAATCTTGCAATTCTACCAAACTCGATTTCAAAACACAGTAAAGGCTATGTTTATTTATAAGAGTTATAAAACGATGAGGTATCAGTAAATTTTTGGACTTATTCTAGTACAGACATTAATCAAAGGGGGGGATACTTGAGGGAGTACCTAGGTCGTTGGAGCTTAAAACTCCAGTATAACTTGGCCTCACTGGGTGAGGTCATTGACAGAGCTGATACAGAACGTGTGACTGAATGTCATGGTCAGCTGATTCCGCTAGCTTGATGCTAACACTCTTGATAACGCCACCAGACCTTCTAGTACAGACATCATTTCTCTGTGTACGGACACTATTGTCATAAAGGAGGTAAGTGACCACAAGAAGGTGGCGGTGAATGAGCTATGTGATATGGGATACTTACTTTTTATCCTTCACCACTGCAGAAAACTAGTGTTTATCTCTATTCTAAAAAAAAGTTTTTGGTGAACGGTTTCCAGAGAAAGGCTTTTTAATTACTGAACCGAATAACACGTATATGGTATCTAAATGTCCGGAATCTTTCCGGATTTCCGAGTAGGCCCTTCGATTTTTCAAAAAAATTCTCAATTTTAGAATATTACCATTTTTTTAGATAACGAATAAGGTCGCAGTTACAAAGCAAATACTGTCAATCAAATTATTATGCATCCAATCACAACGACCGATTGGCACCATATTTTAAGATGAAACATGTTTTTCACTTTTTAAAAAATTGCTTTCTAAATGACTCACAAAGACTGAAAAACCTATTCTAAAATCTTAAGTGCGCCATTTTAAACTAAAATTTCACACTTTTTTATTTTTTTTGTCCAATATTGATAACTTTTAGTCCGATTTAATCGAAATTAATTGTAAACATTGAGTAATGTGTAGGTTTTGTCTCATATTATTTTCAATTGCTTAAACGGTGTTGTTTAACAAGTCTGGGTTTAAAGAAAAATATGAATGACTAGCGGTACCCGCCTTGCGTTGCTACGTCTTAAAATAATTATGAAAACAAATTAACATTTACTGTTAGTATGTTATGCATTAAAACAAAATTTTTGACATACACTTAACTTAGTGTTCTTTTTGCGTCGAGCTCGGGATTGTTCAGGTGTCTCAGAAGCCCGTTGAGATGCCATACACTCATTGTTATTTTTACGTCGAGCTCGGAACTGTTCAGGTGTATCAGATCTGTCGACGCCGATCTTGGGACTGCTCTGGTGTCTTAGCAGCTCTGTGAGCTGCCTCAAGCTCCGCCTGTTCAAGTCTTCGCAGTTCGGCTTGTGGAAACGTCTCGTTAAGTCTAGCTACTTTCATAGCTCGAGCTTTATTAGAGCTTTGGGAAATATTAGACTTAGTCTTTCGCGGCATAACTCTTAGCAGGTACTCTTTTCCACCTACACTTCCAAACAACAAAATCTCGCTTCAAAACTAAATCACATCGTCCCGCGCAAAAACAAAATCACCTTTAAATATTGAAATCAATAATTATGATGCCAAAAGAGTGCAAAAACTCTCGAAAACAAAGTGACTATTTGTTTTTGGTTTTAATACTAAAAATTAAATAAAACACAAAATATGTAGATTTTGTTCTAATATTATTATTTTGAATTTATATAATCATTTTTTATTTTTTATGCTTCGAAATTGGTTTTCTATCCATTTTTTTGCTTTAATTTCAAAATTTCATAGAAAAATATTAATAAAATTGCCTAGTAACTACAACACTGGTACTACTAAAGTTTCCTATTATTGGCTTGCATGACTGGTAAAACAGGTTTTCAAACACGGAAAAATAAGTGAAAAAAGAAGGAAAATGGGGAAAAAGAATGAAGGACTGATTTTCTCTTTATAAATTATAGCCTATGTGTTATTCTGATGTATAAGCTACATTATTGTAAAATTTCATTAAAATCCATTCAGTAGTTTTTGCGTGAAAGAGTAACAAACATACAGACAAACATTCACAATTACAATAGTAGTAGGATAAACACTAGGCATATACTAACGAGTTACTTTAAAATAATAGTTTTTGTTTGGTCAGAATATTGATTAACAATTAGAAATAGATATTTTTATAATAATATATTAAAAACAAATAAGCTGAATATTTTAAAAAACATTTCGTTTAAATTTTTGATAAGTTAGAGTTAATATATATATATTCAAACTTTTAAGAGAGATTTATTCATGGAGGGGATTTGGTGACCTATTTTTGGAAAGTTGGTTGAGGTTTTTTCTGCAAAAATTGTTTAATTTTTTTATAAAGTGTATTAAGTTCATGGAGTTGGAATTAGTGGGAATTGCGAAGCAATTCCAAAAGAGCCTGTGTAAGCACTTAACGGGGTTCGGCGAGCGTTAGCGAGCAGGGGGCGGTAGCTCCCTAGTATATAAAAATATTTTACTTTTTTACTAGGGTGAACCGACCAGTAGTTGACCACCTACCAGTAGTTGACCATTTGAGCATAAGTTTGCAAAAAACAAGAACTGTTGTGTGTTTATTTCGAATCTGTTGCTTTGAAAACGTAGTTAACATTTTATTAAAAGCTCATGCACAGTCTAAAGTTCCAGTATTGTTCTTAAAAGACGCAATAAATAGTTGAAAACACAGTTATCAACGAAGCTTCAAAGCATGCGCTCTCACTACTAGCTGTAATGGTATGGAGTATTTAGTTCAATCTCAAATCATCCAGCTAGTTTTTATTCCAATAGTTTATTGATTGATGTATTTAGGTTCTATATATTTAGTTTAATTAAATAAAATTATCATTATTTTTATAATAACCATTTAATTTGATATTTGAGGGGTGGTCAACCACTGGCTGTCTAAAATAGAAAAAGTGCTAGTATTTGACCAAAGTGGTCAACCACTGGATTTTATTCGCTTTTAAGATTTCTTTTTAAACCAAGAGCGATCTTAAAGATTTTTACCTGCAGTACAATTTTTGCTTAGATTTACTGTAAAAAAAGTTACATTTCCAGTAATTAACCAGTATTGTTAATAGGGACTCTTTATTCAATATAACTCTTTCATTGGTTCTTCACATTTCCAACACCTGCGCTTTGAAAATATGTCACTCCTCTCGCTAAGCCCTAAAATACGTACTACGGGTAGTTGGTTGGTTGGTTGTCAGACATACACGCATTTTTAGTTTTTTAGATAGCCTTCTGTAGTAAACGCTGGAATCGAACGATTCGCGGTGCAAGCCCTCGCTAGGTGGCGAATCGTACTGGTTTAGGCTGAGCGCGCACTAGAGACTTTTGTCTCGGAGACAAAGACAAAATTGCTTCCCTGGCTATTGCAAGAAGCTAGAGTGCGCGCACATGGCGACGAGACCAAGATCACTAGGCCAAGAATTTCCTCATAGAAATGCATTGCTCTCGAGTGACTAGTGTTTTAAGTCGCCGAGACAAAAGTCTCCAGTGCGCGCTCAGCCTTACAGTCTGGTTTCAAAAGGTTAAACAATAAAACACATGTTCTACTTCTTGTTTTAGTATCAATATTTTATTTAAAACTCATATTTCCCCCGAGATCTTAGTTTTATGTAACTTAAAAAAATGATTGAAAAAAAAATGAAAATTTCAAACCCTTCTTGGGTGTCTGTAGACCTGATTGAATAAAAAATTTTAAGAATTTTCTAAGATGTATTCAACAAATGTAAGATATTTTAGAAGGATTCGAAAAAACAGTTGGTTTTCAGATCATAGGATTTTCTGCCAAAAGGCCCGGGTGTTTTTATAAGAATGGAATATTAGATAAGTTAAAAACTTTAAAACCATTCCGTATAAAATTGTTAAGAAAAACTATAAACTTAAAAATTTGCTAAAATTTAACATTCTTTATTTTTGTGAGTTAATTCTATAATCATCAGATTAAATGAAAGTTTGTGTAAGGGTTTCTGAAACTTTTTCTTCAAACGTCTCCGTTGCATATTTATTTTCCAGCCAACTTTAGGAAGAACACTCTGTTTTAAAGAAATGGGGAAAACTTCAGTAGGACTTAAACAAATAGCTCTTTTGGAAATGATAGGTTGCGTTGTGGATCAGTTGGTTGATTTGTGCTTGAGCTGTATATTTTGATTTTTTTCTGGAAATGGTGAATATGGCAATGGTCAATTACTGGAATAATGGTGGTCAAATACCGGATGTAAGTGGTCAACTACTGGCAAAATCTCAATTAATTGCTTTTAAAATAAATAAATAAAATTCTATAAAAGTGAAAGGAAAAATGATTATCAGTAATTATTCCTCATACCTTCATTGATATTAAACCACTGTCAATTTTTTTAGAAATTTTTTTTTCGTAGAAATAAAAATTGGAGGAATTTCCACTAACTGGTCAATTACTGGTCGATTCACCCTATATGGATAAAAATTTAATCACTATAGAAGCCGCTTATAACAGGCTTCTTGTTATACTGTACTTTGTACTATGTCCTTCTTCCACTTCTTAAATTTTCTAATAAATTTTTTATATTTATCCAAAAAAGTAAGATCTCCAGAAAAATTTTCTTAACACACACGGTTACAATGTATTAAAAAACGTGTGTTGACCATAGTTGTTTATATTTTTAGACAAATTTCAAACAAATTAACTATATTGCAGTAAAACAAAAAACAAAATTTAGTGGAGCATTGTCAAACGTTTCATGTTAGAACTGTGAGAAAATATATGATTTCACATAGTTATTTCAAAATATTCTAAAATATGAATAACACGCCATTTTGTCATATTGAACTCCTTTTAAAATTAGCCATAGGCGGAGTTCTTATTCAAAGGAAAACTCAAATGAAAACAAACCAGCCCGATTCAACCCCATCTCGCTCTGAAACCGAAGCTCGCGCCATTAGGAGGGGACGAAAGAAAGCCCCAACAACCACCCAAAGCAACTAGTAATTTCTCCGCTGCGACTTTTCGTTCCCAGATAAAACGACATAAATTATTCAGAAATTTCAGAGAGAAACATTTCCCATGTACTTAATGGCTGGGGTTTGAAAGAGAGGGGCTCCGGGATATTTTTTCGCTAGCGGAATCTTAAGAATACCCCCTACTGCGATTGCCTCATTACAAGAAAATGTAGAAGGGCTTCGTTATAGATTACGGCACATGCGTGTGTATCAGTCGTCTACGGAAATGATATCTGGTGGGATGTTTTTGATGTGGGTTTTTTAATATTTAAAGTAAATTGAGTCGCCAGGGAAAAAAGATACAGTTGTGTCAAAACAAGATTCTGTATAGTCGGAGACTATATCAACTTTCATTGAGGGGGACCTCTACTTTAGATGGGTTTCATGGAGAAAAATACCCCCTCAAAAACTCTTCAGGACCTTGCATTATTTTAATAGGAAAAGGGACGTTTTGAAAGCAATGAAGGACAACGCTCTACCATCTCGATATTCTATACCCTCTTATTGCTGGTGACGCCAATGGACAATAGTTAAATCATTTAAAAGTAGACATTTTTCTGTTACAAATCACCTATGAGTGTTAGACGCCTGAGATTAGAAGTATCCCCAAAGATTTTAAACTAAACTATTAAGAAATACAATAATATTAAAATACAACAATAATACAACGATATTTAAAAACTGTCTGATGATCGCATTACTTTTTTTACGATTTTTAAAAAGATAGATGAATTGAATTATAAGGAGATATTTCAAGATATTTAAACTTTGAGCTATACTGATAATGATGAAACGAAATGCATCTCTTACAGTAATGCTTTGATAAGCATGGTTGAATCAGATAAAAAAGATGTGTCACGTTCAAGCATGAGAAAACTACCAAATGTTTAATAGAATTTTTTAAAATTGAATCATGGATACTGTAAGCCCGGCTAGCTCAGTCGGTAGAGCACGAGACTCTTAATCTCGGGGTCGTGGGTTCGAGCCCCACGTTGGGCGGATACTTTTCTTTTTGTCGCAATTTTTTTCTTTGCATGTTTTTTCACTGAAAGTTACTTTTGACTAGAGGTTTAACTTCAAATGAAAATAAATGGTGTGTTGGAAGTTTAAAATTGAGGGCTTCGGTGCAAGAACCGGGTATCTCCACTTTCGACTCAAACTCACTTTCGGAAAATATTTGGCGACGTCTTCAACGTTGGTGTTTGTTTAGGGTTTCTGTATAATGATTGGCGTATGTACGGGATTAGAAACTGTTCAATTACTTGCCAAGAGTTATAGTAACCCTTGTACTCTTAAAATGAACCATCGATCTGTGCTTTTGAAATTGAATTTTTCCGTTAGTCCAGGGTTTGATTCACAGACAAATCAGTCCAGTCAATGGGCGGAGCTTATAAAATGGCCTCATCGAGTGAGGTCAGAACCAAAACCTTTCTGTGAACTCTTCCATTTAAAACAAGAATTAATTTTCTTATAAAGTTTATTATCTTTATTTTTTGTCTACTAACATTTTCGAAACCTTCGATCTTTTTACAAAAGTGAAACTTCCTTGAATTTTAATTTTGTATAATTTTATTCAAATCCACTTTTAATTTTTTCATGATTTCAAAATATTTTTTATCAATGCTTCGCACCATGTAACTTAAAGTTTGATTTTAAAATACCTAAAATTTCAAAGTGAATTAGAACATAGCATGATATTTTATACCCTAAAAGCACACGAAATTAAGTAAATATTATAAAATAGAAGGAATTTACATCGCATAACAGGTCTACCATCCCAAAGCTGTAAAAACGTAAAAGGTTTTCAGTGTAATTCAATGAAGATTAGATACTCGGTGCAACAGTTCTAAAAGAACCCCCTCTTATTGATTACCCTAAACCACAACCTAAAGGCACTGTATATTTGGACGGCCATTTTTCAACTAAACTCTACTCTAATTTCCACGGCTCGGCGTTCCATTGGTTCCATCACTAAGCGCCGAGACTGCTACGTAATCACGAGACCTACAGCGCATGCGCCACTGGCCGTTTTGGCCGTCCAAATATACACTTCGCAACCCCCTAAAACCCCCATCCCCTTATAAAGTTGTCCAAAATCAGTTGTTTCTACAAAAACTAAAATTGAATGCGGCATTAGTTCTAAGTGAGTCTCGACGATAGCTAAAATGCGCGCAAGATTTTTGTCGATCCCTAGTAGGCTAGTAGCACAGCTCATACCAAATAAGTGTAAACTCATTGCCGCTTGTTATTGTCCGCTTAACCAGCAATAATTGGTGAAATTCTCCTTTCATCATACCAAATATGTCAAGTTTACGTAATCGCTACTAGATGTAAACGAAATTTGGCTATACATGACGAAAATTGGACGAATCTTGAACGTTTGTTGTGCTTGGGTAAACATTTCACTGGGCTGAATCTGTGAAATTTAGTAATCAGCTAGCTAGAATTGGCGATTAATCAGAGTTGAGCCAAATTATTGTTAGCCATAAAAAAGGCCAAGCAAGAAAGTAGCATATTTTAGGGTTGCATTGATTGGCAGTGTATTGCTGAACTGGCGAATCTAACTTAAAATAAACTTGATTTCAATGTGGAGATACCCGGTTCTTGCCCCGAAGCCCTCAATTGTTTCTGGGTTCTTCATTCGTGTATCGAAAATTTTATTGTACGTTTAGTAGGGTTAACAACCCTATGTTTGACAACTTTTACCGTAAGTAGTTAGTAATATGAAAAATAAATATTTTAGTATTGAAAATTTTATGTTTTTCTAATCTGAAAACTTCTACTACCCTATAAAAACTTATGTGCATTTTATCTTTTTAATTATCAAACTTCTTTTTCAGTATAGCCTATTTCATTTCTTTTAGTCAACTAGAACTATTTTGAAATGAAAAATTAAGGGATATACAGGGTGTCCCATAAATGTTGGGTCACACTTCTAGGGGTGATAGTACACACCTAGACGAGTCATAATCACATAGGGTTTGGGGGTCCCAGACCAAATCCCAGGGAGCTAAAAATGGAGCGACACCCCAAAACAATTATTGAAAAATTCAATTTGTAGAACAACTACTATTGGTAAAAACTTAATCATGGTCTCAAATTTTGTGGTTTAATATGATCTTTAAAATTATGCTAAAAGTTTTCACTTAAAAATTTTTTTACTACGAAATCAAGTCTAAAAACCACAAAAAATTGTAAAAAATCTGCAAAAACTTTATTTTGGATTTCGAAATCCTTTCTTTTGATTTGATAATCTGAAAGATCATAGTTGAAAACCCTTAAGTCCAAAGTTTCACGTAAATACTATCAATATTAAACGTCTGAGATCCTGTTAAAGATCATATCAAACCATAAAATTTGAGACCATGATTACTTTTTTACCAATTGTAGTTATTCAACACATTGAATTTTTCAATATTTGTTTTGGGGTGTCGCTCCAATTTTAGCTCCCTGGGATTTGGTCTGGGACCCCCAAACCCTATGTGATTCTGACTCGTCTAGGTGTGTATACTATCACCTCTAGAAGTGTGACCCAACATTTATGGGACACCCTGTATTCTTCCAAGCCTTGTTTTACTAAAGTAAAGGGGTACAATGTTACTAGATTACAAAATACGAACCACGAACTCCAACCAGGAGACTTGCAGCATTCGCGCAGTTTGCAGAATTCTATTCAGTTTTAACTCTAAATTGAAATTTCGATTTGAATACTTGGTACAATGTTACCATACCTCTCTACCAGACCACGAGAGACTGCATTCACAACAAGTTCAAATCTTTCCCAAGACCTCAAAAATTTACGAAGAACCAAACAATTTTTTTATTTTTAAATTGTTTTGTTCAGTTACAAAGAGTAATTAAATTTATTGATGGAAGTATTCCACCAGTGATTTAGTCACTTTTATCCCAATTTTTATTAACTCGACCTGGAAAATATTTTCACTATTTTTTGGAGTGCTAGTGGGGTAACTAACACCATATACATCAGGGTGTTTCAGATAAGTGTTTCATAACTTCTAAGAGGGGTAGGGCAGATGACCCAGAATCACATAGCAATGAGGGGTCGGAAATGCAACTTTAACGAGCTATAGGGGTTTTCATAAGCGGGCGTGGGAAATTGTAAACTACCTGTGATGGAAATTGACACGTAAACTTTTAATATCGAATTTAAACCATAAATTCAGGTATTTATTCCATGAAACCAATTAAAAGCTGAAATATCAGCTCCTAAATTGGTTTTTATGTAACAAAGGTTGGAATTCAACGATTTTGCTGGTTTTAATCTAATCTTAAAAGGTTACGCGTCAATTTTCACTGTAGATATAGTTATACACCTCCCATGCTGGGTTATAAAAACAAAAACCCATAGCTTGTAGCTTTTATCTTCAGTTATATTATTACTGAGTCAACTCAATAATGAGTTACGGAATTGTTGTTTGGGGAGGAGATTACCTAGAAAATATTAATCCGATAGTTAAAATTCAGAACAAGATCATTAAATTTTTAAGCAGTCGTAGACATTTCCCTTTATTTGATCTCTGCAAAATACTAAATATACAGGGTGGTTATAAAATAACATACCTGCTTTAAAATTCTCTACAGAGGAAACTACTTGGGGAAAAAATCTGAAATTTTAAAGGAGGCATTTTGAAGGGATGGGAATTTTTTTCAAATAAAAAAATTAGTAAATTAATTAATTTAATTTTCTAAATTTTGGTCTTAGCTTTCGAACCGTAACCAGAAGTCTAAAAAGTAAATGTTTTAATGTTTATTCAAACTATCAAATCAGGCACTTTATTATTCCTAAAAAAATCACGCAATTTTGTTGAGCAAAGGGGATAGTTATAATTCATTTTTTCCTTAAGTGTCTGATATACTAGTTTTAATAAACATTTACCTTCTAGACTTCTGGCGACAGTCCGAATTCCAAGGTAAAAACTTAATTAAATTAATTAAGTTGCTATTTGTTTTTGTTTCAAAAAAATTCCCATTTCTTCAATATACCCCTTTAAAAATTTCATATTTTTTCGACCAGTAGTTTCGTCTGTAGATAATTTTAAAGTGGGTATGTTATTTTATAACCACCCTGTATTACCACTTCGGCACCTTTTTTCTTCAAAGCAGATATTTATTTTTTTAAACCAGATAATAGCTCTGATTTACGTAATTTAAATTAAAATTTATGTTCAAAACATTTATATCTAGTGCCTAAAGCAAAAAAAGAAATTTTCCATAAAAACTACGTATATTTATCACCTAAATTCTTTAACACTTTACTCGAAAATCTAAAATCCGAGAAGTCCCCTTCTAAGTTTAAAAAATTATTTAAGATCTATATTTTCACAATGGAAAATATCGAAGATTTTTTTTAAAAATGCAATTAAACGCTCATTTGGTTCTTTATTTTATGGAAGTAAATCTGAAGCTTGTCCTGCGATATCACTTTCATTTCTTTATTTTAATTTTAATTTATATGTATTTTTTTTATTTGTAATCACATTATAATTTTCTATAGGCTGCCCATATGGGTCTCTGACTCCTGGGCAACTCATATATCAAAATTTTTTGTATTTATTGTCATTAATCTCTTGTTTTTTTGTTTCTAATTTTGTATGAATTGTTGTTTTTTCAAAATAAAAATGTTCTTCTTCTTCTTGTTTGTGATGCATTCTGCCCCACCCCATTCCTATGTGATTCTGAGTCATCTAGGTGTGTTCTACCCCTCCTAGAAGTTATGAAACACTTATCTGAAATACCTGTTTATACAATCCCAACTTATTTAGAAAATGCTCCTGCCTACAAATAAGCACAATCATCCTCACCATTAACGACAGAGCAGATGATAAAAGTCGATGAAATCTCGTGGACCGAAATCTACTCCGAGGTCAAAAACAGAAACCAAAAAACACCTCCAGAAAACCGATAATGTAGCTGACCCCCCATCAGCATTCCAAAAGAAAAGAAAAAAAAATTGGAACTAATTGCCAGGAAGGATTCGGCGGCGGGGAAAAGTTCCGATTATTCTGAATGAGTATAGTGGTGACAGGTCCAGTGTCGCCTCCGGGGTTTATCGAGCTGAAAGGTAAGGCTGCACCTAGAGATCGTTTTCTGGCTTCTTGTCAACACGAAAGATTTATGTGCAGGGGGCCCGCTAATAGACCTCAGCTAACCACACAATGGGAAGGTGGTATTATCAATGCTCCGAATCTCCCCTCGAATGCCCGAAGGAGCCTGGTCCCTTTGTGTGGTTAGCTTAGGTCAATTAGCGGGCCCCCTGCACATAAATCTTTCGTGTTGACAAGAAGCCAGAAAACGATCTCTAGCTGCAGCCTAAGTAATTCGTTCCGATTACGGACACTCGGAGCAACTCCCGAGGATTAATGAGGACACAGTAGCTGCTCTTGAAGGAGGGACTGTCTTGAGAGTGGGTCAGTCAAGAGGGGGATGTAGAGAAAATTAATTTCATTGTATGAAATCCTTTATGTACCAATGTGGCTTAGAAGACTCACTTTATTGAAACGACGATAAATGATCAGTAAGAGTGGTCATGTATCTCCACTCTAAATGGCCCAGTATCCCCACCAGCACCATATTCATATAATATGCTTTTATCAAATAAAATGCATGAATATTTTTTAATGTGAACATATTTAGATTCAAATTAATCCTTATAACAATTAATTCTTCTATCTATAAGTTATTACACCTTAAAACAAAACTATGATTACAAAAACACGGAAAAATAACTCATCTGAACTACTTACTTTGTATAGGCAAAAAGCGACCATAGATCACTATACTTAAAAATTGCATCGAGGTATGTGGACAGTGCCCCCCTTGGAGACCAAAAGAGGTGTTCAAAATGAGTAAACACCCTACCTTTACAGGTGAAATTTCAAAAATTTTCCTGAGGGAGGACCCCCATACCCCCCATTAGTAACACATTGGGATATAGAGTGATGCTTTATAGGAAACCCCAATATTTTGACATTTTGGGGTCAAAAATAAAAGGCGATGGTAAAGTGCCCCCCTTAGACCCAGAACGCTTTTCAAAATGAGTTAAAACCCTACTTTTACAAGTCAAATTTCAAAATTTGTTCTGGGGGAGGACCCCCATACCCCCCTTTAGTAACACATTGGGATATAGAGTGATGCTTTATAGGAAATCCCCAATATTTCACATTTTTGGGTCAAAAAGTAAAGGTTATGGTCTGGAAAAGTGCCCCCCTTGGACCCAAAAAGGTTCCCAAAATTAGTTAAAACCCTACTTTTACAAGTCAAAAATCAAAAATTTTCTGTGGGAATACCCCCATACAAAATTTTCTGTGGCCCCCATACCCCCCCAATGGTACAGCAGGAGGATCTTGTCTGGGAAAGTGCCCCCTTGGAGCCGTGCTGGATCCACGCCTGATGTCCATGTCACCAGTTTTGGAAAGAAAAATTATCATACAGTACAGCAAATAAGGGTGGCTTAAGTATCCCCTATCTATAGTATCTTCACTCTCTCCCCTACACTTATCAGTATTTTCCCTTGAAGGGAATATCGTTCTAAACAAAAAGCATATAAGAGAATTTTCAGTAGGAAAGAATAAGAAATATACAACTGGAAACAAAAATTTGGAATTCAAGTGAATCACTAGTTTGAGAGATTTAAATAAAATTATAGTTAAGATCAATTAATTGAGTATTGAAAAAAATAAGGCTAAGACTACAATATTACCAAATAAAAATTACCGTAAGTATGAAAAAAAGGATACTTCTCCTTCTCAAGAATACAGTTAGTTTGGGCTATTGAAAATAGGGTTAAAGAAGGGTATAAAAAGAAGTTGTTATAGTCCTTAAATCTCAAAGGCAGTCACCAAGAATAACGACCGGAGAACACTTTTTCCATCACATACCTCTAAAACCCCACTGCACAAAAGAGTCACCCAAACCGTGGCACCTGTTAATATACTCTGAGAGGCCACTAATTAATTATCGCCAAGCGAGAGAAGGCGCCAATAAATCCAAACTCCCTTTCAGGTCTTTCTTCTGCGATTTATTTGGTGAAAGGAACCTTCAGGAAACGAATCCTTTTTCTTTCACGGTGAGCGAGCTCGCAAAATGAGTTACGATGGTCTTCTAAATTGTTAGCCGTAAACCATTGGAGGAAAAATCAATGGTCGAGGAAAGGAGCTAATTCGACTTTTGTCTGGGTCCACTGCAGATGGTTTGAACACATCCCTGATATCTGGAGCGGATGTTGGAGCTGATATGACCGAATGTGGGGAGTAAACGGGTATTTTTCTTAGGTAGAACTTATAAAAATATCAGAATTTCCCTTGGTATTATGGGAGGTAAAAGTCTGCCTCCTTGAAGTGCTATTTCTGTGTTCATTGTAATAAGCTATACACTAAAATCTGTTTTTGTGCGATTTTTTATTTTTTCGGGTTTTTTTCGGCGATTTTTTGTGCGGTGTGAAAATTTCAATCAAATAGGAACATAGAGCAAAAATCTTGTATATATGGGGGATTAGAACCATCCACCCAAGTTCTAACCATTAACTCCTCGCCGTTGCCTCTTTTTCTAATCTGTAAGACCTATAAAAACTGAGAGCTTGGCAGTTTTAATGGTAGGGATAAAAGAAATGTACCATTTAGTAAAGGAATTCAAATTTCACATGGTGTAAGAAGAATGTTATTTTTCATCCAAAAGTAACTTTGCACTTATAAACCTATACCAAGTGTTTTGTTGGTACAGTCGGAGTAAAAAAAAACGTTCCAAGGACTGTTAAGAGGAATCTAGACCTTAACCCCGTACGCATGGTATAGGAAAATAGGTTTGAAATATTTCGCCAGTCCCGATCGCCAAAGGTTTGCCACTTGTTAAAATTACAATAACCCACAAAACTAAGCCAATCCTTTAGTTATTTGTAATATTTGCGTCTCTCAATGTAGATCCCGGTAGCGTAACGGTTAGAGCGCTGGTGTTGTATGAGTTAAGTCGAATTTGAACGTTTTCTGCAACTTCTTGTGCTGATTTTATAATTTTTAAGAGTTAGAAGTTATTAATAAGTGATTATAAATTATATTTAGTTTTTATTGGATATTTAAAAGCTTTTTTTAATCTTATTTTCTATTGGGGTAACCTTTTTTACAATCGTCCAACAAATATTTTTTATTTTTGACATTAGGGGATCTTTTATTTTTGTATTTTTTTAAACTTAATAAAAATGTATTTTCAAAAGCTATTCTTATTTTAGCTTTGTTGTTTTTTAATGTTTGATGTTTGGATTCATTTAGTAGAAGTTTTTAGAAATACTCTTTATTTTTCATCCAATTCGATCCCAATTTTTCTCAATTCGTTGTTAAAATAAATTTTAAAAAATTCCCCCAGAAAATTATACATATACAATTGCGGAGTAAACGATTCTGATGAACGCCTTATAATAAAGAAAAATAAAATGAAGCAAAGATATTTTAATTTAACTTCGAAATAGATTTATTTTCAAGTAGAATATCATAACTTTCCTTATTTCCTTCTATCAAAAAACAATTTGTCGTGAAGGACAGTTATACTTAAATCTAGTTTTGGTATACAACCATGGAGGGATACAAAGTACAGAGAGTGAAATCTGGGGGCACACTGTAAACCTTCGGGATCGGGAATTTTCTGGGGGGAGCTTATTTCCCTCCAGTGACTCCACCCCGTGCGGATTCAGGGGGATGGCACTCTGGAATATGACCCCCCTTGGGAACCCAAAAAGTTTTAAAATGAGTAAAAACCCTACTTTTAACAGGTCTAATTTCAAAATAGTGTTCTGGGGGAGGACCCCGATACCCCCTGTTAGTACCACAAGGGGATCTTCAGTGATTATTTTTAGGAAATCCCCAATATTTTGACATTTGGGAAAAAAAGTAAAGGTAATAGTGTTGAAAAGTGCCCCTATACCTCTAATGGTAACACAAGGGGATCTTATATAGAAAAATGCCCCCCTTGGAGCCGTGCTGGATCCGCGCCTGCTCCTACCATCTATACAACATGGAAGAGTTAGGGAAGCAGCATGGAAGTGTCCGAATGCCTTTTTCACCCCGAGTATAAATGGTTACCGCATCTGGATGCAGCTTGAGCCCAGGACGAGGATGTCTGTCGTGAGATATAGACTGGAATCATTAAAATAATTTTTAATAATTTAGTGGTGACCTAGTAACTAAAAATATTATTAAATCTTTCTCTCTTTATTAAATCTCTCACCAATCTTTAAACAAAACTTTCTTGAATAGGTAAAGCAATAAACCTACCCTTTCATTGGCTGGATCAATCTGTAGCTGTTCATTCATGATCATGTATCACGAATGAGGGATGGCTACATTGGATTGAACTCGCATGTGTTTTTGTAATGCTTTTTAGAAATTTTAGAAGCCGAACATTTTAACTGGAATTCGGGAAGAGGGGAGGTAAGAGAGAATGAATTGAGAGACATTATAGAGGGGGGAAATTGTGTCCTCCTTTCTAGTTCTCATAAGTCTATGGAACTGTCTCTCAACTCCAGGGGATACAGGGAGGGGTAGCTACCCTCTAAATCATGAGAGTAAATTACTTAAACTTTAGTCTTAAGTAATTAATTTTCAAAAATTTAAATTATGAAAACTGGGATCACTTGGGTTCACCTATGTCAAAGAGGATTAAAAATCAAAAATAAGAGATCTCCCCGGGCAGTATCTAGGAGGCGGTTAGGGAGTTGAACCCTCTATAGAGTTCTTATGTCTATTTATAGGCATTTTCCCTTGAAAATTCTAGAGATTATACGAGTGATCGATCCGGGGTGTTACCTAAATATTCCCCAATGTCCCAGAACAATTCACAAAGCTACTCTTTAGGGTCAAATTACAAAACATTTCGGAGATGGACCCCAGACCCCCTTTGTTTGGGGCTAAGTATATTATCTTAAAAACTTTTGCATTATTTTCACAAAAGGTCCAAATCCCATCTCGAAGCAAAACTCTGGCCCATCATCCCGGGTTTTAAAATGGTTCTCCACAAGCACGAGAAAGATCGACTATGCTTGCTTCGCCCTGAGCAGAATCCTGGGTACGCTTATGCAACTCAACCAAATATCTGTATATTAGAAATATAGCTTATTCCCCACCCCCGAGACTGCTTAGTACAATTTAAATAGTCTCCAAAGCAAATTATTTTTTAATTTCTTAACAAAACTACTACTACTAACTTTTACTAAATCCGTAGAGTTCCCATTATTAAGTCATATAATTAAAATTCCGTTACAAATACAAATACAAATTAAGTCGACCAACTACAGGCTTAAGCCCAGCAAGGTTGGTCCAGTCTTTTTAACTCAAACTACCGGAATCCCAGTATCTGTCAATTTTCCTCTTGAACTCGTTTACCCCTCTTGAATTTACAATTGTTTCAGGCAACGCGTTACCCCACGATTTAAAAGAATTTATAATTATTATTTATTTAAAATAACTTTAAAAATAGTTAAAATAGAATTATTTTCTGAAATAGTACAAAGAATTATGTTTAAACTTGTATTCGCCTGAATAAGCTTGGTAAAAAAATTCTTAAGAAATTTCTCTGATTAAAAAATTTCTTTAAATAAAATATTTTTTCCAGTGTGAAGTTAAAAATACCTTTAAAAAATTACTTACTTATCGGAGTTGGATTTTTTAATGATCATAGTGGAAGATCCAGAGTTCCAAGTAAATTTCATAAATAATTATTTTAAGATTTAGGAAGAAACTTTAACGGCTGCTGAGAAATACGATTGAGTGCTTTGAATAAAAACTCAGGTAAGAATACTCCTCCACAGAGATTGGATCATCCGTAAATAAATTTCAACATCAATCGTAATGACTTTGAGAATGATCCGCATTGAGGATCGAACCCGCGAACTTCCGATTACTAAGACGTTACTCTAACCACCATACTACTATTTTAAAGCATTTTTATTCGAAAAAAAAAACTGCGCCAAATCATGGATAACCAGCCAAATATGTTTCCTTAAATTAGATATTAGAAAATTTTTCTCGCCAATCTTTTCCTATATTCAGCGATTCGTTGAAATTTCAAATCCTGCAATCCCGTTGCTTAACTTTTGGAACGATTTTTTTGACTCCGACTGTACTATTCCCTTGCCCATACCGTAAAAATCGTCAATATATTTTAACATGAAAGATTCAAATTTCACTTAACTATTATTGTTAATTAAGTACAACTTATATTTTATCAATGATGATGATGCCCATTTGGTATCTTTTTTAAAATAAGAAATAAATATATTAACCCATTAATGCCCAACTTTTTATTTTTCTTAAATATTTGGTAAAAACATAGTAAATAGCCCAAAAACAACTGGAAAAATAGTGAAAAAAATTCCAGGTTAAAATTTTAATTTCTACACAAAATTAAAAAACGTCCCTAAAAAGGGACGTCAGGCACGAATGCCCCCGTTGTTTTTCCCTATAGTAAACACATGGTAGAAAACTTTTTTAAAGCCTCAAAAACATCTACCTTTTTAAGTGCAGCAAAAGTGATCGGAACCATACTGTAACATGAATATGAACAAAAAATATTAATTACTTATCCAATTAACTGTAAAATTAACCCTAATTAACGTAATTTGAGCATTTTTTATGCTCTAAAACACGTTTTTCCTCACAAATCTATGTTAATTGCAAATTAATTAAGGTTTTTAATTGAAAAAGGCATTCTTTGTTTATGTGTTACCTAATATTAAGTATTAATTACTTTTAAGCACCTCAAATCCATCAGAATATCTCAATTTGTGAAGTTTAAGTCTTTCAAATGCCCATACTTTTTTCATTTTACTTAATTTAATTGTGCGGAACACGAATTTCTCCCCAAAAATCAAGCATTAGTGGGATGTTCATTAGCAAGCCAGATGATATAGATTGATCTGCAGTATAGAACACAATGATTAGCGACATCTAATTAGAAAAAAAAGCCGAAAATTTATCACAAAAGCGACTTTTTTGGCAATTTTAATGACAAAAAGTCATTATAACTAATAATTATTAAACTTTAATTAAAATATAACCGAAATATATTTGCATAAGTAATAAATATAGTAAAATAATTAATTTATTCCTTTTAATTAATATAAATTAATTAATTCCTTATAATTTAAGACTTTTAATTCCATTAATTTGGCAGAAATAACAGTATTTTCCAAAAAAAAAAAAAAAATTTATTAGCTAAAATTAAAGTAATTTTATAAATATCAGTTATATAATTCATTTCATAAGAATCGAACGCGTTTTTATGAAAAAATAAAGGAAACACTAGCATTTCACTATGGGGAAAACCACGGGGGCATTCGTGCCTGACGTCCCTTTTTAGGGACGCTTTTCGAGGGTCCAAAATAAGGTCAAGATAAAATATTTTGGAAAAATAAAAAAACACCCCAACTGATTTAACGTATAAACAGTAATATATATCGGAATTGAATTTTTTTAAAAATAACAACTAGGATTTTTAAGCTTTTTCTTTTAAAATTTTTAAAAAAGCACTTTTCTGAAAAATTCTATCTTCCAACTTTAAAAAAAGTGAAATTTTTTTAAAATTCTGCTCTCTTCTTGTGTTCTTTATGTTCTATGAAGATCAGAGATACATCAGTGCAAGTTTTGATTCAAAGGAACAATTTTTGTAGAAATAGGAGGATTTAAAAAAAAACGTCCCTAAAAAGGGACGTCAGGCAGTAATGGGTTAAATGATATAACAGGATAAATTAATTAGTTACACTCTAAGCATCATTACCTGAATAGACTACAGTAAAAACAAATCTTATTTTATTAGTCTTACACGAAATTAGAGTGATCAAATAACACCAATAAACGCAGACCTTCTCTTTCAAAGGATCTGTGTAGGTAGAGTTTAATATTCTTGGTAATGCATACTCTATAAGTCTTACGAAACCCTAGACTCGCTTTATATTAACTTGAACAAAAAAAAACCCTCCTAACATCCCTTTCATCATCTCAATGTATCTCCAAAAAAAACCAAAGCACCCAAACTATTCATTTGAAATCCCTCCCAACAAGAACGGTATTGCAACACAATACCAACAAAAAACATAGAATGCCGGTAAAAACAAGTCACTCCATCGGAGAAAAAAAAGGACAAAAACCTTTGATGTCGGTATATCAGTGGCAATATGGAGGTAATTGGCGGAGAATGCTTAAGAGGTAACAATGTGTATTGTGATAGGGGGAAACACATATTGGTGAAATATATCCAGGATAAATACGTGATCGTGCGGTTACCATAGCAAAGAGCTAGATGGAATTCTTGAGGTAGGTATATTAAGTCCCTGCGTAGTATTACAAAAGCTGGAATCTTTCCCCCCGTTTGGCTTTATCACAAATAGAATACTTTGGAAGGGTTTGGAAAGACGGAATATATCAGGATATACTATGTTGCTAATATAATGGCTATATTGAGGAGGAAAATACTTCTTTCTATAAGTTTGCACAAACTTTTTTTTAGGCTTAAGCTGTGTACCCTTATTGAGACAATTAGACCCCTAGACTATTAAGATGTGTTGCTAAGTTATCTATGAACAATAGTAATATATTCCAAGTTAATTTCAGGTTTAATTTATAATAAAATCAAGCAATAAAAACTGATTACATTTTAGAGATACTAAAATAAATTTTCAAAGGAAAGACACAGATGAACAGTAAAGAGTATTTTAGCATCCTAGGTACACATTTTGATGAAGTGGTTGCCTGAATTTCGGAGAATAATCCCCTTTTGGGGAACAAAAAACTGACATTTCTTCGAACCCCATCGATTTCACAATAATGATGCACAATAATAATAGGTGATAATTTAATTTTTTTCATACAGATATAACACTTAGAAACACTTTTCGATGCTTGGACCAAATTACCCCATTTTACGGTAGTCATAAAATAAAGCTATTTTGTACTAAAATTCAAAACATATTTTACCCCGTCACAAGAATTTTTATTATTTTGATTTGTATACATCAAACAAATTTCACATGTACTTCAAATGTTATTTCTTTTGAAAGAAGTTTTACTGTGCTTTAGATTGTATAAACTCAGAGTGAAAGATTTTTATTAAAACAGACAGGAGACATTCTAAGAAGTAAAAATATTTAATTTAGATTCACATTGAACAGAAAACTGCTCCAGCATCCTAATGAATTCGTTTTCAAAGTAAACTTTCAAAACGTTCGAAAGTTTCTGTGGTCCAATTAATTTCGTCCATCTGAATTCGAATGCATCCAATTAAGAAGAGAAACAAAGAACCCCTTAAACAACGGACTTTGTGTTTCTCAAAACCTTATTCATACGAAATGGAGATGAAAGTGTTAAATATTAAATACAAGTCTTATTAATAAATATCCCTTTTGAAATAAAAAAATAAGCAAAAAGCACCGTTAATGCTTATATTCCATAATTATTATCTTAATTATTTTGCTACTGAAACCAATTTCATCTTCTTCACTAATAAACAAACTATCAATCAAAAGAAATTAGAAAAACTGTTTTGTCTTTAAATGATTATAGAAATGTTAAAACGTATGTTTTTGAAAAAGATTAGCTCTTTAAATGTAATTGATATTTAATACGTGGTTGAGAAATCCCATTAAAAATGATAAAATTATATTCCGAACTGCGCCATATAGCGAATGAATAGCGAATGTTCGGGAACTAATTGGAATTTCTTATGGGAAATACATCAATTTGTTCAAAAATTTAAATTTATTACCTGAGGATTCGGGGAAATTTTTCACTATTTCGCTTGGATAAAAGAAAAAAAGTATCATTAATTTCTGTTCAAGTAAAAGTGTTTATAAATAGGTCAAATTATTAAAATGATTTCGATCCAATCTTGTGTATTTTGATGGCTTTTCATACTACAATTCATCGTTAGTTGGGGTTTGTGTATAAAAGTTTTTCTTACTATAATTGTAATTTATTTACAAAGTTTCAATTGTACAATGCAATGGAGAAAATATTAATACACAAATACCGAAATGTGACTTGTTAGCTGATTATTTCCAAGAAATATTTCAATTCCGACGGGGAAATATGACTTGGATATAATTGATTGTATCTACCAAAAAAAAGTTTATCTCTCTTCGGCTTAAAAAATTCAAAAAATTAAAGAAGATTGGATGAAAATTGCTTTAATACGTCAAATTCATACTGAACTAGATAAAGAAACCTAGTATAAACGCTAATCTCTAAATAATGAATATTTTACTCAACTTTTAAAATTAACTTCAAACATGCTTTTATCTTATTCAAACTTAAGCCAAAACGAAAGAAATATGCTTAACAACCCCAGAATTTTAACGATAAATGTCTGAAATACCTATGTAATACCATAGCTTTAATCATGAAGTAAAAAATAACGTGTTATAAATTTCTTCCTAGATCCTTTTCACTTGCTATTAACAAAGGAAAAGATGAGCTTTTATGATAAAAGTGTAATTTTCCGTAAAATGATTTGAAATGTGTCTAAGGTTTAATGAAATCTTACGCTTATGAAATATAATCGATTTTTCCCCTTCATTTATTTTTCTCAAAATGTTTTATAGAAATTCTATTCTTCGCTCTTTTTTAATTTGGGGTGATTTTGCATCGAATGCAGTTTATAAAGAATGTACTTTTTATGGTTATTTAAAAGATGTGTTCGACATTAGTTTTAATAAAAGGCGATATAAAATATTTTTGAGTTGCGAAAATTCCATGGGGTCTATTTTTACCGCAGAATGCAACTTAATATGTCCTTACATTATTTTGATCAGGATGTGAATATTTTTAGTTCCATAGAATACACCGTTATGAAATATTTTTATTTTATGGTAATTTCATGTAGCTCGTCCTTTTTCTTTTGACAAAAGTCGATTTTATGTCTTAAAATTAAAATGATTTAGTTTTTTTCGTATTTCTACTTTCTAATTTGTAAAATTTAAATAAAAAATGCGAAGTAAATAAAGAAAAATTTTCAAACTTTTGTTTCTCGAAAATAAAATTAACAACCGATGGGTAATAAGTGCCTGTTTTGTAAAACATTTAAAGCACACATGTGAGACCTACGGCCCGCCCACCTTGCCATTTGTTCCGGCTCGAGGAACATTTTAAAAATTTTACTCAAGAAATAACTCTGGTTTTCGCCAATAATAGCGAAAAATGGGATATGGAACTTTCCCTAGAAAAGAAATTAATTATTGAAGTTAATATTGTTGCACGACTATTATTATGTGCTGTATTTATTCTGCTCGTCACTTTGAGGAATTGTTGGCTTTACAGCAGTGATTCCCAAAAGGTGCGGTACCGCCCCTCAGCGGTCTACTACTATTCGGCGATGCCGTTTCAGCGATGGCTATTTCGGCACCAGAAATAAATGATAGTAATTAGTAAAAATCTCTTTCATAATCCTTCTAAAAATTAGAAAAAAAAATTGTTCGTGCCGAAACGGGCCGGCACCGAATTGGTCAGTGCCGAAACGGCTGCGCCGAATCGTCCCATTCTCGCCCCTCAGGCAGCGCTGAAGAGGACCCCCGGACCCCTCTTTTATACGAAACGATACGATATTTATTATATTAGTATATATTTATATATACTATATATTTATACGATATTTAGATGGGGATATAAATAATTTAAGTGATTCTTAAGATGAAAATAGGAAATTTTTTGGTAGAGATACTAAATTTCCTTAGTCGTAGCAAAGCCCTGGTTCACACAAAGGGATTCTGTATATTCAGAATTAGGGGGGGGATTACTTTTAAATGAAATAATAATTGAATTTTACAGAAAGTAGATAATAAACCAACTCCTTTTTTCACAATTACCTACCATACGGCCCTCCACGTCATTATAATGTTTGAATTCGGCCCGCAAGTTGAAAAAGGTTGCCACAAATTTGAGCGGTATTAGGATTTGTAAGAGGAACCCTGACTACTGCTCAGTTTTTAGTGCAGAGATCATGGCTATTGAGGAGGCTTTGACTTATTGTGTAAATGCGGGAGTTTATTCCAACATATGGATTCTGAGCGATAGCCGTAGCTCCATTCAGCATCTGGCTGATGGTGGAAGCATGGTGATAGGGCAACTGTTAATATCGTAGGGATTTTAAACAGTCTGAGAGCTCATCACACAGTATGTTTTCAGTGGATTCTATCACATGTGGGAGTAGATGGCACTGAGGTAGCGGATGCAAGGACACTGAGCTATAAAACAAACTGGAGTGACTAGTTAGCGTGCCGAAAAGGAAAAGATTTCCATCTTCTTTTAAATTTCTCATTCTGTTAGCACAGTTGTATGCACAGAATGAAACAACCATTCTAAATTTTGCTCATAATATTTTGAAAAACAGGCATGGGCGAAATAAAGGGGGACATGCTCTTCCAACTTTGCTTCTTAGTAGGGGGAAAATACGGTTTGACCCGGAACAAATTCCAACAAAAGGTTTTTCAACGGTTTTGGACTCTACTGGGTGTCCTTATTGACAGAAAAAAAGTCTACCACAATCTGATGACCGGAAGTGTGTTTTTTTTAAAATTTTTTAAAAAAACTTTAAAATCCTCTAAAAATGATAATAAAGGCGAAAAAAAATTTTTTTTTCGACGTTAAATTATGTATTAGATGGTAGTTGACTTATATTCACGAAGTAATTTATAAAAATTTCATTTATAAGGATCTGGCAACAAGAAAAGTGCTTTTTTCAAGATGGCGGCCTAAATTTTCAGTAAGTGACAGTAAACTTGTTTTTATCGAGTAAATTCCATTAATTAAGATGAAAAGTGACGTAAATTAAGTCAATAACTTCATATAATGCTGTAAATTTGATCTATCCTATTAAAATTAGAAAAAAAACTGAGCGGAAATACGCGCGTATCCGCGCCGTTTTTGAGTCCCGATTTCACTGGGTATAGTCACTTTAAAAGTTCATTAAAACTAGGAAAAAATTCCAACAAGCATTTTCTCAACGGTTTTAGACAGTACTAAGTGTATTTATTGCCATTAAAAAAGTCTACCAGAATCTGACAACCGGAAGTGGGTTTTTTTCAAGATGGCCGCCGATAATGAAAAAAAAGAGATATTCGTAAAAAAAGCCCTAATTTAAGTGTTATAAAAAATTTTATGGGTTCTAAAATTAAATGTTAGGTTAAAATTAACTTTTCTTATCACAGAAATGAATATAAATTGGGTTTACAAAATCTAGTAACCAGAACAGGGCTTATTTCCAAGATGGCGGCCTAGGTTTCTTTCGGAATTGCTGGATAATTTTAAAGGTTTATTAAATTAAAGAAAAAATTCCAACAAGCATTTTCTCAACGGTTTTAGACAGGACTAAGTGTATTTATTGTCATTACAAAAGTCTACCCGAATCTGACAACCGGAAGGGGTTTTTTTTCAAGATGGCCGCCGATGCTTAAAAAAAAGAGATATTCGTAAAAAAAGTTCTAATTTACGTGTTATAAAAATTTTTTATGGGTTCTAAAATTATTTATTAGGTTATAATTAACTTTTCTTATCATAGCAATGAATATAAATTCCATTTACAAAACCTAGTAAACAGAACATGGCTTATTTCCAACATGGCGGCCTAGGTTTCTTTCGGAATTTCCAGCGCATACTGGATAATTTTAAAGGTTTATTAAATTAAAGAAAAAAATTCCAACAAGCATTTTCTCAACGGTTTTAGACAGTACTAAGTGTATTTATTGTCATTACAAAAGTCTACCCGAATCTGACAACCGGAAGTGGGTTTTTTTCAAGATGGCCACCGATGCTTAAAAAAAGAGATATTCGTAAAAAAAAGTTCTAATTCACGTTATAAAAATTTTTATGGGTTCTAAAATTATTTATTATGTTATAATTAACTTTTCTTATCATAGTAATGAATATAAATTCCATTTACAAAACCTAGTAAACAGAACAGGGCTTATTTCCAAGATGGCGGCCTTAGGTTTCTTTCGGAATTGCCGGCGCATACTGGATAAGTTTAAAGGTTCATTAAATTAAAGAAAAAATTCCAACAAGCATTTTCTCAATAATTTTAGACAGTACTAAGTGTATTTATTGTCGTTACAAAAGTCTACCCAAATCTGACAACCGGAAGTGGGTTTTTTTCAAGATGGCCGCCGATGCTTAAAGAAAAGAGATATTCGTAAAAAGCCCTAATTTAAGTGGTATAAAATTTTTTATGGGTTCTAAAATTAAATATTAGGTTATAGTTAACTTTTCTTATCATAGTAATGAATATAAATTCCGTTTACAAAATCTAGTAACAAGAACAGGGCTTATTTCCAAAACGAAACAGAATATCTCTTTTTTTAATCATAGGCGGCCATCTTGAAAAAAACCCACTTCCGGTTGTCAGATTCGGGTAGACTTTTGTAATGACAATAAATACACTTAGTACTGTCTAAAACCGTTGAGAAAATGCTTGTTGGAATTTTTTCTTTAATTTAATAAACCTTTAAAATTATCCAGCAATTCCGGAAGAAACCTAGGCCGCCATCTTGGAAATAAGCCCTGTTCTGGTTACTAGATTTTGTAAACCCAATTTATATTCATTTCTGTGATAAGAAAAGTTAATTTTAACCTAACATTTAATTTTAGAACCCATAAAAATTTTTATAACACTTAAATTAGGACTTTTTTTACGAATGTCTCTTTTTTTTCATCATCGGCGGCCATCTTGAAAAAAACCCACTTCCGGTTGTCAGATTCTGGTAGACTTTTTTAATGGCAATAAATACACTTAGTACTGTCTAAAACCGTTGAGAAAATGCTTGTTGGAATTTTTTCCTAGTTTTAATGAACTTTTAAAGTGACTATACCCAGTGAAATCGGGACTCAAAAACGGCGCGGATACGCGCGTATTTCCGCTCAGTTTTTTTTCTAATTTTAATAGGATAGATCAAATTTACAGCATTATATGAAGTTATTGACTTAATTTACGTCACTTTTCATCTTAATTAATGGAATTTACTCGATAAAAACAAGTTTACTGTCACTTACTGAAAATTTAGGCCGCCATCTTGAAAAAAGCACTTTTCTTGTTGCCAGATCCTTATAAATGAAATTTTTATAAATTACTTCGTGAATATAAGTCAACTACCATCTAATACATAATTTAACGTCGAAAAAAAAATTTTTTTTCGCCTTTATTATCATTTTTAGAGGATTTTAAAGTTTTTTAAAAAATTAAAAAAAAAAACACACTTCCGGTCATCAGATTGTGGTAGACTTTTTTTCTGTCAATAAGGACACCCAGTAGAGTCCAAAACCGTTGAAAAACCTTTTGTTGGAATTTGTTCCGGGTTCGGCCCTTTTTTGAGCTATTTTCCCCCTACTATCTAGCTTGCCCGATTGCTTAAGCAATCGGGGCAATTTAACCTTCCGCGCTGGCACAATCAATCGCTTGTTATAGTATCGGAGGTTGTCACTCCAGTTTGTTTTATAGCTCAGTGGCTAAGGAGGGCAGCCTCATGAATTTTGTTGATGATGGTTGTCTATCTTACTCAGAACTTGCCTCAAGAGTGAAAGTAGAGGCCAACTCCTCCTGGAGAAGAGCTCCTTTACGTGATTGGTATGCTGGGAACCACCCTGGCGTGGCATTGCACTAGGCTGAAAGTAGATCCGAGCAGACGACTATTGCTAGGCTGGGCTCCGGTCACCTCCGTGCTCAACGTCATGTGGCGGCAGTGGCGTAGCCAGAAAAAAATTTCGGAGGGGGATGTTGATATTTCGGGAGGGGATATGGGGTATTTTTAGTGGTTTTCTATGGTCAAAAAGGAAATTTTCTGAGTTTCGGGGGGGATATATCCCCAAATCCCCCCCTCTGGCTACGCCCCTGTGTGGCGGGACAGAAAGTTTATCCTCTCTGTTCAAAGTGTGAGACAACACAGGCTACTCCTGCGCATATTTTGACGTGTATTGGCTGGGACAAGGACAAGTTGTACTTCAGTCCAGGTGCAGTTTTTAAACTTTTGACAAATTTCGGCTTCATGGACTTGGTATGATGTTGCTGTCGACCAAGTGGGATAAGTCACACACACAAATTTGAAATATGCTGAAAGCTCTTTAAGAGATGATAGCGGTAGAAGAAAAGGCAAGTTAAAATAGAAAAGGATAGGCAATGAAATCTATGATTTATATGTTTTCCAGTGGATTATTATGGGAATTTCAGAATATAGAAGCAATCGGTGAAAGGGGGTCATGGATGGACGCTATTTCCTCCTGAGTGGATTTTGAAAATCAAACTTTTTAAAACTTGGTTTATAAAATATTTGTTTTTGACTTAATAGAGAATTAATCTCTATTGTGAGAAGGAATATAAATTTGTTTTAGCCTTTTATTTATGCAGAGATAATTATAAGAGGATCACAGACTTAAACAAGGCAAATTAGTTAAATAGCTAATATATATTATTTACCCGTAATCATTTTTTACTTTTATTTCGGTTAAACTGCTTTAAACGAAAGAATGAATATGTGAAGTTTTTTTCTTCACAATCAAGTATTTAAGCTAAACAAACAAAAGATTCTGCATTCTCTATTTTTTAACTGGCTGGAAGCGAAACATATCAGAACTCAGCAAAAAATTATAAACTCAGTGGATAGATATAGGATTAAAAAATATATTACACTAAAGATAAAGTTGTTATCGGGAGCATTGAACTACGGCATTTCGCTGCTACAAAACAATTTTCGTCGTGTCTGCTAAAATAACAAGATAAACAAATTTCCCCGGCATTGTTTGAACACACGATAATTTCATCTTTTTCCTCGCTGGGGAAAACTCAGCCTCCTGATTGGTTGAGTCATAATCTAGTTTTCCTGTCAGGGCATGTTTGCTTCAGAACCTTCCCCCCTCACCCTCTGCCATCCCTGGTAGAAAATCGTTTGCTATTTCCGTTATTCCACTACTATGGTAGAGGTACTAGTATTCTCTAACCATTTTGTTCTGGTTGGTTATCGTCATGAGCCCGAAAGCGAATTCGTGGGGCTTAATTTCTTATTTTCCAACCGGGAGAGCACGTGCGAGGGATTATGTTTTAAGAACAGTTTTCCTTCACTGCGAGAAGACGTGCTTAGAAATCTTTTCGTTGTTATTATTATTATTAATGCTCCCTTAAATGAGTTACGAAACAGAGCAAGCAAAATGGTAAATGTCATTTAAAATGTATCCAATTATTCGCGCAATTACATTATTGACTTATGGTGTGTCCTAGTTAATTCTATGATCTTTTGAGGTAAAGGGATTATTTTAAGACTCAAATTTAAGCCTTTCCTGCTTATTGTTCTTGATGGTAAAAATTCGAAGATAAGTACATATAACTTGATAAAGTATACATCGAACTAACTTCAAAAGATCAAGATTAAATGGAAAATAATTTTTGAAAAGATAAGCAAATAACGACTGCTCATTTCTTTGAAATATAGAGAAAATTAATACTAGGTAAGAAAAAATTGAGAAATACTATTTGGTAACTGATATATATTTTCCCTTAATAAGATAATGAAATTACCTACGGAGATATTCATAAGAACCAAAGTATTTTGCATCGAATAAGATCTGATTAACAATCAAGTTATTGGAATTTGTTCATTTAATAAAAAATAGTCTTAGATGAAATCAGTCAGGAGTTGTCTATACTTAAGACCACTCAGTGGCGGATCCAGGATTTGATTTTGGGGGGGGGGCTAAGAATTTTCCTTATCCATTTGAATCTTCTTGTTAATATTAATACGGAAAAGGTAGTGAAATATCCTGATCCAACTTCCAAAAGGGGGGTCTGGGGGTCCTCCCCCAGAAAATTTTCGGAAATTTAGGTCAAAAACCACACTTTTTCAACTCCTTTTGGAACGCTTAATCCGAATTTCGGGTACAGATTTTTTGCATTTTGACACAATCTTAGTAAAATGTAGTTGTAATAAAAGGGTTACAAGTGCCAAAGGGGTCTGGGGGTCTTCCCCCAGAAATTTTTTTAAAATTTGACCTTAAAATAACAGGGTTTTAACTCATTTTGGTGCATAAAATGTCATATTATATGGAGTAAAACTTTTCATTTGGGGGGGGCTTGAGCCCCCTAGCCCCTCCCCTGGATCCGCTAGTGAGACCACTGATACTCACAGAATTTGAGAATCAGGAGGAGATTACATGCATTACAGCTGCTGAGGATTACTTTTCCTATGTTTGATGTCACAGTGGGAAACTATTCGTATTTGTATTTTTGCAAGTTAACCCATCTCGAAGGGATTAATTGGACAACTAGGGAGAGAAAATCGAAAACAACCGAACATTATCTCCTTTGTAGTTTTGTGAATCATCGAAGACACCAAGAATTTAGACATAGATTTAATAACACACCAATCGAAAATACAAGCAACAGAATACTCAGTACAAAAACAGAAAATGCCTAGCGCTACGTCACTATTTATATGCTCGCACCGCCACAGTTCCCATCACCATCAGACGGCGAAGAAGTTGAAGTATTGTCGCCACAGTTCGTTACTTTTACGAATGGGATCTGGCAGTGGGAAGAAGAATTAAAAGAGATTAAAAGATGAAATGTGAACGTGATACGGATTTTATGAACAGAATCTGTCATTTTTTCTGCTTAACATTATATTTCATGGAATTTAAGACTAATCCCTTGTTCAGATTGCTCAGTTCTCTATATTTCGAGTGCAATAGTGTCAATATTTTTTATGCTGCAGTTTAAAAACATGGTTGAAGTTCTCCTTTTATTTAATTTATAAAATATTGAAAGTTTTATCTAATTTTTGTAAATACGATCTAATTATAAAATGTATTTATACCTGTACGATATTAAATACGATCTAACAAATATTCAAAATCTTAAAAATATTAACTATTTGAGAATATATTTTGCGTCTTTCATTGCTTGATGTTTTTCACGTTATTTTTATACCGAAGACCTCGTTTGATGGGACTAAAAATTCGGTAACCATTTTCTCATCAGTAAAACTTCATACATTAAAAAACAGGCCCTGTACTATATTTGAATCATAACTTTTTACTGCTGGTAAAAATTATACAGCAAAAATATTATAATTGTAGAATAATTAATAGGGAATGCTCTTTGTGGGGGTCTTATTCTTTTACAAAATTTTATAATTTGATTTCATTTTTATAAATAATTTATTCACGACAAGAATTTTCACCCAGTATTAGTTTCTAATTCTTTTAAAGTTGGGTAAAATATTACTATACAGTAGAGCCCCGATTATCCGCGGCATTGGGTGGCAAGGGTACCGCGGATAACGAAAATCGCGGATAACCCGAAAAAAGACTAAAAATGAGGTGAAAACGCGAAAAAATATTTCAGCATAAAAACTATCTTTAATTGTACAAAAAAAATATGTAAAAAGTTTAAAATATGTACAGTACACAGCAGAAACCTTTGCTCTACATCTAAAATGTCTCTAATCTCATCTAAAATTTGCTCTCATCGTTAAAAAATTTTTTTCGTGGCACTCGCGGATAATCGGGGTTCTACTGTACTTACATATTTATTATAGGTTGTTGTTGATGTTGTTGTCTTATATGCCACTTGGAATATCAAAGCTCCACCGCAAAGCGTACAGGATTTAAGGCAAAGGGGATGCGGCTCCTGAGAAAGTGAGGCCCATGAATGGCAGGTGTCCGACTTCAGCCTCGGATGATAGATGCCGCCACCATCTATTGCCACCTCCACAAATTTGCCATGTCTCTGAAGGGGAGGGAAATAGTCTCCATAAGACTTGGACCCATGGTAAACTGCTGTGACCGACCACAGGACTTTCGAACCAACAGATTTAACGAGCACGTACTCCGCATATACTCGGTGAGTCTTCAGCGGTGTCGGGAATCGAACCCGGGACCCTCCGATCCCAAAGCCGATGCCTAAACTACTAGGCTCCACATTGTTATAGGCCTATTTATTATAGGTAATTTTAGTTCATGCATATCGTACTTCACCTCCGTTGCTTCGGTCCAGAGGTGCCCATCACCTGTCCACCACTGGGTTACGTGAAGTAAGTCGTCGTGGAAGATGCAATACCGCACGTCTAACATCGGAAAAAGACACAGTTTGATGAAGTTGTCGATTGTTTTAATTGGCAGTGAAATAAATAGCCAAATATGGTTTCGTATGGTTGCTGCTTTAAATGAAGTCTAAACCAACACTATAGCACATTTATTCATCACCGAAGTTAAGCACTTCCAGGTACGGGCAATACTTGGGAGGTTGACTACTTCGGAACATCGCTTGCTAATAGAATTTCTTATTATCTTGCCCACATCGAGCATTTTTACTGCTTTTCAGAAAAGAATATCCATCATTTCTATTAATTTTGTCTCAAATCATAGATATATAAAATACACATTATTAATATTTTTTTGTAAATAGGCACTTTTTCTGTTATTATCAGAATTAATTGTTTGATAACTTTATTTTCAAAGCAATTTATCTAAGGATCAATTTCTGAAAAATTTTTGGTTTACAAAAAAAGCACATCCATATTAAAACCGCCGAACGAAGTCGCGAGTTTGTTTGAAACCCAAAAACTGTTTGGCGAGAAAGAGGATTGGCATACTAAAGGTGCTTCAAATGTTAGATGTGCTGTATTGCATCTTCTACGACGAAGTATTGCATCTTCCACGACGAAGTACTGCATCTTCCACGACGAAGTACTGCATCTTCCACGACGAAGTACTGCTTTCGGCATGTTTGGAGCAATGCACTGAATATTTGTGGCAGGTAATTAGGGCATTTAAAGATTAAAGTAAATGTAGTGGAAGGTAATAGTTGAGTATTATTACGTTTATAGTAGTATTGCTGGCAGTAAAAATAATATCGACGTCATAATAATGGAAAATTTGTAGAGTTATTGAAGTTTTGCCGATGTTTTCGATGGAGAATTCTCCCCAACAAATACTTCTCGGAGCATTCAGGTATTTATCCGCAGACTGATCAAAAAAGACTACGGAAATAAAAAAAACTTTACGAGAAAACGCCGAAGAAGTGCGAACAAATAAAATTTCTCGAAAATCTTATTTGGACTATATCATTCGAGTAAAGCTATTTTCCATTTCCTTTCGAACACTCGAGCGTAAGATATTTCCATCTAAGGGAACATAAAAAACGCGCCGGAGCGTCTCTACGAGAATAAATACACGCGACGCCAGATCCTCTCCTGGAGTATTCCTTGCAATTTCCTTTTATGTAAGATTCCATTTGGAAGTTCGGTATCGTTTTCTCAGAATTGCGATGACAATTTGGCTTCCAAAATATCGCGCCAAATAGCTGATTCCAGTCCAAAAAGGCGTGAAAATGACTTTTTCGCTTGCTCTTTATTTCGTAGCGAGTTTTTCCTTCTTCTTTCCGTTGTATCTGGGAGTTCAATAATAACGCTCTCTTTCCTACCTGTCTCATTTGGTTACATGGAAAGTTTTCGAATGGAACATGAAGGTTTTTTATGCGTTTTGCTATGGATTGAACATTGGAAATATACACCTTCGGTGTCGTTTCGTGTATTTCTCCGTTCGAAGGAGATTGAGGAGCGTTCTGTTCAGTTTTTTCTGCGCAGATGAATCTCAGAGTTTGGTACACTTTATAGAATAGAACTTCGTTCGATATTTTATTCTAAAAATGACATATTTCCAATGCTAGAAACCTTTACATACGGATATATTCAATTGATTCTTCTCATATTTCCTCGAAGCACATATAAACTAGTTTTACGCGATAATTCATTCTTATTTATAAATTAATTTTTCACGCATTTTAAACCACATCATATAAAGCATATCGCACCCTTGCTACAAAAGTGCCACAACTCAAAAATTGTAATTTTTGAGTTATGACGGCGTAGTTTTTAAATCTCTACCAATCTTCAAAAGAGCCAGAAGTTGTATTGAAAAATCAGCCGCCAGATCGCAGTTATGGCGTTTTGTTGTAATCAAGATGGCTATGATTCCTTAAACTGAAATGCCACACCTTGAGTTGTCGTCCAGCCAGGGAAAACTAGAACAATGTCTAACGATCATAGTTTGAAATGTATCGCTCTTCGTATTGACAAATTCAAAAATATTAAAATGTGCCTAGTCAGCCAGGGAACAGTTTTTTTGCAATTCCTGAAAAACATAGTTTTTTGAGTTGTGGCACTTTTGTAGCAAGGGTGCGATATGATAAGCCGAAAACGTTGTGTGTTTGTATAAAAAATATTTTTAAAATAGAAAATGAATAATTTGGGAGGATTTAATTATAAAAATATTATAGTGACAATTCAATTAAATGCAAACAAAAAAATTCTTTTTCTATACATGAAGGGGAGCTAACTATATAAACAAGATATAAAAATCAAAAACTAAATCAACCACTTTTATGAGTGTGTGATTATAGTGTTTAAGTATTATAATATCAATGTTTTACAGATAAGTTGTTGGAGTAAGCTCATTGTGGCTGCAAGCTTCTAAATATCAAATACATTTTTACTGCATGACTGTAAAAGCATGATAAATAATAGAGTTTTTGTAACAAGACGTCAAGCAATATTTACTCCAAGACTACAACAGTTCGCTAACAAGACTCCAGCCAAACGAAATCTCTAGTCTTGTATTCAAGTCCGGACACCCGACATATTTCACAACCCCTGAATTCCATAAAGCAACCCGCACGAATAAATTTCAGAAAACGCTTCCGTCTCGCAGCAGAAAGGAAACAACTCAACTCACGTCTAAATAGAATCCCAGAAACGCCTCCTTTCCATGCAAAAGAGAATGATATACTTTTTTTTATTCCACCCAGAACCACTTTCTTTTTCAAATGTACCAGAAAAATCTGTGTAACACAACCGAAAGGGGGGAGGTGGTCAGAAAGAAGGCAACGATCTGTCTTGGTGGGACATTCCATTCTGTGAAAGAACAAAACGTGGATGGAGGAGGGGGTGGTGTATGATATCGTTTGGCTTTCGCGTCGGCGGAGCATGCTTTGAAGTCGTTCGTAAATAGGACGGGGTCGTGCTCAGAAGGAAAAAAGAATGCGGGCTTTTTGGCGGCAGCACCCCCCTGATATTTTGTAAATCGTCTGTCTTCGGGGGAGCGAAGACAATGGGCGAGACACGGGAAATGGATGCTCTAGGTTGTCTACGGTGAAAGTTCCGCTGTAAAGAACGAACGGTGGGTTTCTTCGACTGTGTGCGTTTTTATTTTGGAATCGTTGGGGAGTTGTGGATTTTAACAGTGGTGTGTATGGACATTTTATTGGGAGGGGACGAAATATCCTCTAAAAATTTAGCTATTATAAGGTCCCAAGCTAGATTTTTGTAGCGGGGGAGATGACTCCCGAACTCCTTCCCACACATACTTAGTAGATTCCACTAGCGGATCCAGGGGGGGGCTAGGGGGCTCAAGCCCCCCCCCACCAAAATGAAAAGCTTTACTCTATATAATATGACATTTTATGCATCAAAAGTTAAAACCCTGTTATTTTAAGGTCAAATTTTAAAAAAATTTCTGGGAGAAGACCCCCAGACCCCCTTGGCACTTGTAACTCTGTTATTACAACTACATTTTACTAAGTTTGTATCAAAACACAAAAAATCTATATCCGAAATTCGTATGAAGCGTACCAAAAGGAGTTGAAAAAGTGGGGTTTTTGACTTATATTTCCAAAAATTTTCTGGGGGAGGACCCCCAGACCCCCTTTTGGGAAGTTGGGGCAGGTTATTTCACTACCTTTTCCGTATTAACATTAACAAGAAGGTTCGATTGGATTAGTAAAATTCTTAGCCCCCCCAAAACCAAATCCTGGATCCGCCACTGTTAGATTCAATGTAGCTTAGGATTTGCATCCTTATGAAGTGAATAATAGAGCTCCATGCACAAAGGGGGGAGGACTGGGAGTCCTTCCCCAGAAAATGCTTGAAGATTTTATCCTAGAAACAGGGTTTAGCACGTTTTAATACACCCAGACCTAATTTCAGGGAAAGAGACCGCTCGCCCTTTTTATATATGCTCCTGATTTGAAAAAGCAAGGTTCAGGTTTTCAGATTCCCTTCACGCAATGGCTAAATTTCAGTCCATTCTCCTTAGTCCAGTTCCACTCACTAACCGGGTTTATTTCGAGAAATAAATGTTTTGAACTTAAGAAATTATCTTAATAAATAGAAAGAGGGCATTCCTGTTAAGCCAGTTCTATAGAGCTAAATGTTAAATGTATTCAATTTATGAAAATACCTAACAAATTTGATGACCAAGTATTGATACCTAAAAATATTGATTTTGCTCTCATTTGTTTTAGGTTTTGGATAGTTGAGCATCAATTTCTTTTGAAGAGTATTTTTAAAGCGGAATGCTGTAATTGTAATAAGAGAACAAGAGAAAGCTGTAATGAGAAGGGAAAGATGTGAGGAAGTGAAGAGTGAAGTACTGAGAAAGATATAAGAAAGAGAAAAGGAGAATGAGATGATATTACGAAATGTCATACTAAATTTTTGACTTTTTGAAACTTAAGGCGTTGAAAAAACGTTATTTCTCATCTTGAAAAATTTGCATTATTGGTTCTGTACCCATTCTACCAAAATAAATTTAATGAACCTGATCAATAAGGAGTTTTGCCGGTATCAAATGATATGAACACTTTTTTTAGGGAAATAAGAAGATATGTGAATAAATGAACACATAATTACTTTTTTATCTATAAAACAAAATATTTTTTATAAAAAATCCTTAAATTAAATAAAAAAGAAATAGTTTTTCTAAAATGTTTTTATTTTTGAGAGAAGAGAAATATGAATTTTTAATCTGATATTTAACCTTTGGATCTAGTTAATGAATCCTATAATTTTAAAAGGGCTAATTTTCATTTATTGTATACACTTTTATCTTATATTGATTGGAACTTTCTAAATTATTATTCTTGCATCAATGCAGCTTTAACTCAATTTTACCATGTACTGTATAATATACTAGACGTGTCTGTACCTAAATCTATAGTTCGCAATAGAAAATATCCTGTTTGGTTCACTAAAGACATAATTAGTAATATTAAATTAAAAAATTCTCATTTGAAGAGGTTTAGAGAATTTGGTAGCTTGAATGACCTTGCGCTCTTTAAGTCTATCAGACAACGCATTAAGACAGACATTCGTATAGCCCGGAAGCAACACTTAGACTTAGTTCAAGGTTCTTTTAAACGCAATCCTAAATCCTTTTGGTCCTATTACCATAAGAACAAACAAACTCGTGGTACAAATCAAATGTTTTATAATGATATTGAACTACAGAATGACATTGAAGTGGCTGAAGCATTTAAAAGTTACTTTTCCAGTGTTTATAATAATCCTTCTGGTTTGTCAAATAATGATAACTTTGATCCCGCTATTGGTGTCAACACTATGGATCTGGTCAGGGTTGATAGTGTTTCTTGTGTTGACATAGTCAAAAGTATAAAAAAATTAAAGGGTTCTGGTTCTGGTGGTCTTGACCTAATTCCCCCTTACTTTGTTAAAGCTTATATGGATAGCCTTGTGTACCCTTTATTAATATTGTATAACCTCTCTCTACGGACTGACACTTTCCCTGATATATGGAAGTCATCTAAAATTATTCCTGTTTATAAAAAGGGTAAAAAATCTGATGTTCAAAATTATAGACCTATTGCCATCATTCCCTGCTTTGCAAAGGTTTTTGAATCGGTCATACATAATAAAATTTCTTTACAAACTGATCAGATTATTTCCCCCTGTCAGCATGGCTTTGTAAAAAAACGCTCTACTGCCACCAATCTTCTTTGTCTAAATAAAAAAATATCTGATTCCTTAGAGGTTAACCAACAACTTGACGTGATTTACACTGATTTTGCCAAGGCTTTTGACACTGTGGATTTTGAAATTTTACTTCTGAAGCTGTTTAAAATTGGTTTTGGTTACAAATTACTAGTATGGTTACGTTCTTATTTATCTCAAAGATCCCTTTTCGTCAAATATAACTCTGTATTATCCAATGGTTTTTGTAGCGCTTCTGGTGTTCCTCAGGGATCTATTCTTGGACCTCTACTTTTTCTTTTGTTTATTAATGATATTACTGCCCTTTTCAAATATTGTCTTCTTTTTGCTGATGATCTAAAAATAATGAAACAAATATCCTCTTATAATGATCTTGAAACTTTGCAATCTGAACTTACAAAATTAAGTAATTGGTGCTCTCAAAACAAATTATATTTAAATATTAATAAGTGTTTTGTTGTAACTTTTACACGTCGACATAATCCGTTTCTAAAAACCTACAGTATTGATAATTTGACTATTTCTAGAAAATCTCATGTTAATGATCTTGGTGTAATTTATGAATCAAATTTTAGTTTCAATATGCACATTCAAAACATCAGACTTAAAGCAATAAAAAAATTAGGGATTTTGAAGAGAACCACTCATGATTTCACTGATATATTTGTACTGTTAAATCTTTTTAATACCCTAGTTCGTTCTGTTCTAGAATACAACTGTGTTGTTTGGTATCCTTTAAATAAGTCTCATATTAACTCCATTGAGAAAATTAAAAATATGTTTTTTCGTTTTCTTTATTTTAAGACTTGTAATACTGCTCATATATTGCCTTATAGTAAAACCCTTGAACAAAGACGATGTATGTCCATTTTTAAATTTTTCTACAAACTGTTAAATAATAAAATTGATTGCCCTGATTTACTAAAAGAATTTAATTTTCATGTTCCACAATATTCGACTAGAAATAAAATTGTCTTTAAAATACCCTCTTGTACCAAAAATTATATCTTAAATCAGTCAATATATGTATTTTTTAAATTGGTAAACAATAGGGGAGAGTGTTGTACCTCTGGACAAAAATCACGTTTGGATTTTTCTAAGACAGGTAAAATCACATTTTTAACATTTAAAGTGCCCAACCTATAGTCCTAACCTTAGCGAAGATGGTAATATTTTTTATTTGCTAAAATCTTCAAAATTGGATTTTTAATTAATTTTAATAACTTGACGAAATTTGTGTCCATAGGTACAACAACGTGCTCTCCCTATGGACAGACCCAGTTGTACCTCTGGACACCCTTAAAAAGGAAATTTTTAGTTGATAAAAGCTTAAAATGAACATTTTTATTGGTGTATTACCTTTTAATAAACTATTTCAAGAATTTTTAAAATTGGGAATAGATTTTTAAAAGTAATGTAGTTTTAGATCGTAAATGATCATTAAAACGAAGTTGAATGATAAAGGTCTTGATTTTTTACCAAAAATACATAAATCACATGGGATTTTCAGATCGAAGTTTGAGGTAATAGTTTCATCAGTCATGCTGATAGATCTGATCACTTCACTGATCCATGAAAACAATTCTATCGACATTTAGTTGTGCAAGCATTTGGTGGTAATAACTTTCGCAAATCTTCATCGGTTCAAATTTCAAGTTTTTTGTAATCATACTTAAATGCGATAGGGTGCTTAAGATTTTATACCATATTTTACATTAAATGCAAAGTAAAATCAAAAATTTGAAAAAAGTAGTTTAGATCACAAAATATTTTATTTTTCTTCTAAAAATCACTTGAAAATAATCGCCGACAAATAGATAACCATTTAGAATTAATTTAATATGCATTAAAATGCATTCACTTTAATGAAACCTGATTCAAAAACGCCGATTAGCTTACAGACACCCACAAGAACGTGTCCGTAGGTACAACACGTATGGTGTCCGAAGGTACAACACCAGGTGTTTTTGCATTTAAAGTTCTATAGAAAATAAAAGAATTGTGAGCTGACAATTTCTAATATCAAAAATAAAAAGTCAAAATCTCGGGGATTCGCCCCTTATATCACATTTTATCGTATTAAAATTTAAGGGGAAGAAAAATATTAATGTAGTGATGCACTAAAAAAAACTTTGAGCACCTAAAAACAGTAAATTTATTATATTAAATATAAATATTATTTTAAAGAGCTGATTTCACGTTAGCAACTAGATAGCATCTGTTTACATTCAAATTCAACCACAAATTCAAGTTTTCATTTTTTCCCGAATTTTAAAATACAGTGGCTGAAGGTACAACCGTCCTTAGGTACAACACTCTCCCCTATGTCAATCAATAGTGATATTTTCTTTGATTCGTATTTTAAGTTAAGCAATGATTTGGTACCTTGTCTTAATTTTTGATTTGTATTTTTAACACTTGTTTTCTTTATGTATTTTTGTAATTGTATGTTGTATTGTAACTCTTGTTGTGTATCTTTTTTTTCCCTCTGCCATGTAATTGGATCTTTTTCTGTTTGGCAGTATGCAAATAAAATAAAAATAAAAATAAAATAAAATATTTTTGATTAAAATGTTGTGACTGGTCACCAAGTATCTGATTAACGATATGTGCAGCCAGACAATTGAAAATTGATTTATTGATTTTTCAAAAAAATTTTAATAACTAGACGAAAGTAAAAAAAAAATTAATAAAATGTAACGCTAATTTCATTTTTATCACCATCTGTGTAATAATAGGAATGCAACGGCATAAATGAATACGAAAGCCTCGAGTAGCCTCGATACTCAGGGACTGCAAAGCCTACCAAGTCAATACAGCTCTAAATTAGACCCCACTCTGTCCCAAAAAACACCCCCAAAAAGTTCAAGACTACATTAGATTCATTACAATTATTCAAATGAAATTACCCCATTTTCTTACATTCCTTTTAAAGAAAAAAATGAACCCCTTGAAAATCGAATCAAGCCCAACCAACCCCTCTATCAGGGTTGAAGTCACCCCAGAATGAAGACATCCCCCAACTGTCAAGTACCTCCGCATCCCCCCTCTTTACATACTTGACATGCTCCGCTGCATACCCCTTGCTGACTGCGCGGTGGATTTTTTCATTGTTCTCAGGAGGGGGTGGAAGGAAGCTCACCACTTCATGTCGGTGACAGATGGCCTTTGTGTGCACGCATGCTGAAGAAGGCAGACCCACCCCCGGTAATTGAGACAGGCCCTTGTTTTCTGCTTTTTCGGAAGGGAACCGACTTTTGCGGAGGGGTGCTGAGAGATGGTATCGTCTGTTTGTGGGGGCATGTTTGTTGGGTATATTGACGACGGTGACTTTAAAGGGATTTTACTAGGGATTGTTTCCCGGGATCCCGGGAAACCGGGATCCCGGGATCCCGTAGAATTTTTAGGCCGGGACACGTCCCGGGATTTTTCAGTCCGTCCCGGGATTCCCTCAAAGTTTTAAATTTCTTTAACCCTGCTAAAACGCTTGAAAATCGTTCCTTATGGCATGGAACAAATATTTCCTTTCCTTGGAAGATTTTTTTAAATTAGTGGAAGTGAGGTGGTTTAAGTCAATCATCTGCTGAATTAAATTATCTCCCACTCCTAGAACTTAAGAGCTAAAAGGCAATAAACAAGGAACTTGTCGATTTGTATAATACATACAATGCTCGCGTGTTGGCATAAATGGTGAAAACTTGGTTACTCATCTTCAACGATTTTTACTCATTATACTCTGTTCATTTAGAACTGGCGCCAGAGACGTAATGTATTAGAAACAGTTACTACTGTAATTATCGTCGAAAAATTTTTCTTATGCAATAAGAAGGCGGCTGAAGTTGAACACTTAATATACTGTAAAAAATCGGTCATTGAAGTTGTGTGATGAGCGTTATTAAGCATTATTGAGCTTTTTTATCCTATTTTAGGCGCCAATTCTAAATGAACAGACTATAGTATGTTAGTGATAAGGAGATACAAATCGTAATAACTCCCAGCACGAGGCCATTTTCAAACGCAAAGCATTGATCGCAATTCTAATAGATATATTAGAAACTCGTAATCTTTATTTATGTGATGAATAATTATTTACGAGGATAGTTGGAACCTTATTTCCGAATGACCACAGTACTCGTGATCTCAATAAGTCGTCAGCATTTAAAGAGATTATACGTTTTGAAAATCGGGCGGAGAATATTGTGGTGTTGTATTATGGCAGAAAAAGCTAGTACATATGCATGGGAGCACTTCATAAAAAGACCGAACTCTGAAGCAAAATGCAAAAAGTGTTCTTTGATAATTAAGTGCAAAGGAGGTTTCACGAGTGGTTTACTCCGACATTAAAAAACATACATTCCATTGAGAAGCCGATCCTTGCAATACATATCTATAAGGGAATTCAAAAGCATTTTTAGGGTAAGTAAACTTTTAACTTGAGTATTTTTAAAACAAATTTAAATATTAAGTTTGTGTCATTTCATAAGGTTTTAAGGGATATATGTGTGTGTGCTATTATAATATAATAAGTGAATATAAAATTGCAAAAAATATTTTACTATCATATAAGAAATCTTAAAGCCTAGAACTGTGTGTGAAAAATTGTAGCATTAAAAATTATAATTTTTTCCCATAATTTTTTCTAATTTCATATTTATGCAAGTTTTGAAGTCCAAAAAATTTTTTTTTCTTGAAATTCTGGCATTAATTAAATTTTCGGGATTTCCCGGGATCCCGGGATGATGTCGAATTTTATCCCGAAATCCCGGGATGACCAAAATGCCCTAAAACGACAATCCCTAGATTTTACACAATAAGTAATCAATACAGTGAGGTGAAAGTGAAACATTGCTGAGAGAGGAACTATTTGTTAAGTTATACCTTATGAACCCCATTGTTACCAACGTGCCAAACTATGTTTCCTGGGTCATTTTCACCAACGCGTATTTTTGGAGTCACTGAGCAATGCTGCCCACCATGCCAGCGGGGTCTCGCCCAATAGACCGAAATCCATCAGACCGAAGAGCCTCTTTCCCGACCACCACCTGACCGAAAGACAACTTGCTCGAAAGGGACGTTTGACCGAATGGGATGTTTGGCCGACTGGCCGACAGGACTTTTGACCGAACGGGTCGTTTGACCGAATGGGACGTTTGACTAAACGGGTCGTTTGATCGAATGGGACGTTTGACCGAACGGGACACTTGACCGAATGGGACACTTGACCGAACGGGACGTTTGTTCCCGACAACTCATTTTGGTCTCTAATTTTTAATATGGGCATTCTATTTCAGTTTCATGTTGCTTTCAAAGTGGAATGATGGTAATTACTCTATTGGAAAAAATTTTTCTGGTATTCCATAAACCAGTATGAATTATACTGGATCCAGTATGAATTATACTGGATTCAGTATAATTCATACTGGATCCAGTATAATTCATACTGGTTTATGGAATACCATAAAAAATTATACATTAAACATTATACAAATATACAACTATTTTATTTGTTAATCAACAAAATCGAATCGAAATGATTATCGAACGATGAATCGATTTATCGAAATTGATACAAAAACGTACCAGTAAAATTATTTTTTAAGGAATCATCATCAATTTGAATGATTTGATCGTTCCCAATGAGCTAAAGTAGTCAAATCTGGAAACAACACACAAGAACATGAAGACTTACATATTTAAACATTCGAAAAAAATTTGAAAGAAAAAACAAAGAAAGAAAGCATTTTAAAAATACGTATAAAACATATATGCTTTACTCGTTTATATCATCTATGGCCCACATGAGCTAAATCCTGCTCCCGGAAATCTAAAATCTGGTTCTTAAGTATAAATAATCCAATGTTCTTAAGAATATTTACTTTCAGAAGACAAAGCTTAACTAATAACTACTATATTTATCCACAAAGCATATTTCCCCCTATATACCTGTTTAAATATTTCCCCCAATTCCTAGTTTAGCTCCTTCGGCATTCTTTCCGAGAACAGGAACTCGTTGTTGGTCTGCGAGAATAGGTCGAGTTTTGAACATTCCTTGGACGTAAATTACTTCTCAGGTGGGGGTTATCCATCCTAAACGGGGCTCTTAAACACGGCATTCGGTGTGGGGCAGATGATTATCTCGAAATGCCTTGCCGAGCAATCCGTTGTTGAGGGGTTTGTTTCTTTCTGCAGATGTTGACGTTTTGACAGTTGTTTTCAAGATCATATCTAAATCTGCTTTGCGAATGGGAACTGTGTGGTTAATGATGGCAGAAGGATGGAGAGAGGTTCGACATGGATATATTTCATGCGTAGTTTCTATTTGTTTAAAGAACCGTTTAGGGAGGAGGGAAGTTTGTGAAAGAGATTTTTTGAAATAATAGGCTTGGAGCTATGGTAATGATGTTTGTCATTGTTGGAGAGTTTTTTTGCATCTCAGATAAAAAAATTCTGCAAAATTGCTTCGAAAAAAAGAAATTAATTGAGACATTCTGTCTGCAGTTTTCTTTAGAAACTCTGCAGTTTTTTATGAGACCGCTGAAATGTCTTTAGAATGTATTCAAAACTGCTGTAAAAAACTGCATAACTTGCTGAAAGGCTTCAAAGTCCTATTGCTGAAAAATAACTGCAGATTTCTTTGAGAAAACTTACACTTTTGAAGTTTTTTAAAGTAATTTTTGATATGTTTTTTGCTGAGAAGATAAGTGGTTTGTTCCTGTAAGGTGTTTGAAATTTTTATAGTTGGTTTTTAAATTTCTGTAAAAAAATATTTTAACTTTATTGTACTTTTTTTAGTTATCATTTTCTGTGCAGGATTCTTTCATATCTTTAGAACACTTATGTTAATTAAAGAAGCGAAGTCAAAGAAATCATTATTCAGTTATCCAATCTTTTATGAAGTACCTATTCGTTACCTTCCACCGTTTCATGAAATACAATTGATGCTGTATTTTTGAAAGCTATAATGGATTCATTCATTGCAATCTCAGAATTAAACCCAAAGAAAAGGATTTTATAAGAATTAAATATACAGTGGGCCCTCGCATATTCGCGGCTCAGTATTCGCGGTTGAGCAATGTTTCCCCCGCATGTTCGCGGATTTCGATCTCAAAGTTTTTTACCAATGAAACTTGCATATTTGGCAATAAAGACATAATTGTTCGATTCCGGTATTTATTATGTAAAACCATTTTGAAAAATGTGACTTCTACTAAGCAAGTTTTCTAACTAGTAACCCTTTTGGTATTTACTACAAATTACGCAACAAATTTCAACAAAAATCAACAAACTTGACCTTCAAAATTTTTTACTTGATGAAAATAGTCACTTCTTATGGATTTTGGGTCCCTGAATACGAAAATCCTCATTAAAATTCTCAATTGACTCAGGATTTTCGGGGAACAGCCCCTCCCCCTTTTTATGGTTTTCGACGACTTTATAACTTTAAACTTGATTTTCAGGGTCAAAAAGCATTGTTTTAGTCTTCAAATTGCTCCCCAGGAAACAAGAAAGATTCAAATTAATAAAATATGATAAATTTATAACAAATGAATAGGTTTAAGGGGTAATTACCCCCCTAAAAATACAAAAAATAACTAAAAATTATAGAGGTTTCTATACGCTATTTTTCCTCTTATTTTTTACCCAATTCCCGCTTGAAGGGTCCTAACCTTTCCCCAAGGACCCAAGCCAAATTTGATGACAATATGCAGCAATAATTTTTATTAAAAGCGGCTGAGGTGTTAGCCTCCCAGAAGCCCCCGCGGAAGAGTTCGGAAGACTTCCAGAATCGCGAAGGCGCTCGCGAGCTCAGGAATTAATATTGATGATTTGAAAAGATTACAAATGACGTTTTTCTTATATTTTGGGTCTATCCTAAGTAGAAACTCATCAGTTCTTAAAAAACTGACTGGTTTTAGGGAGTTAGGATTCCATGTTTCAAGATGTTAATAGATGCATGGCTGGTGGATAACAATTAGAGGGCATCCAGTTAAAAACTGATGAGGGTGATGGAGGAAATTGGTTGTCATATTTGAATTCAGCAGATCATTTTACACTAAAATCAGCTAAAATTCAGTTAGTGGTTTCAATTTTTTTTGTACAGCACACTTTAACTCTAAGTGCGGCATTGAACAATTCCGTGGGTGCTTTGGGAGCGCTCTCACCTCAACCACTTTTAGTAAAAATCATTGCTGCATATTGCCATCAAATTTGGATCCTTGGGGAAGGGCGTAAAAAATAAGTGGAAAAATAGTGTATATCTATATTTTTATCTATTTTTTTGCATTTTTAGGGGGTAATTACCCCTTAAACCTATTCATTTGTTATAACTTTATCTTATTTTATTAATTTGAACCTTTTTTGTTCCCTGGGGGGCAATTTGAAGACTAAAGCAATGCTTTTTGACCCTGAAAATCGAGTTTAAAGTCATAAGTCGTTTAAAAACGTAAAAAGGGGAGGGGTTGTTCCCTAAAAATCCTGAGTCAGTTGAAAATTTTAATGGTGATTTTCGTATTCAGCGACCCAAAATCTATAAGAAAAATCTGTAAATCTGTATTTACAGTTATTACAAAATTATTTACAGTAATTTGCTGTTGAAACTACTTTTTGCATGAACCAGTTTTATTAGTTTTATGTTATAAGTGACAGAATCGAACCATTATATCTATTATATTATCATTTATGCGCGTTTTAAAACTGGGTTCGTTATTCGCGGATTTCGCTTATTCGCGGTATGTTTTGGAACGTAATTACCGCGAATATCGAAGGAACACTGTATTGTAAATATACTTTTTGCAGAAATATATTGTAACTTTTAAAAAAAATTCTCTTTTTTGCTTAGGTGAATTTAGTTTTGAAATATAATTGAATTTATTTAATTAAGACAAAGCAATAAACGGTAAACATCCAAAAGAATAATAAAGGTTATATGGTAATCTTATTAACCAAAATAAAATATTTTTAAAAATACATAGGGAAGAAACTTATGATACTGATACATTCAAACTTAAACTAAAGAAAAGAAGTCAGAGCTTACTTGAGAAACACACAGTGCGCGATGCAACCAATTTCGTAAACCGTACTTTTTAGATTCTTCAATGTGGTGATAATGCTAAAAATCAATAAAATCTTAAAATTCAAAATTCTTATAAGTTGTTAAGTTTTTTTTTTAAACTTTCAGACAGGTACAATACTGGCAAAAAAATCGACTCAGACCCTAAATCTCCGGAACGGCTTGTGATATAAAGACAAATAAGGTATCATTTTTCATGATTTGAAGTATTCTATTGTATATACAGAAAATTTTTCAAGTTCTTAGGGGGTCATCTTCATATTAAACGAAGCACCAACTTTCGTTTTTCTTATGGAAACCATCAAAAGATTATTCCAGATTCTGAAAGAGCACCCTCTAAAACCCCCCAAAACCAGTTTTCATGCCATTTGGTCCCCAAATAAAGCCAGGAGTGGGGGTTGAAGTTCGTCGAATGGCATGAAAACTGGTTTTGGGGGGTTTTAGAGGGTGCTCTTTCAGAATCTGGAATAATCTTTGATGGTTTCTATAAGAAAAACGAAAGTTGGTGCTTCGTTTAATATGAAGACGACCCCCTAAGAACTTGAAAAATTTTCTGTATATAGAATACTTCAAATCATGAAAAATGATACCTTATTTGTCTTTATATCACAAGCCGTTCCGGAGATATAGGGTCTGAGTCAATTTTTTTTGCCAGTATTGTACATAAGGTGTATCGAAAAAAACGTTTTTTGGATTTTGATAATGTACCTAATAGTGCGGAAAATTTGTCAAATGTGGCAGAGAGTACCTGTGATTTTTTCGTAATTTTCTGATAATATCTTTAGGTGCCACATTGTCCCTGAAGGTTCCTTATGTTATCCTAAGGAGCACGTATGCCAAATAGGCCGAAAATTGTTTTTTCGCCCTTCATTCCTACTCTGACCACACGACGAATGTCTTAACTCGAGCTATGGGCCCAACGGTGTATGCTGCCCAACAAAACTTGAATAACAGCCTAAATCTCTATATTATGTATGTTGATTGTGGACTCAAATTTGAACGAGGAAAGACACGATTTTCGAAGAAATTTGAGCTCACAAAGACGTAATACAGAGATTTAGGCTGTTATTCAAGTTTTGTTGGGTAGAATACACCATATAGGACAGCAAGGATAGTTATAATGAACAGCAGAATTTCGAGGGGGGTGTGGATCCCACTTCAGAAAAATTGAAATTCGCCCCTAAAAACAGTGTTTTAAATAGTTTTTAGAACTTCTATAACGACCAAACAAGGATCACTCCCCATAAGTTAGAATTTTCAAGGAAATCAGCACATATTCCAAAATGTTTAGGAGTGTTAAGGAGTTCTCCCCCAGAAATTATATGGAATTCTTATCCTTAAAAGTAGTGTTTTGATTTTGACTCATCTTGAGAACTTAAAAAATATATTTTCTGACTTTTTAAAAGTTTTGATATTAATTTTTCGTATGGAACTGGAGAGCCGCAACTTTACATTGAAAGAGCCGTATGCGGCTCGCGAGTCACAGGTTGCAGACCCCTGCCCGAAGGTGCATCATTTAATTTATTTTAAAAGAATGGCCCAAAAATACCTTAACATATTTGTTAAGAGAAGGAAGTAATTTCTCTGAGAAAATATGTTTAAAATCCTAATCTTGGCTTCATTAAAGAACTTGTTTCTACGAATAAAATTAACAAGCAGAAAACACAGTGTTCCCTAAAGTATAAAAATATAACTCATGTATTTTTTGTGAAAGGTAAATAATTACTGAAATAATCCGGAGCTTAAAGCGCTTTTCCTAGAATAAAAATTTAAATTAATCATTAAACTGGTGTTTTTTATCAATTTGGTTTTGAGTTTCCTAAATATATTCAAATAATTACGCAAAATAATACGCGTTTAAAGACAAATAAGAAAATTCGCTGTGAATGAAAATAGCCCCTAACTTGTATTTATAAATCGAATTTTAAAGCAAAATATTTTATACATATTAAGCTTAAAGAGTATTTCTCGTTTATTTATAACAATCTCATGTCTCAGTAAATTTGTATAAGATTTAAGATTTTTCTACTTTTAAAATAAGGCTCAAATTTACTAAAACTATTATAATGTATCATCTTCTGTTTAATAAATTTTCTCTCAAAACAAGTCCAGCAGAAAACTTTTCAACTCGGCGCCATCGTTCAGAAAGAAAAAGACGACCGAAAAGACATCTCGCCATCGAAACAACAGAAAACAAAGAAGGTTTCCAGAACAAAAAAATCATAAAAGTTTCAAAAAAGAGGGAAAATATATTTTAGATTTTCTACAAGTAGGCGACTATTAGAGCGTAAAATTTGTTCTTCTATCCCTTTTAGTTGCTCCCTTTTATGTTTCTCACTTTTCGCCGGAAGGACAGCAACAAATCGTTTGCTGTAGTGACCGTAATTTATGATATTTTTTACCCGCTAAAAAGAAAAGTACACCTCCAGATAAATGATACTTTCAAAGTCAAGTCCAGAAAAAGAAATGGCACCGGGCGAAAAAAACCTATCTTTTGTATCTGCTGTATCCTCTAAGTCTTGGATGAATTATTGCTGGGAAAAAGGTTCTCCATGGAAGTAAAATTGACATTTCGCAGGAAAAATATCCATCTTTCATATTTAAATACATTCCTTTATCAATATGAATTGATGTAATGAATTTGGAGTTATTTTATACCAGTACAATATTCCTTATCTTAAATACATGGAATACAATTAGTTTTTACGAACATTTCACGTTTGTTTAAAGCGTATATTTTAAGAAAAAGTATTTCAAAGGCTGAAAATTTGAATATCTATAACAAGTATCTGCCGAAAAACTCTGATCTCCATTCCTTGTTAGTAATTGTAATTTGGATTTAACGAAACATTTAGCAAAAAAGGATATGAATAAAATTTAAATCTTTATAAACTTCTCATGTAGATAGCTTTAAGATCTTGTTTCCATCTTATTTTCAAAAAACAAGTAAAAAAAAAGGTCCTAGAAACCTTCTTTGTATTCTGTTGTATTCTTAATATTCTCCTTGTAATTTTGCATCATTATGAATTAATGTAACAAGTCTAGATAGTTTTATATTTCGTATTCAAAATCCACACACATGAAATACAATTGAGTGTTTATTAATGTTTCGTATCAGACTTTACGGTTTGGAATTTTCAAATTACAGTTTTTAATTTCCATCCTTTGACAGAAATACCTATTCCTAAAATGTATTACCCATTTCCTGTTAGAGATTGCAATTAGGAATTAACCGAAGGAATTAGGAATTAACTAAAGATTAACGCTTTCCAGGAAAAAGTTGTTATGCATCCAGTATGAATTAACATAACAAATTTGTTGGAGTTATTTTATTTCACTTCAAAAACCCCTGGAATGCGTTTCTACTAACATTCCACGTTTGATTTTAAAATATTGAGATTTTATTGCTCTTATTTAAATTTCCATACTTTATAGGCACTTTTTCCTTCAAAACCTCTTCTCCATTTCTTGTTAGCATTTGCAATTAAGAATGCTTAATTAAAGAATATCTGATCAAAGATAAGATACAGAATTTAATGAAATCCCAAAAATTACGACAAAAAGAAATTAAGATTGTTTTTAACTGTTCCTCGCATCCCACTATGATTTATATAACGCAGAATATGTATCTAAATTAGCAATTAAAATGAGCTCAAAATTTAAATAAAGACTAATTTATCTTACCTGAAATGATAAAACTTCTTTGAAAGTTATATATACATATCTAGTTCATTCATATTTAAAAAGATTCTTTACCTTTTAAACCAAGATTATTTTACCTTATTTGAATTTATTTTTCGAACTTCTTCCGTACAGATAGTAATGAATTTTTAATAGAACACTCAAAAAAATAAAATAAAACGGTAATAATACTTAATATCACCTCTTTAAATAATTACTACTACCTTGATTAAAGTGAAAGTTTTTAAACTTTAATCAATTCGTAATTTCTTTCCCTAATGTTCAGAATTTTTTTAAACAAGAACGTATTTGAATTGAAACATTGAATTAAACAAGATTTAGATATTAATTAAATCTAATCCAAAGTATTTTAACTTAGATCTTGTCTTATTTTAGCGTCAAAACGTTCCTCATGTTTTGAAACCCAATTATAAAAAAACATCTTGCTGTGATCGAATTTCAGAAAACATTTTCTTCTTAAGCTCTGTTAGAACAAAATCATAAACTGTAAAATTAAACAGCAAAAGTTTTATTTCCTTGTTTACTAGAGTGGACGTAAAAATTACTTTTCTTAAAAAAAAAAGAGTAATAAGAGTTCTTCACAAACAACTATTTTTCATAAAGAGAAGAAAAAGCAATACAACAAAAACACGTTTCAAATACTCCATAGAAATAAATAGAACTCAATTGAAACTGCTGATTTCTCTAGATTCCAAAAGACTTATGTGTGTTCAAGCAGAATGAAATAAAGGATTTATTTTAAGATTGTAGTTTTTATTCAAGCAAGTTTGTGTATTAAGACAATAGAATTGAATTTTTTTGTCAGGATAACTTTTTTTATACTTTGCCTCAGCAAAAATCTTTTATAGGTGTAAACATTTATTAATGAAGCATTGAAAAAATATATTTTTTTACTTTTAACTCTTTCAATATTAATTATTAGTGAAATGTTCCATTAGTTGATGTTACTACTCGTATTTATTTACCATATTAGATGCTTGATTTGTTCAATTAAAAAAAGACTATAAAAATGTTACTGTTATTGTTAATTTTATAAACTATAAATTTTAGAAAGAAGATAGGAAGAAAGGGGGTAAATTTTCTTACACTTTTGGGGCAGTGGTGTTTAACAGTTTAGGCACATTCATAGGGTTTAAAATACAGTACGACCGTTTGATGTTAGAAATGGTTCTTAAGCTGGGTGAAGACTTTTATTCGACCAGAGAGCTACATTTTCCACTAGGTTGAAGAAAATTAAATTTTTCTAGTCATTTAGTTATTAGTCAATGTTAAACTACTTAAATTATTTTTATAACTTATGTATATTCAACACAAAAATTTTAAAACTATTTCCTTTTCGAATTGAACCTACCGCGTATCCTATTATTTCATATTTGTATTGACCTCTAAATTATGGAGGTTTTATGCTGATTTTGTGTTGGCATATTAAGTTCCTGGACGCGAAAGTGCCATCCTTTCCCCCCTAAGTAATCTTTAAATATTTATTAGGCTTTTTTAGCCATTCTTGTTTAACTTTTATTCATTTTTTAATCGTTTCAGTATTAGGTAAACTTCTTCCAGGTTGTATTATTTTTCCCTTAAGGATTGGTTAATATATCTTAAAACTTATTACATGTTATTTTATTGCTTAATATTTACATTCCAAGTACTTACTGTTATTAATAAACCCTTTTTGTTGTGTAACCATCTCAAGATTATTTTGTCATCAATTTGAATTCCCCTTGCATGTGGGTTGGTTAGAATATCACTATGTTAATGTTACTTGGACTAGACTGTTTTTAGACTTTTTAGACGTTTTGTTGGATTTGTATGGATTTTCTAGCCCTATTGGACGATTCCGAGAACAGTAACAACAAATAGTAAGAGACAAGTAGTTCTTTTTAACCTAAAGACTTCAGTTAGGAACAGGTACACTTTTGAAAAATTATATTTAATTTTTTTTTCAAAATTATGGTTACAGTTTTTAAATATTACCGTGTGTTGTAAAAAGTTTTGAGGGTGTTCAAAAGTTGAAGATTTTAAAAGTAATTTATGTTTAAAAAAGTTCCGCTCTAAAATATTCAATTGCTTGCCTAAAAAATCCTTCTTTGAAGTAAAAGTTTATTCTAAATCAGCATCCCCAGAAAAAAACTCTGAAGGATCTCATCTCTCCTACCTAGCAACGTGCTCGATTTAGTTTCTCTGGCCACACTTAACATGATAACATCACGTACTCTTCCTCTGCAAGTCTCGGTGGGCCTATCTTCTCTTATGCAATGGAAAGGATGGGGTCTCTTGTATTGACGGCGCATATCAGTTGCGCTATGGATGATTTGTGATAGCAAAGTAGGGCCTTTGGGAGGGTTTCGCTGGTTCTTAATTAATTTTTATGTTGAGTATTAGATGTTTTTATCGAAAGTTTGCATTATTTCACAGCAGTACAATTTGGAGAAATTCAAAGCTAAGAGGGAGGGAACAACCAGATGATTTCGAATTAATAAATGCAAAATTGATCCATTTTGGATTTAATTATCCTCAACTTTTAATTAGATATGTTGGAGTTATTCAAGTGGAACTTTATAAATAAGAAAAAGTGTAAGTACAAAATGAGAAAAGAAAAATCTATTCATTCTAGTTCTGAAGACACAACACCTTTTTCGTTGAAAAACTTGCTTTTGCAATAGGTAAAATGTTTTTGTTAATTAATGGTTATTTTTAACAGTTATTAAATTTTATTTAACTGCAATAGCCATTCAAGTTCGAGTTAAAAATTTAGTAGCCTATTTCAATTAACTATAAAAACTATTCTAAAACTATAAGATCATAAATGCTATTAATTATAAATAGGCTTCTGATATATAAGATTTTGAAAGGTTTAACTAGATTGATAGGAAGAACTACATAGTTAAGAGATTTAATAAGAATTAGGTTTCATTGGAAAATAAAAAGGTCCTCCATCTAACCAAAAAGTTTAGTGATGGCAAATGGTCATGGAGTGACATCATAAAAACGTTTAAAAACTCATGAAAATAAAATTTAAATTAGGTAAATGTATAATGGACAGAGAAAACTTTTTGAAAATAAATAATCTATATTCACGGGCCCAAATTAACTACCAGCAATTAATTTTTTTAAAGTACTTGATGAATAATTTTTATGAAATTTATTAATAACTTTTACTAAAAGAATCTGAATTCTAAATGTGTTTAATAATTTTTTAAAGATTTTTTTCTTCTATTCCGCTTTATAGCGGCCTATATATTCATATGTTCAGTAGTATAAGAAAAAAATATTTGACAGACATAAAACTGCCAAAGGTCGAGAAAAGGGTAATTTAATTCACGAAATATGATTGACATACCCATTATGAAGGATCCATCCAATAAAGAAACAAATTGAGAACGAATCCAGTTCATCCAAATATTTCTTAAGCAATGCCGTTAAAAGAAGAAACTAAAGCCGTGATCACCATCTCCACGACGTTCCCCACTCATCACCCATCCCGAAGCACCTGACATAAATCTCCGAATCCTGTTATTTCGCAGTAATAAATAGTTAGCTGCGAATCGGTTCTAAAATTTATATCTCGAATCCCTGTAATCAGGGCTCCGGGTGTCGTTTCTTTCGAACGATTTGACGGAGACAGTCGTTTATTGGAGATGTCGTTGCTGCGAAAGCGATGATTTCTCAATTGAGAGGTATGAAATGATTGGAAGTTATTGTTTTCGTCATTGCGCCCTGACTGGTAGTAAAGGGAATGCGTTAAGATTGATTTCTTATTTCATATAATACAAGTGATTAATTTTCACGCTATGTTTTATGATGACCGATTTGTGTTTCAGTAACAAAAATATTCAGCGTGTTTCAGAAATAAATGTAAAAAGGGCCATTCAAATAATACGTATGCATGATTTTGGTCATTATTGACCCCCTCATCCCTTTTAAACAAATATAAGCACACCGCGAACTCCCCTCATAATTAAGTAAGTAAATTGCCCCAATCCCCCCCAAAAAATTCAAGATGCCTGGATTTTTTTCTAGTTCAAATTTTTAAAAATTCGTTTTTGGTTGAATTTAAAAAATTATCTCTGCAAGAAAAAAAAAGATATTTTCGAAAACGGTGTTTGTTACGTAAGCATAAAAATTAAAAATTATTTATGTATTCTTTTCTAAACTTTTAAAGTGATGAGTGTAAATGAAAACGCAGGTGAATAAAATTGTTTAACATAATTAAACATAAGTCATGACAATCAGAATATTTTTCTAGATAAAGGACAGTCCAGTTCGGATTTTAATCAGTTTAAAATTTACAAGATCCATTTAAAGAGCAACAGTTTAAAACAGTAAATAAAATTTTATTTGAGTAAATATAACTAAGCTCTCAAAAAATGCATAGCGTATTTTTTAAACACAATGAAAATCTAATTGGAACAAGAAAGCAGCTCGCCCCAGCCAAATTACTCCCGCACTCTGGCAACAACGGTGCAGATCCAATCGACTGACGATTTTCGACCAAAGCACTCATTAGCACGCTGTTGCCATTCCAGACGTTATTAATTGCAGTGCTCCTGGAGAGATAAAGAACAAAGCAAAAATTGCTGCAGAATATGTTTTCGGACACTCAGGCGAGCACTAATGAGGGATGGAAATGCTCTCTTAGGGCAGGATTTTGATTTGAAATACTCCAAGTGAGTATTTTTTGGAAAAATGAGGAGTGCTCGTCTTTTTTTTACAAAAGTAAGATTATAATATTGAAATAACGAATATTATGAAAAGATAGTTTTATATAAATTTAAATATGAAATTTAAATTTTTATTATTTTTTAACTTTTGCTATTTAAAATAGCTATATGTGGCTTACCAAGTATAGTTATAAATTGAGCTCGTTTTGCTTTTAGTAAATAGAAAGTTGATTTTGAATCTATCCGTATAAAATTTTTGTTTAAAGCAAAACTTATAAAATTAAGGTAGCATTACATTTTGAAGGAAAAATCCGGAACTTTATTATAGTTTGATAAATTAAGTTAGTCAAAAACGGAATAATATTATACCCAACACAGCATTGTGAAATGAATATTTTAATTTAAGATTTTTTTGTAATCTTACTAGGATTGTCACAAAAATATTTGAAAACTCAGTGAATACTTAAACTAAGTTTAGAGTTTATATTAATTTCAAGAGAATTAATTACGTAGTTTCAATAAAACTCTTGTGTTTCCAAAGATTGCTCCATTGCTGACTGAATTATTGATTGAAATTAAAACGAAATATAAACTCTCCAATTTTCTAAGACTCAATTATTTTTTAATATGCATTGGAAATGTGTATGGATAAGCTTTACTACCATCTATCTTTTTGACCTGAAGGGAAAAAGTAATTTGAGTTTTCTATATTAATCACGTTTGCGTAATAATAATATTCTTTTTATAATGCTAAAGAAGGCCATGTCAGGAAAATAATATTAAAAGCTAAATGTGGGTTTGAGGATATCGAAATGGATATGCAAATATTGTAGTAGATAAACTCCCGCGTCTTAAATGACTTCTATTCAAAACAACTGTTGGAATTTCAGGAAAAATTTAAACTAATTGCACCATGTAACCTATTGAAATTGCTTTTATAAGCAATATTATTAACGAGATTTAAATATACTAAATAAGGTTCATCTACTACGCATCGTTTGTAACTCCTCAGATTCTTTGGGTAGAGTAAATGCAAAACAACGCTCAAAGAATTATAGTCAATACGAAAAACCCTCTTCACTACAACCCATAATTTTCGATTAAATTGCGATAGAAAAATGTATGAGGATTTATCCGGTTTACACAAAAGAAGGTTATAGAAAACCCCTGAACAAACTACATTTTTATACATCAAACTCAAAAGCGGTTATTCTCAAAAATTAGTAAGAAATTCAAAACCCTAATACGATTCGATAATTTTACTTAACTTGTATCCATTCTTTTATTACCAACACAAGCAATCAAACTATTCGAGATTTAAGAGTAAAAAGTAATTGGAGGTAAATTTTATGGTGAATAAAGCTCTTTTGAGTCATAACGAAGCTTTTTAATCGATGGAATATCCGAAGAGAAAACGAAAATAGAAAAATTAATTTCGAATCATTAAAAGTATCTCGGGTTCTAAGATACAGTCACAGTTAGTTCCGACGAAAGAATATTTTTCTCGATTTAATGATTGGTAAAAGAGACGGATAATATCGAAAATACGCTTTCAGCGAGCCAAAATAATTTTTTTTATTAATTACGAATTTTTACTTAAATCTATTAACTATGTACGTTATATTCGAATTCCTTGACAATAAATCGAAAAGTGATATTTCCAATCGAAAGGTTGTTTTTAATAACTTAATTTTGAGTTTGAATTGCGGAATAAAACTTCTTTTTTAATCATCAGTCTAAAAGAACTTTGTTAATGAATAATGTATTACTAGTGTTAATGCTGAAATACTGTATTACTTTGAACCAATTCCAAATGATTTTAGTTTTTGGTAAAACTAAAAATAAGCTCCATTTTATATAAATTGAAACCAAGTTTTTTCTCTGTAAACCTTTTTAAAATTTTTTGACGTATAGAATTCACGAAGATAAGTTTTAATATAATTGAAATAGTTTTTTTAATAGTGTACTTATGTAAGGGGACGTCTATAAATGATGTCACCATTGTAGAAGAGGGAGGGGGTCCATAGATTTGTGAACCTTGAGGTAAGGGATGAGGGGGATAAGAATTGTGACATCACACATTGTAAATTAACAGAAAAACTAAATAAATTTTTTTACTGCATTGTAAAAAAACTGTAGAAAAGCAGAAAGTTTCAATAAAAATGACTTCCTGTTTACAGGGATATTCTGTCATGTAACATTCCCACCGCACTTCTATTTATTTTATGTAAAAAAACAGCTTTTTTCTAGTTTTTTAGCTTATCTGTACTTAAACAGAAAGTTTCAGTTCGTGGAGAAAGAAAGAACATCTTCGGATAATTTCTACTTTTACTGAATCCTCGTTGGAGAAGTGGTAGCGTGCGTGATTAGCATGCGGTAGATCGTGGGTTCTATCCCCGATTATTGATTAATTAAAATTTCAAAAAAAAAAACCAGCTGAGAAATAATTCGACACGCATACGCACAAGCAGAAAATTACTGTGAGGCAACAGAAAAAATGTGTAGCTCACTTGACAGAAAGCTTCTTTTTACAGCATTTACCTGTAGGTTACAACTTTTTTCTGTTTACAGGATTTTTCTGCTCACAAAAATTTTCTGGAAATTTTTGCTGCCAGAAATTTTCTGTTTTTTTACTGGATTATTTTTTACAGTGTGGAAAACGACATTCTTATAAAATTATTCATACTAACAAAAGAAGACAACATTTTCAAACCATTAGATGGGGTGCACTTATAAACCTGAATAAAAACATTTGTTTGAGATTCAAACCAACATTAATCTAAACTTATTGGCGTGACATGTGAAAAAAAGGCGGTGTAGTGAAGTTTGTCATTTTATGACACTGGGGGAAGAAAGGGCCAAAAATGCTGGAAAAAAGTGTGATATCATTTATGGATAGTCCCTTATTATTTTCCTACTTTTAAAATATTTATTCAATGTGCATGCGAATGATGATTTTAAAGCCGTAGATAGTGTTTGTTCATAGATGAATTAAACTTGCATTAAATAGGTTTTTCGAAGGGTAGAATGATAAGTGATAGTAAAGGGAAAACTATACGGAGTAGGAGGAAAGGTATGAGTTCAAAATTTTTTTTGTTGTTGTTGACCTCTCTTGATGTTCTAAATCAAAATTAATTCAAATTCAGGAGCCCATAGATGTTGAAAGTCTAAAAAGTAAAAGAGGTTTTTGAAGAAGCTCGCTAATAATAATTAGAAACGGTGATTTTAGCAATCTTTTTCCATGTAAATCACCGGACAAGGCCCTTAAGTGTCTACTTGTAAATTGGGAGATGCAAGCAGTGACGGCTCGAAGGTAAAACTATAAGGGGTGCTGCTCCGGCGGTACCAAGTTAGCAACGTATTTTAAGCGATATAATGCCAAATAATATTTCTATACAAAAACGTGGAAAGAATCAAATAGAAAAGATGGAAACAATATAAAATTTCGATTTCACACTTAATAAAGCATTCAAAAACTGTCACACCTATATTTAGCTGATTATTACGAATATGAAGAATCAAAGATGAAGTCTATTTCATTTAGTATCTCAAAAGCAAATGAAACTAAAATCAACATTTCGAATTCAATTTGTTCATTATAAAAAGAAATAAAAACTTGGCTACAAAAAAGTAAACAAATCTTTATTGACTTGCGGAAACATCAGAAAATATTTCGTTCTGTTCTCTCTCTGTTGAAAAAAAAGAAGCTATAAATAAAAATTAAAACATTGGAGTGATAAAAGCTAAAAAGCCAATGTGATTTATTAGTAATAGTAGAAATCGTTTATATTTCTTCTTCCCTCAGTTTTTTTACAGCTCTCTCAAGAGAAAACGCTATCATTTTTTTAGTCGGGGCTGCTGAAAAGCAGCCCCTTTTCTCCAAACAGATTCGCATGCTAAAATCTTGATATTTTGATTTGATATGATAGAGCTAGTGTTTTATACCACAATTGGTGTATCTGAGGGGGCTGATCGACCCGGAAAGAAATCTGTTGGAGAGACGGCATAGCAGATAATTATTAATTGAAAAAGGATTATAAAGGACAAAGATTAAAGGGGGAAATAGATAATTTTTTAATATTGTAAAGCAAAAATAAAAATAGGAACTTCGTGAAATTTTGGTTAGGGGTGCTGCAGCCCCGCAGCCCCTATGGACGAGCCGCCACTGGATGCAAGTCTGTTGGATGAAATCCCCCAAGATGAGGGGCTCTTTCTGGCGAACCATATATTGGGGCAACATTCGAAAGGTTTATAACTTTAGAGAGAGAATTAAATAAGAAAAAGAAAAAAGTTATGGAGAAAGAATAATAAAATGAAAGTTAGGAATCATACTCTTTTTCTACACCATTGTTTTTCTTTATATTCACTAATCACATTCACCGCTGAAGAAAAATATTAAACTTAGAGACATCATTTATTTAGCTTTTCATCAGTTTAGATGTTTACGTCCAACACTTTATCTTCCAACTAAACTTCAGTATCAGCTTTTCGAGACATATTTCAACCATTGACAAATAACAAATGAAACATTTGAAAATCTGGGTTCTGGAGGGTCTCCACTTACAAGAAATGAGGACAGAATCATCTCAAACCCTCGCGTCCGACATTCATCCGGACCCAAGAATGTGACAAACTCACCCGGGCACCCCACAGAAGCATTCTCATCAGAGAAAAAGCGGGACACTGCAGATTGATGACTTTTAAAGTTACTAATGGTGCGAACGTCGCCATTTTTCCTTCATTCTTCCAGAGTATCTCTCGTTAAACTCGGGTCTTATTTTCCTCCGCAAAAACCAAGAAGAGAAAAACGTCGAACTTAAAAGGTTGTCCCAGGAGTGATTTTTCTGACAGATTTGCGGTTGAGTAATGTCCGAGAGTGTCGGGGGTCCGAGAGTTTTGGCCCCTCTTTTTTTTGTGGGGTTCTTTTTTTGTCGGTTAGTTAGCTTCATTTTTCTCTTCGGTGAGCACGTGTTTCTGCGCTGTTCACGATTCCTCTCTTTCAGGGATGTGGTTCCTGTTTGTGGCAGGTTTTTAATGGTGAGACCTGCTTTTGACAAAATTCGGTTCGAAAAAAAATTTTCTCGGGTGGTTTTTGTAAGCGTTGCCCGGCTTTTCTTTCGAGGATGTGATTTGATAAAGAACGTTTTTTTTGGTGAGGTCATGGTTTGAAAGTTTTCGTTTTTTAAAGAATGTTTATAAGAATGTGTTTTTAATTGTGCTTTTGAAAATTCACTACAGTGTGTTTTTTATTTTGTTTTTATTCTTTTTTAAAACTGCATTATATATTTTTTCTAAAATGTTCTATAAAGGCAACACTCTTGAAGTTCATAATCTAACAGTGAGTATATTTTTTAATATAAAAAATACTTCTAGTATTAATAAAGCTACAGAACATTTTAGTATTTAAAGTATATTGTAGTATTTAAAGACCCATAATATGTAATTTTAAAAAAAATGTTTTATATTTGATCATTACGTCGGTATTCATGTAATCAATTTGCTTTTCATTACAGACTTTAAGTTGTTCTTTGTGTTTTGAAGTAATGAGACATATAGTGTAGGTGCACATTAACTTTTTATATCAATATTCAAAATAGTTCTTAACTATAATTGATGTCTTTATCAGCCACTAACTTCCATATTGTTTGCATTAAAAAACTAACTGGTTTAACATTTTCTTATTGATAAAATTTAATTGATTTATAAAAAGTCTCGGAAAATAACTGTTAGGGTAGTAAACTGTTATTTTAATATCTAATGAATGGATCTAAGTTAATAACTATGGCAGAAAAAATTTCTACTTTTTCAAGAAGGTTTGAAGTATTATCATTGAAGTTTGAAGGTGGTTCATCCTTTTGAAAAATATTTTTTTTACCTTGAAACACATATCCAGGAATCCTTTTCTTCCTACTCTTAAAGAACACACTTATACTCTTTTTTTGTTTTGCAAACACGATGTTGGTGCCTAAATCTGTCTCTTTCTTTTCAGATCAAGAGAAGCAGGTTACTCAGTTCCCACACTAGGGAGAACAGCCGTCGTACGTGTAATAGGGATAGAGAGTATTTGAGGTACGGTCACTAGGGTGTCGCAGAAAAATTTTTTCTTGTGAATTTGAAAACGCATACCCTATATTTTTTATAAATGCCTTGACTAATTCAGATATAAAACCGCATCCCTCCATGATAATATTAACCCTTGCCGAATCTCAATTGAAGATGGTCAAACAAGCTAAATTACCTACACTCGCCCGCTAATACTCACCACTTTTATTCTACCTTTTTCAGGATTTTTTATGTATATTTATATTTTTGGCCATTGAAATGTAACATTAACCCGTTAACAGTGTCGCCCGAGCTCAGCTCGAGCAACTACTACGTGCAGAATTTGTGAAGCCTGAGCTGTGCTCGGGCAGGAAAAAAATTGACGTTTCCCTTTGTAAAGCCGAAACTGAGTTCGTTTCGATGATGATAGTGATTTTTCGTCGTTTAGAGATTGTGAGACATCATGTTTGAATAATCTTGTTCCTAATTTAATAAGATGTGTGCGTTATCCAACACTTTTTTATGTGATGTTAAAATAATTAGTACACTTGTAATTACTTTTAAATTTTGATTTTTTTATAAAAAACTATTTTCTAACACTTATATAAATATAAAGAACAAAATTAAACAGTCAAAAACCTTTTCCATTTTTGGTCAATTTTTCTGAAATAAATGTCACTGTTAAGGGGTTAATCGATCTGAATTGAATCGTTTATTTCAGAAACAAATTAAACGCTGTGTTAATCCAATGGGGTTTAACTTGTTTCTGAAATAAACGATTCAATTGTCATCTACCTCTAAAGTTTGACTTCACGAATGTTAAAAAACAGCACCGCAAAAATTTGTCGATTTCTTAATAACTTAGATCCAGTAATCTGGGGACTAGAATTGCCAACTAAGGAAATTGGTTTACCTTCCCTTCGCTAATTTCTTTTAAAAGCGGTAGACAAAATTTCAGACCAATTAATATTACATTTCAATGGACCAAAAATATAAATATACATAAAAAGTCTGAAAAAAGTAAGAAAAAAGTTGTGAGTATTAGCGGGCGCGTGCCGGCTATTTAGCTTGTTTGACCATCTTCAATTGAGATTCGGCACGGTTTAAAATTATCGTAGAGGAATGCGATTTTATATCTGAATAGGTCAAGGCATTTATAAAAAAAGTAGAGGATATGCGTGTTCAAATTCCCTAGAAAAATTTTTTCTGGGACACCCTAATGGTCACCCTATTGCTAATATTCCATGAGGCAAAAGAGAACATTGCATGTTCCATACAGAAGGATGGGTTTTGGAGTAGAAAAAATATAGCAATATATATAAAAGCAATTTTGAATAGTTTACTGAAAAATTAATTCTCCCTTTATATATTTACGATTTACTTTACAATACCATGATTTTTCAGGGAAAACTCCCATCTGTATTTCTTGGTTTAGATATTAAGGGAAATTTTTATTGAAAATGCTCTTCAATATGTTATATGATCTTTATCTTGATTTCAACCGTTTGTGAGGTATTCGCTTAAATAGATGTATAGTTTTCCCTCGTTATTCGCGGTAGTTAAGTTCCAAAACATACCGCGAATACGCAAGATCCGCGAATAATGAACCCAGTTTTAAAACGCGCATATATGATAATATAACAGATATAATGGATCGATTCCGTCATTTATTATATAAAACTAATAAAACTGGTTCATGCAAAAAGTAGTTTAACTGTAAATTACTGTGATGTAATAACTGTAAATAATTTGTAGTAAATACCAAAATGGTTACTAGTTAGAAAACTTGCTTAGTAGTTGAATTTACATTTTTTAAAATGGTTTTACATAATAAATACCGAAATCGAACAATTATATTTTTTTTACAAATTTGAAAGTTTCATTGCTAAAAAACTTTGAGATCGAAATCCGCGAACATGCGGGGGTAACATTGCTCAACCGCGAATATGCGAGGGCCCACTGTATACAGTGGACCCTCGCTGTATACAGTGGGCGGGAAGAAATTTCTTAGTGGAAAGAAAAGAAAAAGAATAAATGGTTTTAGTAAACGGAAGTTGGGATAGTAAATCTAAAGCAAATGCTAACGAAGTAATACTGCAACTCCAACTGTTTATGCAGTTTTAGTGATATGAGATATCGGACAAGGTCGCTATAATAAAGAAATATGTTCAAAGCGATTTCTACGCATAGTGCATCCATGGAAACGGCATTCACACACAAGGCATAAAAAACCACAAGACGCGTCCCGGTAAGCTATTGGAGGAACCCAAGAAAATAACCTGCGGCTGGAAAAAAAAAAGCAAAAGTTTCCAGCAAACAAAAAGCGGGAGAGCAAAGAAGAATAATTCAATTACAGGAACGGTGGTGAATATAAATAAATATTAGTGGAAAAAACCACCAGGGCATTTGTGTCCTATCTGATGTAGAAAGAGGGGAAAAAAGCTCAGTGGGGCTGCGAAATGTGAGAAAAGTAGCATGTGGCGGCGGGAAATTTAGAGAAAGGACGGGAAAATGGACAGTGGTCAGAATATTCGAATCTGCTCCCTACACGCAAGGATATACTTAAGGAGAATACTTTTGAATTTTTTCTGAACGAATTTTTGTTACTTTTATATCCCGGGCGCTTACTAATCACAATCATACTTTTTTGATGATGTTATAAGAATTACATGTAACTACATGAAAACAATTTAAGGACAATCCATGGCTATTTATTTTTAATTCCTCTTATTTAAGAGACAAAAATTACATGCTGTTATTGTAAAGTTTTTTATTCTCTAACAAAATGTGACAATTACCTTGAACATTTGTTACAACGCATGTCATGAATTTTATTGTTTGATAATCAAAACTTTTCAACTGAATCAAACATGTATTTCATGTAAACAAGTTTGTACGTTCTGCGTTTTAGGGTAAAAACAGCTTTACCAGATATAAATACAAATTCGTATTATTCAAGAAGAGTTATTTTTAAACGCTTTTATTCTACTTGCTTTTGGCGGCGTTTTACAGGTGGAATTTTAAAACTCGATTTTCGGGCACTTCCCGATATGTCAGGGCCCCGAAACTTAACACATCGGTGTAACCCTCATGACACTCCAATATCCAACCATTATCTAGTCAAACAACCAAAGGATTAAGTTAATTAACGAGTATTTTTAATTAACAGAAAAACCAGAATTTGAGACCTTTCCCAAGGGGCTATTCTCCCTAAACCGTGCACAATTGTTTATAAGGCATAACTTCATCATATTCAAAAGTCAAAACGAGAATTGCCCAGTAATTACGATAATTACAGACGATTAACCACTTTTTTATTTTACAAAGTCTTGTACATAAATTTTCAGGCACTTCCAAACGATATAAAGTTCTGAAACTTTGCACCATAGTGTTAAACCGATGAAGATGCAATATTCAATAATCAACTAGTCAAAACCTCCGTAATTAAGGTAATTAACGAGTGTTTTTAATTATCCGTTAAATTCAAATTTGAGACACTTCCGTTATGCCAATGGCTCCCAAAACCTGTAAGATAATATATTAGGGTATATAACTACAATATTCAATCTTCAAAACGTGATTTCTTACCTTCCAATTAAGATAATTAGCGATTTTTAACCTTCCTACCCCTTTGGGGTCTTTTTCGACCCCAGACGCACTTTGACGCTTGATATCTCCCATGCATTTTTGTTTTGACAATTTCCGATGCTACTATTCCTTAATTACGCAAAGTTTTACAATGGGTAAAAATTTTGGAGTTATTATTCCATTTTTAAGTGTCTTGGGAGAAATAGTCACATATTCCCCCTCTGGGGTCTTCTGAGACCCCAGCCATGAATGGCGGTAAAACAGTATCAAATAAAGTTTAGTATTTTATTTTTTGTTGTATTATAGATAAAAAAAGGTTTGCATGTTTGTTTAGAACGTTTGGAGAAATATTAGAAAGATATTTTCGTAGAAATTGTCATTTTTTTTACAAAAAGAAGATTGCGGCTAAATACATTGAATCACTCGCTATTTCTAAAATTTTTTATTCACATTCTAAGAAAAATATGCTATTTATAGAAATCTTTTGAGTATCTAACAGTTGCAGCAAAAAAAACTCAGACAACTGTCGCCATTACTTCCTGTTGAACACATTCTTTACAAAAACAATATAAATTCATGGTTGATTGTAAATAGGTTTTTATATTCAGTCTTCTTTGAAAAATAAGAATGCTTTCAAATATTTATGAGTGTTTACGGAAGTCCAGAATGTGATTTCGAAGAATTATCAAGAAAAAAACCAATTTTATGTTAAAACTTACATAAGCAAGCGAGATACTGATTTCACTAAGAAATCTGAACCGATCATTTTTTTTTGTATTATTTCAATTTAAAAAAAAAGAATCCAAACTTTACATGTTTCATAATACTAAATAAATTAATCTGGGGTGACAGGTAGCTGATAATGCAGAATAGAGAATCTATGCAGCTTCATAAATCGTTTAAAATAAACTACTAAATTCTACCCGTGCAAGACCGGGTATATCAACTAGTATGCTTTAAACAGTGTGATTATAAATATTTTAAGTAAAACAACTTCAATGTAGTTCATTTCTGTAATTTAATTCTTGTTTGAAGGTCCAGATGTTATAAAAAACGTGTATCAAAAGAAACCCAATTAAGCCGTAATAAGACGAAAAAAATGAGAAAAATACCAAAAAAATTGGATAAATTATTCTGAAGCATCATTCTAGAAATAAAAAATGACAATTCTTCTCCATTTAAGGAATTTTTAACCTTTATTAGAGTCATAGGCATGTTTTACGCATGGGGTCCTCAGAGACCCCACGAGGGGAATATGTGACTATTTTTTCAAGAGGGTAGGAAGGTTAAGGTAATAACCGTGAGAAAGAAATCGCCAGAAGAGCGAGAAATCGCCGAAAATTGGCGCGAGAGAAGAAAAATATTCTACTTTTATAATTTATGGACTTCTGAAAACACTGGATAATACTGTTTGCTCCTTCATACAAACACACTCTTTCTGAGTTTTATTTTTGTCTGGGCTTACGAATGGTTATTTTTATTTTATTTTATTGAATGCTTTTCTTTTTCTTGTGAATCTTTTTGATATCGATGGATTTCATCGGCGAGTGAGCGGATGCGAGGAAATATATTCTTTGTGCGAAGTATATTTCCCGCTCAGCTCTGTTATTATAACGTACCTAGCAATATTAAATAGATTTTAATTAACTTTGGAGTTGATTGTCCTGCTGAGTCGTCAGAGGATTTTTCTACTTTGTCAGATAAGTTAAAAATTTTTGTTATGCATGAAACTAAAATTCCATCCTAACATAAGATTAAATATGGTTGAAATAAATAAATTTTTTCTTGTGAGTTTTTGTTAAAAAATACCATGACTAAAAAGTAGAAAATAAAATAAGTAAAAAAAAGATTTTTTAAAAAACGCTTTTATTGAAGTGTTCTAAAAAGTCAAAAATAATTTTTTCTGTTTGACAAATAATTTATTGGGAATTAGAAAATAACTTTTTGGTAAGTAAAAAAACTGATTTTCTAATCACTAAAAATAAAAGCGTGGGCGCTAGTGATTCTTAATTCACTATTGATTCTAAGTTCTTTATTCCATGAGGTTAAATTTACAAATTTCTCATTCATGAGGTTTGGGTGGGATGGATTCACTTTAAATTCTCTATTGGGTATTTTTATTTATGTAAAATTATACATAATCGCCGATGTAATATCCTAGTGGTTAGAACATCTGACTGCAAAGCCATACGTCTGGGGTTCGAATACCCGTTTGGCAGGGATGTTAGTGTTACTGTCCTGTAAAAAAAATTAAATATAAAAAATTACTAGCGCCCACGCTTTTATTTTTAGTGATTAGAAAATCAGTTTTTTACTTACCAAAAAGTTATTTTCTAATTCCCAATAAATTATTTGTCAAACAGAAAAAATTATTTTTGACTTTTTAGAACACTTCAATAAAAGCGTTTTTTAAAAAATCTTTTTTTTACTTATTTTATTGGTACTGAATTCAAACAGAGAAAGACTCTCACAGCCCACTCATACCGTAGCTGGAATAAAAGGGTTGAATTTAGGGAAGCCTTAAACAGCTTCAAAAGGTTCCTTAAAACTTCCTTGAAGCCATAAATATCCACAACTGAACATTTTATAGAACCTCGTCCGTTTTGTATGAAATTCCAATCTACACATTTTAAACTTAGTTTTTTCATGAGCCTACTTGTGTTTACTGCGTAGTAAGCTGATAATTTAATTTAAAAGGTAAAATAATAAACAGTTATGCATATACAAATACACTCGGTCTCCAAAAGTTAATGGAAAAAATACTTTTCTCTATAAAGTGTCTCATGAAGTTGATACCAAATATGTCAAGTTTTACCACTACAACTCTATAGAAGTAAACAAAATTTGACCATACATGACAGCAGTTGGTAGAATCTTATCACATATCACCCAAACAAAAATTTAATTGAGGTACATAGGTATTCCATTGATTATTTAAAAAAAATTGTGAGATTAATTGGGAATATAATTACCCCCTGAACTCCTCAATTATTTAAATAGTGTGTGTAAACAGCTTTGAGGCACATTTTAGCGCCAGGGTAGTTTGTGGTTATGGGCTGAACATACTTTTAGAAGCTCTGGTATGGGCTCTTTTGGTTTTATCTTGGTGTGGGGATGATGAGAGTTAACACATCCATTCGACTTCTTGACTTTTGAAAATCTTTGAAATGATCGCATCATGATTTGACACAGAATTTCCATCCATGAAGAAAAATCTGGACACGCATTGGCTTTATAATAGCAACCGTGTTAATTTTGAACATCAAAGAGGCCGTAAATAGTAATATTTATGAGCCAGAAAATAGGACCAATTAATAATTCATAAAGGGCTGTGGGGAGCCTAGTGATTAAGGCATCGGCTTTGGGATCGGAGGGTCCCGGATTCGACTCCCGACACCGCTGAAGACCCACCGAGTATATGCGGAGTACGTGCTCGTTAAATCTGTGGGTCCGAAAGTCTTGTGGTTGGTCGCAGCAGTTTACCATGGGTCCAGGTCTTCTGGAGACTATTTCCCTCCCCTTCAGAGACATGGCAAAATTGTGGAGGTGTCAATAGATGGTGGCGACATCTATCATCCGAGGCTAAAGTCGGACTCCTGGCATTCATGGGCCTCACTTTCTCAGGAGCCGCACCACCTTTGCCTTAAATCCTGTACGCTTTGCGGTGGAGCTTGGATATTCCAAGTGGCATAAAACAACAACAACAATCTATATTCCCACCTACTATAACTACTACAATCTATATTCCCACCTATATTCCCACCTACAATAACAATTTAACTTTGCCACGTTGCTGTACTCGCTCCCGGAAAGGTTTCTGAATAAAAATAATTTAAAATCAAAGCGCCCAAACAACTTTTTTTGGTCAATTTTATGCTTGAAAACCCATATTTCATGCCTAACTTCAGGGCAAAGCCACATTGTTGTAAATATAATAAGAGAAGATGTAACTTTAATTGTTGTAGGCATATTCTCGATTGTTGCAGTTTAAAATCCATTGTTGTAGCATAAACATAAAAATGGATCCTATATTACTATTTCCCCATTTGGACTGGCGAAGCCCATCTGTAACGCACCAAATAATTTTAAAAAAAATGGACTGGCGAAGTCCATCTGTAACACACCAGGATAATTTTCTTTAATAATGGACTTGCGAAGCCCATCTGTAACCCACCAGGTGATATTTATTAAAAAACTGAAACTAGAGTTAGAAACTGAGCTAGTAATTCATAAAACCCAAGATCTTAAGACGCCACCTTTATTTGGTACATCTCTCCATTGACAAAACATACACCTAAGGCTCCGGACACAGTCAGCTAAAATCTTCGCGCTATACCCATTAAGATCAAGAGGAGGGGAGAAAGAAAGGGACTCGGAAAAGAGATGTAGTAGACTACACTTGTAGCAGAGCTATCCAAGTACTCCTCACTGACAAGCCTGACAGTGGCCGATTGCTGTCATCTCACCAAAAGTAGTCTACTATATCCCCCCTCGAGTCCCCTTCTTTCTCCCCACAGTTTGATAAGGATCGGGTCGCGCGAAGATTTTAGCTCACTGTCTCCAGAGCCTAACCCTCGTGGCGGCACCCCAAATGATATAACGCCCTTCTCGTATCCTACTCCCGTTAAACCGCCCACCCAATCAATCCTATCCGGGGATATACTCGCCGCAAACCCTACCCCGAATCCGGCCACCGGTCACGTGTATCCGGCGTGAGGTCCTGCTGAGAAGCGGAGCAGGTGGTCCGCTCCTGATTCGAATTCCGATTCCTGGCGATCGGTGATTGAGGAGGGTAGGCTCTAATGTGCTTTCCGCTTACAAAGGCCATTCATAAGGCATTCATGTTATATTCCCCTCTACGGTTTGTGGAGATTCCTATATAAGGGGGTTCCATCATGGTGCGAAACTCCAAAGAATGTACGCAATCTTTTTTTTTGTTTGCTGTTAAACAAAATATTGATTAACTGGCGAATCCAGTCGTCATGTTATCCGTACATTTTGAAAAGCATTGGACTTCGCGAAGCTGATTGGGGAATACCATTTACTGTGAGTTAAAGTTCTCCCCACAATTAAGTCATACACTCCTCAATATCAACCATAACTAGTATCTCTGTTCAGCAAACTTCGGGAATCCCGATCGTTGGCAATTTACCCTCATTTGATTGGTTTTCATCTTTCCATCGCGAACGAACCAATCAAATGAGCTTCTCCGCTTGCAATTCCGAATATTCCCGAAGCAGTTTAAAAGACAGTTATTTGATTCTAAGGTGACGGTGTAGAAGTGTATTTCAAAGGAGGATATCCAGTATTTTAAAGAAAATTATTTTGAAGCCATTTAAGGCTTTCCTAAAATAGTAAAGTCTTCTAGTATTTCATGTATCTAAAAAGCATTTATTCTCTTACCTCCCTATTCAGTATCCACCCTACTGTTTTCTTGACTAGACTAGATCCCTAGATTATTCAGGGGACCACGTTTTCCATAATTTTTAACTGGATGTGAAGTCATTGTTTCTTGCTGCTGTTTCCTTGAACACTATTAGTCCGAGAGCTGGCTACATGAGAGTTTAACCGGAAAAACATATTTCTGAAAATTTTATAATAGATTGGGCACTTCTTAATAAACAAAATTCGCTCGGTCAGCCTGTGCAAAGCGGTTGATTTCGAGGGGTAAGCTCGGGTCAAAATAGCCAAAAATTGCATCGAGTTTAACCGGAAAAACGTATACATGATTTTTACGTCATTCGAAAGGCTTCGACCCCCTGAACACAAAATATGCTGGTCAGCCGGCCGAAAGCGGTTGCTTTCAAGGGGTCAGCTCGGGTCAAAATAGCCAAAAATTGCATCGAATTTAACCGGAAAAACGTATACATGATTTTTACGTCATTCGAAAGCTTACGACCCCCTGAACGCAAATATGCTGGTCAGCCGGCCGAAAGCGGTTGCTTTTGAGGGGTCAGCTCGGGTCAAAGTTGCAAAAAACCTATTCAAACCTATGTAATCCTGTTTATTGTTTTTTTATTAAAGAAATACTTGCAGCGACCAACTTTCTAAAAATATCTTAGTTTTCAAATGGTTAGTATGGGTTTTCCCATTGGGATGTCTGAAATGGGGATAGTCTACAAGAATTTTTAAGATGATGTTATTCTTTAGCAAATGTTTCTTTCAATGAAATTTTTTGAGAAAATTATTTCAAAAATACTTTCTTATTCAAAACATATCCAACAAAACATTTTTTAAAAATAATTTGTGTTTGAAAAATCGCTTTAAGTACTTGGTAGATTTTAAGCCATTTTTTTACTGCGTCCAACTTTTTAAGAAAAGTAAATGATATTTTTCCGCTGTTTCTTTTTCTGAACATTCAAAAGACACTTATCTTTAAATTTACGAAGAACGAAAAACTAATTTAAATTATTTCACCATTATTAAAATTTTCAAAGTTAAATTTTCAAATTTTGAGAAAAAAAACCCTGAATTTAATTGTTTGTAAATTGGAATGCATTGATCAAAATTTGAAACCCGTACATTAATTTGAAGATACATATGCAAGGAAGATACTGTAAGAGTTTTGGACTATTTGATTTAATAGTTATAGAGATATTGTGCGCGCAGTGCGAAAAGATGATACTTTTCACCACGCCACATTTAAACAATCCACTTAGCTCATATTGACCCGGATATTCAATGTAACAGGCTGAAAATGTGTGGAAATGTAGAGGATAATGTCCTTATTGATATCCTGAAATTCCCAAAAATTCTGTGTAGGAGAAAATCCGCCATTTTGGAAAAACCACCGCCATCTTGGATTCAGTTTTCAAGCATAGCGACTGAACGCATATTTCCGATTTCAGCATGAGAAGCGCAACAATGATACCAATCGACCAATAGGATTGCAGTTTTAGCCAATTTAGCTCCTCCCTTGAACTATATCAAGTCAGGGAAGCATTAAAAAGACCAAAGTTTTAAGTTTTTATATAAAGTATGTTCTAAATTTCGTTTAATTTTCATTAAAACTTTGTTTTTAACTGCTGAGTATTCCTAATGCCCTCTTAATATAAGCATGCATGGAAAAAATAAAGATTTTCTATTTTAAAATTATTTTAACTTATAGAATAAGACTTCTGATTACATATGAAAGAAATGTTTAGAACAAACGTGGTTTCAAAACTCTCTATTCTTAATTATCTCAATCTACTCAAACAATGTAGTATGTATATGGAATTAATGTATTAAATGAATGAATTTTCAGAAATGATCATACTATACTCTATACTTGATCCACATAGTTAAACATATTGGTAAAAAATTATCAGAACAAAAAAGAAAAAAAGAATTGCTCTTCATTTACTACTTTTAAATTAAATGCACACAAATCCGGTCTCATTAAAAAATAAGAATATATTTATACACGTGTTCTTATTTTGATCCTTTTTTTATTTTGAATGAATTAGTTCAAGGGAGGAGCTAAATTGGCTAAAACTGCAATCCTATTGGTCGATCGGTATCATTGTTGCGCTTCTCATGCTGAAATCGGAAATATGCCGACTGAACCAATAACCCGATTGAGTTCGTTTTTGTCCTGAATTGCTTAATAATGTGAATTTTAAGCGACAACGTGAAAAAGTTCGAAATGAAAAACTTAATTTAATTATTATTAATATTTATTGAATAAATTATTTGCTGGGTTGAAATGTTGGTAGAAATTAAAAATAACAAGCTGAAAATTGGTGGAAACGTATAAGATAGTGTCCTGATCGATATTCCAAAATTCCTAAAAAATCCCTTCAGGGGAAAATCCACCACTTTCAAAACACCACCGTCATCTTGGACTCTCAATTTAAGCATAATGATAGTGCTTTACACAACAATGAAATTTCCGCAAAAAGGATTACACAGGTTTGAATAGGGTTTTTGCAATTTTGACCCGAACTGACCCCTCGAAAGCAACCGCTTTTGGCCGGCTGACCAGCATATTTGTGTTCAGGGGGTCGTAAGCTTTCGAATGACGTAAAAATCATGTATACGTTTTTCCGGTTAAACTCGATGCAATTTTTGGCTATTTTAACCCGATCTGACCCCTCGAAAGCAACCGCTTTGCGCAGGCTGACCGAGCGAATTTTGTTTATTATGAAGTGCCCAATCTATTATAAAATTTTCAGAAATATGTTTTTCCGGTTAAACTCTCATGTAGCCAGCTCTCGGACTATATGGTTGCAGAGCTCTAGCTCTTAGGGTTTTTTTTATTTATACAGCGAATATAATCTGATTTTTATCTGAGTTTTGGTCGACTTGTTGAAACACCCTGTACATCAAACGTCCTTTAATGCAAGTCAAGGTTCTATAACTCTTACTTTCGGTCGTATTCACCACTAACCTGGCCGAGGATTAACCAGCAATCAAATTGCTGATGGGTAGCAAGTAAAATTAATTTTACGATAATCAGAGTCAATAAAAATTTTGACTCCTACTTAACTTTTGGTCAGGTTAGAGGTTAAACCAGCCGTTAGATCTTAAATATATTCTATTCCTTTATAAAATCCTTAAAATAAAAATTATTCTATACCTAAATATATCTCTTTTTCCCTATATCTAATCTAGTCTTACGGACATTCCCGGCACCCAAACACCACTCCCCAGGGAAGGGACGACGTGTCGAGAAGTCCGAAAGGAATCCCTGGGGAATATAGCAGCACATTCGTGTTTATTTTTGCCAGGGGGAGAGAGATTTTCTGGGGGAGGTAATGAATCATTCCAGGGGGGCGAAGACAGGGAATATGCTTTCGCCTTGATGTCTTCTTTGATAAATAGATAAATATGCCCGGTGATAGATCACCCCATGCGCAGGAGACATGCGCGGTAGGGGATTGTCAGCTTTTGAGGGAAATCCGGGCGATTCATCACTGTTTTTTCTATGGGATGTTGCAGACGATTTCTGACCGGTAGAAGTGAAGTGGAAGTTTTTAATAACTGTTCGGCTTTTATGCCGCTTTTTGAGTTATCGATATGGGGGGTGTCGTTCCTGATGGTATGGTGATAGTGCGAGGTGGGAAAGAGGCTGTGAGCGTGGTGTGAATATTTTAGATTTAAAAGAAGGAACAAAATCACAGAGGGAGATGGCGGATGGTTTCTCAATATTACCACAGGGTGGCTAAACGTTGACGGAATCTTCTAGTTCTTCAAAAAAGTTCGATGGAGGTTTGGAGGTAATTTTAGAAATTGGGGAGGAATTTTAGGGGAAATAGAACTGTGGGATATTTTTTCAAAAAGTGGGTGTCCCCGCACTTTTAACTCTGGTGACGAGTTGACATCCTATGACGATAAAAAGAGAGCAAGCGTTATGAGATTGATTATAACAAATTACGTATCTATGAGTTACCACGAGAGTTATCGTATTTTCAGCATTGGCTTTCCATAACGATCCAATTCTCAAGCAAGTATTATAACCAAAAGGACAAAAAAGCAATTTTCACCAGTCCATCTTTAAATATCGTATTGTTATGGTGATGAAAATTGTAAAACCAGTTTTACTAAAGTAAGTGATTAATTGTTTCATTTCGTTTACTCGAAAAAAGCGAGGGAAATATTGCTGAATGTTTTTTTTTATTTCTAATGGGCGGGTACTAGGATATTATCCTTTTACCACTGAAATGCCCTAAAAAGTACCTACTGAGCGTTACCCAGCGAGCATCTGTGGACCGAAGCCACGGAGGTGAGGTACTGTTGCCCGCGCCACACACACATTCACTAGCACAACCCCTTTTTACAGGGGGGCCACATTCATTCATCACACAAGGACAGAAATTAACATCCATGCCAAACGGGGATTCGAACCCCGGACGTTCGGCTTCGCACTCAGATACGCTAACCACTCGGCCCATATTGCTGAATGTTGATAGTATTTTACTTCAATTGTTGGCGGTTAATACGTTTCTAAATAAAGGCAGCCATGGTATAAGTTGACAAGGTTGTTATTTTGCATAAATAGAAACGCATTATAGAAATTTTTAAAGCTTTTGCATAGTTCGACAAAACGGCTAAATTAAAAGGAAAGGAGGATTTTTTTCCAATACCAAACATACTTTAATAACAAACAAACAGAACAGAAAACAACAGAAGAAAGAAAAAACATATTAGTCATCTAGGGGTAGCAACCCGTTTAAGGAACTTATAATCAACTCCACAGTTCAAATAAATATATAAGCATTATTTTAAATTGTTGTAAGAAAACTGTATTCGATAGAATATGGATTCCTTTCTGCATTCAATAAATATTTTTTTACAATGTCGATAAAACATACTTTAACCAAATTTGTTTCTATTTAACTGTAATTATATCCTTCTTGCACTAAGATTCGAGTTAAACTGTTCTTTGTTATTTATTCAACTAGAATATTTCATTATAAGTAAATGTGTAATGACGAACAAAATGTAAATGTTACCCTTAAATTAAGTGAGGTTATCAAGTCAAACTTAAAAAATTTAAATATTTCGTTTGAATTAAGATTTCCTTTTGAAGTAAACGTAACTGTTTTAGTAAGTTTTTAAAACAACTTTTTAAAGACATGGTAAATCATTAATATAATCGTTGATTAAGGATAGTTAGGATAAATATATTTTTGTTAGAAAAGCAAAAAAAAAATATATCTAAGAAGTAATAAAACTACATTTTAAACTAGTACATTGCTTTGTTTGCTAGGGCATAATGACTACTTTGAGTATAGGACTTCAAAACGATCCAATAATTTTATACTTATCCGATATTGTAATGACCCTTTTTATATAGCTTTTTCCCCCAATGATTTTTGTGTAATATTGATGGTTCTAACATTGAGGTTTTCATACTTATACGCGTTTTTTTTTAATTCCATCGATATTTTTTCTTCGTGTTGAGATATTTATGAAAAGAACACGTTTTAAACTAGAATTACGTAAAGGCAAATAGGAGTATAAGTTCAATGATAGGTTTATTTTATAGTGTTACTTTTTAAACTTGAAACGATATTTTAATATTCAATACTGCAATTATTGGCAAAGCTTGTTCAGAAAAATATGCATACAACAGTTCGTTGAAGGTTTTGAAACAGATAAACATATGCTTTAGCTCTTTAATGTGAAAGAAATATGATAAAAATATTTCTCTTATGGTATTGAAAGTGTTCCAGTTCCCTTCCTTAGCAACAAGGATAGGTTGCACTATATCTCAAACCAATCAAATTAAATAAGTACTTTTGTAGCTTTCAAAAAAAACGATTCTAGACTTAATGTACTTAATATTATAGCATCAAATTGTATGAAATTGGACACTTGGGTTCTATATTACCTCCATAAAATTCCTTAAGAATATACTTCTTACATTCGATTTTTGGTTTCCTTGTTTCAAATATCCCAACGAAGAAAAGAAAACCGATATTTAAATAAATGCGAGTTCATTATACTATATGTAAATACCGAATAAAACACAAACATTTACTAGTCTTTGAAACTGAACTACTGCTAAACCCGTTTAACTCTAGTTAAATAGATAAGTTCCGTGTGTCTGAAACGGCATATTTCATGCAAAAAAGTCATTAACAAAGCACTCCCCAAAAACGCTGACGTACCGTTCTATACTATATGTCGAAACTGCACTTGACTTTGGTAGATAATCACCTACTGCATCTGTGGTTACGGAGCTTCCGTTAATCATACAACCAATTTGAAAATCAAATACTCGAGGCAATAAGTGTCTTCGTGGTTCCCGGAATTCGATATTGTCATGGACACGTGGTGGGAAAAGGACCGCGTGCGGCTCCTTATTTAAGCAAATGAATTCAAGAGCCTTCTCCGGAAATCTCTTGACATGTGCTGTCAGAAAAGGAGCTGGATGCGATGTATTCAATGGTTCGCACGATGCCGTATTGTTAGGTTTGCCGGATATGCCCAAGTCAATTCGCAGTTGTGCTTGGATGGAGGATGTTTCTGAAATTATTTCCGGCGACGCACACAAGAGCAGGGAGTTCTGTCTGTGTATTTATTCTATAAGCAAGGGTATGAAGTGCAGTGCTCTATAATTTTGAATCTCTAGATGTTGGTAAATATGGAGTCAAAAAGTATTCTTTAATGAAAACAACAAAAAACTTATATTTTTCCGAAAAATTCCCGTAGCTAAAAAGCTGGATGTTTAAAACTGCAATCTAATGTATCAACGTAATTTTATATTTACTAGATTTAGATTAGGCCCTAATTTAAGAAGCTACTCGACTTTTCCACCTAATGAAAAATGTTATATTCTTTAAAAACCATACAGTCTTCCTTTAAATATTTAATCATTTAAGATGCAAGTTGTTTCTCACAAACAAATGCAAGTCTCAGCATAAACCTATTTTTAAAATCACAATGAGAATTACTTTATACAAAAGTTTGTAGAAAATAGTCGCCATATTTTTAAAGATAATATTTATATTTTAAAGTATACATGTTAAGATAATTGAGAATATGGTAAACCTATGTTATAAGAATATTTAACATTCCTTTGAGAACTGTTTTAAGTATATTAAAAACTTAATTTATCAGTAATGAATCTATTAGTTGTGAGAGATATTTTAACCCCAAGGAAAAGGAGTAGTAAAATACTAAAATATTACTAAGATTTCATGTCAAAAAATAACATCCAAACACGTGATCAGTTTGTATTCAAAATTTCAATCGGAATCTCTGAAGGTCTATATATATGCATAAAAAATATCTTCATGATGCATTTGAAGGAAATTTAGTAAAACTTTTACCACGCAATCAATAAAAGTACTACTCCAATTCCTTAATTTTCTTAAAGGACCATTCAACTGGGTGCCACACTAATCGAGATAATCTGAAATAAGAGCAGAGACAGGTATTTGGACTGCATGGAATCATATAATGAAAATTTAAGTAAAATAGTAAGAAAAGAAACGAGTAGGAAATATGAATTTCAATCTACAAAGGACTTCCCTACTATCATTACATATCCAGCAAATCAGTAAATCACGTCTTAAAAACCACTACAGACCCCAAATAAACAAATATGAATATCAATCAACACTACAATGAACTTCTAAAGCATCTTAAAAACATTCGTAAATAAAGCCCTCCATGTAGACAAACATGAACGCCATCAACCTGCACGACAATGAACTTCCCTAGCTTCGTGAACATATCCGTCAGAACAATGAAGAACATCTTCGAAACAACTAACGACAGCCAGGGCACCTTCTACCCCACAAGAGGGATCGAAGTCGAGTTCCTGGACGTCCTGGCACAGTTCCTTCACTTCCGCTACAACATCCTGGTGCCGGCGGACGGTGAATATGGCAAGGAATCGACCCCAGGCAACTGGTCAGGGGTCATCGGCATGGTCAGCAGAGGGGAGGCGGATCTGGGGCTGGCGACCCTCGGGGTCACCGAGTCCCGGGCCCAGGCGGTGGGGTTCACCGTCCCTTACTCGTCGCAGGACACCACTTTCGCTACGGCCATGCCCGAGCGACTGCCTAAAGGCATGGCCTTCCTCATGACCTTCGAGATGAACGTGTGGATGGCGTTTCTGATGTCGCTGGTGGCGGTATGCTTCACTCTGAAGGTGGTGCTGAGGAGGGGGCATTCGCAGACGCATCTGTGCTTCAAGGTAACCGACGCAATGAAATTTAACTGTTCCCTTAAATGAATCGCTTATTTCTGAAACATGTCAAACGCCACTTTTCCTGTTTTGAGATAAACGAGAAAAATCGATAAATAATCGAATAATAAATTCGATTTATCAAAAACTATTAGATAAAATCGATTGAAATTTTGGTTTCCTACAGAAAAACTAATAATAATTGGGGGTCCCCATTGGAAAAAAAGTTAGTGTTTCGGTTAATATGAAGACGACCCCCTAAGGACTCGCAATTTTTTTTTTGGTAAAAGAATACTTTAATTAATGAAAAACGACCCCTATTTTGTCTTCCTAACCCAAGTGGTTCGCCAGAAATCCCAACTGAGTCATTTTTTTCTCAACTGTACGAAAGCTTATTCTGCAATGGTTAAATCCTTTCCTTTAAAAGTATTGATGGGTTGAAGATTCGGCGAAAGCAGAGGTGACGTCACTTAGACCACACCTCCGATTCTAGCGAGCCTAATTTTTGAAACTTAATTTAACAAACCTAATGATAAAAAAATCTAAAAATTTGAAGAAATGCGTTGGAAATCTTCCACATGTGTTGCACTATTCCCTTTTTGCGAGTTTCTTTCTCAATCAAACAACCTCTCTTGTTAAAGGTGTTGGGTGGTCTGTTCAGCGAGCAGCTGAACCTGCGCATCGTGGGGTGGAAGGAACGCTTCCTGATGGGCTCGTGGCTGCTGGGCTCGAGCGTGATGGGCATCTGCTACACGGCTGTCCTCTCCGCCTTCCTCGCCATCCCGCTCTACGAGAGGGAGGTGGCCACCGTCAAGGAACTGGCCGCCGAGGTGGACAGCGGAAGGTTCCGATGCATCATCACAAAAGGTCAGTTAGCTTAGCTTAGTTGTAAGATTAAATTAATATAATCGACCGTTTTTGAGCTACTAATTGAAAATTATCTGTATCGGTTAATGCAATGGTTTTTCCAAACTTTTTTTATCGAAGGGAAGCAAACACTTACTTACAAGTCATTAATATAATAATAATTTACTTTACTGCTAGTGCTACGTGCTTGTACAGATGTTAGGTAATATTAAGTTTATAAAATTTACTAGCTGTTATACCCGGCCTTGCACGGGTGGGGTGTATAATAGGGTGGGTCATTTTCCTATGGCGAAAAAAAAATTTTGCAAATTCTATCGGGCACAGCAAGAAAAGGGTGCCAAATGGTCTCAAACTAACATGTGTAAAATATTATTCGATTATAATAACTCTTTTTGCCTCCAGATTGGCCTCGAATGGAACAAAAATATAAAATTTTTAATATTTTTAAAAAATTTTATGAATTAAATTTTTTATTCGAAAACTTATTAAAGTTCACAAATAATGGTATTTAAAAGCAATTTTATTCACATTAGTCACCTTCATGCATTATTAATACAAAAATAACTGCCAAAGTGGCAATATAATATGCTATCATATTAACAAGAGCAGTAGAATATGAATATCTTTTTATAGTGGATTTTCAGTGGTACAGATTTTAAATATTGGTAGTTCATATACATTCTCCCTCAAGTTTGGTCATTATAAAACGGTATTTTTAATTTTTCAAATAGAAACAGTTGTGTTTTTCATAAATATGCCACGCTTTCGAAATTCAACGGACAGTTATTTCACTGGTTGGTCTTGGGATCCAAATATGATCGCACAAATATGTTGAAACAATTGTCAAATGGATAGTTCGTTCATAAGCAATATCAGTTATGATTCGCTCAGTCATGATTTACCTAATTTTTTACTATAGCAATTGACTGAAACCCAGGCCCATGAAATTATACTTCTTTGAGGATTGACTCAAAATAGCTTCTTAGCATTCCCTTATGCGTTCATAAAAGTTAAAATATAGCAAATTTAACTATTAAGGATATTTACAAGTAAGTTTTGAAAAGTATTGTATCTTATTTAAAAACTTGGGTATAATACTAAGCTTTATGCTGAAAACGGGGATCTACCGCTCTTCTGAAAATATTTCAAAATTTGACTCTTAAAATGTCGTTTTAATTTATTTTTGGACATAAGGGAATCACATGGGGACACTTGGGATGGACTATTCCTAATATGCCAAAAAATTTCAAGGAAATCCCAACTTTTAAACTATTATCCAAATGTTTTCCATGGGGTTTAAACCTATAACCCAAAAGAGGTATCCACGTTCTGACATATCCATTTTCATTAAAAATTTAATGTTTTTACCATATTACTTAACCGACAATAAAGGTTTCGCACATTTTTATGATTCCAGCAAGACATTTTTGATTGCCAGTTCTAACCATTGAGATATTTCAAAATATGTTGTATTACAAGTCAAGTATTTCAACTTTGGTTTCATTTATAATTATTTTATAGTCTTCAATGCAGATTTTTATACCATTGTGCACATTTATATTCAATTGTGCAATCGAGGTATAAAAGCTTGATTTTCGTTCGTCCATTTTTGCATGAAATTACTATATTAATCGAAACTTTGAGGCCAATCCGGAGGCAAAAAGAGTTATTATAATCGAATAATATTTTACACATGTTAGTTTGAGACCATTTGGCACCCTTTTGTCGCTGTGCCTCTGGGAAAATGTGAAAAATATATTTTTGACCCACCCTAGTGTATAAATTAATTTTTTAAAATTTTTCTTAAAATACATTTATAATTTTGTAAATTAGCAATATTACAAATCATTCCTGTATCCCAGGCGCCTCTTTCCTATCCCGGTGTTCTCGGTAATTTTCTAATCCCGGTGTTCTCTGTAATTTTTCCTATCCCGGTGGTCCCCGGTAATTTTTCTAATCCCGCCGTTCCCGGTAAATTTCCTATCTCGGTGTTCTCGGTAATTTTTATAACCCGGTAGTTTTTCCAATCCCGATGTTCACGCTAATTTTCCAATCCCGGTGTTCTTGTCACTTTTTACAATCCCGATGTCCCTGATCATGTTAAATATCTTGGTGCCTTTATAAAATAACAAATTTGAAACTATAATAAAAAGTCTAGTAAATGAAAAAGTCTAGTGATCTGTCTCATTTGAAACAATGTTTTATTTTTAACTCGTTTTCCATGAAAAAAATTGTATTTTTCAGTAAATATATTTATTTCAATGTCCTATTCTGATGTATAAGCTACATTATTGTAAAATTTCATTAAAATCCATTCAGTAGTTTTTGCGTGAAAGAGTAACAAACATACAGACAAACATTCACAATTATAATAGTATTAGGATTAATAATTGTAATACACTAAATTTTAATAAGGGGAATCTGACCTGCTAATCCATGGAAACGTGCCTTCAGTGCAAAAGAAAGTATTTTTAATGGACTTAGACTGCAATCTAATTCATGTGTACAAACAAATTCTTGCATCTTCGATTGTGAAATATTAATTGTATTGATAAGAAATTATTTTTTAAAAATATTCCTTGGTGTGTGTAAAAAAATTTTTCTTAAGTTTAAAATTTCAAAATATGTTAAAATAGTATTAATTTCACGTAGCACTAGGGGATATCGAAGTTTTTAAAGGGCCATTCCTATAACGAATGGTTAAATTTAAAGCAAAGGTTTAGTACAAGCTTTTTGACCCTTTTAATCCTAAGCCACCCGAGATTACCATTGAATCCAATGGAAATTATGGGGGGGCTAGGCCTAAAATGTTAAGTCACGCCGCTTTCAAGAAATCTTCATGAACAATGCATTTATAACACAATCCAAATAAATGAATTAGCTCTCTTTATCACTCTATCCACAGTCCTGATTTACATTACATTCTGGTTCTATAATGGTTTTCAAACGGTTGAGGGCCATTAGAATACTGTTAATGGCTTCCCACTTTACTTCCTATATAATGTTCCAAATATGTGTGACTAGTTTTAGATTATGAGAGCAAATGTTTACCGATGTCTTAAAGTGAAGCTTACTATAACATCAGGTCGATGCTCATCCAAATTAAGTGTCAACTGTCAACATTGTCGCAGTAATTGATTGTCACATGTTTATTCAACATTAATTAGCTAACAATATTCCATCATTTAGGTTCGGGGATAATGTAATTACGGACGCCCAAATAATAGTTAACTGGATTTTGTTAATGCGATTATATAAACGAGGGTGTTTATTAAGGCTTAGGGATTGGATTGAATAAACTATAAGTTTATTTCTTATAACTACATGTTAATAAAATTTGATATTAGTTATCTTCTCGCACAGAATCTACTCAGAGTGGGTAATAAAGTACTCGCCTCTTAAAGCATTTATTACAATGTTCGATAATATTTGCAACATTTTGAGGATTTGTAGAAGAGATACACTGATAAAATTTGGCGAACCTGGTGAACTGAGAACACCTGTTAACAGAAATTTAAGAGATTGCAAAATATAACACTTTAAAATATAACAATTAAAAGAAGTTAAAGTTTAAGCTTTTGTTTAGTAAAATTTTATTGTGTTGAATGATAACTTTATATTAAAGGCTATACATCTGTAAAAAGAAATTAAGGTAGTTTTTAACCTTCTGACATTTTAAGCAATCCTTTACCTTTAAACTTTACCAGCTAAAAATTGTTTCGTGATTTTCAGAAACAAAGGCAACACATTTAAAGAACATCTGCCACAGTAATTTTGTTTCCATAAAGACCACAGTGTGGCACTTTATAAAACTTTTTATTCACGCTTAAGGCTCTTGAATTTACACAAATGTATTTTCTTTTATTCAGAATGAAAACACTTTCTTCAAGTGGTTGAAATTCTTCACTAGTCCGATGCAGTTAAATACAAAATGTTTCATTCCAAACATTCGTATTTGAACAGTTTGAAGCAGTTAAATAAATATCAGTGGTTTTCCACACGGGCTAAGGAATATCTATTTGATCTACTGTTTAAAGATACTTCAATCACGCACACAAAAGAGATGAAAGGAAGTATACGAGATGTTTCTTCTGTAAGATACATATCAATATATCCCATTAAAGTATTGTGATTAAGTACATGCTAAGTGTAATCATATTTACAAATAATGACGAACAAAATTATAAGCGAGAAATTTTTGTGTAGAAAGATTTTAAAATAATAAACGAAGAATAAACTTTAAAGAAAGTATAAATGAAATAACTGGTCGTCTTTGAAGTTTTGTTTTTCATTATATTAATCGATTAATTTTTAGAATGATTCCAAAGAGCATTCATTTCTGTTATATATATTTTGAGCTAAATATTCCTATTTCAAATACCACCAGACACTTACTTTTATTTACATGAAAACCTCTCGAATGCCTCTTTAATGATATTCAGAGAAATCAACTCAGAAATATAGAATGCGTGGTTCCGCTTATGTATCATCAAGTAAGTTGAAAGTATATGGTTTTTTATCTTGTTTTGCAATTTTAATATGTTCCGAAGTAAAGTTCCAGAACTTCAGAACTCTTGTTTACATCGTTAAAAATTTCCACACTCAAATGAACTCCAAATACAATTTATGAAAAATTTTGCTTTATGGAGATGTTTGGCCATTTTTTATCCATGCAGGGAGTTTCAGGAAAACTCCATGCAGGGAGTTTTTTCTGAGCAGTCTTATTGGAAACACCCTGTATTGACCAATGAAAAACTAAATGCTCCCGCAGGCACCCTGGCCCACTCGATGTTCTACGAGGGCGAGCAGGAGTCCATCCGCCTGATAGGCAACCAGATCCAACGGCACGAGAGCACGTGGCTGAGACCTGCAAACGGGCCCTCGCGCAAGCAGCTTATCGAGGAGGGTCACACGGCCGTCGTGGGGCCCAGAGGTCACTTCCAGCTGGACTTCGGCAAGGAGGTCGGGGTCACCAAGTACCTGTCCAGAGACTCCGTCGCCATCACCTACACCGCCGTTGCTCTGAGGCCAGGGTTCTGCTGCCGAAAGGCGCTCGATGTGGCCATCAGGAGGATCATGGAAGCGGGTAAGTTACAAATAATTTCAGTCAAAATTACCATTACATGGGCCTGATTCAAAAATCCTGACAGTAAGTTGCCCAACGTCATCAGCTTACCTCCACTGGCATTTTTGTATATCCCAACGGTCTGGTCCTGACGAGTTTATTGTGCTTTAGGGTGGTTACAAAAACACCGACTTCCGAATTTCTTCGGGGGGGCCCCCCTAAAATGTGACAATGGGCTAGAAAATAAGATTGGCAAAGTTTAAGCTCAATCGGATAATATTAAGACCCGCCTCATTGAGGTCAAAGTTCAGAAAAAAAGCGAAAAACGTAGTTTTTTGCCCATAAAATCGGAACTATGCGTCCTAAAAATATAGTTCGCATCTCATTTCATAGCAAATTTTATTGGCTTGAAGAGAGATCTCCTAAACTTCTTTTATTAAAATTTCTAGAGCGAAATATCAACATTTTTGTCAGGTAAGGTTGAAGAACTCCCTGTAAAGTTAGCTTTCCAGCAAACACGTAAAATCTTCTAATTATTGAATTAAAAAGGTTTTTTGAACTTTTTTTGGTGTTTTTCACTTTGTACATCAATAAGTGTTCTTCAGTTAGAAGCATGGACGGATTTAAGGGGGCTCATGGGGGGTAGTGCCCCCCCCCAATTTTTTCAGGAAATTCGGTTTTTATAATGGAATATCATGTTTCCAAAGCCATCGGGGACATATTGCCCCCCTCAAGGTTTCCAGTGTGCCCCCCAGGGCCCACCACCTAAATCCGCCCATGGTTAGAAGTACTTTTAAAAGAATATGCAACAAATAATTAATTCAAAGCAGTAAAATTAGCAGTAAAAAAGAGGAAACGTAAATGTGGGAAATAACTTCATGTAATCAAATAATTGAAGGAGATTAACATTTATTTAATTAGAAAAACAATTTGCCCAGTAGGATAAGTTGAAGTAAATACAAACTAAAATAAAACGTAAGTAGTAATTTATTTCTAGAATAGGGAAAAGGACCAACCCGAACAAATTCAAAAATGAAAACATCTAGAATAAATAATACCAATTTACAACAAGTGGCTGAACTGCAAATGAAACTTTATTTTAAGTTAAAGTTAAAAATATTCTTCAATGTTTTCTATAGAGTAATGAGATATTTTCTGCAATTCTCTAAAATTTTACAAATCTTTTATATAATTTAAGTAAATATAATTACATCTGTATTGTTTTAAACTAAAAATTAAGGTGGTAATATTTTAGATATGGTAGCTTTTGATGAGTTCGAAAAAATATGCCTACATTCAGATACAACTTGTAACACAAACTGTCGCTGTTCTTCGTCTTTTGTCAAAGAAGAGTTGAAATCTTGGATTAGTTTTATTCCTCTCTCTGCAGTGTCATTAACAATCCTTAAACCTTTCACTATTTTTCGAGCGTTTAAATAATTTTCATTTTCACACCATACATGAGGTTCAGTATTTAAAAAATCAGTATTAATTTTAAACCGCTTAAAAAAATTTCTAGAAGAAACAAAATAATCGATTTCTTTATCCATTAATTCATCAACTTCTTGGAGGTTGAGTTTTACTTTCATTGCGTCTCTTTCATCACGCTCCTCTTTTTCATTTTCTACCTGGGACCTTAATTTTACTACCATCCTTTCTTTTACTTCTTTATCCAAAGTATCATCAGAAAATGAAAAGGCAACTTGCTCCGAGCTGATGTACCATAGATGGTTTATTAGTTTCGACAATGCCTCGTTTGCTACCCTCTTTATCTACTTTCTTGTATTCAACCAAAGATTTTATTAATTAAAAGTCTTGGTTGGGGTGGGGGCCAAAGTGGGTTTGTTGGCATTACACCATGGCATTATGTAAATATTAATGAGAAATAAGCAGATATTTATCTGTAAGTCCTTTCTTTTCCAAATTCGTCAAAGGAAATTGTTCTCTAAAGATACTTTTAGAGAATAAACAGCCTTTGCCATCCATCTGGCATGATGAATGGTGCCAGGTTTTCTAAAAGTAATCTCTTTGGGAGAAAGACACCCTAAATGGACTAGACAAAGTTGGATTAACTCTTTATAGTTATCTCTGGGATGCTGTTTCTTTAGTTCTTCTAGTAGAAAACTTGTAACTTTATCCTGATTTTCAATTTTGATACAAGTGTCTTCACCTTCCATAATTGTTTTAAAACTGTTTTTGTCCAGAGAAGCCCATTCTGTTTGGAATTTCCTAAAGATATCCGTCTGAGGACCAGTGGATGTACCCATTTTGCAATTAAAAACTGCTCTTAAAACAATTTCTAAAATATGGTGGCGACAGGCTAAATACAGAAGATTTTTTTTCTAAAAACTGCTCTAACAAAATGCAGGTACCCCTAAGAAGTAAGATTACCTGAAGTTATTTCCCACATTTACGTTTCCTCTTTTTTACTGCTAATTTTACTACTTTGAATTAATTATTTGTTGCATATTCTTTTGAAAGTACTTCTAACCATGGGCGTATTTAGGTGGTGGGCCCTGGGGGGCACACTGGAAACCTTGAGGGGGGGGGCAATATGTCCCCGATGGCTTTGGAAACATGATATTCCATTATAAAAACCGAATTTCCTGAAAAAATTGGGGGGCACTACCCCCCATGAGCCCCCTTAAATCCGTCCATGCTTCTAACTGAAGAACACTTATTGATGTACAAAGTGAAAAACACCAAAAAAAGTTCAAAAAAACCTTTTTAATTCAATAATTAGAAGATTTTACGTGTTTGCTGGAAAGCTAACTTTACAGGGAGTTCTTCAACCTTACCTGGCAAAAATGTTGATATTTCGCTCTAGAATTTTAATAAAAGAAGTTTAGGAGATCTCTCTTCAAGCCAATAAAATTTTCTATGAAATGAGATGCGAACTATATTTTTAGGACCCATAGTTCCGATTTTATGGGCAAAAAACTACGTTTTTTCGCTTTTTTCTGAACTTTGACCTCAATGAGGCGGGTCTTAGTATTATCCGATTGAGCTTAAACTTTGCCAATCTTATTTTCTAGCTCATTGTCACATTTTAGGGGGGTCCCCCCGAAGAAATTCGGAAGTCGGTGTTTTTGTAACCACCCTATTGTGCATGCTCGGGGACAAAGAAGGAAGATGTTATAATAAGTTTATAAGTTACTGAATCACCGGTGGAGCAGTGGTAGGATGCTTGCGTAGCATGTGGCAGTTCGTGGGTTCTATCCCCAGTTATTATTTTATTAAAATTTCAAAAAAAACCCAGCTAAAATAAGTCCACACGCATACGCAATAAACTCGTCAGAACCCAGACCGTTGGGATATGCGAAAATGCCCGCCCGCCAAGTCGATCTGTCGGGCAGGAAATTGATTACTTTTTACATACAGGGCAAGTATAACAAAACTTCAAAGTTTTGATTTCTAAAGGCTGGAAGACTTCGTATGATGACCCCACTGTTCTTGTCACAACCCCTTGATGTGCATTTAAATGCAAGAAAGATTGTTTTCCTGATCGGTCTTGCTAGTTTTTAGTTTTCTCAAGGGATTAAAACTATTACAGCATCCCCTATCGATTAATATTGGAACTTTTTACTTTTAACTTAACACAATGGAGAACTGCAGCAAATCTTAAAATTTTAAATATTCAATTTTAATTTATTAAAAATTCTCTCCTGATTCCAAAAATACGCTTGTCTTTCCCCACAAAATTTTTTTAAGGTAATTATGACATATTTTAGTACAGAAAGCTCCTAACAATGTGACGTCACATGTGCCAGTGGAAATGTGGGAAACACCGTTTTCATCGATACACTACACTGTAAAAAAATCTTGTTAATCTTGTTTATTAAGATGATTATGATTGTCTTGGTTACATATTATATGATATGAGTATGTACAAAAATGATCGGTGACAAGACATATAAACGCGCTGCGTTTTCATGCGGACGGCATCAGAAGAAGTAAACAAAAAGGTAAACACTAAACTGTCATGGGGTACTGTTGCCACTCACTTTCTAACTAAAGATACATTATTTAATTAACTTTAACACCTCCCCTTAATTTAATAATTTTTCAACCCAATAGCCTGTCTTTGAGTGAGAAGCAAAAGTCTACTTAGGCTTTTGGTAAACATATCTGCCCAGTTCATTTTAGTGTTCACATAGGTGAAAGAAAGCTTTCCCTCCTCGACCTTCTCCCTCAGGAAGAAATATCGGAGGTCTATGTGCTTATTCCTTTCGGAAGTCTGGTGGTTCTTGGCTAAAGAAATTGCGCCTTGGTTGTCCACAGAAATCTCTTGAGGGAAACACTCGTCTTCTCTGAAGACCTCCACAAAGAAGTTCTGGAACCATAGTGCTTCCTTAGCTGCCGAGCACATAGCTAAGTACTCCGCTTCTACAGAAGACAAAGCTGTAGTTCTTTGCTTCTTGCTGCTCCAGGAGATTCCACCACCAGCCAGGATGACTACATAACCACTGTAGGAGCGACGGTCCACTCTGTCGCCGGCCCAATCCGCATCGCAGTAGAGTTGAAGCTCCTTACCCGTCTTGGTATAAGTTAGCTTGAGGTCCTTGGTGTTTGCCAAGTATCTAAGGATGTGCTGCACACCAGACCAGTGCTCTCTGCTTGGGCGGCTATTGAACTGGCTCATGTAGTTGGTCGCAAAGGCCAAGTCAGGTCTCGTCCCGCCTGCCAGGTACAGTAGTCCTCCGATGGCTCTTCTGTACTTGTATGCTCCATCAGGATCCAAGCAGTCCTCCGCAGTAGCAGGTATGTACCTCATCCCTGGGTCCAAAGGGGTAGATGCACCTCTTGAGTTAAGCATACCGGTAATCTCCAGTAACTCTTTGGTATATGCAGACTGGTCAAGAGTCATTGACCCACTTTGGCCTCTCTCAATCCTGATGGAGAGTAAGTTGTGGATTTCTCCCAGGTCTTTGGTCTCGAAGCTTGAACCAAGACTGTCCTTGAACCCCTGGATGAGTTTCTCATCTGGAGACATCACCAGCAAATCATCCACATAAACTCCTACAATGAGTTTCCTTTTATCATCAAAATACACGCAGGGATCTGCTTTTGATCTACTTAGGCCAAAAGAAAGGAGGAACTTATTTAGACAAATATTCCATTCTCTTCCTGATTGGTGAAGGCCATACAGGCTTTTCTTCAATAAGCAGACTTCATTTGATGGTCCCTGGTGCAAGTAAGTGGTTGGCAATTCCATGTAAACAGTTTCTCTCAGTTTGCCATTCAAGTAGGCTGCGGTGATATCAAGTTGGTGAACTACCCAGTCGGCCTCAACTGAATATGCCAATAAAGCTCTTATGGATTTGGACTTGATCACCGGGCTAAACGTCTCATTGTAGTCGATGCCTTCTACTTGAGTGTGTCCCTGAGCCACTAGTCTTGCCTTATATCTTTTCACGCTTCCAGCTTCTATTTTCCTCCTGAAAACCCATTTGCATTTCACAACTCTCCTGTCTGTTGGCCTGGGGACTACCTCCCAAGTGTGGTTCCTCTTGAGATTTCCCAACTCTTCGTCTATCGCTTTCTTCCATTCTTCAGCATCCTTGCTGTTTAAAGCTTCCTTGAGAGTTTCTGGGTCTCTTTGAAGATTCTTGGGTCTTTTGTCCCCAGCAGCCAGTCAACTGGACTCTTGCTTGTCTGTTGTCACAGCCAGCTCATCATAGGTCAACGAGTCTTCCATAACAAAGTCTTTAGTCCACTTAGGTGTGTTTCTCTGTCTCCTTGGTCTGGCATCTTCAGAGTTCTTTCCTGGGCAAGGTTCTTGACTGGATTCCTCAGGATCTTCTTGGCCAGATTTCTCAGGATCTTCTAGGCTGGATTCCTCAGGATCTTCCTTTTCTGGATCTTTGTGTTCATATGGATAAGGTAAGGACGTCTCCTGGTTGGAGGTTGATGGCTTTTCATCAAATACCACATCTCGAGAACAAGTGACAGTTCCTGTTTCCTTGATATAGATTCGATACCTCTCATCACCATCATAACCAATGAGGTATCCTTTTACAGCTTTCTTATCCATCTTCTTCCTCTTCTGAGAAGGGATATGGGCAAAACAAACACATCCTATGATCCTCAAGTGTCTGATCCTTGGTTTCTTGCCCATCCACAGTTCAAAAGGGGTTGTATCAGGAACAGAGGATTTACCTGTTCTGTTGAGAACATAGACAGATGTGCTGACAAATTCTGCCCATAGAGACTTAGGGAAATCTACTTCCTTGTTTCCGTACTTCAGAGTTCTGGCCATTTCAACGATGGTTCTATTGTCCCTTTCAGTACTACCATTTTGCTCTGGGCAGTATGGTGAAGTCAGCCTCTGAGTCACTCCAAGTTCCCTTAGGACTTTTCTGACATTCTCGCAATCAAATTCACCCCCGTTGTCACTAAGGATCTCTCTAACATTGTGCCCGAGGTTCTTTGCATGGTTAATGAATCCACCCACAATGTCTTGTATTTCTGATTTATGTTTAAGGAAGTAGCAATACCTGAATTTGGTAAAGCTATCTTTGAAGATTGCAAAATACCTGAACTTTCTGTGAGATTCATCGAAGGGGCCACAAATGTCAGTAGTAATGAGTTCTCCAGGAGAAGTTGCCTTTTTCCGCTGACCAAACTTTAGTCGATGTGTTTTCCCATAAGCGCAGGGTTCACATATAGCGGTTTCAAGCTTAACTTTTAGGTCTAACTCCCTCTCTAGCACAGCCTTTACGTGTCTCTTGTCTTGATGCCCCCATCTTTCATGATATAGTTGGAGAACATCTTCAGTAGCCATGTCCACCGTGATGTTCCTGTCTGGAGGTAGTGTTGTCATGGCAGCTTTGAACAAGCCTCCACCAGCACTTCTTGTTCCATGCAACACTGGTATCCCACCTATTTTCAAGACACAGTCCTTATAGGTTGATTCAAACACGCTGTTCTGATTCTCATCTTGGGCAGCCAGTACCGAAAACAGATTTTTGCTTATTTCAGGCACGAACCATACATTCTTGAGAACAATGGAATGTGTGTCACCTTTAACATCAGTTACTATGTTAATTTTTCCTTTCCCAACAGCAGGTAAAGCCTTGCCGCTGGCAACTGTAATGCTGTGGGGTGACTGGAATTTCTCAAAATCAAAGAAATACTGAGTGCTGTTGGTCACATGTTTTGATGCCCCATTATCAATGAACCAGTCCTCTGATCCTGACTCAGAAGAATTCACTTCCTCATCCAGAGCCACAAGGGTGAAGTTGGCTGCAACCCTGCTTCCTCCATCCCTTGAATGGGAAGCGCTTGCTTTCGGTGGTCTTCCGTCAGCGATCCACTTTTTACAGGTTTTCACCCAATGTCCTTTACGGTGGCAATAGGCACACTTACTGTTTTTGCTGATTTTGATCTTAGTCTCTTGGGTGACTAGAGCTTCTTGTTCATCGTTTTTGATGCTTGGAACACTGTCCTTCTTTAATTCTCTTTCATGGGAACAGAGCTGAGTTGTTAACTCGTCCAGAGTTCTCTTTTCATCGCTCAGCAAAAGCCAGGTGGATTTGAAGGGACGATAACAGGGTGGCAAACTGTCAAGTATCTTACAGATGAGCAACATCTCAGGCAGCCTGTTCTCCCTCTTCATCTCTAGCCCCTTGTTCAATTCTTCCCAAAGGTTTTTCAGCTTTGATAAGTGGGCAGCCATATCTCCATTTTCCCAGGCCTCCTGGAAAAACCTCATGCATGTGTGGTAGAGTTGATTGTCAGAGGAATCCTCATAGATCTTATGTAGCTCCAACCAAGCCTCTCGAGCGTCTACAAATCTAATGATCTTCTGGACCGTTTCTTCTGTCATTGAGTTTGTGAGGACCATCATCGCATAATTGTTGGCCTTGCCATATCTTGCCTTCGCTGCGTCGTAAGCTTGTCGGGCTGCTGCGTTTGCACCCGCTTCTGGTTCATCAGGATTCGGGAGAGTTCCTTCAACAACTTCGAGGGCGTCTGCACGGCAGTTGAGCACGAACCGGATCCTATACTTCCATATCGGCCAGTCGCTCTTGCCACTCAGTGGTTTCACTTGAATCTTATTTGAATCCATGACGATTGACGATGCTCAGGTTTTCAACTACGCGCAAGCCGATCCGATCTACCTCGGCATCTGAACCAAGTTTCAATCTTTTTGCATCGAGTGCGCAATTAGCATCCTGGGCCTCATGACCTGTTAATCTTGTTTATTAAGATGATTATGATTGTCTTGGTTACATATTATATGATATGAGTATGTACAAAAATGATCGGTGACAAGACATATAAACGCGCTGCGTTTTCATGCGGACGGCATCAGAAGAAGTAAACAAAAAGGTAAACACTAAACTGTCATGGGGTACTGTTGCCACTCACTTTCTAACTAAAGATACATTATTTAATTAACTTTAACAAATCTTTCTTCAATAAACGTAAATTTCCCGGCAGCACAGCTGCCGGATTACTTTCATCATTTGAGAAGGTATCCGTATTTTCTTTTTCCGTCATTTGAGGGAATGTCCGTTTTGTATTTTTCTGTGAAAGGAGGGAAACCTTCCGTTATTTTAGAGAACGTTCGTTTAATATCTTTTCGTCATTGGAGTGGAACTTTCCGTTATTTTAGGGATTATTCGTATTATTACTAATATTATTGTTGTTGTTGTTGTTGTTGTTGTTGTTGTTGTTGCCAATCTCCGGTGTTTAGCAACGCTGTGGCTAGGCGTCCGTCGTACGACGGACGCCTAGTCCCACGGCTATGGCGACCGACGTATTGTTTTGTTCTGTATTTCACAATCCCTGCAAGATTTTTATACTTTATTAGCAATGCGCATCCATGTGGACTTGATTCTTGCTGTTTCTATAAAATATTTTAGCGAAATAATTTTATTTTCAAAAAATTAATAATTAAAAATTTTTTTTTAAAAATTAGATAAAGTAAAACATTTAAAAAACCACAATGAATTTAATTAAATAAGAAATGACTGTTAAACAAGAGCAATTAATTCTTACAACTTTTAATGGAATAATAAAAATTTAAATTAAATTTACTGAAAAATAATTACTGGGTTCGAACCTACGACCATGTGCACTCTAGACTGACGCGCTACCACAACCCCATTCGAGCTCCGCTATGTTCCACCCTAAATTCTTTAAAGCCACGCCTTTAACCCGATCATGCGCACAACGGTTACCCGTCGGGAGCCAAGTCATTCCCGATTACGGCCAATAATACAAAAAATAAAAACAATATATTTAACTTACTTACCCATTATAAATTTGCTGAAGGTTCGTTTCGCCTGAAGACGCTTGCCCAAACTTCCATTACTTATTTACAACTATATTTGAGTCTCACCAGAACTAGTGGAGAAATCGTACAATACGCATGCGTGAGGAGAGGAAAATTAAAAAACGGAAACTTCACGATGAAAATTCCGTTTTGTAGTTTACGGAATTAATCCATGAAAAATTCACGGAAAATAATACGTCAAAAGACGTTCTTTTTTTACAGTGTAGTCTAAAAAAAACTAGTGCTCATTGTTTCAAAGCGGGATTATAGCAACAAGCGGAAACAAAGCACATTTCACGTCACAAGCTGTTTCAGCTCAGACACTAAAGAGGCTGTTTTTAATTGAAAATTACTTAAAATTTAGGGCTTTGAAAAGCAAATGAAAACATTTTTTTGGAGGTTTTAGGCCATTCTGAACACATTAAGATTAAAAACATTTTTGACTGCAGTTATCCATTAATTATTCCTCTTGCTTCTTCTGTGGTGCTTTCTTGATTCTTCTTACCAAGGTGAAATATGAGGTAATTTTGATAAGTGGTTATTTTGTACAACCATTTCAAATTTGATTAAAAAATTACCTTTTTTTAGAATCCCATGTTTCGTTGTATTTACATAACATTCCGTTGTATTTATTGACATCAGCATAGCTTAGATTTTTATTTATTTAAAGATTGAGAATCATGCTAAAATAAAATTTCCGGCGTTGTCTGATTCTTTTCATTATGATAGATATTTTGGATGGAAAGTAGGCGATAAAATTTTTATTTTCGCTTAATTGAATAGCTGCTTTCTCATTTTCATCTTTGTAGTTACTTACTATCATTAAAAAATACTTAGTATTTAATGGGAAACTATACTAAAACACTTTTATAGTTAGAAATTGAATAAATTTAAAAAAATCAAATTTAAACCTTAAGTAACTTAAACTAACTACAGAATATTAATATGCGAAAAAATAATTAAGATCTAATTTATACTTTAATACCATTAAAAATCATGACAAATGTATGATTTCATCGTGAAAAAAAAAGAATAGCGATGTCGATAACCAAGTTCTACTTTAAGTTTTATGTTTTTATCTTTTGAATTTGATAGTTGATCATTTTATTTTGATTGAAACTGAATTTTTTTCCAGTACATATTCAGATTACATTTTATTAACAGACTTTAATTAATTTAATTTTAATTAATTTAGACTTTATTTAATATATATGTTACAGTTAAAGTCCGGAAATCAGTTAATTTACAGATAACCTAGGTAATTTGCAGATTAACGAGGGTGATCCGTTAAAGAGCGAATTTTTTTTCAATTTCTAAGATTACCTAGGTAATCTTGAAATTACCTAGGTATTCTGCACCCTACCGACTAGACACTCGTTAATCTGCATACTACCTGTAATCAGTTATTTTACATATTAACGAGGGTGATCCGTTAAAGTACAAAATTTTATTTTATTTTATAAAAAGTTTAAGGAGGTTGGGGGGGCTGCCGCCCCCCAAACCCCCCTGCCCTAACTATAACCAAACTCGTTTTGGGGGTAAACAGTAACAATGACGAATCAAAAAAGGGGGATCGGTACTTTTTTCATATAACACAAAACACGCAAATCCCACAAAAATAGTAATGAAATAGCAATTTTAAAACTAGAATATAAAAACAATAATAATAGAATATTAAAGTACCAACTGAGATTTGTATCAATTGTGGTTTTCGATCTCGATTTGACAGCGTATTTCAATGAACACTTAAACTAGCAAATCTTAATGAAAGCGCGGTGTAATCGGCTGGCAGCCTGCACTGAACTATTGCTAGGATTCGCGATCGATTACATATGTTAAACCCTTGCCTAGGTTCCAGCGATTGTTGAATTAACGTTTGTTGAAAAGATATTTCAACAGCTGGGACATTTGCTTTCGTTAAAAGAAATCTCTGTCACTCTGAAGTCGGAGCTTCAACACAATTGTTTCAAAATACCCGTTTTAGTAGTAATATACTGTACTTAATCATGTAAATTTACAGTACTTACTTGCTTGTATTATTTTGTTTTAACATTCAACATGACAACTACCAGTGCTACGCTCTAAATTTGAAATCAAAACACCAAATATGACAACAAACTACGTATTGAAACCCAACTGCGCAGGGGTAAGCGCATGGCGCAGTAAGCACCTCAACATTTTAACAAAGTATTGAACGAAACAAACTATTTTGAACTTTAACGGTCAAGAGGCCGTTATAGTGTAGATTCCCTAGGTAAAATGCGAAAAACTCAAAAATCCGCACATTAACGACAGAAATCAGTTAATCTTAAGTTTACCTAGGTATTCTTAAGATTAACTAATTATCAACTTTAGCGGTAACATATAGAATAGAATAATTTATTTATTAATAGATAAAGGAAAAGTAAAACAGAGTATCAACAAATGCAAAATATTGTCTTAGCAACAGTTTTATTTTCTTGTTTCCTTTTTTTATTTCTTGATAAATTCCTTAAGGAAGCCCTCCGCCAAAAACAAATAGATAAAATAGTTACAGTTAATTTTTTTGTCTTCTCTGTGAATTATCCTATTTTCCTCCTTCTATCTATATTTCTTTTACACTTTCCAGGTTTGTATGAGTTTTACATGGAAACCGCTCTATTCAAGTCCGACGTCTCTTCCAACGTGTCTGATGCTCCCGAAGACGAGGAGATTGCCATTCACATGCGAGACATCGGGTGGTCGCTCATCATGCTCTGCATCGGTTACATTTTGGGATTCGTCTCTTTGATCGTGGAGATATTGCTCGATAAGAGCGGGCTGGGAGCCGTCTTTTTTGGGAGCGATCGGCGGACTGATGTCATGCGCCTCTTTAAAAAGCGGTTGAAATCGCAGAGAGGGAGCTACCATCAGCCGAACCACAATAAGAGAAGAAAACGGATGCATTACCATCATGTGAAAAGTTACGTGTGAAAAGTGGTGAGACACTGTGAGGGAAGTTTTATGACTAGAAACATTTTTTAAACAACTTGCATACATTTTTAAACCTTCAAACCTATTTTGTGTGGATAAATATATTTCCTTACGATGGTATTGATGCTTGATTTTATGTGATATAGATTTGCAGACTCTACTAAATCGCTTGGTCTTCCAAGTCAGATTCTTTGATTCTCACGATGATGTCATTTGTTCTGATTTATACTAGCTCTATATGGAATTTAGAAAGGATTATTTTGCTTCTAAATTTTTCCTGTAATTGATGCATTGTAATAACAAAAATAATAACAACAATAATTACAAAACTAAGAGTAATAATCTTTGTTGTACGATTAGTAAGCTGAAAATACAGGGTGATTCAGATAAGTGTTTCATAACTTCTAGGGGAGGTAGGGTACATCAAGACGAACAAGAATTGGTACGGAAAGGGGGGTCGCAAATGATTTTTAAGGGAAGAAACCCCGGGGTGAAAATCAGGCAAAAAACTTGCATATTTGTGCAGGAAGAGACACAATTGTTCGATTCCGTCCTCTATCCGTCCTCTAAATTTTAACTACTATAACTTCTACTATTCCAATCAGTAAGCCCTTTGCATTCGGTAGGAAAAAAAAGTCGCCAATCCATGATCGCCAAATACTTTTATTGTTGGTTGGTTGGTTGGTTGGTTGGTTGGCTGGTTAGTTGGTGTTTTATAGCGTATGGCGAAATACTTTATGATTCTGAGGGCAACGCAAATTTCTATGTATTTGTTTTAGGGGCCATCCATAAATTACGTGAGGTCAAAAGGGGGGGGAGGGGTTTGGAAAAATCTCATCAAATCTCACCAAGGGGGGAGGGGCAGTGGCGGATCCAGGATTTGGTTTTGGGGGGCTAAGAATTTTCATAATCCAATTGAATCTTCTTGTTAAGGGTAATACGGAAAAGGTAGTGAATTATCCTACTTAAACCACTAAAAGGAGGGTCTGAGGTTCCTCCCCCAGAAATTTTTTGGAAATTTAAGGCAAAAACCCCACTTTTTCAACTCTTTTTGGTACGCCTCATCCGAATTTCGGATATGGATTTTTTTGCGTTTTGACAAACTTAGTAAAATATTAGACGTTTTGGGGGGGCTTCAGCCCGAAAGCCCCCCCCCGTAGATCCGCCACTGGGGAGGGGGGTCGATTAAAATCTCACGTCAAATTTTTAAGTTAGAATTTATACGATTTTCTTTTTTAACTATGAAAAAGGAATACACACAGATAAGATACTGCAAATTATTTTAAAAAATTTGTAGGTAAATCTCACTTGGGGGGGAGGGGGGGTTCAGCAAAATCTCACTAAATCTCACCAAGGGGGGAGGGGGGGTCCAGATTTTGGAAAAAACGCCTCACGTAATTTATGGATGTCCCCTTAGGTATTATTAATGTTTTAAAGAGAATCTTAGTGGCCAAACTTAGAAATAAGATCGCATCGTGCAATATTGACGCATAGGTTTTAACATTTTTGTGATTCAAAAATTTAAGATACTTCAAATTTCAAGGTACAGAACACTGACACAGAAGAGAGAAAGTTCACCCAGGGCAAGGGCCGGAATCAAACCGCCAATAACCCTGTATAAAATGCATTTATTAATAATAATTTTGAAATATTATTACGTATCGCCTCTCATAACAACTTCGTACCGAGCAAATTTACTGAACAAAATGAAACAACATCTTTACGAATTATTTTTTTAAACATGTCAAAATTTATGCTTTGAGACAAAAAGTGATTTAAAACTCATCGTAATTTATGATTTTAATTTTCCTCACGTGCTCACCCCTGAAAAAAATTGCAGTAAATAAGAACACTACAATTTAGAAAAATCCATAAAAATATCAAATTACACATCCTTTAATTTTGTCAGATTTTTTGACCTCGTGCCATAAAAACCCAACCCACATCCTTTTATAGTCCTCTTTCCGTGTATTGCCCTAAAATTATAGGCAGAACAGAACCCACAATCTTACGATTGCGAGTTAAAAGATTCCGGCTTGTTACTCTACCAACTGAGCTACCGTTTTAAAGATAAAATACGCATCTAAAAAATTGCGCCAAATCAATAATAAATTGCCAAATTTGGTTGACCGTACATCAATATCGAACACTGATCGAAACGTATCTTTTCCTGTGAAAAGATAACTTCCTGGAAAAGTTACAGTTAAATCACTTTTTAGAGGACGAGTTTTATTATTTTGATGTAAAAAAAATTACGGAATCGAACCATTGTGTCTCTTCCTGCACAAATATGCAAGTTTTTTGCCTGATTTTCACCCCGGGGTTTCTCCCCTTAAAAATCATTTGCGACCCCCCTTTCCGTACCAATTCTTGCTCGTCTAGATATACCCTACCTCCCCTAGAAGTTATGAAACACTTATTTGAATCACCCTGTATATTACTATGGTATATGTTACATATCTTTTTAAGCAATTGCAATGAGGTATTCTCACGTTTTGAGATTAAATTTTATTAAAATAGTAGATAAAAAAACCATGAAGAATGACGTTTACATCAAGTATTTTCATAGCCTAGTTTCTGAGATATAAATTTTTGAAATTTCGTTTTTTGTTAGTGCGCGAAAACACTTTCGAATCACAAATCATGAGCTGTGAGGTCACATCCAATAGAAGCCCGTTTTCTGATAACGTGACTTTTCTGGCGTTTGGCAAAAATAAAATTGAATTTTAAATTATTTAAAACACAATTTGAACTTAAAAATCTGAAATTTGGGAGTTTTAAACCATAATTTATCAAAAAAGTATAAAATAAAGCAAATCCCTCACTCATGCAAATACCTCATTATATACTATCAAAAAATCCGTTTGTAAAGCAAAAGAAAAAAAGTATTTAACTCGTGTTGTATTAAAGGCAATTGTTGCCAACATTACTTAAGAGTATATTTGATAGTGTTTTAGAAAACTCATGATGTCTCTCTTTAAAGTATTAAATCTCAACGCTTAGTTGATTTTTTTTTGTTTATTTAGAAAAACTGAAAAATTCGTTTTTTTAAGCATAAACTAAGAAAAATACGATTCTCACGTGCATACCAACTTTTCTTAAAGTATTGAAGACTTATCACCTTTTTTTATTAGATAAAATGCTTCTTTAAATTATACAAAACTTTTGTTTTTGAAATCATTGCTTATATCATCCGAGAAGAGTCTGTGCTTCCTTATTTGCATTTAAGATGAAACATGGAGAGTATGTCCTGATTTCACAATGTCGAGATGTCAAATGAAAAGCTCCTCCACAGAAGAACCCATTTCCTGCGAGATCGTTATTCGCAGAAATCGTAATGAAAAAGTTCTTCCGTTTCTTCCCTTCTCGCAAATATTTATTCTTCTTGTAAGAAACGCATTTATTACAAAAACAAAAGAAATCCTCGTGGGAGCTCGTGTCTTGAGAATATCTATTCAAAGAAATTCGAACCCTGGAATGAATTAAAGGATTTTAGGAGTTCGAAAGAATTGTTTCTTTTAAAAAGTATTCGAAGTCATGCATCAAAGTTTTATATTACTTTATTGTTTCATGTTATTTCAATACTTTAAAATAAAACAGTTAAAGCATAATGTTTCAAAAGAAATTCTTTTGAAATTTCTAAACTTTTTGTTTGAGTTACATTTAAAAAAACTGTTGTAATTATTTAATTGAATACATTTTTGAAGTTCGGAAGGATTAAAACTTTTTTTAATCAGAAATAAAAATTTTTAGATCCGTTTGATTCTTCTACTATCATCATACATTTTTCTTTTTACAGAAAGAAATTGAAGATAGAGCTTAAAAAATTAATGTCTTAGAAACATATATATTTTTAACATAAACATTAAATCAATTAAATCAGATTGAATATAATAATTATATGACATAAAATGTGGATTACTTTTTTAAGTGTTGATTTATATTTTCTGTAGAAATGTCACAATTGTTTTCAAAAATGAAAAATCATTTATTCGATTACATATTGTATATGTTGGTTACATTTAGTTTTAACTAAAATCGATTATAATATTATTTTTGAAAACGGTTTCACTAAAATAAGGTTAATTTTGATATACTGTTTAAAAAACGTAAGAAATAATCAAGGATGTTGAAAATTTTTTTCTTCGAAAAAAAAAACGTCATCAGTTTATAAAATAGATGCATATTAGATCAGTGAGGTAAGTTTGAACCAGGTTTGAAATATTTCAAGGTCTGAGCTTGTGCGAGTTTTTCGTCTTTATTTAACAAGATTCGATTAAGGTTCATTTGGAAAAACAATAAAATGTTTACGTTGTGCACTGTGTGTACCTTTAAACAATAACATAACACAGACTTAAAATTAGTTACACTTAAAATATGTCTCTCAAATTTAGTATTAAGTCTAAAAAATTAAAAATTACTTCGCCCAACGTGGGGCTCGAACCCACGACCCCGAGATTAAGAGTCTCGTGCTCTACCGACTGAGCTAGCCGGGCACACCATGTGATAAAAGTTTTACAATATGAAGAACTAGGATTTAATTTATATTAAAGCAGATGGCAATTCCCAAAGCTGAAAAAGATACGATTAGATAACGCTCGGCGGTTACAAGGGTTCAGTTCCCTTTTCCCGACACTTTAAGAACGTGTAAACTAAAGATCAAGGGTAGGCAACAGGCGGACCACATCTGAACCGCATGAGGCTATTTATCGGACCTTCAAAACATTTTGGAAATCACTATTATATGTATTTTTGTGCTTTGAAACAACAGTTTATTATTAAATTAACAATTAAATTAGCACGTAGCGTACTCATTACGTCTTTGTAAAAAATATGTGTATCTGAAGATAAGAATTCAAAGTATTAATAAGTAGCTATTTTTTCTCCGGACGTCGATAACAGTTTCCAAAATTATTCGGACCCCAAGCAAAATTACTTGCCGACCCCTGATATAGATGAATATATCACCGATCATACATGGAGGAACGTCACGAATAGAAAATCACTCTCCTCTATAGTTTTCCAATGATTAAAATCAGAATAAGTAAAAAAATACTAAAATTTAAAGTAAAACAAAATCTAAAAAAATATCTTAAATAATTTTATAACCACAACAATGCAACCTTTATTTTATTCTTTAGAACAACTAAATTTGCCTTATTTAAAAAATAAAATAAACCTAGAGAACTCGTATCCTCTTTTTATTATTTCTTCTAAGTAGGAACATTGTTTAATAATAAACAACGAACATTTAACCAATCTACACATTTTCATTAAAAAAATCGCCACAGACACAAATCAACCGAAGCTTTGCACACCCCGAACAGAGAAATTTATTTTGGAGGGCAATTTATCGGAAATCGATGGAAGCCCCCGACGACAGCCCAAAGAGAAGAAGAAAAAAAGATAGAAAGGTCCCACCGACTGCAACAGCAAGTAAATAAAATTTTTGCTCGCCCACATAGCACAGGGCCGCCTGAATCCCTAAACACTGTGAATCCTTATCGGTAATTACTTTTGCTGCCACCGACTTTGCTTGCTCTTCCCCCTCTTTTCTCTCTCTCTCTCTCACAAGAAGAGAAACTTTTGGGCTGTTGTTGATGTAAACTTTGGTTAGGGCTCAGTGGTTAGAGGATTGGCAAGGTTTGAGTTTTATTTTATGCTATTTTTTATGTGGTTTTAGTTAATTGAAAAGAGTTGAAATTGCGCAAAACCATTTGGATGATGATAGATTTTTCCAATATTTTAATTGCGAGACTTCTGAATTATTGAAGACAAGGTTATCTTGGAGAAACACAAAATATTCGGAAGTAACGCATGCACAGACAACTTCTTAATATACGATGACAATTTCACTAAATTTGTAACACAAATATGAGGATTTTCAATTTATCTTAAATGTATAGTTATATTGTTTAGTTTTAAAGTTTTACGTATTATGCCTTATAATTATTAATTTTTTAAAATTTTTAGTATAAATATGAATATTTCATTGAAAGATGGCTAAGCCTTCTTTTATTTTGGACATTTCCTAGTGTTTTACAAGGTTATAGAAACAAAAGCACTGTTTCATTATATTGTTGCCGTATAATGGAGAACTGCAGCAAATTTTAAACATTCAATTTTAATTTATTAAAAATTCTCTCCTGATTCCAAAAATACGCTTGTCTTTCCCCACAAAATTTTTTTAAGGTAATTATGGCATATCTTAATACAGAAAGCTCCTAACAATGTGACGTCACATGTGCCAGTGGAAATGCGAGAAACACCGTTTTCATCAATACACTAGTCTGTAAAAAAAACTAGTGCTCATTGTTTCAAAGCGGGATTATAGCAACAAGCGGGAACAAAGCACATTTCACGTCACAAACTGTTTCAGCTCAGACACAAAAGAGGCTGTTTTTAATTGAAAATAACTGAAAATTTAGGGCTTTGAAAAGCAAATGAAAACATTTTTTGAAGGTTTTAGGCCATTCTGAACACATTAAGATTAAAAAAAAATTTGACTGCAGTTATCCATTCGGAGTGAAAGATAATCCTTTTATAATTTTGAGGAAATACGAAATACCACGGAAAAACAAACTTTTTACGTTGTAATTAAAAATATTCTCCATAAAAATAGTTCTTAACAAAGGGAATAAAACCAAAACCCTTTGTAATTAGAATGTGCACATTTTAATTCCACACAAAATATAATTCATATTTACAAATCTGATACAAATTACATTATAAATTAACTAACATATTATGCAAAGAAAATTAAAGTTAATCTATTAGCTATTTTATTATTATCACAATGCAAACCGTGAACATTATTAAACATTGCATCAATATATTATACTATCATTGATTTTTATTTTTAGATTTTCCAAAAATTTGTCAATAACCAAATTAGTAAAATTAAAAGTTAGATATGTTCTCCAAATATTTAACGAGTTTAAAGATGTCCAGGTGTAATTGTATAAAAACTGATGCAACTTTAATTTAAAAACAATAATTAATAAAAACTAAAGCTCATAACCAAATATTATACTTTCGGTTTATTAAAGTGTTTGTGAAGTCAGAGAGATAGTCTTAATAATTGGTTTTCTCTTAGTAAATGGATAATTGATAAATGCTGATTTGAGGAGTATAATTTTAGATTATCTCTCGTGTCATCTATGTATCTCTCTCTGCTGAGGGTATATAATTGAAACTGAGTATTGATATAAATTTTGAAATTTCTGTATAAAATTATTTTTAACTCACATATAAGTCCGATTTGTTTGCGAAGAAATAATTCTAAGGGAAGTACTTCACTAATATTAGTTTCCCTTTCTTGAAGTGGTGAAGGGATATTAATATTCAAGTGTTACTTTTTTAAAAAATTTCGTTGAGCACAAGTATTTTTCTTCGCTAAGCGAAACATCAATAACCTTTTTCAAAAATTCAATTTCAAACTTTATATCAAACCCGAAAAATTACTCAAAAAATTACTACAGCATTTTCTTCCCGTCAACAGATAACTCAATTAAGGCCAGGAAAACAACCAATTTGTAACCGAACGCGGCTTTTCGCTCAAAAATCCATGGGCGAGCACTTTCACCGGATTAAAACCTAAAAACGCAGCATCGAAAAATATGCAACTTTAATGACTGCCTAAATTAATCGATCAGTTATTTTCCATAAAAGACTCGAAATCCTCAAAGGAGGACGAAAAATAAATTTCTCTAATCGATAGAAAGGTGTGCCGAGAGGGATTGAACTTATGAACAGTTTTGAACTAAACCTATAAGCGGTCCCACTGCTGCAAAAAGCCCTGGAGGTTCAAAAAAATAACGAAAAACAACAAGAGTGCGCCATTTTAATTAAAATATTGATTCCTGGTATGGGCGTAGAAAGTTTGTTCGAAATTAATCAAACTAATTCCTTTTCATGTTGGAAGGGAGCTCCATTTTTGCCGTCGAACAATATCTAAACAGGTTAGTTTTAATTAACATTTAAGGATTTTTTGGCAACTGCTTTTGGGAGAGTTATTATTTTTTTTCATGGAGATGGTTTGAATTGAGTTTTCAATCGACGATGCATCGGTTAAACGCAATTAAAAGGGGATCCGAGACACAGTTTAGTACTTTAGCGGGTTTAAATTTAAAATACTAATGAGACTAGATTGATCATAACTGTGCTTTTTTTACACAGATTGCTAGAATCGTTTCTGTAGTTGCATTAAATAAAATTTTATTGAAATTTTCTGTAAAGAGAAAAATTCATTGAACCTCATTACTGACATTATGTATCTTGATATTAATTGCATAATCCGATGGTGGTCGCATTTTTATCGACCATAAAGTTAAAGATCCAACACGTTTCGAAAAAACATTTAAGGTACATAGAATATTTCTTTTTGTATATTTACTATCATTCTTTTACTTAGTTAATAAATTTTACGGTTAATTTATTCCATTTTCCGGGATGGAGGGCCGTGTTTGTTGGAATTTATTTCCATACGTTTCACTCTCTTCTTCGGAGAGCATCATCAGTAATGATGATGCTCTCCGAAGAAGAGAGTGAAACGTATGGTTCCGAAGAAGAGAGTGAAATGTAAATTCCAACAAACACGGCCCTCCATCCCGGAAAATGGAATAAATTACTCTTCGGGTCGTGGAAGTTTTCATCAATTTAAATTTTACTGTTGTTGATAAATATTTGTAAAAATTTACGCACAATTTTTGAATTTTCAAAACCTAAATCTATATTTCACAATTTAAGGAATAGTTAAAGTATTGTTAAGGTATATTTGGAAATATGAAGTAAAAAATTATTATTTTTAAGCGTGTGTTTTTGAATGGACTCAATTCACGTGACGTCAGCAATCACATGCATGATAGCTACATTCCTAGCTATGTTTACTAGTGAATGCATTACTAGCAGCATAGTATCAGTTGCATTGTTTTGTGTAGATATCACTTGATAATTAATACTAACGCCCTCTGGCGATGAATTGACCCCATTAAAAACAAATAGTACTTGAGCAATAAAATTAAGAATATCATTTTAATCCAAAATTCTCATTTCAAAGAAATATTAACCTTAAACTTTGTTTATTTCAACGAGCTTTTCCATGTAGTAAATTTCCCCTCGAAATAAGTGCTACATATTAATGAAAGTATTAAAAATAGGGCGAGACTCTAAAATAATTACTAGTTATCTTATTCCAAGTACGAAAAAATCTTATTTATAAAAATGTTTGTAAAGTTAACTGTGTTAGTATAAGGGTGGTTTTCGTTTCTTTCCATTCTAGAACACTTCCCCTGTAAAACCCGTTTCACTGCTAGCAGATATTTTTTGCAGAGAAAACATTTAAAAAATTCTAATTTGGAGTGTTTTTTACAACGTTTTTATTAGGCCACTTTCAATCTTGTCTGTCCGTCTGTTTGTCTGTTCGGGAGGAATTTAGTAATCAATTTTAAACATACTTCCCCATGAGCTAGAGACTTGAAATTTTGAACATAGTTCAGATCTGGATGACAATACAATATTATCTCGTTAGTTCGGTTCAATTTGCTGTCCCTGAACCCGCAGGGGGACTTAAAGTTTAGAAGTTCAACTATAGGACCTTATTGTTAAAAAATCATTGTTGTGCAGTTTGCCTCCTCTCGTTATCAAGATGGCTTTAGAAGTGTTGTATAAAATATTAGTAAAATGAAAATTTGTAAGAATAAAATTAATACACAGTACATGCAGTACTTCATGCAAGTTTTGTATTTGTAAAATATCTAAGGGACTGACTTTATTAATTAGTTACTGACAAGTTTCTCACCAATATATTTTTAAACACTTTTTTTATATTACTAGTGTTTCAAAAATTTCCAACGTCATCTGAATAGTAGCTAGAGGCAAAAACTGTGCAATGATTTTAACAAAACAAAGTAAAGCCATGTGTTATTGTTTAAGTTCAGAAAAAAAACACTTTTTAGTTTTATTAAAAATAGAAAAGAATCAAATTCTTGGAAGGCGTTCAGGTCGCGAATTCTAAACTTTACACAACAAAACTAAAAACCAGAAAATAATTAATGAAAAAAAAACCTTTTTAAAGAACAACGTTTTTAAAATGCACTAAAAAGTGTAAAATAGTTTTTTGCAACACTCCTTGTAAAACGAAAAACGTGGGAATCATGCATTAGGTATTTAATCCAACTTAATTTCATCATTAATTTAAATAATTTTTAACTTTGGATATAATGGTAAATAGAGTGACAAGAGTAGTGGCTGTAAATAATATTGCATGATCCCCACGTTTTTCGTTTTACAAGGAGTTGCAAAACATTGTTTTATACTTTTTAGTGCATTTTAAAAACGTTTGTTCTTTAAAAAGGTTTTTTTTCATTAATTATTTAACATTACGTTTAGTCTTGTTTTGGCTGATAGAATACAAGATTAAAAAAACTTACTCACGCGCGTTAGTAACCTACTTAGAAATTACAGTTTATTTCTGTAGAAAATGAAGAATGACATAATGAAAAACAATCCAAGTTCAAAAATTAAAAGAAGGGGTTGACGCGAAAATCTAATCTAAGAGCAAGAGCAATCTCCAACATCCTATAAAGCCAGTTTAGTACCAATACCACCGTGGATGGATAGTTCCCACGGATGTATGAAAGATGACTTGATAATCTTCTTTTATTGGAAACAAACTTCCGAAATGGTCTATTACAGAAGTTCAACATTTTGAAGCGCGTCCAGAATTTAAATGCCCTAGATTATTTCGACTATTATACTTTTCCTCTTCACTCTTATTATCCTCATTATCACTTTTCCTGACTTCTAAGTGTTCATAATTTAAAAGAATATTAAGGATGTAATTTAACCCTATATAATGCCAAAATATTTGCAAATATTATCTACACAATATCAAAATACAACTAAATGCATTATTTTAAAAGGATACTAATTCTCCTTTACGTTAAATCCCACATCCTATAACTATCATAACACTCTCTTTATTGAAATCAGCTTCAATCGTGGCGATTTTCAAAGACAAAATCTATTAACTCAAACACAGTTTAGATTCCAGCAATCAAATGGAGAATTTCCACAGAACTAAACTGAATACTCTCCCCTAACTTTCCAAATGATGATGGACAGAAGGAGCTAATCATCATCACCTTCGTTCCAGCGTCGTCATTTCCGGCGCGCACGTCATATCCGCCCTCGCAAACGATGATGATGGAGAAAGCAAGAGAGGCAGAGCCGGGCCATCTATCGACGGTGGAAATCAACGATCTGAATCGGACGCCACTTCATAACCGGCCGCTCTCTCTGCTAATGATATTGTGGCCGAGTCGGTTTCCTTTCGGACTGATTGGTGTTGTTTTGGTACTACATACCTTCGTTCCCTTTAATAGACTGCCGAAAAGATAGCATATCCAATTACATATCTCTCACGAAGATATTGCATGAGAATGTACATCACAATCACTACTCAGATGTTTAATAAATTTCAATCTAACTTTAAACATATCCCTAAATTCGTAAATTAAAAAATTATAACTAAAATATTATAACTAATTACCTATAACTAATTTGCGATTATAACTAAAACCCTGGATGAAGCTACGTTACTTTGCATAGTTGCATAGCTATGCTGGGCTTTAATTACAACAAGAAGGCGTAACCAAAAAATTTTTAAAGGTTATCGATTGTTAATTTGGAAGATTCGATGTTGAAATTTTTCGTGGCACGTTTTCTCCTTTTCTATGGTTAAAAACTGAAAACTTTTTGACTTTCTGGCGGAATAGTATCAAAACCCCCTTTTGGCTATGCACCTGATTATAATTGTTAAAAATCTATTAAAGCAAAAAGCATTTATCATAATAAATAAAACTTTTTAAGATTTTTTTGTGAAGGGCCCAGACCCCATTCCGTATGGGCAACACAGTTACCTGGGTTTATGAAAATTAAATATTACATGGATCAAAGCTCATATTTATGTTTTGGTTTTGTATGAGTGATATATATATACACAGCTCATCATACTATCTCTCTCTATTTTTCTCTACATATCTCTCCTCACGATGCATACCGATAGGGCTACGTTTCTACTCAAAATATGTCTGTTAGCCTATTTCAATCTTCTTACACCCAATGTTTGGAAAAATCAACTATTGGTAATGTTACTCTCACAGAGTCTCCATAATTTAACAAATCCAAACTTATCTACGAACGTAACTATTGGTCAAAACAATTTCAAACATTTTAGATTAAAGGAGTCAATATATAAGTCCATCCTCCCCACCCATCGATCACACATGCTCTTAAGATCTCCCAGAAGAGCGCCAAGTGTCGCCAATTAGAGGTAACCCTGGCTGGAATGATTGATGAGGCTGGAAGGGGAAACGAGCCTTAAGTCTCAAAAGTGACCGTATGTCCGGAGAAAACGGCCATTTCCCGGATTTTCCGCGCCACTTCACTTTAACCGGAGCGACCCCTTTGTACGGGGCTTAATCACACCTCCCCCTGTAATAGTTTTTGTAAATGGCCCGTAATGGCAATTAGGCAGTTTCCGAAATCTCATTTTTTTTCAAATTATAGGGCTTGTTAAAACTCCTATAAATATACAGTAAATTGTAAAACCTGCTTTATACCTTCCTTTATGTGCATACACTAAATATTACATTTTTTTTGTTCTTACAATTGATCTCAAGTTAAACTACTTTTAATGGATTTTATAATTTAATAGAAGAATTTTTATTCCTGTACTTATATTACGTACTACCGTTCAAATATTACGTTAAGAAACCAATGAGGGAGATGGTTGCTATGGTCTAATTTTTGCTGACGGGGCAGGAGATCCCAGTTATGCTTACGAAAGTAGTTATGTAATTTAGAAAAAAAAATTATTTGAAAATATTGAAATGTTTTAAGGTCTGCCATTTTGCCTGCACAAGAGAAACACACGATTATTGTAATGATACATTTTTTGATGGTTTATTCAGAAAAGAAGGATAATAAAACACTTATTAAAAACTCATTAACACTATTTCACTCATAATGTTCATCATAAGTAGCCCTAACCTAGGAATCAAACAATTCCTTTGGAAATCGGAGTAAAGAGTAAAACAAAAAAATTTTTTTTGTCATTTTGGAGGACTCTTCCAAAATGAAATCGAAAGAGAAAAGTCTAAATTATTACGTCCATTAATCTCTGAATGCACTACAGCAGAATGTAGCATCTGTAGGTTTATTGCTTTAAGTAAAAGTTAGGATATGAAGCAGAAAATTCTAGGATGCACCTATGGAAACATCATTACAAAAAGTTGGATCGTCTTGCCCGGTGAAAGAACACGTGTTGTTATTTAGCCCGTTTCCCAGTCTATAGGAGCCAATGAGATGATTGCAATATAAAAGAGATCTGATATTGAGACTTCTCATTGGCTCTGAGGTATTGGGAAAAAGGCTATTTAAGTAATTTTGTAAGAATCCCTGCTATAAATACGCAGGGACTTGAGTAGGGATAAAATGGGGCTCCTGGACCAGGTGGAGGGTGGAGGGAGTGAGGTCAGCGAGATACCGATAACGAAGCGTTGAGTGATAACGAACCTGCGTGTTGTTTACCTAAAATATATGCTTATTTTATGTACTTTTATGGATTTAGGATATATATTTTTTATTTTTTAACATTATTTTTAAGTAAATTTTATGTTTAAATAATTTAATTGAAATTTTTAAAATTTTGGAATGGTTTAAAATTTTTTTAGTATTCTAATGATGAAATGAATTAATTATATAATAAATATTTAACATTTTTGAACTTATTGTGATTGAGATTTTTAATTAAAGATTTAAAATTCTATTATTGCATTATTTTTATGTGAGGTTTTTAAAACTAATAGGACTGTTTATTGTTTCATTTAAAAATATTTTAGAGGATTTTTTCCGCTTTATTAGTGATTTTAAGGTACATACATTACGCTTAAATAAATTTAATACCAACTTTAAAATTTTTTTAATAGTTTTTATATTATTTAGTATTTTACAGTATAATGAATGTATATTTTTTTTTAAAAATGTGTTTAATAAATTATTCAACATGTTTTAACTGAACTTGTTTTGAAAGACATTTTAGTTTGATAGTAAAAACAATGTCATTATTTTAATTTTTTACTTTAATTTTCTAAAACTAATACTTTTTTATACTTTTTAACTAGATAAATTTTTTTTACTATTTTCCAATAAGGAAATTTATTTAAAATATAGTTTATTTAATTCGAGTGTGTAAAAAGGGCCTAATTATTTCTTGTAAATATGGTAAATTTTATTACGCTAATTTATAATTATTAAGAAATTCACTTGAAAAAATTAGTATGATTAAAAAATTTTATTATAAAAACGCAGTCCTTCAGTAGTTGAATGAAAAATTACAAAGGGACATTTTGCTCATCTATTTAGAAACGAGCTGTGAGTTCAAAGATTTGATAAGACATGTTCTACATTCCTAGGTGATAGGATTACAGCTGTTAATTTTTGATATTAAGAATTGTAATTGCTACCACGACGTGGTCTAATCCATATATAATGCTAACTGTAACTTCAATGAAAGAAACCTCGTTGTTATCTAGAATTAAAACTGTTATCAAGAAGTCAAGTATTGTGAGCTAATCTGTATATAACGTTAATTTTATATTAACTGTAACTTAAATGGAAGTAACTTTTTATCATTAATACGATTGCTATCACTAGGACAAACATTGTTAGCTAATCTGTATATAACTTTAGTATTAAACTAATTGTAACTTTAAGGGGGAAAATAACTTTTGCATCTGGCAACCATACAATTATATATAAAACATATAAACTAACATATGAAATAAGTATTTTTCCACAAATTTTGGATATACTGACTTCTCTTACCTAAAACCTCCTTGCACTTATAATCCATATCGAAAGTATTCTAATAAGAAATTAAAGGGGAAACATAACTCAAAAGGAAGTACACATTATAAAAACCAAGAAATTCCTTATAAAATCTAAAAACTCTGCTAAAAATGAAGACTACTACAGAAAAAAAAATAATTAAGATCTTTGTTAACCTAGAGGTAAAAACTTTGTTAGAAATGAAAATGAAAAAAACACAAAAGCATTACAATACAAGGAATCTTATACATTCTAAACTAAAATTTTGCTAAAAATTCAGATAAACACACTACAAAAGTAAAATCTTTTGTAAAAATAAAAACTTATTCATTCTAAAACGAAAAATTTACATGAAATAAAACACTTATACACTACAAAACTAAAATATTTATTCAAAATAAAAACTAGAAAACAAAAAACTTTACAAGAAATGAAAACTTATACATTAAAAAACTAAATATTTGTTAAATATAAAAACTTGACTAAAAATTTTGTTAAAAATTAAGACAAATGCAGAAAAATAACTTAATACTTTGTTAAAAATAAAAACGCACATAGAAAAACTTTACAAGAAATGAAAACTTATACACTCAAAAACTAAAATCTTTATAAAAAAGAAATACTTCGTACCAAAAATAAATAAAAACTTTGAAAAAATTTTACAAGAAATAAATAGTTACACTAAAAACTTTACTAAAAAGAAATAATTATTAAAAGCTTTAACAAAAAGAAATACTTAGAAACTATAAAACTAAAAGCTTTGTTAAAAAATAAACACAAATACAGAAAAATAACTTTATACTTCACTAAATATAAAAACTTAGAAGCTATAAAACTAAAAACTTTGTTAAAAATGAAAAAAATAACAGAAAAATTTTAAAAATAAATAAAATCTTTGAAAAAATATTACAAGCAATAAAAAATTACACTAAAAACTAAAAAAAACTTTAACAAAAAGAAATACTTAAAAATTATAAAACTGAAAACTTTGTCAGAAGTAAAATAAAAACTTTAAAAAAAATATTGCAGCAAATGAAAAGACACTAAAAACTAGAAGTATTTCTTTTTGATTAAGTTTTTAGTGTCTTTTCATTTGCTGCAATATTTTTTTAAAAGTTTTTATTTTACTTCTGACAAAGTTTTCAGTTTTATAATTTTTAAGTATTTCTTTTTGTTAAAGTTTTTTTTAGTTTTTAGTGTAATTTTTTATTGCTTGTAATATTTTTTCAAAGATTTTATTTATTTTTAAAATTTTTCTGTTATTTTTTTTCATTTTTAACAAAGTTTTTAGTTTTATAGCTTCTAAGTTTTTATATTTAGTGAAGTATAAAGTTATTTTTCTGTATTTGTGTTTATTTTTTAACAAAGCTTTTAGTTTTATAGTTTCTAAGTATTTCTTTTTGTTAAAGCTTTTAATAATTATTTCTTTTTAGTAAAGTTTTTAGTGTAACTATTTATTTCTTGTAAAATTTTTTCAAAGTTTTTATTTATTTTTGGTACGAAGTATTTCTTTTTTATAAAGATTTTAGTTTTTGAGTGTATAAGTTTTCATTTCTTGTAAAGTTTTTCTATGTGCGTTTTTATTTTTAACAAAGTATTAAGTTATTTTTCTGCATTTGTCTTAATTTTTAACAAAATTTTTAGTCAAGTTTTTATATTTAACAAATATTTAGTTTTTTAATGTATAAGTTTTCATTTCTTGTAAAGTTTTTTGTTTTCTAGTTTTTATTTTGAATAAATATTTTAGTTTTGTAGTGTATAAGTGTTTTATTTCATGTAAATTTTTCGTTTTAGAATGAATAAGTTTTTATTTTTACAAAAGATTTTACTTTTGTAGTGTGTTTATCTGAATTTTTAGCAAAATTTTAGTTTAGAATGTATAAGATTCCTTGTATTGTAATGCTTTTGTGTTTTTTCATTTTCATTTCTAACAAAGTTTTTACCTCTAGGTTAACAAAGATCTTAATTATTTTTTTTTCTGTAGTAGTCTTCATTTTTAGCAGAGTTTTTAGATTTTATAAGGAATTTCTTGGTTTTTATAATGTGTACTTCCTTTTGAGTTATGTTTCCCCTTTAATTTTTTATTAGAATACTTTCGATATGGATTATAAGTGCAAGGAGGTTTTAGGTAAGAGAAGTCAGTATATCCAAAATTTGTGGAAAAATACTTATTTCATATGTTAGTTTATATGTTTTATATATAATTGTATGGTTGCCAGATGCAAAAGTTATTTTCCCCCTTAAAGTTACAATTAGTTTAATACTAAAGTTATATACAGATTAGCTAACAATGTTTGTCCTAGTGATAGCAATCGTATTAATGATAAAAAGTTACTTCCATTTAAGTTACAGTTAATATAAAATTAACGTTATATACAGATTAGCTCACAATACTTGACTTCTTGATAACAGTTTTAATTCTGGATAACAACGAGGTTTCTTTCATTGAAGTTACAGTTAGCATTATATATGGATTAGACCACGTCGTGGTAGCAATTACAATTCTTAATATCAAAAATTAACAGCTGTAATCCTATCACCTAGGAATGTAGAACATGTCTTATCAAATCTTTGAACTCACAGCTCGTTTCTAAATAGATGAGCAAAATGTCCCTTTGTAATTTTTCATTCAACTACTGAAGGACTGCGTTTTTATAATAAAATTTTTTAATCATACTAATTTTTTCAAGTGAATTTCTTAATAATTATAAATTAGCGTAATAAAATTTACCATATTTACAAGAAATAATTAGGCCCTTTTTACACACTCGAATTAAATAAACTATATTTTAAATAAATTTCCTTATTGGAAAATAGTAAAAAAAATTTATCTAGTTAAAAAGTATAAAAAAGTATTAGTTTTAGAAAATTAAAGTAAAAAATTAAAATAATGACATTGTTTTTACTATCAAACTAAAATGTCTTTCAAAACAAGTTCAGTTAAAACATGTTGAATAATTTATTAAACACATTTTTAAAAAAATATACATTCATTATACTGTAAAATACTAAATAATATAAAAACTATTAAAAAAATTTTAAAGTTGGTATTAAATTTATTTAAGCGTAATGTATGTACCTTAAAATCACTAATAAAGCGGAAAAAATCCTCTAAAATATTTTTAAATGAAACAATAAACAGTCCTATTAGTTTTAAAAACCTCACATAAAAATAATGCAATAATAGAATTTTAAATCTTTAATTAAAAATCTCAATCACAATAAGTTCAAAAATGTTAAATATTTATTATATAATTAATTCATTTCATCATTAGAATACTAAAAAAAATTTAAACCATTCCAAAATTTTAAAAATTTCAATTAAATTATTTAAACATAAAATTTACTTAAAAATAATGTTAAAAAATAAAAAATATATATCCTAAATCCATAAAAGTACATAAAATAAGCATATATTTTAGGTAAACAACACGCAGGTTCGTTATCACTCAACGCTTCGTTATCGGTATCTCGCTGACCTCACTCCCTCCACCCTCCACCTGGTCCAGGAGCCCCATTTTATCCCTACTGACTTGGTTTCTGCTGTTTTTGGAAAATACAATAAGATAATAACTGGGGATAGAACCCAGGAACTACCCCATGCTATGCAATGCAAGCACCCTATCACTGCCCCAACGAAAATTCAGTAAGACGTATTATAATATCGCACCCTTGCTACTAATGTGTCACAACTCAAAAAACTACGTTCTCCAGAAATTGGAAAAAACTGACTAGGCACATTTTAGTATTTTTGAATTCGTCAATACGAAGAACGATATATCTCAAAGTGTGATCGTTAGCCATTGTTCTAGTAGTTCATACTCAACAACGGCTGGACGGCAACTCAAGATGTGGCATTTTAGTAGAAGGAATCATAGCCATCTTGATTACAACAAAACGCCACGGCTGATTTTTCAATGCAACTTCTGGCTCTTTTGAAGATTGGTAGAGATGTGAAAAATACGCTTAATGGCGGTCATAACTCAAAAATTACAATTTTTCAGTTGTGGCACTTTAGTAGCAAGGGTGCTATATGTCCTTTCTTTGTGACGCATGCGTATAAGCATAATATAAGGTAGGGATTCTTACACCACTTTTCCACTTTTTTAATACGTCACGCCGGTGCACCGGCGTGACGTATTAAAAAAGTACGTTGAGAACGATTAATTCCTACAGCCGGATATTAATTGAAATTCTTTCCCTAAATCAACGCCCAACACACAAACCCAAAGCAATCATTCTCCCCTTCACAATCCAAAGAACCTTCTCCCCCCCAACAAGACTTCATAATAACTCCCAGAGAGAGAGATACCTTCCTATTCAGCGACGAATATAATTAATCAATTAACTAAATTCCCGGGATTGCCGGCAAATGAGGATGAATCGCTAAGAAATCGTTTTATCTCTCCCATTCCAGTCGAGAGCGATCCATCCATAAATGCATTTCTTTATAGGTGAGGGATCGGAGGTGTGTGATTTATGGCGAAAGAACACCAAAAATGTATTCCGAATAATGGTTGATGGTGGCTTCGAACATTAATAACTGTCGCCGCCGCTTTTAATAGCGCAGACGATTAGTAGAGGGTCGTTTTTGGTGTTGCTTCGCGGGGTAGGTGAAGTTGTGTTTTATCTAATAAGGTGGCCGTGTAGTTTTAATTACGGTCGGTTTTGTTGTATAATGCGATTTCTGAGAGATTGATGTTGCGGAGAAAAAGTTTGAGGTTCTAAAGCGTTGTTTTTGGGTTTCATTTGTCATTGTGAATGTAGGGTATGGTTACGGCCAGACTCGGTTTGTACGATTCCACTGACTCTACATTGCAAACGCTCGCTACACACATAAGAACATCTTTTTGCTCTCAAATTAACAAAGATTTAGTTAGTGTTGTTATCAAGATTATTTAACAGTGTTATGATAGTGTTTTGTATATGTTTGAAGAGTGTTGCTATCTAGAAATGGGGGTATTCTTAAATTTTGCTAAAATTTACAGAAACAGAAAATGAGTTCTTATAGTATTTTATACTTAAATTCAAGAACATTTTTGGATTCTTAAATCTATCTCAAGAACACAATGAGTTATTTGCAAGAGTGAGGGATTTGCTTGAATTTTATACTTTTTTTTGATAAATTATGGTTTAAAACTCCCAAATTTCTGATTTTTAAGTTCAAAAATTTTTTTTAAATAATTTAAAATTCAATTTTATTTTTTCCAAACCGCCAGAAAAGTCAGGTTATCTGAAAACGGGCTTCTATTGGATGTGACATCACAGCGCATGAAAACCATTGTGTTTACTGTTTTCACGTGGTCAGAAAATGGGCTTCTATTGGATGTGACCTCACAGAGCATGATTTGTGATTCGACGATGTTTTCACGCCCAAACAAAAAAAGGAAATTTCAAAAATTTATATCTCAGAAACTAGGCTACAAAAATACTTGATTTAAACGTCCTTCTTCATTATTTTTATCTACTGTTTTAATAAAATTCAATGTCAAAACGTGAGAATACCTCATTTAACTCATTAATTAAAACTCTAAAATTAAAACACTAAAGTTTTGTTACCAAATTCAGATATTATTTGATTGTGAATGAACTAGTAGCAGTATAGAGCATTTTCATTCACATGACTCAGACCTAGCAACGGCCTTAGCAACAGATTGTTTGACCTACAGCAGTTAACAGTGAACTGTAGTCCTCCTCAAGCCAATCCTCTCTCTCTCTCTCTCTCTCTCTCTCTCTCTCTCTCTCTCTCTCCCTCTCTCTCTCTCTGATGAGGATTGGCTTGACGAGAACTACAGAAACTTTTGCCTCAAATAAGAAAGTTAAGGGGTCTCAGGACCCTTAAATATGCAAAGGGTACCTCGATGTTTAAACTAGTATTACACAAAAACTAAATTATGTAGCAACCTGAAATTTGTACACAATGATAACTAAATACCGATACACACATACCCAAAATTTCAGAAAGTTTTGATGGTTTTTATAGAAGTTAACAAATATAGGAAAAACTTCTAATTTTTTCACTCTGCGCAAGATTTTTCAGAAACTATTCAACTTAGAAACTTGAAATTGCGTACAAATATTCGTCTTATTGTACGTAATAAGTTATACCTCACATTTAAACCTTATATTAACCAGAACTTGTTTCTACGAGTTAAAATCACTTCTTTTTTGAAAATTTTTATAAAAACTGTGATTAAAAAAGCTAAAACAGTTATTTTTGACATATGTAATAGGTATAACTTATTAAGTACCTTAAGACGAGTATTAGTACACAATTCATGTTTGTAACTTTAATAGTTTTTGAAAAATCTTGCGCAGAGTGAAAAAATTTGAAGTTTTTCCTATTTTTGATAACTCCTACAGGGTGTTCCAAAAAAAGCCCCTAACTTTAAAAAATCATAGAAAATAAACTATTAGAGATAAAAATATGCCGTTCGCTGCATCTTTCTTCAAATGACCGTAAATTTTTGTTCCCAAATTTTTGAAAAACCGTAGTTCTCACGTCAATTCATAGATGGAAGCACCGTTCCCTTGAGAAATTTAGGGAAAGTTATCCTCCAAATCCCTTTTTCGTTAGTCGTAGGGAAATCAAATTTGGGGATAGAATCGATTCTAGAATCGAATCATAATCAAGTACTTTGAAATCGAACCTTGGTTTCCAGTAGACAGGAAGGGATCTTAGCGAATTTTTTATTATTCTATTGTAGGGAAAATTAATTAATAGTGTTCTTGAGAGGGGATCTGATATATAACGACTGATTTAATCTTCAATTGTGGAGGAGAAGATTGACAATAATTCAATTGTAATTGTGAGAGAACCTACCATTAACAATTAAATCAATCGTAATTCTGAATGCCTCCATGAAAATTAATTAGGCATTACTGGATCGCTTCGCAACTTCACCGCGGAGTGGTCCGCAGCTTTATTGGTTCGCTTTGCAACTTAACCGGAGTTGTCTGCAATTTACCGGAAGTGGGATAAGGATAAAAGTTTTCTTCCGGGCAATTAGGCCGTGGTCGAAAGGTAGATGTTAAAAGTCCAAACGTTTCGTCTGCAACTTCGGCAGACATTATCAATGGGAATAAAAGGCTAAAAAATCTTTAGAAAGTCAAAATCAAAATCAAGATTACTTCCGTCTGCGTGGTCGAAGGTTATATACAGTAGAAACATCAACAACTGGATGCGATGCCACACCAGACTCAACAGCGATAACTGCAGCAGGCGAGTCCATCCTAACATCGATAGACGACTTCGGAAACGAACCACCAACCACAGCTGGTGCAGAGGTCGACTCCCGATCCGAACTCTCAGGCCTGTGACCAAAGGCAGCCAATACAGGAAACCACGTTCTATTCATCCTGAGACCCTCCTCCTTTCTATTGATGTTGTGAGGGTGCTTAAATATTTCAATAGCCTCCCTCTGGAGGCGCGTATAATAATGTGTTGTAGTAGACAAGACCTCTGTTTCGTCGAAGTTTATAGTGTGGCCCGGTGCAGACGTTTGGACTTTTAACATCTACCTTTCGACCACGGCCTAATTGCCCGGAAGAAAACTTTTATCCTAACCCATCCGGTCGTGAAAGCATTTGTTCTTATATCACCAGAAGTGGTTCGTAAGTCACCGAAAGTGGTCCGCAAGTCACCGCAAGTTGTTCGTAAGTAACCGGAAGTGGTCCTCAAATAACTGGGAGTGGTCCGCAGCTTACCGGAAGTGGTCCGAAACTTACCACAACTAGAGGGCCACTTCCTGTGACTCGCGATCCACTTCCGGTAAGTTGCGGACCACTCTGGTGAAGTTGCGAAGTGATCCAGTAATGCTGCGGATCACTCCGGTAAGTTGCGGACCACGTACGGTGACTTACGAACCACTTCCGATTAGTTACGGACCACTCCGCTTAGGTTGCAAAGCGATCCAACAAAGCTACGGACCACTCCAGTGAAGTTCCGAAGCGATCCCAGAAAAACTGCGGACTCTTTCGTATGAACCCAGAGAATTTTCTTGCACGTCCCAGTCTTTTAATCAATTATATTATCAAATTATCACGCAAAAAGTAGTTTCTATTGCGGGAAAGATGATAAAATAGTGAAAAAATATTTTTATCAGATCCCTAGAACATTATTCATTCATTTCCCCCTGCAATAGAATAATCTAAAGTGCATGACCTGCATTCGAAAAAAAATTCGCTGAAATCCCTTCCTGTCTGCTGGAAACCAAAGTTCGATTTCAAAGTACTTGATTATGATTCGATTCTAGAACCGATTCTATCCCCAAATTTGATTTCCCTACGACGAACGAAAAAGGGATTTGGAGGATAACTTTCCCTAAATTTCTCGAGGGAACAGTGCTTCCATCTATGAATTGACGTGAGAACTACGGTTTTTCAAAAATTTGGGAACAAAAATTTACGGTCATTTGAAGAAAGATGCACCGAACGGCATAATTTAATCTCTAATAGTTTATTTTCTATGATTTTTTAAAGTTAGGGGCTTTTTTTGGAACACCCTGTATAAAAACCATGTTGCTACACAATTTAGTTTTTGTGTAATACTAGTTCAAAAATCGAGGTACTCTTTGCATATTTAAGGGTCCTGAGACCCCTTAAGTCATCCCTTGTCGTTTTTGTAATTTTCAATTTATAAGATTGTTAAGAACCCCTTTCAAATGTCATGCGAACCTCCACCCATAACAATCAACCATAAGTAGTCACAATTTGATTGAAATTTAGTGCAAAGGAATTCAAAGAAAAAAGCGAAGGTCGGTATAAAATATATCGTAGATATAAAGTTTGTACATTGAGTAGGCAAGCAAATTTGAGCCCCCGAGGAGCAGCCTACTCCTTGTCAACTCTAAAAGCCTTTCTCCTCCTTAATCATCATCAGCGAAAAAGGGTTCATTGAAACTTCCGTCACTTCGACCAAGAGAATATCGAAGGCATTAACTCTCTTGTTTTTAACTTAACTTTCTGCATAAATTAAAGATTGTGAGTCAGAGGATTACTGAACAGAAAGTTTTCCAGATAAAGCCTTTGTTTTGAAACCTCGTTTCCTTTTTTTCAATAGCGGATAGTTGAGGATAACAATAACATCAACATTTTCTTGGAGATTCTGCCTTTATAACAATTTCATACATAAGTACGATTCATCAGTTCTACTAATTTAATACTTACATTAAATGTAATGGAGATCTTTGGTGTATTCGTAGCTTTTTACATATTCATAAATGTATATTTAATTTGCATAAAACCTTTACTCAAAATCTGGATGCAAATGCAAAAATGCAGACATCCTAATACAAAAAGAGAAATAAACATTAATGCACATATTTAAATGAAAAACACAATTTTTCTCATAACTATTAAAATTTATTCATAAAACTAATGATTTCCATAGATATTTAAATATAGTTTTGACTGTTTTTTATATCAGATTGATGACTTATTTTAAATGCCTACCTCAGGTTAAGATGTAAGTGAAAAATATCAATTAAAAATACTTTATATTTTTCCACTAAGTATTTTTAATTTAAGTAATGGAATTCGTATATACATAAATATTTCAAATTACTTTGGCACACTCAGTTTTTGTTTTTATTTGATAAAATGAAATGAATAATTATGCCTAACTATTCGTTAAGGTTAATGAACTAAACATTCGATGTCTGTTTCTAATTGTGTTTGTATTAATAGTGAAATACTTTCTAGAAACCATCTTTCATAAATGTAATTTTAAAGCTATTTATGACATTTTAATAGTTAAATCTCATTTTTCTTCCGAAATTGAGTTGTTAGATGAGTAATTTTTTTACATGAGGAAGTTTCACATTTTTTTTATTATTTAAATCTATTAAACCTTTCGAGAAAACCCTAAACCAGAAATATTTTTCGAATCAAAGTTTACGACCTGGAAAAGGCGGGAAAACGATGCCCGTAGGCGATTTTAGATTTGTGACGTCACATGATCTGACACTGCCATTGTTTCCTATGAGGGTAGTTTTTAGTTCTCGGTGTCACCCAAAACACGCTATTGAATTCGCGCGAATTTTTTTCTTCTTTTAGAATAACTTTTCAAATGAGCTTGATTATTTTTTTTTTAATTGTTCTGATCAAAATTATGCTGTCAATAATTTTTTGAATGAATTAAGGTGAGTTAGGCTAAGCGCGCACTAGAGACTTCTGTCTCGGCGACTTAAAACACTAGTCACTCGAGAGCAATGCATTTCTATGAGGAAATTCTTGGCCTAGTGATCTTGGTCTCGTCGCTATGTGCGCGCACTCTAGCTTCTTGCAATAGCCAGGGAAGCAATTTTGTCTTTGTCGCCGAGACAAAAGTCTCTAGTGCGCGCTTAACCTTAGTTTACCCGACTGCATTTCTAGATTTCTTCCTATTGTTGTTAGTTTACTTCGTAATGTTCAAGTATGAAATTAAATAGTTTTAATAAGAAAAACTCTATAATTTTCTATTTAAAAACTATCAGCTATGAAAACACCCAAATAAATTCAAATAATTAAATAATTTATTTTAAACATTACTTTACTTTACTTTATGATTTTTCCTTTAAGATAAAAATATTTTTGGAGAAAGTTTACTAGACTTTTACATTTACTAGATCTTTTATAGTAATAATGAATAAACATCAACAATCAGATTCTAGATGAATTTCGTGAAGGATCTTGTGACGTCAAATTTGATTTGATTTGAGCGTTTTCGATTGCGTCATATGTTTACGACTTTTTTCTACTTTTATTTCTTCTATATACCAGTAAATAAATTTTTGAGGAAAATTTGGATTGATATAATATTAATATACCCTAAAACCGTAAATTTAAAAAATATGAAAAACTTCCCCATTCAGCTTTTAACGTTAAGTTTATCTCAATAAAACTGAGAAGTAAAATCTTGAGTCAGATCCAAGAAAGAAAAAACGATAAAAATCCAAGAATGAAAGAATCTATATGGAGTATTCTAATACTGAACACTGAAACTTAAAGTATATACCTACTACTGAATGTTATATGTATCCAGTGTTCTCCCACATGATAACAAAACCGTTTTCTTTTACCTTGCGCAGGAAAATAAATGACAGTTGAATTCTTCTTTTTTTTTAAATTGGCATACATTAAGAAATGTAACCCCCATATTATGTTTTTTTCTACATATTAGTTCAAGCATTCTTTGATGTAAAATTGTGTCATAGCTGCAGTGAAGTGTTTTAAAGAGGAGTATCATTAAGGTAACTGAATCCCCTACAATAGAATTAAGTACTAAGTAAAAGGATCAATATGAACTGACTTAATTTTTATGTAAAAAGAGACAGAGTTCCTGTAGAATAATTTCTTAGTTTCATGCCAAACTTGAACGATAAATGCTCATGTTTTATATAAAGGTCTTTCTACTTACATTCAATAATAAAAAAAATAGAATGATATACTGTCAAACCAACGATAGTAAAAGGGTCACGTGATTTTGACAACGCTGGAACTAGTATTTCGGAGGGGAGACAGGTGGAAGTTGAGGGGCAGTTGATCGAAAGAGGAAGAGACATTTGCTTGTATATAAAAGCTAGACCCCAACTATCACCGGTTACCCAACTATCGGCCGTGCAAAGTCTGTAAAAATCACGTGACCCTTTTACTATCGTTGGGCGAACAGTCCACTAGAGTTACTTTAATAGAAAAATAAACAATTAAAGCCCTTTAACAATTTCATGATACTACTTTACAACAACCCAATCTGTCGCATAAGTAACCACCGACCGGCTGCTTGAAAAATATACGTCGTAATGGGGGGAGTTGGTTTTCCTGCGTACTGTGTACTATGAAGGAAAAACTAGTTTTACAGATCTAACAATCTCCGTGGTCTCCGTCTTTTAATGCTGTAAAAACAACTACACATTCGACCTTGTTCCATGCAAGTTTTTCAATGGTTAATTTTTTATCATAAATAAATTTATCACCACAAAATGAACAGTTTATCACCAATAGCTGAATTTGAGAATAATGAAATTTTAAATATATGACATTTTAAAAACCAGAATTAAGCGTGTATTTTTACTGCAATTTTTACCTATGCTATACTCAATTCATTTAGAATTGGCGCTTGAGAAATAGTGCTTTCCCACACGCTAGAAGCGTAACCATAGTTACGTTCTTCGCGCAGCCAATAGTAAGCCTTCTTCGTCACTTTGATGAGGATAGTTGCTATGGTTACCGATCGGTGTTGGGGGAAGGAAATATTTTCAAGCGACAGTTCAAAATGAACAGAGTATAATACAGAATACGAGAACAGAGAAATAAGTGACAGAAGAAACGAACAGAAAAGTTGTGTTAAAAACCGCATTAAACCGAGAAATTCTTCTTCAAAGAAGAGGTGAGGATAACTTTTTAACATCATTTCACTTAAATTTTAAGAAAAGAAAATTATTTTCATGAGTTGATAAGTGTTTTAAAAATTTTTTAAACATTTTGTTTTTATAATGAGACTCAGTTCAAAAACTGTTGTTGTAGTGCTTTCAAAAGAAATGAAATTCATACTTGGATTTGGCTTCTCTCCAACATACCTCCAAGATATTTCCTCTGAAAATCGATGGTTAAGAACTTTGATATTAATCGAGAATTACCATCCCAAAATATATTTAGTGAATAAGTTCCAGTGCAGCTGATCTGAAGCATTAACCTTTCTCATACTTTTTAATCACAATGCAAAAGTGCACTCACGATGTAAAAACAAACTCTATACCCATCAGACATAAACTATCTTTTACGGGAAAAAGCGAGCGAACAAAAACCGTTCCTCGGAAGAGATTTTTTTTCTCTTGGCAGGGGCAACCCTCTCGTGTTCCACGGGGCGTATCAACCCCCCTGTCAGCACCTTATCTCCTTCCGAAGTAACGTACCCTGCAAATTGAAAACATTCGACAATTTATAACAGTGCGGAGATTAAATAAAAAGCCAGAAGCGGATGCGACGGTGAGGAGGGAAAAAAAGGTTCTTTTGTTGTTGTTTTGGGGGTCGTCAGGGATTATCCGGAGGAGAGAGAATTTATGGCAACGCCCCCTAGGGTCCGATGCTCCTCTGAAAAATGGTGGCACTGCACTTATCAGCCCAGCCACGAGATGTGGCGCGATTTTTGCAGGTTTTTGTGTGTTTTTTTACTCTTGTTCGGAAGATGAAATAAACTCTGCTTTCTTTGTAATGTAGACTGCTAGAGAGTCATTTGAATAACCATTTTTAAAACTTAAAGATGTATTTTTATGGATCCCTAATATATCAGTAGTCATAAGAAGGGGTTTTGTATGAAAAATAAATACCTAAAACAAATCTTGAGTGTTCAGACCCAAAGTATTTTGAATTAAAACTTACCGGCGTTCATTCCTGAAAAGTGTGAAAAACTGTTTAAAAAAAAAGGTGTAAAAACCAAGGGATGTTTTTTTTTTCATATTTTTTCTTTACCTTCACACACACACACGCACACATTCTATTTTCAAGTTTCAGTAATAAGTGTAAATAAATTAAGCTACCAGTTTATTACCAAACTACAGTATGGAGTGCAAAACTAAGTGTACATTAACTAAAGCATATTTTTGAATCGACTTAATTGAATAGCGGATAAATTTTCTATAAGCTTTCCAACAAATTCATTTTGGTTTGGTTAGCAACCCTTGAAGATAAAATAATATAAAACTGCGAAGGCTTCTACGGCCGGAGTTTTAATTAAAACTGAAGTTTTCCGGGATTGTTGGCCGTATAGTCTTGTGGTTGTAGAAATGCTATATATACGTTTTGACTCCTACTACGGGAGTCATCTTCAGTGGGATATAAAATTTTATCCTACTGAAGAGGACTCCTTCTCCTTTTATACATCTAAAAGACGACAACCAACAAGCCTGGAAAACCTGTTTTAATAAAATACTATTTATTTAAATCCAACTTTTTGTATTTCGTGATCAGGTTAAATTCACATCTTTTTCAATGGTGCTAAACCAAACATATGTTACAGTTAATGTTCATAATCAGGTAATGTTCGAAATACCTAGGTAAAGTATGAAATATTTTGTACTTTACCTTAGGTAATTCTCATTTTACCTTAGTTTTTCTGAACATTACCTAATTTCGAACACTAACTGTAACATATACATTAAACTGCATCCAAAAATGAAAAACAAAATAGAACGGAGATATATACAAAATATTATTTTGGTATCCATAAAGCAATGGCCATAGGCCTACACGTTATAGGCATATTAGTGAAAATTAATACCACTGCGCTATAGCACCGTTGAACACTGTTATACGCTGAATTTAGCCATTTTGAACAGGATATTTGAATAGGATTAGTACACGCTGCCTATTCTCAATTAATATCATCCATCCTGCATATAAGCACAGCTGAATATACTACAGCTATAGGTACCATTGGAATAGAATGGATTTTGTCATCCAATGTGAATGATATAAGATTGTGAATTGATAATTCAATGCCAGAAGAGTAAAAACTTAGGAACCAAAGGAAAGGAAATAGTGCATGCATTTATTTTCATGTTAGAAAATATGGCTAAGGGTATTTAATTTATGATTTAAATAGCTGTCTTTATTTGTTATACTTAAAAGATTCTAATATATTAGCGTATACTCACATTCACGAAAAAAGCATATACAGTAGGGTGTATCGAAAAAAACTTTTTTTCGATTTTGATGACGTAATAGTGCGGAAAAGTTGTCTAAGGTGCCAGAGAGTACCTGTGAATTTTTTCAGAATTTTTGGATAATTTCTTAAGGTGCCACATTGGCCCTGAAGTTCCCCATGTTAATCCAATGGGGCGCGCCGCCAAAAAGGCCGAAAATCGGTTTTTCGCCCCTCATTTCTACCCTAATCACACGATGAATGTCTCGTCTCGAGTTATGGACTCTATATGATGTATGCTACCCGAAAAAACTTGAATAATAACTTAAATCTCTATATTATGTTGATTGTGGGCTCTGATTTGAACGAGGAAATACGCAATTTTCGACGAAATTTGAGCATACAAAAAAACGTAATATAGATATTTAGGCTATTATTCAAGTTTTTTCGGGTAGCATACATCATATAGAGTCCATAACTCGAGACGAGACATTCGTCGTGTGATTAGGGTAGAAATGAGGGGCGAAAAACCGATTTTCGGCCTTTTTGGCGGCGCGCCCCATTGGATTAACATGGGGAACTTCAGGGCCAATGTGGCACCTTAAGAAATTATCCAAAAATTCTGAAAAAATTCACAGGTACTCTCTGGCACCTTAGACAACTTTTCCGCACTATTACGTCATCAAAATCGAAAAAAAGTTTTTTTTGATACACCCTAATATACAGGGTGTATCTGAAATGGTGCAAAAAACTTTCAGGGATGATAGTACTCATATCAAGACGAAAAAGAATTGGTATAGAAAGGGGGGGTCGCAAATGAGTTCTAAGGGGTAAACAGATACAATTGTTCGATTCCGGCATTTATTACATTCAACCAATTCCAATACTTTGTATAAAAGCATTATGAAAATGTTAATTTCATTAAAAAACAGACCAATCAATGCAACAGGTATGTGTTGTAGTGTAGCGTCTATATCGTATGACGGCATCCGATGAGAGCCGAAAAATTGGTTTGTGCGCATGCTCGTGTTGGCGGCAGATATTTGGCGAGAATTTGGCTTCTTGGAAGGTATTGAGTTTAAATTATGTAATTTCTACCAGGCTGGTGTGGACCGATGGCTCAGTTGGTTGAATGAACGGTAGCTGAACGGAAGGTCGTGGGTTCGAATCTTAGTGTCCGCTTCTTTTATTTTACCAAATTTATACTTAATTTAATGAATTTAGATTTTATTTAATTAAATATTATAATTATTTTCATTGGTTTTTTGATTTTGATAAAAGTTTTGTACTTATAATGTGAATATTTTTAATTATTAAATTTGATAACATTATTTAATTTAATCAAAGAATTAAGTTATTCAAATATAGATGGCAGTTAATTAAGTTATTATTCAATTAAATGTTAAATTGTTAGAATTTCTTTTTATTACATTTAAAAATTTTGAGAGTTTTGTGTAGTTATGATGTTAGTAAATAAATTCTGATGGCCTGATGTTTAAAATTTTAAATATTTTAATATTAGGGATCGTTTTACTAATAAGCTCCTGTGATTTTTCATTTAAATCCAATGTAATACACGAATTATCTATAAATAGACTCTTGGACTTTGAAAACCTACGACCCAAACCAAAAATATACGGCAATTTGAAATTGGGATAAGAGCTTCGCCAAGTAGCGATTCCTTCGCCAAATATTTGTGGTCAAATTGCAACTTAGCGCATGCTCAGAAACGTTTTTTTTCAACTCCCATTGCCTGCCATCGCAGTCCCTAGAATGCAGTGTGTTGTAGGTAGATAGACTGCAAAAGAAAATGTCACGAAGAAAACATTTTAATACTAGAGTCTAGTTGGTTTGTTGGTTGCTTTTAGTTTTATGGCACAAGGAACAAGAAGAGTCTGACCAAGGAACAATTTTAACTTTAATCTACCTATAACGTATGCCTGTTGCATTTATTGGTCTGTTTTTAATGAATTTAACATCATTTTCATAGTACTTTTATACAAAGTATTGGAATTGGTTGAATGTAATAAATGCCTGAATTGAACAATTGTATCTGTTTCTGCACAAATATGCAAGTTTTTTTTGCTGATTTTCACCCCGGGGATTCACCCCTTAGAACTCATTTGCGACCCCCTTTTCTATACCAATTCTTGTTCGTCTGGATGAGTACTATCATCCCTGAAAGTTTGTTGCACCATTTCAGATACACCCTAAAATATTTAAAAGATGTTAATATTCGTTCCTCCCCAACTATAGCCATTAAGTCTTAATTATGAATTGGTTGCTTAATTCCTCAATTTTGTGTCATCTCCTACATAACTTGTAATTCTTACATTACCTCTACACATAATCCCCTTTAAGAATTGAAACCTTTTTAAAAAATTATTTCTAACACGACATCTATATATGATATATTTTAGCATGCACTGTGATATCCTCGTGAAATATAAAGTTTAATAACGTTTAAATTATAAAAGGAACTACAGTCTTTCTCATATTTATTTCGTAAGCATTTCCTCAAAATATTTTGAAATTCCGAATGCTTACTTAAAATGATTTCTCTCACATTCTTTATTAATATGATGCAGAAGCTAATTTATTCATTAAATTATGCTACATAAGTTTGAATATCATACATCCTCTGAGAATTAAATTTGTCCTGAGAGTTAATCTCATAAATATACTTCTTTACAAAATTCATTCGTGCCACAAACAAGATTAGTGAACATTTAAATCGTTGCTAAAAATAACCAGAAAGGGAGTCTCAAGTATTACAGTAGAGAGCAAGTATTACAGCGTTTAACAAAATAGAAATGGAAGTGTTTCAAGGATCATTATTATTATTCTTGAATATTATCTTTTGCATTTCTCCTGAGAAACAAATTTTGTGACTAATTTTATACAGTCGACGCTCGTTTTAACGAACTTTATGGTGATACATAAACAGTTCGTATAATCAAGAGTTCGTAAAATGGAAAAACTTTTAAAAACAGCACACATATATGTAAAAATTTAAGTACATTTTTATCAAACTTTCCCTCCTTCTTTTACAAAATAGTTTTCTAACGGTAAAAATGCATATTAAAAGGAACTTAAATTACCCATTAGTCCTTCCTATAAATTTACATAGATGATAGGTATGCCAAATCGAATCAATCGAACTTTCTTTCAACCAATGCAACATTTTCCCAGTTATTGGTTTAAATTAATATTCGACGGGGTTAGCTAGCTAATTAAAGACCAATAGTTTTTATTTAAGAAAAGCCCATTTAGCATTGTCAACTATCAAAAAAGACGTGTAAAGCGAGAAAATGAGTTCGCAAAAAAAACCACGTTTTATAGTATTGCTTCGTAAATGGTTATACAAGTTAGAATAATGCTTATGGGATTAAAGTAGGGAAATTGGCATCATGTCTTTTATTCTATGGTCGAGAAAAGCTCATAATTCATTAAAAGGAGCGTCGACTGTAATTCCTAATTCAACAATCAAATCAATGGTCTCTTTTCCGTCCACGTCTCAAATCCTCTCGCTCCCCAGGAATATCATAGTGACGAGGCCGGTCCAGTTCTACGTTGACGGCCGCATCTTCGAACATTTGGTGGACGTTCCCTCTAGAAGGGTTCTTGCAGGGCTCGCCTCCCTGTGCGATCGAACCTTCGGACTCCGTTTCCTCAGCCTCGGATGCTTCCTCCTCGGCAACCTGCTCGGAACTCTCCTCCTCCTTCTGGGCGGTCTCCCTCGCGGTGGACTTCCTGGACTTGGTGCCGGAGGACGATGAAGACTTCTTTTTCTTGGGACTTTCCTTGGTGCTCTTCGAAGTTGTTTTCCTCTTCTTGGCAGTCGTCTTCTTTGCGGCCTTGGCAGTCGCTTTCACTGAAGTCTTTTTCAGGGAGAGAGTCCTGGACTTGGTGCTGTCCAAGGTAGTTGGTTTCACGGAAAGTTTCTTGGGACTGGCTTCGCTAGAAGATATCTTCTTTTCATCGATCTTTGACTTGGTGCTGTCCTTGCTGGTCGATCTCTTCTTTTTCTCGTCTGGTGCCTTGGTGCCGGCTTTTCCGCTCGATGGCTTCTTTTCTTCAGAGGACGTCTTTGACTTGGCTTTTTTTTTCTCGGCGGATGTCTTGGTGCCTTCTTTTCCAGTTGACTTCTTGCTTTTCTTTTTTCCAGTTGCGGATTTTTGCCGAGGCGATTTTTTGCCGGAAGCGGCGGAGGACTTGGCCGCTTTCTTTGTCGGTGTCTTACTAGTTGTATTATTTTTAGTCTTGCTAATTACTCGAACACTTCTTCTAGGAGCAGCTCTGGATTCTGAAAGAATCAATTACAACTTATCAATGTGAACCAACTTAGCAATGTGAACTGTCCCGGTATATTGCCAATCTGGTTTAGATGCCAAATGTTCAAATATCGCCAAATTATTTTCACTGACATAACTGCATATTTCTATCAGCTAGTTTGCAATTTTTAGCAATATTTCTAATTTGTAACTTACGAAACATCTTAACGATGCTAGTAACTTTATTTCTCCCACTAAAAACCACTGAGTAGTTCTGAATAACGCAGATTAGGAATATCTCCAAGAATGCAAAGAAACTAATTAAATTATACAAAAGTTTTATTGACGATGATCAGTTTTAGGGAATCAAATATTTGTATTTTAGCTCATATTTGTATTTTAGGTTGAACATTTGTATTTTAGATCAGTCTTTGTATTTTAGCTTATTTTGTATGGCGACAGGTTTACTTTGTTTCTCTTATAAATAGTAGTGTCGTATTGTAATATATGGAAGCATAACCAAACTGCGTGGTGTAATTTTCAGAGGACAACAGTTAAACTCTGGCATCAAACACACCTTATTATTTGACGGGATAGACAACAGAATTTTGCAAAAAATATGTACTTATATTACAATACAATACTATACTATACAATACTATAATATACAAGGTACTTAAGATTTATTTTTATTATATTTACCTCTAGTCTCCATTGCTTTGAAACTGAGATGTATCCTTATTTCCATTCAAAAATCATGGAAAATACAATTCAATGAACAAGGCATGCCAGTTTAAAACAATTTTTTTTATCTTGGCTTTAATCAGTTTTGCAGTGAGTATTTCAAGAAAGTGTGTTTAACAAGTAACTTATTTAATAGTGCTTTTTACGCCTAGTATGCATTAAATACAAACTCAATAGTTTTTAGGTAATCTTAGTTAGATTTTTAATAACAGTAGACCAAAGGGGGAAATTCCCACTTATTTATTTTTGAAACCGATCAATGGTGCATTACTGAACCTGTTATCTAAAATTTAAATTTAAGTCACAATTGTTTTTAAATGTGAGTGAAAAAGTTTTTAAATTATGGATTTACATGATTGAATAGAACTTTCAAAACCTGAATACACCGAGAACCCGGGATCTTAATAAAAATCCCGATCACTTCTCCGCTGTGCCGCCAAGCCCTGGCAACCCTGCCGTGAATAATAAATAGCCGGAATCTCCCGGCCGAAACTTTGCTCCCATTTTTCTCTCCCTCCTCCCGCGAACTTTCTTTGTGCCCCCAACAAGATGCGGAGAGATGATGACGATGAACGGTTCCCGCCTGAATCGATACGCCTCGCAGTGCATCGCGAATCAGATGGGTAAAACGTCTGACAGCTCTGTGTGCAACTTCTTCGCTACTTCATTCATAATGGATTATGGGTTTATTTCTTCTTTAGAGGGGTTCTTTTTTATAGTTTGCTGTTGGAAATATGCTTGGAGAGGGAGCTCGAGTGGGGGAGACTCCTTGGGGGTTCCTTCATTGGTTGAAGGGTGATACTTTAATTCTTGAATTGGAATGTTTGAAGAAAATTTTGAGGTGATGATGTCTTATTCGGCTCTTGGGAGGAAGTTATGCTGCATTATTCCACCCACCACGTATTTTTATTCTTTAAGAAGAATTTTATTTCTGTAGTATTAGAGCTCTTTTGCTAACTAAGCTCTAATATTTAGTAGTAAAACAAAGAAGCACGCAAACTTTTTGAGATCATATTTCTTACTTTCAAAAAAGAAAAATGTTTTTTTTATAAGTTTTAAATAATCTTTTAATAATAATGCTATTGATATTGTAAGATGATAAGTCAGTTAGATTCATTAAGTTGCAAGATTTTACGTTTGATATGGGACAGAAACCGTCAAGTGTACTTTTAAACTTACATTTATGCCATTGTTCACTTACTGAATGCCTTTTCTGTTTGCGTTACGAACTTTTCAAACTTTTTGAAATAGTCTAGATCAGTGGTTCTCAACCTTTTTGAAGCTACAGTCCCTTTAAGACGCAAAAAATCATTCAGCACCCCCCACTATGAAAATTCTGTGATTTAAGGTGAAAGGTTCATTACTTAGTATTAAAAGTAATTCTGAGTATATTTTGAGTATACGTATGCACCAAATTTGTTAAACTGGGGACTTGGTGACCCACTGATATGCTTACAAATAAAAGCATTCATTCCTACACGTTATAATACGCCTATACTCAATACATGCTTTTGTTCTTTTTAGAGTGCTCTCGTTTCCTACGATTAAAACTGACAATGTGCTGCTAAAAGTAGCACAAGTCAGTGTAAAAATGTGTTGGTGATTGTGTTCCTCCAACAAAAATCCCCTATAAAATTTTTAATTTTTAGCTAGAAATAAGTGAATTTAAGCACTTTTTATAGTCTCCTCTGTAGATCCACCACGAAGTTTGAATGCTAAAATATATGCTTAATGCTCATCGCCCCCTTACCGCCCAAAAAAGTCCCACCACCCCCCTACTGCACAATAGGAGTTCACTTCCCCTCAGCATCCTCTCACCGCCCCTCAGGGGTCTTAGATGGATCTAATAACATTGTGTATAACTGTTCTTTTACAAACAATTCATACTTTAGAGATTCAACCATTTTGATTGCAGACCGCTCGAGATTTCCATTGAATACTATAGATAATTTGGAGCGGCTATAGGACTGAAAGGGTCCTTGAATGAAAGGGTTAATCTTCCGATGTTGTCTGGGGAATAAGATAATATTGATTTATTAAATAGTGAAAAGGTAAGGCATTTTTTAAGCTGAGATTTATATGGTTACCTTATTTTTCCAAGCATTTTATCTTCTAAATCCTACTTTCAAGAAAAATGCCTCCAATGTTGGGTGAGAAATGTGTTTATGTTACGGGCAATGTGATAAATGTTCCATACGAGAGCGCCCTCTAGCAAGCCCAACGATCTTCTTCTCTCCGGCGAGTTACGTCATTCAGTGACGAACGCTGAACCATTGAGGATGAGGAGCGAGCCGTGACGCTCCGGCTTTAGTTGTTTTTATAAGCTCCAAATAAAGGTGTTTGTGCAACTATGGCCCAGTCACTGTGTTCCCCCTCTAACATAAATTCAATGGAATTTATGAATGAAATTTATCACTTTGCCCGCCTCCACTCTGGGCATTATTAATAATGCCCAATTTATCACTTCACCCGTAACATTTACACAGATTGCTCGATAATCAACAAATATATTGTCAGCTTACAGGAGAAAGGATCTAAGTCACTTCTTTCTCAACTACACTTTACGAGGTTACGCCAAGAGTTTGGCAATATCTGATCTATTAAGTACGAGCACACTGATCGTCTTTTAGCTTGGCGAGATTTAGGGACTCGGAATATTCGTTGGTGTCGTTTACCCGCTTTCAAAAGATTCTCACAAACCTTTTTCCTGTAACCCGAGGATATGTATTGGAAATTTCTATTATCAGCTCTGGCATGGAATGCCACCATCAACTAGGTAATCCAAAAATGCTATTGGGTGAAAAGGACCAAAAAAAGGCAGATGGGCACCTTTGGTGTGGTGATACCCAGGGCCGTATTTAGGCACGTGCAACATGTGCTATAGCACAGGGTGGCAAAATTTTGGGGGGCGGAAGATTACAACAATTCAAAATGCTACTTTCGAAAAAAAATTTCCACACAGTTTTCATTACGGGTGGATTTTAGTATCTAGGGTTAAGTCGTTCCCAGCATCCAACGGTCACATCCCCCCAAAATATCCGAACGATGGCTTTTGTTTCCCGGAATGGAGAAGATCAGAAGACATGACATGGTCATCTTCGTTCTGTCCCGATATTGTCAGTTTGTTATCCTTCATCTCAGGGAAAGGAGCTTTTCTTTGTTAAAATGGATGGGCTTGCTCCAGTGGATCGGTGTATAGGAAAAGGTCGTCGAGAAAAAAATATTTTCTATTCTTAATTAAATAGGATTAAATACTAATTTCACTTTGGTCCAAGAGGGGGCACTGGACAGTGCCCCCTCTTGGACCCAAAAATGTTCTCAAAATGAGTTAAAACCCTAATTTTACCAATCAACTTTCAAAATTTTTTCTGGGGAAGGACCCCCATACCCCCCTGCGGTTCCACAATGGACTCTTGCGTGACTCTTTTAAGAAAACACCCAAAATTTTGTGTCAAAAGATAAAAGTGATAGACCCAAAACGGTTCTCAAAATTAGATTAATCCTTGCTTTTGAAGGTCGAATTTTAAAATTTCTTCTGGGGGAGGACCCCAATACCCCCCAGCGGTACCATAAGGGGATCTTACGTGATACTTTTTAAAGAATCCCCAACATTTTGATATTTTGTGTCAAAAGGTAAAGACCCCACCTTTAAGCAGTAGACTTTAAAAGAAACAAGGGGGTTACTTTCTTGAAACTGGAAATGAAATAGAGGGGGCGGCAATAAATCGATATGCACAGGGCGGCAAAAAACTTAAATACGGGCCTGGTGATACCATATGTGTGTATGCTGATCTCCATTCCATACCGGAAACACAAACACAAATTTAACCTCCCCGGAACAGAATCCCACAAAAAACCTTTCATCGATAAAAAAGACCCACAAATTAACGAGATTGAACACGCGCTTCGCAAAAAAACCTCCCAATTCTACATCGCGCGTGTCCCGCTGACAGGCCCCTTATCTCAAACGTCATCACCACCCACACGCCGCTCTCTTTTGCATATTAGCGGCATTTCGACGGGGTTCTCACGGGTATCGACACGAATCGGTTTCACCCTTAAGCCCCCTGTCAGCGGCAGCAGCCCGTTTTTGTACTTGTGGGGATTTGGGGACGAATTGTGGAATTGGAATTTGTTTAGAGAGGAAATTTGCGTTTGGGATTTCGCCATCTTTTGGATGGATTTGATGGGTCTGCGGATTTGATTTGATGGTTTTTGGATTATTGATGTCTGGTCCACTTTATTGGTTTTTATTATTGTTAGATTGGATTAGGCTAAATATATTTTTTTCACTACACGATTATGACATTTATGATTATCACATACATCATCCAATAAAAATTTTTTACACTAATATTCTCCCACAGCTGTCAATATATGAAAACTGAGGTCTTTGAATATTTTATAAGTTTTTTTTGTGACAGAAGGAGATCAAAGCCATTAAAATATCCTGCATCAAATGTTTTTGAAATTATCGTCGCTTTCGAGATATTAAGTCTTACAATATCAAAAGTATACTATGTAATCTAGTCAGAAACGCGGTATTAAAACCCATTGCTTCCTAACATTGAGACCATAGATAAGAGAGTAAAGTGAACATTTCCATTTGAATCGACTCCAAAGAAGAGTGAAAAAATAAAATGGCGAATGAGTGGTGATGTGTTGTCCACAGTGGCGATGAGTTGGCGCCTTATCGCCTGCTGCTCAACAATTTAAATTTAGTAAGGGCTTTATTTATTAAATAGACAATATAATTAAGGTTAATTTTAAAGCAACAGGTTAAAATTTGAGTGGTACTGTACATACGTTTCTTCTAATGTTTTTCCACAGAATACGGAGATCAAAGGAATCAAAGAAGGAATGCATAGAAACACATTGGGGATAAAAGGGTTGAGTAGAGGAAGAGAACGGGCATATGAAGAGAGAGTACCAAGGCTACTAAAGGATAGGACCAACGGGAGAAGATAATTGAACTATTTTTAAACCAGAAGGGGTAACCTGTAAGGGTAGTGTTTAATTGTTAGTTTCTTATACATTAATATCTCGATAAATTGAAACTTTTACCTCCTTTATTTTTACCTAAAACAAATTAATTTATGCATCACAAAAAATCCATATTTAAAACAGTACAATTCTATACAAAAACAATATACATAAAGTTGGCTGTTTTTTTAATCCCCATTACAATAACATTAATACGTGTTTACACAGTTTTGTCTTTTAGATACAGTTAACTTCCATCACTTTTTTATGGAATGCAGTGTTCCAAAAAACGAAAGGGAAATACATCACTAGGGTACAGAATACGTGCACCTCCTATACGGATAAGGAATAATTCACATTAACGGGCTCAGCTTTTATATATTTTACCACTTTCAGTATTGTACATCACAGTGTGGATAGGAGCATCACGATCGGGTTATAAACATATTTTTCTTTGCGGAAAATGGCAACAGACGTGCTGAATAACCAAGTGTTCCTTTTATGATTTTGCTTTGTGGTATTCTGACGTGATTTAGATATTATTCTGTGAAACTACGTATATTTCAGTTTGACCGGATTCTACGTTGTTTGGTAAGAAGAAAAAATATTTTTGTTTTGTATTTTAACCAAAAATGTGCATCGTTTTGGATTTACCCAACAAAATGTTTCCTTTGAGTATTTTACTAAATTTAAATACTAGTTGTATAAACCAGTTGTATATAAACTAGTTGTATTTTAAACTAGTTGTATATATATTTGTTATTATAAAGAATTCAGTTAGGTTATTTACTCCTTGAAGTTATTTTGCTCTATCAACTAAATATTAGGCAATTTGTTTATTATATTCTGACATTACATTTAAAATTCTTTTTACTTGACTTTACATTTTTGGCCTCATGGATCTGGTCTAATGAAACTAGACCAGATGGGGATTAGACTTACCCACCACCACCTCTTTACCAATAAAGATTTACAATGCACATGCACATTGCACATTAGGGTGGGTCAAAAAATTTTTTTCACATTTTCCCAGGGGCACAGCGACAAAAGGGTGTCAAATTGTCTCAAACTGACGTGTGTAAAATATTATTCGATTATAATAACTGTTTTTGCCTCCTCAAAGTTTCGATTAATATAGTAATTTCATGTAAAAATGGACAAACGAAAATCAAGCTTTTACCTCGATTTCACGAATCCATTATGAATGTAAATGTGCACAATGGTATAAAAATCATCATTGAAGACTATAAAGTAATTATAAATGAAACCAGAGTTGAAATACTTGAGTTGCAATACAACATATTTTGAAATATCTCAGTGGTTAGAAGTGGCAATCAAAAATTTCTTGCTGGAATCATAAAAATGTGCGAAACTCTTATTGCCGGTTAAGTAGGATGTTAAAAATATTAAATTTTTAATAAAATGGATATGTCAGAAGGTGGGTACCTTTTTTGGGTCATAGATTTCAACCCCAAGGAAAACATTTGGATAATAGTTTAAAAGTTGGGGTTTTCCTTGAAATTTCTTTGGCATATTAGGAACATTCCATCCCAAGTAACCCCATATGAGTCAATAATGTCCAAAAATAAATTAAACCACATCTTAAGAGTCAAATTTTGAAACATTTTCTTAAGAAGAGCGGTAGATCCCCGTTTTCAGCATAAAGCTCAGTATTATCCCCTAAGTTTTTAAATAAGCTACATTACTTTTCAAAACTTACTTGTTATTATCTTTAACAGTTAAATTAACTATATTTTAACTTTTATGAACGCATAAGGGAATGCTAAGGAGTCATTTTGAGTCAATCCTCCCTCTAAAGAAGTATAATTTCATGAGCCTGGGTTTCAGTCTATTGTTATAGCAAAAAATGGGTAAATCATGACTTAGGCGAATCATAACTGATATATCGCCTAATGCACGAACTATCCATTCGACAATTGTTTCAACAAATTCTTGCGATCATATTTGTGATGAGAAGCTAATTCTCATCATTAGTTTTTAAGAGTTAAATTCCGCGCGCTAAGCAGGGGAGAGTGACCACAAGGGAACACACAATACTGAGACATGTTTATGGGGGGGTTTGGGTCCGAGAGGGCTGCGAGGGTCCAAGTAAGTCCTTTGAAAACGCGGGCTATTGTTGATCTCTTTTTATATCCGGCGGAATTGTATAAAGGGTAACTTCAGAGAGTAGAAGGGAGAATTGTGTGGGGGGCTAAATTATAAGGTCAGGTGCGGAATTTTGGTCTGATAGAATTAGATAAGCCCAGGTGTTGAAGAGAAATCGGAGGTAGATAAAAGACGCGTACTCGGCAAAAAGGAGCCGCAATCGAGGGGAACAGAAAATTATGAGACAGTTCCTTTAGAATTTCAAAGTTGATCTGATTTGACCAAGGGGGAGAATTAACCAGTGGAAATCCAGAAGGGTGGAGTTAGGACCATAGGTAGGCGGTACAAACCCCCCCAGGATTGGAGATTTTGGGACAATGGGGAAAAGTTGATAAAAGTCCTGGGAGAAGGAAAATCGTGGCCTTTTTGGGAAAAACTAAAATTTATAAAAAGTACGGAGTGTGTTGAAGTTTTCAAAGATGGTAACTTAAGTACTAAACGGACGCAAAGGGATAGTTCGAAAGTCGTCATTGCCATGTATAGCAGAAAAGGTGATGTGTGTGATTATTTATATTGTCAGTGCTATAGACAAAGATTTTAAAACTAAATAGTAGACCTTTTCCTGAAATATATGTGAACTCTATAAATTAAGACAAATGGATAACATGGATAACAAACCGAACATCATTATGACAACGAATTGGGGTAAGTCACTCTCAACTCCCTCTTTCTCTCTCCCCGTTTATATTAATTGTGTAATAATTTATTTATAAACATGATGAGATGGCCAGATTTTATGATCAAGATATTTAATGAATCTGAAATGTAGCTTTAGCATATAATTTAAATTATATTATTTCATAAATTAAAATTGGAAAATATTGTGTTGAAAGTTATGGTTATAAGTAATATAGAGGGCTACATTCTATAAATAAAGTAATAACGAAGAACTGGCTAGTACAAATGTATAATAATTATTCTAAAAGTGTGTAATCAATATTATTTAATATTATAAGAATTTAGATTAATATGACAATATAGTATTTGAGTAAGATTTAAAATTAAACTTATTGAGAATTGTTCATCTGTATATAATCATTCTTAGGGCCATATTCAGATCTTAATTGAGCTAAATAGTTGAAACGGTATTTAGATTGACTTTTTCTCGACTCACTTTTTCGAAATCGCTGACGGCGAAATTACCGACTTTCTCTTCTCTCATTGGCTGAAACTGCGCTGAAACCTTGGAAACAGTTTGTTTACATTCTTCATTTGGTTGTACTTCGTAACAAAAATCGTGCGTCCATCTTTAGGGAAATTTGCATGCTTTGATTAGTAAGATGTAGAGTCATTAATGTCTGGATTGATATATTAAAATATTTGATAAATTTAACAAGAATGAGAGAGCACAGAAGAAAAATGGCAAAGAGATAAGAGTCGACCATGCCAAACCAACACTCCTTGCCCTGCTTCAGATTACTCCCGATAGCAAAGAAAAATTTGAGGTATGTAAATAGTTTTTTTTTTAATTTTCTCATTATGGAATCTTTCAGAATTGGTAAATGTTTGTGTATTCAATATTTCGGATCAATTAGGTTATGTTCCGTTAAATATCGCCAAGTTTGTTTTGGTATCAAATATTAGAAACATAGCTTCAACTATTACTAATCTTAATAGAATAAAAATGTTTATTTAGTATAAAATGGAATAATTTATAATGTTTTTAATGTTACACAAATCGACGTGGCAAATTTCTTTTTGAATTGTTATATTTTAAGATTAAGAATTCTGAATAGACTCGGAAGTCCAATTCAAGATTTGAATTAAGAAGGTGGATGTGTTCAGTACTTTTTTTATTCAGAGAAAGGCATAAATGGAAAGCTTTAAAATAGATACATTTAAATGTTTATTTCAGTTGTAATAATATAAGAAATAGTTTGTGTTTTAAATTCATGAAAGATATCATTTTTGCACAGAATGCATTAGTTATTACTTGCAATTCTTGATTGTTTTTTTTATGTACAGCTTATAGCATTTTTCATTGCATTGGAATATCACTATCACATATTTAAAGAATTCTTATTCTATCGCTTTCCATTAAACTAGCTTCCTTCAGCAAAAAAGTGTTTTTTAATTTTAGGATAGTATTAATTAAATTAAGAAGATTACACCAAGATAAAAATCATTGAATGCGAATATAAACATTTCAATATAATTAAATAACAATTAATTACGCTGTTAAATAATTTTTTCTTGTGAGTAATTAATATTTTCATTTTATGTTTACATGCAAATATAATTTTTTTTCCAGTTCAACTAAAATGATGTTTTCTGTGAATCCAGAAAGAAGTATTGAAAAGGGAAAATTTTAAAATTTTAAAAGGATGAAACGGTACTTTCGTATTAGCCCGTCCATCGTTTTCGCCAACTTCGCCAAATTTCGCCAAAACGCGCCAAAATACGGGATTTCATCAGAATCGCCGAAAAACACATTTTTTAACATCAGAAACATCTTTATAACATCAGAAAATAAAAGTTTCATGTGGTTGGGGGGGGCTGCCGCCCCCCCCAAACCCCCCTGCCCTATCTATAACCAAACTCGTTGTGGGGGTATCAGAAACAGTAAGGATTCAGATAAAAGGGAATCGGTATTCTTGGATGTACCAAAACTACGGATATCACTCGGTAAGACACTAACTTACTTGCAAAATGGTCGATCCTACCACCGGCGATTCAAAACTGGCGATCCTTCTACCGGCGATTCTGTGTCGATCTGTGGCGATTCTGTGTCGACCGGCGTGCACACGCAAAACATTGAAAGACTCAGGGGCTCGGCAAAATGGCGCAACAAAGTTCACCGTGGAACGACACGAAAGCATTTAGACTCCTACCTTTCAGATGCAGTCTTCGTTCTTACCTTGTAAACACTGTTGAATTTACGTTCAAAACAACCTGCGTGGTGCGCACACATTATTTCACCCATGGGCGTTCCGATTCAAATTGCGCGCGATTGCGCAGCGATCGGAACTAGAGCGATTTCGCTACGTTTTCCAGGGTTACCAGAATCAACGGTAGTGTTGCGGGGTTTACCAGACTTGGCGACTTATCGCCCCTGTTGGCGAATGGACGAGCTAATACGAATGTACCGATGAAACTTCTATATAAACAGAAAGTTATCTTTTAAAAAATATTTGATAAATAGTAATGGAAATTAATCAATTATTCATTTAAATTGTTTTGAGGTATAGTTATTGTATTTGATAATTTATGAAAAAAAAATTTCCTCCTGTGAACAGTGACAATCCATACTCAATTAACCAAACAGAGTCATTATTGAGAAAAGAGTTGTATAACGGCCGTATTCACCGGTAACCTGACCGGCGGCGGTCAGGTCAGGAAACCATGGTTACAGCCTCTGATTGGTGGATTCAATATTTTCCTTCCACCAATCAGAGGCTGTAACCATGGTTTCCTGACCTGACCGCCGCCGGTCAGGTTACCGGTGAATACGGCCGTAAATGTTGGAACAAATTGGTGTAGTGCTTACTTTTTTTGTTGATAATAAATAATATTTTTTGTGATTAGAGGAGTTTTTATATTTTTAAGATTTAGTTCATATAATATACTTTGAAATTATCACAAGTTACACTTTAGTCTAACTGGAGTAATAAAAATTTGTTTGTAAAATCTGCCTCATTCTTTCTTACATGTTGTACTAATAAATTTCAATTTAATACAGAGTAACTGCAATAGTTCACACATTTAACTGTAAAAAAAATTTTTGCTCCATTGAGCGGAAAATTCTCCAACAAATTAAGTTTGTAGTTTAAAATATAATAAGTTGAAGAATATTTAATACAAAATTCCTAAACATTTAATGAATCTATCGTAAAAATAAAAAAGGGAACTTTCAAATATTGTGTAGAAATGAAAATAGTATAAGTAGGTACTTATTTATTTTGTTTTTTAAGCTTGCAAAGTTTCAGTTTATAGATTTGTGCAGCTAAAATTGGGAAATGATAATTAAGGATTAGTTTACTGTACCAATAAGGTGAGTATTATACTAAACTCTTATCAACCAGAATTATGAATTATAGTTCCTACTTCCTAACATCATGTATTATATTGAATTTAATGAGTAATTAATTCCTTTGATGAAAAGATATTTTCATATAATCATACTTTATGAAATAACTTTTTTCTATTGAATTTTTGTTTTCTACCCCAGCTATTATCTCTCTTTTTCATAACCATTCTTTCAAAATCATGCAAGAATGAATGTCCAAAACATACTTGGAATTAAATTTGGGAAATGAAGCTACTGTTATGAGTTACAAGAATTACTTGGTTATGCTCCTTTAAAAGGTGCAAAGCTTGTAGAAATAAGAAAAGATGAAATATTTTCTTTTTCTTTTATTGTTTTTATCAACTCTTTAATATGTGCGCTCAGCTAAAAGCTTCAGCTTGGTTTCTAGTTCACTCAAACAACACAAACAAGCGACTTGCAGTGCAGATTGAGTTTGTTTACACTTTTGGGAGCATGTGAATGCATCAGTGATGTTTTCCCGCCTTTTTAGAGAGGGATTTTATTGGTCGCTAAGCGTTTCACGTCAACAACACAACTAACCAATGAGCTGAATCTCCGAGATTTCCGCGTCCTTTCGGAAGAAGATCTGAATACGGTGAAAAAGTTCAAAGCGAAATAGATATTTCGAAATCGTCTCAACTATTTTGGTTGGGTATTTAGTAGCTGCTGAATGGACCGTTGGGAATAACGACCTCTTACATCGGTAGTTAAGTGGACTGTGTTTTATTTTCACTTATACAATTTTCGAGAGCGCAGATGGCGCTGCAGTATACAAATAATGAGAGCGCTGACAGATGGCGCTGCAGGTGCGGGAACATACTCCCGGCGTTGAAATGAAATTTCAAAATACAATACAAAATATATCAATCATTAATTATACAATAATACACAAAAATAAACAATATAAAGATGTTTAATTATTATTATTATGGACGGGCAAAATAGCTAATTTTGTAATAGGACGTTTAAATTCGCCCATTTTAGTTTTTACCAAACAACTTCTTACTAAACCGTCCTTACCCTTAAAAACATTCAAAACCTTTCCAATACACCATGAGTTTAATGGCAAATTGTCTTCCTTAATTAAAACAATTGTCCCAATTTGGACGTTATCTTTTTCAAAATACCACTTTGATCTTTGATTTAAATGACAAAGATAATCTCTATACCACCTCTTCCATATTGATTGCGTAATTTTAGTGGTTCTTTGCCATCTTTTCAGTCTATTGTCAACAATATCAACTAATTCTGGTTCAGGTACACTTAGCATAGATCTTCCAATGAGGAAGTGAGCTGGAGTTAGGACCTCCAATTCACCTGCCTTACTGGGAAGTGGCATTAATGGCCGTGAATTTAAGATACCTTCAATTTGGTTAGTGATTGTCAAAAACTCTTCATATGTAAGAATTAAATTGCCAATTTGACGTTTTAAATGAAACTTAAAACTCTTAACTCCACTTTCCCATATTCCCCCATGATGAGGAGCGCGAGGAACAATAAACTTCCAATTAATTCTTTCAGAGCAAAAGAAGTGAGATAATTTTTCATCGGGTTGATTTACCAAATTGTACAACCGCTTTAATTCATTGTTGGCTCCTACATAAGTTTTGGCGTTGTCGCTAAAGAGGGTAGAGCATTTACCTCTACGGGACGTGAATCTTTTCAATGATGCAATAAATGCATCGGAGGTTAGATCTGACACTATTTCTAAATGAATTGCTCGTGTGGTCATGCACACAAAAATAGCAAGATATACCTTTTGCAAAGGACCCTTTCGTTGGTTTTTATTTTTAATTAGAAATGGACCTGCAAAATCCGTTCCTGCATTTAGAAAGGGAAAAGTTTGAGAACAACGTTCTTTTGGCAATTCACCCATCTTTTGAACAAGAAATCGTGGGTTACATTTATTACATTTTACACACTCATGAACAATACTTCTAGCAAGATCTCTGCCACGTATAATCCAAAATCTTTGTCTGGATTCATGCAATAGTGATTGTGCACCGATGTGGCAATTATTTTTATGCAAATCTAATAAAATGAGCTTTGCTAGCCTATGATTTTTAGAAAGGACAATAGGATGTTTGGCATCAAAGGGGAGATCAGAGTTTGAAAGGCGACCTCCAACTCGAATTACATTTGAATCTTTATCAAAGAATGGTGACAAAAATTTTAACTTACTTGAAGATGTTACTGGTTTTTGAGACCTTAAAAGCTGATAGTCCTCACTAAGGCTTTCTTGTTGAGCCATCGATAAGAGTCGTAACTCGCTAGCATTTACTTCTTCTACTGAAAGGGACCCTGAATTGCCCTTTTTATTTTTACAAATATCAATGAATCTAAGAACATAAGCGAAAACATTAACTAGCTTTCGGTAATCATTGCTTAAATTTAGAAAACTAGACAAGAAGTCATTTTTTGCTAGAACTAAGGCAGTTTCAGGGGTTCCTTTCAGTTCCTTGAAATATATATTATTAAAATCACTTAGTTCAATAAAAGGTTCATTAAGATTTTCACGTTTGAAAGAATCTGGACCCTCCCACCACAACTCGTTGTTGATGAGAGCTCGTGCTTCTATACCACGAGAGATGATATCTGCTGGATTGTCCTTGGTAGATACATGATTCCACTCAAAGTTAGAGTCCAAGGATTGAATAATTTTTACTCTGTTGGACACAAATGGACGTAATTTCTCGGGAGGAGTTTTGATCCAAGCGAGGGTGATAGAGGAATCCGTCCAAAGACAGATTCGATCCAAAGGCAGTTGGAGAATGGGCACAACTCTAGCAGTGAGTCGTGTCAAGAGCAAGGCGGCTGACAACTCCAAGCGAGGAATAGTCAGTTGACTCGACACTTGCTGAGCTTTGATTGGAGCTACCTTGGATTTACTGCACAAAAGTCTGGTCTGGGCAAGTCCTTGAGAATTCTTGGAATGCAAGTAGATGGCTGCGCCGAAGGCCAGCTGTGATGCGTCTGCGTAGCCATGGAGCTCAATTACTGTAGGTTTAGGCAAAACAACGCATCGAGGAATTCGCACTTGATTTATTGCAGGTAATTGGCTAAGAAAGTTTATCCACTCTTTTAGTTCTTTGGGTGGAAGAGGATCTGACCAGTCCAGTGAAAGTTTCCAGAGTTTTTGAAGGAAGATCTTTGCTCTTGAAATAACTGGTTGAATTAGTCCTAAAGGATCATAGAGTCTAGCTATAGTAGACAAGACTTCGCGTTTGGTGTAGCTTTCTTGAAGGTTTACAGTCACTTGGAATGTGAAGTAATCTGAACTTGAGCACCAAAGCATGCCTAATGTTTTGACTGCTGCATCTGGAGACGCAAAGGCGTATTCAGAAGTTGTGTTTCCTTGTAATAGTTCCGGATGATTAGAAATCCACTTGGGAAGGTGCATGCCTCCTTTTTCCAGAAGTTGGATGAGATCAGATTGTAGAGCCTTGGCTTTTTCGAGGGAATCTGCTCCAGAAAGTACGTCATCCACGTAGAAGTCGTTGCGGGTTACTTCAGAAGCAATAGGATGGTTTTTCTGCTCATCATCAGCAAGGGCTAAGAGGGTTCTTGTCGCGAGGAATGGAGCCGAAGATGTACCGTAGGTGACAGTTCGTAGTCGATATGCTTCGACCGGTGCGAGCAGGCTTGGTTTCCAAAGGATGCATTGTAGATCTCTGTCTTCTGGTGCAATCAAAATCTGACGATACATTTTGCTGATGTCAGCGCTAAATGCAAACTGATGTTGGCGAAACCTTGTCGCGATGGAGAATAAGTCCTGTTGCACAGTTCCACCGTTCAAGAGAATGGAGTTGAGCGAAACTCCTTGGCTATTCTTCTGGCTTGCATCAAAGACCACTCGTAATGGTGTGGATGAACTCTCTGGACGCAGTACGGCATGATGGGGAATGTAATAGCAGTCCTCCTTTGGGATTTCAACTTTCTCCATATGATTGAGAAGGAGGTATTCATCCATGAAGCCTTTGTATTGAGCTGCCATTTCTGGATCACCGTCTAATTTTCTCCATAGATGATTGAGTCTTCTCACAGCAGTACTTCTGGAATCAATTCTCCCTAACATTTCCCTACCTTTTTCTTTTAATGGGAGTTTGACTATATATCTACCTGTATCATTTCGCGAAACAGTTTCTACGAAGTGTTTTTCGCAGTATAGCTCCTCAACTGATTTATTTTTATTAATATCTTCACTATCATCGGGAAAGGATTCCAACTCAAAAAATCTCTTAAGTGAATTATTTAAATTATCATGTTTAGAAATTAATCCTGAAAATAATTTTATTTCATTACTGTTAATTGATCCTGACACTATGTAACCGAATACAGTGTTCTGTAGGATTAAAGAACCATCATTTGACTTAAATTTGTCTGCCTGTAACAAATCAAAAAACAATTCAGACCCAATTAACAAATGGATTTTACTGGGGATATGATACTCTGGATCAGCTAGTTTTATTCCCTTGGGCAAATTAATATTTGTAACATCAATTCTAGTTACCGGCGTTAAATCAGTAATTTTGGGCAAAATAAAAAATGTACTGCTTCTACAATAACTACCCTTTTCATTTGAAATAGTTGCTGAAACAGAACTTTTAACACTCATTTCTTTGGAATTTATCCCAGATAACGAAATATCACACCGTTCTTTTTTTAGTCCCAAGAAATCAAAAGCCTCTTTCGATAAAGCATTTATACTACTCCCAGAATCGAGAATTGCTTTGACTTTTATTTTTTCACCACGCGCGTTTTCAATAAAAACAAGAGCAGTGCATAGAATCCCCGATTTATGACTCACAGAAAGAACTTTTTCGTCTGGCATAGAGCTTTTGGGGAAGAAAGGTGGAGCCGAATAATTTAGCTGCTCAACATTTGAATTCTGTTTTTGGTTATCAAGGGAAGGGAATGATTCATTGCATCTGGCGTTTGGTTTTTCGTAATGAAGCAATGTGTTATGTCGTCCTTTACAGAAACAAGAAATGTTAGATTTGCAAATGCCTCTATGGTTTTTTAAACAATTTCTACATAGATTGAGGCTTTTAACAGTTTCGATTCTTTGTTTGACAGACATATCATTAAACTGAGGGCATTTAAACAAAGAATGTTCGTCATTGCATAATGAACACGGTTTTATGATTTGCTTAGAGTTTACAATTAATGACCTTTTAGTTGCAAAGGAGTGTGTTGAGTTTAAGTCTGTGACATTGTATATTTTCTAACTGAGAGGGCGCTGTATTATTTCTAGATTAATCTGTATATAGTAAAAATGTATATAAACCATTATTGTGTAAATAAAGAAGAGATTTTTTATACAGTCCACTGAGTTGAGTATGAGTCCTAACATATGGTCAGCAGAGCCGGAGTTTTCGAGTCAGATTGAGCTAGGTTGAGTGTTAGGTGAGATTTGTAGAGATGAAGTGTGTTGGTTTAGTTTAGGAGAGATTGATTTTGAGCTGCGTAGTTAGGGTGAGTTTCCTTAGTTGGTTCTTAGTAGTAGGTGCTGTGGTTTTGATCTGCTGAAGGTTAGAAGGATAGTTGCTTAGGTTAGGTTGCCTAGTTTTAGGGTGTAGTTAGTGATCAGGGTAGCTTTGATCTGTCGATGAATAGCTATTGTTGAGCGGATTGTCTAGGTTCAAGTGGATGTTGTTAGGTAGTTGATCTGGTTGATTAGGTTTCGTGTAGTTTGAGTGGATTAATCTAGCTTTGAGATGGCGGTTAGTATTAACGCTTTGAAAAAGGACGAACTGTTGATGTTGGCGTCAGAGTTAGGGTTAGAGGTAACCAGTAGTAAAATGATTGAGATCAGGAACGTGATTGAGGATAGTGAGGTGTTCAAAGGTGAAACAGAGCTAGTAAAAACGATAGTTGAATCGATCAAAGAAGCAGCAGAAGAGGAAAGACAGGCCAAGGAGTTAGAAAGGAAGGAGAAAAATGAAAGGGCGTTATTAGAGAAGAATAAATTAAAGTTAGAGAGTGAACGGTTAGAGATAGAGAAATTAAAAGCGATGCAAGCCGTTCCCGATAAAGAAGTTGAACAGCTTAAATTGAAACAATTGGAAAAAGAGTTAGAGTTGGAGAATCTGAGAAAGGAAAGGTTAGGCGAAGTAAAACCAGAATCAGTGGAAGATCTGGAGACTTTGATCAAAAGTGTGAGGACGTTGTGTATACCAGTTCCTACGAGAGCCGATTCCTTTCACTTATTTTTCCAGTCACTTGAAAGAGCGTTTAAAATTAAAAACGTATCGGATGAGTTGAAAGCGGAGATCCTACTGAATCTTTTGGGAGAAAAGGCTAACAATTTAATGATTCACATTACAGAGGAGGACTTAAGGGACTACGAGAAGTTGAAAGGTGTGGTTCTCAAAGAATTTCAAGCAACACCTCAGGACTGCTTAAACCAGTTTCGCAAAGCTGTAAAAGCGGCTACCGAGAGTTACGTCCAGTTTGCTTCACGATTAAGCGCGATCTTTGATTATTACTGTCAGTTAAGAGGAGTAGACACTTTTAAGGGATTGTGTGACTTGATCGTGTCGGATAGGATCTTCATGACCTTGGATAAAGAGCTTACGAGTCATATAGGGACAAAGCAGGGGGAGTCGTATTTCAAACCACAAGAGTTAGGTCGTGAGTGTGATATCTTCTTGTCTACGAAGAAGTCGAGGTTGGACAGTGAGTGGAATTCCAAAGGGTTTCGTAGAAGTTCGGAAGAAACAAAACCAAAGTTCCAGAACTTTCGGTACAACAAACCTGCTGCGAACGTATTTTTGTCGGAGGTTAAGAGTAACAAATGTGTCTTGTGTAAGGGGAATCATGGATTATACGCGTGTCCAGAGTTCAACGCGAAATCTGTTCCAGAGAGAATCGAAATCTTGAAGGTGCACAAAGCATGTTTTAAGTGCTTGGGTCAAGAATGTGCGGCCGTTAATTGCAAGTACAAGAACTGTTTTTGTGGGAAACCGCATAATCGTCTAATTCACTTTCAGAGAGTTCAGAGAGTCTCGGAAAATGCAGAAGTAGCTGGTGAGCGATCAGGTGAGGCTTCAAGATGCCCTGTGTGGTAGCATCTAGCTTGCATCAAAATGAGCCGAACGCCTTATTGAGTACGATTGGTTGCCTGATCAAGGACAGAAACTCCGAGTGGCAGGAGGTAAGATGTCTATTAGATGTCGGGAGTCAAACGTGTCTAATTAGTAGTGAGTGCTCAAATAGATTGCAGCTTAAAAAGGAAAAAATTAACACAGAAATATCATGTGTAAACGATTCAAGTTTAGCGATAACAAAGAGAGTTTTTGCTACGATCGCGAATAGGGAAAAAAGTTTTGTTAGAGATTTAACAATGTTAGAAGTAAAAAGGATTACGGACATAATTCCACAAAAGTTTTTAGATACAAAGAGTGAGGTCTTGAATTCTATAAAACTAGCAGATAGGAACTTTAATGTGCCGGGTAAAATAGACTTGTTGCTAGGTGCTGAGATATTTTACGAACTTTTGAAACCTGAGCAAATTTTGATCCAAAATCCTAATTTGATTTTGCAAAACACAGTGTTTGGGTTTGTAGTCAGTGGGAAAGTAAATGAGTCGGTGAGAGATAAGATTCATTGTGGTTTAGTTAGAGAGGATCTTAATGAGACGTTGAAAAAGTTTTGGGAATTAGAAAGTGTCGATGAGTTAGAGTCAATAGGTGGTAGTGAGAATTCGATTTGTGAGGAGCATTTTGCGAGAACTCATTGGAGGACTAAGGAGGGAAGGTACGTGGTACAAATGCCACTCAAAGAGGAACCTTCGTGCTTGGGCGATTCTAAAGAGATCGCTCTCAAAAGACTGAGGTCGCTGTGGACTAGACTGTCGAGAGATCCAGAGTATCTAAATCTCTATAGAGAATTTATGGACGAGTACGAGAAACTGGGTCACATGAAGGAAGTTACTGAGGAGGAGGAGGAGCCAGATGTATCGTACTATGCGACCCATCATGGAGTTTACCGTCCCGAGAAAGAAACTACTAAACTGAGAGTTGTGTTTAACTGTTCTTCAAAGACCTCAAATGGAAGATCCCTAAACGAGATACAGTACAATGGAGGTGTGATACAGGAGGACTTATTTTCCATTATGGCAAGATTCCGGACTCATGTGTATGCTTTATCAGCAGACATCCAAAAGATGTACCGCATGATCAGGATTGATCCGAGTCAACATTGCCTTCAGAGAATTCTATGGAAGAAAAGTGAATACGAGTCACCGAGAACCTACGAGCTCGTCACAGTGACGTATGGAACTACGAGCGCTCCGTACCTTGCGATGCGCACATTGAGACAACTAGCGAATGATGAAGAGGAAGACTTTCCGAAGGCTGCACCAGTCGTGAGGAATGATTTCTATATGGATGATGTCTTGAGCGGTGCTGCAACTTTAGAAGATGCTAAAGAGTTGCAACGTCAACTTATTGCTATCTGCCTAAGAGGAGGAATGACGTTGCATAAGTGGTTTGGGAACCACCCAGAGCTGAACCCCACATTTAACCGAGAAATGTACGAGTTCGACTCAACTGAGACAAAAACGCTTGGCGTATCCTGGTGCCCAGTAGAAGACTACTTCTTGTTCAAGGTGAAGGTGGAACTAGAAGAATCCTACACCAAGAGAGGTGTCTTGTCAACCATTGCAAAGATTTTCGATCCCTTGGGGCTCTTGGGACCGGTGGTCTCAAGGGCGAAAATATTTATGCAGAGGATGTGGAGGCTGGGTCTGGACTGGTCTGATCCGGTGCCCGATCGAGAGGGGAAGGAATGGAGTAAATTTTTGATGAACCTACAAACAGTAGACCAATTTAAGGTTCAAAGGTGCATTGTGCAGGACAAGGCTGTAAGCATAGAGATTCATGGATTCGCAGACGCGTCGGAACTGTGTTACGGTGCGGTGATTTATTGCAAATCTACGAATTCTGCAGGAGACGTAAGAGTTAATTTAGTCACAAGCAAGTCAAGAGTTGCGCCAATAAAATGTCTGACTATTCCAAGACTGGAATTGTGTGCGGCTGTACTACTAGTGAAACTTGTAAAGAAAGTGCTTCTTGCTTTGAAGATTAACGTAAACAAGGTGTTTCTTTGGAGCGATGCAACAATCGTGCTTTAGGATAAGAAAAGACCCGACTTGCCTAAAAACCTTTGTACGGAATAGGGTGGCTATTATACAGAGGTTTTCGTCTGAGTGTGATGCGCAGTGGCTTCACACTAGATCCGAGGAGAATCCAGCTGATCTAATTTCCAGAGGGATGGACCCTCACAAACTCCAGGACAGTAAATTATGGTGGATAGGACCCGCTTTCCTGACTGGAGAACCAATGGAACAGGGTGATCTGATCTTGATCCCAAGTGAGCAGGACGAGTACTTTGGGGAACTTCGAGATCAGTCAAGTGTAAGTGATAACAAAGTGCTTGCGATGAAATTAACTGTGAGTTTTGTTATCCAAATCTTAAGTTTAAGTAATAACTATGCAAAAGTTTTGCGTATTTTAAGTTATGTGTTTAGATTTATTAATAACAGTAAGTGTCAAAAGGCTAAAGTGTATGGTCCTATTAGTGTCTTAGAATTAACCGAGTCAGAAAGCTTTTTGATAAAATCTATTCAACAAGAGAGGTTTGCTAGTGAAATCAAAAGCTTATTAAAGGATAATCAAGTTTTATCAAATAGCAAGTTAAAGACCTTAAATCCATTTTTGGATTCAAAGGGAATCTTAAGAGTAGGTGGACGATTAACTAATTCAGAGTATAGTTTTGAGAAAAAACATCCTATACTGTTACCTAAAAGTCATGTTTTTACAGAGTTACTAATTTCTTATTATCATCAAAAGTATTTTCACGTAGGAGTAACTGCTCTTTTGTGTCATGTACGTGAAAAATTCTGGCCTATTGGTGGTAAGTCAACTTGTAGAAAAATTGTACGTAATTGTGTTGTTTGTTTTAAGGTTAAGCCACAAATTTCATCTCAATTAATGGGAAGTTTACCGAAAGATAGGGTCACCTTGAACTATCCCTTTAATATTTCTGGTGTGGACTTTTGTGGCCCCTTTCCTATTAAATTAGGTAAACAAAGAAAAAGTACTGTATGTAAAATGTATGTTTGCATATTTGTGTGTTTTGTTTTTAAGGCAGTGCATATTGAAGTTGTTTCTGATTTATCTTCTGAGTCTTTTTTAGCAGCTTTGAAAAGATTCATTGCTAGAAGAGGAAAATGCTTTAGAATATATTCAGATAAGGCCAAAAACTTTGTGGGAGCGAGTAGGGAAATTAAAAAATTGGCAAATTTAGTAATTAACCCTGATTGTTCATTATCTTCCTATTTAGGTGAAGAAGGTATTGAGTGGAAATTCATCCCGCCGAGAGCCCCAAATTTTGGTGGTCTCTGGGAAGCGGCTATTAAATCGTTTAAGTATCATGTTAAAAGAGTAGTTAAAGGTGCAAGTTTAACCTTTGAGGAGTTCTTGACTGTATGTACTCAAATAGAAGGTATTCTTAATTCTAGACCGTTGAGTCCTTTAACTAGAGATACTGATGATTTTGGAGTTTTAACTCCTGCCCACTTTTTAATAAACAGATCTTTGAATGCAATCATAGAGCCTGATTTAACGAATTTAAATCATAATAGGCTTGATAGGTGGCAAAAGGTATCTAAAATAGCACAATCTGTTTGGAAAAAATGGCACCGTAGTTATATAAATGAAATGCAACAAAGAAATAAATGGGTGTTTGAGAAAAACAATGTAAATATTAATAGTTGATGAGAACTTGCCAACGTTTAAATGGTCTCTTGGAAGAATTATTGATGTATATTATGGTGTAGATAGTAAAATTAGAGTTGTCGACATAAAAACTCAGAATGGTGTATTTAAGAGACCTGTGTCTAAAATTTGTGTATTACCGATGTAATTGTACTTAATAGGATTTAATATTTATTGCTTATTTTAGGAGTTCTCAAGGTATCTGTGTCGAGTAACTTTAAAGTGGACTTTTTAGTGTTAGGTCTTTTTTGAATGTAACCATGTCAACGCGGGGAGTATGTTGAGTTTAAGTCTGTGACATTGTATATTTTCTAACTGAGAGGGCGCTGTATTATTTCTAGATTAATCTGTATATAGTAAAAATGTATATAAACCATTATTGTGTAAATAAAGAAGAGATTTTTTATACAGTCCACTGAGTTGAGTATGAGTCCTAACAGAGTGGTTTTGGTTATCCCTCACGAATCTGTTAGGGTTATTTTTGTTAAGCTTCCACTGATTTGAGTTTTTATCATTAACTGAAGAACTAGTAGTTTTGCTAATTCCTTCTAGAATACGGGCTCTTTCTTCCAAAAAGGAAAAAAACATATCTAAGGATGGAACCTCGTTTGATTTAATGGACATTTGAAATGCCTTTCTAGTTTCTTTTTCGATTTTTGTTTCCAAGATATTTAACACTAAAATATCTGACAAGTCATTTCTTTTAAATTCGAGGTTTTCTAATGACCTAAGATTTCTTTTTACATTATCCACTAATTTCCTTAACTCACAAGGAGAATCTGAAATTTTATCACAATTAAGTGTGTTAACTATTATGCTATCTATTACTGCTCTTTTGTTTTCGAAACGTTCATCTAAAGCTAGAAACAAAGATTTAAAGGTATCTTCCGAACTTTCGATTAGTTTCGCTTCATTATTTAGTAATGCTGATCTAAGATAACACAATTTTTGTTCATCTGATAATAATTGAGAGTCAATCATTGAATTAAATTGTTTTTTAAATACTGAATAATCCTCATACCTGCCTGAAAATGTTGGGAGAGGGATATCTGGAAGCTTAAGGTGAGGAGTGAAGTTCTCGACTTTTTGGTTGTCGTTGTCTTGTGTTGAGGGAAGAAGCATCTGGAAGTTGACTTCTAATAACATGGCGGCTTCTTCCAAGTTTTGTAGCTCCTCGATGGGTTCATCGACGTTTTGTTGTTTAGGAAGATTGATGTATTCGATTATTACATCTTTGATTTCAATCTGTATTTGTTGTACAGCATAGTATTTTTTCTGTAGCGTTAAGATGTCCAGTTCGGTTTTGGTTTCTTTACCGTTGAATTCATCAAGAAAGGTTTTTAAATTATTTACCTTGCTATTTAGTAGACTTTTTTTTCTGTTTAGAGCCATGGTTGCTCGGTTCTCAGGCTCGGCTTGACCACAAATGGTTGGGTATTTAGTAGCTGCTGAATGGACCGTTGGGAATAACGACCTCTTACATCGGTAGTTAAGTGGACTGTGTTTTATTTTCACTTATACAATTTTCGAGAGCGCAGATGGCGCTGCAGTATACAAATAATGAGAGCGCTGACAGATGGCGCTGCAGGTGCGGGAACATATTTAGCTGAACTTTTTCGCCGTCGGCGAAGATCTGAATATGGCCCTTAATCTTTAAACATATATATTATTTAACTTTAATAAAATTGTGTTTATTATATTATTCGTGTCAGTCTAATCAGTGGTTTAGAGAAGAGTCTAGGTCCTGGGTTATTATATTATTGAGTAATGTCAGATTTTATATAAACACAACGCATGTACTTAATAACTAAAATAACTGAAATTATATTACATTTAACATAAAACTAAGGGGATAAACTAAGCTCCATATAACATTATCAATAACATTAAATATTATATAACATGAACTTTAAAGCTAAGAGGAACAAGTGGCCCCCCAGCATTTGTATCCCAAGATCCCAATTTTGACACATATTTATGAAAAATATAACTATTTTCACTTTTAAAAATTAAAAATACCGCTTTGTACTGACAAACTTGAGGAAAAATGTATCTGAACTACCAATATTTAAATTATGTACCACTGACAAGCCACTGTTTGTTGGCAAAAAAGAGTCTCCTATTCCACGGTTATTGTTAATATGATAGCATATTACATTGTCACTTTGGCAGATTTTTTGTATTGATAATGCATAAAGGTGACTAATTTGATAAATATTGCTTTTAAAGACCCTTATTTGTGAGCTTTAAGAAGTTATCGACAAAAAACTTAATTTATATATTTTTAAAAAAATATGAAAAATTACATATTTTTTTTCTATTTGAGGCCAATCCGGAGGCAAAAAGAGTTATTATAATGGAATAATATTTTACAACCATTTGGCACCCTTTTCTTGCTGTGCCCGATAGAATTTGTAAAATTTTTTTTTCGCCATAGGAAAATGACCCACCCTATTGCACATACTACAAGTAATTGAAATTGTTTAATAAATTTACTTTTCTTGTTGTGTTAAACCTTACTTTCCTATATTAGAAGGATTATAATTAACTAAACTTTCACTAATTATCTGAAAAAAAATAAATTTTATTAATAGAACACGTTTGATTTTTGACACTGATGTTTAAAATGTCTTCCCATCTTTATTTACATTATCTGAACTTAATATCATATGAAAGTCTACTTATAGCTTATCTCTCTCTAAAAAAGGAAGCGACAGGTGTTCAAACACATTAGTTTTTTTGATGTAGTCAGGTGTGCAAGCCAGAGTTGGCAAAAACCCGGGTTTTTTTTTTTTAAAACCCAAGTTGGTTGGGTTTTATCGGGTTTTTTCAATAAAACCCTGAAAAAACCCACATAAAACTGGGTTTTTTAGGAAGAAGTGTGGGTTTTTTCAAAATTAAGTGGTTTTCTCCTATAAAGTAAGTGGGTTTTTTCAAATTTTAGTGAGTTCTTTCTATGTTAAATGTGTTCTGTCAAAATAATGTCAGTTTTTCCATAGTTAAGTGGGTTTTTTCAAAGTTTTTATACTTTGAAAAAACCCACTGAAATGGTAAAAATATCCCTTATTTACTGAAACCTGGTTTAAATTTTGAAAAAACCCAATAAAATTTTAAAAATATCCTTAACTTTGAAAAAACCCATTCAATATTGAAAGAAATCTATTCAACTTTGAAAAAAACCCACTGAACTTCAAAAAAATCTTCCTTATTTTTTATTTTTATATCTAGTTTGAACTTTAAACGTCCTAAATTTTGAAAAAAAAACTACATTCAATATTGAAAAACCCACTGAATAATGAAAGAACCTATTTAACTTTAGCTCCCTGAAATTGAAAAAACACCATTTAATTTTTAAAACCTAGTTTAAATTTTGAAAAAACCCATTAAAATTGTAAAAATATCCAAAACTTTGAAAAAACACATTAAATTTCGAAAGAACTGCCAAAATCTTGATTTTTCTTGAAAAAACCCAAAAATGGGTCCAAAATGTGGGTTTTTTCACATGGGTTTTTTAGAAAAAACCCATTGGGTCCAATCTAGCCAACCCTGGTGCAAGCCCGGCTGCGTATTTCCGTACCCTATTCAAATCAGAGCAGTAGCAACCCTAGCGCTGGCTAGGAGCACGAAAACGCCTGACAGCGCCTTCGGAATATTGCCAACCAAAGCGCATGCGCAATAGCTTTCTTTACCAAGCCCACGAAAGAACCAAGAACGCTGCCGCTTTCATTGTTTACATCTTTTGTTGGTAAGGAATTCTATTTGGAGGTTTATCGTTTATCCTGATTGTAGAATTGAATCCCAGTCTACAGATAACGTAGTTTTAAGGGTTAATTTAGGAAATTCCTTAGATGCAGAAACATTTGTTAAATTTTATTCTTCATCCACCCATACCATTCATCCTCCGAATTAGATGGTGTGCAAAACAGGTCTTACTCAGAGGTAAATTGTTATAATATTTTTAGGTATAAAGATTTGTGTAACTATCTTTTAGTGCTGTTAATTAAGTTATAGTGGTTATATTGGTGTTCAGTAAATTGTGGGTTTGTCAGCACAGAAAGCAAAATAAGAAGGCATATTTTAACACATCCACTATCTGTTGTAGTGACAATAGTAATTGAAACATTCACCTGTATCCTGTATCTGAAGAAGTACATGATAGAATGCTCCATGTTGGTGATGTGTTGAATAAGTAATAATTAAATTATATTTGTTACATAAGACTAAGGCACAATTGTAGTATAAATGTTATTTGGGGAATTTGACAATGTTTGGCGAGACATTAAGGGTTCTATTGCGTTTTATTTATTATTTTATCGTATATTTATATATATATGAGGGTTAAATTCTGTGGTTCAATTCCGTTAAAAGGTCCCGCTAAATACCGCCATGCTCTTTTGGTCACCCAAAAGTAGAAATATTAGTAAATAATTTCAAACTAAGATAAAATGTTTAGTTAGATCAAAACTGTTTAGTTTATCTTATCAATAAAAATCAGAAAAAATTGTTGATATTTGAATGTATGGCGCTTATACAAACTTGGTGATATTTAGCAGAATTAATCCAATTCTGTTAACGTTCACGTTAAATATACCACCCTGCAATTTTGGGCACCAAAAAGTGGAAATATTGCTTAATAATTCCAAACTCATAGATAAAAATATTAAGTTAAATCAATAACTGTTCTGTTCAGTTTTTAGTAAATATTGGATAAATTTATAGATATTCAAATAGATGACATTCATAAATGCATGGTGATATTTAGCTCATGTTAACGAAATTGAACCTATATCGCTCACTCATTTCAAGAACGTCATATCTCAAAAATCAACGATATTTAGTTATGACTGTTTTCGGAAAGCTCTGAAGGAGTACTACAACCCTGCGTAACCCTCATATTTTTAAACTGAATAGTAAAGAAATTAACCAGATTCTTATTATTTATTTTCAATGCAATTCTCAACTTTCAAATGCCTCTCCTGAAAATTTAGGTTTTTTGAGATATGACGTTCTTGAAAGGAGTGAGCGATATTGTTAAATGTTTGGCGTTTTAGCCCATTAGCATTTTAAAACTCATGGTGTGATTAGTGATATTCTTCCTAATCACCTTAAGCATGCAATAAGTGCTAAGATTTATCAAGACTTATGAATCTGATAATCTAAAATTTTAAGTAAAGGATCAATTTTTGGAATACTTCGGCAAAGGAATGACTACTGTTTTATTGTTATCAAATTGTGCTCTGTTTGATAAATAATAGGTTTGTTGTATTAGTGGGATAGCTTTTTTGATAAAATGCCATAATTGTAAGTATAGCAAACCCGCCAGAGAAGCAGGAGGTACCAAGCTGAAAAACAATGTTGTTGACTTGCATGAATGAATGAAAGTATGAAGATGTTTCTCTCTAGAATACTGGATGGTGTTTGTTTTTGTATGATCATTTAATGACATCAATAACAAACACTTTTCAGTTGAAATGAAAACTGGATTCCATTGAAAACTGAAGATGGTGGTATTGCTTTTCATTGTCTACACTACAATTATAAAATTTTTGTTCCCTCGTTTAAATTTTTCCTTAAAATTGTCAGAGGCATTTGTATTAGTAATAATTTACTATATGTATTATCTGTTATCTTTTCTGCTTAATCTGATGAGCATTACCAAATCTCAAACTGTGGCACTGAATCAGAGTTACTGGTTGGTAGATGGGTTAAAACATTAGAATATAATTTACTTTCATATTATGAACTTTAACACTTACAATCAGTGGTGGCTTATCCATAGCAGAACCCCAGTGAAAATAAAATAAAAATGGAAAAATTAATAACATTCTATTCCACTTATACTCTTTTCAAGGTGAGTTTCCATGCTATTTTAATTGATGTCTTAATGAATTAATATCTTAGTTTCAATGCTTTACAAATGTTTTGCCTTCTACAGCAGGAAGGCGAACACAATTCTTCCTTACGACAGCCACTCTTGGCTTCCCATGTGCACCAAAAAAAAATAAGTCTGCCTCAGTTTGCCTTTCATCGTTTTAGCTTTACTTGCTTCTGATTTTTTCATGCATTTTCATTACTTATATTTTTAAAAATAAAAATATCTTAGTTTTGGGTTCATAGGACATTCTATGCCAAACAAGACATTAAAAAGTCAGGCAAAGGTGAATAGCAGGGTTTGGAATCAATAATTATAATAAACTAAACAATAATTAAAATTCTTTAAATTATATTTAAAAATTTTACATCTTATTAAAATTACTGATGTTTTCATGGCAATCTATATTTATACTTTTAGTTGGGTTTCCATTCTAAATTTTTTATACGTAACAATAAGAATATTTTAATTATATTTTATCGCTAATCATTTTAACTCTTTTAGTATTAGCTTCCCCAAATTTTCCATAAGATCCAATAGTGATAGTTATTGAAAGGATTAAAAATTTATAGTAACTTATTGTACTTTTATTCATTTACTCTTTTAGGACAATTTAACCAATGAGAATAAAAAAAAATAATTTTTTAAAATAAAAATCAGCAACCGTGGAAAAATTACAACTGGTTAAGGGAGAGTTACTGCAGCAATTTTTATTCATGTAGCACTAATTAAATTTTTAAAGTAAATTGAATTTGCAGGTTAATACTTATTAATTGTTGGTGCATTTTTACTGGACAAAATTCTTACTAAGACTGATAAAGATAAAATCAAATTTATTATATACACACAGACAAACAATACAAAATAATGTTAACAAATCATATCACCTGGAATCGCTGATCCATATATAGGTGAAATGTAAATATAAAATCAACAAAAGAAAAAAATTATACAAAACATGATAAAGTGACAAGAAAAAACTCAAGAATTTTCAAAATTACAAAAAAACATTTAATAGTGGGATGGCGAAACGGTGTCAGGTGGTATATGCAATGTTTCAGTCATATTAAAAGAACTGTTCAATTACGTTAATGAAAATAAAAAGTTTTTAAAACGTTTTTTTTTTAATTATCGGTTGTACTGTTAAATATCAAGGGGTAAACTATTGCAGAATTTTGGGCCTATGTATGAAAATGTTTTGTGCAGGATTTCTTTAGAGGGATATGGAATTTTATAAATTTCATTTGTTTGCCTTATATTAATATATTGTTTATGATTGGCAGTTACAGCATTTAAAAGCAACTTGTTTTTTCCCTTGAAAGCATCCATTTGAGTTAGTCAATTACTAAATTTATGTCTTAACGTATAAATTGTTTTGTATCACTGTATATTTATATGGATTTGGCTAGGTACTGTACATTTTTAATAGTGTGTATCTGTGTAATAAATAGAATGTACAAAATAGTTCTGGTTTGTTTTTTAGTTCTAATGACAGCATTCATTAAATTTAATACTATAATACAAATATTGAAATGTTATTGAACTATTTCAGCAATGCATCTAACTTTCATAAGATTGAATAAATTTGTATTTATTTATTGATGATGTGTTATTATTTATCGTTTAAAATTTATGAAATCAAGCTTAAAATGTAAAGCTACTTTCTTATGCAATGAAAAGAGTAACATCAATGACTTGAACTGTGAGAAAAATCTTTCTCCTAGACTGTCTTAAAAAAACTTAACCATCAATTAAAATATTTTTGTTGAAAACATTTGTTGAATTAATAATATAAAGCAGTATTTGATAGGACATTAGGAACTAAACCTATTTAACATTTAATAGACCATAAGAAATAAATTTAAAAATCATAAAGATGCACTAATAATTCTCGGGTACTTCACCTCTTTCACATAAAAAGGTAATTAATCAAGTCTAAAAGAAATGTTAGGACGCAATATGGCTAGATACTACAAATGCCAAGAATGTTTTCAGAAGCATTTATAAATTGATTACAAATATAAATGTAATAAAAGAGGAAGCAAAAAAGCAACGAGAAAAGACATAAATAAAGGTTTATAAACAACCTTACAGCTGTTTCGGCATTTGGGTTTTCGGTTGTTTTTAAACCTTAATGGCGTCTTTTTTCGTTGCATTTCTGCTTCTTGTAATGCACCTTAGTACAAAGGCTATTATCTCAAATATAAAGTAATAAACTTTCGTAATTTTAATTCTTAAACAATAGTAAACAGCTCCTTCATACCATAGTGGTTTTTGTGTATCTCTCGCTTAGCGCTATTGCGCATGCCCTACGTTGGCGATCCATCAGTTGGCGCCGTAGCTGGTCTAAGCGCTTCAACACAGCTATCCTCGCCAATGCTCTGATTTGAATAGGGTACGGAAATAAGCAGCCCGGCTAGCTCAGTCGGTAGAGCACGAGACTCTTACAAGGGGACGGCAAGACCTCGGAAACGGACTTCGGGTTCAAACTTGGTAGGTTTGTAGTACACCCCAAGGATATCCTATCCTGAAAATATTACGACGCACTATCCAGTAGTTTCCGAGAAAACGCCCCCCAAAGTTTTACCCATTAGTTTAAATATTTAAATACTCTGCCCCTGTCATGAGCCGAATAGCCCAGTCGGTAGCGTACACGCCCCAGAACTGAAGGACATAGGTTCAAATCCACCTAATCACATTTTTGTCTTCTCTTTTCACTTCTTAAAAATTATTTAAAATCCATTTTTTACCATTACAGAAAACAATTTTTTACATTGATTTAAATAAATACTTTTTATTTTAAAATAATATGATAGTTAAATTAAATATGAATGAAATGAATATTTTATAAACCTTAATTATTTGCTACTATCCAATCATCGAATAGAAAGAGGCAAATATTAGAAAACTCTGGAAACTTTAAAATAACAACTTACAAAAACCTAATCATTTTCCTGTTACAGCTAGTTAACACTATTTAAAAGCACGAAATTTTCAAAATTATCATTTTTCTTTATCCACAAATCTTTGAAATAAACTCGGCAATTTAAAGAACATTACATATAAAACAGCTTTTTCTTCTTCTAATAATAATATATCTTTTGCGCAGACGAAAACAAAATTGCAAGGAATAGTTTCTGAACTATTTAATTATTGTCAATATTAAGTAATTACTGACATTTTTAGCAGAATTGTAAATATACATTTTTTTAATAATGAGACTTGACGTATTGATTTGAAACGGCACAAAAATACAGAAATACATCATTAAAATCAATACAAGTACATAGATTTATTATTCTCAAAATTTTTCAATGTTGTTTTTAAAAGCATAAACATAAATATTAATAAGAAAGAAATTAAATTTAATTTATCAACCGAGAAAGAGGCGAGCGTTTTTTTTTAAATATTTTATTTCCGTTAGAAAGCGTTGAAGTAATCAAGTAATTTTTATAATACAGAGCTTAATTAAAATTTAATAATTAAAATTTAAGCTAATTTAAATTTTAAATATTAATTTGTGGTTTAATTTTAATATTTCTCAACTGGAATTTCATATGCAAACATAATTTTAAAAAATAACACTGTTTTCTGTAATGAATTTTAAATAATTTTTAAGAAGTGAAAAGAGAAGAAAAATAAAACGCCAACAGGTGGATTCGAACCTACGTCCCTCAATTACTGGGCGTGTACGCTACCGACTGGGCTATTCGGATCTTGTCAAGGTAAGAGTATTTAAATATTTTAACTAATGGGTAAAACTTTGGGGGGCGTTTTCTCGGAAACTACTGGATAGTGCGTCGTTATATTTTCAGGATAGGATATCCTTGGGGTGTACTACAAACCTACAAAGTTTGAACCCGATGTCCGTTTCCGAGGTCTTGCCGTCCTTAATCTCGGGGTCGTGGGTTCGAGCCCCACGTTGGGCGAAACCTTTTTAACCCTTCCTCTACTAGAAATTTTTCTGGAAAAAAATTACAGAATTTAAATAAAAAGAATCCCTTCCTGTTAAGCGCAAAAATATAAATTAAAGTAATTACATAACTGTATTTACAAAAATGATATCTATTCCCGTTAGTTTCATTTTATTTTTTTAATCTTCATATAGGGGAATAAATAAATCAGCAGGCGGAATTAAAAGATTCATAGCTGTTGAAAAATAAATTATTTCATTAAATAAAATTTCTTTTTATAAGGGACATCTATAGTCTGACCGCCAACAAAAAGTCTTATATGAAGTCGTACAACATCTGTGGCAATTGTTATAGAAACGGGTAATCCCACTCAATTTTGGAGGTGATGGCAATCCATAAACGCATGGTGATTCACAAATCTGTGTGAATATCATTTAGATTTGAAGGTATTTTAAGTAGTTCTCAAGGCGTTCGGGCTATAATATCTTTATTTTAGGGAGAAAAATATTGTATTACATCGTTCAATGTTGATTTTTCTTAGAAAAGTAAAAGAATATCCTCAAGAAGAGTTCCGAGAAACGCTGTTTTTCCCCATATGGCCTACACACTTTTAAATATTTTATAACCATACGCTCGGTAACAAGATCATGTAACTCGCGCATGACAGCCTCTAGTACTCACACGTCAGAATCGTTCTTACCATAACATCGTAAAGTCTCAGCGCGTGACCGAAAATAAACACTCCTCCGTAAAATAAAGAAGAGAAAGATTATCCCACAAAAAACCCCGGAGAAACTAAGTCAACACACCGAAGAAACGGAAGTGTTTAGCTGAGGACTTCTTTTTGACAGACAAGTCAACTTTCGGGCAAGCCACAACGCATTTGACTTGTTGACCTTAACACTTGAAACCACAGTATTAATACCTCCTTTTTCTCTGCTGCTGGGGACAAAAAAACTAAAACAAACTCTGATGAGAGAAAGAACCGCAGTTTTTGTTTTTGAGGGAAGAAAAACTAAAAAACGCGTGGAAATGACGTAACTCACTCCTCTGGCTAATGATTTGATTACTGCTCGGGTCTTCAAGCGTTTAATTGGCCGTGCGAGTTGAGTTGAGAGTTTTTTTTCGAGATCTAGTGTTTTCTTGAGTGATATATCTGTTTTGTTGTGGGCTCTGAAGCATTCGATTCGGAATTTGTTTTGACGGAAAGGTGCTTTTTTTATCGGATTAATCTTTCAGGCCTCAGCCATGTGGTGTGTATTCTGTCGCTTATCATAGAAGAGTATTCGTTTTTTTATCTGTAGGAGTAACTTATGCTTAGGTTCAAAATGGGAAAAAACACGGGCAAGAGGATTTTTAATATCTTGGATACTGTTCGTATAGTTATGAATGACTATTATTTTTAAAAGTATTTTTTTCAGCTATAATTAAAATTAAAGGCTTGGATTATATTTATAAAGATCCTCTGGATTTGAAGAAGTATAATATTTATCAGATAATTTTTCCAAGTTCTTTTACATAAATTTTAATTCTCAGAGTTAGAGTCATTTATGTCTTTCTTTGTCCCTTCCACTTTCAGAGATATAGTAGCATCTCAGGATAAAGTTTTAATCAGATGGAAATTTTTTAAGACGTTTCTTGCAACGCGGTCATTTCGATCACTCTCAACTGGAGAATATACGAAGCCAATGAGGAACTATTGTAGCATGGCACTGTCGGTTGCTTTGAACAAAATTGTGGTTTTTAATTTATTTGACTGTTTTCGTCGTTAGAATGTCTATCCAAAACAAGCTTGGTTGTTTTGAATAGACTTTCTGGGGACGGCTATATTTTCACTGTTGGAATTTCTCTGATTCTTCTATGCAATAACCTAAAGGCAAGAACGACTCGTCTTTTTTTAAATAATTTCAGTCATTTGATTTTTTAATCCTTGACTCATTAGAGGCCGAAAGAAGTACCTAATCTACGTTACCCAGCGGGCACCTGTGTATACCCCTCGATAATATGTAACCTTAAGGTTGTCATTAGGTTTCCCAAAATAAGTTTTGTCGAAAGAAATAATAGAAAAATCTTCTCAAAACCATCATCTCAATTTGAAACCTTGCTTTACGGTTTCTCTATAAGGTTACAGGTTACAGCTAAAATTATAGGCGTCAAATAAAGCAGGTTGTTTTTAACCTGGTCACAAGGTTACCTATAGGTTGTCGATGACAACCTTTCAATAACCTCAACTCTCTCAACCCTTAGGCACCCATTGTGTCCAATAGAAAATTTGGAGCGGCTTGGACTGAAAGAGTTGTTGTTGTTGTTGTTGTTACTAATCCCAATTGGTCTAATAAAAATCAGACCAATTCCAGGAGTCCATGAACTTTCAAGAAGTCTAGAAATAAAATCTGTCAGAAAGAACCTTGTCTAATTTAAAATCGGTACAGATTAAATGCTCAGATGCTCAAATAAAACAGATGCTCAGGTGATGCCTGGGCAGCTTTTTATAAAATATCATGCAGAGTTCATGCAGAGTTTAAAGACCTTCTGTCTCTGTTCAAATTGAAGGCATCTCAAGTGCCTCTATAACTCTATATGATAGTGCCTCTATATGCCTATATGCTAGTTGGCAAACTTTGGAGAACAATTTAGACTTCTACTTCGGTGCTCCAGGTCTTTCGGACCACAGAAGCTGTAAAACTTACCCTTTCACCATGAGGACTGAAGGATTTAAATTAGTTACGTCATAAGAATGTTACGTCATCAGGGCCGGAGCCTCTTGCATAGGGACGGAGCCACGGAGGTGAGGTACTGCTACCCACACCTCTCGTACAACCCCTTTTTACAAAGAGGGGAACATTCACTCATCACATACTAGGAGAGAAGCGAACATCCATTTTAAGGATTCAAACCACAAACCTATAAGAAACTCTAACCAGGACGCCTCCAGAACGACACGTCAACTGAATATGGATTTTATCCTTGAATGGAAACTAGCTTCGTACTCCATCTCTGCCTGAGGCCCTCCCAAAGATTAACAACAGAGTTACAACCAAACGAACGCTTCCAAATCCAAACAAACCCCACTCAGCATGCAAGACGAACACCCAAAGGTCACCATCACCCTCTCTCTCTTTTCTAGGTGTCCGTCCACAAACCGCTCGCTGCCTGCAATTACTCCAGACCCGGAAGATTACACTTTAAAACCCCTCATCCCGGGGTAATCTACTTTCACATCCAGAGTAATTGATGATCCTTCTCTGTCACATCCCTTCAGCGGCGCGCGCGCTCTTAATCAAAGCCGTCGGAATTCTTGACTTCTTGGCTTCCCCCCTCCCCCTAGCGCGTTCATTAACTAATGAGGGGGGAGAGCCCCCCCCCCTTTCGACCGGGGGATGCTTCATTTAAATGGTTTTAAAATCGCGGAATTTCGCCTAAATTGATTACTCATTAAATTGTGTCCCTGGAGGACCTGGGGGGTGCGTGCTGGGGATGAGGGATGGAGTCTTGGGGGAGGGCGGACGAGAGGGGGGCATGGTTTTGCGCGTTTATGATTTGTGTGCGGTATTAAGTGGTGACAGTGTTGGGAAGATTTCTAAGCAGTGATGGATATCAATCAAACGCTGTTGAAAATAAGAGAGTAACAACATTAGGAAAAGATGCGTTGATGTACAAAGGAATTGCTTAAATTCACCGGATATTCTATATCGAACCAAATCTGAGTCTGGTATCTTTGCCCCGGAAGTCTGGAGGTCACTGTGAGACGAGTTTTAAGGTAGGTAAATGTGCTCTAAGATAACCAGAACCACAGATGTATAATTTGTAAGGAGCATTGAGTTTGAAACTGTGCCCACCTAGCAATATCGTGTCGTAGGAATGACATGTCTGTAGGTCCGACTGCAACTGATCACTTACGGTAGTATTCACCCCTAACCAAACCTATTGTTAACCTGGAATCAAAACATCTAATTGGTAGTTGAAGAAGGAAAATAAGTTTTAGGTCAATCAGAGTATAGGTGAATAAGCTCCATAGGTCAGGTTACTGAAGAATACAGCCTTTAGATACAATTAGAAAGCCTGATGTACACGAGAGAGAGACGACAACTCGCTTAAAAGCGTCTCTGCGCATCCAATCCTGTCCAAACTGTATCATGCCGCTTGTCTCGCGTCCCATGCTAATCCTATGGAGGGAAACCTAACTTCGCCTGTGGCAAAAACCTGTTTACCGATCTGCGCGCGCTATACTGAGTTGTCGCCTCTCTCTCGTATACAGGCTCTCTAGATACAATCAGCTGGCAAAACCGAGCATGGCGATGTAGTCTACCAATCTGAAAGTCTGCCCCCAGTAAATTATCTCACTCTTTGAGTGGTGATTATTCTCGCACACCTCTTCTCAACGAGAAGCAAGGGGCAAGTATGCAATATGCATGGCATGCTTCAGACAAAAACCTCATTGAAAGCGAAACCACAAGCCACCAACAAACTCAAAGTACTTGAAAACGTTTCCACTCATCCAGATCTTATTCCCAGGGCATATTTTCTAATTCCACCTCATTCCCACCCCCTAACAAGGTCGTTCGCAGAGCGATTGGCAAACATTGGGAATTTCGAATCAGGGTTCTCGCTCACATCTTAAGAAGAGGGATTAGAAGATAACTTGTTGTATACGGAAAAAAAGAAAGAAAAAGATAGAAACCAAACCAAGGATTCACATGGAGACAGCTCTAAAGGACATCAAATTTGTACCTCGGTTGTTTATCTATTGATCTCAAGCAGGAAAGTAATCCGATAAAACTTTACTCAACAGTCCTAGTGTAAATTTATACTTTTAGTCACTTAGGTATATAATCGTCACCTTAGAATCAAAAACTACTATCTCCAAAAATTCACACAGCTTAGTCGTCCAGTTCCAATCGTGTTAATGGTGGTATCGGCGTTGTTATAGGGTTGATTGCAGGGCATTCTTAACCCCTTTTAGTTCTATAGCCGCTCCAAATTTTCCATAGGATTTAATAACAATCTCGTGTGGTGTTGCGCCTGATGAGGGCGAGCAGGTCACCCCTATCAGGTGCAACATCCTTTCGTCATCATAGAATCAAATAACACTGTCTACTGGGCTTCTTCGTGAATATTTGAATTGCAAGCAGAGATTATTTGATTGGTTCGTAAGCACTGACAGCATCGAGCTGGAAAGATACACACCAATTAAATGAGCTTCTCCAACTATCTGAAGCAATTACTTGATTTTGTGTTATCTGATTGGTGGATTGGTTATGGGTATTGGGCTTTTCAATTGGCTTCTAGTCGCAAGTAGCCACAAGGATCGGGACTCCCGAAGTTTGCCGAATGGAGATAGTAGTTTTTGATATTATGGTGACGAAATTAATTCTATGTAAAGATGACTGCAATGACCTTAATGAATTTAAAGTAAAAATTTCTTTTATTTTAAAACTTCACCATATTTAAAATTTTTATTTTGCAGCATTTCGCCCCATTACTACCTCTACATTTTCAGATTCTATAAGTAGGAATGGTAAAGAAAATACAGGTCTGATATATCATACATCATTTGCCCATAAAGCAGATTCCATATTTTCACGGTCTTTTCAAAAGGGAGCAGTCAACACCTCTCATCCCTCCCCCACCCTCCTGAGCGTGGGCAGTGCACCCCTCGCATTATTACCTCCCCCCTAGAAATTTGTACCCATTGATTAAAATACGTGAGCGTGCATAATGCACCTAAAAGACCATGATCACGAATAGATGTAATCGCACGAGCATACACAACACAAAAAAAGTCGGAAAGGGAGGAAGGAAGGGGACCGAATAGGGGGTCTGTTTCAGCACGTGACCACCGGACGCGTATTTCCAAACCCGCACGTGTAGGAATCCCACCAGAGGCAGCACTAGCGCTCAAAGAGGATCTGGAGAATTTGGCGCAAATACGATTTGATGCTTTAGGCTCTTTATCGCTCTTTCTGCGGTTTTGGCGATAAGTCTTGGAAAGAGGTTTTACGGTATTCTTTTTGTAAGAGGGCGAACAAAAAATATTAAATAAGGATTGAAAAGGGTAATAAAGGCGATTAAATGCAATTGTTATTTGTTAACTTTAGTAATAAATAGTAATATACGTTCAATTTTCATCTGAAGCTGTAATTATTTAAATAAGAAAATTTGTAACATTCAGTTTGTGTGTTATATTTTGTTGTAATTAATCTAATTGCCTTCCTAATCTAATATGTCTTTAATTGTCTTGAACTTTCAAGTAATACATTTTAGCTGGATGTTAATTGTCTTTCAAGCGTCAATTTTTTTTAAGTATAGTTTCCGAGTAATAAAAACTTGTGAAAATTTATAGCACGATTTATCTATAATAATATTTTATGTATAATACTTATTTTAAAATGTAACAATCTTTTAAATATATATTAAATTTTACAGTTTATAGTATTTTAAAATTCAGGTAAAGATGTAATAACATTTGTAAAAATTTACCTTCTAGCTCAAAGAGCTGAAAAATATTTTGAGATTTGATAAATCCCCATTATTTAAGCGTTTTAATAAATTATTGGCCCCTTTAAGTTAAATTCTATGAAGACGAAATATTTTCAAGGAATTAATGTATGCAGTTGGAACTGAGAATAAAAAAAAGTGGCTTCCTGTTCTATTTCATTTGTTCTGAGCATCATTTTGTTTATTTTCCCTTTCACGCGTTCTTCTATAGTAGGCTGGGAAGAAATTTTGGTCCATGCCCAGGCATTTTAAGTCTCAGATGGAAAAGTACTTAATTTTTTATGATGGGGATCATGTAGGAATGATTTTCCTAGGCTCGAGAGGGGAGAATAGTTTTCTAAAATTTGTTGGTCTTGAAAAACTGTTTTAGCTGTCGGCGCAGCGGCTCCAAAAACGGCCTGCTTGAACAGGCTTTATTCTTCAAAACTTCTTTTAACACCACATGCTTAAAAGCTATCAAAATTGCGTAAAGCTATTTTGGTGCCTAAATGGAATAAAACAATAAAATTAAATGTGTACTCAGCTCTGAATGTTTTAATTTTTTTACATACGTTTTGTTTGAATGAATGAAAATTTTATATCACAGACTGTAAATTTATTTGAAATGATGAAAAAGAATTTTCACCACTGTATCAAATCAATATACAAAGTGATGTGAAAAAATATATCATATAAACTCAGATCGCTGAACATTTAAATATGAAATAACTTTTAGACTATAATGATTTATGCAAAAAAAATTACCATACAAAATCTTACATTACTCATGGATACAATCTATTTTACAATAAAGAATACATTTTTTGGATGAAAATTATATGCGAAATTTGTTACCTCTCATAAATCTACAAAAAATAACATGAAATATGTAAATTATAAAAAAATTTGATCTCTAATAGTCCAGGCAACGAATGCTCAAAAAAGGGTGTAGAGGGAAGTTCTTGGAACACAATTTTTGACTTTAGAACTTTGTTTGGACTAGTTTGGAGGTAAACATATCAAAAGTCCCCGACCCTAGCCCCTGAGCTTAATGTAGGGTGGGCGTTTAAAAGTCTCATTTTTCAGTTTTTGGCTTATTACTCTTAGAAAATGCATCCCCACGAAAAAGTTTCAATTATCTTTTTTAAAGTAAATAAAATTACCAACAATTTAAGACCATTCCCAGGTTTATAGGTCCAATAGATCCCGAGTTGCATCTCTTCAAAAATGGAAAATTTGTTAAAAAAGTTCGAAAAATTGAGTAAAATTCGTATTTAAAGCAATTTATTGGCTATATTACACTTCTAAGAGTGAAGTAAGGGCTTAAACCTTATAACACAATTATTTAGCTTTAATTTAAGCCCTGAACCAAATCTGCGAGATCAATAGTTCTTACGCTATCTGAAAAAAAAAATTGGGAAAATTGGATTTTCCCAGAAAGGGGACCAGAGGTTTGAGAGTACAGTAAAAGAGAAGAAAAGTGGTATAAATTAATATACCAATATTGAAAACAGTATTTATTTGTTTGAAGTATTCCATTTTACCTTATAAAATTTATTAATTACCTATTTTTTAATTATTAATTATTTTCAATTTAATTAATTTTTTGTTCTATATTTATTGAATTTAAAAAATGATCGTCATATTTATGAATTTTGCATACTTGTCATATATAAATTACAGCTTATAACATTTAGGAGGCATAGGTTCATGTTGGTATAACGGTTAAGAGGAAATTTCGTGAGGCTTTTGTCCCCTCAAAAAGGAACGGATAGGGCTATGTTGGTGTAAAAAAGGAAGAAAACTGAAAAAACAGCAGGCTACAGGTTTGTAGGAATACAGTAAAAGAGAAGAAAAGTCGTAAAACATGAAAGACATGACCACTCTATACAAAATGAAAGCTGATTATTAAACTTTAATTTAATCCCTGAACCAAATCTGTGAGATCAAAAGTTCTTACTCTATAACTTTTTTGATGCTGTTCATGTTTTGATTTTTCCCGGGAGCGCCATTCCGATTCGATTCCTTGCTGAACATATCGAAACCCTCTAGCATTTTTACTTAAATTTAATATTCTTCTGTAAATTAAATGCCGTTTGTGCTGTGATATTCCAAGTCTAATAAATTTAAATTTTACTTTAAGACATGTCGAAGGCCCCAAGCGAGTCTTTTGTCCTGCCCCCCCCAAACTTGTAATTCGGGCTGGAATTAGATGTATGGATGGAAGATGGAGAATAACTGCCTGGTCCCAGTGCATAGTGAATTAGCAGCTGCACCGGACGATATCCTAAAAACAATTTTCTGCCGATGCGTGAAAGACTGTGCCAGCGCGAAGTGTGGTTATAGAAAAGCAAGTCTCAAATGTTCCCCAGCATGCCAAAACTGCCAGGGGAACTGCCTGAATGGGGTCTCTCAAATTGACTCCGAAAGTGAAGAAGAACAGGAGGATCCTCTAACTGTTTCCCTACAGGGATCCGATGGAGAGGATGATACAGAAGATGAAAACAAAATCGAGGATCAAGGTCCTCCCCGCCCTAAGAGAGCAAGAAATTAACTGAATGATACCTACTATTGTAATGTATTATGTTTACTTTTCAATGCCAATAAACTTCGTTTTCACTAAACGGTTGTTTTGTAAAACTATCACAATGCCTATCCTATATGCACAAACATGGTCATAGCAAAATATTTTCCCATGTTCTTTAATTAAGTGTGAGGAACCTGGTCATCGGGCCTACACTTGTACTGAGTAAAACTTGGGGCAAATTTAATCAGCTTTCATTTTGTATAGAGTGGTCATGTCCTTTATGTTTTACGACTTTTCTTCTATTTTACTGTATTCCTACAAACCTGTAGCCTGCTGTTTTTTCAGTTTTCTTCCTTTTTTACACCAACATAGCCCTATCCGTTCCTTTTTGAGGGGACAAAAGCCTCACGAAATTTCCTCTTAACCGTTATACCAACATGAACCGGCGCAAGTTTAGAACTGCTGATGCGCCAAGTTTTTAGCGATAAAAATCAATATATAGTAACCCCAACTAATGTTAAATGAATTATGTGGCTTCTAAATATGGCGCCAAATAGCCAAAACTCGCCAACCATCAGCAGTTCTAAACTTGCGCCCATGAACCTATGCCTCCTAAATGTTATAAGCTGTAATTTATATATGACAAGTATGCAAAATTCATAAATATGACGATCATTTTTTAAATTCAATAAATATAGAACAAAAAATTAATTAAATTAAAAATAATTAATAATTAAGAAATAGGTAATTAATAAATTTTATAAGGTAAAGGGAATACTTCAAACAAATAAATACTGTTTTCAATATTGGTATATTAATTTATACCACTTTTCTTCTCTTTTACTGTACTCTCAAACCTCTGGTCCCCTTTCTGGGAAAATCCAATTTTCCCAATTTTTTTTTTCAGATAGCGTAAGAACTATTGATCTCGCAGATTTGGTTCAGGGCTTAAATTAAAGCTAAATAATTGTGTTATAAGGTTTAAGCCCTTACTTCACTCTTAGAAGTGTAATATAGCCAATAAATTGCTTTAAATACGAATTTTACTCAATTTTTCGAACTTTTTTAACAAATTTTCCATTTTTGAAGAGATGCAACTCGGGATCTATTGGACCTATAAACCTGGGAATGGTCTTAAATTGTTGGTAATTTTATTTACTTTAAAAAAGATAATTGAAACTTTTTCGTGGGGATGCATTTTCTAAGAGTAATAAGCCAAAAACTGAAAAATGAGACTTTTAAACACCCCCCCTACATTAAGCTCAGGGGCTATGATCGGGGACTTTTGATATGTTTACCTCCAAACTAGTCCAAACAAAGTTCTAAAGTCAAAAATTGTGTTCCAAGAACTTCCCTCTATAACCCTTCGTTGCCTGGACTATAAAGAAACTTCTATTATAGAATGTTACTTTTCTTATTCATAATAACAACTTCCTTCAAAACTTCAAATTCCTATTACAATTTAAGAAAACCTCCTTTTTTTAAATATTCCAAAACCTCAAAAAGAAATATATTTCCTAACAGTTTTTTTATCAGGGTCCAATATAATAAATTATCTCATAATTTAATTTCCGACCAAAAACAAATTGTCATTCAAAAGGAGCTCTTATAATATTTTATTAAATTTAAATGAAAACTTTTTTTTTAATCCGACCCATTTTTCTAGTCATGAAAACGTAAGATTCGTAAGAACGCAAATTCGTATTGAGCGCCAAATCGCCTAAGAACATAAACAATGCAAACCTACAGTCTTCAATTCTTATTGGCTTCTCCACCAAACGTCACACTTCCGCGCTAGTGCTGCCTCTGGTGGGATTCCTACACGTGCGGGTTTGGAAATACGCCCACCGGACGCACACAAAGCCGGGCGTCAAAATCAGCCCGGATGGATTAAAAAGCACATCTTTGCTCTTTTTTGCGTCCCCCCCATTTCAATTTATTTACTTGCGGTTGGTTCCTTCCTGCGAAGCGTCGGTCGCCATGGAAACCTGGAAATAGAAGTTTCCTAACCAATTTGAATCGTTTTAGAAAACGCATCTGCTCTTAATGGGGTGTTACCGTTCGCCGAATATTTTCGCAGATTTTGATGCAGGGCGTTTTAATGGGGGGTTCCTGAGAGAATTTAAATGAGTCGATGGAGAGTTTTCTGATGGATTATTCGAAACAAGATGTTATTTTTCGGCAGTATTGCGAATTGTGTGTGGAATATTTGGATTTGATGCTGCATTAAGAAACGTTCCTCCATTATTTAGAACTTTTTGAAGTGTGATATTTCCTTTAAAGCTTCTTATATCCGTATTTGTTTGATGGAGTAAAATCAAAGGTTTTATTATACAGATAAAATAAATTGCACTTGTTTTAAACGCCGATTCAAATTTTAAGTGTCTGCCTTCAATATTATTTTTACAAGCCATTTTTACAGAGTTAATAGCAAAGTAGAAGTATTTTTTTTAGTCTGAACTGAATATACTTGAATGGCCGAAATTTTTTTTAATATAATGCTATATTAAATTGCTGATTATAGTCTGTGTAATTAGAATCGGCGACTAACTTCTAGTCATTTCTCCATGGTGACAAGACGTCTCTTCTATTTACACGGAGTGTAACAATTGTCATTTTTTTTTAAATAATTGTAATAGTTTATAAGGCGTTTTAACTTAATTGAATTTGGTGCAATGGAAAGTATTAAGAATATTTTGAGTCAAAAAGTCAATTTCATTAAAAGAAATGCTGCAGGGTCCTCTTAATAAGTAGACAAAATTATCTCTTTAAAAAAAACTGTAACAAAAAGAAAAATATCCGCCCAACGTGGGGCTCGAACCCACGACCCCGAGATTAAGAGTCTCGTGCTCTACCGACTGAGCTAGCCGGGCTTGTCCATAACAAATAATTTTAAAATAAAATCTAAGTAACCGGTGTTAATTTTCACACCGAGAAGGCATTTTTATCTAGTTTGCATCGTATCAGTTTAACCTTTTAACGATAGCCGGAGTGCTTTTTGTTCGAAGCAAAAGTCAGATTATTCTCAAAACTTTCGTTGATTTAACCTTTTTTAACCCCCCTCCATGATTAAATAAACAATATTTCGAAAATTGATGGTTGTAAAAATTTCGCGTTGATGAGAGATGATATTTCTTCCAATAAAATCCCTGATTTCAGAGGATATATTTGAGCGCTTTAGAATGTAAGAGGGGTAGTTCCACATAAATGACACGATAAGTTAACTTAGCTTCTATTAATTAAAAAGTGTTTTTTTTGTTACTTGGTGTCTGTGTTATTTCATTGGAAAAGACATTTTTAACCCGCGAGGACGCGCGCGGGGTCTGCGAGACCCCAACGCTTAAATAAACCTTCATAAAAACTCTAATTTTTAATGAAAATATATGAAACTCCGTGTAGCTGCCTAAAAGGTTTTCACCTATCACCTCATGAAGTTTAAATAAAGTAGGTATGTTATTTTCCGAGTTAGGTTGTTGTTTTTCAGGAAAATGCTTCCAAAACTGTGAGGATTGGTGCGAGTTAAATAGCCAAGAGGTTTCCAAAAGTAAGTAAGAGGTAACTATAATCCATAATTTTTCTTTCAAAAAAAAGAAATTAGAAAATAAAGGATTTTAGAAAATAAACATCGGTTCAGTTTAACCAAAGAAATTCGTTAGCTCCGCTCACATTCCATTGCATTTCCTGTTTTCCTAGTCTTATATTATATCTTAATAAGAAGCAGTCAACTAATAATGCACATTGAACACTTAAATTAAATATTTAAACTATCCGTGATAAAAATTTTGCATGCACTGAACGTTAAGAACGGAAAACGGTTTGTGGGGTCTGAGAGACCCCGCGCGCGTTCCCGTGTAACAGAAAGTAGCGCGCGTCCTCCCGGGTTAAGATTGCTGTTACTACAAGCAAACTTTCACTACTAGGCCTCTAGACTTAGGGCCATATGCAACTCCGTTTTACGACGATTTGGTTGACGGTTGAAGCTGGTCGAATCCTACTTCCAAACAACTCAACTATCGTTTTCTTTAGTCATTTGCCCAGCTTGCCGCTGATTGGTTGGAATAAATAAATGGAGCTACGTCATCGGGCATTTCAACCAATCAGAGGAAAACGGCAGCGGATGAAACGGCCGACGCCTGCTCCTGACCTGACGTTACCGTTGTACGGTGGATGACGGTGAAATACGGTTCCTTAGAACGTAACGAAACGGAGTTGCATCCGGCCCTTATCCTGCTACCATCCTAAAAAAACCACAAACAACTCAAGATGAAGATCACGCTTTATTCTCGAATGTTACCATAATAATAAACGTTTTACGTCATTGCCTTTCCGACATGCTTATTTAAAACCTTAATAAACCAAAATTCTGCGTCCCTCGGAAATTCCTACTTCAGTAAAAAAGACATCCACACCAAATCAACTAACACATCGTCCTTCTCATTTCCATCCCCCCAAAAAAGGATATCTCCCAGAAGAAGAAAAAAAACCTCCACCCCCTCTCCCTTGTCATTCCGGGTACATATTTCCATTATTCCTCGAGTTATAATTCGGGACCATCGGTGTAGGGTGGCGGTTACAGGGAAAAGGTGGGGTCTCGATCCCTCCTCTTCCTGGGGATTATATTCGATCCCGATCCTCCCTGGGATTCCATCCGGAGAGGGGAGTAACCTTAGGAGTGAAAAAGCGCGTGCCCAAAATGGAGATTTATTTTAAGTTGGTTTGGTTTTTGGTTGGTGCTGGGCAGATTTATGGCGGGAAAATGGATACATTTTTCTCCAAGTTTTGATTTAATGCCGAGTGTCAGTTTCTCAGTGGCATCTACCGCAGTCAGTGGTTGATGATTCTAGTGTCAGTCAAAACGACAATAAGTTGAAATCTGTACGCATTTAAAGCATCGATAGTGTGAAAATCTTTGAGAGCTTTACGAGATATTTTATTATATTTAGGTTTTTGCTCTAAAAATGTGTTATGCAAATTCATACAAAAGGTATGTGATGATATTGAGCAATTAGTCGGTCCAATAATTATTCGTCTACATACTTTGATGGATGACATAATTTAAGTATAAAATGGTAAAGAACACAAATTTTGAATACACCATACAGCTTTTAAAGAATAATTTTATTCGTTTTTTACCTCACAATTTCACATTTAGTAGCAAAATTGGTATTTAACTAAGTGTTATGATAATTTCATAATTTATATTTTCCAATTGAAAGAAATACCAAGTGTTTGAATAAAAAAACAGTATTTTAAATCTGAAATAATTTTATATTATAGTTAAAAAAATTTATTTGCTTTTATGTAACTGGGGACTCAAGTTTTTATGTAAAACGTGATCAGTAAACTTTTTAAACGTAAAACATAATGTACATTAGGGCGTATCACGAAAAACTTTTTTTTGAAATTCAAAAAGGCATACTGAAAAAAAGTTGCCTTAGGGGTCACCTATTCACCATGAAAAATTTCAGCCCGATCAAAAAATGTTTAGGTCCCCCGGAATTGGGTCAAAGTTTTGGAAATTGCCTCATTTTTCAATAAATTGACTAAAACCTCCAAGATAAAATTTTTATATAAAGTTGATAATTTTTCTAGGATAATCTACTATCCTACCTTATAGTTGGCAGTTGGTTTCATATTTTTACTACTCTTCGTTTAGGAGTAATAATTTTTTAAACATTACACGATATTCGTGAAGTTGTTTTTCCTGCATTACTTAAGTTACCATAAATCAAGTTCTATCTACCCTAGAAAGTTGTAGTTTTGTGTCATTTTGATTATAATTTTATTTTCTGACATATTTTATGTCCTGTACAAATTATTTTAGTTTTGTTTTACCTGAAACACCATGTATAATTATAAAATACTACTCATTTTGTCGTTTACAGTAATAATTTTAAAACTCCTATGATGTGAATTTGTTCAAAGAAATTTGTCCATAAAAATGCACATGAACTCAGAAAACAGTACATAATAATTTAACTTTCATATATTTACTAATAATTCTATAGCTATTCTAATTAAATGAAAAGTATTTGATTTATCCATTTTTAAGACTAATTTTTTGGTAAAGAGTAGAAATTCTAACTGCAAATAAAACTAACAGTAAAGCCAATATTACAAATTACAAGTAAAATAAGATTTATTTTACATATTCACTAAGTATTACAGTAGGAATAAAGGAATAATACACTTTTACACATAGTACATACAAACATTTTTGTTCCTTTGTTTCTGTGAAGAAGCATCTAAGAAATCCTGTTTAGTTTCGAACTTGGAAAGGAACTTCGAGTCCAATAACCTGGATTTAATTAACACATCACAATTTTTAACCCACAAATACGAAGGGGAGCTTCAGTGACTTCCTTCACAATATTTTTAACTGCTTGGGTGTGCAAAGGAATTCTATCATTCAATCCAGTTTCAACGATTTGCTCGATTTCTTCTTTTTATTAAGTTATTTAGAAGTAGTGGTTCATTTACAATCATAGACTACCAGTTTATGATGTCAACGATATCATCCACCTCGAAATTTACTTGAGGTGGTTTGCGAGCTTCCTGTATTTTTGATTTGCCATAGATCCAACGTTTTTTCGAGGGTCAAATAACATTTCTTAAAAGAAGTTGATCTGGGTTCACCGTAAAGGCATACCTTTGCATGGTAGATTTAACCACATCCTTTAGATCATTGTCTAAGTACCTTATGCTGATTCCCGAGGAAAAAGGGTTTTTAAACTACCTCAAGTAAATTTCGAGGCGAATGATATCGTAGACATCATTAACTGGCAGTCTATGTGACTGTAACTGAACCATATCTTCTAAATAACTTAAATAAAGAAAAAATCGAGCTTATCGTTGAAACTGGATTGAGTGATAGAAAGGAGTTCAAAACCTTTGCACACCAAAGCAGTTGAAAATATTGTGAAGGAAGTCACTGAAGCTCCCCTTCGTAATTTTGGGTTCAAAAATTGTCATGTGTTAATTAAATCCAGGTTATTGGATAGGAAATTCCTTTCCAAGTTCGCGAAACTAAACGGGATTTCTTAGATGCTTCTTCAGAAACAAAGGAACAAAAATGTTTGCATGTACTACGTGTAAAAGTGTATGTATTCCTTTATACCAAATGTAATAATTAGTAAATATGTAAAATAAATCTTATTTTACTTGTAATTTGTAATATTGGCTTTTTTTATTATTTGTAGTTAGAATTTTTACTCTTTACCAAAAAATTTGTCTTAAAAAAGGATAAATCAAATACTTTCAATTTAATTAGAATAGCTAGAATTATTAGTAAATATATTAAAGTTGAATTATTATGTACTGTCATTTGGGTTCATACACATTTTTATGGATAAATTTCTTTTAACAAATCCATATCATAGAAGTTTTAAAAATATTACTGCAAACGACAAAATGAGTAGTATTTTTATAATTATACACGGTGTTTCAGGTAAAAAAAAACAAAATAATTTGTACAAGGCATAAAGTATGTCAGAAAATAAAATTCTAATCAAAATGACACAAACTACAACTTTATAAGGTACATAGAACTTGATTTATGGTAACTTAAGTAATGCAGAAAAAACAACTTCACGAAAATCGTATAATGTTAAAAAATTATTATTCCTAAACGAAGAGTAGTAAAAATATGAAACCAACTGCCAACATAAGGTAGGATAGTAGATTATCCTAGAAAAATTATCAACTTTATATAAAAATTTTATCTTGGAGGTTTCGGTCAATTTATTGAAAAATGAGGCAATTTCCAAAACTTTGGCCCAATTCCGGGGGACCTAAACATTTTTTGATCGGGCTGAAATTTTTCATGGTGAATATGTGACCCCTAAGACAACTTTTTTTCAGTATGCCTTTTTGAATTTCGAAAAAAAGTTTTTCGTGATACGCCCTAATGTACATCTTTCACTTAAAGGCATATTTGGCTTTAAAAATTTGGCTTTAAATAATATTTGGCTTTAAAATTTTTCAACTCAAATTTTTAAGTAAAACGTGCACAGTAAACTTATTAAACGTAAAATGTAATGAATACATCCTTTTCCTTAAATCCCTTAAAGGCATTTGGGGCTTGAACATTTTTCATTTCAGCTTGAAATAAATTACATTTGTTATAACATTCTCTATGACTGAAACAAAATGCTTATCCAATATACCTTAAGATTCGCGTCGATATCTTGTTAGAACATGCATAAACTCAGCTAAATCCTCTTATAAACTGTGTATTAAAGATATTTATAAAAAGTAAAAAAAAAGCAACGCATAAAATGAGCATAAGATTTTTTCTAACCACTTTAGCATTATTTTATTACTTGATATTTCACCATTATCATTCTCCCTAGGAAAGAAATTCAATTTAATAAGGAGCCCTCCGGAAGTTAAATCACAAAATATCTATGAAATCAGTCCGGGAGAGTCGCTTAATAAAATCCAAATCCGGAGAAATCAAGGTAATCTAATTTAACTCATCACTGCGGCTTACTCTCAGTTAGTGCCAAATAAAAGCCCCCCCCCACCTTGCTGTCACTTACTCTGCTGGTTGGAATTAGGAGGAAAAAGCGAAGGCCCAGATTACGGATGCAGTGACTTACAGAAGAAACTGATTTACGAAAAATAATTTTTTTCAAGAAAAAAATTATCTGAGTGAGAGAGTATTTTACTGGTGCAACTAAACTTTTTTGTCGGTTTTCTTTCCTAATCTTTCAGAATCCGGCCATGCGTTTGAATCATTCGACGAATAAAAAACAAATAAATAAAAGGGAAGCAGGGACTGAAACTCTCAACTCGAATTTTATGTCTTTACAGTTGTTTGAATCGTCTCCAGTAGCGGTTTATTTAAGAAGTTTATTTCGATTTTCTTGGGAACCTTTTTGTTTCGGCTTTATTTAGAGGAAAAGGAGTATTCTTTTTCGGTTTCTGGAGAGACGTTTTCTATTTCTATTGTAGTAAATATTACTTTTTTTTTCGGGAAATGAGAGTGGTAATTTTCCGGGAAAGGGGAAATGCATCCATAGTCTCTCTTATTTCCCGAAATCGGTGGAACTTTGAAGGAAATTGATAGGATAAACTTAAGTAAGAGGATGGAGGTCGGAAAAATGTTTGCTCGAAATGTATTTAAGCCATTCTTATAAAAAAGTGTTTATCCTTTTGTGATACTGGGACTAAAATCTGATTGCAGTAACTTTACAAATAACGATTACAAATAACGGCTTACAAATAACGATACAATACAGAACAACAGAGGTTATTAAATCCCAATTCATAGGAAGGTAATAGGACTTTTGTGCATTTCACTAAGGCTGGTTATTTTATAGTAGAACAGGATTGAAAAATAGGACGTTGGGGTGGGAGAAAATATGAATATTGAATATATTGAATAAAACCCTTTAACCTAGTAAAATTTCGGTACGGGAACATTACATCCCTAGTAGCACAGTTCATACCAAATATTTCAAGTTTACGTATCTGCAATTAGAATTAAACAAAATTTGGACACGTATGACAAAAAATATTGGTCGAACCTTGAACGTTTCCAGCTGCTTAAGAGGCTTCTTAAAAAGTGGAAAACTTTTCCTAATTTTTTTAGTTTGTAGTACCATTAATATTGCTCTTGGGAAGAAATAAATACAGAGAATAGTTTTCTTTAAGATCCTATCTTTAAGGTATAATTAAAACAAGACTTTGATTCACAAGGATTTTACATTATCCCCCCATCTTCAAAAATCCCATTCTTAAGTAAATAAGTCTGTTATGTCCAACTAAAGGGAATTTTCGTAAATTATCTGTTATACTTATGTTTTTCAGTTAACCTTCTAATTCAAATATGGATGTCTATGCAATACTGTTACGCTTTTTTTGTTTAAATATTCATTTTTTTATCCCCTTTGGGCATAAAGGATTCCTACTTTTCAATGCTTGGCAGAGTCAAAAATGATAAACTATATTCTTAATTAGACAAGATGAATCTTTGCTGTAATATGTTTTAAAGAAGGTAACATATTCTTGATATTCAAATTTATGAGAATGGACAACCTTGAATAATCAAAAAGTATTGCTTTCGTTTTCATAATGAGGACAATAACGTATTTTGCTAAAGTGACAACTGGAAATAAAATAAAATATCAGGAATAGCTCCTAAAACATTCGTACTATCTAGTATTATAAGATATTGTGGAGTGAGAGATTTCTTTTAACAGAATCAGAATTTCTGCGTATTTTATCATTTTCGAATACACATTCTGTCAATTGGAATTACAAATAAGTGCTTGCTTGGATACGCTAAACGGCCGCCTTAACTACCGTGTGAATAAATATGTGAGAAAATGTTTTCTATTTAATGGTGACTGATATTGTCTCAAGTCTACGGAATGCCAGCCAACTCTACACTCACTAGTTTTATTTCTCACTGAATTACGAAACCTAACAAATACTTTAAAAATATTTCTCCCGGGAATACTAGGGCACTTACGCTGAATTCATATGAGATGCGTGTTTTAAAACAAACGGATTTAACCGCTTGTTTTTAAGGACTTTTCCCCAACCTTTTCACATATGTTTTGTTTCTCATTCCGCTCGCTAGAGGCCACTCGCTTTTACTTAATATTCCCCTCCCTTTTTTTGTTGAAAATCGTTCCAAAATGGTTCAATAATAAATCTAGAAGATTTGAATCATAATAACTTAATTTTAAGTGAATGCGTTTAACTTATTTATAGTTGAATACGTTTACCGAGGAAGTTTCTCTAAAGCAGTGGTGCCCAACCTTTTTCTTCCCGAGGGCCAATTTGCTTTTGAAGACATTATCCTCCGGGCCACATAAAAACACATTTAAGGATTTTTCTAAACATGAAGAAACATTACATACCCATTTTCAATGAAAAGTTTAGATCTGTTTGGAGGATACTAGTTCTTGTAAATTCGGCTCCAAATTTGTAACAATTTGAATTAAGATGATTATCTGTTTCGCTTCGTAATGTCTCTTGATATTGTGATTGTGTTCTTTAAACACTGCCAGTCTCCTTATACATCACAACGGTTTATTTTCTCACTGAATGAAGAAATATGAATTTGTTCACTTTTCTTGAAAGTTTCGGCATTCCGATAACTGTAAAATATTTATCCAATGGCAAATTCCCCGTATCTAGAAAAAACAAAACAGAGAAGTAAAAAAAATATTACCGAATGTTGAAGAATTCCTTTTTTATCATATTTTTTTAGATGGAAGCGCCATAATGTCTCGCACGATGTCGTGGTTTTCTTGGAAGATTTCTAAAAGTGGTTTTTGTTTTTAAGATTTAACGAGTCCGCGGGCCACATTTGGCCCGCGGGCCGTAGGTTGGGCACCACTGCTCTAAAGGGTCACCACCATAGAGTTAGAAGAATGGTCACCACACTAAATTGCTTCACGGATCACAATGCATCTGCAGGTTGACTTGGGAAAAAGGGACAATAAAAGAAAATTGGTATTTTGCTTGAGGAGTAGGATTGGCCGAAGTCAACACAGGGAGTTTCTTTTACCTATGTGTTTCAAGCAAAACAACAATTTTTCTCAATACTCATATTTATACAGGGTGATTCAGAAATAATCATCAATAATATGGGGGGAGGTAGAGGGGCCCAAGACAAGCGTATTTCGAATAGGGATAGTGGGGCGCAGCCTTACCGTTAAAGAGCTAGGACCTAATGTAGTGCCAGCGCGTTTCAAAAGGCCGTTTTTAGAAGGCCCGTGTGACGAAACAAAACATAATAAAATGAAAACATTATTGCATGAGGTAAGGAAGTTTCTCTAGTACTCACACCATGAATTCGATAGAATTTGAACCACTTTCTAAACCGTGGAGTGAGTTTCAAAAGTGCAATATTAATATTTTAGTCAAACAATGGAGTTCCCCCTATTTAGAAAAATGATGATCGGGGAAGGAATTTTCAATGATCGTAACATTGATCATTGAAACTGTTTGATCATTGAAAATTCTTTCCCCGATCATCATTTTTCTAAATACCATTAAGGGAACTCCATTGTTTGACTAAAATATTAATATTGCACGTTTTAAAACTCACCCCACGGTTTAGAAAGTGGTCCAATTTCTATCACATTGAGTATTTAAGTAGTACGGATACTCCTGTACTGATGTACAATAATGTTTTTCATTTTTTTATGTTTTGCTTCGTCACACGGGCCTTCTAAAAACAGCCTTTTGAAACGCGCTCGCATTACATTAGGTTCTAGCTCTTTAACGGTAAGGCTACGCCCCACCGTCCCTATTCGAAATATGCTTGTCTAGAGTCCCTCTACCTTCCCCCCAATTATTGATGATTATTTCTGAATCACCCTGTAGAAAAGTATACAGGGTGATTCTAAATTACGTGGACAAACTTCGGATGGGGGTTGAGGGGACCTAGACAAGCATATTTCGCATAGGAATGGGGGGGCGCATCCTTACCGTTTAAGAGCTAGGACCTAATGTAGTGCGAGCGCGTTTCAAGTGGCCGTTTTTAGGAGGCCCGTGTGACTAAAAAAAACATAATAAAATGAAAAACATTATTGCATAAGGTAAGGAAGTATTCCTACTACTTACACCATGAATTCGATACAATTTGAACCACTTTCTAAACCGTGGAGTGAGTTTCAAAAGTGCAATATTAATATTTTAGTCAAAGAATGGACTTCACTTAATGGTATTTAGAAAAATGATGTTTGGGGAAGGAATTTTCAATGATCGTAACATTGATCATTGAAACTGTTTGATCATTGAAAATTCCTTCCCCGATCATCATTTTTCTAAATACCATTAAGGGAACTCCATTGTTTGACTAAGAGATTAATATTGCACGTTTTAATACTAACCCCACGGTTTAGCAAGTGGTCCAATTTCTATCACTTTGAAGATTTAAGTTGTATGGATACTCCTGTACCTCATGCAATAATGTTTTTCACTTTATTAAGTTTTGTTTCGTCACACGGGCCTTCTAAAAACGGCCTCTTGAAACGCGCTCGCACTACATTAGGTCCTAGCTCTTAAACGGTAAGGATGCACCCCCCCCATTCCTATGCGAAATATGATTGTCTAGGTCCCCTCTACCTCCATGCGAAGTTTGTCCACGTAATTTAGAATCACCCTGTATAGGGGAGAGTGAGGCACCTTGGGACACTCGATTTTTCAGACGCAATTTTATTGTTATGAACTCGTGCTTGTAGAATAAATTTGACTAAAATCTACCCCTTTAACGTGTTTGGAACATTTGGCGCGTCTTCTAGATAATTATTTATTTAACTTTTCTTGTTTTTCGTGGTTCAAATAAGTTACAATCACTCGTATTTTCAAAAGCATTTTTGAAATAAAATAAATATATTTATGTCAGTATAATTTTATTCAGAGTAAAGTACGTGCATCCATTAATATTTTGAAAAATAAAAAGAAAATATATTGCTAAACCTAAAAGAGTAATGAAGTTTAATGCCCTGGATGGAGTGAGGTGTTCCATAATAATCTCTTCCACAGATCTTGATCATGAGCAATTTTTGGATGGAATAAACTCTTGACTCAGAAAATCCCTCTATGTTTCTCTCTATATTAAAAAAAGTTACTGTCACCGGCACCGCTGCTTCAGAAAATTTAATTTTTCAACTCTTTGAACTCTCATATCGCAAAAACTACTTGATAGAAATTTATGAAATTTGAAACATATTTGTAGAGGAATATTTGGGGCACATTCTCGAACAAAAAGCTAACTGATGTGATAATTATACTGGGGTATTTTTAAGGTCAAAGTTGAAGTTTTTCTTTTTTCGCCGCGTAATCCAGTTCAGCGAAATCTATTAGCAGCAGAACTATGATTTTTTGCAGCCTAATACTCTGAAGTATGAAGATGTGCACTACGTCGCCCTTTTTTCGAATTTGGTTTAGAGTAATTAATTTTTTAATTTTCGAAATTTTTGACACTTTTTCGGTTTTTTCTATCTAAAATGAAAACTAATCACGGTATCAATATGACTTTTTACACACTTATATTCTTATTTTTAAGAAAGTGATTGGCGTTTAATTCTTTAAAAAATTCTAATTAGTTTTTTAATTATTAAGCATCAAAGTTTCATTTTTTTCATAGTTTTAGTAGGTCTTTATCAGACGTGTTTAATGTTTTTAAATTTTATATTTGCCTGTTCACTAGATTGTCGCGAGCACGGATATTTAAATTTAAAAGTTTTGAGGAGCACATTTTTGCTCTAAGTTTTCTAGAGATATAGTATAAACTTGGTTAATAATCTTTTAAAGATATGTATACTTCGATATTTTTTGAACTACTAGAGAAATAAATAATTAAGCTTTTTTGAGTGCTATTTATACCGATGAAAGGTAGAGGATTTTCGATAAATTGGTTTTACTCTGCTAAAGATCGATTTCAGATATTACAGATCGCGAAGCCATCTGTAAAGAGCTGCTTAGCAGTTACGGGGGTTGGTGAGCGTAAGCGAGCAGGGGGAGGTAGCCCCCTATCCATTAAATTATTGATAATTTAAAAAGGAATATTTCAGTAAGAGTTTTATTTTGATATTTTTGTTGTAATGATCCGAATTAAATTATTGAAAAGTTTGAGATAAAAAGTTTCGATATTAAATAATCATTAACTATACTCTGTTCATTTAGAATTAGCGCCTGAGACGTAATGTATTAGAAGCAGCTATTATTCTTATTATCGTCGAAAAAATTTTCTTCTGCAATGACAAGGCAGCCTAAGCAGAAGTAGTTAAAATACTGTAAAAAAAATCAGTCACTGAAGTTGTCTGATGAGCGTTATTAAGCATTATTGAGCGTTTTTGATCCTGCTTCAGGCGCTTATTCTAAATGAACAGACTATAAGCAGACAAGTTCCAGGTTGTATACTGGATAGTTGAGATGAAACAATCGAGCTCTGCTCGCTAAGATCGCGAAGCGATCTTCAAAGAACTGCGAAGCAGTTCCGGGGGTTGGTGAGCGATAGCGAGCAGGGGGCAGAGCCCCTTAGTTGAAGAAAAAAATATAATTTCAGAAAAAAAGTTTTTCTCAGCTGTTTTCAGGGTTATCGTGAAAAACCCCAAACCACTTGGTTTTTTTACCAACCCTGGTACTTAAGCAAAATAGGAAACGTTGAACTGAAAAAATACACAGAATCTAAAAATTTACAGAATATATTTCTTATCACATATATGGGTCCCTTTTTCGATCACTCATTCAGAAAGTGTGTTAGGCTCATCAATCCCATACAAGGCATCATGTATGCTAACTGTATGTGTTGGGAAATAGACCAATTTTTTATAAAGATCTATTCTTATATAATAATTTAAGAGCTCTAATAAAGCTATTATATTTCTTATCACATATGGGTCAAAGTCCCTTTTTCGATCACTCATTCAGAAAGTGTGTTAGGCTCATCAATCCCATACAAGGCATCATGTATGCTAACTGTATGTGTTGGGAAATAGACCAATTTTTTATAAAGATCTATTCTTATATAATAATTTAAGAGCTCTAATAAAGCTATTATATTTTAATTAAATTTATATTTTTTCATATTATTTTAAGTTGGCAAAAGTTAAATATTAATGTTCTAGAAAAATATATTTTTGTTGTTGTTCAATTGAGATTACAGAACAGTCAGCATGTTTTTAGAAAGGTATTTAAATTTGTAATTAGTACAAGGAATTTTTGAATTAATATATTTGTAATAATGGTGTATTTATTAGAGTATTAGAGTGGTTATATTACTTGTATCTGCAAGTTTTGTAGTAGTGAAATATTTTAATTGTCTACATTATACATGCTTACAAATGTTTTTTCTTATCATTTTGTGGTGACTGTGATATTTCTTCAAGTCTTTGGAAGATCTCTTTCACAAATCAACGGAACTTACAAAGTCAGATCTCAAACATGTATCAGCAACTCGGTAAGATTTAGTCTTTAATTTAACTCTTAACCAAGGGCGACACCAGTGGGACAGGCTATGGGGATACAGCCCCCTAGAATTAAAAATATTGTACTCTTCCATTAGATGGGTGCAAGCGAAAAATTGCCAAATAATGTAGAATTCCGCCAAATTTCTGACAACCATAAGGGGAATGTTGCTTATTGTTAAACGTTTTCTACTTTTATTCCGTTAACTGTTTTGTCATTCGCTTGGCTTGGCGAATTGGCTTGCATGCATTTGCACCCCAAACGGAAAAGTACCACAAATTCTTCCAATTGCAGTACAAATTCCTTCAATGATTTGAATTTTTCCACTTTTTTCTCCTTGAAAACTGATACTAAGAAGTTTAAGTTGTTACTTCAAGAGAAATCCTTTAAAATTTGAAAATTAAATCCTACATTAAGACACTTTTTTAATTGTGTCAGTTTAAATATTAATTATATAATATGCTATAATTATAATATGTTTTTTTAATTGCAAGGCAACTATATATATAATATAATATTATTAATATGTTATATCCGATTAAAATATTTTTCATGAGTATAAACAAAACAATCAAGTATATTCCATCAAGGACAAAACACCTTACTCCCACCCAGACAGAACCCAAGTAGCCTTCAGAGCACATTTATCACTAGAAAGGGCTTGTGTATAATACGCTCAGATATTTATTACACATTAGGGGACCTCGCAGAAGAGCACTGGACAAACCACCAGATGGCGCTATAAATGCGTTTCCATGGCACTGCCGATATATTTCTGCCGAGGGAGAGTCCACCACAATACATCGATGAGTGTGGGAACCAGGGATTTAATTTATCATTCGCATCGGAGCTTAATGTTCCGAGATTGTTCGAAAGGGTACAAAGTGCGTTTATGCAGGGACCAGAAATCCGGATGGTTGGCTGGTTGATATCCTCGATGAGGCCTAAATGGAGCTCTGGTTGAGTTGGATGTGGGAGGAATTGCTTTAAATATTAACCCATTAAGTATGGTCGAGGATCCTTGAAGTATTATATGCAAGACCCGGAAGGGTTTTAATTGATTGAAAGGTTGAATGAATCTTTCAGGGCTCACTGGAAGGGTTTCTGCAACCACAGGGAAAAGGTTTCAGATATTGTTATTAACGGTGCCTTATAAAGAAGCTAATTGAATGGGATAATAACTGTTTTTTTAGTGTCTTAAAAAACGCATAAAGCAAGACAATTTTCGATACCTTTCCGTAAGCCGGGCGCAAATATCTCAAATTGGGAGCCAAACGAGATCCAAGTCGCGAATCGAAACTAATGATCAACAGAAACATTAGGCGGAATTCCACATTATTTGGCAATTTTTTGCTTGGGCCCGGCTAACGGAAAAATACCAAATTTTCTAATAAACCATACATTTCCAGAAAGAAAAGGAAATTTGTTGGGTGAAAAAACAATCGATGGGGTTTAGGGTTTAGGAGGTCTTTTTGCATCGTTTAATAGCATAATAGCGAAGTTTTAGTCTGAAGTTCGATTCTACCATTATAGTCAGTAGACTATTGGCTGTAAATAAATGAAGTTTTAAGGTTCTACCTGCAAAAATAAAATTTTGGTTAAGTAAAACGCATTTGAACAGTATCCCGAGTCGTCTACTCAAAGTCAAGATGGGTGAAATTTTAAACAGCTTTAACTCTGAAACTACTCTATAGAATTGGATAAAATTTTGTATTTTCCCTTATCTTCATGCATACATTGAACATAAAAAATGTTATGAAAATCTACTGTAGGTGGGTGTACCACCTTGGATAATTTGGCGAGTAATAACTCATCGATCTTCCGTAGAATTGATGTTATATCACAGTCACCACTACAAAGTTAGAAAAACATTTTTGATATGTTTACACACATTTTGTTACCTGATTGAACGTTTTAAACGGATATTTTCGTAATACCTAGTATATTTAAGATGATAAAACCGTCACGAACACATTGAAGCTTAATATCGCTTTTTCAGTTTAACTATTAGTAGTTAAAACCTCACATAAGATTAACATTTAACAGATTTATTGCAAAAATCACTTTCAATTATGAAGTCTTTTCTACTTAGATAAATTAAGTGTTTAATCCCAATAAATTAGTATTAGTGCATACGAGATTTTACAATCTTTCTTTCACATAATGAATGTGTTCGTTTAACTGTGTTCATAAAAAACACAAGAATACAACCGTCAGAAATGCGTTTCTAAAAAGGCAGCTTAACTCGTAATTAAATTAACGTGTGTGTTCTTTTGGATTAACGCTATAATGTGCACCGAGTTCCATCTCTCTACTTTTGTGAAAAACCTTCCTCATACGGTTAGTTTACATGCAGCGAATTGATCGACGCGATTGGATCACCGAGAGGAAAATAGTAGAAAATTCCTACAGATCTCATCGATATAGAATCTGGTCCTTCCATTGGTTCTTGTCGCTATGACCTAGAAATAACGTACGGTTTTGTAGGAAAAATTCTACCAGTCGTTACGGTCGTGTCACTCGAATCTCTGCATGTAAACCCGCCCTCATAATAAATTAAGTAGACGACCTGACGTCATCCCAAAAGGCGAAACGAAAAATCCGTCTTTAAAAAGCGGCTGCGAAATTATCTGCCGCTCAAACAGAGACAAAGAGCAGACGATTTTCTGTTAATGAAAGAAGCGAAGTGCGATGAAAAATGGCTCGTCTCCGGGAGAAGTAATTATGAGTGGTCTATGTGGAATTAAGCAAATTGATGGGAGAAGCGCTAGATGGAAATTTTCGCGCCTGAGATTTGATTTTTGGTTGTTTCGGAGAGGAACGAGGGAATTATGGAGGCATTCTTTTTGGCGGGAAGGATTAAATTGGCGGGAATCGAGTTTTTGTTTTGTGGGTTGAAGTATTTCCTGTTGCTCGAAAATTTTAAGTGATTTTTTATTCTTTTCTACCTTTTTGAAAACTTCACACCGGGGGATATTTTTTTCTTAAAGAAGTAAAAACTGCGAAAATTAGAGTTGTTATCTTTCTATATTTACGCTTTTATTAATGGGTCGCATAATTATCGTTCGTTTTGTTTTTATCTTTATCAATTTCCCATTATTTCTGATGGCAATGAAAGGAATTCGCTTAGAAGTTCGACGATTAAATGTCTCCCATAATTTATCAAAAATGCTTTTGATTTGACTAAAATATTTTGAAGAAATGTTGGAAAATGACCAAACAACAAGAATTAAATAAAACAAATAAAAAATAAATGAAATTATTATAAAATAAAGGAATGAGGTGACCGATCCGTGTCGTCATAAGGGGGCCTCCACAGAGCGATCACAGATCTGGCGCACTATACCCTGTCATGCGCCATAAAATCCAATCAACCAAACCAGCCCTTTCTGAGGGCCGCAGAGAAAAAGGTAATTCACTGCGACCAGCAGCCCCGAGGGCTCCTTACTAAACAAGCCAAATTCATACTATCAATTATATACACAAAGAAGTAAATGACAGTAGAAACAAGTAGTAAATTAAAGGTAAAAACATCTTATCCTTTTAGTTCCTACCAGGTTTAAAATTGATAATGACGGAGACGAAGGAAAAGCTCAAAATCAGACCGAAATTTTTATTCGCCACTTTCAAAACAGCGTTTTTCATGACACACGGATCATCGTTGGGCGATCGGAAAAGGAAAATTCACGTCGTAATCATTACTAGTGATCGTTACTTTAATGATGATCTGTGAGCATTATTTCTTGATTTTTATTATTCGTTCAAGGAAGTAAAAATCACTAAAAAGATTGCCAAATTGCCAATAGACAGATACCTTGATTATTCTGAAAAATTCCGAACTGACTCTGAAAAAGTTAGATTGGCGGTTTTGGCGAGGTTTTAGTGCTGTTTGAGTTTTATTTTTTGATCGAAATATTTTCATAGTGAATTAATTATTATTTTTAATCGAAATCAATTAAACTCAAGATCATGAGTTGATGCCTTAAATTAGGCCCAGTTTTACGAATATACTCAAATTTTAAATTCAAACCCTGGTTTGTTTTCTAACTCGAGCAGTATCCTCTCCCCTCTTTAACTCTCTCTCTTTAAATAAAAAAACAATGTCACATGTTAAGCGGTTACAATCTTCAAAGAAAAAATATAAAATTTGGTGACTTGCCCATCCAGAAGATGAAATGTGGCAGTTTCGGCGTGGAATATTTCTGGAATTATGTTGAGCGCCATCTATTGATGAAAAATGTACTACATTTTTTTTATTTTGAGATTTGTTTCCCATCTTCTTTAATCTTCATATCGAGTTTTTAAAAACTCCATGAGTGACAAAAAACGCTCGAAAAAAACTTTAGAAAAGTGTTGATTTTCCACAATATGATCATTTTTTGCTTAAGGTGAGGTACTGTGTTTAATCGAATAACATTCAAAGAAAGTCTCTGTATTTCATTTTGCACAATCGGGTCAGAGATAGTTTTGATCACTACATTCAGAACCAGGGATTTCAGATATCTTATTCTACAAATCAGATCTTTCTTCATATATTTAGTGGTGGCTAAAATTACTAGTCTATTTTCGTGCACTTTTGAAGTTATTCTTATTATTTTTATCTTTTTTAGTTTTCTAGTTATTAGTTATTGATTTTTAAAATGTGTCAGTCTTGTTTGGGACACCCTGTAAATTATCGTGTATTGTAATAAGGAAAGTCAGTTTTCTGCGTGTGAAGGGATTGGGAGAGGTGAAGGGTTTTATATTATAAAACCTGGACCGTATAGGTTCTAAATTTTGGGCGTAGAGGTCCACGGTGTTATCAATTAAAGCTTGCAAAATTATCTTTAAAATGAGGGATTATAGATTTTTCTAGGACAAATGTAACTAAAGTTTATACATTAAAGTGCAAAAATTGCATTTTCTTCCTTTTTCAAAAATTTTTAATAAAAAAAATTACTGATGAAGTTCAATAATAAAAAAACTTTTTCTTATTTATATCATAGAAGGGAACAATTCCTGAAAGATTCATTAAGCTCCGAGAGGGTCAGGTTAAGTGCCGTGTTGATTTCATATGGAATGACCCATTATTTAAAATTAATCAGCTAGGTGCTAGGTGGCCACTATTGGAACAATGTCCACTATACCCACACATTTACCTTAATAATGTTTGATATTCGACTTTGTTGAGGGTGGAAATCCTTGATCAGTTAAAGTTTTAATGAGATGAACAATATACCTTGCTTGAGATGATATACTCGTCAAAACAGTTAACAATCCTAAAATAATAAATACTGCGTATCTACTTTAAGAGTCATTCTGCATTGATGGGTCAGAGGTAGTTAATATCATACCACACATTCATATGAAGAACGCGTCTCATCATTCCCGAACTATTATGTGCTTCGCTTAGTATTAATACTCTAGCAGGTCTTTTTACAGTTATTTAGAGGTGACTAATATTACTTATGTCTACGGACTACCTTCGTGCATTTTCGTCTGAAACTTTACCAGTTCATTAGAGGAGGGAGAAGTATATATAAGATTATTATAGGCATTCTAAACATGTGTTTGAAAAAAAAACCATTGGAGTGTAAAAAGAATTTCCGCATATCTCTTTATCAAAATGTTTCAAATGTAGACTAGCGTTCCAATCAAATTATAGTCTATTCACTTAGAACTGGCGCCTGAAGCAGGATAAAAAACAATCAAAAACGCCTAATAACGCTCATCACACAACTTCAGGGACCGATTTTTTTACAGTATTTTAACTACTTCTGTTTCGGCTGCCTTGTTATTGCACAAGAAAAAATTTTTGATGATAATTACAGTAGTAACTGCTTCTAATACATTACGTCTCAGGCGCCAATTCTAAATGAACAGAGTATAGGTCTATTCTCGTGTTCAGAAATTTAAAATAAAGATTTACATTGTATCCAATGATAAAATATAATCGGTAAACAAAATATTCCATATATCCTGGGGTGTATATCAAAGGGGCGAGGGGGCCCTGCCTCTCCCCCGGAAAATCGGACTACGTATAACAAAACAAGTTAAAACCATGTTATTTAATGTCTAATTTCCGAAATTCTTTTGAGGGAGGACCCCCAAAACCCCCTATTGTACTTGAAACTTTATTATTGTCAATTTTTATAGTAAGTTCGTTAAAATTAAAATCCTACCTAAAAATGAATGTCCAAAATTCGGACAATGATGTACCTAAAACGAGTTAAAAAAACTGTTTTTAAGGATCACATTTCACAAAATCTTCTGGGGAGGAAGGACCCCCAGACCCTTCTATTGTACTTGGATCTTAATTCGTCACAATTTTTCTTACAAATAAATTATCTTAGATGCAAATTATAACTAAAAATGTTTTTAAAAGCTACGTTAAACTGTTAAATATGCATGGGAGGGGCTGAGGAATAATTTTGGACCCCTCCCGAAATAAATTTCTATTATGCTTTTATTTCTAGAAGCAATGGGTTTTATGTAATTTGTTTTTATACCTTGAAAAATTTATTTCGGAAAAGGGCTCCGCGAAGAATTTGTCTCTTGAAAAGGGCTCCGCGACATAAAAAGTTTGAGAACCCCTGGTCTAGTGCATCTCCAAGGGCGGATCCAGGATTTGGTTTGGGGGGCTAAGAATTTTCATAATCCAATTGAATCTTCTTGATTTCTTGATTATCTTGATATGAAAAAAGTAGTGAATTATCCTGCTCCAACTACTAAAAGGGCGGTCTGGGGGTCCTCTCCCAGAAATTTTTTTAAATTTAAGTAAGAGAACCCCACTTTTTCAAATCGTTTTGGTACGCCTCATCCAAATTTCGGATATAGATTTTATGGTAGAAGTTTTGCGCTTTGACGAACTTAATATAAATTAAAGTTGTACTATATAATTACATTGTAATAAGTATATTGTATATTGTATAATAAGTATATTGTAAATAGAGTTCTATACCAAGGTACCAAGGGGGTCTAGAGTACCAAGGGGGTCTGGGGTCCCTCCCCCAGAAATTTTTTTAAAAGTTGACCTTAAAATAACAGGGTTTTTAACTCATTTTGGTGAATAAAATTCCATATTATATAGTGTAAAAGTTTTCATTTAGGGGGGCTTTAGCCTCCCACTGGATCTGCTAGTGTGCCTATACATGCCTCTCGAGTACCTATACATCTCTTACTCGCACGGTATAGGAAGGTAACGCAATTACCTTCCTAAACCGTACCTATGGGTTACCTTCCTATACCGTGCTGATGAGCCCTAACAAGGGCGAAACCGGTCCACGGTTGGAGGCGACGCTTGAGGGCTGGAGTTTTCTCAGATCTTAATCGTCTCTGCGACAATTATCGCTCCAGTGTGGACACACACTAAGGGCTCTTTTATAGTGGATCTGGATTCGAGCTGAAACTGGAAAACTATAAATCACTGAACCCGACAAGCTTCCCTCTCCAGCGTTCGCAATAGAAGAGAGGGGGGTTGTTTACTCGACTGCCAAGGCTGTCAAACATGATACTTAACTATCTCATCCCCTCTTTCTTGCATTGGAAAGGCTGGAAGGGGGAAAGCGTGCCGAGCAGGTGCGGGTTCCAGTGATTTGTAGTTTTCCAGATCAGCCAAAATTCAGATTGAGTATAAAAGAGCCCTAACACATCGCAAAAAACAACGGGGACGACCACCCTCCAAATCGTTTGCTACATCCCATTCCGAGCACGCGTCATCGTTTGATTGAGCAGGAGGGGGTGTCCGTCCCCAGGAGATTCGAACTCTCCTCTCCACGGCAATTACGAGGGAGAGGGTCACTGCGAATGAGGTGTTCCATGGACCCCCGAGGGGTGGACCGTCTCTTAATTAGGACGTGTAGGAATGGGGACAATTAATGTAGGTCAAGTCCCCCTTGTGGGTTTGGGGGTTGATTGCTCGTTTATTTAGATGGGGTGAATATTGATTAGGGGCTATCTGGGGTCGGTTGAATGGGTTTGATTGGCTGCTTGATACATGATGGTATCTGGGGAACCAAGATTACGGGGGTCTTGAAGGCTATCTGTAGGCTGTGCCGATGATTTTGAAAAGACACATTAAGTTAAATTTAGGTTGAATTAAGCACATTGCGTTAGTTTAAGTTATGCAAAAGGAAGTTGATGGTTTTCCGAAATGTGTGAGATCATCAGACTCAATTTTTGTGGCCCAGACAAACTTTCTTTGATAACAATTTAAATTTTCTAGCAACTCTTAACTCCCCCCTCCAATCACAACACTACTTCAACTTAGAGAGCCTTTATACGAGAGAGAGGCGACAACCCGGTATAGCGCGCTTATTGGTCAACAGCGTTTTCTGTTCACCGCAGGTTTCAATCCATAGGATTAGCATTGGAGCGAGACAAGTGGCATGATACAGGTTGGACAGAATTAGAGATTTGGACAGTTTTAACTGCGAGTAAGAATGCGCAGAGACGCTTTTAAGCGAGTTGTCGCCTCTCTCTCGTATACAGGCTCTATACTTCAACTAGGTTTCGTATGGGGAAAATGTTTTAAGTTTGAAAGTAAATGATTTTCATACTTAAAAAATAAGATAACACGATATTTCTTTCATGCTCTTGTAAAGAAATTTATCTCGAAATTTTCAGTTTTCTGGAACAGAAGATGGATTCCTAAAATAAAAATTTCAATCGATGGACTAAATAATTATACTGTAGTAGTATTATTATAATAACTATTATTATTATAATAACTAGTATTATTATAATAACTAATTCCGCCCTAGTTCCAAAATTTTTCAGTGTAAATTTTAAAAAACCATTTTTCCTTATTTAAAAAAATGTTTGGTTTGAGAAACACCGGTTAATTTCTAAGTTAATCGTTGAAATGAGGTATTCAAGATATCTAATTTTCTACATAAAAAATACAAACATCAGTTATTTCAGACATGTTTTTAACACTTACTTAAAGTTGGAATAAAAATATTATTATATCTGAAATGGTGAGACTATAATTTTGTAGGATGTAAGAAATTCGAAAGAGAATCATTGTCACATTTTAAGTACCTTTAAAAAGTAAACTAAAAGTGTATAAAATGTTAAAGAAAATCAATAGCACAACTTAGCCATATGAACTAGATTAACTAGAACATTAAGACAAAGCTAATAAATTATATCTTGGTAAAATAAATTTTGGTTCTTTTAACCGTCTAATTTCGTAATAAAATTTAGAGCAGGGTATCACAAAATCGTCTTTAGAAAATGCTTCCGGTTATGAGATGTAGTGTAGTAGGTGTATAGATGCAAAGTTTAATTAAGCTTGATGAGAAACAGGCTGGACGCGGTCATTGCCTTGAGGGACATGATATTTTATCTCCTTAGAGAGCTGTCGGGAGTATTTAAATACCTAAGGCTATTTTAGGCCTTGTGAATGATCCGAGCTTTTCAATATGGGTGAAATTTAAGTAACGATCTATTCTCTCTCGATGATGTTTCCCCTATTTCTCTAAATTTGAATGACGTATAGTCAGAATTATAATATCTATATCCGAGTCTATTCCTTTGTTTACTGTAAATTTAAATCCTTTAAACATATAGTGAGATGTAAATTGTTTTAAATAAATTTCCATGTATCGAATTGAGACTGGTGATTTAATTTAATTTTAGTAACTGAGTCAGACATTATAGCTTAATATTATAATCAATCTTTTCGTTGTGAGCACACTCACCAGTCAAAGAGACGGTAATTTAATTTGTGCATACTAAATTGAAACAAATCCTGCCGAATATTTTTGAATCGGTTGGACGTTTACTTAGTATTTCTCTACGATACGTGGCCCCGTGACTTGCATTTGCCTCGTATTTATCATAATGAGTAAAATTTAGCTTTTCGGAATATTTAAAAGTAGGATTTGAAAGTAAGTGTATTTAATTCAAAAATGTATAACTGAGTTTAAAAGGATTTTTGGAAATTTTTCACTTAAAATTTGGGTTTTACTTGTCTTTGTGGATACTTAAGTTTTAGTTTTACACCCCGGATAGCTGACTATTGAGGGCTTTAGTTGATTCTTGTATCTGTGAAACTGATAGTAACTTTCCTATAAATGAGGACTTAGCAACTACGTCATAGCGATAAGAGTGAATTGGAGGACCACATTCTACATAGATGAGGAGAACGAGATCGGAAATTTTCGTTCGTTTTCCCTTCGACATCTCTATAGTCACTGCGTGTGAAAACGCCCTAAACTAAGATTGAGTTATCTTTTGAGCATCAAATATCATAAAAAAACTCAAAACATCCACCACTCAAAAAGGAAAAGCGAATCGATTTCTGAAAACCGAATCTCCAAAACTGTTGTAACAGACTCTACTATCTCCAAGAGAAACACATAATCCTACTTCTCCTTTATACTCGAAGAGAACTCGCCTGTATCTGTCTCTCAATGCATCAAACAAAACAAAGGGCTTCAGCATGCGATCATACCCTCTTTCGTTTAAAAAACGGCACTACTTTTTTGCGTGCGTTGTTTTTTCTCGTCCAAGAACAGTTTCAAGTTCGTGGGAGTTTTTCCGTTTTGCTAAGAAAAGGAAATAAAAGTTTTACGGCAAATACCTTTTTGAAATAAGATGCTTAAGGATGCGTTTGGGAAGGTATATCTCTTCCTATGAAGAGATTAAGTAATGTAATCCTGCTTATTTGTGTAAGTCCCTTTTTCTTTCCGTCGGAATAATTCCGTAAAGAGGCTGAAGGTTGTTTCGGACTTAAGAGCATCATGAAAGGAAAAGATGTGACTATTATATTTACTCTGTCGTGTATTTGGGGGTTTGAGATGTTTAATGAGATGGAGGAGGGATATAGACTCGGTTTTTGAAGCTTAAATGGTTGAACAATTCAGTTGCCGTTTTTGTTTACTATTTATTCTGCTTTTTAATACGATATTTTTATTTCAAAACAGGTTGGGAATAAATTTTGTAAGGTTGAGTGTTGTGAGCGGGCATCTAAATATCGTGCTCTGAGCAGACATTGATAAAAAATTGAGATCGAATCGGTAAGTTAGTGATTTTGTATGCTATTTGTATTGATATTAGCTATTTCAATGCTCTTTTGCAGAAAAACTCAACAAAATAAGCACTCAAACAGAAAATGAAATTTTAAATTTCAACACAATCTGGGGGGGGCTGCCTTCCCCCTGCCCAAACTATAACCAAACTCGTTTGGGGTGTAATCAATAACAGTGGCTATTCAGAAAATAAGGGGGCTCGGAACCCTTTAATGTTACACAAAACACGCAAATCCCACAAAAAATAGCATTAAAATAGCCAATTTTAATACAAATCGATTAATAATCAAACTTAAAGATTCGATCTCGATTTTTTATAAATGTCGGCTCAGAGCACGATTTTTAGATGTCCGCTCACAACACGTCCGCTCAGAGCACAACACCATTTTGTAACTAGTAAACATTGAAAAAGCATAATTTTATCTATCATTATGAAAGAATTAAACTGAGTTATCTTTTACACCCTCGATATGGTAAAAACGCAATTTTCCATTGAATAAAAATGCTTAAAAGATCAAAATCTGTAAAACTTGACTATTGAAACTTGAAAGCTTTTCTTATGGTCTAAGAGCTGGATGCAAATTTTGGGAATGATAAGGTGCACGAGATATTTCACCTGGAACAGATTCGATTGATGATGGGAAAACTTATGTCACCAACGCCAGAAGGCGGAGTGGAAGCTTTCAGTGTGAAAGGGGGGGTCGAACATGCAAACAGCGCACGGTCCCTAAGCGACAGAGATTTTGAGAAAATCGGTTGAAAATTTGCACAGTTTAAGGAGAGTGTGAATAAAAGATAATGTAGCATTCTCAAAAGTATAAGTTGTGTTTTAAGGGTCGTAGAGAACTAAGCGAATTTTCGAATGTTTATATCATGGGTGTCTAAACTATGACCGTTTGAGGGCCACATTGCAACGAAAAAAAATTTGCTGGGCCGCACATACAATATTTTTTCAACAAATTGAAATAAAAATTTACTCTTTGTAGTTTTATTAAAATAACTTCTTTTTACCATAATTTTTAAAAATTTTAATTAGATATGTATAGGTACATGTTTAATTTAAATTTGTAAAAGTTTCGTTTCATTTAGTTTGGATTTCATAAAGATAGAAATAATTCAAATTAATGAGATGGATAAATTTGCTTTTGTTGAACAAGCAAATTGATATAGGGTTCAATAGACTAGGTTGTAATTCTTAATGCATTTTCAAGATGTTTGTTCAAAAATATAGGTATGCCAAAAGCTGAAGACTTTAATAAAGCATGATGGTGAAAATTAGGATATTTATCACGGGGTAGGTAATCTTTATAAAACTCCAGTAAAAAACATTCCCAAATGTTTCTTTGAATGTCGCTGCGCAGTTCAATGCATTCTATTTGAAGGTAATTTATTTACTTTTAGAGAAAATGGGGTAAAAATATGTTGAAATGATCTTCATTTTTTTCGAAAATTTTGAAATCTACTTTCAAACTCTTGGATTAAATCACAAATTAATGCAGCATATATTTTGTGCAATTCACAGGCTTCTGTGCAGCCAAAGTACTGAAATGTGTCAAATATTTTACTTTTATTTGATTGTGCCAAAATGTCGACTTTCTTTCAAACACTGTTATTGTCTGGATTCTGGAACATAGCATTAACAAATTGATTTTTTCCCTTGAAGAATCAAATTTAAACCATTCAAATGTTCTGTTAAGTCTACTAAAATAGCTAAATCTAAAACCCAATCTTCGCCTTTAAATTCAGTCACAGGGGGTTCCCCTTTTGTTTCCGTAAATATTTTTATTTCAGTTAGAATCGAACTACATGAAAAATATTGTAATTATTTATTTTTTAAAAATAAAAATGTGCAAATTTAAATATTTTCATAATTTGCGTTTGGGCCGCATTTTAAGGGCTTTCGGGCCGCATGCGGCCCGTGGGCCGCACTTTAGACAAGCATGGTTTATATGAATGATCTGTACGGCCGACGAGGTGCAAGGCTGGACATAGGCTTAATGTATTGAAGAATGTTAGTAAAAGTTAGGGTAACACTCCCAGAAGACTGAGTGGAAGACAAAGGGTGACCAGAAGTCACCAAAGGTGCAGAAAAATCTTAAAACCCGAATCATTCGGAAACTTCTGGCTGTTTGCATATGTATAGCTGACATACAAACTATATGCAAACAGCCAGATGTCTAAGTGGAAGCGTTCTGGACATATTCAGGCGCGAAGTACAAAACCGAATAAAAGTGCGCGGTCCCTTGCGACAGAAATTTGGCAGAAATTGGTTGAAAATTTGCACAGTTTTAGGAGAGTGTGAATAAAAGATAATGTAGCATTCTCAATAGTATAAGTTGTGTTTTAAGGGTTGTAGGAAACTAACGAATTTTCCAATGTTTATATATAACAAATGACTTATAACATATAACTTTTCTCTTGCAACAATGACTAATAATACGCTAAAAACCACGCTAACAATGACTTTATATTTATTAGCGTATTATTAGTCATTGTTGCAAGAAAATTGCTTTTATTCAGTTTTTTACTTTGCGCCTGAATATCTCCCGAACGCTTCCACTTAGACTTCTGGCTGTTTGCATATAGTTTGTTCTATATGTCAGCTATACATATGCAAACAGCCAGAAGTTTCCGAATGATTCGGGTTTTAAGATTTTTCTGCACCGTTGGTGACTTCTGGCCACCCTTTGTCTTCCACTTAGTCTTCTGGGAGTGTTACCCTAACTTTTACTAACATTCTTCAATACATTAAGCCTATGTCCAGCCTTGCACCTCGTCGGCCGTACAGATCATTCATATAAACATTCGAAAATTCGTTTAGTTCTCTACGACCCTTAAACACAACTTATACTTTTGAGAATGCTACATTATCTTTTATTCACACTCTCCTTAAACTGTGCAAATTTTCAACCGATTTCCTCAAAATCTCTGTCGCAAGGGACCGCGCGCTGTTTGCATGTTCGACCCCCCCCCCCTTTCACACTGAAAGCTTCCACTCCGCCTTCTGGCGTTGGTGACATAAGTTTTCCCATCATCAATCGAATCTGTTCCAGGTGAAATATCTCGTGCACCTTATCATTCCCAAAATTTGCATCCAGCTCTCAGGCTATTAGACCAAAATAATTTAAAGTGTTCATGTTAGAATCGATATTAAATCTTCAATTGTTGCAAAATTACATTGCTATCGATAATTTTGTATCAGATATTCCGTGGATGTATAGTTTGAAAAGAAATTAGTTAACACCTATGGTAAAAATTAGTTTCTTTATTTGAATTTGAATGGGGTGCCTTAATAGTACAGCCATTTTTTGTTTTGTTTAGTATTGAGAAGGAGAAAGAGTTACAAGGAAAATAAATAAAAAGAAAAGAGTTGAAAATGGGAGGAATATAAATGCAGCAATTCTTCGAAGAGTTCTTGCTTGGAAAACCATGTATAAGTGTGTAAATGAATGAACATTAAATCTTTTCATAACTTATTACTTGTGAATTCAGAGTGAATTCACTTGGTGAGAAGCTTTTCTCATAAGAGATTTTTCTCAAGAGAGAGATATTAAAATTACCTCACAAATTCTGGTAATAATTGGTACACTCTCCTAATAAAATAATTAATGAAACTTCCAACCCCTTGAGCTATTTTTAATCAAGCGTAGCTTTATATTCCACAGAATAGTTCTTTTTGATTAAAACATGAATAGAAGTCTTTTGTTAACTCCAAACAAAGAACCCACGATCCCTATATTCCCTCCGAAAATCCCTCCCTATACCTGATCTCCAAATCAAGTTATCCCTCACGAATACCTCCCCCGGCTGACCCCTCCCCCCAACAAACAAAAAGAACACGGCTTTCCAACAAACCCCCAGTGAATGTGTCCGTTCTGAAAGTGTATGCAAATTGCAACTTGAACTTTCACACCACTCTCTCCGAACGCAGAGAAAAAAGAACGTGATAAATTGGAGCAAAAACGGTGTTCTCTCCACCCCTGGCCATCTCTGCAATAATGCAAATGACTCGGACACTCACAATGCGCGATGTCGGAGCGTGTCGTTGATCAATTACCTCTAAAGGGGGGATTAAGTTAGAGGGGCCCCGTATAGTTGCTATGTAAAGAGAGAGCCTTCATCATTGAAAACGTGACCTTCATCTCATACCACTTCCAGGGAATCAGGGTAATGCGACAAAACCGATTCGTTGGCGTTTTGAGATTTTCCAAATTAAGACAGTTTTACAGAAAAACTAATAAAGAAAAATACAGTTAAGTGGCCAAAAAATGAGTCATATAGGTTTACATTTCAGAAAATTTTCGTGAGGAGATCCTCCAGACTAAAACTTAAACAGTATTACACACTGTGCGAAAAAATATCACAAACTTTAAAAAAATTTTAAGATGTTACAATTTTCTGATCATATTTTGGTATTTAAGAAACATATTGTTGCGATTATTGTTTTTTACCAGACGGAGGAGGGCGAAATATCTTAGGGGTAGTAATCTCTGCATGGATAGAAAGAAGCAACATTTTGATCCTCGGCTACCCGCAAAGACTTCCCCTCTAAAGGAGATCCTAAAACAGGCAATGACCAACTTTATTATTTTTATTGGTCTCTAAAACAACTTATCTTTTGTAAATACTCATTTTATAATTATTCATATTTGGTTCAAATCTAAATAGGGTCATCATTGCATGTCCTGAAGCATTTTTAATGGTAGTTGATCCAATAACATTCGAAAAATACATCTGATATTCGTCTCTTTCAAAACCGTAGTGTTTTAAAATTAGTGCTTAAAAACCAACTGTGTATAGAATTTCTTTTACTGAATAACCTGCGACATGTATGTATAATTTTCTCTTATTTTTTTATTTCATATATTTTCCGTTTCTTGAGAGAAGTGTCAGTTGGGTACGGATCCGTGTTGGGTACGGATTTCCGTGTTGGGTACGGATTTCTCCTTTTCTACGGATTCTCATTTGAAATTTCCCTTCACTATGCTAGGCTACCCTACCGAAGCTCTCTCATGATACAGTGCCCCTTCTTCTTCGCAGAGGGTGCTCTGTCGCAAAGGGGGTCTGCTGCGACTGACAGAGTGTCGTACGGTGGTTCATAAATATGGATGCCTGAGCCTTGAGGAGGGTGTTTGTTAATGCGTCCTCTGTTGTTTCGACTGACCCCTCGAGGGGTCACTCGAATATGGAACGAGGAGTGCTCTCTCTCTCTCTGTTCTTACTCGAGAAGACTGAATGCATAAAATGCCCTCAATTCAGAACTTTGGATACCTTTTGCTAGGTTGTTAAATAGAATGTATGTATAGGCTACTTTATTTCTTGTTTCGGGCAATTTATCAAATGATTGCTTGAAAGACTTTTAGTAGAGAACTAGCTGATATAGCCGCCGTTGCTCGGAGGAAAAAGGCTTTTCAAACTGAGTGTTAAAATAAATAACAATTATTTTCTTCACTATATTCCTTTCCAGGGCGTCATTAGGGGCAATATGGTCAACTGCCTTTCCGCTAGGATTCTTTTTTGATGCTATACTTCCTTAAGATATAAAAAAAACTTAAAAAACACCACATGTTTAGAATTAATGTATGAAATCCTCATTTTTAAGAGCGATATTTTCAAATTATAAAACATTTGGAGGGAGATTGACCTTCTTAACCCCCTTATTTAGAGTTGTTGTATCTTTGTTCTCTTCAATATACTTTGTTCACTCCATCCATTTTTCCAATTGGTAGTGCATAGTTGTGGAAAATTCTTCCACCTTCGCATCAAAATAAAGATAAAAGTCTATTATTGAACAGCGATTTCTATTGACTTAATATTTATCCCCCCTTTTCCTGCTGTTTTCATAAAATTCAAAAGCAAATAAAAATAAACCCAATGATGAAAAACAAAACTCCCAAAAAAAATTTGGAATTAAAGTATTAATAACATTTTTTAAATTTGAAATTAAAAAAAGGTCAGGGGGTAACCCCCTTTGCTGATTTATTAAAAACGCATTCACTAAAACAGTGGTTCCCAACAGGTGGTCCGCGGACCACTGGTGGTCCGTAAGGCCTTCAGATGTGGTCCGTGAGAAGATTTTTAAACTTATCCAAAAAATATGTGGATATTTAAAAAAAATAGTTTTCCTAATCTCACATTCCAGGAAATAGTTAAAACACCGCAGATGCAAAAACAGAAGTTAAAAATAATACATCTCATAAATAAAAAATGTTAAGTTCTCTTTCTCTTCTATAAATCATTTATTCATTTCTCTTATTTTCCATAATTTTATTCAGCAGTAATTTATTACAGAGTAGAAACGAAATGTGATGATGTGGAAAAGTATTGCATCAGATTAATTAAAACTGAGAGGCGTTGGGGTGAAGCAAATAAAGAATCGAATGGTCGGACTTATGATATGAAGCAATTTCTGAGATACAAGTGAAATAGGTTTGCTCGAAGATATGAGAAAAACTTATAACCGAAAATGCGAAAGTTTTATTACAATTATTAATTAATAACTATTAATAACTGAATCGTCAGTTGGAAGAAGGGAATAAGTCCAAAAACCAAGTTTTGAGAAAATCGATAAAAACTGTATAAGTAATGGAATTTTCATTGTTTAACCACCAAATTTTTACTGGAAGTTCAGAACCTTATTTAGAAAACAAAGCAATCATCAAAACAAATATAAGTATATTCAAAAATATTTTACAGTCAAAATAAGTTGATGGACTTATTCCCTTCTTCCACCTTATGAAATTTTTTTGATGAAAAAACCTTTAAAAAACCCTTAAATTCACATTTAAATTATATTTCTCCTTAGGTTACACCACATAAGGGTGAAATAAAAAGAACAAGACAAATATAATCCAAAATTATAGTCAAACTGAGTTAAGCATTATCAATGGAGTGAGCGAATATAAATGGAGTCAAACATTCCCTGCATAAAAAAGTTTGGAAAACATTGAAATTAAGAGAAAATTTTCACAAAGAATATGAAAAGAAAGACAAATTAACTTTAATTCCAAATTAACTTAAAAAATACAATGAATGGACATCGATTTCACAACTTCAAGGCGCGATATCTCCCTATAGAGGTTAGTTATTTTCCCCCTCTTTTCACCCATGTGTAGAACAAAGCTTGGAGATTGTTTTGAGCACAAAAGGTCAATTTTTCATTTTTTGGACTTATTCCCTTCTTCAAACTAACGATTCAATTATTTTCTACTTTAATCAATCCTTTGAAGTAATTATGACTTTCGACGCGGTTTCTTTCGGGAGAACATGTTAGCCTCACCTGCTTCGCCTATAGAATTTCCTCTGCAAGAACTCAGTCAGTGCGTGTCCAGTTTACTTTTTTGTAAGGTATATTGCTAAAAAACGACTTTCTCTTATTAAATTTCCTAATTTAGTTTTACGGAATTAAATAAAGAAACGTAATTAATAATGGATTCTATTTTATTTGTTGAATCTCGTGAGAGCTTGATAAAAATGGTTAAATGCCTTTTATAAAAGTTATATTTTTAAATAATTAGGTACAAAATTAATATGAAATTATAATTTTTCTTTTAAGTTTAATAGATTATTTGATTTTCTAAATTCCATTTCAAAACATTGTAAGACTCCGTTTTCCTTACTTCAAAAAAAAAAAGTCAAAATTTTAGACCCTCTATGAGGAATGAATGCACTGAAAATAATTAAAATTCTGCAGATACAGTGAGGGATAGAGATGGTCCGCAGAGGTTTAAATTTAAGTGAAGTGGTCCGCAGACATATTTGAGTTGGGAACCACTGCACTAAAAGAAATCGCCTTCACACATAAAATAACAGTAAATAAATCCAGAACTTAAAAAATTACTTTCTTTGAAATATTTTTACGAACATATTACCAACAGGTCCCTTCGTAATATCAAATTATTATTAGTATATTTTTTTCGAAAATGTAAAACATTGTTTATGCTCAGCAAAAACAGGTTTTTGAAATTTTTCGGCCCCTTAAAATTCGAATACTGAAAATTTGAAAAATGCCTTTCTAGATATTGTGGCTAGGTACCTTTCTGCGAAATTACGAAGATCTGGGGTCATTTGGGACGGTGCTAGGCTCAAAAACGTAGAAAACACTCCAAGCACCCCTGTGGATCAGGAAAAAAAAGAATTTCGAAAAATACCTTCTTATTGCGAGTATACACCGTAAGGTCTTCCACCACCAGTGGCGTAGCCAAGGGGGGGGTCCCCGGGTCCGGACCCCCCCCATGGGCCCGACCCAAAATGTTTGGACCCTTTTTAGGCGTTAAATATTTCAGTGGCTACTCAAAAGAGGGCGTCTATAATCCTTAAAAGTGCCTAAAATCCACTTTTTTGCATACTAAAATCTAAAATTTTCCGGGGAACCCCGATTCGCCCATAACAAACGTATTGATTGAGGGACGTTATAAGGGGGAAGCAGCATAGGGTACCAAACGAATAAACCCTGTTTTTAGGGTCAAATTCCCCCAGACCCCCTTTGGGAATTGGAACTTAATAATAAACAACTTTTTTATGATGAGTTCGTCAAAATACTCAACTCTTAGCAAATAATAAATTCCTTAAAATATAATGTTTGAAATTCGTATTAGGTGTACCAAAACGAGTTGAAAACCTGCTTTTTAGACTTGAATTTCCAAAAAATTTCTGTGGGAGGTCCCCCAAACCCCAGGTACGGTAATTCGAACACGATTATTTTTAAGCTTTTTAATATTAATAATCTTTCAGAAGATTCAATTTGATTTTCAAAATTTTTAGCCCCCCAAAACCAAATCCTGGATCAACCACTGCCTCAGAAATGTTGACGTGCTCCTTGGTTATCACCTCATAATGAAGTAAAAAACTCCTTTTAAAAATCAAATTTCCAAAAGTTTTTTGGGGGTGGACCCCCAAACCCCCCCTTTTTAATATGGAGCTCGAGCTACTGAAAACTCTTAATTTGATTTTTGATGGTTTCTGTACCTAAAAATTTTATGTGGATGAGAACTTTCAATCGAAGTAATACTAAATCTTTATTATTACACTAATTACTAATAAATTATTAATTAAAATTGATAAGAAATTAAAAGTTATATGAAAATTATAACTTAATTTCTCCAATTGTGGAAACTTTTTGATGTCTAATAGTAAATTTTTCCCACTGGACCCCCCCATAGGAAAATCCTGGCTACGCCACTGTCCACCACACCAAGTTTCGAGTTTTTGCCCAGGTCGATTTTGCTGTGAGTTGATGAGTGAATCGATGAATGGTAAAGCTCTTTTATTATTATAGAAAACTCTCTCAGTTACAAACAGTTACAGAAAAAAACTTAAAATTTTGAATATCACCAATTTTTCTCTGAGTGAAAAATGAAACACTGAATTCATATTTTTTTATCTAGGGGCAAATGTACCTGCTACAATACCATTTCCACGCTTTTTATGTTTTATACTTAATTTTATAAATATAAGAAGTAAGAAATTGGTAATTATTTTCTTCAAAGGCTTGGAAGGCTCCAAAGTATGGCTGAGGACCAAAACTGGTCCACCAGTTCTTAAACTGTGGCCAGTGGTGGATAATTTAAAATATTAAGCATGGGTAATCACAATTTCAAAAATGCTCAAGGTTTATGACAAGACTAAACAATATTCTTATTGTGGGAATGAGGGATCTTTCCTTTTTCTTAGTTTGTAAAAGTAACATGAATAAAAGCTTGTATATTTTCTTTGGTTCTTAATAAATTCAATACTTAGTTGCCAAGGGGGTTCTGGAGGCAGTGAGGCAAGATGAAAATGATCTTGTTACTAAAAAAGGTAGAGTTAAATTAAAATATAATGTTAATGAAATTTTTATCATTATTATTATCTTTAAAAATATATTGCAAATATCTTTATCATTATTTTTAAAATAAAGCTTTAATTTTTAAGGAAGGAGATGGAAGACCGATAAGTCTAAGCGCTCCGAGTCCTCCCCACTGATGAGATGATTTATAATGTACTAAGTCCTTTGGGATTAAAGCACTTTTAAAGTAAGTAGACCAAGTTTATTCATAGATTCATAATTATACCTTCACAATCGATATGAAATTTTCAGATCCAATTTCTTCACTTAATTCCAACATAAAAAAAGAAGCCTGACAATCAGCCTGCGAAATCCCCACACGTATCCCAACCAAACCCAACAGAACCTCCATGCTCAAGTGTTATAACAGAATAAGCCATACGGAGAGAGGCAAAAAGTGTAATGAAAGGTAGCGGGGCGAACAGAGGAGAGGACCATTTTCGTCCCGACACACGTGACTGACCCCTCTGGGAATACGGCTCCCCCCAGAAGCTATTAATCAAGGGAACCACCCTCCCCCATCTTTCAGGAGGAGATTTATAATAAACAAAATCCGCACGGGTGCGAATTAACGTTACGTGAGGAGTGGAAATAGATGTTTCCGAGTTACAGGTAAAAGCAATTCAATTTCATTTTCAAATTGACTTGCAAAAAACCGAAAAATTAAACAAAGTTAAGGAAGCTATCATGAATCATCACAAAAGAGAGAGAACAAAAACAAAAGGAAACAGAATGTGAATCTCAAAAGAGCCATACCTTGTCCATGGGGTCACTGATTTTCTTGAAGTGAATAACTGAAAAAAAAGGCTAATGTTCATCTTTTCACAGTTTATAAAAATTACAAGTTACTGCGTTACTATTACAAGTTACTACTATTACTGCGGTTACCAAACTCACCACAATAAAGTTCAAGTAATTTAAATCCAGCATTAGTGTCGGAGCATACATTTGAAGTGGACAACTTTCGGGTTGGCCTATCTCAAAACAATGCAATTTTAAAATGATGCCCAGTAAAGGAAGTACCTTCGATCTTTGCATCTATTCAATGCGTAGAATTTGGATTGAAAGGGTAATTTACTATGAATTCTTATTGCTTGATGTTAATATTAGGGTGTTTTTGTCGATAATTCAACGACCAACTGAGAGGAATTTTACCTGTGAATCTCATTTAATAAAACGAGAGTGGAAATTGATGTTCAAAACATTATATTTTAGTGAAAAAAAATTAATCACCATACTTATATCCAAATACTAAGTATAAAATATCATTTATTTTAATGATAGTTTTGATTTTTTCAATTCCCTACTCAAGAACTAATTTATATGTATTTTTCCTGATTTATTTGTTTTTTCACACATAAAGAAGTGTACACAGCCAGCTTATTTCGGTGTGTTCATCTTTCTTAACCAATCAATCCCTTTGCATCATCTATCAAACCAGCATTTCCGTCCATTTCATTTCCATTCTCCTCAGCATCTAGTTTGCAATGCATGTGACAATTTTAATGGAATCGATATATCTCGAGCGGTCGCTTTCATAGCCGCAATCGAAAAATTTATGTATCGTCTGCTTTCCGAAAACCACTTGTTCTTCAATTACGAAATGGTCTGAGGAGAAATTGATTCGTAAAAACTGTTTGGAAATATCTTGGGATTGCAAAAGGAATGTAAATTTTATTTATTTGAATCGATTTCCTGATGCAACATTTTTTCTTTTACAATTTTGATGAAACAAGTCTACATTTACATTTATGCATTACTAAAATATTTGGTGGTATATTCAAAAATCCCAGACATCGTAAGCTAACGTAAAAGCTCTATCATTATTTAAGATATAAAATAGAAAAAATACATTTAATGAAATTTGGTAAATCTTTGAACCGTTTTATAACGAATAAAAATTCATTGGAACGGCAATAAAATTTTCCTTGACTTTTCAATTATAAATTTAAGGGATAGATTTCTATAAAAAAAGTTAAATTAAACGTACTACACTACCCCTTCAATATAACAAAGTAATTAAAAAGTATTTTGTATAAAGTTAGTGCTTTACTGAAGTGAATAAAACAACTCAATCATAAAGCTAATAAATGTAAGTAAAAAAATAAGAGACAACACAAGAAGATATTCTTTACTCGTCCTTAGGGCAATTGAACTTTTAAGTTCAATGCAGGGTACGAAATACTAATGAATGGTACAGACAGCTTGTTTCCGTAAAATTCTGAAAAGATTCCAATATTATACCAATGCATAATATTTAACAGGATATTTTTGCATGCATCTTCCAAATTTCACTCTCTGGTCACACACATCTGCAACCCCACGAGACTAAAATGTAAAGATTATCATGACGCGGCATTTTTCTAACCGTCTCACGTTTTATTTCCTCAAGAAAAGAGACCTGTTTTGCCCTGCATGGCCCTTTTCCCAAGACTTCTCAAGCATCCATCAAAAGCATTAACTAAAATAAATCAAAAACTAAATGCCTCACACCCCTCATAACCACTTCATTTGAGTACGATCTGCTAAATGGACTCTTCCGCAGGAGCACGTCGAAAAATGTAACCGTCGGGACCAACCTTCTTCGAGAGCACTTTAAAGTCACGAGTTAACTTCAAACTCGGGGAAGAGCACCCACTTAAAAGTATTCAAATAACGCGACGTAGAACACAAAATCTTGTCGAAAAGTTCTGGAATAAATGTTTGCATGATTAAGAAGCTACCCATACCACATAAGGGGGCATTCACAAATTACGTCACATTAATTTTAGGGATCTTACACTCCTTCGTCCCCTTATGTCACTTTTCAATGAACCCCTCCCCTCATTATGATGTCACACTTTTTAAACTTTAAAATTCAACCAAAACGAAAATTCAAACTATTTCATAACTTTCGATTAGGATCAGGAAAGATATAATATGAATATGGGGATTTAAACATCAGTTAAATTATAAAATTTAACGTCTTTTGGCTTGCGGATATTTATTGAGGCTCAAGAGAGAGAAAAATCAACATGACAAAAAAACGTTAAAATTTACAAAAATTAAATGTTAAATGTTAAAATGCCTATATCCATTTTTCCCCACCTGACTCTACTAGAAAATTATACAGCAAGATTCAAAACTCATGGGAAAAAAGGAACAGTTCAAAATCCACCCGAAAAGGGATCCAAAAAGTAATCCTGAGGTACTAGAATGAGAACAGATATTATCAACAACAAAAAAATTGGGATTTACTGGGCAAAACGATTTGAAGTAAAAATGAATTTCCAATGCCAATTATAGTATCACATGTTTTTACTTATCTAATATAATAAAACAAAGTGTGGGTATATGTGTTTGTCTTTTATACAAATCCACAATTTTCTTCCGATCTGCACCAAACTTGGTATACCTACGTAAAAAAACTCCAGAAAAAACATAGGCTATGTTTCGAAAACTTTTAATGACCCCTTGACCCTCTTTCGACCCTTTTTATGGTCATTTTGCTGAAATAGCTTCATTTCCCCTCAAGAAGAGATCTGCTTACTCCATTGTTACAAAGAAAATTTAATGCTAAACAACAATTTTTAATAGAAACACTAGGTACAAATCTATTTAAAAATTATATTAATATTTTAAAAATATATTTCAATGAAATTTAAAAGTTATGTATAGTTAAACATATTTTTATTTGACAGATTATCTAATTTTTATATTTTAAAAGCTTTATAGAATATCATTGTTGTTAAAATAGTGTCCATGGAAACGAGGATGTAAAATCAAAAAGTGATAATATTTTAACTTTTAAGAAAGTTGGTTAACAAACCAAAAACCATTAAAACTCCCTTTCAACTAGAAAATATTGATTTTTTTCTTAAATTTCAAAACGGAATAAGCTTTAATTATTGAATAATTTCACCGAAAACGTTTATTCTTAAAGAAATGATTAATTAAGGAATCTGAGAAATTTTAAATAAGTTTTAGAATATTTTTTCCATGTTGTAAATGTGGAAATCATTCAAAAGTTATACTATTGCGCTTGAGTACTGAAGGAATTTTAGTCCATCCGGATAAGAAAACTTACTAGGAACACCGGGATAGGAAAAGTTACCGGGAACACCGGAATATGAAAAAGACGGCTGGGATACCGGGATGATTGGTAAATGTTGATTATATAAAATTAGAAATGTATTTGGGAAAACTTAAAAATGAGGCGTTTGCTATCAAAACCAGCTTATTCCATTTTTGGAAATTTTACAGGAGAGACAAAAAACTTCTCACGTCCACAGTTCTAAAGCTAAATTTGTTTTTTAAATTTTTAATTGTAGGTACAACCACTTAGAATTTGATTAGTTTTTTATTTTCATTCCAGTTGCATTACCTTGGGCGTAATTACACTAATTAGGTTGGAATGAGCTGATTTTGATGCAAAAACACGATTTTTCATGCTTTTTTCAGTTTTTTTGTTCAATTAAGTTGTGAATTGGTTTTTTCCAGTTCACCAGTTAATATTTATGTCTTTACGAGTTTTAAGTAAATGACGTAACTTTAACGTAATAAGTAACTTTTTCAAATGATCTGAAATTTCACAGTTGAGATCACAGTTTTCACTTTTATTCTAATTTTGGGTTGGAATGAGCTGGGTTTGAGCTATATCCCTTCGCAAGGTTATGAAGGACCCTCTAAACTTTCAAAATATGCAAAAAAGTGGATTTCAGAAAAATATGGAATTGGCTGGTTTTGATAGCAAACGCCTCAAATAATAAATTTATAATCTTCACCCGTGCAAGGCCGGGCATATCAGCTAGTTTAAAATAAAAGTGTGTAATTTTTATCCACAGGTTACGTGTTTAAAATGCGGCATTATAGAAGCGACGTTAGTGAATTTATTATTGTATCACTTTGAAAACTACCTTTTAAAGACAAAATCCCAAGTTAATCCCAAGATAAGATTTTTTACAAACATAAGTTAAAACAAAACACAATCGTTGCCAGTGGAATTTCATTTCAACCCTCAACCGTTAACTCACAGTAACCCATTCTTAATTTCTTTTGGGATAACTTTTGTCCGCAATCTAAGGCCTTAGAATTGTTTTGGATAGTCTATGTGTACTAGAGTGGGCCGAAAAAACCTTTTATTTTTTTTCGAAGTTTTAATAGCGCGGGAAAGTTGCGAATTATATAGACAAAGAAAAGGAAAAAAAAATTTTCAAAATCGGTTAATATCTTCCGATCGCGCAAAGGCCCCAAAGTTTGAAAAAATATGAAAAAACTTGATTTTTGCGATTATTTTTTTTTAAAATCAAAGATTAAACTATCAAATATTAGTCATGATTTTTTTATGTAAAACTAATATAGTTATAGACATAATCGTTCAGATTCCATTCTTCTATCACTTTTTTTTCGTTAGATATAATTTTTTTAATGTTCATACAAATTTTGTAAAGTTGTTTTTCCTGCATTTTTAAACAGCTAATAACTCTAGAACTATACAACTTAAAAACTTTAAATCAGTCCCATTTTGTTCGTAAATTTTTTGTCTTTGATTTGGTGTGCATCATGATCATCATTTTCAAAAAGTTTTTTTTTAAATTTTAAAAAAGTGAAAAAAAATTTAATAAAAAAATTTTTTTTAAATTTTTTTTCGAAAAAATATTAATAGCCTTTTAACTCTTAAAATGAACATAACTACCCAATTTCAAGTTGAAAATAAAATTTAATCATGTATAAAAAAATAAAAATAACCGTAATTTAGTCAAATCCCTAAACATTCCCTAAAATTATACACCAAGAGCGATTCACTCATTGAAAATTTATCAAATCACTTGAGGGTGTTCATATGACTTAAAACATGTAAAAAATGTCACATAAATTTCAGAAAATAAGACAATTAACAGATTCGGTTCAAAATCTTACAGTGCTAGTTCCCAACTTTAAGTTAATTCAATTTGCATGAATTTTACCTGAATATTCCTTAGAAATGTGTTTATATCCAATTTTTTTATGTTCTAAAGTTTTTAATTTACTTTGATTTGACTTGTTAAAAGTAAAAACAATTAGATATAAACATAATTCTTAGAAATTTTCAGGAGAAATGCATGCAAACTTAACTAAATATGAAAAAACTTGATTTTTGCGTTTATTTTTTTTAAATTTGATGTTTTCGTAACGTAATAGTTTGCAACGTCTTCTAATCGTCACGGAAGCCTCAGGAAAAGTTTGCGGTGATGAATCACGAGAAGGATTTATAAGAACCACTCTGCTCTCTAGATCATAACATGCCGAACTTCATCAGTAAATCCAGCTTTAAAGTACCTTAAGCCACCAAATAGATGTTTAACAATCAAAAATATTATGTTTCAAATAAAAATAGTGTAACTATTACGTTAAAAAATATATTAAAGATATAAAAAAAAACTTGCAAAAGTGTGAAATTTTCAATATTTTGGCAAATTTTGGGGCTTATGCGCGATCGGATTATATTAACTGATCTGAACCAAATTAAAACACAATGTTTTTAGGCTCTATTAGAAGACGTTGCAAACTATTACGTTACGAAAACATCAAATTAAAAAAATAAACGCAAAAATTAAGTTTTTTCATATTTAGTTAAGTTTGCATGCATTTCTCCTGAAAATTTCTAAGAATTATGTTTATATCTAATTGTTTTTACTTTTAACAAGTCAAATCAAAGTAAATTAAAAACTTAAGAACATAAAAAAATTGGATATAAACACATTTCTAAGGAATATTCAGGTAAAATTCATGCAAATTGAATTAACTTAAAGTTGGGAACTAGCACTGTAAGATTTTGAACCGAATCTGTTAATTGTCTTATTTTCTGAAATTTATGTGACATTTTTACATGTTTTAAGTCATATGAACACCCTCAAGTGATTTGATAAATTTTCCATGAGTGAATCGCTCTTGGTGTATAATTTTAGGGAATGTTTAGGGATTTGACTAAATTACGGTTATTTTTATTTTTTTATACATGATTAAATTTTATTTTCAACTTGAAATTCGGTAGTTATGTTCATTTTAAGAGTTAAAAGGCTATTAATATTTTTTCAAAAAAAAAATTTAAAAAAAATTTTTTTATTAAATTTTTTTTCACTTTTTTAAAATTTAAAAAAAAAAAATTTGAAAATGATGATCATGATGCACACCAAATCAAAGACAAAAAATTTACGAACAAAATGGGACTGATTTCAAGTTTTTAAGTTGTATAGTTCTAGAGTTATAAGCTGTTTTAAAATGCAGGAAAAACAACTTTACAAAATTTGTATGAACATTAAAAAAATTATATCTAACGAAAAAAAAAGGGTAGAAGAATGGAATCTGAACGATTATGTCTATAACTATATTAGTTTCACATAAAAAAATCATGAACAATATTTGATAGTTTAATCTTTGATTTTAAAAAAAAAATAATCGCAAAAATCAAGTTTTTTCATATTTTTTCAAACTTTGGGGCCTTTGCGCGATCGGAAGATATTAACCGATTTTGAAAATTTTTTTTCCTTTTCTTTGTCTATATAATTCGCAACTTTTCCGCGCTATTAAAACTTCTAAAAAAAATAAAAGGTTTTTTCGGCCCACCCTAATGTGTACCCCCTATCATTTTTAGTCATTAGTTTTGAATCACCCTACACACACTAGGGTGGTTACAAAAACATCAACTTCCGAATTTCTTCGGTGGGAACCCCCTAAAATGTGACAATGGGCTAGAAAATGAGATTGGCTAAGTTTAAGCTCAATCGGATAATATTAAGACCCTGCTCATTGAGGTAAAAGTTCAGAAAAAAAGTGAACAAATGTAGTTTTTCAACCATAAAATCGAAACTATTCTTCCTAAAAATATGGTTCGTGGGTCATTTCATAGTATATTTTATTGGCTTGAAGTTAGATCCCCTAAACTTTTTTTATTAAAATTTCTAGAGCGAAATATCAACATTTTTGTCAGGTAAGGTTGAAGAACTCCCTGTAAAGTTAGCTTTCTAGCAAACCCGTAAAATCTTCTAATTATTCAATTAAAATGTTTTTTTTAAACTTTTTTTTGGTGTTTTTCACTTTTTGCATCAATAAGGCTTCTTCGTAAGAAGCATGGGCGGATTTAAGGGGGCTCATGGGGGGTCAATGCCCCCCCCCAATTTTTTCTGGTAATTCCGTTTTTATAATGGAATATCATGTTTCCAAAGCCCTCAGGGACATCTTGCCCCCCCAAGTGTTCCAGAATGCCCCCCAGGGTCCACCACCTAAATCCGCCCATGGTTAGAAGTATTTTCAAAAGAATATGCAACAAATAATTAATTTAAAGTAGTAAAATTAGCAGTAAAAAAGAGGAAACAGAAATGGGGGAAATAACATCAGGTAATCATATATATTGAAGAAGATTAACATTTATTTAATTTGAGAAACAATTTGATCAGTAGGATAAGTTGAAATAAATACAAACGAAAATAAAAGATAAGAAACAATATATTCAGTTTTTTAAATTTTTCTCTTGGTATTTTTCATCTTGTGCATTAAAAAAGTTTCAGTTAGAGATATTTTCAAAAGAATATGCTACAACATATAAGCATGGGCGTAGCCAGGGTTCCACTTAGGGGGGGCAAGCAGGGTCGACTTTTTTTATGTTTATGGAGAACAATTTTAAAGTCCTGTGAGAAAGGGCCTTAACCACAGTGTTATTTCGAGAGAGGTATTTGAAGAAGAATTTATAAACAAAGGTTTAGTAATAAAGGTTGAAAGGGGTGCCTGACTGCCCGCCCCCAGAAAATGTTTCGAAATTTGACCCTAAGAACAGGGTTTCAAACTGTTTTTTGGTACACGAAAACCCAAATTTGGACATATATTTTTAGGTAGAATTTTGATTTCAATGAACTAAATAAAAAAAGTGAGAATACTGTTTCAATACTGAAGGGGGGCCTGGGGGTCGTCCCCCAAAAATTTTGAATATTTGACCCTAAAAAACTGGGGATTAACCTAATTGAAAGTAAATTACTCAGGACTTAGGGGGGGGCAGCTGCCCCCCCCCCTGCACCCCCCTGGCTATGCCCATGCATATAAGTTTAAGATAGTAAAATCAGGGGGGAAAGTGAAGATCTTTGGTTGAATACAAGAAAGTAGATAAAGAGGTAGCAAACGAGGCATTGTCAAAACTAATAAACCATCTATAGAAGTTGATGAATTAATGGATAAACAAATCAACTATTTTGTTTTTTTCTATAACTCTAAATTTTTTAAGCGGTTTAAAATTGATACAAGCCCAGTGGTGCAGTGGTAGTGCATCGCGCTTCCACGCCACAGGTCCGGGGTTCAAATCCCGGGCTGGGCAGGGTCTACTCAGCCTTTCATCCCTTCAGTGGGTCGACAAACTGAGGACCAAGCATGCTTGAAAAAGTGAAAAACACCAAAAAAATTTCAAAAAGCCTTTTTAATTGAATAATTAGAAGATTTTACGAGTTTGCTAGAAAGCTAACTTTACAGGGAGTTCTTCAACCTTACCTGACAAAAATGTTGATATTTCGCTCTAGAAATTTTAATAAAAAAGTTTCACGAACCATATTTTTAGGAAGAATAGTTTCGATTTTATGGGCGAAAAACTACGTTTTTTCACTTTTTTCTGAACTTTTACCTCAATCAGGAGGGTCTTAATACTATTCGATTGAGCTTAAACTTTGCCAATCTCATTTTCTAGCCCATTGTCACATTTTAGGGGGTTCCCACCGAAGAAATTCGGAAGTTGATGCTTTTGTAACCACCCTACTGCACACCTTTTAATTACAGCTGAATAAAAACCCAAAGTTTTTCATCCCACAATGGGCATATAATAAATTGTCTCACTCACACTCATACTCCCCCAAAACATTTGATGTTATTGGTGAATGTCCCCCTAAGAAAGTAGTAGTTCGTACTCACACTTTTTACTTTCAAACTCATATACCTACTCACACATGGATATACTTTTTAAGTCATTTTTCTTGGGGATGCCGATATTTTATAAACAGTTCCTTTCTTTAATTTAATTAATTGAAGAGTAATATGAATAGTCGCATCAGAGTTAAAAGTTCCGCGCGTGTGCTTGATGCTAATTATATTTTCCCTTTCAATGTTTTATCCGAAATGGAACATCAGTTGATTAAAATGTATAATTGATGTTTACGTTTGTGCATCGGGATTCTCTGGATTTATTTGATGTAATTGGATGAGTTGTGGAATCGGGTTTGATTTCGATCTCAATTTATGTTTGAGGTTGGGTTTTGATTATTTTTAATTCCCTTTTTAATTAAGTTTCCGTTTCTTATTTTGAGTGATGTATGTACTTATTTTCACAGAAAGCATTTTTTAACGAAGGGAATTGGGATAATGTGTAATTACTGAGGGCAAGATTACTTTAGAGAATTGGCAGATTATTCATCCAAATTTTACATTAGATATGATTTTAATAGTTTTAATATTAAATCTTTTCTCAGCTTTTTTGGTTGGTTTCCACGTCCAACTACAATTTTTCACCCTATACGTGTCCCAATTTACTTATTGTGCTTTTGACCTTTTTAATTTTGTTACATTTAATTTCATTAACTTAGTAGTATGAGTCAATCCTGCTCCCGTGGCTCCCGGTTCCTTTTTTCATATTTCCATCTTTTTTTAATAATTAATTAGGTTCACTTGGGGTAAGTGGGTCAACCCCCTCAAACTTAATTATGTACAGGAAATTTCACACTTACACGCATTTATTATGTTACAGTTGGTCACACTGATGGATTTTGCATATATTTGGTTTTTGTTTCATTTAATTTTAAGATTACAGAATTAATTTAAAATTGATTCCCTGCATGGATTTTTGGAAAGTTCAAGATACAATTTTCAAAGAAGTATTTCCAGCTAGGTATTTTTATATTTATTGAACTGTTGTGCAAAGTTTAACTTAAAATACATACTGCATTTCAAATTTTTACAAAATTTTCAATTTAGAAATTTTTAACGTTTGGTCCCACTTAGAGTTTTAGCCTACTGGGGTAAGTGGGACCCCTTTTTATGATGTAAGTGGTTCTTGATGGTCCCAAATGATATAGAAACATGAAGACATGACGGATTTAAGGTGGGTTATAGGGACAATTTCCCCCAATATTTTCAGAAAATTTCGATTTATAGTAGCAAGACCTTTTACTCACCACTTCAAAATCCATTAAAATTTATAAATTATCGATTAAACTTTATAAATATCGACATTTTATATCAAATTTGCGTTTTAATTTAAGTTATGGTGAATAAAGTGAAATATCTCATCAATAGTGTTCATCCTCATTTTAGTGTGTCCGATTTCTTTTTATCTTACAATATTTAATTACATTATTTAAAATAAATCTTAATCTACCTTAATGTTTTTTCAACACTATTTTATGTAAAAGTAAAACATATCCCATTGTCCTTTCAAAACATTCTTTAAAAGACTTAGTTTGTTTTTCATTCTTTTCTTACTTTGTCACTGATTGTAATGTGAGTAGATTTCTCAAACATGGATACAGTTATGTTACAATAAAATATTTTGTATTGAAATCGTCTGTACTTTATCAAGTAAGACCTACTTACTTGTTTTAGTTTTGCTTGCATTAAATATAAATAAAGAGTGAGTGACCCACTTACCCCATCTCTTGGGGTAAATGGGTCAACCTTCTCCTTTTTTTAAATAAATACCAGTTAAATAAATGTAAAGCATTATTTTAAAAACTAATAATTAGAGATGGGAATGGCCGGAAAAAAACCGAAAACTTTGGGAAAAAACGGTTTTTTCCAGTTTTTTCCGAAGGGTTTATTTCTTTCCGGAAAAATTGAAAATGCTAATTTAAAATACTTTATTTAGAATTTATATATAACCGTGATATCAATTAAAATATTATTTAGATGATATTCTTATACAATAAAGTACTTATAAAGAATGAAGTTTTAACCATATAATAAGCATTTTTTCCCCAAAAAAATTGGATTCCACTCGGAAAAAATTGAAAATTTTTAAGTTTGTATGCATTTAAAAATTTTCTACATTCACATTCTAATGTTTTCTCATTTGATATTTTTTATACTCAATATTTCATTTGAAAACACAAATTTGGAAAAAGTAAGCTGCAAGATAAATTATTTTAACATCCAAGTGATATTTATTTTACTCTCTAAAAACAAAAATAATTATGCAATGCAAATAAATATCAATAATACCAATTGGGATTAGAAGAAATTTAAATTTGATATTCTTATATGTTAATTATAAAATGCAGCACCTTAAAAATATTTTAACCATTAAATCAGATTGCCTAACAATCATAAGCATATGAAACGACTTACTACTTCTTCATGTTTCTCTGCTTTATCTGAATTTAAAAAACTTTAGATCATATTTCAAAGTTTGGGATTATTGGAGGCTTTTTACGGGGTTGCTTAAAATATATTTATGGTGTATGAGTATTTATTGAACAATGAACACACTAATATCATGAAAATTAAATAATAAAAAAATAAGTTCCAAAAATATTTAAACAAAACAATGAATAATTTTTTATTTTTTTTATATAACTAGCGCTGACGCGCTAGACCCGGGCGTCGCCCAGGTTTCAGTTTTTTAATAAATATAATCTGGTGCGTTAAAGATGGGCTTCGCCAGTCCATTTAAAAAAATATTCTGGTATGTTACAGATGGGCTTCGCCAGTCCAAAAGGGGAAATAATTAAACAAAGGAGCTTTTTTTTGTGTTTATTCTACAACAATGGATTTCAATCTACAACAATCGATTTCAATCCACAACAATCGATAATATGCCTACAACAATGAAAGTTACATCTTCTCTTATTATATTTAAACAATGGGGTGTTTCCATGAAGTTAGGCATGAAATATGGATTTTTAAGCATAAAATTTACCAAAAAAAGTTGTTGGAACGCTTCGATATTAAATTATTTTTATTCAGAAACCTTTCCTGGAGCGAGTAGATCAACGTGGTATAGTTTAAAAGTTAATGTAGGTTCAAAAAGTTTAAAACTATATAGGACATACAGACATACATACATACAAACATTGATTTTTATATATAGTGGTGTCCTTTAAAAAAACCCACTTTTTCACTTTTAGTTCATTAAAAGCTTAAAAAATATGATAATTAAATCGAACAAAATGGTGTTGTAACGGCTCATCCTCAACTACATTTTAGTGCTTAGTATTTTTAATTCCAACACTCTGTTACAAATTGGCAGACAATGAGGAAGTTGCATGATTTTTTTTTATTTTTTTAATCGATTCCTCTTGCAAATATAAGCAACTACCCAAAATTTGAGGCCGATCGAGAAATTTTTTGATTGTCAAAAAAATTAACAAAAATCCCCTTTTTAAAAGCGCGCGAAAACGCCAAGAGTTTGGATGTGACGTCATCTTATACTAAACATTGTTGTAAAGCAATGGAGTTGATGGTATTATTGTTGACGTCATCTTATAGTTTAAACAATAAACGTTTTCAGTCACGTGTTTTTTTCTCGACTTTTAAATTAAAATATATTACCTGTACATTTTTTTGAAAAACTGACTAGATATTTCATTTTACCATACAAAAAACCATACGGAACACTTGTTTGTTTTTGAAAATCTGACACATGCAACTTCCTTATTAAGTAAGAATCCAAAAAAAACCCAATTTTCCTAAAAAAAACCCATGTACCCTAAAAAAACCCACGCTTGAAAATACTCAAAAATTTAAGAAAAAATATGATTAAAAGGTTTATTTTGATAGAAAAGAGAATAATTAAGATAATAAAAACCAAATTCATTACAAATTATTTCTAAAATTAAAATAGTGAAAAAGTTTTTCTACTCAAGAATTTTGCCTTCAAAATACAACGACAATAGCGTTTTTATTGTTGTATTTTGATGAAAACGACCTATTAAATACAAATACTCAATACAATTTTCATAAAAAGACTTAAAAACGGTAATTGGAACTGATATTTTATTTTAAACCTCCAACTATCAACTCTCTAAACCCATTTTCGAGTAAAACTCGGTAAAATGCTATATTTTCACGGAAAATGCCTGTTTTTGGTATCATTGATATTTTATCAAAAATACTACTGAAAAAACATCGAGAATTACTGAAACAACTATTCTATTTGAGTAATTAGTTGTATATCATGAATAATATTAAAAATTTTGCATAATTTTTTATTTATTTTATCATTTATTACAAAAGGAAAAGTGGTTTTTTTTAGGCACCCTATGGGTTTTTTTCACCCCTCATTTCAAAGACTGCCGTAAGGTCCCTAATAAGGAAGTTGCATGTGTCAGATTTTCAAAAACAAACAAGTGTTCCGTATGGTTTTTTGTATGGTAAAATGAAATATCTAGTCAGTTTTTCAAAAAAATGTACAGGTAATTAAATATTTTAATTTAAAAGTCGAGAAAAAAACACGTGACTGAAAACGTTTATTGTTTAAACTATAAGATGACGTCAACAACAATACCATCAACTCCATTGCTTTACAACAATGTTTAGTATAAGATGACGTCACATCCAAACTCTTGGCGTTTTCGCGCGCTTTTAAAAAGGGGATTTTTGTTAATTTATTTGACAATCAAAAAATTTCTCGATCGGCCTCAAATTTTGGGTAGTTGCTTATTTTTGCAAGAGGAATCGATTAAAAAAATAAAAAAAATCATGCAACTTCCTCATTGTCGGACTGAGCTGAAATTTTAGTATTTTATTCTCATAATAACGGGATAACACAAAACCACGTGAAGAATGCTTTAAAATGTTTATTACATATATTTTTACAGCATCAAAATCTGCATAACTAAATCATATTTTTAGCCCAAAATCGACATTTTCTATTTATTCAAATAAATAAGTAAATAAACGGTTCTTTGACATGCTTTCAAGTTCCCTGCCACTCTAAATGGCTTAGAAAGACATGGGAAATGAGAATTTAAAATTATTTTAATTATTTATTTAAAATATCACGATGGGTTTTTTTAGGGTACAATTTGGAGTGGTTTTTTTTAAAGGACACCACTATATATAGATGACTTCAACATTTTTTTTTAAATCGGCAGAATGTAATTTAAACTTCTCAACTTTTCTAAGAAAACATGATTGCAATGATTATGTGAAAAAGGTTAGGATCAATCATGTATATTGATGTTAAATATTATAGCAAACATCTGTTATTTGTTATTGGATCATGTTGTATACAAAATTCATCAAAAGTACTTTATGTTTAGTAAATAAATATTAAATCAATGTTATTTATTACAATCACATGCTTTATATTTATATTGCATATATTATTATAGTTATAAGAACTGTAGTTACTCGTAAAATGCTGCATATATTTATTTCGGAGGAATTATTTTTAATTAATTTTTAACGATTTAATAACTTATAATATATAATGACTAATGATTTTTTATACAAAGAATGATTATTTAGTTTCTTAAAAAATATGTATTTAAAAACCGCTCTTTTCTATGCAAAAAGGTCAATTTTTCCGACTTTTCCACTTTTTCCGTAAAAAAAACATTTTTTCCATCTCTACTAATAATACATTTTTGTTTATGGATAAAGTCTTAATGAAATAAGTCAATGAGTTCAAATTTAACCCATTCAAAATGTTTCTATTGAGCTTCAAAAATGCACTAGGCCAAAAAGGGACCATTTTAAACCAAAGTCACGACTAAATTTGCAGAATTATTTTGAATTTGAAAGTAGCTTTAAACTTTAAGAAACTGCTTCTGCTTAATTTTGAAACGTTAATTAGTTAGCTGAAATCCCAGAAAATGCTCTAAAATCAATGGGGGACCGTTATTTTTAAAGAAAAATATTTGGAACTGATTTCTATTGTTATACATTTAGTACCAACTCCTCCAAAAAATACTATATGAACTTTGAATGTATGATCACTCATTACTAGAACCCAATAACGAATAATACAATCAAACATACAGGGTGTTTCAAAAGTCACTTTCGGGACTTTTATTTGGAACCAACTTGTCCTAGGGTTACGGAAGTAAGGTTTACCCCTAGGTAGGTGACCATGGAGAATCCATTGAGATGACTTACAGCGTCCCTAGCGGCGAAATAAAAATTTAAAAAATTTATTTAATAAATTAAAGGAGATAAAGCAAAAACCTCACGGAGTGTATTTTTGCCAACGTTAAGAAGAATTCACTGATAAAAATTTCATGACAATATATCGGGAATATTCGCAGAGATATTAGCATGTGAAAATAGCATTTTTTCAGGTCTAAAAAATATCGCAAATTTTTTTTTTGTTTTGTTTTTTTTTATTTATTTTTTTATTTATTTTTTTTAAATTACAAACAAAGTGAAGAAGATACGAGTGTATCACCTGGGATTGTATAACAATCCATGTAGGTGAACAAATATTTACAAGGAATACATTTACACAAAAAATTACAAAAAATATATATATAAACATAAATATTATAAGCAAAAATGAAAATTACATGAAAACAAAACGAAAAGAGTATAAATACGATACAATATCAAACAGGAAATTAGTAGCGGCAAACAGGGTGTCATAAATTATGGCTTATTATCTGTCGTAAAGTAAGTAGTTGTGCAAAAAAAATATGAATGGGATATAATTACACTAATAACTCAAGATCAAACAAAAAAGTGTTCAATGTCCCCAATAGAAAACAAAAAGTCTTTTAATTTCTTTTTAAATGCATGTTTGGTTAGACTATTTTGAATTTCTAAAGGTAGTAAATTAAAGAGTGAAACTAGCCAAAAATGACCAACTTTGGAAATTAAAAACGCCTGAGGTGGGAATAGGTGCCATTTACGATAAAACTTAAAAATTCAAAACTTGAGTTCGATCAATTAATATCTTCAGGTTCCACATTCACGTTAAAGTTTCGAAATTTCATCAAATTTTACGTAAAAATGGTTATAAATGGTTCCCACACAATTTTAGCTCCTTTTTCAAACCATAACTGGTTGATTTTATATTTTTAGGATGTCAAACAACATTTTAAGACCTTCTATGGACCTGGAATGGGGGAATTTCCGATTTTTCAAGCCCGAAATAAGGTCGCATGCCATTAAAATAGTCTAGTGACCGAAAAACAAATTTTTGAATATCGGTACCAAATAGAGCTCAAAAGTTGCGTCTTACCCTCCTTATTCATGGAAAAATAATAAAAAAATTTGTAAAAAATAATTTAGGTGTGTTTTGGCCCTAGAACTTGAAAAAATGGATCTTTTGCATAGCGTATGATGGGAAAAGTCTTAATTAATCAAATTAAAGTTTTAAATGTTGTAAAAACTTATAGTTACCTTAGTTTAGTGTCTTAATAGTCAATAATACTTTTGAGTTCATTACTAAAAATTTTTTTAAATCGTTAACAGCCTAAAATTGCCAAATTTGGATGAAAAAACTTAAAAATCCCAAAATTTATAAACTTAAAGTTCAAATATTTTATGTAGTCTGTAATACACATTCTTGTTTACATAAAATGCTTTTAAAACATTAAGTTCGACATTTTTACAGAAAACAGACGAAAAAAGCGTTATATTGCACTACAGGCATTTTATTCCAAACTTTAACCTGAATTAACACTTTTTGTAACAAGTCTTCAAATTTAAAGGTACGAAATATCAAATAAAAGGCTATGATTTGTTATACATAATAAGGGAAAATTTAGGATATATTATAAGTAATTTTAATGCTCTGAACTGAAAAAATAAATATAAATAAGTATAAAAATGAATTTTTCTCACATTTGGTGATTCTAAGATGTATGACCTATCTACTTAGCTCAAATCACTATGCAATACCCTTGTAAATACTTTCTTTGACGATTAAAACACCGAATTAAGGCGACTATAAGTTTCTATTACATTTAAAACTTTTATTTGATTAATTAAGACTTTTCCCATTATACGCTATGCAAAAGATCCATTTTTTCAAGTTCTAGGGCCAAAACACACCAAAATTATTTTTTACAAATTTTTTTATTATTTTTCCATGAATAAGGAGGGTAAGACGCAACTTTTGAGCTCTATTTGGTACCGATATTCAAAAATTTGTTTTTCGGTCGCTAGACTATTTTAATGGCATGTGCCCTTATTTCGGGCTTGAAAAATCGGAAATTCCCTCCATTCCAGGTCCATAGCAGGTCTTAAAATGTTGTTTGACATCCTAAGAATATAAACTCAACCAGTTATGGTTTGAAAAAGGAGCTAAAATTGTGTGGGAATCATTTATAACCATTTTTACGTAAAATTTGATGAAATTTCAAACTTTGACGTAAATGTGGAACCTGAAGATATTAATTGATCGTATTCAAGTTTTGAATTTTTAAGTTTTATCGTAAATGGCACCTCTTCAAACCTCAGGCGTTTTAAATTTCCAAAAAAAAGTTTTTCGCTCCACCCTAATATACAGCATTAGGTCTTCGGGGATTTATTATGTTTCGCTTTCTGCAGATATCGGAATTTAAGTAGAGATAGAGACTTGTTTCAAAGTAAAAGAGGTAGCGAATAGGTAAAATATTCAATAATTTGAAATTATCAATATTAATGGAATGCACTTGAGATGATAACAATCTTATAAATCTTTCCTGGAGCTATTTTTGCAAGCTATTTTAATTTTTTGATTGAATTTTGTCTTCATTGAACTAAAAAAACACAAAATTACAAAATAACACTGAAAAATTTGCAAATTTACGAACTTTTTCTCTTTTAAGGTCTGAAAAAGTACTATTTTAACATGCTAATATCTCTCCGAATATTCACGATATTTTCATGAATTTTTTTTCAGTGATTTCTTCATAACGTTGGCAACAATACTCTCCGTGAGGTTTTGCTCTATCTCCTTTGTTTTTAAATTAATTTTTTAATATCTTTATTTCGCCGCTAGGAGCGCTGTAAGTCATCTCAATGGGTTTCCATGGTCACTTACCTAGGGATAGACCTTACTTCCGTAACCCTTGGACTCGTTGGTTCTCCATATAAAAGCCGCGAAACGGACTTTTGAAACACCCTGTATATTTTTATGATGTTCGAGAAGCTTAAAAGATCCTTAGGACCATTTTTAAAACCCATTTCCACCAGGCTCTCAAGTTTTCACAAACACACCCCTCACCTGTATAGAGTCAATTTATCGTAATACAGGTACAGAAGAAGCCGCACTGGAGCAAAAACGACACACCCTCTCGAAAGAGCGCCTTGAAAGCATCGCTCCTCTTTCTGCGTGGATATTGGAGTGGATCAGTGGATCATCTCGCGCGTGGAGGATTTTTGCAAATGGATGGAGCTCAGTGAAGAAGTGGAAGAAGACACACTGAAGGATGCGGAAGAGGGGGGTTGTGGAATGTGTTTTGGGTTTTTGTTGAGAGGTTTGGCTGTTCTTGAAGGGCAACTGAAAGGCTGGGGTGGTTGTTGAATTATGTGGAGAGTATGGAATTAATTTTCAAACTTGTTTTTGATGAACGCAAATATTTATTTAATTTCAAATATTTTTGAAAGAATCTCAAATAAAAAAGAATTTTTAGATTTTTAGAGTTTGAAAAACTCTTCAAATCCCTTTTAACTAAACTAAACAACAGCCCTAGTGGGCCAAGGTCTACGATGCCCATCTCGTTTTCTTGACCGTGGGGATCTGGGGTGCGAAGCATATGTCCCGGTTAGATGGTTTGTCTAACGCGAGACCTCCAGTGTTTAGTTCCCAAGACCTGTGTTTAGTTGCCCGGGACCCAGGAATTGAACCCCGGACCTGTGGCGTGGAAACGCGAAGCACTACCACTACGACAGCGGGCTTCTAAATCCTTTTTTAGGGGAAAATAAAATACAGGTACAAAAATGTGTGAACTGAGAAAAAAAATTAAGATAAATTTTTTCTTTAGTGTTTGTCATAGAAATACTAGATTGGAACAAATTAATTACTATAATATTAATAAAAAACTTTCGAGCTTTTAAGCTGTGGTCAAAAATAAAAAATTTTATTTAAAAATTATATAAAATCATTAAAATTAATTAAAACTCTAAACGTTTCGTCCGAAAACTTCGCCGGACATCATCAGTAGAAGGCGTTTAAAAATATAAATAAAATCCTTCACAATGAATCAGCTGGATGTGATGAAGGCGTCTGCGGTGATACTGTAATTACTGTACCAATGGTTCCAAATGGAGTACCTTCACAGTGGCCCGCATATAAGGAACATTTATACAAAATTGTTTTTTTAGAAGTTATTAATTAATATGACTTTTGATTAGTAAATAACAATAAATTATTATGATTGCTAAATTACTAATTTTTTTCTTATTGGCATCCTAAAATCGATTTCTTTTCAGATATATCTAGAAGAAAGGTTATCTGAGGTTATCTTAACTTTTTTGTAACAGAAAAAAATTTGTTTAAATTTTAGTGTCTCAATTTGCCTTTATATCTGTAAGAAAATTTACACAAAAATCTTTAACGTTTTTTTATCACTCTGTTAATTAAAAACTATGATTTTGAAATTCTGAAAAAAGAAAAAGGTGAACGAGACTGCTCAAATTTATAAAATTATAATTGGCAATTCTTTCTGTAGAGGGAATTCTTCTCTATCTTTATCAGCACACTGCATCTTTTTAGCCATGTTCGTAATGCAGGATAAAATTAAAACAAGAAGAAATTTAACCCATCCTAGATATTTTTAGATGCATGTGATATAACCTTTCACAGCTACGTCCACAACTGACGCTTGTAATTCAAACTTATACTAAATCGTCGACTGTAATGAAAGACGAAGAAGGCAGTCTATATTTCATTTCCAGTGTATGAAAAAAGTAGGCCTCACTGTTGTTGACATAAGACACTCTTCCGGTATTCTTTTTTTCTCTAGTGTTTCTCCTTCTCATCTATTTGCTTGTCGTGACATTTAATTCTTCACAGAGTGATGAAATATCCTTCATTGGCAGGAGACGTGTTATGAAAGCTTTTGATGGCTGTATAAATTAAAATTCAACTATTTAAAATAGGCAAATTTTGTTTAGCTCAGTTTTTCTCAACTCGTGAAAGTCGTGAAAACGTAATCTTGCTGAACGTTCCACACTACGACTAATTTCGTAGCTGGAAGTCTGATCAGTAAACCTCCAGTTGTGGGAAACACAAATTAAGTTCTGTGGATTATCAGTAAGGCATGATTTCAAGACAAGTCTATGCGATTATAAATAAGACTTTGATAAATCTATCGCGTTTTTTATTTTTACTGTTTATACGCATTGCAATATTTGTGAAGCATTGTTGATTGTAATATATCATTTTGCGAGAACAACATCTAATGTGACAATGACTCATCACTGACCTTCATAACTTGTATATAAAATTCAATTCTATGAATGAACAATCTTTTTCGCAAAGCAATGACAAATTTCCCTCTTCTTAATAACTCACTCCTATTCACTTCTTTTTTTTCTTATTTTAATGAAACTATACCACTCTGTATTCCACAAAGGCCTGTTTTCATAAGCCTGCCTGAATGTCCTCGAACAGACTTAAATACGCACAGATATAAACGATTTCCATAAACTAAAGTGAAAAATGGTTTCATACATGCAAAGATTTTTCAATGGGTTGTTGCATAAACTTTAAATCTGTCAAAATAAGCAAACTATTTCAGTTTAACAGCATGCGCGGAATACATTGCTTTGATCCATTTGCAAGGCACTTTTCACGTAACAAATCATTCAATGTCTGAGCGGTAAAGAGCATAGAGAAGATCTATTGCAGTCTGAATGCTTTTAAAAAGAAAGAAATATCCTCTCGATCTATTTTCATACATCACTTCATTTGACAAAAACGTGTCGCGGAGATTTAAGTTCTACTCTATTCAAATTAAAGTATATACGTGTCTTGCATAATTTAAAAATTCAAACACTTCTAATTTGTTTTTATAACAAAAATTCTCAAAAGGGGGGTAGTACTATAAAGAATTTTACATCACAATCAATGTTTTTCTGAGAGATTATATTATGAAAAATTTCAAACTACTCTTTTTTTAATACTAAACTGTTCCAACATGGCTTATGTAACATGTAACCCATTGGATATAAAACTCAATTTTACTTTTAGCTTTAGCAATACAATTTCTCTCATGTTAATTTCAAATTAAGATTTGCGTACAGAGTATAGTTCTGTCCTTTAAAAACCCAACCTTTTCAATTTTCCTACATTAAAAGCTTAAAAAATGTGATAATAACATCGAACAAAATAGTTTTGTAACGGCACATCCTCCACTACATTTTAGTGCTTAGTATTTTTAATTCCAATTCTCCGTTACAAATTCGCAAACAATTAAGTAAGAATAAAAAAACCAATTTTCCTAAAAAAAAAAAACATGTACCCTAAAAAAACCCACGCTTTAAAATACTCAAAAAATTAAGAAAAATATATTGAAAGGTTTATTTTGATAGAAAAGAGAATAGTTAAGATAATTAAAGCCAAGTTTATTACAAATTATGTATTTCTAAAATTAAAACTGTGATAAGTTTTTCTACTAAAGAATTTTGCCTTCAAAGCACAATGACAATAGTGTTTTTATTGTAATATTTTGATGAAAAGTACCTATGAAATACAAATACTTAATACAATTAATTAGTTAATACCCCCAGCTATTAACTCTCAAAACCCATTTTAGAGTAAAACTCGATAAAATGCTATATTTTCATGGAAAATTGCTGTTTTTGGTATCATTGAGTTGTTATCAAAAATACTGGAAAAAAATCGAGAATTACTGAAACAACTATTCTATTTGCATAATTAGTTGTATATCATGAATAATATTAAATATTTTCCATAATTTTTTTTTATTTTGTCATTTATTACAAAAGGAAAAATGGTTTTTTAGGCACCATGCGGGATTTTTCACCCCTCAAGTTTATTACAAATTATTTCTAAAATCAAAACTGTGATAAGGGTTCCTACTAAAGAATTTTGACTTCAAAGCACAATGAATGTAGTAAGATTGAAGATTTTATTTTTTTATTCTTATATTAACGGGATAACATAAAAACACGGGGAAAATGCTTTAAAGTCTTTGTAACATATACTTTTACAGCATCAAAATCTGCATAACTAAAATCATATTTTTAGCCAAAAATCGAGATTTTCTATTTATTCAAAAAAACTAAGAAATAAACTGTTTTTTGACTTGATTTTAAGTTCCCTTCCACTCTAAATTGAATAGAAAGACAGGGCACGTGATAATTTAAAATTATTTCTATTATTTATTTAAAATATCTCTGTGGGTGTTTTAGGGTACATTTCTGAGTAGGTTTTTTTAGGGTACATTTTTGAGTAGGTTTTTTAAAGGACAGCACTATATACAGGGTGTCCCATAAATGTTGGGTCACACTTCTAGGGGGATAGTAGACACCTAGACGAGTCAGAATCACATAGGATTTGGGGGTCCCAGACCAAATCCCAGGGTGTTAAAAATGGAGCGACACCCCAAAAAAATTATAGAAAAATTCAATTTGTAGAAGAACTACTATTGGTAAAAATTTAATTATGGTCTCAAAAATTGTGATTTAATATGATCTTTAAAATTATCTTAAAATTTTTCAGTTTAAAATTTTTTTATTACAAAAAAGTTTAAAAACCACAAAAAAATGTGATAACTCTGCCAAAACTTTATTTTGTATTCCGAAATCCTTTCCTTCGATTTAGTAATCTGAAAGATCATAGTCGAAAACCCTTAAATCCAAAGTGTCACGTAAAAACCATCAATATTAAAAGCTTGAGATCCTATTAATGCATGGTTTAAGTCCGTTTTTTGCGTTCGCAAAGTGCCGTTTTGGAAACGGCTATAGGAAACCAGTTTGAGCACGCAAAAAACGAACTTTAACAGGATCTCAAGCGTTTAATATTGATGGTTTTTACGTGAAACTTTGGACTTAAGGGTTTGCAACTATGATCTTTCAGATTAAACAAAAGAAATGATTTCGATATACAAAATGAGGTTTTGGCAGAATTTTCAAATTTTTTTGTGGTTTTTTAACTTTTTCATAATAAAACAAATTTTAAAGGGAAGACTTTTGAGATAATTTTAAAGATCATATTAAAACACAATTTTTGAGACCATAATTAAATTTTTACCAATAGTAGTTCTTCTACAATTTGAATTTTTGAATAAATTTTTTGGGGTGTCACTCCATTTTTAACTCCCTGGGATTTGGTCTGGGACCCCCAAATCCTATGTGATTCTGACTCGTCTAGGTGTCTACTATCCCCCTCGAAGTGTGACCCAAATTTTATGGGACACCCTGTATACTCTCGTTACCTCGAATTTTGATGTCTTGAAAACCTTCATAGCTTGAAAAAATATCCCCTTCTTGAAATAAGGTATTCTCTCTATTCCCCTTATTATCTCGAAAACTCCCCTCCTCAAAAAAAAATTTCGGGTCCCTATTCCTTCGGTTTTGAGATATCGTAGTTACACAGTATTTTAACCGCAACATGGCAGATTCCATTCGAGTCATTTATTGCCATTGTGATAGTTTTCATGATTTTCTTTTTATTCATTAAAACCAGCCAAACTATAGGTATGTTATAAAGGTTTTAGTTTTCATTCTGTTTTTACCTTTATTTATTAAGAACTTTTCTTGCAGTGTGAGCTGATTTTATGAACAATTTCCGTCATTATTAAAACCAGGTTTTCATTTTAGATGATACTGCAGAGAAGATAAATAAACAAAAAAGGATTTAGGGTCACTTAAGGGGACCCCTTTTTGGCCTAGTACATTTTTGGAGCTTTATAGAAAAAATTTGAACGGGTTTATTTTGTACTTGTTGACTTATTTAGTTAAAGAGTCTATCGATAAACAAAAATTTAACAGTAGTTTCTAAAATAAAGCTTTACATTTTTCTTAACTGGTATTTTTATCAAAAATGAGATGGGTGACCCACTTACCCCAAGAGATGGGGTAAGTGGGTCACCCCCTCTTTATTTATATTTAAAGAAAGCAAAACTTAAAAGGAAGTAAGTGGGTCTTGATAAAGTACAGTAAATTTCAGTACAAAATATTTTATTGTAACTGTATCCATGAGTGAAATATATTCACATCAAATCAATATGACAAGGTAAGAATAGAATGAAAAGCAAAATAAGTATTTTAAAGAATGTTTTGAAAGGTCAAAGGGATATGTTTTACTTTAGCATATAAAATAGTGTTTAAAAAACATAATAAGGTTGATTAATATTTATTTGGCTTTTTAATAAACATTTTAAGATAAAAAAAAGAAATCGGACACACTAAATGAGAATGAACTCTATTGATGAGATATTTAACTTCATTCACCATAACTTAAATTAAAACGCAAATTTGATATAAAATGTCGATCAAACTATTTATAAATTTTAATGAATTTTGAAGTGGTGAGTAAAAGGTCTTGCTACTATAAATCGAAATTTTCTGAAAATATTGGGTAAAATTGTCCCTATAACCCCCTGAAATCCGCCCATGTCTTTAGTAATAGTTCCTATATCATATGGGACCCTCTAGAACCACTTATATCATAATAAGGGGTCTCACTTACTAAATAAAGAGTGGTGCCACTTACCCCACACTGAGGGATCCCACTTACCCCAACCATGCTAAAACTATGGGGTAAGTGGGACCCCCTGTTTAACACTTCAAAATTTAAAATTTTGAAAAATTTCAAATTGCCGTATGTATTTTAGGTCAAACTCTGCAAAACAGTTCAATAAACATTAAAATGTAATGAAAACTTACCTGGAAATAGTTCTTTGAAAAATACGTCTTGAACTCTCCAAAAAATCTATTCTGGGAATCTATTTTAAATTAGTTCTATAATCTTAAAAATAAATTAAACAAATCTCAAATATATGCAAAATTCATTGGTTTGACAAGCTGTAACATAATCAATGCGAGTAAGTGTGAAATTTCCTGTACATATTATAGTTTTATGGGGGAGATCCACTTACCCCAAGTAACCCTATTTGCTTCTTTGTGAAACTTTTTATCACAAAGAAATTTGACCATCATTTTCGATATTCATATCCCTTGCTTGTTTTTAATTTCTTTCGACTGTCGAATCTTTTATAAAATGAACTTGTCATTAAAAAAAGCATCACTTTTTTCTCTTATAATTCACTGAAGAAAAATTTAAAGAGAAAACATAATTATTTAGAAATTAAGAAAGAAGAAAACACGGACCATGGGGGAAAAAGCTCTAATCGATTCACCTTTAGTTGCTCAAGGCCTATGTATGATGTCATAGGGAAGCTGAATGAATTTTAAAGGGAAAAAATGAGAATGCTTTATCAAATGACGCTTAAATGAAGGAAAAAACACGCGAGCAAATGAAAGCACACTGCATTCGAAACTAGCGGCTGTGGGAAAAAAACGCTGACAGCATCGATCTTGGAGACGAGCTTCGCCGACCTTCCAAGAGAGGGCGCTGCGGAGGATTAGCCGCGCGTCACGTGTCGTGTGATGCAGAGCTCTTCTGTATTCTCCGCTCTCTCCCCCTCCAGTAGACAGCACTTGACTGCTCGGTGCGGTAGTGGTGCGGCTAAATGCAATAAGAATAGTGTCGTTTGTGGAACCGCAGGATCTTATCTGCAGACTCGAGTGGATACCTGTGATTTGTGTGTGTTTGTGGATTCGGATCTGAATCGCGGAGTGTTTTCTCTCGCGAACATGGACGGCCCCAGTCTTCTGGAGGAGATGTCCCGATCCAGGTGAAACCGCAGCTGTAGTGAAATTGTCAATTTTTTCATCACTTTCACCCGGGGGTTTTAAATTCGAAAACTTTTTTTTTGAAAAAAATTCTGGTGAAATAATTGTGCAGCTTAAACATTGCGGTTGAGAGAAGATAGTCGAGGAAGAACGGTGGATTGTTTTTTTAATGTATTTTCCTCGTCGTTTTGGCAACATTTCAAGTGCATGTAACCCAGATTAGCACCGGGATTTTTTTCGGTGGCTTTTACAATTCGTTTTACACATTGTGTTTGCAGCTAAATTTAGTTTGACTTTTTGCTTGGGAGAGCAATGCGCTGTACTTACCAGCGTAATTAACACATTGTTGACGAAAAAAAATCACTCTTAATGTTTATATTTTCCTCGATAATGAGCATTTACTAAACAATTAGAAATTTGGAATTTTTCATTCCGTCATAAATATTCACTGTTGCCACCGGCTGATGGATAAATCCTAGATTGGATATACTGAAAAACTCAATATGCGGTGCGACTCAAAAAGCATGGATTTGTCTAAAATTCTGGGCAAAGGCGGCGGATTCGAAAGGTGCTGGAACTGGGACAGCGAGTGGTCCTTGGGTACGAACTCTGGTGCCTCGGTGAACGATGTCAACAGTAGTGAAGTGCACGTGTACAGAATGAACGACTTTTTACGAAGATCAGGGAAAATATTACTGTGTTTGTTCATCCTCTTACTAAACGGTCCTGAACTAGTCAGCTGTGGTAAGTTCATACATTTAATCAATACATATAGTTTTATTGAAAATGAATGATGATTCTTTTCAAAAATATTAGAATATAACTTGGATCACTCGAAACTACAGGATTTGTTCCGTTATTCAAAACTTCAAATGAAAAAAGTAAAATTGATTTAACTGGAAGTAAGTGAAAAACTTGGAATTGACTACGGTTTCAAATCACACACATTCGAGTAATTTAAGTTGGACTGGTGGTAATGCAATATTTTCTAAGAATATTTATTCCTTGGTCAGCCTGATTTCCCATATTAAATAAATGCAATTTCAATTTTTTCGATGGTGTATTTCGTAAAATACCTTGCCTTGTATTGCATGGACAAAGATGTTTTATACTTTGAATTATAAATTGAAAAGATATTAATGCAAACGAATTTCTTGAGTACTACGCAATTTTTTGGTTAACGTCACTCCACTACGTAATGTTAAACGACGTTTACCGTCTAAAATCCTCTGAATATGTTAATATCTTTTTTTTGCATGTGAGTGAAAAGGGTACTTACGTATTATCCCTTCGACCGTTCCTGACTGTCGAATTCAGCGGCACAGCCATAGAAAAGTCAATGGGTTGTTTACCGTTTTTGGATTTAGCGGTACGGTTGACGGGATAATATGTAAGAACCGTTTAAGGTCTGAAATCATTCAAAATTTATATAAAAAAAGTTGTTTAAAGAATTGTCATTTTTTCTTTTATTCATTTATAACTAAGTGGGTGAATCTTATACTGGCATTCATGCATGGAGGATTGTTTCAATGATATTGAAGTCGGACTTGAGTGTGACGTGTTGTTTCTTAGGAGTTAGTTTTACACAATTTAAGTCTTAACTTACTTGAAAGATTAGACTTGACCATTAGAGATGTGACCCATTTTATTACAAATGATAAAAATGGGGGCTTAAACTATGAGAAATATCTTTGCACCTAAATACTAACAAAAAATCCAATAATTCAAATTAAAAATTCCATTATTATGAAAAGATATACTATTTTTATGGAGCTCTTTTATTTAATGAAGATCTAAAATAAAACTATTATGAACCACTTTTCTAAACTATTTCCCATTTCATACGTTTCTAAATCGAAAATTATAATAATATATAAATAAATATAACTTTATTACACATAGAGAACAAACACAGAAAAGTCAGATATGTGATTCGCCAAGGGGAAGAAACTTCCCGTACAGGCGAAAAAGAAATTATATAGACAAATGACATAATACAAATTACAACAACACAAACATAAAACTGAATAAAAACAATAGCTAAATAATTAAATAATGATGGCAGCAAGCTGGTAAACCATTAACTAAATATGCTTCATTGAAGTGAAAAATATAAATCCAGGTCGTCGATATTAATTAATAACTCAAAATTCTTTTGAACTCTGAATATTTATTAATGGAGGTTAGATTTAAAGGTAAACTATTGTAAAATTTTGGTGCGAGGTTAAAGAAATGCTTACAAAAAATTGATTTAGAAAATTTTGGGATTTGATAAGTTGCTACAGCTCTAGTATTATATTATGGCCTTGCTATAGTGTTAAATAGATTTATTACGATAAAGATAAAGTATAATACGGAAAAAAGCGTTGTGACGAAGAGGCAATAATTTGAGTAATCTAAAATTATTAGGATATGACTGCTGATTTAAAATTTTGAATATTTTATTTTGAATAGAAATTAAAGGTTGGAGATTGGATCTATATTCTCCACCCCAAACAGTGACACCATAATTTATCAAGAAAAATATAAAGTTTTTAGAAACGGCAAATCAATTTTATTTTTTAGGTTATAAAAATTAAATAAAATAAAGCGTAATTTTCCCCAATTCAAATATATGAGTTTTCCATTTCAAGTTAGAGTCTACGTTAAGTCCAAGATACAAAAAAAAATAAATATAAAATTATGGATGTGTAAATCGATTAAGTGTTTTCTTAACATCAGTATAAAAATTTTTTCTTAACTATTTTCCATCTCGAACGTTTCGGTTAATTTTAACAATCCGGGCCAATCGCCAAGGGTTGGCGAAAGTAATACGTTTCTAAATGGGAAATTGAATCGTCAGTTGGAAGAAGGGAATAAGTCCAAAAACCAAGTTTTGAGAAAATCGAAAAAAACTGTGTAAGTAATGGAATTTTCATTGTATAATAGGGTGGGTCATTTTCCTATGGCGAAAAAAAATTTTTGCAAATTCTATCGGGCACAGCAAGAAAAGGGTGCCAAATGGTCTCAAACTAACATGTGTAAAATATTATTCGATTATAATAACTCTTTTTGCCTCCGGATTGGCCTCAAATAGATCAAAAATATGTAATTTTTCATATATTTTTTTAAATTTTATAAATTAAATTTTTTGTCGATAACTCTTTAAAGTTCACAAATAAGGGTATTTAAGAGCAATTTTAATCACCTTCATGCATTATTAATACAAAAACAACTGCCGAAGTGGCAATATAATATGCTATCATTTTAACAGATTTTAAATATTGGTAGTTCATATACATTCTCCCTCAAGTTTGGTCAGTATAAAACGGTATTTTTAATTTTTCAAAATAGAAACAGTTGTGTTTTTCATAAATATGCCGCGCTTTCGAAATTCAGCGGACGGTTATTTCACTGGCTAGTCTTGGGATCCAAATATGATCGCAAAAATATGTTGAAACAACTGTCGAATGGATAGTTCGTTCATAGGCAATATCAGCTATGATTCGCTCAGTCATGATTTACCTAATTTTTTACTAAAGCAATTGACTGAAACCCAGGCCCATGAAATTATACTTCTTTGAAGATTGACTCAAAATAGCTTCTTAGCATTCCCTTATGCGTTCATAAACGTTAAAATATAGCAAATTTAACTGTTAAGGATAATTACAAGTAAGTTTTGAAAAGTAATGTAGCTTATTTAAAAACTTAAGGGATAATACTGAGCTTTATGCTGAAAACGGGGATCTACCGCTCTTCTTAAGAAAATATTTCAAAATTTGACTCTTAAAATGTGGTTTTAATTTATTTTTGGACATTAGGGAATCACATGGGGACACTTGGGTATTCCTTTGGCTATTCCTAATATGCCAAAAAATTTCAAGGAAATCCCAACTTTTAAACTATTATACAAATGTTTTCCATGGGGTTGAAACCTATAACCCAAAAAGGTATCCACCTCCTGACATATCCATTTTTATTAAAAATTTGATGTTTTTACCATCCTACTCAACCTACAATAAAGGTTTTGCACATTTATATGATTCCAGCAAGAAATTTTTGATTGCCAGTTCTAACCATTGAGATATTTCAAAATATGTTGTATTACAAGTCAAGAATTTCAACTTTGGTTTCATTTATAATTATTTTATAGTCTTCAATGATGATTTTTATACCATTGCTCACATTTATATTCATGAAGGATTTGGCAATCGAGGTAAAAGCTTGATTTTCGTTCGTCCATTTTTGCATGAAATTACTATATTAATCGAAACTTTGAGGTCAATCCGGAGGCAAAAAGAGTTATTATAATCGAATAATATTTTACACATGTTAGTTTGAGACCATTTGGCACCCTTTTGTCGCTGTGCCCCTGGGAAAATGTGAAAAAAATATTTTTGACCCACCCTATTGTATAACCACCAAATTTTTACTGGAAGTTTAGAACCCTACTTAGAAAACAAAGCAATCATCAAAACAAATATAAGTGTATTCAAAAATATTTTACAGTCAAAATAAATTGATGGACTTATTCCCTTCTTCCTCCTTTTGAAATCTTTCTGATGAAAAAATCTTTAAAAACCCTTAAATTCACATTCAAATTATATTCCTCCTTAGATTACATCACAAAAGGGAGAAATAAAAAGAATAAGACAAATATAATTCAAAATTATAGTGAAACTGAGTTATTAAAGCAGTATCAATGGAGTGAGTGAATATAATTGGAGTAAAACATTCCCTGCATAAAAAAATTTTGAGAAACATTGAAATTAAGAGAAAAAATTATTTTAACTTAGTTTACAGCACAAAGAATATGAACAGGAAGACAAATTAACTTTAATTCCAAATTAACTTAAAAAATACAATGAATAGACATCGATTTCACAACTTCAAGGGGCGATATCTCCCTTTTGGAGTTAGTTATTTCCCCCCTCTTTTCACCCATGCTTGAACAAAGCTTGGAGATCGTTTTGAGCACAAAAGTCAATTCGTCATTTTTTGGACTTATTCCCTTCTTCAAACTAACGATTCAGTTATGGATGTCTAAATCGATTGAAATTAAAGTGTTTTCTTATATAAAAACCATTCAATTCAAGCTTAACAGACATTGATTGTTTATGAATATTGATAATAATTTAGTGGTACTATATTTGGGAAGCATGGGACTATTTGCATAAGCGACTTCCTCATTCATTATAACAAAGTGTTGTGTTTCACTCGTCTAGAAGACAATAATTAAACCCCATTGGAGGTGGTTATGAAAGCCGACCTTGCGTTCCACATTTCCCAGCCCGGTCTAATCATCGCCACTTCCTACTCAACAACTATTACTTGGGTCGGAAACTACGCGAACCCATCACTTAAGCGCTTTTTTCCCCGTTTGTTCCAAATTGCCTACTGCAGCCAGCCCCGGAATAACTGTTGTCTTCATAACAACTGTCTTTCTTACCTGGCGCTGTTATACTCGTTGGTTGAACTCATGTCGGGGTTTGTTTCTATCTTTTGGATGTCAATCATAGTGGTAATAATAGTTTACAGAGGTATAACATGTTGTGATTGGTGAATATTGCCGGTTCCTAGTTATTATAAGCTTATTAGGTTGTAAAATCGGTTATTTGCAAATTATATTGAACATGAACTAGTTCTTTCATTCGTGATTTTTAATTTTTCATCCATTGACGTTAATAGGAATTTTTATTGCGTAAACAATGTGAAAGATTTGAAAGTATTATTAAACTGATAAGAATAAAAGTAATTAAATGGTGGTGAATGTTAATGAAGAAGAACTTTTTAAATGGATTCTTTTTTTTTCTGAGAGCTTTTAACTTGAATGTTTTAAATTTAGAGGAAATGAAATGTTTAAGAGTTTTACGTAAATTCTTTTTTAAAATTCCACAAAGAGTTTTATTTAACTTCTAAATAGTGTAGGAGTCAAACCATATGCATTGGAATTTGTTACTACACTGAGTTGTTTGCATTGGAAAATTTTAGGTTTGGGTTATTTTTTTATTCTATATTTTTTATAATAATTTTTATACTTAGGCCTTTTATTCAAATGACTTTTCTGGCTTTGATTTAATTTTCCAATTTTGAAGAAATTTTATTATTAAGAAAAACACTAAGCATGCATCTTTGTGCTCGAGTCGGTCAAAATCTTGAAAAAATTCCCTTTTCGTCTGTTTGGGATTTTATTTAAAGAAATTTGGGTGTGGTATCAATCATTTCCCTATTTCTGTTGATGATTTTAATTAAATTAAGTAATGTTTCCTCAATTTCGCTCTCATGAGTCAGATATACCATCCTACTCATTGAATGGTTTATGAATATTAAATGATATAGGAATACACAAACTCCCGCTCTTTAGTGGAAACACTATTGTAAGTAGTAATCATACAAATCAACCGATCCAACCAAGCATTCGCAACTAACTCAATTTGCAAACCAAATCATCATTTTGAATGTTCGTATAGCAATCAATCTCTATCTCATGAATGAAAACTCTTGACCAGACTTGTTTCAAAAGTTAATGCGATTTAGGATGTGAGCTTTTGAAAGGTGAGACCAGTAAAACGGGGCCATATGGTGTAGTACTTGCGCAACAACTTCGTCTCTAAAATAAAAACTCTCGTAAATGGTTGATATTAGCTCGTTAAGAACCTATAAATTCAACTAATGAAACGATTTTATTAAGTTTCGAAATCGCATTTATTTTTTGTGTTATGGGTGATTAGGTTTTTTATTAAGTTATTCAGTTAGTTGGTATTCAGTTGAACTCGTCTGTCATTTTAATTTCTTTTAAACCCTTAATGCTAGGAGGTCGAGAAATCAAATCATTTCATTACGAAGAGGAAACAGCTCATTAATGGAAAGTTTGGTGTTTGGTTCTTGCGTATTATCCGCATGCTATAGACAAGCTCGACAACAAAAAAAGTATTTGGAAAACTTTGGTTCATAAGAAACTCGTAAACCAATTTCACTACCAAGATTTGCCGACCCTATATCAACGTAAATATTGGTGCTTGCATTAACGTGTATAGAAATAATCCACATAAACTATTCTACCCTCTCAGACCCGAATTTAACGAAAGAAAAACACCCGAAGCCTCTTTTGAATTCCTTCGATATATGGTAAATATTGATAAAATATCACTCCTTTCTATGCATATCAGCAAACCAAACCGACCATATTTCCCCCGAATTTATCGACACTTACACTTCAGTGTTCTCTGCAGTCTCTATACGATCTTTCTTTTTAATGTATGAAAGGGGGGGGCGACGCGCACAGAGGCTTTTTATGTCCGATAGCTCACCCACATTATAGATATCTTCCTGTAACTGGGATTTGTCTCTCGTCGTTGCCATAGAAACGGGTGGCCAATGCAAGGTATCTCTTTCTTGAGACGCCGCCGGAGGAATATTTAGAGATGGATGGTTGTTCTTTTGGAAGGGTTTTTTTTCTGTGGGGGGAGGTTATCGTTGCAGGGGGGAGTATTGTTTTATTAATATGGGTCGCGAGTGGAGACTGTTTTTGGATAATGGACATCGAAGTGATTGAAGGAAGTTTTATTGTTTGCTTCAGACTTGAAATTTATCGTCTGAAGTAGAATGAGAAATATGATATGGATTCAGTGATATTGCTTAAAAACATGCTTAATTTTTTTATCCCATTTCAGCATATTTTTCGTGATTTAATATTAATACTATTATTTTAATTGATAAAATCTGGTATTTTTAAAGGTATTGTTTTAATGATCAATTCTACCTAATTTATATACATGCTCCAAGAGTATGGCGTAGGGGAGGGTGTAAAAAAGGTCAGCATGTGTTGGAGAAAAACGTACGAAAAACCTTTCTTCTTTATCAACCAGACTTTTATGTGAACTGCTTCATTATGTAGAGCCATAGCTGGAAAAGTTACCTTTAAATACTATTTTAAAAAATTCTTTGATTTTATTTTGAAAAATAATTTTTTAGGTAATCTTGTGCCCCATTTCTACTCCATCAGATTCTTTGAATTCTGATGTTCATCCTAGATTGTTTAAACTAGCAATTAGACAAACTAACTAGCAATTAACTCATCTCTTTTAAACACTCTAATCTGAGAAAGAAGATGTTTCGAATTCTGATATTATTTCTTTCTTTATTTTTCTTGCACACGCTGCGTTTATATTCCGTAGTATTCATACACTAGAGGAGGCTGACTGAATCCTCGAACCATACATTGGAGAAATATGAAAGTATTGCGACTCCACTCCTTCTCCCTCTGCAACCACCCTCAATTAGTAACCCCTTCACCCTCAGCCGTGAGTAACACCGCAACTGCGGAAACATCAGTCTCTTCGCACATCCCCAACAACGAAATCAATTGTCCGTTAAGGGACGGATGCCCCCTCTTTTTGTGGCGTGGGAGAGCTCTCGACTGTGTTCGACACGCTCCTTTTGCAATGCGTGAAAGCGCCATCCTGCTCCCTCTCTCTCTCCAATGGCAGAGAGGATTCCGTGAAATTTGCGATGAGCTGGCATTTGTGATTCTTACGTGATGATGGGTTGGATGATGGAGGAAGGGGTTGGAGGTTAATTATAGGTTGTCCCGATGTGTGATGAGTATTTTTTTTACAATTTCTCCTGTACTATTCGCGTTATTGTAGAAAATTCTGAAAATTTGTTAGCCAATGATGATAATGATAAAGAATTGGATGAAAATTACTCATCGACAATTGATTGGGGGAGGGACCGATATAGTAACTAATTTTATACACAATTTGGGCCATTTATATGCAGGAAAACTTACCTATTTTTTTTTTAGATATGTTAGTATGGATAAGCCGAACATGTATCTAGGCTAAACATTTCGATCATTTATACATTTTAAAGGTAGTAAAATTTTAAACCGTTGGAACAAACTTATATATATATATGGTTGGGTAATTTATATTTTAATAAATGGAAGAACGATAGAGAAACTGTTTTTATCTTTTTTACTAAATAATACCAATTTTTTGAAAAATATAGTTTAATATAATATTTACGTTTAAAAAAATATTACTCGATTTGATCAAACAATATTTTTATTTAAAGAGCGTTATAGTGTTTTTAAATAACTGCGTGAATAACGAGAGTCTATTTATGGGGACATTCGTAGTTGCTCAAAACATACACTGAGCTACGACAGAACATGTAGTTAATTCTCAGTACAAATTAAGTTTCTATGCACCTAAAATGTTCTTAGGGGCCATTCATTAATTACGTAAGGGTCCCGACTCCCGAGGGGGAGGGGGGTTGGAAAAATCTCTACATACCCTTACTTGGGGGTGGGGGGTCAAACCAATTCTTACGTAAGATTTTCCTAGTTAATATAAACAAATTCCAATTATTCTAATCAAGAGATAATAATGTAATAGTAATATGTAGTTGACAGCAAGAATATTACTTATCTGTTGAAAAATAAAAATCTTGGATTTACGTCAAACGGAGAGTTTCTAACATTTTATTGTTTTGAGAAACATAATGGAATCTTACGTAAGAATAGGGGGGAGGGGTTTGAAAAATCTTACGTACCCTTGTGGGCATCGAACTCTCTACCTTGTGAAAAGAACTCTTACCTTACTTGAAAACGAACTTTTTACCTTTTTACCATAGAACTTTTAAACCTTTATTACATGCAGATTTTAACTTGTATTTTAATCTTAATCGTTATAGAAATGTCATTATAAATAGCAGCAGACTTATTGTACTGGCACTACTGCACACACGCACCTTTACCTTTTAGAATTTTACTAACTTTTAAAATGTTGTGTTAAGTTTTTAATAAACGTTGTTTTGTTAATCAATGCCCGGCTTTTGATTCCCTCTTCTGCGTCCACAACGACTTGGAGTGATGGCCTTTCCGCCACATTGGTGACCGCCACACCCTTACATGGGGGGAGGGGGGTCAAAAATTGCCAAAATCATCCTTACGTAATTAATGAATGGCCCCTTATTACAACTAGTGATAGTCATTGCCCCTCTAATCTCCTCTTCTTTATCCATATCCTTTTCATATAATTTTCTTGAGGTGAAGCCTTTTTGTAATTTTTTTTCATTTAAAAATTCAGAACTGGTATTAGTTTATGGTATAGGCGTATAGGTATGCACACTGTTTGAGTGTGTTTAGCTTGGCTTTTCACTTATTACTCAAAACTGTTTACAATGGAAAACCTCCCCATATTGAAAAGCACGCGAAGGAACAGTGCTTTTCTTCCACGTCTGGGCCCTCACATCTTCCATCAAAGGAGAGCAAACAAACATGCTGACCTTGCGTAGGTATTTGCGGGTTTCCATGGCAACAGCCCTGACGCGTCGCACTGGAACACCTGTTTTTCGAGTTGCAGGGAAGCGATTTTGCGCCTTTTATGATTATTTCTTCTTCTGTAATCAACATGCAGAGCATAAATCATTTTCAGGAATCAAGTTTGAAAACGGTAAATGGTGTTCAGTTGTTGGAATACAATTTTTTTGTTAGTTGGAGTGATTCTGGGACTGGTAATGATTGCCCAGGTAGTATTGTTGGGATGTTGAATTGTGTAGTGAGTTCGTAGTATTTCGCTTGTGTGCGTGATCGAGTAATGATAGTGTTTATTCCCATGCTTATAGGGTGTTGAATTTGGTTGAGTAAAGAGTTCTCAGAATTTAATGCCACGAATTAATTTTATTTGGAATATACTTGTTTCGAAACGCATATTTCGGAATTTTTTTTTATTAAAGTGAATGTGAAAGTGATATCATGTTTTAAACATTAATTTTCCCTATTGGAATAATTAACCAATCGTTTCTTAAAATTTTTCATTTCTTCATGTTCTGAATGTTACATAAAATGGCACCAAATTTTATGAGGTTGGAGCTCAGTATATCTTCTCTCTATATTTCAGAAAAATATTGAATTACTTCTAATTAAAACCGTATACCAGTGGTTTCTATGAATATCAACTCCAAATGAAGTCTCTCTAAGACCTAAATGGGTTTATTTGGCTATAACTTTCTATGCACCAAATGCACCCCCATGTGTGTTGTCAGAATTCGCTACATAACTATTTCCATTTTCTAAATATGCTGTAATTGATATTCATAATAGCATTAACAACTTAAAATCTTTAATTATTCGAATAAAGAATCCAGTCTGTCCTTAATAAAACAAATTAAAAGATTTTAAGTCAGTTCATAATTATAAAATTGGTTTTAAGTTATAAAATAATTATAAAATTCGTTGCTTTTCCTTCTGAAAACCTTCGGTCAGCAAGCTAATCTTGCTGATGAGGGTCATGCTTTCTGAAATATGTTCATGGTTTTCACGGAACTCTTCATTTTACAAGCCTCGTGATGGGCATTATCTTTTATCTCTGGAACCTGTTGCCGGACGAATTCACCACCAGCTGACAGCAATTCATTCTCGGCATTTTTGGTGGCGCGTGAGTCAGGCCGTTTTATTTTATCAGCAACAATGATGGAGCATCCGCGTTCTTAGTGTTGCCAATTTTGGGAAAGAAGTAAAGTGTGCTTAATCCTATCCTGTTTTGCTTTACTGGGGTGAAATGTTAACAGGGTTACTCCGTTTTGTTCGTGCAATATACAATAATTGCATTTCCTGTTATTTAGTGTTATCATGCTTGAAATGTTTCAGAAAAAAGTATTCGAAATTTTGATGATTCTGTGTACGTGATCATTGGCTTAAAAAATTCTTTACTATCTGCACTGTGTTTACTGTTTAAATACAACTCAATTATTTGTGTTGAAGATAATGTTCTCGGTAAAATTCACCTTTGTGTTACTTCGTATTTTGCATTCTTATCTATATATTTGCTACGACTCCCTAAAGTCTCAATATTTTTTGGTAAAAAGGGCATAATTTTGGAAAAACTCTTTTGATATACTAATGACCACTACTTCTCATGTTATGTTAGGCAATTTTTTTATAATTCTTTTTGAAAAAGAAACAATTTTTAATATATGCTTTGTTTAGAATTTTAAAAATATTTTTGTTAGTTCTATTGCTCATATTATAATTTTACACCATTTTCTTTCTATAACAACACCGATTTTTAAAGAATAACCTGTAAAATGGCTTTGGAAAGTTACTAATTTTGCTTGTACAAGTCATGCAGTAATAAAATAATAATAAATAGAAAATAATAAATAAATGTAATGATGATGCTGGATTTATTTAAAAAAAATATGCTCAAGATACACATTGTCGAAAATTTAATGTGAGGTCCGTAAGAGTATGAAAAATAATATTCCTGTAATTAGATCTTAAAACAAATTCAGATCCGAAACCATGAAAAAGTGTTGTTTGGTCAAATATTTTTGTAAGTAAATTTATCATGATAATCCAGCGATATTTTTTTAATATCCTCTGTAAATCTTAAATACCTATTTATAAACTGATAAAGATGTTGAAACAAGTTCTGTTCCCTTCTGAATGACCAAACATGGCGGCGTGTTCACGCTTTGGTGTTTCAGTTCCTCAATTTCATGTCCAAAACGTGAACTATTCGTGAATATCACTTTCATGTAGACATAAATTTATGTTCCACTTTTCAGCATTAAAGAAAGACACTTCACGTCACCATGGAATGAAAATTTATTGCCTTTCACAATCCCTATATACTGCTATGTAAGCCTGTTTTTGGAATATTTCTTGACGTTTAGTACACAGACATTTTTCTTCATTCCCTTTATGTTTATCTCTCTCCAACAGACTAGGTCTTGCTTTTCTCAATTTCATGCTTGTTAGCTCATAGTATAGTGAGTCATAAATACTTAGCGTTGAACTTTTAGTTGAATTGTACCAGACTACAAGTTGGAAAATTCAACTATGTCGTTGTGCATTTGTGGTATCGGAGAGAAAATTTAGTTGTTAAATTAATGGGTCTCTCATTGCAACGAAGTTTCTTTCAGAAAGTATGATCACTAACGAAATGAATGCAGCAAATTTTAATGGATAAATTTTTCAATACATTTTATGTGAAAAATGTGTATAAATTTCTCTCAGCCATAACAAAGGCTTTCACCTTATTTTTAATCTTTTATTTTAATTTTTATATTTGTTTCTATTTTATAATTGTTTTTCTGAATGTGATATACCTTCAAATTTTTAAGAATAGGGTCATTTTACTGTATTTCTGACATTTTGTGTTAAGTCCTTAACATCAAATATAAGATTTCTAAATGTTTTTTTTTCAAAATTGATGCTTATTCTAATGTTATTTAAATATGTGTCTAATGTAATTTATAAAATTATAAACTTATATAAAATATAACATGTCATAGCCTACAATATACCTAGTTGAATTTCATTTAAAATGTTCTCTCTGGGGTTTAGTTTTGACATTTTGAATAATTCAGGTATACAACTGAAATTTAATCATGTTAGATTATCGAAAATTCAGTTTTCCCTTATATCCTTATTACTATTCAAATATATTTCAAAAACATTTCTGTCCTGAAAAATTTTATATTGTAGAAATTGGTAAAGCATTAACTTTTAAACGATAAAAAATATCTCGAACATCCCAATATTTAACTTTTAGATCGCGAAATAATCCTTGTGAAATTTAATGTAATTTTACACCTTTTAGAATGCAATGATTTTATTAATGTTTCGAGAAAAATTCTCCTCTTTCTAAAAAGTCTTCACTTCTATTCACTTCTTTTCGATAGAAAATCAAAAATTTCGTTCAGACGTCTCGTGTTTTTTATTCCGGATTAAAAATAATAACAATTGAAAAACGCATCCGTTGAGAAAGCTAGAGCAAAACGCGTAGTCCCGTATTATATTTTTTTAACGTAATTCTATATCTTCCATCCGGATCTGTATCAGATTCTCCAAAGCTAATTTTTTCATTTTTTCCGACAAGTTCAAATTCATCAAAAGAATTATTCTCCGATGAAAGTGTTTTTTCAAAAATAACAAATTCGAAAAGGAGTGGGGGAAACTCTCTCTTGAAGAACGTTCCTCGTTTATCGTCTGTCTTGTACTGTTGCCAAACAAAATTTTTAGACTCTAAAACATCAATACCGTTTTTATTCCTCTGCACCATGATTAATAATTTTTCACCGCTAGGATTTTTTTTGAATGAAAATGTGTTTTTTACATTGAAAAACTATTTGGTGGCCATGTTCCTTTTTTCATATTCATTTAAAATAAAAATACAAGATTCGAAACTACGTTCCTTTCTGCTTCGAATTAAGAACATTTCATTATTTTTTTTACCATTTTCTCCATTTCTTTTCTGTCTCCTCAAAATCTACTAATCAATTTTCATTTGCAGACGTAACTATATTTTCCCATTTGTTTGTTACGTTTTTTTTGTTTACAGCTATTTGAGAAGCAGAGCCATCTTTAATGAGTTTATTTATTTATTTGCTGTTTTTTTTCCTTCTTTACTCCTTGCATCTCAAGGGTTTTGGTACACTTTTGTTGTGCTGATTGTGTCTGAAAATAAAGCATTATGCTTTAATATCTCCAGGGGAAAGGGTATGTATGCTTCGATATATCTTTTCTCCAAACACAGATAATTTTCTCTTTTATTAAGTTTTGACAGAAAATTCCATTTTTCCCCTAACTAAATGTTTTTCTATTTCTTTTTCTCTAATTTCAAGTTTGTTTTCTAGCAACAGTATCGATAAAAGTTCTTTTTTTGGGCTCCTAATCCATTTACCCATTTTTTTAGTCAATTCCATGTCGTATTCCATTTATGTTATTTTGATAATATTCGGCTTAATAACTCAATTTAAAGGGCTTAAAAATTATAAGATTATTTTAATGTTTTGTTTACGTGACACAAAATTTTTTGACATTTCTTTAGCTATATGAAAGATATACAAAATACAAATTAAGTCGACCAACTACAGGTGAATATTTGGAAAAACCCTTTTATTTTAAAGGGAAACCAATTTTATGTCTTACTCTGACTTGTCAAATTAGTGTTTTGTAATCCAATTTAATGCCCATTAGATGTTTTTTTTTTCATTCTCGAAATTCATTTTTTCATGTTAGTATTTTTCTGTAAATTTGGGTGTTGGGTCGTTTATGTTATTTGTGTAACCTAACCTAAATGAAAATGCTATTTTCTCCATTTGATATTTATGAAATAACATTAAATAGATAATGTCGGTGTACATTTTTCTTGTTTTAAATATTTATTCCGGCGTTTGAAAACATATAATGCTACTGCAAAAGAATATAAGGCATGACACTATAATCCTCTAATTGTAAATGCTTTTATGTCCTCAAAGAAGTTAAATCATTGAAAGAATAAAATAAGTACCAAATAAAAAATTAAAGTTACCTTTTCAAATAAAATGAAATGTACATTTGTTTAAAGATAATTTGTTTATTGGTAGAATTAACTAACATTCATGTAAATCACTTAGTTATAACAAGTTTTGTATTAAAGATTTTTAGTGTGTGGTCACTTGGATAAGACAAATTTTTAGAAGAAATATATGTTACGGGCATTGTGATACATAGGACATTATTAATAATGCCCAATTAATCACTTTGCCCGTAACATATATATTTATGTTTCACTACTTTATTTTTTAATTTCGTGAAATTACAAAATAATTGAACATATTCTACTTTCATTATTCGTTTTTTAGTTCATACCTTCATTGATCGTCTCTTACTCATAAAAATTATCCTTAACGTTCATACTTCATTTCTAAGCATCAATCCAATCCAGTCCTAAGCATCAATCCAAATCAGTTGCATTCAAATGATAATCGAAAACAAATAAATCTTCTGATCGTGGACCGTAAATCCGGATGAGATCCTTGCAATTGAATTACCCTAACGTCTTTTTGACGATGCTACTTTTATTCTGCTTTTTAATTGCTCTTTAACGATGTCACAGCTCCATCTTGCGGCGTGCTGTTGTTGCTGCTGTCAAAGAAGGGCCCTAGAGGGAGCGATGCCATTTGTGTTTCGCAATGAATTCTCTTTATTGTTCCAGCCATGAATTTAGAGAAGTTTATCATGAGCGTGAAGTTGTTGGGGAGGGTTGGTTTTGAACGGATGATTACCTAACAAATGAATCTGTCGTGTACATTAAATTACATTCGCTCGATTCTATGCTCATCAAATTTTTTTCATACTGCAATTTATCTAATTATATATCTCAATGTTTCTCTTTAAAAATTGATTTGTTACGACGTTTTAGTGATATGATTTTTTGGTTTGACGGTTACACTTTAATACGCTGATGAAGAGTTTGATGGTGTTAGTGATGATGGATATTAGTAGAGGAAGTACATCCTTGGTCAATTTTAGTCCCATCATAACCCCCAAATCCTACTAACTACTACTAATCCTACTAACTTGGCCTTAATATCATCACTTTCGTACTAATTTAATCTGTGGAAGACATCTTGATTTTATTTCATTACCTACGTTTAGAGCACGAGTAATTAAAGTTAAATTATTATTGTTTACCTTTTGTGTAGAGATTTACTTAATGTAAAACAAATTAAGATTAAGACTGTTTGAAGAATGCTTTGAAAATCGAGGGTTATAATGTGAAATAAAAATATACATAATATTTTGTGTATTCAAATCAAATCTTCACTTTCACTTTTATTCTCGAATAGATGTTATCAGCTTTACCTCACGCGAGGAGCTTCCACCTCAACCCAACAATTCATTAACAAAAACGGAAGCTCCAAAAAATAATTTCTCCGCCCAGAACGGAAGCCAAAAAGAAGATTACAAATTACGACAATGCCCCCCCTTCAAAAATTAAAGAAAAAACATATATAACCACATGCAAACATCTCCCCTCCATAAATTGCCCTCCGTTCAAGATAAAAAGTTTGCGCCTAAATATTTGGCATCAGCGTTGACTTAAAAATTTATGTGCACGCGAGGGACACGAGAAGATGATGAACGCCCCCTCCAGCGAATCACGTGACCCTCCCTAAACTGTAATAAGCCGACCCCATCACTCATTCGACAGAGGAGCGTTCAAATGGGGAGACCTTTTACCTTTTTTTTGTTCTTACACTGGACTTATTTTTCAGTATGGTGTGTGTGCTGTTTGCACAGGCTGTTCGTTCTTTTCATTTTAGAATCGTTTGTGTGAGTCAGACGCGTCTTCTTCGAGGAGCAGCTGTCTGGGCGAAAGGGTGCTTCTTCTCCTCAGAGATATCGTTTGCGCTTGAGAGTGCGCTTACTTTTCCATTTGGAAATTCCCGTGCATTGAAAATTCTTTGCTGATTTCTTATTTGATTTGTTTTTTGGGCGCAATTCATGAAAGCACTGAACTGGCGGTGTAATATAGGGAAAAAACGCCTATTATACTACACCAATTAACGCGGGTAAAGTTTTATGAGCTGATGACAAAAATGGCTTTAAAAGATTGCACCATGCTCAAGGTTAAATAAAACCATACAGCTCTCACACATTCGGTTTCATACTGTTATTAAATTTGTCATACTGTTGTTAAATTATCAGTTATTAAATTTTCGTCTCTGCAATCGGCTATATCTTTTAACTAAATAAATTTACATATAGGTAGGGTTACACATATGAAAATGGATTTTTGAATCAAGTAAAAAAATTTCCTCTTGTTTTTATTATAATAATGTCATTAATATTCAAAGAAAAATATTGAATTGATAATTGGTCTTCTTAACCTTTTTTGCTTGCATTTTCCTAAAAGAATCAGAAGAAACTAAAACTCACGGAAAATAAATATCAGAATATTGTCTTTTACCATTCGTTTATTTGGAATCATGGAAGTTTTAATACGTATAACTAATTCAAGTTAGTATACTAGTTCATAATCATTGTCATGGGACCTAAAATATCATTTTAACACTTTAAAAGCCAATATCATATTGAATAGAACTATCTATCTATGGTTAGTTGTTGAAATTATCTTCTTACCTATCGATCAAACACCTCCAACAGTGTATAATATATCGTTACTAAAAATATTCGAACTAATTGATTTTCTCGAGAAATCCCACCATCCCTTCGCTCACTGTATTCTCACACCCCCTTAAAAACCACCTGTGCTCTCGAAAAAAAAAAACTAAAATTCCTCGCGCCATCCCGCGTTAGTGAAGATCCGATGGAGAGGATGGAGGTTTATGTCTCCTCTAAAGGGTTGGGCGAGGCGAGGCTCATGAATTATTCAACAGCCTTCCTCTTCGCTAATGTAGTAATTTCGATAATTAGACCTCTCGTTTCTCCGGAGTTTATCCCGGAATTCTTTTCCCGTATACCGGAGGAGATGCGACAACGCCAATTTCCAGTGTAAATGGGAAGAGGATGTGTGGTCGGGGTTTGTTTCGCTCTGTGTGGATTTGGGTTGTTGGGCCCTGTTATTAAATCCGAGTGTGTTGAGGTGGGGTATTCCTGGAAATTGGAACGCTCCTGTTGTTCTTCTCTTTCGTATCTACGTGCCTGTTTCTCCGGAATATGTTGGTGTTTTGTGGATGTTGTGTTGGTATTTTTAATAAGGACGGATAACTAAAAATTGAATGACGACATTTCAAGTATGTTGTTTCTGGAAATTAAATAATCTTGTCAGTGTTGGCGTTTCGTATGTTTGGTATGCTGCTCATTCTTGCGTATGTGACTTCCGAAATTATTTGGACTTTTAACTTTATCAGGAAGACGCTGTTCTGTTTTTGATGATAGTTTGTTGATTTAATTATTACAATTTATAAGGAAACCGAAACTAAGGTGTAAAGCTGGATATCTTTATTCAAGGTTTTCATTATTTCTAGAGGACTATGACGGACGTACTACATAAATATATGTCCCTCCATTGTCATTTTCCCTTCCAAAGGTACAAAATAGAGTCGATTATTAAATTTTCGTCGCTAAAATCGGCTATATCTTTTCCTAAATAAATTTTTTTTCTAGGGTTACACATACTAAAATTGATTTTTAATCAAGTAAAAAAATTTCCACTTGTTTTTATTATAATAATGCCATAAATGTTCAAAGAAAAATATTGAATTGACAATAAATTGATCTCCTAAACTTTTTCTTGCTTGCATTTTCCTAGAATAATCAGAAGAAACTAAAACTCACGGTATTCCTCGTAAAATTTTTCACCGCTTTGATCCACGAGATTACTGGCGATCAACAGGTGTTCCATGAATTAACTTTATTGCTGGTTCGGTTAAGTAGATTCATTCTAGAGAAAAGGTTTGTGATTTTATCAAAATAAATATTCAAGCACTCGTAGTTTCCTCTAGAAACTATAAAGGAAATTATCAAGGTTATTCTAGATTTATTTATTTGACCTAAAATACTTACTTAAAATAATGCTCGGAAGACTGGCCTATTTTTCAACACTCTTAAATCCACACAACCTTCGCCTTTGACCCACTAATAAACCGAACTAGCTTTCCTCTATTTCCACCTTATCTTTATTACTGCTCGCCGCACCTGGATTTCTGTTTTCTCCTCCACGAATCGAAGGAAATTAACAACCTCCCTTCTAGTAAGACGACAGCCACTCTGCTTTGGTCTCAAACTCCATAACAATGGATGCTCCTAATTGCAATTGCTGCAGGAAAGACATCTTCCATAACTGCTTTCAGTTTCACTTTCCCTCTTGCCAATTACTGCGAATGCGTTGGCAACGGTTGTGTGCTTTTAAATTGCGTGTGTTGTGATTTTCGATAATGGCTTGGAATTTTAATTATGGGTCTTATTATTTTGGATTGTTCTTTGATGACAATAAGGGCGACATATTCCAAGTAATTGTTTTTAAGTGTTGTTACCTTTACCGTTAGCGTGTTCTGTCGTTCTTTGATGTCCTAATTGAGCTCTAAAATTTTATTTTAAAGATTTTAATTGCATAGCATTTAGTATAGTACTTATAAACTTTTAAATTTCTTCCTACGAACTCATTCAGCAGACTGGATTTCGCAATATATTTTAGCCGCCTTCCGAAGAAAGGCAAGCTATATCCGTTCTTTTTCTCTTCTCAATTACGAGTCATCCTCTTTCTCAGCGGTATGGCTAACCCTTGCATAGCTGCCAACTCTTCCGGTTTAGCCGGAAGATTTCAGTTTTTTTAATTGAATTTTTTACTAAAAAGATATCCATTCCTGCCGTATTAACCTACTTGACGTAACTATGATAGGTAACCAAATTGGCTAAATCAGATTAAGAAAAAAATGCTTCTGGTCTTGATTTTTTAAAATCTTCCTTTTTTTTATAATTCCAATGTTGGCAGGTATGCCCTTGGATTCTAACGATTAGGAATTCCTATTTCATAGAAACCACCTCCACTACTATCTCAGGTAGAGAATCATTCCTTTGAGTGTTCAGAGGTAAAATTGAGCCCTTCTGATAATCTTCATGGCTACGGGAAGGTCTCACCTATCTCAAAGTCGAAGTGCCGTATCGCGTCGGTCTTATCGCCTTCAGTCTGAAAGCTTTCCGATCTTTCCAATACCATAAAAGCTCTTTGTCTCTCTCCCAAAGCATTCGACTCGTATGTGAGATGTGACGACGTCTCAGGGAAAGGGCATTTTTACGACTGCTTCAAATGTTAAAGGTTGAGAGGTATACATTGGAGGTAGCAGCCCTTTGAATGGAGGGAGTTTGTTTGGCTTCTCCCCGTTTTATGCGTGTTTGCTCGGCGGTTCCTTCCTTCTCTCCTTCAAGAAAATACTTCCTGGATGAGGAATAGAGGTTTGTATATTTAAGAAGTGGAGGTGTTAGAAAATGAGGGAATTCAGTTTAAAGGTGTTTGCTCTTGATGTGGAGTTGAGTTGTTTAGTGCGCAGCGGTGTCTTTTATTGGAACATTTGGAGTAATGCTTTTTGAGTCCATTCACGAATTACGTCACATAATTTCTAAGAGTTTTACACCCCTCTCGATCCATGTCACAAGCTGTCACTTTTAAGTGACTCATCCCTTCCATTAAGAGGCCACATTTTTAAAACTAATATTAAATCTTAATTTAACTTTTTATTTTCGTAACTTTTGCATTCGAACTCTTATCTAATGTTGAATCAAATTAAACAAAGGATAAATTGTCTCTTTTGGATCTGAAAGGCCCCGATTTTTAAATGGATTTTCTCATGTAAGCCCTGAAATTAAAATAGAAGATATAAAGTTACGAGTTATACAATATTGTTTGGAAATATCACACACGTCTGATAGTAAACACCTTAAATCATAACTCCTTAACCTTTTACCTGCCGATGTTCCCAAATGGGAACATCATTTTAAGGAATTTTTTCACCACTTAATTTTTCATGCAGGAATTTGATACTTGGTAGAAAGCAACTCAAAGATATGAAGTTATTTTACATGCAAAAGTTTTTCATGTGCAATTTAAAACTTTTTGTAGAATTTACATCAAAATTAGAGATTTTTGGCTCTTCCAAAAGTTGCCCAAGTTTCAACTTGTGAAAATTTTAAATAAATTTAGTTTAAATAATTTTACTGTTTTTAGGTAGCTTAAGTACATGTCTTCCGATTTGGCTTGACAGAATAGCTTTATATTCTAATTTTAGAGAGTAATTACCAATACAACGTATATGTTCCCAAATGGGAACATCGGCGTTTGGGGTATAGTATTTGAGGGGATTTTTATAACATGCAAAAATTCAAGTTATTTCCTATTTTCTTTAATTTTTTGAACCTTTTATGTCTCAAAGGATCTAAACAGGTAAAGAATAATGTTTTAAATTCAAAACTAACTAATTTTTATTTTTTCACCTGATTTATGGAGAAATAAATTCCAAATCTTTATAGCAGATTCTTACACTTGTATATTTTTCTAACTCCCCGATCGATTAATTTTCAGTAATTATCAATAGGGGTTATGCAAAGAGCATATTTGGAGTGATTCTGAGGATTTGCGTATATATTTTTGTTCAAGTACTTTTTTTACATAAAAATTTTAGGAATAAAATTGAAGAATTTTGAAAATAAGGAAAAGTGCGTACATCTAAAAACACTCTTCTAAAGTAAGTTGGATGTAAGATATTTGTGGTTCAGTTCGGAATCTTCCATGAGAAACACAGCTTTAATGAATGAATGGAGATAATTATGATTATCAATTTTGAAAGCTAATTAGATTTGAATGCAATTAGTGGATTAAATGCTACATATCCGTATAGAACCGTAATTAAAACTAATTTTTCTCACAAAAACGTAACTGTGTAGCTTTGAAGAGCATGGGAACACTCTTATGTATTTTTTACACCAAAATATTACTCATAGTGCAAGAAAAATTTACGGAAAAGCTTCGCGTACGTAATAAACATGTCAATTGTTTCTTATGAAAATCTATAAAATGTTACTCAATCGTCCAAGTATGGATATTAAAAATAAAAAAACCGTCCACAATCATAAAAATGTCCATAATTATTCAGTAGAAACCGATTTCAATCATTTTATTTGAATTAATTGTAAAATATGTGCCTTTTGGAAATCCCCCTAAAAACTTCACCCCAAACGCCGATGTTCCCAAATGGGAACATCCTCAAAATCATACTTAGGATTTTTTTCTGCCAAAAAAATGACTAGAATGGTTTTAGTAATGATGAAACAAGCCATTTAAGCTAAAAATCAGAATCTTTAATTCGAAATTTGAATTGCGGCGTTTAAAAGGTTAAGTATTCTAGGTTCCTTTAGGGTTGCCATGCTTTACTTACGGTTATAAAATTATCTGTGCAAAAGGACTGTTAACCTTTATGAAACTCCTCTTTATGGTCAGAGCAGGACAGTGGTCAAAGGCGAAAGAGACAAATGCCTTTTCCGCACATACACTCGCTAATCCCTTTGTTTTACAGTCGACTTAAAGCGCTTTTATAAAGGCCAATTTCTCTCTCCTTATCTGGAGTTGAGGCGAGTGTGATATATCTCTGGCTTTCAAGTGCTACTTACTGATAGCAGCTCTTTTTAAATATCACTCTTTCTAGTTCTTGCGCGTGTGTGTTGAATGCAAATGGAGTGGAGAGAGTGGAGTCGAATGAAAGGGGTTTTTTGTGTTTTAGATTTGAACAAAGTGAGAATGTTTGTGTAGCATTGATACTTTCTAATATTCCTTTGAATGCACGTTTCACTGATACTTTATCTGTCATTGATCTTGAAAGAATTTCTCTTTGAATATTGTTTATGCCTGTGTCATCTGCTCGCTACTATCATCTCCCGCCATCATTGCTTACTTTTTACCTTGGTTATAATAGTGCAATAAAAAATTTTAGTTAATTTTTCTGTTATCTGAATAAGGTATTCCCCTTGGTGACATCTCATTTAGTTTTTATCAATATTTCTCTGTTTGCGCAATATTAATGTTACAGTTAAGTTACACCTAAAGAATTTAAGTTTCAACAAAACTATGCTACAAGTAAGCAATCATCAGAAGTATTAGAAAAAAAAAATAGTTAAAACTTTGTAGCCCATGGAAATTTCTACTAGCCAATTTAAAAGCTGTGTGTGATATGTATCAGTTTTCTTGTTATAGTGCCAATCAAACAAATCGGGTCATTCACTTTCATACGACACAATCCATCATAATCTGTTGTGTGTCTGGAAGCTCTTTATTATCAATGCAGGTAAATACTGATACCAAATCTTGCACCCTCATTCTATTTCTATAAGTCGCCAATCTCAATAGCTGTATTCGCTTTATCCCACGATCAATTTCGGCATTAAAGTCGCTCCGAGATCTTATCCGTCACGGATCCCGTCCTGACTCACCCCTCAACCACCCACACCACCTTCCTCAGGTACCCCTCTCCAGACGATTCTTCCCGACCGCAAAGGGAAGGCCCACCCCTCGGTGCCCCTTGCAACAGCTGTCCGCCAAAGCATCCGAATGCGCAAGAATTTCCCTCTTGTTGTGGTGCCGAAGAAAGAGCTCTTGCAAGGAGGGAGATGGGAATATAAAGTCAGCTATTTATCCCTCGTGAATGGCAACAGGGGTGATGACTCCGTTGCATGCTGGGTCTGTTGTACTTTCGGTTTGAGGGGGGCCGGGTTTTTTTTTATAATCCAGTTTTTTTTCATAGTGTGAATGGTGTTGAGTTTCTGTGGAGGATTTTCGCTTCAGGTGGTACTTTCTTGCGTTGACCCTCCATAAGAGCAGTTTGGAGGGGATATTTAAGGGATTTGCAGACTCGTTTTGCGATCGAGTGGATTGTGTTTCGGTGGAGGATGAATAATTTCGGGAATTCTCAGTGAAGCAGAAGTAAAGAGGTGGGGGAAATCCGAAACGGAAAGGTTTACTTGGGGCATGAATTTGGGTAACAACATTGGGCTGTGTTTTTTGCGCTATTTGTTTTCAAATAAAATAAGAATAAACTGTTTATATATAGTTCGTATTAGGATACACACCAAGTGAGGAAACCTATCTCTGTTAACTTTTACTTGAAACTTGTTTCGAATTTCTTTCAACTCTGATTTTTTTCTTGAATTTCAGGATTTGATTCCAAATACTACCTTCTGTTTTGATCGCTCTTACTCTTTTTCAGAGATGTAGTTCCTCCATGGATCTACATTTTTGTTCTCTTTTGTACATTTTTTTAATTTTATGGAAATTTTCATGCATATACCCGTAGCCCGATTAGAAAATCGTGTAAAACTTTTTTCTTCAATATAAGAACTTTTCAATTGTGGATCATTGGAAAAATCAAAATTGTGAAACCATGCCCTTTCAAATCACTCGAGTTGGCGAATGACGTTTACTGAGTTTTTATGGAGTAGCAAAGCATACGAAATAACTATATTTGAAAATGAAAAAAAAAACACCCCAGTTTTTCCAGGTAAACAGTATTCCCCAACTACCTCTTCCCCCAAACGAGGCATATCTTGTGTTGAGTGGCGCCCCATTAACAAGGCGACGATACGCGGAGCTCGTATATCGCCCTTGAAAGTAGCCGAACGGAATGATTGAGTCCTCCTGTAATGATGTCCCTTCTCGCAGATCCCGCCGCGCGATAGAGGGGTGAAAGCGACTCCCCAGGAGTTTCTTTGCTTGGAGATCTTGGTTGTTCGAGGTTGTTGTGTTGCAATTATGTTGTAAGTTTGTGTTAAATAATAAAGGTCCATACATTTTTATTCTTATTTATTTCATGATTTTTGAAGGAAATATATCGATAATATGTACAAATTAAAAGATAATATTAACTTTATTTCGATTGGATAGGGGGTTCTATCGTTATTCGAGGTTTTATTGCATCATAATTGCGAGGTTGTTTTAAATATTAGTGGAATTGTTTTCACGAGTACTATATAGAAGACTCTTGAAGAAATTTCACAAATAATGTGCCAAAATAAATTTTAAAATTAAAAATTATATAAATACATAAATAATGATAACTATATCACTATGTTAATTTCATTTGGATCAAAATCCAGGTAGTTAAAGGTTTTTATTGTGATAAATTTTGTTGGGACAGTTTCAAAAAAGATATTCTAATCTTCTAATCTCAATATAATTATGGAAAAGATTTGGTAGCTATTTTAAATTCGTCGATAATCAAGTAATAAGAATGGCAAGAATAAAATTGTTTATGTACCCTATAATAAACAACACTATATAGAAAAAAAACTGTCAAGAACTTTTTGGTTTAGTGACCCATTTCTAGTAAACGTAAGTATTCCTTCCTTCTCTCCTTCAGTAGCCGGGGCATTGACTTCACCACATAATTAGACCCAGCTTGTTACCACAATGTAACCGCCGTCCCGCCGAGATACCATCAATAACAAGAAAGAAACCCCCAAACCTCACATTAACTCACAAAACCCTCCCGCCAAACAAAATTTCCGTCCCAACTAGCCTTTCCAACCACCCGTGAACCCCCTGCTTGTTTACCCCGATGGATTGATTCCTTCGGCATCCTGCTCAGCCCTCCTCATCACCCCTTGGCTGAATAATAACCTGTGTGATTACAAGAATTCTATTATCCGCACACAATGGCAGAGTGGGCAAGGCCGGCTACTTCTGGAGCAGGCAACCGCCAGGTAATGGAGTGGTGCGATACGATGCCGTCTTTTGGAAGTGACAGGTAAACGGGGCGGATTTTTTGGGGGTTTGGTTCTTTTTTTCCATCGCTTGGGGTAGGGAAGGAAGCAGCTGTCGTGGATCTCGAGAGGTCAAGTTAAAAGGGAGGAGGGGGCAATTGGCCATGGGCGCCAGATGGCGCAAATAGGCTTTTTTGGGAGGTTTGTGGGGCGCTCGTTTCCAGGTTTGCGTGATTTCGTGAGGCGTCTCCAATGCTGCTTTTGGGGTTGTTGGGTTGTTAGAGGGTTTGTTGGAAGGTTTTTTTAGCGGTGGTGGAAATGAAGTCATCTAGTGTTCGTTGTTTTGTTTGGGGGGAGTGTGAGTGGGATGCTGTTGTTGAAACATTTTGTTCACGAAAATTGTAATGTTTAGGAAAATAATAGCAATGGTGAACGATGTTCAAATGTTTTCTTGTCCATATCAACTCCAGTTGTATTTGAGAATTAAACAGAAGGGGCCATTAAGCCTAATTTCTAATAATCTTTAAAATACTCCGAACTCCATAGATGTGTATATTTTTTGTAATTATCAAGTATTATATAAATTAAGTAATATTTTTAATAATATTTAATTCTAATTATATATTGTTTAATTTTAACTAATATTTAATTTTAATTAATATTAATAATATTTTTAATCCTTCTCATCCAATATTCGCAGATGTATCCCCTACTTTCCTTTAGAACTGAAACTAAAATAATATCCAATATAATTGCTCCAGTTAAGAGAAATACTTTTGAAATACCATATTATTAATCTTTCAAGCTTGTCATCTAGCGAAGTGTTTTTACACAGCTGAACCTTATAAAGCTGTCTGATGTGTTTCATTTCGAAATGTAAACGATTACTCTTCTCTTGCTTAATATAACGTTGCACAACACCTACGATTTACTACCTCGAAATGACGAACAAGTTAATGTTTTCAGTCGTGAACGCAGGCCCGTGCTGGGTACCTTCAGAGGGCGGTGGACAAAGGGTGTAAGGGCGCAACCATACAATGATTATTAAACCTAAATACTTTTTTAAAGATAGGCGGGATTTTAAAAATTACAAAGCAATACTGCTACTCGTGTTTTTTTTATTGTTTTTATTTCAACATTTGATTTTTGTTTAAAAAATGGTATTTTAGCTCATTTTGAGCCCCTTCTGTGTGGATGATTACACCAAAAAAGGATCACTACTTGTAAGTCAAAATATTCAAGAGAAACAGTACATGAAGAATAAGAAATTTAAAAGGGGGTCTGGGGGTCCTCCCTCAGAAAATTTTTAGAATTTTTACTCTTTAAAGTAGTGAAAAGTAATTTTGAGACCCTTTGAGTTACACCAGGAGGACAAAAATTGGAAAGAAAATACAGCATAAAAAATGTCAGAATTTCAGGAATTGCTATAAAAATCTTCCTGAATTTTTATTTTCGAAGGTAATTATTATTTTGACTAAGGGCAGCCCCTAGTCAAGAAGCCCTTGGTGTGTGGCCAGTCGTCAAAATTTGAGCGAAAATTTTAAAATAGCTGGCTTGCATGAAAAAGGGCACCCTGCAAACACCTCGTCTTCCCCTAATTTTTTCATTTAGTGCTAAATCTAATAATTAAACTAATGCTTATTGAAGTAAGATGGTCTCCATTTGACAGTTTAAATGAGAGCGCCCTATCAATTTCAACGTGCCTTGAATAGTAACCACCTTACCTTGTTATTTCATAGTTAATCTTTAAATAAAGGCGCCCTAAAAATAAAAACTCATAACGAAATTTGATGGTAAGGTAAAAATGGGGAGGTTAATAAGACTTTTAGATGCCTTCGCGCATCAGACTTGATGAACCAAGAATGAATTGTAAAACCAATAGTAGTGACTTTACCAATAGTGGTTCAAGTTTGGTGGAAAAGGAGCCCATAAAAACATTGAGAAATCCACGAGTTAATAACAAATTGTAGAAAAGTCTCTTTAAAAGGGCGCCTGAGCAAAGGGCGCAGGGGGACACGTCCCCCTGTCCCCCCTGGCCAGCACGGGCCTGCGTGAACCTCAAACTTTCGGTGGTTAAAGTATAGTTCCCTTGCCAAAGACTAGAGGAAGATGACGTAATATAAATAGTAACTGAATGTATATGTTTTAAAACAGAAGCAAAAAAGAAAATGCAGAAAAATTGTTGGTTTTTAAAAAACATCGATTTTGAAAATTATTCAAAAATTATATTCATATTCTAGTAATTAGTTATTGTAGTAGTGTTTAAGGAATTGGTGTACATACTTATATATTTTTTCAAAAACCAGTTTCCGTTATTCAGGTTTTTTTAATTCAACATTTTTAAAAATTTGTGACCAATTCGCTATGTGACGCGTTAGAGGGGCGCAGTTAAATATTGACCGAAATCGGTATTTTTTGTGACCCATTGTACCCATTGAATATATTTTCTCAGTATGCAAGGAGTAAAAATTATGGAATATTTTAAATATTTTTCCAAATGAGAATTTTTTTTCCTAAAAATTACTATTTTTACTTTTTTTAAGTTTTAATGTCAGAAAAAAAGACAAGACAGAAAGATTTGACATTGAGCTATCAAGACCACACTCCATTGAAAACAACAAATTTCACCTGAACAAAACTTCTTTTCCACGCTTTAAAAATATTTCACGAAATTCACGAGTATCTTCCCTTAAAATTTTATCTTATAGTTTTAATTAAACTTTAAATGTCTATGGACATTCTCCAAAGCTCATCAGCCTATAAAGCTTGCCAACCCCCGGTTTATCCAGCGTACTTCCAGCAGAAAAAACGATAGACTTGTGCGAGACGAATCCGCACTCTGCCGTGTGTGTTTCCCAACACGGGAATGGAGGATCGTGACGCGGAACTACCTGTGCAGGTGCGGTAGCCGCTACTACTTGTTTGTCCGCTTTAAGTAATTGCGGCGAAAATGGATATTAGCGAGCGCTACAGGTGCCTTGCAGCAGGTGCGCAGAGCAATCAACCTGCATGCCTTCCGATTGCCGCCAAATGACTTCGTGACTCGTTCCAAGGGATTTTTACGCATTCTAAATTGCTGGTCCACTCGGCTTCTGATGGTAATGATTCTGAGTACTTGAATGTGGATATCTGTTATATAAGTCCTTACTTGAGAGTATTTTTATGGTGTTTGTTCATTTAAAGTACATAATGATTCCCAAAACTATCCTAAACATCCAGATAAAAAAAGCACCATCCAAATAATAGAAAATTTAAGAGACCAAGAGAAATCTTCGAATGATCCTCCATTTCAACTTGAAATATGTTAGAGTTGTGCAAGTTGCACTATATTACATTATTGTACTACAGTTTATCCATTTTTCATGCAGTGTCATCATTATTATGCTACGGAAGTTTAGTCTCTTATCCATTGCAAAGACTATCCTCTGTCTTTCTATTAATATCTCTACAAATAACAGTTTCAACTCAGGAGATCGAAGCATATCCTTTCCTACACCCTTTACCTGACCATGGGAAACAATCAAAATAACCCCCTTTTATATGTTTTGTGTCTTTACACTAAAAAAGAACCATAATGACAAGGGGGTCCTTGTAAATCATGATAACTGGTGGTGGGGATACTAATCCAGTATTCCTGGGGAAACTAGACCAGATCCATGTGACCAAGTATAGTTACGCAAAGTCTAAAAACAGCTGGGACGACTAGGGTCAAAGACACCCCAGCCCCTCATAGAAAAACCCCAGACATTGCAGAATGTGCTGAAAAGACAAAGGGCTGGGGAAAGGGATTTTATGCGCCTGTATGTAAATAATCTTGATGGTACTAGTGCTACGTCATATTGAAATGACGCTTCTTAAGCTCTGTCTACACCTCCAGATCGCTTAAATCCCATAAAAAAGTTTCATCAAATGCCTTAAGCGGCAATCTCGAATTGTAACTTTAACTTTGCTTCCAGGCATCATCCCTGACGTTTGATGCCTGACTCCTAGCAACCGTGCGGCATACATTTGACGTCATAGGTCACGTGATAGCGTCCTTGGCCTTTTACTATTGGTGCTGGGCTAAGCCTCGTGTGAATCGGATGGTGATCGGTGATCAAAGCTGATCGCGATCCCCCCGCTCCTTTTGGGAAGATGGGGAGAAGACCACATAAACTTAGTAGATAACGCTCAAAATTTGTTTCATCTAACTCCCTTTCGATAAAGTACAAGGATTCATAGCTAAAACTGGACAAGGTTCAGCGACCTTCTCACACTGATGGAGACGTGAAGTACAGTGACGGAGACGTATATTTTACGGCCGGAAATCATCGAAAAGTCGTCCCTCCCATACATCATACGAACCTTCCCATACGACTCCCCTACTACCATCATATTTGGCCATTAGCATGCTTCTCTATTGGTGTCCGCTTTTTTCCCCTCATTGTGTGTCCGGCCTTAACCTGTCGTGCTGCTCCGTTAATTGAACAACCCCAAGTGTCGGGAAATTATAGAGGTGGATGTGATTGTGGGGTTGTGTTGTTCAATGGGACGTGATGGGAATACGGGGATGGTTTTGTGGTTTGGGTTTTCCCCCATGGAGATGTTATGTGCTACTGGACGAGGGGTTGTATTGATCATATCTATTGGTTTAGTACCTGTAATGTCCAACTGATAGTTTTTCTGTTTCATTATGTATGAGAATTGGGCTTTGGCGTTTTTGTGGCGAAGTTGTAATAATTTTTATGCAGAACCATCCAAATATCTGCTCCAATCTGATTTTTCTTGGTTTCGAGAAAAACGCATTGAAAAGTTTCATTAAGAAATGTCCTTTCTTAAAGATTCGTGAAGGTGAGGCTGATCGTGATAGGTTTTTGGGAATTAGGATTGTGGCTCTGACATAAGTGCGCAGCTTCAGACAGTGACTCCAAAAATGCTTTTTATGAAAGTGGCCAGAATTCGCGTTTTTTGGCTTGAAAGTAAGAATGACTCCTTGCAGCGAAATTTTATCTGAAATTTAAGAAATATGCTCTGTTGCTTGCTGGGGGTAACACTTAACTAGCCATTTCGTTTTTAACATGAAAGCAATAGCTACTATTGCGAAAAAGACAACGAACATACTTAAAAAAAGGGTTTCATAGTTTACTTTGAAGTTTAAAAGTTAGTGAAACTTACATAGTTTAGATGAATTTCCCACTAAACAGCTTTGTAAACTTGGACTAAAACTAAACGTGCACTTGGATACTTGTGAAACTTGATTGCTCAATGGAAGTTTTAAAAAGGTATTTCAAAATATTTTCTTCGTGTTTCATGTATGTAAAGGAAGACGTTATTTGGTGTAAAAATTTTTGTCCTAAGCTCTTATGGGGTCATCCATAAATTGCGTGAGGTCAAAAAGGGGGGGGGAGGGGTTTGGAAAAATCTCACCAAATCTCACCAAGGGGGGAGGGGGGGTTGATTGAAATCTCACGTCAACTTTTTAAGTTAGAAATTATACGATTTTCTTTCTTTTTTAAGTATGAGAAAGGAATATATAAGAAGGAAGGAGAAAAATTATTTTTGAATAATCTCACGTGGGGGGGAGGGGGGGTCCAGCAAAATCTCACTGAATCTCACCAAGGGGGGAGGGGGGGGAATTTCCAGAATTTGGAAAAACACCTCACGTAATTTATGGATGACCCCTTATTTAAATGTTTTATATGCAATAGAACATATCGCATTATAGAAGGATTTTTATCCATCTACTTCGTGGATTTCTAAATAAAAGAATCATGATGAAATAATTGCTACTGGAAAAAGCACACATAATGCATTACCGTCTCCTGTTTTCATCCAACATTACATCCCACATATCCGACATGACTCTTGATCATAAAACCCATATCCACCCATATTATTATACGAAGAGAGAAAAGAAAACTTCACTCGCGCAGTCAGTAATAACGACTACGACTCTATACTCGGACAGATGACATGATGGTATGGTAATAGAGCATATGATATTCTGATGAGCAATTTCACTCTAGACAATTCGTTGGTTGCGTTTCCATGGGGAGGGCGCGCGCAACTATCAAGAGGGAACACGCGCTAAGCAAACCATGGAAAATGGATGTCTCACGCGAGAGTCAATGCAATGAATGATAAGTGGGTACGTCTGTTGTAGTATTTCTTGTGAGGGAAAGTGGACATGCTTTGGTTTATTTAAACGATTTGTCGGAACAGTTCCGTTATCTAGTCGAAAATTGACTCGATGCATCTTGACGCTCGTGTCCAAAAATTCAGGATAATTTTATTATTTTTTGGAATAAAGACACGAGTTTTAGTTCCTTATCAATGAAATTCCATGCCAAACTCATCCTCTAAGAGTTGAAATATATGATCCAGGATCTACTTATCCAAAAAAATTTTTATGGGGTGTACTTATACAGAGGCCCTCCCTTGACAATGGAGTCAAATACAAATACAAATTTTGTCGACCAGCTACAGGCTCAAAGCCCAACAAGGCTGGTTCATTTTTTATTAATTCACCCATTCCCACTGACTGTCTAGTTTTAGCTTAAACTCATATACACCCTTCGAATTTACTATATGTTCTGGCAATGCGTTCCATATATCTATTACCCTATTGAAGAAGTAGTATTTTCTTAAATCCCGACTGAAATGAGTCTTATTCAATTTGTACCCATGGCCCCTTGTTCTGTTATCCCTATTAAAGTCTAAACCTTCTGTATCCCCTTGCTTTACCCCTACTATTAATTATTTTTGTAGCTCTATGCTGAACCCTTTCAATTACTTCTATATCCTTTCTCTCTTCTTCTATTATTTCACTGTCGTTTCATTATACATCAGGAGTGGTATCAGAAACGTTCATGTGGGAGTCATTTAACGAAAAATTACCTGTTTATGTTAAAGGATATGATATCCTTGCATGATTATAAGTGTATGTAATATCTTTAAGTTTAATTTTTAGAATATATTAAGTGACACCTCCTCAATATTCATTCAGGCGGATTTCAGCTCTATGTATTAGTGGGGAATAACCATATTTTTAAAGCTGGCATGTTTGTTGGTTTAGGCTTATTTCTAAGGAATCTCAAAACTACATTACAGGAATTAATGAATTAATATTCGTGACATTTATTCCCCAAAAAGTTCAATTATCCATAATTTTCGAAGACGAGTCGTTTAAAATCGACAAATGCATGTAATCTACGTTTCTTTACGTTTTTCCTTTTTTAACAAAGAGGCTTACACTTATTGCGATCTTTGAAGGTCAACGACAAAACGTGACTTTTAATCGATGTGGTTGTTTGAGTCATTTTAAATTTTAAGCTTAACTTTCAGGGAATATTCAAAACCTATTTGAAAGCATGCAAAGCGTTCATATCTTCTTGGAACCTGACAGTTTTTGCACTAGCAGCTCTTATTGTTTCCTCGTCTTCTAAAAGCATATAAACCGTTTTTAATGGAAAAGAAACTTATCTGAAGGACGAGGGCTGTCACATGTCGAGCAGCAGCCAGACCATGGAAAAGGTTCCGTCTGGTATTAATGAAAGTGCCACGCCATGAAAGGATGGGCGTGGACACATGCATTGTGGAATTATTTCACTGTCAGTTGACGTCTGGCAGTGTTTACCTACCGAAGTGGAAACCTCATTTTTGGGGTTTCTTTTCACGCATTCACTTAGTTTAATGATACCTTTTTCGTGGTGATTAAGTAAAGCGTGAAACAACTCTATGCGTGAAACACGTATACCTGCTCCAAAAAGCAGCTGCCGTGTCCACCGAGTGTCATATTTTGTGAAGGCATCTTGTAGTGATGAATGTCTTCGTGGTAGATTATGAGTTGTTTAATTCAGTAAAACTTTGCTTATATCCGGAAGAGGTTTTAATACCTTTTATTGGTTTGTGATAGATTTGTAGACGCTACACGTATTTGAAACAGAAAGCAGTGACCAATTCAGGACTTTTGGAGCCAAAACCAGCTATCTCTACTTTCAAACTCAGAGGGCTCGTAATTTAAATACAAGGGTTTCTGTTTTGACTACCGTATTTATCCTTACTTACGCAATGTATATACAGCTACAGCAACCCCCTAAATCACGCCAACATTTAAGATATCTCCAAAAGGGACTGTAAAGTAAAATATGAATTGAAAGTGGAAATACTTGGTTCTTGCACCTAAGTTCTCCAGTCTCTGTTACTTAGAAATTTATTTTTAGTTTTTAAATGTCTCTTAAGCAGTTCTGTGTAAATTTTTTATAAAACATGGGTTTTAAAGGTAATGAACGGTAAATCTACAACTCTTTTTTTATGGTATAAATCAGTTTTCTTTATTACCTGGGCTATCCGGATTTTTATTTCCCGTATTGCCTCGTAGCAGATAGTTCACATAAGCTAAGTTTTACTGTACTAACCGTAGAAAAAAATTTAATTTTCTGCTTAAGAAATTATGCATTTCAAAAATAATGGCCATTTCAGTTAGTTAAAAGCTAAGTTTCTTCGAATTATTCACACACATTCACAGAAACGGACCACATTCTAAGTAAAAAAAATATTAGAATTTTCTTGAAATAGTTTCAGTGAATACGGTAGCTCTGTGCCTGGTTGTTTGTTCCGGCCATGTAACTACTATTATTTTTACTGAAACCTGATCCTGCAGTTGCTCCTATATAGGAGAATAAACACAGGATGAGTGCGTGTGAGGTTAATGTTAGGTAAAGAATGCGACAAGGTAAAAGCGACTTTTTTGCGCCATTTGGAGCCACTGGAGCATTAAGTTGAGACGTTGGCCATTGTCTTGGTGGGAGAGATTCTTGGTATTCACACGCCCTTAGTTGGTGAACCATGTGAACGCTTCTGTGCTGCAAAAAAAGCTGAAGTCATTAAAACAAAATGTGTTTTATTGTTTGTATGGGGCGATTTCGTGTTGATATAAATTTTGAATATATATAGGGTAGTGGTGCCAATAACTGTCACATTAAGAGCAATAAAATTAATTAATTAGCTATTGCTACTGAATAAAACTATCCTGGAAAAAACTTATTGTTTGGAAAAATTAAATGAAGTTTCAAGATTAATTTAGAGTACAATTTGTTTGATTAAGTAATTATTTTCTATTTTTAAAATATTTTTTAAGTTGGCATAGTGGCTGCCCCAGTAACTGACACACCGGGGAAAATTTTGGCACCAGTAACTGGCATGTCCTGCACCAGTTACTGACACATTGAAATACCAGCTGTTTTTATTGGATGTTACCTTTTTTAGCGAACATAAAAAAATAAAAGCAAATATATTTCATCTTTAAAGTTTTTTTTTTTACAAAATAATGAAGGAAAAAGTATTTTGAATAAAAATACATAAAATAGGGCCATTTATGGGAAATTAAAAGACCTACCATTTTTCTATACTACTATAAATATGATACAAAGTCAAAGCGATTTCACATTAATAAGAATTAATAACAAAAAGTGTACAAATTGTATTTAAACTATAAATTCTAAACAATAAAATATTTCTCAAACGATAAGGTTGAAAATTTAAATGTGAGTTTTACGGAAGTTGGTTATCTGAGTAATTAAGAAATGTAATTAAGTTCTCTTTTGAGAAAGACGATCTACTACGTTTTATAACACCTAATGTTCCATTACAATATGCAGAATAAAAGCTCTGTTGTGCGCCGGTGCCAATAACTGGCATATGGTAGAACCAATAACTGACAGGGTGACAGTTACTGGAAAAATATCAAATTTTAAAAATTCAGTTGCACAACAACATTCTAAATTACTTCCAGAATATTCCCCAGAATTTTCATGCAATTTCCTTGAATTTCACAAAAACACCATTAACTGTCACCTATGTCAGTTACTGGTGCAAATGGGTTTTTTGATCCAGTAACTGTCACCCCAATTAAAATGAATAAATAAATTTTTTTTTCAAAATGAATTATTGGGCATGATTTTATGTACTTATTAACAGACGATTTAAGTTAAAACATGTTTCAAAATCGAAAATTTGCTCAATTTAGGCATTAAATAAAAATGTGTGTTCTTAATTTCCGTATTAAGCCAAACTCTGAAAATCAGAAGTTTTTTGACACAAAATGGAAATCTTCAATTTTTTAAACTCGGAAACCTTTTGTAGAAAACAAATACTGCATAAAGTGAAAGATAAGTGTCTAAAATATTAAGAAAGACCACCATTTATTTCAAGTTCACAATATTAATCTTATTATAATGAACTAAATCGCAATATGCCAGTTACTGGTGCACTGTCAGTTACTGGTACCGCTACCCTATATATATATATATATATATAAATTATTACGCTGTTTTATGCTTTGAATTTAATTGAAAGATTGCATTTAACGTTGATTAAAGATTATGGTAGAGTATAATGTTTTATATCAATAGAGCTATAGATTAAGCATCTTTAGATAGCATCTTTTGCATGCTTTATCTTTTAATTATCACGCTATAAAAATGACAGAATAAAAATTGAAAACCCATCGATTAATTGATAGTTATGTCCGAGACATCAATATGAAAGATGTGTTTTGATTTGTAACGTTCAAAACAGCTTTATTGTAAAACTAAAGAAATTGTACCATCTTCTAAACGATAATTTTAAAATTTTATATTGAAGTTCACAATCAAACCCTGATAAATATAGAACTCTTTTACATCATCTTAATGTTTTACATTAATTTTTGAATTGATAAACACAAAGATATTTATTTTAATAAGCTTTCTGTACTGTAGAGAGAAAAATTTATTTTTTACAGCCCTGTATATTATGTTATTCTACAAATACTTTATGATATTTCTAATGTTTCTTTTTTTTCTTTTTAGGTAAGTTTACAGATTGTTTCTTATTCATTCTGAAGATGTTCAATGATTGAAATATGTGAGTTACTGTGGAATTTGTTCAGTATTCATTTTTTCTTAGTGTTAATCTTTGACACAACATTTGATATAATAGTAATAGATTGTAATAAATAGTAATTTGATATAATTTACTCCAGCTATTACACAAATGTTTAGTGTCCAATATCCCCATACTTAGTGGCGTGTTCAAATGGATTGAATGGCTAAAAAACGAATTAGTTATCACATAGTGAAAAGGATTTAAATTTTTGAAGTTCTTATTTGTAAGCTTTGCTTAAGAGTTTACCATAAGAAAATGTTGGTGCCGATTTCATCTTTTTTTATAAATCAAGAGGCTACTGTCAAAAGTTTAAAAAAACTGGCATAATCTTTAAACACATAGAAATTTCATTAAAATTACAGCTTAAAAACTTACAAGAACTTTGGAAATACCTTTTATGCAATTTCTTTTCTTTCAATATTCAATTAATTTTAATTTCCCTCGATGTTTCTAACAATGGATTTTGGATCACATAAATTTTTGGCCCGCGACTATTTAAGAGGGCGTAACTTGTGTGATCCGCATCTCAGTCAAGTTAAAGTAGTGTATGGACTCGTATAATGATGTTAAGCTAATATTGGACCCATGTATTTCCTGGAACACTTTTGATCCAATTAAAGCTGCTGATTAACTCTATAACCTAACATAATCCACCCACCCACACTTGCCCTAACGACCGAAATCCCCCTCCAATACAATAGCATCTCCAGAACCGTGTCTCAAAACATGATATACGCCCATTGATCCCGGTTTGATTCATGCCCAAAGGCCAGAATCGATACTCACAATCAGATGGCATTCGCTTGAGGAGATACCTGCTCCCCCCTCCACCCGATTATAGACTCATCCGTCCTGTTAAATGCAGATGCTGCAGGATGAGGATATCAGAGGGGTGGACCGGGCGTGAATCGTGTATTACTCGGGATTAGATGTGTGGTTGGGTTAGTGAATGTGGTTGGGAATAATACTGGAGTGGAGGCCATCATATTAGAATATATAGGTTTTCAATCATTTTGGATCCACCATTCCATTTTCAATGAGAAATGTTTCTACCCTGAAAAACTTTTATAACTAGATTTAATTATATTTTAAGGATAATAATTTATTATCCATTCTCGGATTTCATTTACTCTAATTATGCGAACAGTATTCATTTTCAATTCAATCGACGTGTTATAAACGTTTATTCAGTTACATCTTTGTAAAAAATAACATTCTTTAATCTGCAGATAGGAATAATTCTATACCATTATTTTCAAGTAGTAATTCTTTAAATTCAACTTGAAATATTTGCATCAGTTTCCCTAAAAGTGAACAACATAAAAATAGTTAACAAAATATTCCATATTCTGTTTTTTTTCATGAAATCTTGTCTTCTAATAGGAAGGAAAATCGTTTTTTAAGTCTATATTGATGAAACAAACCTTAGTAGTTTCAAAAATATTTTGTCTTAATTACTTAGATACAATTTATCATCTTTAACGTGTTTAATACCGAGATTTTATCCTTCCCCGTATTTTGAAACTCTGAATATCAACTAAAAAGGTCTACAAAATCTCTTGAAAGATCTTAAGAACAGCTGCTTGGAACGTACCCCTTATTTTAAATAGCTTGTATAATTCAGTGTACTATAATGGAGCATTATTCTTATGTTGGCTTTAAATGCCTGAATAAGATTTCTGCCAAATTGGCCAGACATTTAGCAGCTCCAGGCGAGAAACTTCGTGTAATGTTTTTAAAGTGATAATTATTTATCCCCGAGATGAGAAACTTGATATTTTTCATCGCACTATCACAACAGCTGCAGTTACAAACCTTTGCTCGATTTCCCGTGGCAACACCCGGTAATTATTTCACACTCGTATCATTTCCACAACATTTCTCACCCTCCTTTTGGCAACATCTATTTTTCACCGGCGATACAATTTTCGCTAAATCTGACAGCCGACTGGCAAGAGCCTCCAGTAATTTTAAGTCGTATAAATCATTTTCGGCCTTATCTCAGTACCAAAACTAAAAACTAAAACAAAAATGGACGTAAGTAGGCAGAACATCTCACCTGGAGTAATTTGCGTTAAATCCCTTTTTCAATCCACGGAAATAGTGTTTTTTACTCGGAATCGTTATTATTATTTCAGTATTTTTCTCCTTGCACGTTGGCAACGGTAATATTTTTCTTTTGGAATCATTAAGCGTTCGTGCGAGTTGAGAAGTGAGGTACTAGTCAGAATGACAGTGGCCTAAGTTTAGCAAATTTCGAATAGCATTAAGGTCTTTACAAGGGTCTAGTTATATTTTCAATCTCTTTTTAACCTGAACAGTGTGCTATTTGAACTTAATACACCTCTATTTTCAAGGTTTGCTTTTTAGAAATATTTTCAGGGTGGACTCACGCAAAAAAAATTTTCTACTACTTACTCCATTTCTAAAGGGTATATCCAGTTTAAGTTATGAGGGAAGATTAAAGAAGCTAAATATGTTCACTCTAGAGAAAAGAAGGATTAGAGGGGATTTGATTTAACTTTTTAAAATGGTAAAGCAAGGGGACACAGAGGGACTAGATTTCAATACTTGTAATAAAACAAGGGGTCACAATTTCAAATTGAATAAAGTAAAGTTTAAGACGGATTGTAGAAAGCGTTATTTTTTGAATAGGGTAGTGGATAGATGGAATGCGTTGCCTGAAACAATTGTAAATTCGAGTTCAAGAGGAAAATTGACAGATACTGGGATTCCGGTAGTTTGGGTTAAAAAGACTGGACCAACCTTGCTGGGCTTAGGTCGACTTAATTTGTATTTGTATTTGTGCATTTGTATTAAAGTTTCATTGATATCTCTTGTTAGATTTTAATATTATCTTCATTCATTTTCTTGCTTTCAATTTTCAAGGCGGAAAAATAAATTTAAATTGCGAATTGGCAGTTATATTTGGATGCGTTAGTTTAAATAACTTCATCTTGTCAGCGAATCTACAGCAACTTCCATTCCATTTTAAGTATAAAATTGGAGTGATTTGTTGATTCCTTGTTAGAAAGAACACGTATCAATCAGGTATTTGAGAAAATGAGTAATATCCTCATACCAACAGTTAATTGTTAAAAATTGATATAAAACTGGATGCCATGAAAGAATATTTTTCCAAAAGGGGACTGTAACCCCTGCAGGTTTGGGGACCACTCAGAAAACTGCCATATTGGATAAGCAATCTAATAAGAAACTCCAAATTCATGCTTCTAATCATATTTATAATTTTTGCACTTGGTCCACTGTTAACCAGAGCAGTTCGGGTATGGCGGTTTTTCCTCGCTCGTTTGCAGATTGGCTGCTCTGTATGAAAACGAATGTATAATTCATGGCTGCTCTTACCTTCCATTAATACTTCCGTGCGCAAAAACGAGTCGTGAATGATGGAGCTTCGTTTGCGAGGTGTTAATAAATTTGTGGCGGCGCGTGCATATTTATGCACTAGCGCAGGGAGGTTGATAACTCTGTGTCGCGTAACTCCGCGGTAGAAATAAGCGGGACTTTTTTTCCACCTCCTCAGGGATTTTTCATTAATTATTCCTCGCTTTCGCTTCTTAAGTTTTCATCATGGTTTTCATGACTGAAGAGTCGACTGTAGTTTTTAAGTCATGTGTCTATTTATTACAGTAAATGCCGTTTTTATGGGAGTCCTCCTAATGTATCTAATTTATAGGTCCTTTATTCATCGGTCTGTTTTTGTAGAAAAAAATATTGTTGTAAAGTATTTATAAAATTGTGTCTTAATGGAGTTCTACAGTCCAGAAAAAAATTGGAAAAACAGCAAATGTAAATTTTCTTTAAAGTAAATGAATCAGAAATTTAGTCTGGTATATTTTGTATATCTGATGAAGCTATAATGAATTGAAATATTTTCCGTACGGGTGCCAAATATGTTTTATATAATTTTTCATGTCCTTTAATCTTTATATTATTTGATAGTTTTAAAATAAATTTAGCGATTTACACTTTCCATCAATTCCTATTAGGACTTCTAGCTAGCAGTTATACTTAGTACTTATACCCTACTCCAGATAGTTTCATCTGTACCTCCCCCAATCTTGTGAAGTTTTAATCTATTAAGAATTAATAAACCCATTTTAAAATAACTTGTCTCCGTTTACTTTCTGGTCGGTAGAGTTGTTTAAACAGCATTAATTTTAGCATCTTGTTGTATCTCCAAAAGTTAGCATTGCCTGAATTTTAATAGCCATTTGATACACAAAGGAACGATGTCAACCTCAGGATCCCATTCTTTACTTAACCAAACTGATTCAGGGGACAACAGTTGCTTATGCTAATATCCCCATTCCACAAACTTGCACAAAATTAGTCTTGCGAAACACCCGACTAGTTTTGCTTCCAAGTTAACCCAAAATTAATTACTCTCACTGGAAGTGTTGATAGTTTAAAAGTTACGCCTACCTCGACTAGTAGTAGTTAGAAATCGATTTTCTCGGGGGAGAGTTTCTCGTTGCCATCCGCTTTAAGTGAATTGTTTTCTACAACACATTCCAGATGGCCCAAACGATATTCTGATTTATGGCGGCGATTGCATCTGGCATCATCCTTTATCGCTTGTTCGATCGATCCTTGGGGAGTTTCCCTCTTTTGTTCGCCTATTGTTGGCAACGGTTATTTGAAAAAAAAGTTTTGAATCGGAATTGAAGTTGGTGCCTTTGTGTGGAGTGTATTGGTAATAAGCCAGATCGGAGAATAGAATGGAGTATTTATTAATATGCATGGAAGGGTAATAAGGAGAGGCAGGTTGTTATTGAGTCCAGCCCATTTTTCCGGTGGTATTTTTCCACTTTCTCACAGCACCATCTGTTTCGCTTGACGATAATTTTATGGATGTAAATATTAGTTTCAATAATAATAACAGCTAAAGGTTATGTATATCTTCTAAGGTAAGATGTATCCTGCTTGTTGTTTTTTAAGAATAAGCCGAACAGCTAGCTCTAAGGTACATTTTCTGTCTGAATATTGCTTGTAGAACTAGAAAATCATTTCATTTGTGAGTGTTTGGGAGAACCATGCACAAATTATGGCTTTATTTGGTTAGATCATTAGAATTAGTTAGCGTATGAGGATTTGTAAGTTTATTAGGAATAGTTGGTTTTTATAGTTAGCTTATGAACTTAAGTTAGCTCCTTAGGATTAAAAAAACATCAGTTGCGGTGTGACTATCTACCCTAAATTCAGCCGTAGAGAACGAGAACCTCGTTCAAGAAGGCTAATGTTTCAGCTAATTAAATTGATAGATCGCACTCTACAGAAATACCTTTTATTTTTAACTGTTTTTATACCCTCTCATGTATTCCTAGTTTTTCCTCTCTTAGTGACTCTCATCCTTCTCTATGACGTTACAATTTTAAAACTAAAATTAAACTTATATTAATTAAAATCAAATTTCTAAATTTTTTTAAACTCTTTTAAAAAACGATTTCCTATTTCATTAGCAACTCTTTCTTATACCCACAACAGCTTGGAAATATTTTTCTAAATTTTTCAAGTTGTTAAATTAATTTACATGAGTTCATTCTATATTATTCGTCATTTCTTTTCCAATATCTATCCAACGATATCAAAGCTGATAGGATATTAAAGTATGGGCTCCTCAAAATTCCGTGTTCGTGCAAGTTTGATAAACTTCGAACTTCTTTCGAAACACACAAACTGAGAGAATCTCTATAACTCAGCTGAAAGATTTTCGAGAATAATTGCAACCTTCGTGACGTAGAACAAAACAAAACAGCCCTCACAACTTTTCTAATCTTATCTCTTCCGAAACAAACGAACAAATTGCCGATGATATATACCTGTTGTTTCCCTATCGAAGAACGTTCATTTTCTACACCCTCGCAAAATATTTCCTCCCTCCTGCTGAAGGGCTGCCATCTTGTAAAAGTCCGTGTTATCGAGGCATTAATATAGCAGCCCTGACCCGCTCATTCAAAATGCAGGCGTAAGCGCCCTAAATAGGTGTGGCAGTTTCCTTAATTCTGGAAACACTCTAATATGCATGCTAAGTGGCTCGCATGCGGGAGAGAAGTTTTTGTTTTCTTCTTCACTTTTGGGTTTGATTTACACGAGGGAAGGTAATCTGCCCGTCTTGTTTTCCGTGCCGCTTGATGGCTATTGTTCCCGGTTAATTGTTGGTTGACGGAAAAGCGAAAGTCCTCTTCTCATTGTGTGCTAGGATTACTAGGGAAGCGCTTCGTTTACTACTAAAGGTTCGTATTTAGAGACGGAAAATGGCAAAATGCGTGTTTTATCATTTAGAGAACTTGGCTTTTATTGTATGCTTTCGTACAATTCTCTTGTTTACACATAGTCACTTTCTCATTATAATAAGAACAAGAAAACCATTATGAAAGGAGTATTTCACCAATTATTGCTGGTTAAGCGAATGAGCTGATGAGTCCTAACAAGGACGAAACCGGTCCACGGTTGGAGGTGACGCTTGAGAGTTGTGAGTTTACACTTATTAAGAAAACCATTATTTATTTTTCTCACAAATAAAAAAATCGCTTTAAAAGACAGTAGTATAAAGTGTAAAAGTATGGGTTCTCAGCAGAGATGAATCCGGGTTTGACTATAGGGTGGGTAGAATTTTTTAAACAACTCCAGCAGCAGAAACTGCGATGTTTTTGATAACATTGACGGTTAATATACTTTTTTGGCCATAAAAGCTACTGATTAAAGCATTTAAAAGATTTAAAATTACGTTTTTTTAAAAGAATTTAACTTCAGATTTCATTTTATCTAATAAATTTTTATCCATCTGCGGGGCACGTGCCTCCGTGGCACCCCCTGAATCCGCAACTGTTCTCAGGAGTCAAAGATACATATTGATAACCTGAGTAAATTAGTATGACTAAAATTTAACTAGAAAAGAAAAATGTACCTTATATTGCTATTATAAATATAGTCTAAGGTTTATCATTCTATTATCCCAAAAAACTTTTAACCCCCAACCCCAAATTCTTACTAGAGATTTAGCATTCATCACAAATATCATATAAATCAAATTCCAGCTGTATATGTTGTAATAAGTTACTTTAACTTAAAATGTACAGACGGATTGGGTTAAAATGTAGAAATACATCTTATTTGATCCCCTCGAAACAAAAGTTTATAAAAATAAGTATTTATTTTTTTCCATAAAAATGAGTTTTAAACAAAGTCAGCTTAGGTTAAAATACTTTACAAGTTATACATATTTTTTACAAATAATACAATTAAAATTTTTTACCCTTGATTTAACTGACAATAACTTGTTTAATTTTGAGACAAATTTCGATTACAGTCAAGTTTACTTACAGAAACTTAACTTCCTCATTGAACTTTCGTATTATTTAAATGGCTGCCATCTCACGGTGGTAAACAAGTTTCTTTGAAACTCGTTAGAAACGACTTTTTAAAAGAGAAACCGCAGCTGCAAACAATAGCACCGAAGGCCATCCATACATCTTTACTTCTCTCTGTTTTGTCTGCTGTGGTCAGAAAACCTCCTCCGGTGATGCGAGACTTCCCACGTTCCAAGGTTTTTTTTCGCGGTCCATTTGGAAGCGATTTCTGTTTACTAACACAGGTAGGGTCAACCAACTCGTGGGTATGGAAGGACTTACCTGGAGCCGTATTTTTTTGCATAGAGTTTTTCGCATGTCTTACTCCATTGACAACCTCCTATTTTTTTGTCTTTCAATTCAATAGTCTCATCCTTCCAATGTTGCCATGTTTCACAATTAGTGTTGAGTCGAGAGAGAATTCCTTTAACAACGTTTTGAGATAATTTGGTTGAGATTACCTGAGGGATAAAGTTCAACTAATGCTTATACAAATATTATTGCAATCGTTTCTGAAGCTATTTAATAACTATGGATGGTAATATTTTACCTGTCTTTTGGTGTTTATTTTACCAGTCTTTTGGTGTTTATTTTACCAGAGGTGGATAAAACTAAACTCTTTTTACACACAAAAGGTTCTTCAAATCAATTAATCCCTTCCAGTCCTTTGTATTTTGACTTAAGACATTACTTAGTCACATTGTTCACCTAAATACTGTGATAATGCTTCTTGTGATCGAAAATATCAATTATTTAAAAAAATAACAATGATTCTACAAAGCTCTAAAGTTTACCGCGCTTGGCATGAGCGTATGCGTCTATAGAAGAAGAAGAAGAAGAAATTTTATTTTGGCTCAGGTCGAAACCCGTTGCAAAAAAAAAACACAAAAACTACATACATGTAAGATAAAAAAATCACAAATTGAAATTTACAAAATTTAAATGCATTTAATTTAAATTTAAAATAAATATATCATAAATATATGCACACATACATATATACCAACGCAAAACAAACAACAAAAAATTCAAAGGGGGAACATACCATCATATACAAACATATACATACATACTTACATACATATATACATACACATATAAATAAGTAGCATTGTCGATCCAGATATTCATACCCATATATATATATACATCCATACTCTACTCATGCTTCTAAAGAAAAACTCTCCAGCAGGAACTGGTTCATTTTCTGTGCTGCTTTAATGAAGTATGCTATCAATTTATACTCACCATGAGTGTATGTTAGAAAATTGTAAAAATTATTGTGGAAACTGACCAAGGATGAAAGATATTTTGAACGATAAAAATTATATGTAGGGCATTCAAAAAATACGTGCTCCCAAGTTTCAGATTTTTCAAGATTGCAGTACTTACAAATCAGGTCTGGATGAATTTTAAAGATTTTTCCTTCGAAAAAAATGGATTTTTGATATAATCTTAGTTGGAATAAAATTTTCTTAATTGAGTAATCGACTGTTGAAACAATATAATCTTCAATGAAAGGATTAAATTTTATATGTTTATAGTGAGGGTTATGTGAACTGTTAGTCATACTAATTATATCCATCTGGGCATATTGATTAACATAGCTTAAGAGAATTTTTGGCAAATATTTCATAGCAACTTCAGGATCTTGGGAAAGCCAAACAAAAGAATAACCCGAGTTATCAATTATGGATTTGATGTATGCGTCTATACTATATTGCCCAAGTTTGTATTGTACTCTGTCATAATGTTCTGAAACAAATTTCAGAACTATAAGTTCATTCATGGGTTTTAATCTGGGTATAATTACGAAATATCTGATACTTTGTCTTTAAATTTTTTATAAATAAAAAAAAAGTTCTTTTACCAGTTGAAAACCTTTAAAGTGCCGGATCTCCAGTCGGCGGTAGGTGCATTCCAAAACGATTCCACTTTCTTTCTCATAACCACCAGCTCCGCCCCCCACCAGGCCTAGAACTGCACGCTCCACTGCCACCGGATATTAAACAGCTGCCCCCCCAAACGATATTTCTCAATCTTGCTCCAGAAGACGGACACCGCCGGCTCTGCCGCCCCATGGGGCGACCCGTGGTTTTTTCTTCTCTATCTCTATATCGATGAATGCTTATGTATAGAGAGCACATTGAGCATATTCCTCCGCGAAACTTCTGGTCACTCAAACTTCTCTCAAGAAAATTTGCAATTGTTGTTGTTGTCGTGTGCCACTTGTAATTACCAAGCTCCACAAGAATTCAAAGCAAAGGGGGTGCGGCTCCTGAGAATGACAGGAGTCCGACTTCTGCCTCATGAGATTATAGATACTTCCACTATCTATCGCCACCTCCACAATTTTGCCATGCATCTGAAGGGGAGGAAAATAGTCTCCAGACACCTGGAACCGTGGTAAACTGCGCCATGACGGACCACCAGGACTTTCGGACCCACAGATTAAACGAGCACGTACTCCGCATATACTCGGCGGGTCTTTAGCGGTGTCGGGAATCGAACCCGGGACCCTCCGATCCCGAAGCCAATGCCTTAACCACTAGGCTCCCCATGGCCATGAATTTGCAATTGAGATGTATGATAGACGTATCCTGACGGACGAAACTATTGGTAAAGCTATTCCAATAACAACTCATATTCAGACTGAAATATACCATGCTCCACGCCTGTTTTTTACTGATCCTACTCGGGATGGAAGGATGGTATCCCTCCCATTTCTGCTATAGTCACTATGAATTGCGTTTAACAGCCATATTCACTCCCTTCATTAGAGCCACCAATCATAGTCAACGAGAAGCTGCTGGTTAAAACCCACGCTGAAGGCTGTGAAGATGGCGATAAATTGTACCGGAAAAGTTAATAAAGTTTGTAAGAAAAGTCGAGCTATCAATTGTAACTTCAAAACGTCTTTCATACGTCACAACTACAAGATTCCCTGTCGTTATTCGTTGTGTGTACATCTGGGAAAATGTTCTTTTTCCTGATTTGTTGTTTCTAGAAGAACGATACTTTTTTCTTTTATCAAAATCCATCCGTCTATGGGATCTTTTAATTATCTTTTAGATCCATATTAATAATTTCTTTTTGCCATCAACTGATTTGACCCTTGATCAGGCCCGTAGCTACGGGGGGGGCCAGGGGGGGCTGAGCCCCCCTGGCAACTACATATGCCCCCCCTAGAAAATTTTCACAAATTCTATCCACAAGCACAGCCATGGGGGCAGCTGCCCTCTTCTTCTTTATTTCCTTCTAGCTAAGCTAAAACCCAGTTTTTTAGGGTCAAATTTTCAAAATTTTTCTGGGGTAGGCCCCCCATACCCCCCATTTGTATTTCAATTTTTATCATTCACAATTTTTTTAAATAACAAGTTCATCAAAATCAAAATTCTACTTAAAAATATATGTCCCAATTTTGGTCTACGAGTATCAAAAGCAGTTTAAAACCCTGTTTTTAGAGTCAAGTTTCGAAAAATTTTATGGGGGAGGACCCCCAGACCCCCCTTTGGTCCTTGTCACCCCAATCATTACAAAAAAACTGTCCTTATATTAATATAAGAACAGATCACATGAATTAATGAAGTTCTCTTGGACGAAAATTCAACCCAAAAATGTATAACAAAACATACTACATTAAATCTATTAAATATGCATGGGGCTGACTAATATTTTTAGGTCCCTACCGAAATTAACTTCTAAATACCCTAGCACTGACTGAAAAGGGAGGTTAGGTTGTGACACCCTTTATAAAATTATATCTATTTAAAGATTGACAAGGAGTGATCTAACTCGATTTTAGAGTTTTCCTTTTCAATTCTGGAGCTTACATGAAGCAGTTCCTTCTATGCTTTTTAACCCAAAGGATCTAAAAATGGGCTACTTTAAGATAAGAATTTCTAAAATTTAAAAAAGGAAAACTTAAGAAAACAGAAAAGAGGTAAACTAGAAAAATTTAGGACCTAACTCCTCCCGAAACACAAGTCTTGAAACAGCTTCTTAGGGGCCATTCATTAGTTACGTAAGGGTCCCGAGGGGGAGGGGGGTTTGAAAAATCTCTACATAACCTTACTTGGGGGTGGGGGGTCAAACCAATTCTTACGTAAGATTTTCCTAGTTAATATAAACAATTCCAATTATTCTAATCAAGAGATAATAATATAATAGTAATATGGTAGTTGGGACAGCAATAATATTACTTATCTGTTGAGAAATAAAAATCTTTGATTTACGTCAAACGGAGAGTTTTCTAACATTTTATTATTTTGAAAACATAATGGAATCTTACGTAAGAATAGGGGGAGGGGTTTGAAAAATCTTACGTACCCTTACATGGGGGGAGGGGGGTCAAAATTGCCAAAATCGTCCTTACGTAATTAATGAATGGCCCCTTAGGCCTGAGGGTCTTATGGGTTTTTTTCCCCTAGTCAAACAGTTGAACCTACGCCTATGATACCTCCTGAAAACCCCCTTGCCCCCCCTGAAAAAGTGGGTGCCCCACCAAAGGGAAATTCCTGGCTACGGGCCTGCCCTTGAGGTTACCATACGAAAGCGCTCTCCGTACATTATTCCTCTACTGACAGAGGGCCACTTCCTTGCAATGAATCCCATTTCTAAATCTACGCCGTCAGGGGGCGCTATTCGGATGTCGTTTTGGGGCTCTTTGTTAGGGCTGTCGTTTGCATCGGAATGGATGCGATTCCACTGTTTGTGCTAGCGCTGCGATTTAATGGAGTCAAATGGGGTACGGAAGATGTTTTTTATTGTGTGAGGCTGCATGTGGTAATTAGTTTGTATGAAATGAATTCTCTTTTAAAGGTGTGTGTGCTTTTATGGTTAAGTAAACACTTTGCTACTAGGTGGTATTTTCTGCTTTACGTTATTAGTACTAAATGCAGAACGTGTATGAAAGTGCGTTGAGCAATTTGAAGGATTAAATACATTCATTTCCTAATAAAAATTTCCTCCTTCATTTTTTACTATTGTTTGGTAGTGTTTATGTATTTTGTTTCAGTTACCGATTTCGATATTATGTTTCTTAATCTTTGTAAATGATGAATTTTTATCTCGTTGATTATTTTAATTTAAGAAGTGGGATAAATAAGCAAACATGAAATGGAATTGCCAAACAGAATTTCGTACTTGTTGTATTTGTTAACACAGTTTTAATCCATAAATTCTTCAGAATGGTTATTGAAAATTAAAACTATCATCCAGAATACCAGTTTCAAAATTGCGTTCAATTCTTAGAAGAGGAGTATTCCAACAGGAATTTCTTACAATTCGATAAAACATTTCTAACTGATGAAATATTTTTCTACATAACTGCTGGGCAAATGATCATGAGAATCCATCTATAAAGATATTAATTCAATTAATGCTTTGATCAATGAATAGCAACTGGTATCCAAGAAATTTATTTTTAGACATCGTTTTATGCAGTCATTTCCATGAAAAAGCGATGCTTTTCATGAATCAGAAATCCCGAGGAAACATAATTCGCACGTAACATGCCGAGTGATATACACGTTTCATTGTAAGTAATGGCTCAGTTCGTGAAACTCGTTCTAATTATGCAGAAGATACGTTCAGACACAACTAAAGTTGAAATCTGCATCTTTATGGAGGAATAATTCCTGTTTCGCATAACCTTGAATATAAATGCTAATGATGATGAATGTTAATCTTGTGCAGACGGGGTGGTATCAAATCAAAATGCTTATCAAATAAATTCTCAACCCTCTTTCATATACGCATGCTTTTATTTCATAATTTTATGAATTAGCTGGGAATGTGTTATTCAAGGGTGCAGGAAGGACCCAGTTTGTCTTCTGGAATTGGTAATTTAGTTGGACGCAATGAAAAAAAAATAGTGTAATTGACGCAATAATCACAGTTTCGATCATTGAAAATAAATTATTTTAATGTCATAAACGGTTTTTCTGTTTAAATAGGGTACACATTGAAATAAATTACGAGTAAATCGTTTTTTTAATTTTGGCTATGTTTTTCACATTATCTTGTGCTAATTTTGAATAAAGTTTGATTCAGCTAGATTATCTCAACTGGTTTCGAAATCAATTCGATAATTCTTAGGTGATGTTAACAACTCCACGGAGTGTTTCCAAATATCTTTTAGAAAAGGTTCGCGAATGTGATCGGGAAAACCAATCGAGACAACTCTTTTGATGTCAGGCGCAATATAAAAACCTGACCACTGAATCCTAAAAGGATTGCCAAATGCATCATTTTTGCTATTCGTTTTTCTCAGAACCCTGCAAACGAAGTTTCTTCCATGACATCTCATGGGACGCGAGTCCATAGAAGAAAGACATTCTTGATTGACATGGACTGGAAGAGAAAGTCTAGCTAGACTCTGGATATAGATGTAGAATACGTATACAATAGCGCCTGACACCTGAAGATAAGATGGTGGTTTTCAGTGAAAGTGAAGGCACAAACAATTTAGAAAAAATCCCAGGATTATAAGAGGGCAATAAAATACCAATTTATCTGAGTTGATCCTTGTCAGCTAGCTAACAATGAAAGTTCTCAGTCTCACTTGGATATTTTTAGGTTTGCACTACGGTAAGATAATAATTAATTTGATAGGGGGGGGCTTCAAAGTGATATTTTAGTTTCTAAATCTATTGTATCGTATTCTTGTTTTCTAAATTGAAAGAAACGTGGGAGTTATATTTTGTGGTTTTGGTAAAGTTTATGCAATTATTACGCTATGCACATTTGTAACCCAACTTAATTTTTTTAGAATTGAATAAAATATCTACATTTTTTTCTGTATATTTAAGCAAAATGTTTTAGAAGCCCTTACTATCCCATGAGAAGCTATAAATCTAAGTTAAATTGCTATTATTAGAAGGATAAAACAATAATTACGCGCTTAAGGAAAGAAAGGCTTTCACCTGTTATCATTAATCTTCATTGACTTTGATGAATTTGCATGTATCGATCGTCTCCTCTCATCTTTCAATTACACTCATTTCTCAAGGGAAGGTTCGATTTCTGACATCATAATCATCTCGTCCGCACATCAACTTCTTTTTTAAAAAAAAAGCATCCAGATTGAACGGGGACCGAACTTGCATGGTATTGGAAATGCAATTCCAAACACACAAAACGGGACACTGCACCCCTCAGGAAAAAAGAGCGAATTTACAGAAACAAAAACCTGAAATCTCCCCCAATATTAGCTGTTCAGAATGACGGTGACGTAAGTCTCTCTAGTAACGTAAGTTCAGAGGAATAGAACGTTTTTTTGTGAGGAGGTGGTTGTGAGGAGAGATTGGGAGGTTTTAGGGGGGTTTTATCCCCCTGTAGTTTTCATGACTACTGTTTTCTTAAAATTTCTGCGGCGTTAAAAGTGCGATGTAAAAAATGAAAAAGCTACATTTTAGCGTCAAATTTCAAAAACTTTCTAATGGAGGTATTTGCAGATTTCCCCTCTGTGTCTGCGTATTATACAAAAAACTCTGACACTAATTGCACGAATGTTCTAATTTTACCTGTAATATATCCTTGAGAAAAGACCTTCGAGTAAAATTTGTGTTTGAAAAACCCCTCCAGAAAAAATAGTCTAGCTATGGGATCGAGAACGGGCATTATTTCAATTGTACTTCATAAGATTTCCACTTTCATTTAAGGATCAATCAGAGCGTTCGCATAGCGACTATCCATTACCCTATTTGAAATCACAATTATCTGTCAAACTAATCAGAGCTCTCGCCCAAACATTACGAAGTTGAATTTAAAAATATGCATGGTGGAAGACATTTTTGAGGCTCTGTCTTTCACGCCAAATGAAAGACCTTAAAGACGTAACACAAATCCATGTTTATTTTCAATTTTATATTATTGGACTCGGGCCACTGTAGCTCTAATTAATCTGCGTTTCTCCTCAAGAAAAAGGTTTTTTTTATCACGGAAATCATCAATCAAAATTATCGATTGCTTTTCAAAACGCGCGCTGGTCTTAAATAATATTAATCATAAATACTACAGAAGGTGTAATTTATCACATCCCCGCTCCCGAAAGTCCCCGGATCCGGAGAAAAAAATCCGGGAGAGATGTGTTTTTCCGGGTCCTTATTGGATTGTGGCACGACATTAATCATTTCTCCTCTGTTTATCGTTACCGCATTGGGTGTTGCTGCGTGTGTTATACGAGGCCGCTTTTTATTTTAATTACGCCTTCTGGGTGATTAATTTGGGCTTAAGAGGATTTTGCACCTACTGTTCTAGGCGGTTTCGGTAGACATGTGACGGATAATAGTCTGTGTATGATTTGGTGTGTTATGGATGGTTAAATTAAGATGGAAGTGTAAAGTAATTGTTGGTACGGGACAATAAATCTAAATATTCTTGACACATGAAATTGTTTTTCTCCTTTCAATGACCGATTTCATTTTAATATTTCATTATTTTTTTCCTTTTGATTTTTACGCATATCTTTATAAAGTCCTAATAGTCCAGGGTAGATAATTTTTGAAACGAAAAAAAATAATAGTAGGATGAAACACATTGGAAAAGGAAGAGAATATAACCAAAAAGAAAGGAAAAACAAATTACGGCCGATCTGAGGTCGGGAAAAGGAAGGGGGGGTAAAAAGGGGGTTTTTTAGAATAAAAAACGGTTTATCTCGATTTCTGGCAAAAATACAAGTCCTATAGAAAAAATTTGAACAGCAAAGTTGTAGGTAATAAAAATATCTACAACTTTTGTATTCACACTTTTTTCACATAACCTCAAAATTTATGTGAAAAATTCAAATAATCAAGTTTTTGGTTTTTTATTTTTATCTCTTGCAAAAAAAATTTTGTTTTCACGAAATTCGGTGAAAACTTACCTTTTGATGCGCCAAATACACTTTAATTTTTTTTATTTAAAATATTTATATTTTCTCCTTATTTTGACTTGATATCGAAAAAGTACCCTAATTTTCAATCGAAAATTCTCACGTCAAAATATCTGCTTTTTTTAAAAAGTCGGTGGGCTTTTTGTTCGTTGAAATCTCTACTTTCTGATGGTGTAAAAAAATATATGCATCACTATGGTAAATGTTCTCAGAAAATGCAAAGAAACGAAACAAGCTCGAAGAGAGTTCAATAATAAAACCATACAAAAATACCATTTTTGCAAGAAAAATTTTATTTGGTGGCAAAAATGGTATTTTTGTATGGTTTTTGTATTTTTGTATGGTTTTGTATGGTAGTGATGGGCAGGTATCGATACCAAATACTTAAGTACTCGATACCTATAGGTATCGAGTGTATTCGATACCCACAAAAGTATCGATACTTTATTGACATATTTCGTTTTAAATTTTTCAACGAAGTGATCTTTATAATACCTACAGAAGATCAAACGCAGCCTGTTTCCGTTTTCATTTTGCAACGCTCAAACCCAAGTCGTTATCATCCACGAGAGAAATTTGACGCGGCTAGGTTTTTCCCCCGCCAAATCCATCGCCTCTATCCACCTCCAGGCCCGTAGCTACGGGGCTTTTTGATGGATCGCTTTCAGTTTTTTGAATATTAGTCTGATTATGGATAGGCCCTAAAAAAATTGTCCCTTCAGGTTCATTTCCCGACATTGAAAAAAAGTACTCGATACCTAAAAGTACTCGATACCTATAAGTATTCGATACCAAAGTATTCGATACCTAAAATTATCGATTTTGCCCATCACTAATATTTTGACGTGAGAATTTTCGATTGAAAATTAGGGTACTTTTTCGATATCAAGTCAAAATAAGGAGAAAATATAAATATTTTAAATAAAAAAAATTAAAGTGTGTTTGGGGCATCAAAAGGTAAGTTTTCACCGAATTTCGTGAAAACAAAATTTTTTTGCAAGAGATAAAAATAAAAAACCAAAAACTTGATTATTTGAATTTTTCACATAAATTTTGAGGTTATGGGAAAAAGTGTGAATACAAAAGTTGTAGATCTTTTTATTACCTACAACTTTGCTATTCAAATTTTTTCTATAGGACTTGTATTTTTGCCGGAAATCGAGATAAACCGTTTTTTATTCTAAAAAACCCCCTTTTTACCCCCCCTTCCTTTTCCCGACCTCAGATCGGCCGTAATTTATTTTTCCTTTCTTTTTGGTTATATTCTCTTCTTTTTCCAATGTGTTTCATCCTACTATTATTTTTTTTCACTTTTTACCATTTTCAAAGGCTTCTGCACTGGTCTATAATTAATCTTCAATCTTATATAATGATTTTATAGAATTTTTTGTATTCAGTCAAACCTTATTTTGGGGGGAAAATTCTTTCGAAGACATTTAATTTAATGGAATATCTTGGTTATATAAGTTTTTCTTCAATTCAAACTAGGGCTCGACCGATGCATCGGCTTGGCCGATGTATCGGCGCCGATTGTTTGAAAAAATAGCCATCGGCATTGACATCGGCGGCCGATGCTAAAATTTGAAAAAATCGGCCCATTGGCCTAAAAAAACATCTAAATGCCGATGTTTGGCAGATGGTTATCAAATTTTTGAAATAAATTTGAATTGATATTTCAATCTTTAAAAATTTAAATAGAATATTCGTATCAGCAGCAGTGAAAAATAGTCTATAAATATAATTTTCAAGTGAAAATCATTAAAAACTAAACGTTGAAATTTTTACTGGTTTTACCCCTTTTTCCTTTTTTTTCGTTAGATTTACTGGACTAAATTAGTTTAATGCAATTTTTACCATCGGCCTTTCGCATCGGCCATCGGCATCGGCAATCGGCCTCGTAAAGACCCATCGGCCATCGGCTTGCCGATGGAAATTTTCGAACAATCGGCATCGGCCCATCGGCCAAAAAAGTGCCATCGGTCGAGCCCTAATTCAAACCATTTATAGTTCACATTGTAACTTTTTAAACACAAGTGATGTTATGAGAGAGAAAATTCAAAATTAAAAAAAACTAATGTCTCAACGTGTTTTCACTGCTTATTTTGTTGACTTCATAAAATTGCAGTGAGAGTTACGAAATCTTTTTGTTACATAATCCAATATTACAGAACAACTAATATATCAGTTAAGCAGTGTATCAAGGAAGTATCAATAAGGTATTTTTGGGATATTCCTTAAGAAAGATGGATAATAAAGTATTTGAAAAAATAATAAAAATATATTTCAACTTGTACCTTAATGCTTCCACAACTTTCTGTTCTAAAAATGTTGGATTTTAAATTTATGTATTTTCAAAATTTAATTGTGAACCTCCATTTGAACTATCCACGAGCCTCCACTTTTCCTAATCTAACTTCCTTGAAGAAATTTTGTTTTGTGGAATGGAAAAGGAAGACTACCGATTGTCTGAAGGGATATAAAACGGGTGTCTTATATCCCCTCACACTGCCCCTTTAGCGATTCCGGTCAACGGAGCACCATCTCTAGTGATAAATCAGATGATCGCTGAGAATCGTGATTGGATTGCCTTTGTCATCTGAATGCTGAATCCGATGCCCACTAATATCCGTTTTCATATATTATGCTGGAAGAGTGCTGGTTGTTTTTTGTGCTGGTTTTGGACGGGACAGAATGATAGATGACTGTTTCTTGAGTTTTGGCATAGTAATTTATTATGTTTTGCAGGGCCATTTCATACGTCATTTAATATCACGGACATTTCATTTCGTGTTAGAGTGTGTTCAAAATTTGAGTTTTCGTCGTATATTTATTAAATTTTTCCCGGTATTTAAAAGGCCAAAAAGCAATTTTATATTTTAAAAAATGTGATTGTTTGCTTTAAGTGTTAGTTAAATGTAGTAAATACGGGATAATAAAGATTTTTAAGGCATTGTATTTTTTTACCGTTTTAAACTATAAGGTTTAATAAAAAATGAATTTTTTTCTCTAATCTTAAAAATGTAATTAGGGACAAATAACCGTAGAAAACAGAAAAAATTAAAAGAAAAAAAATTCTGGATTTTTTTTGAGCACTTTATTTACAATTTTCACTGCTACTACACCCCTAAAACTAAAAGAAAGTTAAAAATCAACTCTCCCCCAATCATTTCACACAATAAGTTTTACAAAAATTTTTATTGCCTTATGAACCTTAATTTTTTCCGTCAGACCAACATTTGCTCGTCAGTTCAACGTTTTATGCAAACCATACTGCTAGTGTTATTTACAACTGTAAAATGTAACTCTAACTCTACGTTTTGAACCTTTTCATGACATTAATTTCCCAACACATGCTAATTTATGATTCTTCGATCCCAAACAGCCAGAGAATCCTCTAAAATCACTCGAGAGAACGTCATATAAATCAATGGCCACATCCCAAAGATACATACACCGCGATCTCTTCTGTTCTAGCATACGATGGCCCTCTTTTACGATCCATCGAAGCCCTGGGACATGAATCACGGCCGTCTTTTATGCCTGACTATGTTGTCGACCGAGTATTTTATGCTCTTACGAAGGATTGCGATCGGGATTTTATGCTGGGGTCGCCCCTTTCCTCCGATAGGGTTGAGGGATGGAGCCTCTTTTTTCGTAGTGGGTGTTTTGTGGAATGCCGGGTAGCAGTTGCCATTTTGACGGGCGATGGTAAGCTGAAGTTTTAATAAAGAGTATTTTTTTTCACTAAGGCTACTGCTCTTACAACCAGTTGGCCGAATTGTGACGATCAGATTGGAGTCACGAGTGTGAACATAAATTCACTGTGACAAAATCTGTGACCACTTGTGGCTTCACTGTGAGGTTGCTGAGATGATGCTGTTGGGGGAGACAGGGCAGGTCACTCGAACATTTCCCTGTTTGTATGAGAGCGCAGAGTTTTCCCTCAATACCGGTCACTGTGTGATTTCCAAGTTAAGTAATATTTCGGGTAACTGAGAGATTTGCGACAATTGTGACTCAGTGACGTTATTATAGTGACATTATAATTATAGTGACATTTGTGTTGATAGATGGTAGTCTCTGATATATCTTAAGTTTTCTCAAAACTTCTTGTTGGAAACAAATCCGAATTGTGTATTTATAAACCCTATATTAAGGCATGGTGTGACGAAAAATGTATAAACCACCACTAATAAGGCATTTCCCTTGAATTTCGGGAGCTTGGAGAGTGGGGAATATACTGATGGAAAATAAATAATTTTAACACTTCTCCTATGGGGAAAATGGAATAATCTGAAAATGCACTCAAAGCGTCTAAGTGTCCAGAAGGCTCCGTGTGTAGACCATCTAAAATAAATTACAATAATTGATTACAATGGTATTTTTCATGTAAAAAAATGTGACCTTATAAAAGCTCATAATTTTGAATACCTATTTTGACTGAAACCTTAAGCTGGGATAGTAGAACTGAAACCTTTAGCTGGGAATCTGTAGCTGGGATAATACCGTTAAAAAGCAATGTTTTATTCTTTATATTTTTATTTATTTATTACTACCTTTTGCAAATTTTGTTTCTTTGATGTTTTCAAAGATAATTTCTTAGCTCCTTTCTCTAAGTTAGGTGGAGAGTTAAGCGAAACAGAGATTAAGTTTAAGCATTAAACGTACTTAATTGCAATCAAAATTCTTTTGAAATTTCGGTATTAAAAACAAGAAGTTCAATTAATATCGTCTATCAATATTTTTCATGCAGTCATCCTCATTTCTGGAATTTGTTTTGTAAAAAGCCTTTATGATAGAACGCTTGATCACTGTGAACGTACGAGTAATTTTATTTGATGATTGGTACTTAGTTATTATTGTGTGAGGTTGATTTGGAAAACTTTATGACGATATTTTTAAAAGTTTCCATAAGGTTTTTAAATGATTGGGATTATTTTCAATGCAATTAATAATTTTGATATTCCTTAATATAATTTTGATATTCAAACTACAGAGCAAATTGACTACGGCCTATTCACCACTAACGTGACTGGCCATTAACTGGCAGTCACATTTCTGATTAGTCGGAATACTAGTTTTACTTCTTTAACTACCAATAATCAGAAGTTAAACTGCCGGTCAGGTTAGCAGTGAATACAATTGTAACTCGACTCGACCGTCTTTGATACGTAAGTTCATAGTTCACTAAATTTTCATTGGTCCCTTGAACTTTCTTATAAATCAATTCAATTGAAAATTGTTGACGATTTTAACTTTTTTTCTTTAGCTTCAAATTGTTTTCCAAGTTGTTCCGTTTTTGGTTTGTGCGTGTCCTAAAATGGCTTCGGTGGCACAGTGCATTCGAACCCTCAACTCCCGCATCCTTTGGCACACAATTTCGCTAACTTGCTCGTAAATCCCGGGGTTGCGGAAGGGGTCGTCCTGGCGAAAAGGAATCTGTCGGGGAGCACTTGAGTCAACCGCCCCGAGAGGTGAGAAACGGCGCTCTTTCAAAAAAGAGCATCGTTTCAGCTGCTCCTAAACTTGGTGGCAGGATTCCTCCAGAGAAGGAAGTTTTCTCTTACTCGTATTGCTTGAATGAAAACGCTGAAAAATAAATATTTTCTTGAAAACACTAATACTACGTACATATGCAGTTGTGAAATATTGAATATATTATATTTTGTTACATTAAATGAATATGAATATTTCATTTGAATTACAATTTAATTACTTTACAATAATATTAATTTTGTTACTTTTAAAATGTTTGATGTTTTAATTTTATCGGTTTAAGTTTGCAGAATTGTTTAAAATGATACACAAAGTGACAATATTGGTCTAGAATAAAACTGCATAGCTGCCAACTGTTTCGTTTTATCCGGAAGATTTCCATTTTTTTTAGAGAATCTTCCGTCATACGTTTTTCAATCAATTTTTTCTGTTTTTTGTCCAAATAATTCAAGCAGGCTATTTTTTAAAAGGACATACATGTTTTGAAATCGTGGTTTGATAACAATTTTTCTAAAAAAAAGTTAAATCTTACATATCAGGCCTTAACAAATTATCATTGAGAATAATATTTGAAATGAAATAAACTTGTATTGATCTGCAATTAGTTTTTTAGTGTGTTCTTTAATATTTCGTTAAAAATGCATGCTTTTATTTGATTTTTTTACTTATCCTTTCATGCTACCTATTAACTTACGTCTTGTAACTATGGTAGGTGGCCTTAGATTAAGCAAAAATGCTGTGGGTATCTTGATTTTTAAAATCTTCCTTTTTTTATAATCCCAATGTTGGCAGGTATGAAACTGTTTTATACTTTACAATTAGTTATATGAAAATCCTAAGGATACCTAGGACGTATAAATCTATATTAAAAAACATATTTTCCTACGAACTCTATATTAAAATTTCTTTAATCACTTTGAACATGGTTTCATATAGGATTAGAGTTGTATAGCAGTCCTTCGTGTCTCTTCACGCCGTTCGAAGCCATCCAACCTGTTCTGTCCTCAGCCTTGAACTCTATTGTTCTCGCCTACAGAACGCTAAAAACATTCCACTCAGCCCTGTTCTCACGTTACCTGAATCAATCAGGCAGAATGTCAAAATCGTTTGCGCTCCTCAAACAATCGAACACCCACGGTGCCGTTGCCACCAGGGAATCATAATTAGCCCTCTGTAACTGGATCCCTGGGCCACCTGGCGGCAGCCCCTGTATCTCCTGTCGGTGTTCGAATGGCATGTTCCAAAGTATTGTTTATTAGACACCTGTGTGGGCGGGTTGTCAGCCCCTGTGTCACATTCTGCTGACGTATAAGTGCTATTATTTTGGAGATGGGGACAATGTATTTATTACCTGGATGTGTTATATCCCGTTATTGTTTGGGGATGTCATGCACGGCAGCTCTGCCAGACTTGTTATTTAAACAGACAGGAATAGTTGTGGTAGCAACTGAATGGACTTAAGAATGGGTTTGGATGTCGCAACGCTTAGTTTAATAAGTTGTAAAGAACGGCTTTGGAGTTTAAATCCGTATTATCCTGATCTTTTCAGTCTCTTTTCGGAAGTTATAATTTTATTGTTACAGTTTTTTGTTTGTCGTAATCACAGAGTATAGAGCTTAACAGAGTGTTCATCTCCATAGACGCTAATGGCAACTTTTTTAACAGGGCTTTTCCCATTGAAAAATTTTAGGCCAGACGGACCTGCCTCCTTTAATACCACGCTATTCCTGCTAATTCTGTCATTCGCCCACTGAAGCTGTCACTCAAATCCAAATCGCCTATAATCAGTGTTAAAATCAAATCAAATACATTTCGCGTTCTCTGATTGGCTGCTAGTGAACTGAATTATAATATGCGTGCTGAATTAAATTAATGACCTAAAGAGGAAAACGGCGGTTTGGTATCTCTGTTAAGCTCTCTACTCTGTGGTCGTAATTTAACATCTTGTGATTATTTCAGAACGCACATCATTTCCACCAAATTTAATTTATAGGCAGTTAGAATTCAAATTTACAAGCAGTAAAACTGTTTTTACTCTAAATCACCATGTATATGAAGATAAATTTACTCTTTTTGATTATTTATCAAGATATGTTATACAAGTCAAATAATTAAATGCTCCCAAATTATAGAAATGGTATTTTCTATGTGAAGTTGACTTGTTCTTTGGCTCTATTTTTTTTATTTCAAATCACGGAAAGGTTTATTGTTGTTAGTTCACATTTTACTTTTTTACGGATGCTATTTTAGTTTTAATCCTTTTCACTCTTTATATCCCATAAAAATAACTTCTAATTATAATACTCTATATTGAATATATAGTTTTATTTAAACTAAAATATTTTTCTCTGTTGCTAATTCTACATATTCTCTTTTAGGTAAGTGAAACATATCATTATTGCTCTCTACAGTACTCATTAGTGTTGACAATCCAGGTGATAAGCATTTAATTTTTGTGTATATCAATATTGTGCTCCATGTTTTATGTGTCGAATATTATCATTCTAAAATGGGCTTTATAGGGATAAAAAGAGTGTTATTATTTATTAAATGAATGGATGTACAATTAAATTGTGACCGTGTTTTTATCTCGAAATATTGATTATTTTCTGCTTCAAATATGGAATTCGCAATTTCTTCTGGTTTTAACTCTTTAAAGCGATATAACTTAATTACTTTTCAAATTAACAAGCATGTCCCAATTCGAAATTGATATTTTTCCTAGGTGTGTATACGTGTTGTGTACTGTAAATAAGACCTCTGATTTTCTCCCTTTCCAATTGATCTGCATCTAGTTTGTAGAAAAAAACCCTTTAACCGTTAATGTTAACTATATTTTATGGTCTTTAACATTAAAACGTTTCGGATAATCCTATATCACTTCACGATTTTCTTCTTTCAACCCTTAATTAATCCGTCCATGGCCACCTGACCGATAACTCCCCATTACGAATTCATCGCCCGCTTTGAAAACCTGCCAGCGGGCACAGCGAAGATAGAAAAAAAAGAACCTCCCTTTTTTTAACTTACTGCCTTTGTTGTGCGGAGTCCTTGCCTCTGACAGGTTCCGTGAGCCCCTCGGAAATTATGCCTCTAATTTGTTAATTAAGGATCGGATCCGGTGATCGTAAATTCAGAGTTCCCACAGGAGAAGTTCCTCCTTGCTCGCTATTGGTGAGGATTAGACCTTGTTCTGAAAGGGTTTTTTTCTTCTGGGTTATTGGGTTGTTTGTTGGGGTTTTGAAAAGTTGTAAATACGGTTTTTTAAATAAATTTGTGTGTTTATAGGGGTTTAATTATTTTCCCTCAAGTTATCTTTATAAAAATCATGATCTGTTTTATAAATTATGCCCATATGTTTGATTTGAAAATTTAGTTCATAGTTCCACATTAACAAACAAACAAATTTACTTACAAAAGAAATACAAGTAATAGAAAAAAATATGTTATATGCCAAGGGGAAATACTCTTCCCGTACAGGCATAAGATAAATATATTCATAACAGAAATAAAGAAAAAAAATAATAGACACTATATAGAAACACTTAAAAAATGGCAAAAAAGCTGGATAACATTATAAAGTAAAATGCTTCAAAGTGAAAAATATATATCAACGTCGTCAATGTTTAATAGAAATTCAAATAATATTATTTTAAATGTTGAATATTTACTAATACTAATTAAGTGTATGGGTAAACTATTGAATAGTTTAGGGGCAAGGTAATAAAAATGTTTACAAAATATGTCCTTGGAGAAACTTGGAATTTCAAAAGTATCTGTGGATCGAGTATTATATTGTATGCTTTTCATTTTAAATTGGGATTTATTCCGGTAAATATTAAGTAAAATACGAAAGTAAGCATTATGTCGAAATGGTAGCAACTTTAGGGATCTAAATCTTAGGGGGCTAGATTGGGGCCTAAAAATTTTGAAGCATTTATTTTGTATAGATATTAAAGGTTGAAAATTTGATACATACTCACCGCCCCAAATAGTAATACCATAATTGATTAATGAATAAAACCAAGCATAATATACGGATTTAAAAAATGTGAACTAACTTTATTTTTGAGATGGTAAAACTTGAAAAGAACAAAAACGCAATCGCTTCCACAACTCTTTGATATGTGTTTTCCATTTCAAGTTTGAATCTATATATAGTCCTAAATATTTGATGCTTTGTACAGGCTGAAGAGTATAACACGAACAATTACTTGTATTTTTATTACAAGGCAAGGAATGAAATTTGATATTTAAGTTTAAATTTGAATGTCTTAGGCTGAAGTGGATGTATTTTGTTTTATTTAAATTTAAGGTTAAATCATTAGCTTCTAACCAAGTTCCTATTTCAATTAAATCAACTTCTATTTGGTTAAGTAAGTCATTTTTGCTAGTGGAAGAATACAATAAAACTGTGTCATCAGCGTATGTTAAAATTTTACCATTTATGTTTAATTTACAAAAACCATTAATATAAATCAGAAAAAACAAGGGACCTAAAATAGACCCCTGTGGAACACCCCGATTTGTTAGACAAAAATCACTGAAACTATTTACTATCTTTACTACCCTTTGCATTCTACCTATCAAATATGAAATGAACCATTTAAGAGAGCCTGAATTTAATTTGCCTGGGATGTATGTATAAAAGCATTTTTTGGAATAGAAGCTGTTGGAGACACTGTTGTTCACTATTTATTCTGTTTCCTTAAATACTCTTTTGGAACTAAAGTGTATTAATATAATTACTAACTGCTTTTTATGAATGGGCTTCACTCAAAGAGAACTCCTGCTATAAAAGAACAAATTTATTTCAACAAATTATTTCACAATGCTTTTGAGAGACAGCTCTTCATCCTAATCTTTACAAACAGCAGGAATAATATAACAGTCTTACCGTACTCTCAAATAAATATAATTTTCTCTGATGCCATGTGGCTTCTCCTGAATAATAAACTAAGCAAAAATTATAGTAGAAACCGAGCAGTTTACAACACAATAATAGAGAATTTGTGTAATAGTGTTCTTATGTGAAAACAAAGCTCTTGTTTTATCGTTATGCAGTCTACTCCCACTGACTGAGTAGACTGCAACATTTTATCCGTCGAGCTGGAGTGGCTCTAAATGAATTCATTGGAGCTTTCCTAACACATTCCTATCAAAGCATTCCTAACAACCGTTTGGGTGTCTGTTCTATTAACTTATATTCATTGCTTTTATGATCATTGAATATGAGAGAAGTTTAAACTTAGCAAAGAATATGGATAACTACAGTTTAACTTGGATAATTCAAAGCTAAGAGAGCGCCAAAAAAGCTCGAATTATCCCGAAATTCGAATTTAAAAGTAACACCCAGTCAGCAATGTAAGGTTTTTTTAAGGTTTTTTCAACCCTGAAGTGCAACCCAAAAAAGATGTTTTTAAGGTTTTACTAGAAAACCTTGCAACCCAAGGATTATCTCAACAAAACCTTTGGCGGAGGTGGGCTAGTTGACGCTTGCAACCTTTTGCGTAACCTTGCGGAAAAACCTCAAATTAAGGTTACAGGCATAGGTTTTCGTGACGTTGGTCACATTGAGGTTGTTTTGAGGTTTCTTATAAACCTTTTTACAATATTAGAGGGAAAGATTTTTGTAACGTTGCTTACATGGAGGTTGATTTTAGGTTGCTAATAAACCGTAAAGCAATGGGTTTTTTTAGGTTTTTGTTGGGTTTACAAAATTTTTTTCCAAGTTCTAGGTTTAGAATCGTTTTATATATTTTTTCGAAAGTTCTTAGTTGAACTATACGACGTCGAAAAATTATTCCTGAAATTATGCGCTACACTTAGTACATATTTTCAGGAATATTTTTACATCATATAATTCAACAAAGAAACTATGAAAAATAAAAAGTGCTATGCTTAACTACTCTGACAAAAATAAAACTAATTTATTCCAAGTTTTTATAGTTAGGTCATTAAACCCAATCTTTTACAAAAATTAACTAGAATTTATTCACAGTTTAATTACAGAACAGTGTCTATATAAAATTAAGATTTATACAGTATTAAAATTTTAATTTAAATAAATTTAAATTGTTTAAAATATTTTTTTTAAAATTTCTACAATAACTTTAATTTAGGCTCTTGAAGCTCTGATAAAAAAAACTTACCTTTTAAATTTTTGATCTAGAAGGCAGAGGAACAGGCAAATTTTCATTCCAAAAAATTATTTCAATACTTTGAATGCAAGAAAAATCCTTTAGTTCATTGAAACATTTTTTTTTTCAATTTCTACAATAACTTTGCTTAATTTAGGCTCCTAAAGCACTGATAAAAAAACTTACCTTTTTAATTCTTAAATCTAGAAAGGAGGAACAGGCAAATTTTCATTCCAAAAAATTATTCCAAGACATTGAATGCAAAAAAAATCCTTCAGTTTATTGTACTGATTTATTTACAAACAAGGATAATTTTACAAACAGCCTTCAAGCACTACAGGACTCAAGGTAAAAGTGAGTCATACAAAAAAAATATACACTAGCGGAAATAAAAATCCCAACACCAAGAAGGAAAGGAGATATCAAAGTAAAATTTATTTCTATGATTGCACATAGTGTTAATGTGAATTGATTAAAAAATCAGCCTTTCTGGATGTTAGGGGGCCGAGAAAATCGGTGAGGAGTGTTGTCTCCATAGGTGTCCATTACCGCCGTCACACGTCATGATATTGAGTGACAGGGGATCTAAATGACTTTTGAGGGATTGGAGGACCGTGTTGCCTCCTCAGGTAGTCCATATTCATATGGTGCACCAGTGGACGTTGCATACCGGGATAGGTGATTTCTCCTCATTGATCGGACTTGTTTTGTGGGTGTTGGTTCTAGAGAACGGGAAAGACGGGGTAAAAAGGCAAACTAGGGGGTTAAGAAGAAAGCTTGAACATTGCATACAACATGTGGTTGTGCATGTTTCTCTTGCAATTTGTCCCCAGGACAGGTCTGAAGGTAAGGACGGTCTACCGGTTGCAAAATCTCAATGACGCAGCTCTGGTTGGAAAAATTACTGGTGAATCATACTCAGGAGTTGCAGAAATGGAATCCAATGCATCCCCACTCCGTTACCCTTCATCAACACTCCGTGGAACGATTAGAAAATCATCAGCTGAGTGCGCTCTCTCCATTGTGTCTTCAAACTCATACCCAACCGTCGTGGTGCTCCAAACCGAATCAGGATTTTTTCATAAACACAATATCATGAAATTGGGATTTTCATTTCCTTATTTCGTGCACTATTGGAAACAGAAATGCCCATTTTCAGCCCCTTGTTTATAGACAAAGATGTAAGAAGCTATGCGGACCGAACGGACGATCCGCAGTACTGCAAACGACATCCATCCCACTGCCGCTTGTCCTCAGTATGATCTACCGGTATTTTGGCCAACCAAAGCTGCTTCATTGAGGTTTTTTAGCCGGTTGTCCGTCCTTACCTTCAGACCTGTCCTGGGGACAAATTTCAAGAGAAAAATGCACAAACACATGTTTCATGTACTGTCCAAGCTTTTTTCTTAACCCCCTATGTTGCATTTTTACCCTGGCCTATCCGTTCTTAAGAACCAACACTCACAAAACATGTCCGGAGAAAGAGGAGAAATCACCTAGCCCGGTATGCAACGTCCGCTGGTGCACCATATGAATTTGGACTACCTGAGGTGGCAACATGGTCCTCCAATCCCTCAAAAGTCATTTAGAGCCCCTGTCACTCAATACCATGACGTGTGACGGCGGTAATGGACACCTATGGAGACAACACTTCTCACCGATTTTCTCGGCCCCCTAACATCCAGGAAGGCTGATTTTTCAACCAATTCACATTGATACTATGTGAAATCATAGAAATAAATTTGACTTTGATATCTCCTTTCCTTCTTGGTGTTGGGATTTTTATTTCCGCTAGTGTAGATAAAATATAAATTTAATCAATTCCCTAAATTCATCAAAAATGAAGGGAAATATACTATGAAACTTATTAAAATTACAAATATGATACCTAAACATTATATATATATTTATGGAAAATTAGTCTACAAAAAGTGCTTCAAAGAACAATTTTACAAGGGACATCGTAACCAGACTTGACAGCTCCTGCAAAAAATACAAACAATTTATTTAACTATTTAAAAAAGTAATTATGCAATAACCTGTTAAACGTGCCACTTCATAGTAAAACATCTCAAGAGATAAGAAAATACTTGAAAGTGCCAACAACAAATGTTTAAATTAACAGTAGGGTAGAGTGGGGCACCTTGGGACACACCACTTTTCAGACTCAATTTTATAATTATGAACTTGTGCTAAAATCTATTCATCAACGTGTTTTGGTTTATTTAGTGTGTCTAGATAATTATTTCACGTTATCTGGTTTTGTGCAATACAAAGTAACAATCACATTTAGTTTTTAAAACATTTTTTAAAATATATGAAGTGTATTTATGTTATTACAATTAAAATATGTGTATTCACTAATATTTTAGAAAATAAAGAGAAAGTTTTTGTTCAGGGTGGCTACAGAAACTTAGAAAACAAATTCCCTGACTTTTCCCTGATTTCCAGGATTAAACTTACAGCTTTTCCCTGATTTACAGGAACTAATTCTATTAATTTTCTGGCTTTCTCTGTACTTAGAACCATTACATGCATACAAGATAATTAAAAAATCACTACTTTTTACTTAAAATGAAAAAAATTACACATAAAGTATTAAAACTTAATTTGGAATTTGAGTTATGCTTGAGTCCATGCAAGTATAAGATGCAGAATATTTTTCTCAATGAGCTAATGAAAGCAAAAAATAATCATCACAAGGTATCAAAGCAAGAAAAATCTCATCCGGAAATTTCCCTGATTTTAACTTATTTTTAAGAATTTCCCTGACTTATCCCTGATTTTTCCAGATTAATAAAATTCCCTGACTTTTCCTTGAAATCCCTGATTTCCAAGTTCTGTAGCCACCCTGTTGTTAAATATAAAAGAGTAATTAAGCTTAACATTCAAAGTGGGGCACCAAGGGACAGTCAGGTGTGGGGCACCGTGGGATATAATGTTAAAAGACACCTAACTCATGTGTGAGCAAAAAATGTTTTTATAAAGAATTTAAGAAAGTAGATATTTGTAATTTGATGCAAAAAATCACTTGAAGTAAACAGAAAAACTGATTTATGTCAAGACAAAAATGAGGATATCCTTGAATAATTTTGATTTTAAAATATGTTGGATGTCTAATTTACTTAACATAGCTTTATCATTATTTATGTTACTTTTGTATTTTTCAAAATAAACTAATATTTTTGTAGTATTACTGAAAGAGTCCAAAGGTGGGACACTACTGAGGCACCTTTGGACATTAAGAGATGTTTTTTAAATTTGTTATTATAAATTCCCAAAAAGATATAGGAAGCACCCAATAGCTTAAATAAGCAAATTTACCACATTATTAAGAAAAAAATATAGTAAAATCAAATTATTCAGCTATTGTAATATCCTATGGGACATCCATAAATTACATGAGGTGTTTTTTCCAAAGTCTTCTTCCCTTGGCAAGATTTTGCTGGACCCCCCGTGAGATTTACCTACAACCTTTAAAAATAATTTTCTATCCTAATCGTTTGCATTTTGTGCTTCATAGCAACTAAAACTTTTACATTATTAACGATGTGGGGGAAAAGGACAATGTTATCATCAGGTTTTCTTTATTATAAAAATCACACAAAACTATTTAAAATTTTACAATAACCCACAGACATTCATTTACACCAGAAAAACTGCCAATGAAGTAAAGAAATTATCTACTGAATTTTAAATGGGTTACAACAAGGTATTCTTATCTCCACAATTAATTTAAAATATTGATGATTAAAAGATTATGTTGGACAGAAAAGTTACGACTAGTCAGGCGACAGAGAGGAGGAATCGAATAGTTCAAGAAAGGCTGGGAGCGTTGAAAAGAGGAACAGACAAACGGCCGCGCAAAACAGCATAATTTTGATTGAGAAAATTTATGACATGTAAAAAGAGATGGAAAAAGCCAACAGTTCGCTCAAACTGAGAAAGAAAGAATTCCACCTAAAAATCACCACAGTATCTTATCTGTGTGTATTCCTTTCTCATACTTAAAAAATAAGAAAATCATAATTTCTAACACAAAAAGTTGACGCGAGATTTTAATCGACCCCCCCTCTCCCTTGGGTAGATTTTTCCAAACCCTTCCCCCCATTTTGACCTCATGTAATTTATAGATGTCCCCTAACAAAATAACACAAAACAGTAATCACATTGCATTATATATACTGGCATGCATTGGCGTTGCCGGCTACTGAAAATGGGGGGACCCCAGATTGTGTACCACGGCACCCTGGGGTGCCACGCCAATAATCAAGAAAAATTGTAAAACATAGCGAAATTTTTAAGTATGGAACGAAAAACACTTTTCTACAGAACAGTATTACCATTCACAGTTCTAAATATGATCTGATGACACAATAGGTTTGCACAATAGGCTTTTGAATATGAATCTTCAAAACTTCATTGAGTATTAAATTAAAAATTAAACTACTCACTGGGACTCTGGATTGCTGTTCTTTTTTCTTGAACGCGCCAAAGGTTTCCAAATTATTAAAAATTTCCGCTTCTTTTTCGAAAGGGGCTTTAGCTGGACTTTTGCAGGGGTTTGAGAACCAGCCAAACGGAACCAAGGAATCTTCTTTATGGCGTTATCCTTAGATTCATGCTCATCTACAGTTTTCTTCAATACAGACTTTATTTCCTTATTTGGTGAGAAGACCTAAAATTTATTATTTTCATAAATTATTCTAAATAAAAACTAAGGAGGAAGAAACAATGCAAATTTTGCAAACTCAATTTTATGGTGAAGAATGGATTGCTTTTGCCAAGAATTAAAACTAATTAACATTCACAGTTCTAAATATGATCTGATGACACAAGAGGGTGCACCTAGAATTTTATGATAGCCAGTTTTATGATCCCGCTTACTTGGGGTTTCAATTAGTGAACAAAAGAATTCCCCCCTCTGAAGGGGCTGCTAGGGGAAACTCCCTAACCACACAAAGAGACGGGGGAGATAAAAGTGAGATCTTATCCCCCCAAACCGCCCGAAGGAGGGCTGTCGTGCAGATTCTAAGCGTGCATGTGTAGTTTTATACCAACGATGATGATCCTTCGGCTTTCTGTGGTGATTAGTGACATTGATAGTCTCCCCCATCTCTATGTGTGGTTAGGTAAAATTTTTAAGTATGGAAAGAAAAATACCTTTCACAGAAGAGATAAATATATGCCAAATAAGTGGTGGAAAAAAGGGGGGATGAGCGGCCCTGCCCCCCGAAATTCGGGATTGCAGTACCAAAAGAGGTTAAAATCCTAAAAACAGAAACTTACAACGGAATTGGATGGAAGGGCGAGCAGATTCAGAGGTGGTCTCAGCATTGATGATTACTGACATTTCTGGAACTGCGGCAGCTCTTGCTGCTGAAAAAAAAAAGATGAGTTAAAGCACGATGCTAATCTGTTCCCAGACACCCTTTTTCTTCATAAATCAGCAACAAAAATATTTAATTAGAGCATCTAAATATTGGGTTCAATTCCTTTAACATTCATACTAAATACCGCAAATCTGTTTTGTATGCCATACATTCTAATATCAACAACAATTTTTTTATATTTTTAATGATAAACTGAACATTTATTGATCTAATCTAAATAAACATTTAAATAGTGAGTTTGAAGTATTTTAGAAATATTTCTACTTATTGGTGTCCATAACAGCATGGCGATATTTAATGGGAACATTAACTGAATTGAAATGCACAAATTGCTTTAAAATATTGGTTCAATTCCATTAACGTTCCTACTAAATACTGCCATGATCTCAGGAACACCGAACAGTGGAAATATTTCAAAATAATTTCAAACTCATAAATTAAAAGATCAATAACTGTTCAGTTTATTAATAAAAATCAGAAAAATTTGTCATTTTAATACACATGGTGTTCAAAAGTGCTTGGCATTATTTAGCGGGAACATTAACAGAATTGAACTAAAATATTAAACAAACTTTGTGCTATGTAAGTTGTTGAAAACTCTAATAATTATATCATTTGAGTGACAAACTGGAATAGATTTCGCTGTTAATAGGGAGATGGCCAAAAGATGTACAGCAGTCATCACGTAGACCTGTTTCAAATCCATTCCAACAAACTTTCTTAGTACGATTTACAAAATAAGTAAACAGTAAATGGCAAGTGAAATGACTCGCTATTCTTTTTTTTTTGCTAGGCAGTTAGAAACAGGGAAATCATAGTTCGAGTAGGGATGCGGGAAATCAAGGTAGCGAGCTAGGCTACTGAAGCGCAATCTTTTTTGAAGAGGGAAAGGGGTTAGTGGTGAAAAGTAACCGATTTTACCCTCCATCTCTACCTCTACAACCTTAGGAAGAGAATGGCCTTGACTTGTTTCGGATTACACTAACCCATGGCAAGAAAAGGCTAAATGATATTTGTTGACTGATTAGGTCCAATTCCGTTAATGTTTCCCGCTCAATATTGCCAAGTTTTAAACGCCATACATTCAAATATCGACAAATTTTCTTGATTTTAATTGATAAACTGAGCAGCTATTGTGTGTGATCTGACTAAACATTTTTATCCATGAGTTTGAAATTATTTAGTAATATTTTTACTTTTTGGTGTCCAAAAGAGCATGTCAATATTCAGCGGGAGCATTAACCGAATTGAACCACTGATTAAACTTCAGTCGAAGGGATGCTAATACTTATTCAAGACTGAATTGAGAAACGATTAAACATGTCATTAGAACACTAGTCCATGAAGAGCAAGGCCAACAAAACTCACTCATCGGGGATCTGTGTCCAGGACAAATTTACTACTGTTTTTCGGTAGCTTCAAAAATTCGCTGATCGTTAAAACGGTAGCTTCACAAATTCAAAATTTCTAATTTTCATAATTTATTGCTAAATTTTCACAATTTATAGCTGAATTTTGACAAATTATTACTTAACTAATAATATTTGAAAACTTTAACTCCCCTTAAAATGTAAATGTAAAGTGATTTTTACATTTGTCAATTAGTTTTAATACGCGTATTTTATTTTCACAAATTAAAAATATTTTTCAGAAATTACTGTTATATTTTTACTTAATAGGTAGTTGGCAAAAAAATCCTAGACAGATCCCTGCTAATTTCCGTGACCAAGGTATGTAAGGTACGGCTTAAATCTAGAAGTGGGTTCAAACGCCAAGCCAAGAAGTAGCGACAAAGTATCAAAGTGAAGTTAGCGATTAAAAATGCACCAAGAGGCGCCAACCCAAACCCACTTCAAGATTTTTACCGTAAGGTACGATGTCCAAAATGAATGATCAAATACAAGCCCCAGTATTAATTCCCTCCCAATCCTGCCCTGTGACTCTGAAGAAAATTCTGTCGCTAAACAACCAACCAGGCAACAAAAAATTAAATCAAAGCTTAAAATTATTGAAGGATATAACACAGCATACATGTAACTTCTATAAAAATCAGATAAACATATAGGACAATAACATAACTGTAGAATACACGGTGAACCTAATGTTATTTAAAAGTACGAATAGCATTAAACATACCTTACAATTAACTTACATTTTCACCATAGGGATAACAGCCACTTTCAGAACTGAAGCTGAAAGAGAAAGAAACCTTAGATCAATAAAATAAACGAATTTTGTGAACAAAGTATCGGTTGAAACACTTGCTGAAAAGGAATTTTTACAACCGAGGACATAGCGTAAACAAAGCAATACATCTAACCCTAAACACATAGTAAAACGTAAACATGAATCGGAATAATCGAAATCCAAAGAAAGAACATCTGATCATCATACTAAACTTATCAAATCAGTATCATGTCTTCTAGAGCTGAAAAAAAGAAACTTTAAAATAAAAGAGAAAGATTAGGTGGGATTATACGCCTAAATCGGAACTTATGGTAACAATGAATTAAGCCTACTTACCGAAGCCAGCTAGCTTACCACTACTACGGAAACTCTATGTAATCGATTTTAACGTAAAAATCAGAATAATTCAAGAAATCGCAGTACAAAAATAAAAAACATTAAAAAATTTACTTACCTTTTTAATTAAATGTGTGAGCGATCGGGAGATCGGATAGTCAGGTCAGCTAGCTCCAGCTCCAGCATGCAGTTGCAGAGTCCAAAAACAATGACGCCGCGCATGCGCAAGTAACGTGCGCATTCTCTTATTTCCGGAAAAGGGTGAAGATGGGTTGTGTTGATATTGAGTCGAAAGAGGTTTTAAAAAACCGCCGTTTTCTAATGTTAAAAAAAGGCTTTTTGCTAACCTTTTTTCTGGCAACCCAATGACAATAAAAAAAAAAGGTTAACCGTAAGGTTGCTTGCTAGCTGGGCAGTTACTTACTTATATATAATGGGCTGCTAAGAGATCAGGATAAATCACTCACCGTTTAGAGACAAGTTAGAGTTTTTCTAGTTTTATCAACTATCTTTTGTTTCATTCTTTTGACTTATTTCTTGCATAAGTTTATTATGAAACCGAAAATTAAACTATCATTATTGAAAATTGCATAATCAAAAATATAATTTTTTATTCTGAATCTAAAAAGATGCTGTTAAAACGTCTCTTTACATTTCGAGTTTCTAAGCATATAAAGATTTGTTGTTCGATGTGCTACCAAAAGTTCCCTGCAATTGGGTAATTTAGGATCTTAACCGAAAGCTCCTTTTTGATATCTAATCCTTTGTTTCCCTCACTCTTTTGTTTTTCCACTTTCTTACCTTTAGTTTTCTACTGATTTCTTCAGTCCTGGTCGATTGGGAGAGAGAAATAGTTTCAGTTCTTGTATTGAAGTAGGGTCCTAAAGGGGGGATGAAGTTAATTTCCTCGTAAGAGAAATTATTTACTGTTCTGCTAACGTATCATTTACCACCGTACATCAAAAGCCAAATCTTTGCTTTTAGTTTTTGTGTTTCTTTCATTTTTAATTACCGTTTTTATAGTCTTCAAGTTTTTTCATAACATTTAAAATTATCTTATTAGATTTCGTATTATCGTGTTGTTTATACTTATGAGTGGAGCCCTTTTTGCAGAGGATGTTTGTATGTTTTAAGTTAAAAAAAGTACTTTTCGAAAAAATCTTTCATTTGCCTCTAGAATGTTGCATGATGTAATTTAACTTATTACATTACCATAATGTGAACTTTTATTAAACCCTTACAAAAAGTAAAGGACAATTAAATTATAGTTGACTATGACGCATAAATTGCAATAACTATTTTTTAAGTACCATCTATCCATCCTTACACTCCATGTAATCTTACTTTAACTTTAGAATGACGTTGTTGATTCAATTAAACTTAACCGGCAACCCCTCCACACATTATTTATACGGCACTGATACTGAAGCTCTGACATTCCACTTCAAGATTCGAATAACTTATCTAAACCGAGGACTTTCATTCCTGAATACCCCCAATCGGTCAAGCAGAGATTTCTCCGTAATCTAATACCACCCATCCACCCACGCATCTCAACTCCACCCCTCTTCGAATACTCCCCCCCGGAGGGAGCGATTCCCTTCCCCCATCAAAATGTCCCAGCGAAGACGGAGCAGGGGCTTTAAAAGGCCCTTTAAGTGGGGCGTCCCTTATTCATGGCCCCGAATTTGTCAGCCGCCGAAGGGTTTTGACAGCAAAGGAGTTGGGGATGGAGGTTCCTGTTGGAGTGTTCTGTTGTGGTGACGGTGCACCAATAAACCAATCGATTTCGTTTTTTATTTATTCCAGATGATGAGATTTTTTCTTGAATTTTGAAGCCATGTGAGGAGTAAACGTATCATAATGCACTTATTTTGTTTTATTATTAAAATTATTTTTGTTTTTTTATTTATTAACCGATTTCCACGTATTTTACGAAGCTTCTTAAAGTTTTTCTTTATAGCCCACCTTAAAGCCAGTTTGCGAAAGACGTGTTTTGTAGGTCTCAGATATAGAATAGATGGCCGTAAAAAATAAAAAAAACTACAGGTTAGAATGTTTACGGTGACTAAATATTTTGGGAGTATCTCTTTGTGACAGAAAAAAAAGTACTGTTTGTTCAATTATTCCGTTATTTCAATAACCTAAATCAACCTAATGTGCAATTGCTACAAATTTTATTGATTTCACTCAATGTATTATTCTCTGTATCTTGTATTTTTGGCTTTTGAATGCTCGAAGATTTTAAAAGTTTCAACCAAAATGTATTTTGTGAAATTTATGAGTACAGTTTATCTTTTTGGTTATAGATTATGTATAATGCTGCTTACTCTCCCCTAATTAATAATTTATTGAAATTTGCACCAAACTATGTGCACTCATATTCTAAAAAGGGTCAACAATTTTGACACAAAGGGTTGGTATCTTTTTTCTTCTCCATAGCAAGATCTTATCTTCTAATGAATCGTTTAATCCCCCCCTGAGCTCTTCCTCCAACAATAAGTGTAGTTTACAAACAAAAGTTCCAAGCCATCGTTCGAACCTTCCTCGAAAAGTCTAGGAATTACCCTCAGCCGACACCAAAGAGGAACTAAAATTTTTGATAAATGAATCGGAGGCTGACATCGAACAGGGCGTTCCATCCACCCTTTGAAGCCGATCAACATTTGTGGTGGAAGAGGAAACTTTGCTCTTATGATCGTCGGTTGGAGAGTCATTAGATCTTTTTCGGTGGCAGCGGAGGGGTTAAACGATTTCTCGCGGGGGGGGATTGATGGAATGTGTGTGAGGGTGGTTGGTCGAGAGTTGGAATTTATAAAGAGAGGGGATGAAAGTTTGGCTTGTTTCTGATTGATGTTTCGTTGGGGAGATGGATCTGTTGAGTTTCGGAGTTGTTGCCCTTTTGATCACTGCTGCTGCTGAAGAATTGGTGCTTAAACTATTTTAAAAAACTATCCTTATGGTAGATAGAGGATTTAAATGTTAAGGGGTTGTAAATGGTAGCTTTGTAAGTTTCATTATATGAAAAAGATGGTTATGTTTGGATGCATATCATGTTTAAAGGGATGTGTGGTTTCATCTGTTCACAGAGAAAATACGTGAAGATTTAGGGTATAAAGGAGGAAATAGATCTTTAATTGAGACGCTTGCAGCAACAATGAGCTAAATCCAACAGCTTTCCTTTGGAATTAGCTCATTGTTTCTGCAGGATTCTCAATTGAGGGGGATTCCTTAGCCAGCAATCTTGTTTTACTAAAAACCTGAATTGATAATTTGGGATTTCAACTAAGTAAAGTGTAAAAGACAAATTTTTAATAAAACAAATACAGTTTAATGAAACAATTACGGTATAAAAATACTTGAAAATAGTAAAGAAATTATTATGTCGAGAAAACATTCCTTTTCTTTAAAACATTTCTTTGGGAAAATTACTAAATAATTAATAGAGCACTTCATTCTCTTTCTGTGCGAAAACAGACACTTTTTAGTATTCCCGGCGGTTTTGAATTCGCACAATTTGTTTCGTGGTAGTAGTATTTGAACAGGGCTAACCCCCTCTATCTGAATAAATTTAAATCTTGTGACGGATTTGAAGCGGAAAGGGGCAATTCGCCCAATTGGATTCCCTCATCACTCACATTTATCTGGCTGTCCCTTTGATTAGCATATAGTAAACGCTCGCGTGAGAGTTCGGCATTAGGTGTCGCAAATATGGAGCAGCGTCTCAAGAATTCCAAATTGCGAGATAAATCTGTCTGTGAGGCGGCTCTGAGATATCCGACGGAAAACCCAGTGAAAAGTGTGCTTCACCTTAACCCCATCTCGTTATTATCATCTCCTCATCTGTTTACGGATTCGTCCATTACTTGGAAAGCGAAAACCTCATTACGCTTCGCCTCTCTCATCGAAATCGTTTGCTGAGAGCGATGGAATAAACAGTTTCCGTTCTTTTGCGAGTGACTAATAAAACAAAGATCTGTCGTCGGACCTTGCATAACCTCGATCGCTTTTTGATTCGGAGTTTCGGCATCGTAGAGGTGGTCTATAAGCAGAGAGCTCCACGTTGGTTGCCCTGCGTAAGAGCATCAATAGTGGCAAAGACTGGCTTATTTCTTTTGATGGGTGGATTTTGGTGTGGAAAAATAGCTTCTCTTTTCTTGGAAAAAAGGACACAAGCCACCCTTACTCTGAAACTAGTGCTACCAGAGAAATGCGCCACTCTCCAATTCAACAGGTGTTGTTACAGGTTCCCACTTCAGCAGACATGAATTTTTATTTTCGCAAGGAGAAAGTAAAAATGGAAAAGTTAAATCAAAACTAATAGGGTTACTACTCTCAGGGCTATCAGGAAAACAACAAAATTATTTTTGTAAATGACACGGGTTACAATACTAGGCTACGCTTGTGGGAACACGCACAAACCTAGTATACTGCAGATTCCTCAAATGCAAGATATGAGGTTATCAGAGACGATGGCATAAAGAAAGTCTGCCAAGAAAGCAATTTTCAGGCCGAATGCTGCAACCTGCCGTTTGAATGAAATGAGGTAACAGCCTATAAATTTTTGCTTCGCTGCAATGAAAGCAGAGGTTCGCCAAGTGCTCTCTAAACGTAACATATCTACGATAGGAAAGAAGTATAAATAAACCAAAATGGCTCAAACGCAGACACATGATCGCCGTGCTTTAAGCGGACGTATTGATGCAGAGTCATGTATTGGCTGTCAGAATTAGCTGATGAATGCGAATATGGTGTCGCCGTAGCCGTCGCGCAGCAATCCTTTTGACGAGGAAGTTCGCTAATAGCCACGCTGTACCAGAGTTGCGAAATACTGCGTTTGGATGAGGAGTAAAGTCCGTGTTTTGTCTTCGGGTCGGAGTGTTTTCATTGGAAGATGCGTAGCTAGTGGGCGGGAAGTGGTTTTATGACGCATTTGAATGTTTCATGCGCAATAAGTTGTTGTAAGAATCAGATGCTTATTTTTTTCTTTTAAGGCCTTGATCTGCAAAAACTATTCACTGATCACGCTTTTTTGAAGTGCTTTCACACTTCTTTGTTTCTAAGGGAAACAAGTTATTTGTTCTAGCACTCTTAGAAATGTTTCATGCAGATCACTTGGAGCGAAGCACAGTTTAGGAACCATTTGTTGTTATCATACAAAATAATTAATTTCTTTCGTGGCACATTATAATCACACTATTTTATCTTTCGTGGCACACATCTATGAATAATGCTTTTTAAGACTGACTGGCTCATGGACTGCAGTGAATTTGGAACCATTGCTTTAACTTGTAGGCCAGTACGACGGCAGACTGAGACAGTTTAAATCTTTATTGAGGATGACATGATAACAAGTTTGGCATGGTGGTAAGTGTGTGAAGAGATCTAAAAATTTACGCAGGAAGTATCTCTACACAACTCTTATCTAAAATGGACACATATAATCCAACGGGGGAAAATACTACTTCTCTGCGTTCAGACCATGTGCTTACTGTTCCGTAAATCACATGAAGCGTTTTCCACTTGAAAATGTCTGACTGGCTCCAGTGCGTTGCCAACCAGCATGCGCGGTGAGTTGTTACTCTGAGATGAAACACATTCGGGCGGGAGATCAATTACTATCAGCTGTTTTGACACGATAAAGAGCATCTCTACTTTTTGAAAGTTGGAGTGTGATGGCTGGAATATTTTTTTCCATTTTAAGTGGGGAGAAAGCATTGTTGAAAACAAAGAAGGTATTTCAACTTTATTTGGGGGGTCTACTCATCACCTAATGGTTTTACTAAATAGTAATATTTGAGTACATACTTAGAAAACTGTAAAAAATTCTCTTTTTAGAACATTTTATAGTTTTCCTATTTTTCCCATGAAGTAGATGCGTTTTAAAATCTAGTTAATTTTAGCTCAGTATTATAAGTATCTCTCTTACTTTCCCTCCTTAACAAATATTCCTGCAAAATACTACGTTCGTAACTATTTTCATCGAAAAATGCCTTTAACCAAAACTACGTCTATATCAGGGAAATATAGTAGAAAAAGGGATCTCTTGAATCTATTTTTGACTTAAGGAATGATACCTTGAATAAATGTTTATACACTGTTAGAAAAAAAGTTCAACCTTTCACCTGAAAAGCGGTTCAAAAAAGTTGCAACCGGAATGTTAGAGAAAATTTGAACCATGTTTTCGGTGCCCTACCTAGCACGGCGGGAATGGTAGAAGTTTGAACCGAAATCAGCGATAGGGAAGAACCGGGTCTGCGGTGACAGATTGAACCGAAATCAGCGATAAAGGTTGAACCGAGATCGAAAGTTTGACAGGAACCGGAACCAGGGTGAGATATTGAACCGAGATTAGCGATATGAGAGCACCGGCTCTGCGGTAAATGCTAGCACTAAATTAAGGTTTTTTAAACGCCCTGAATTACATTGTTGTCTCTAATTTTTTAAATACAATTTCTTTTACATTCTTTTTACTCGAATTTTCTACACAACATTTTAAATTCCAATAATAATATTAAACCATACTGAAAAAGCAATATTTTTGAATTTTCAAATGTTAAACAAGTAACTCACTTTAATAGTAATCCCCAGAAAATATTTAAAATGTCTATACCAAATTTCTAACTATCAAGTTATGAAAAAAAACGGTTTCTTTTTTTATTTATATAAACTAATGGTAGCAAAATATAAGTAATAAAAATACCATTTTACAATAAGAGAAAATTTATTTAGAAATTCACACAATATCTCAATCTTCAAGAAAGAAAGTATTTTAACAGAGAGGAGAGAGAGAAAAGAGGTACACATGTCAACTTAAAATTGGCTTGCAATTGAGATCATTACTGCAATAGTGAGTATATTTTAATCAGAAAACTAAGTTTTTGAGAAAAGTTTTTTTATTTAAGAAACAGAAAATTCATACAAAAACAAATATGAACACAGTAATATGATAAATTACATCACAAAAATTTCAACCCATAAGACAGTGCTCTGCTTTTAAAGTACATGTGCAAAAATACTACAGTACACTCAAGTAATTTAACACTCAAGGGACCTTCAAAAAGTGCCATTCAAATTTAAAAGCCTTCGTTTATGAAATGGGACAATTTATAACAAAATCAAGCATTCAAAAAATTTGTATCAAAAGGACAAATTACATACTATACAAAAGCAACATTACTTAAAATAAAAAGCAATATATTTTATATTTGTCATTATTGCCCCCACAGAACAGCCAGAGAAAATAATACACCCATTCAACTGCAAAGTAGTTTCACCATGTTGGTTCACAACTGATTTTAAATTATTAAGCGTAAAAAGTTGCATTTACTTATAATTACAGATAGTTTTCAAATTTTATGGTTCCTTAAAATAGTCAAAAATTACACAAGACATGAATTATCTTAGTTTGAAAGTGAAACTGTATATATGTCACGGGCAATGTGAAAAATCGGGCATTATTAATAATGCCTAAAGTGGAGGAATAAATTCATTGGCATTAATCAATGAAATTTATCACTTTGCCCTCCTCCACTCTGGGCATTATTAATTATGCCCAATTAATCACTTTGCCCATAACAACATATACACTAACAGGGGGTGGCCACAGAAAACTTATTCCAAAATTCCCTGATAATTCCAGGTTTTCCCTGACATTTTACTCATCTAGAAAACCAGAGATTGACTGTAAAAATCGCAGAAAGCAGGAGAAATAATATAAACAAGATTTAGATAAGAATATAAAATAAGATTATTTTAAGACTTTTCACATGGAACCTTAGGAAGCCTTTTTTGAACATTTGCAATTACACAAATTTATAGGGGATACCGGGGAGGGATGGGACATTTTTTACAAGAATATTTTTTTAATTCAGTTTTCCTTGTATAAATTTGAAACTTTCAAAATAACATCTTAAAACATTTTAACATGTTTAAAAAATATAACCAATGTGATAGCAAATAAAACTTAAGATTTAAAAACAAATTAAGTAAGTAAAAATATCCCGTCCCACCTCGGTCCGGGGTGGGATGGGACTAATACCTTAATAACTTTAGTTTCAAACAACTTGTATCCTTATATGGGAACACTGTGAGAGTTAAATGTACGACACACAAACATAGCTGCTTCTCTTTACACAATCAACACAAAATCGAAACTCGTCGATTTTCCACTTCTGCGCCTCTCACCATCCCCAGTCGCACACCCGAAGTGTCCACCCTCGCGATTCGTAAACTACAGATTCTGACGAACAAAATGGCTATTTTCACTAAGCATATTCTCGAAAAAGCATACGAAATGAAGTTAGAAAACACCCTATAAGCGCTTGTATATAAATTGTTGGTTAATATACTTGTTTTTAACTTTTGTTATGACTGTTTGTTATTTTAACATTGTTATATCACACAACCTTGCTCTCAAAAAAATTACACACATAACTGGGATAAGATATCAGAATATAACTATATGGCCTGATATGCATATTGAAATCACCTTATCTCTAACTTAGAGAAGAACAATTAACTTGGTCAATTCCTGGAGCCTTGTCCAAAATTATCGAGAATGCTAGTCGTATAAGTCGTTAACCGCTCCTTATTAAGACAAGACGTTGATTGGCCGAGGAGGAAAATGATCCGTACGCTTTATTAGGGCAATTTGAGGAAATCCTGAAACCGTTATCCGAGTATCAGGCGAGAGGCTTCGATTATTATTAATCGTCCAATTAAAGCAACGAAATACAACACGTGATCCCGCACTTGACGTATCTTCTATGAATCATGTCATTGGTCTAGCCGCGTCCAGGGTGTTTATTGCTGTCAGGAGTAAGCTTCCTTGAGAATGAAGGGCGGTTCACAAATTTACTAACTTAGTGTAACTTTCGTATTCATCTTTTATGAAAGGGAATTAAAGTTACAATTTTAACAATAAACAATTTTATGCTTTTAATTATTAATTTAATTAAGTGCTAATAAATTATGTTTGCCTACAAAAAGAGTAAAGTGAAGTTATCATTTTAGGGCTTCTAGATCAGGTAACGGATCTCTTGTAAAAACTCGTGATGAAATTTCAAGTTTCCTATTTCATGAATACAAATTTGTTAATTTTATCAAACCTTTGAGGAATCGAACATTTTGTTGCGTTGCTATATCTATTCATTATATAGAAACATTCATATCGCATTTTACCTTAAATCGTGATTCAATCATTTGTTAAAGGTTTCAGAAAATCGTGATTTGAATGTTAATGTTGCATACTTTCCATCCAATGGACTTTTTGGTTCATGTTACGAAATTTTAGAATATTTCTGTTCTTTTGGTGAAAATTTAGTTCCTTTGTTTTCTTAGTTTTATTGTTCTTCTTATTAGTATACAATATACATTCCTATGTTTGTGATTATGACTGCAAGTGCTTCTAAAAAGTAATAAGTTTTCTATTATCTTAAACTTATTCATTGCGTGCGAGGCTTGTGGTTTGAGACTATTTATATGGAAATCTAAAATTTAAATGTAAAATGAGTATATTATTATAATACGATCAGTTTACGCAACTCAAGAAAAGGAGGAAAAAATTTAACAGTGTCTAGCGCTAGCCTTAGTCATAATACTATTGTATGCTTGTAACATTTCTTAAAACTTTTCTCTGAACTTGTCTCCAGAGAAATCTGGTTGGATTCATCCTATATCGTTTGGCAGTATAACTATAAAAATTTAATTATTTATACTTACAAAGAAATTTAATTATTTTCTATGGTTTCAAGAGGATGCAATTTGCATTTAATGAAATATTGGGAAATTCACCTTTTTTTTTCGGGGAAAGGGTACTTATGTGCTTTTTTTCATGGCTGTATGTTAAAATGTTATTAAAAGATTTAGCTTCAGTACAACCGATAAAGATATTTCAACTGCGTTTTATATCTAAATGCTGATATCTATAAATTAGTTTCTTCAAATACTGTTACACGGCTTTTCCTTTTACCTTATCTGTTTATCTTGCTTGTTAAACAGAAATTGGCTTTTTTATCTCCTGAAAGTTAAATATTTTGTATTTTTCTCCAATACTATTTCCTTCATTCGCATTTAAACATTTCTTTCTCAATGCATTCGAAATAAATGTATGTCTCTTTCATCCCTTCAATGCATTCTAAGATGACAAAAAGGCTTATGATCAAAGCCTTTAGTGTACCTGAAATTAAATTTCTCTCTTTTGATCCTTTTGATACTTTCTGCCAAAGTATTTTTTAGCTTCAAAGATGGTAAAAATAGGAAGAATAATCGATAGTTATCCAAATCGTCAAGTATCGATTACTTTCTTTACCCGAGTAGATGGACCAGAGAAATTGGAAAAGTCCTCTCAGAAAAATGTTTTTTACCAGCACACATCCGGAGAAACTTAGAACTAAAAAAACGTCACTTTCTCTCACCCAGAGAAAAAAAAATTGCGCATTTTTTTTGCTTTTTCTCTATGTCCCGCTTGTGGTGTTTCGAGTTTGTTGTATTATAATATATTTTTGTGTTAAGGGAATCGCAATAAAAATGTCAGGCCATGTTGGATCTAGTCGTGGTTTCTAGGTTTATGGCATTAGTTCGTGAGGTCTTTCGGTAACAGGGTTTGTTCGCTACAAGAAATGTAGTTGTTTTCTTCGTTTTAAGCGCAGGGCTTAGTAGAGGAATAGATTCCATGGCTGTTTTTTTACTCTAATAAACTAATAACGCAAGTAATTGGAATTCATTGTAGAGATTTATTTTGTTATTAATGTAATATTTACTATGAATGAAATATCACTGACTAATGCATGTTAAAATATCGAGAAAAGTTAATGTTTTGAAGATAATTTATATAATGAAGCCTTTTGTGTTAAAGGTGTCTTAACCGTAATTTTGTTAAAAAAAACAATCGTAACTTTCCTTATTAATTCAATTTCCACCAAGCTTATTTTGTTTTCTTACCATGATTATACAAATTCGACGCGTATAACCTGTTGAGTCTTACCTTACTTAAATATTTCTTCCAGTTCAATAAAAAAAGAGTAGAGATAAAATCAAGTCAATCATTTAGGGGGAAGAGAGGGTCCAATTTATGGGATAGAATGTGACAAAGGTTGCTCTTAACCTCTTATTAGAATCTCCTGTACTTTTCTAAAATGTTTTTGAGTACATTCTGAATCATGATTTAAAACTACCTTGAACTCTGGTACACTGTGCACATTCTCAAACTGCAGATGGTCGTATGATCCGTTCACGAGACTCAACTGTGGTTTCGAAACGACCCATAACAAAATCTGGATCAATGGAGTGCATTAAGGGAGCGGAACTTAATGCCCCTGCTTCTGGTCTTGTAACCCCTTCCTCCCTCAATAATCCTTCCCACAAACTCATGAATTCATTGTGTCACCTACCCCTAAGCACCGTGACGGCGGTTTTATGCTGAAGTCTAAGCCTATTTTGTGGGAGGGAACTTGGTTATAAATCCCCGAGCGATCTTTAGTGCCTTGGTATACATCGAATAAAAAAAAGTTTCGCTCCGTCTTTTTACGGCCTTTTGTGAGTGTTCTGTGCCACGGTGCCATCTGGCACGGTTCAAGGGATTTCTTTTTGGGTCCCTTCAAGTCATTGTGGTGGTTTGTTTAAATGGGCTGTGCTATTTTATTGTAGCGCCATGGAGAGAGAGAGATGTAGGGAAAATTTTCTTTGAGGTTTTAGGGTCCTGCCACACTAGCGTTGAAGAATACGCTAAAGTCGTTAAGATCTCTTTGTCAAGAGTGCGGGAAAGTATGGAGCCTCAGTCGTCTCCCCTCTCTTGATAAGGATCTTAACGACTTTTTACGACTTTAGCGTCTTCTTTCCGCCAGTGTGGCAGGACCCTTAGCTTTGTAATGTTACTTAGAGCCATGTCATATCTGGTCATGGGGATATTGCTAAGAAATTCTATTCTATGGATTATTTCTAGCATCTTATGGTTATAAAATTAGTAGAGGTTTCTTTCCTAAGAGTATATATGGCATTGGTTGTGTTGCTTCCAATCCTCTATAATCCAGCAGGGCTATATTGGTCTTAGAATATCTTATATATTATGAACGATCACATTTTCGCTGTTTAGGTAATTTACTGACTTTGAAAGCAGTTGGTTTATTTATTTGTTTATTGACTGTGTTTTGGACCGCACGCGAAAACATAAATCGCGAAGAAAAACCCCGAGATAATCCACCATTCAAATCTTGATATTTAGTGCGAATGTTTCAAGTTCATTGAACAAATGAAATAGGCTAATTATTAATTTTGATTTTTAGATAATCGAAGTTTAAAGTGACTATAAAATGAGTAGTGTTTATAACTTTATTTCTAAGATACTTAATTGCATTTTCTACCAACTCATTTTGACTAACCTAGCCATTTTACTATAAATATTTTTCAAACTTCCTTGTTGAATTTTGAACTTAAGTGTACTTTCGTAGCAGAAAACAATGACATCGTATTTTCTCCTACGAGATGATACGATAACCCACTCAAAGCCGCAAAGATTTAGGTTTCAGCTATAAAGCGTTTTCGTGTAGAGATCTTATCCACCTCGTGTGATACAGGTATATCCTACCTCCTACATAAAAACCTCTATTTAAAAAAAGATGCTTTTTTCTTTGAGGACTATTTTAAAAAACATCTCTGAACTTGAATGAAAGAGGCAGGTAAAGAGAAAAGCGCAAGTGAAGGGAGGTTCGATTTTTCCTGTTGCCACTTCTTTTCATTAATTTATTTCTGCGGGTTTTTTTCATCGAAGGCGAAAGTGAAAGAATAGGTTGTTCAGGAAAGTTAAAAAATGGATCTTCTGGTGCACAAGGAGATGGCAGTGTGACGAAGCAAACCAGAATTTCAGGTTGCCTTTTTTTATTCGGCTGTCTTCTTTTTGTTTGTTGACTTATTTACTTCGAATGTGGGAAGACGGGACCGTGCAACACAGTGCTCAGCCTCAGTCACACTTGTTTGCGTTGTTTTTATTTTAGCACTCCCGCCATTGTTGAAACTTTTTTTACTGAAGACGCTTTCTCCATCTAACCTCACCTCGAAAAAAAATCTTCCTCACTATTGGATTATACCAAACACAAGAAACGGAGAGCACGTTAGTTGCGGCTATTTCTTTTTGTGCGTTCTTTTCTCAAATCTCGTTTGGCAACACGTCGCGCAGCTGTTTTGGAACGGCGAGGAAAAAGGGCGGGAAAAGCTGACTTCTTCCTTCGATGAAGAGTGCTTCGGGAACTAAACAAGGGCCCTTCTAAATCAGCGCGTGAATCTACTCGAAAGCTCTTGAAAGCAAAGGTTGCGCAAAGAACTTTTTTCTAACCCTTCCGCTTTTGAATGTGAACGATGTGTAACCTCGGAAACGGTCTCCTCAGACAATGGCGAGGTATTGATCTACGGCGGATTCTTCGTCATTCTTAAGTGGAATAATTTGATTTGTTCTCTCAGCACCCTCTAGCCCTTGAAGTTAGTTACACGTTCTCTCTAAAATTGTTCGAGTGTTATGTAACTAATCCATTTAACTTTCTATTTTAATATCTAGGTCACTGATTTTAGTTTTCTTAAGTTCCTTCTTTCTATTTATTGGTCTTCAGTTATTCTAAAATGCTACTTTTAATAACCCCCAGATCCTGTTGAGTCGTAAAGTGCTTCACAGTAAAAACTTCTATATGTTTTCAATAATAAAAACGATTGATAAAATTAGCATACAAAAATTTGCTGTCCACTTTTTTGGTTCTTGCATAAATACATAAAAACTTACACTTTAGTTGTCTACAACAGCGTAAGTAGCTGCTGTTGGTTTATTACGGCCGTATTCGCTGCTTACCTGACCGGCGGTTAACCGTGGAGTCTAATCTCGGATTTGTGGAAAACTAGTTTTCCTTCTTTAACTGCCAATTAGAAATTCCAATTTTAACTGCTTATCTTAACTTCCGGTCAACCCTCTGTCAGGCTTTCGATAATTACGCTCCTTAGTAATTATTTTCACCAAAAAACGTTTGAAATTTATAGTCCTCAGCACCGATATATTAACTTCATACCGTTTATCACATACCGTTTCAGAAATCCTTACTATTAAAAATTTTCTATGCAGTTGACCACTTCGCCTTTAAAAGAACGAGCCACTGTATTTGATATTGCTGGTGAAAGTCACGAACCCTCTCCCCTCATCAGGGGGTCAGCAGCTTCCATATGCGTCATCGCATTAAGTCCTTCCATGTCAAACACCGGATGGTCAAACGGGCCATCTGTGGACCCGTTATGACCCATTCGCTCAGATATTCCCGCAACATGTGCCCTACAAGGGGATTAGTCAGGGAAGTGGGCCCTTTAATGCATTGATCATTTTCGGATGGAGATTAGTTTTGCTAGCGTTTCATCGTATGCTCTTGTAATATTGTTCCTAAAAAATTTTCTTGTTATAAATAAGGTAGTTAATGGTAGATGATACTTTTCATTCTGGTTTTATTTTAACTAGCTTAGATAAAATATATTTGAATCCCAAAGTGTTTGATAAATATCTGCAAGTAATATTGAACTAAAAAGTACAAAACGGAAAAAGCTTGCAGAACAAAAACATATTGAACTTGTATTTTTAACTATAGACAATCTCTATACGCATTCTGATGGGTGTATTTAAGATATCAATAAAAAACTATGTAAAATTATTAATATTGCTTTTATCAAATCGTATCTGTCATATTTTAAATGAGCAAATTAGAATGTATGATACTTTGTATGATTGATAACAGTATGATTTTCTTCTCATTAATCAGTTCAAAAGCTGATGTCATTCTAATGGTTATTCTGCATTTCGTCCCTAAACAGTGAACCCAAAGAAAATACATGAATTCATTACTAATGGTTGACATACTGTTTATTAGGTAGAAAACATTTTTTGATATTTTTGTTTCTGGAGTAGTGAGTTAATTTCTTATACATTTCTGAAATATATATACGTTTTTAATTATTTTATGCAGTTTGTTTATGAGCTCATTTGAATTCATGGGAGAGATCCTTTTCCAAAATTACTTAAACCTCACTGTACTTAATTTCATATCAACTACTGACCACCACATTCTCCATAAACACACTGCGCACTACTATATATTCAAATCAGGATGCTTCAGCCTCCCTGGAAAATTTATTGCGCACGTAAATTTACTTCACCATCTGTTCCTAAAAATATGATGTGAAGTAATTCAAATAGCGACCGCGGCCATTTTCCGGTCTGAAGCAAGTGGGATAGTCTCCCGACTTTTATGGGATTGCGGGACCGGTGTTTTTATGCTCCAGGTTTTGTGAGGGCGTTAAAAAACTGGAGTTGGTTGGTCGAATGCCTCCGGCTACATTCAAATTCGTGTGGGTTTTTTGTTGCTCCCGTGAGAGTGTTTTCGTAGTCCTAGTTTTTCAAAAAGATGTTTGCGGTTGAAAGCATAGAGTTCTTTTTATTTTACTTGGTTTTAGAGGGGGATGTAAATTTCACTGATGCTTTCTAGTTGTGTCTTTTACAATCTGTGACAGGTGTTTTAGATGAGAAGTTGGTCTAATAAGATAGCAGATATGATATATTATAAACTATAGCCACACACACACACAGATTCCTTAAGGATTGTCGTCGTTTGGTGAAAGTTTGGTTGTTTGGAGATTTGAGATAAAGTTCTTGTCCCCTGTGTCTGGAAAAATTCCTTCCATTAAAAACATATTTCAAAACACCAAATTTAGGTTTGATAGTTGAAAATAATACAAACAAATAAAATTTTTAAAGAGTCGTTTCAATCTGTATAATAGTCATAAATTGTTTGACTAGTTAATTTTAAAATCCAATAAATACGTACCCATGTAGATGTATGTTGTATTAATACATCATTCTTGGCTTTGACACCATGCTGTAAGAACTAGTTTTGAACTTTTGTCTGACCAACGTTATTCCAGTTGACATGAATCTTGTGCCAAAAATCGAATCCAATAAAAAGTTTCGTCTTCAGCTTATTTTGATTCAAATCATTGCCTTCTCTTGAAACTTTCACGTGGATCCACCTCTCTTAAGTAACAAACCCACCATCAAGTCATTTACCGCGACGCGAAACCACCTGCTTAGAAAAGACTCTGCCCTCGACTCCCACGTCCTCGAGAATCAAAAACTCTCATCAAACGATTTTTTCCAATCCTTTTTGCTCTGCACGGGTGGCAACGGACCATTACTTCTGCCATTAGCATCAATAATTCAGCAAAGAACAAGTTGCACAAGCCTTATGTTTTGGTAATGGCCTGCAGAAGGCACGGCTACTTACCCGGATGTTAGAGATGCGGGGTCAGAGGATCTGTTGACACGGTAATGACAAGCTTGAATCAATTGCTTTTTCTATTAGAAGACCTTCGTTTGAATCCTATATTCCACTGATTGCACCATTAGGAGCCTATGAGTTGGAATAGTAAAAAAATTGATGCGATTTCTCGAAGCGGTGTTCGAATTTGCTTTACAGGTTGAGAAGTATTAATGTAAGAAACACACACACATACCTGTGAGAAATGGAAGTGTTTGATATCTTAATGATAGCTTTCAAGCTATTGATTTGTGCGTATCTTCTGTAGGTGTTGTTTATAGTATTTCATTTGTTATGTATGAAGACGCATGTTTCGTCGATTTTTCAAAGTGCTATCTCTTAATATACCACACTGTATGCTTGAAGAAGATTGATTTATCAACCACTTGAGCATGTCTTAGCCGAGTTGAATATTAATTTTAAAATGACTCTTAAGTAATGTGAATTTGTAAAAACTATGGATTTGAAAAGCCATGAAGTAGATGTGATGTAGTGAGAATTTAATGCCCTTAAAACATCCATTGTAAAGCAAAGCAATGGAAAATAATTCCCACATGACAAACTACATTATAACTGACTTGCTCGTTATAAAGTAAGCTTTAAACATTAGTAGCCAATAATAATTTAAAATATTTATCATCTTTGATTCATTTTCTTAACAACATAAATAAATTTCTCTCCCTTAAACATGGAGAATTTCGTTCAATTGCTTATTTTATTAAAAATTCCCAGAAATTAAACAATTTTTTAAACGAGAATATTTCTTTGGAGATGTAGTTTAGACCTGTCTCATTTTATGTATACTTTTTGTTTTTATTGTTCTTTACATTTTTTTGTATATTAACTATTTTGATGTGTGTAACTAATTTGTAGCTACTTTGAAGTGTCTTTGTAAGCGGGCTCCGGCCTGAACACAAATTCTATTCTATTCTATTCTAGCCTTTAGGGTTATTAGATAATGACTAGTTTGAACCATGATATATCTATATATGAAAAGGATTATAACTGAGAGACACTTAAGTACCTTTTCGTTTAAAACATTTTATGTATAATTTAGGACTCTAATTCCTGTGCACCTAAGACGTATTTCAAAATATTAGCTCGTTGTGACTTCGGAATCTTCCCAGCAGGGGGTGATACTCGGTGTCTCCTCATCCTCATGAAAATTCATGCGCACTGGGCACACACGCAAAGGTCACTCAAATCAACTTCCCATCTGTCCAGTTTCCAAGACACCGCGATCCATTCTATCGAACACCGCGGTAGAAATACCCCGAATTCCATCACACACCTGCAAAATAATAACAATAAGACCACAAGAAAAAAGCTCCAGGGCTGAAGGACTGGTGTCAGTCAGTCAGTGAAGTCAAGAGAAAAGAAGATTCTCTCTTCAGATATGTGAAGGGCCGCCGTGTTGGTTTTTTCAACCTAAGCCCTCTTTTCTTTGGAGCTGTTATCTTTTAAGTCTCCTGCACGAAGACTCCATAAATAAGAGTGGCTGAGTTATGATTCAATCAGCACTCTCTGGGATATTTCTTGCCTCCGAGTTAGTTTGTTTAGCGTAGGGAGGGATGTCGGAACTGGTTTCTTGGTGTAAAGTGCTTGTTTTGGACGGAAAATAGATTGTTAAATGTGCAAAACACATCGTATATCTTTGACAGAACCTTTCGGTTCTTTAACTTATACTTTAGTACCTCTTGTGTTGTTTATCATAGAGAATATCAGCAGGAAAAACAGAAAATATCTTTTATATATTCATTGTAACGTAACGTAAACTTAATAAAATCAAGTTTCTACCTATTAACGTTCTATCATTGAGACTATCCTCTGTAGTCTGTATCTTTATAAAGTTAAAATATTTTTTAAAGGACATGCATAAATGACATTAGAATTTTTTATTGTAAAATATTTTGAAAATTTAAATATGTGCTAAATGCGTTGGCATGTTTTTCTTCGAATCCAGGCTGCTTTTCATGAATTACAAAACATGACCAAAGACCATCAGATGCATTTTTATTTTCTGATGTTGTAAGCCAGGTAAATTTGTAATGCTTGATTGGTGTGTTATCATTATAAAGTAACGGACTTGTTTTAGTATGTGTTATTATTGACTGACTACTGATCATGGTTTAAGCTGGATGAAAAATTTCGTAAACTAAAATGCAGAGAAAAGCTTAATCTAAATGCTATAAAGTAATAAATTGGTGAGATATATTTTTTAACTGGAAAATTCAATAAATAAGAACTACTCAACTTACTTTACTAAATACTTTTCAAAATCATTAGATTTATTTAAATAACTTCATATATAAATAGTTTATATTTTGGGTTTTCATCGCTTTTTCCTGGCATGCAGATAAATTTCTCTCCATTTCAATTTTTTTTGAATTTATACAGGGTGTCCCACGAGAAGTGGCCCAACCCCTTTAACTTTTGAACCCCTTCAGATACAGTCATGAAAGTGGGGTCCAGGTATAGTAAAGTGACCATGGTCTATCCGATGAGATAACTTTCAAAGCCCTCTAACGGAAAATTTAGGAGTTATAATTTTTATTTCAAAAACTATGTGAGGTATATGAAAAAAATCAATGACTAAGTTGTACAGCAGCATCGATTTAGTAGGAAAAGACACCTTAAGCAGAAAAATATCTTGAATAAAACCCCTAAAATGCACTCTCAATTAGGTGAAATTTACGTCTCAAAACACTCCTCACGAGGGAAAAATGAGAAATTTTCAATTTAATGAATTAATAATACTTTTAGTCATTTACGTAAGGCATAAAAATAAAAATTTCTCATTTTCGCCTTGTGAGGAGTGTTTTGAGACGTAAAATCTACTTAAATTCAACCTAATTGAGTGTGCCTTTTAGGGATTTTATTCAAGATATTTTTCTGCTGAAAGTGTCTTTTCCTACTAAATCGATGCTGCTATACAACTTAGTCATTGACTTTTTTCACATACCTCACATAGTTTTTTAAATAAAAATTATAACTTCTAAATTTTCCGCTAGAGGGCGTTGAAAGTTATCATTGGATAGGGCATGGTCACTTTACTATACCTAGACCCCACTTTTATGACTATATCTGTAGGGGTTCAAAAGTTAAAGGGGTTGGGCCACTTCTCGTTGGACACCCTGTAATAATCCTCATCTACTTTCTTTTTGTACAACATTTTTATTATTTTTGCATTCTCGTGCTACTTACCATTAAATTACCGGTTCTTTCTTCGGGGCATTAAAAAATGCATCTTCTTTATTCTTCTTTTCTAAGAAGGTCCATAGAGAATGTGAAACTAACCCTCCGGTTGTGAAGAATTTTCTTCTACTCTCTCCTTCTCTTTTACATTACATCGTTGATCACCCCAATCCCGTTCCGCTCTACCTATCTTGACTCCCGGCTCACTTCTACCGTATCTGCATCTTGACACGAAAAGGTCAATTAATTATCGCCCCCGAGAAACAGGGGGCACTCACTCCCCCCCTCCTCTCACTAAAAAAACGAACAAGTTTCAGGAGCAAAACAAATCGTGCGCTAAAGCGTTAACGCAATTAAATATCATATCCCTGAACGCTCCATGGAGCCCGAAGTGACGTGGAGAACGAAAAAAAAATATGGAATGGAAACAAAGGGGGTGGAGAGTGTACAGGGGTTCGTATGCTGTTAAATCACCTGTTTCGCGTCGTGCGGACCTCTTTTAACCCCGAATTAAAAGAAGAGTTGAGAAAAACGGTTGCTGCTCACGCCTGGATGGTTTCACACTCAGTCTTCATTCATTATGGCGAGGTTTGTTTTGTTGAAGTGGGTTTTTTTCTGCCGCGTGCGCTGTTTTAAGTGGTTATTGGACTTAATGGGACTTGGCTGGCTTTTTGGCAATTCAGGTGCGCGTAACTTGACTTGCGGGAGAAAAAACAGCGTTGGTTACATCATAGGAAAGTTGGTGTTTATAGGGGGATTTCCAGGAGTTTTAAGTCTTTGTTTTGAAGTTTGGGAAAGTTTTGGAGGAAATGTTATTCAGGAGGTTGTTTCTCTTTGTTTTTTCACTGTTGGCGTTTCTGCCTCTTGACGCACGAGTTGATGCACCGTAACCGTAAAGTTGTTGAAACGCCTCGTGTAAAAACTATCTTAGGAGAGTTTGTGATGAATTTGAACCCTGTTTGTTAACTCTGGATTACATGGCCCCATTTTTTACGATACCTAAACAATATTTGAAGGTTAAATGCTTGAACTGAAAACATAACGTAAGTAAATGGTGTAGTATATAAGTTGAGTGATCATACTGAAAATATCTTACCTTCAACGATTTTTAACTTATGGTCTTATGTTACGAAAAAAATCACAATTATTCCTCATTTTTATTCAAATATGTATCTACATTTGTCGGAACAGTGTACTCGTTTTCACTCATAGGGCGTTAGAAAAATAATTTATTTCTACAAATTTCTTGCTTACAGACGAGATCCTCTACTTTAATTGTTGAAAATTTTGGGAATAGTAATATATTGGTATTGTATATTTGCGTATGATATTGATAATCACGTTAATTCCGATGATGTTTAAGTGTAATTGTAAAAGTAAATACAAGAAGTTTTAATCCCAATGGAGACACCAACAAAAAAACATCGACGGGAAAAGCCTTAATTTGTATCTTTGAGGTTTATCCTTTCTCGAAACAATTAGTTTCCTAACAAGAGAAACAATCTCACCTCTCTCCTAACCTTCCTCTCCCTGTAACGTGAATCTTCCAACAACCCTCGCTGTTGTTTTTCCTGCAACAGAGGGGCGCTCGGAATGAGTCCCGGGGGTAGTGTAAAGGGGGTTTAGGCCACCTGTGCCCCTTGTCACGCTGCTATGTTTGGAGAGGGGTCTAGGGGCTCTTAATTTTCTTTCAACAGGCCATAGCTTCTGTTTCATTCATTTGATGGCCATTTTTCTATTAGTGCCCTCTGTCAAGATTTATGAGGGACGGTTCAGGAAGGTTGGTCGGAGTACTGTACTGTGTACTCTGTTATTGGTAGGCTTGTGGGTTTGGATGCTTTGATTTTGTTATGCAATGACTTTGCTAACCAGTTAAAATATCCATAACTTCATCTAACTAAGATACTACTTAGAAGGTATTTAGAGTGGCATCAGATTCATTGACTATTAGACTGGTGAGCGTTAGTGACTGTAGTTATTTAAAGTATTTTGGATGGCACAAAGGATTTATACTTTTTTATAAAATCCAACTCTTCTTATTTTTTCTTCAGACTCCCAGATTTCCAATTCTTCACTGGAACTTCCTGAATTAATCTCACAATTCAATCTTAAATAGAATATTTCTTTAAAACAAGCATTTTTCTATACGTTGTATGGTGAAATGTAATTTCTCTTATATGATCTAACTTGGTCTTTGGGCAATAAACACTTGATAACCAAAATGTATGTAATTGTTGTTTTTCTTAATTTATTTTACTGCTATAAGTTTTTACTAAATAAATACTTACAACGATATTATATTTTGGTCGTAAAATTTATATTTTCATATTCCATATATCGTTATAGATCTAGGCTTGTTGGAGAAAAAATGCAATAAAATACACTGCCCCAAGTTCACTTTATATTTCGTATTATTTTCCCCTTTCGAATCTGGTCACAAACAAAACGAAATAAACTTTTTGTTTTCCCTTAAGTATCACCTAATGCCTTGATAAATTGCACCCATAACTTCCCCCTTTCAAGTGGGGGTAAAGTGATGCATCTACTCCCGACTCCGAAACGATTGAAATATTTCAGTGAAGGTGTTTAGAGGATCGATAGCACTAAATCTTGTTGGATTTATCGCGCGAAAAAAACCCTGGGAATCTAGGGTCTCGTAACGGATGAAACGGTAAATTTTTGGAAACTATCAATTTTATGATAGCAAACAAACTTACATTTTTTCGACTGAAGAGCAGAATATTTTTATATTTCAGAAGTCCTTTTATGATGATAGTGTAGCTATTATCTCGTTAATATGTTTTTTTTGGAGGGGGATTAATTAATCATAAAACACTCTGCATCTTAAACTTGCATTCTAAAATAATTTCCATAAAAATATTAAAAAATACTATCAAACCAGACATTTTGCTCAAAATATCATCCTGGGTTGACTTAGTATCACATGAACTGGTTAGAATGAAAGTGGCATAAGTCCACTGCACGTAGTTTTGAGAAATTAAAGGTTTTCTCTAACGGGACCTGACACCTCTGTTGTTCCTATGGAAAAGGCATTTTTAGGCCGTTCTTATGAGCCAATCAGTGAGCTTTTGACTTAGACCAAAGGTGCCGAACTGGGACTCCTTCATAGTTTCTGACTCCCTGGCAAAAGTTTGGGACTCCCACGGGAGTCAAATCCGAAGTTATCCGAATTAGCGCGAGTGAGGTCGGCTCTTTCCGTAGGTTGAACGAATTGCACATTCTCGTCAAGATAACGGCGATAGCCGATAAGCCGCTTGCCCGACAGTGTTTGAAATAGGAGCGGGCTTAATATTTTTGGTTTGGGTTGGTTCTCGACAGCTGCTTTCATTTTGCTTGACCACTGGTCAATATTACTCTGTATGGCTAAAAATCAGTATAAAATTAATTTTTGAGTTGCTAATTGATATTTTGTATTCCCAATTGTTATAACATGTGTTTTTGGTTTGGGTTGGTTCTCGAAAGCTGCTTTCATGTTGCTTGACCACTGGTCAATATTACTCTGTATGGCTAAAAATCAATATAAAATTAATTTTTGAGTTGCTAATTGATATTTTGTATTCCCAATTGTTATAACATGTGTTTTTGGTTTGGGTTGGTTCTCGAAAGCTGCTTTCCTGTTGCTTGACCACTGGTCAATATTACTCTGTATGGCTAAAAATCAATATAAAATTAATTTTGGAGTTGCTAATTGATATTTTGTATTCCCTATTGTTATAACATGTGTTTTTGGTTCCGGATGACCGTTGGTCAATTCGATTAACTTTTTGCTACCTTAATGCTTTGGCACTGAAGTAGGTCATGTTGGGTCCCAAACCAAACGCTTTGGATCGTATAACATTTTGGTCTTGACCACTGGTCAACATCTCTTGACCAGTGGTTAATCCCCTTTATCCTCACTACTAATAGCTTTTCTGACTTTCTTTTTCATGTTTTTTTTTCGGAATCCTTGACCTTTGGTCATTCCCCTTTGACCACTAATAATATTTGTATGTTTCAACTTTTTGCTTTTTTCCCTCTGCTTAATTAACTATAGGGACTCCTTGATAAAGTAAGTTGTACTAATTATATTTCATGTTGCTTAACCACTGGTCAAGTTAACTCTATATGGCTTAAAATCACTGTAAAATAAATGTTGGAGTTTCTAATTTTTTTTAATATTCCCTATTGTTATAACATGTCTTTTTGGTTCCATCCGATTATTGGTCGACCTGGTCATCTTTTTGTTGCTCCTATGCTTTGGCACTGAAGTAGGTCATGTTGGGTCTCAAACCGAACGCCTTGAAACGTATAACATTTTGGTCTTGACAACTGTTATTATTATTACTACTCCTACTATTTCAAAATGCCTACTTTGAAATTTCGGATTTCTTAGCAATGTCACAGCTGTAGTTTGTACTGTTTTTACTGTAGTTTATCTGTTGAGAATTTTAAAGTAGAGTCAGCATTTTATGGCTGGCCTATAAAAGCTTACTAAAATTGTATTAAATCCTTGTGATCTATAAAATGTAAAAAAAACCCAGTCGTCAGGTCTTTTCTAGATCTGAGTAATTTAGTGATTGATAAAAAAAAGGATTAAGATCAATACTTCAAACTTCAATCGAATTTTCAAACGATCATCCATTTACCCCTTAAAAGCAAGAAACACTGAACCAAAGCAATCATCAAACCTCGCTTAATCTTGCCTGCAAACTTCAGTGATGTAACATTTTCAAACGGCAGATGGGATTGGGAAATCAAGACAAGCGATAGATACATGTTAACAAACTTTGCCGATCGCAATAAAAATTAACGTGCAGTATTCACGTATACTAATTATGTTTCATCTGTACAAATTTTAGATATTTTTCAACTAAAAACATAAAAGTAGTGACCCTATCCCTCTTGATTGGGACGGATCAAGGGGGGGCGGAGGGGGCAATCGTCCCACCTTTTGCTCTGACACAAGGTACGGCTCCCGCAAAAAATAAAATAAACACTTTTTTTGCGGGAGCTGTACAAAGTTTTATACACCAAAATGAGTTGAAAATAAAACCCTGTTATTTTAAGGTATTTTAAAAACAAAAACTTTCTGAGGGGAGGACCCCCAGACCCCCTTTGCAATTGTATCTCTATTATAACATCTTCAATCGTCAAAACGCAAAAATTCTACCATGAAATCTTTATAATTCGGTTAAGGCGTATCAAAACGAGTTGAATAAGGGAGTTTATTTTACTTCTAAAAAATATTTTAAAAAAAGACCGCACCCCCGTTGAAAAGTTTCTTAATTGGTGCCTGCCTCTTGATACTAATGATTTGCTAATATCAACAGCCACGGATATCGAGGAAAAATCAGACCTAAACATTCCGCCGGTTTTGCAAACAAACGCCACGAATAAGATAAATAACAGATGCTACGGAAACTAAAATAATTACCGCCTTTCAAATAGAAAAAAATACTATTACGAGGCGCGCGCCAGCTCGTTTGATTCGGTAGCGTTCGGAAACCCATCCGAGATATAGGCTCTCTAATCCGAGAGAATGACTGGCTGTGTTGCCACCGGCGTTGCCACCGCGTTGGCTCCGACGGGAGTCCCAGTCCGGCACGCCTGACTTAGACGACTACCATACTTGGCCCGGAACAGATCCAAGGGGGAGGCACTCTGGACAATGCCCTTCTTGGACCCAGAAAGGTTCTCAAACTGACGGCCGTATTCACCGGTAACTTGACCGGCGGTTAAACGACATTCAAGCTTCTGATTGGCCGTTGAAGAAGGAAAACTACGTAGTTTTCCACCAATCAGAGGTTTGACTCCCGGTTAACCGCCAGTCAAGTTACCGGTGAATACGACCGTGAGTTAAAACCCTACTTTTACAAGTCAAATTTCAAAATTTTTTTCTTGGGGAGGACCCCCATACCCCCCAGCGGGATCCTGTGTGTGATACTTTTTAGAAAATCCCCGACATTTTGTGTCAGAAGGTGATTGTCTAAAAATTTGCCCCTCTGTTTGAGCCGTGCTGGATCCGCGCCTGTACTAGGAAAAGGATTCTAAAAAAAGAAATCAAAACCCTTGCTTTTCATTCCATTTTGTATTTTTGGCCACTTTTATCCCAAGCAGCTCATATATTTGTCTCATGTGGTCAATAATAGACTCAATCCCAAATCAGCTGCCTCATTTCGTCCTCCGACAGACACGTGTTCATCAGATCTCCATCCGTCCATTCCTGTCACAGAGAGAGGCCGCTAATTAACTGCCCCGATCGATCCACCTGCCCCATCTTGCGCCCTGTGTACCCTGCGCTCCGATGACCGCTGAGCTTGCATTTACTAGTGTGCATTACTCCGATGACCGCTTGAATTTGCCGGACAATTATGAAATGTGCGATTGGGATTCTACTGAGGTGTTTTACCATGCCTGTACTTAGATGGACTGTAAGGGAGAGTAACGAATGCGGAGGGGAGATATACAAGGTCACTTTGTTTGTTTGAAAGGGTTAATAATGTAGTATGAAGACGGTACAATAATAGACGGTATATAGACGGTACAATAATAGAACTAAATCAATATATAACTATCACTAACGTATGTTCAAATCCATAAATCTTACGTTTTTTAACACAAGGTCACATTTATCTTTGTACTACGTTAAAATTTGAGTGCATTAGATATCATCTTAAATGCCTTGTAAACTGTCATCTTTTGCTCAATTAAAAAAAACCGACCTTCTGGGAAAATATGCAACGAAATCATCTTAACATTCCGCATCACCCAATGAACCACCAATCCCATTCACTCCATACGAGTCCAGTTCAATGCCCCAACCAATCCTTTCACCGATAATTTTCTCATTGGATTTGATTAGCGTAACAAAGGCAAGAAAACCGGCAGCAAAAGCTATCTGCATTGATGGAGTCGATCTCATGTTTATGAATCTCGGAATCGTGAGCAAGGTGTCATTCGAATTAGACCGGTTTCTTCACTAATTGAACTCGGCAGGTAGGCAGACGGGATCTGGGTGGAATGCCATCAGAAGCAGCAGGGGCTGGGACGGGTAATTTGCTGAAGGTGTCTCCTACCGAATGTTGTTCATCATGCAGTCAGACTAGATGGTGGGAAAATAATCTGAATGCAGATCAGATCAAACTGGGATTCATTCGGTTTAATGGGTAGAGAAGAACCAAATTACTACTTTTCGGGGTACTCCTAGAATTCCAGTTTTTTTAACATCATTAACCCCAAAATTCTAGGTTGAATAGAAACTTTCACAAAAAATTTACAATAAAGCGCAAAATTAATCCAATCAAAAAATAAGAGCAGCCGACAATATTTACTACATCATGGCAGGTATTGTTCAGGGGGTTAGGGTTAGTTCAGTTAAAATTCATTCTTCTCCTCAATGTTTAACCCAGACTTAATTTTAGCTTCCCGAGTGTAAAAAAATAAGAAAAAATTGAGGAATTTCTTAGTCATTTACTGGTTTTTTTTATAATTTTTAAAGAGCTTAATATTCTGTACTGGTGCAGATCCAAAACCTTTTATTCAGTTAAATAACCTTACGGATTAATGAGAAAATTATAAATATCCTGCTTCTACATGAATCTTGTAAGATGTTTTGAACTAGATATACATTGATAAATAAGTTTTACCCTAGAAAAGTATGTGTAGAAGTAATTTGCTAAATATACAGTATACTCTTTAATGTAGTCCAATAAATAAAATATACAACAAAAGCTTTTACTGTCACATGACAAGAACAGAAATACGAGAGTCAGGGCAGTTTCTGCCTCTTTCACGGAGATGTCTTTTTATCACCGAAGATACTCCAGTACAATGTCTCACCACTGTGGAATGACAAAGAAATTTGTCCTTGCAATCTACATTACATTCAAAGGACAGATTTCTCCATCTCCAAGGGTGGTCCTCCCCAATCGAAATGCTCCTCGTCCTCCCGACGACACCGAACCCATCAGTCCACTGGCACCTGCTGATTCTGGCTTAAAAAGCCCCTCGTTCTGACGATAAGCGAAAATGGAGGGTCAAAAGCTCTCTAATGATAATGCACTTCTGGTTCCTGCAGAGATGATGGCTTGAACGCCAAGAGACTTCGGAAGTGCGTTTAATGGTTAAGGCTGGAAACGTTGACCCAGTGGCTTTGATTTGTTTGAACTGAGCGGAGGAGGGAGTGAGACGGTGTTAAGGTCTTCTATTACTGGGTGAATCAATTTACTTAAAGAGATGAAAGCAAGTTCTTGTTTTGGGGAATAATTTGTACGATTTTGGGTTGTGTATTTCTTTAAAAAATTTTATGTTGAATGAAAATTTTATGGTAGAAGTACTGAGTTTTTAATGTTATTAAAAGCTTAGAAATAGATGCAGTTCTTTAGTAGTACGTGTACCTTTATAGCAAAGGTTCTGTGAGAGGGCGCCATGAAGATGTGTCATAATCATGATAACAGCGAGTATCTCAGAGGGCAGTCGGTTTTTTATGCAGTGTTTCAACATGTCCGTTTTTATTAAGCTATCTAAAACATCAGAGGTTTTCCAATGTAGCTCCAAAAATCCAGTTTTTTTACAACATGAGCTGAATGCAGTAGCACCCATTCTATTATTTTACAATAGAATACTGAACTACACGATAATAATACTCACTATTTTATCACTATGGATTTAAGAAGGACATACCGTATCATCCGAAACAGATTAATGTCTCTGGGCATTATTCTACCCAACGAGCACCTCCATCCAATTACAAGGGGGGCTCCGTAATGCAATTTATCGCAAATCCTCTCCAGGGGGAGAGATCCCCCCGGAAATAAAAGACCAACGCTCCATCAGGGCACCCTTAACTGCCCATTGTCGTCATCTCGTAATCGTTGACCGATGCCCACACTGGATAACGACGATATCTTATCCTTCTCTTTGCTTCTTCCACGGCGCAACAATGTGCAGAAGGAGAAAGAAAAGGCCCGGATTCTTTGTCCGGGCCCGGACCTTTTGTTCTCCAGAATGGAGCTCCTTTGTTGCCGCTTCATCCTCCCAGTGTCTTCTTTTTGCGATGTCTTTCTCGCCCCTTTTCAACAGTGTTGATTGGTGGCAGTTTTTTCTCTCTCTTTTCCCTCTCGGCTTGGCTCCGTCTTGAAAGAAGTAAATAAACCGAGGATAGTTGTTTTGTGTGATGGAGCGGAGTTTTAATCTATCCGGGGACGGTTTTGAGGAGTTTTGATGCAATTAGGGAGGAGGGGAAAAAGTTAATTGATTCCTTATTTGTGTTGGGTGGTTGAAATCCTCCTGTTGAAGGCAAGGGAATTTATTGCTTAAGAATTTTACGGGATTTATAAATCCTTTCTCCGTATATCTTGACGGGATCCTTTTCTTCTTTTAGAAACTCCTTTTAAATATTTACGTTTTTTTCTAGTTTTTACAATTTCTGTGTTTTTATTTCAACCGATCAAAATATATTTTTAAAAGTCTTACATTTTACTATTTATAGTAGTTAGTAATTATACTTTAATTACTAACTATAATAGTTAGTAATTAAACAAACTTTAGGTATACTTACTTCATACCTGTACTTAATACCGATATAGAATTCACTATTTCTTTGGTGTTTTGTCTGTTAAATTGTTTATTAAAAATGTTTATGTAATGTTCAAAAATGTTTTATTCATTATTGTTTCTTTTCTTTTAGGTAAGTGTAATTGGATTCCCCTATCTATTTTTTTCTGCTCCTGAAGAGTAAGATATCTGTTTATTACATAATAATTAATGCCTGCTTATAATTTTTGAGGTTGTTTTAATTTCACAATTGTTTTGAAAATTATTTAATTTACACATTCATTTTTTCTTACAAATATACTTAAGAGAAATGTGGAAAGAGTGAGTTGTTGGGCAATCGTACCTGTTGGACAAATAATTGATTGCCGGGATTTTCAACGGATGCCAAAGATAGCCAACACTTATAATAATAATAATAATAATAATAATAATAATAATAATAATAATAATAATAATAATAATAATAATAATAATAATAATAATAATAATAATAATAATAATAATAATAATAACATAAGCTTTATTACCACTTAACATATGTACAGAAAAAGGTAACATATTTGTCACCAAGGGGACTTTGTCCCGTTCAGGTGACAGATAAACTTGAATATAATGTAATACATAAATTTATTTTCATTAAGTTAAAATTTAAGATAAATATATACAAAAACATACACACACTGAAAAGCAATAGGAACTAAAAACAAACAAAAAATATTAAAAACTGAAAACAAGGTTACAAAATTACAGTCGTACATAAAAAAAAATTAAATTAAATTAAAAATTAAATAATTGAAGGCATAATTTTAAATTAGAAAATTGAATAAAAAATGAAAAGCAAATAACATAGATTTAATAATAGACAGAGTTGGCAAAAGTCTGGTTATTTTAGTTTTAGTTGCTTCGTTTTAAATCTGAAAATAACGATCTATGTCGTCCAAATTTATGATGAAATTAAAAAGTTCACGTTTAAATGTTGAATATGTCTTTATATTTTGAAGATGAGAAGGCACATGGTTATAGATTTTAGGTCCTAAAAAGAAGAAATGCTTCCGAAATATTTCTTTAGAAAAATGAGGAATTTTATAAATTTCATTAGGTCTTCTTTGAGATACATTTAATTTTAATTCACACATTGATTTGTTTCGGTACAAAAAAAGAACTACACGGAATAAGAAGTCATGCTTAAAAGGTAGTAAGTTCAAATTTCTAAAACTATAAGCATGTGAATGATAGGGGTTTAAAATTTTGAAACACTTGTTCTGGATCGAAATTAGTGGTAGTAAATTATATTTATAATCACCTCCCCAAAAACAATGCCATAATTTAACAATGAGTAAAAAATGGATTTAAGTAATTTTTTAAAATTTGAAAAAGGCATTGACTTTTTTAAGTGCTCCCATCTTATGTTCAACAAAAGTGTTGGATATAGATTATTTAATAACTTATAATCCGAAACTATTGAATGGAGTCTCACATGAATGCAAACGCTACATAAGCTATAATGTTCTGTTAGTGATTTAAAGACCCTAATGGTAACTAGTTAACTAGGTGATGATATAATAGAACAATGATGCGCATCATCAAATAACAATACTTTATTTATTTCTATGTTGAATATTTATATTTGAGGTTTTTTCAAAGCTGAGTAATTTTGTATACACTTCTAGCTAGGAATCGACAGTCTATTAAAAGATAAAGACCCATAGCAAACAACAAATTTCCCAACTCCCTTGTATATGTAACTACTCTTAAAGACCATCTACCAAAACAGCCTTGAAATTCATCTTTCCATCCTCATCCACCCATTCCTAAATGCCTTTATGCATCCGAAACCCCGCACGCACAATCCATTCACAACTCCCTTCAAGCCCATTCATCCTCACCTAGGGCGGCCATTTATCGCGCCCTCCCATTCACAAAACAAGCAAACCGTAAATTAAAAGTCCGCTATAAAACGCTATTCATAATGAAATAATAAAGGGCGTGATTTTGAGTTATGCCCGCAGTAAATACCGGGTGATGCGAGGGGCTTTAGGAGGGGCCTAATCCCCCCTTGTTTGGGGAGGGATTGTTTAGGGAGCAGCTTCTGTGTCCGTCGGGGGCGTCAAATATTATTGGAATAGTTTTGTTTCAAATATTCTACTCATTCGCGTCCTCACTTTACAACAATTTTAGAAATGTTTAATACGGATTTTAGCTCCAAGTACCTTTCAAATTACTTTTTTTAAGCTCCCCCTACTCAGTAATTTTATTTATTTGAACTTTTTTTATTGTCAATTCATCAGTTTGCATTCTACCTCATATTCATAATCAAACATTTGAATCGTGTAGAGAAGTATTTGTTAAAATTGAAATCATTGAAATATGATAGTACATGAATTTGAAATTTGTAAAACACTAATAATTGAGAACTAAAACTAATCAGTCATTATATTTTTATTATACCACTTGAAATGATAGCTGAGCACTTAAAAAATTATCTTCCCTTTAACATTTTATTATCTTTTTAAACCGCTTTTTTATCGTTTCAAACCTTGTTTTTTAATGGTTTAAGTTATTATCATCCAAGAATCAAATGTACACATTTTTTGTCAAATGTATAAAAAATATTTACTTACTTAACAAAGAAAGTTTTATAGCAATTAAAAGATGCTGCACAGAATTTTTGCTTAACCTCACTTAAGTTTGATTAATTTCAAAAATTAATCTAACAATTTACATAGATTATAAACTAGGGACAACATTGATGGTATAGTGTGCGAAGTAGAGGAAAGGGTCATTTTAGAATTATCATATTATTTACAATTCATATATATGTGTCATGTCATGTATCCAATTATTGAAGGTTTAAATTTGTTGCATTACTTATAAATTAAGTTTTTACGAAGGGTTAACTTTTTTATGTTTAACCATCAAAAATGCAGCTGAAGCTGAAAAATATTTGAATTTTATCGATAATGATGACAAATATTAAACAGGTGAACTATTGCACGACCTTTTAATCAGGGCTTTGATTCTCACGTTATAGCGTGGCATATGAGCTCGTTTTGTCCTTGCCTTAATCCTCGGAGCGCATGATTTCTGAGCTCATCCTTTCATCAAATCGTGATGACATGTGTTTCTCGCTTGCTAAGTTCATTGATGTCTTCTTTAAAGTTCGCCGAAGGTTTTGTTTAAATAATTTATAATTGGCATAGTGAGATTTATTTTCTGAAACAATTGGTACCAAAATAAAGAAGTTTTCAATGATTAAAATTGATTAAGCAATGAATGCTTCATTGTATGAAAACTTTTCCGTAGAATATCTTTGGATATTGAATATGCAATAGAAGTCAATTGCTACTTCACTTTATCTATTTTATTCTTTATTTTTTTGATTAAATATACGAATCCTTTTTATAAAATATGTAGTTTAAAGTAATTTTGAATAACGTTAGTTTGTTTTAAATACTTAGATTGTTTGAGTTTTGCTTGAATATAACAGTATACACCCTCTCTCTTTTGGTCAATTCCACGCAAAAGTGGACATGAGAATATTTTAAAAATTTCATTTAAATAAATGTTTTTTGGTTCAAACCGATATACACTGATCAAATTTAAAAAAATAACAAAATTAATTAAATATTTTGAGTTCATATCGTTTTTATAGTTAATTACTTTGGCTAAAATTGAGAATGAAATATCGATATATATATGTCACTTTGTCATGTCTGTCACAATTTTAAAACTTATTATAGAAAAATCTTCCATAAAATTTGGAAATTTCAGTGTTTTTTACTGAACTTCACCATTATATAAAGTTGTAAAAAATTCTTTGGACATGAAATACATGCCAAATCAGAGAAATTGAGAAATAATTAAGGGTATCTCAAACTCGTGTCCTTTTCTTGTCATGTCTGTCACGGCGTATTTTTCTCTCATAAAATAAAAGTGTTTTCATTCAGTATAATTATTTTGTGCCATTTAGGAACCTTTCATGTATAGGCACCAGCACACCAAAAAAATTAAGATAATTTAGTATTAAGTACACTGTAAAAAATAATCCTGCAAAAAAACAGAAAATTTCTGGCAGCAAAAGTTGCCAGAAAAAATCTGTAGGTTGAAAAATCCTGTAAACAGAAAAAAGCTGTAACCTACAGGTAAATGCTGTAAAAAGGAACTTTCTGTCAAGTGGGCTACAGATTTTTCTGTTGCCTCTCAGTAATTTTCTGCTTGTGCGCATGCACTTATTTTAGTAGAGTTTTTTTAATTTTAATTAATTAATATCCGGGAATAGAACCCGCGACCTACCGCATGCTAAGCACGCACGCTACCACTGAACCAAAGAAGATTCAGTATAACGTTGCCAATAGCTGTATTGGTTTTCAATGCAGTAAGTTTCTGTTTAAGTACAGATAAGCTAAAAAACTAGGTAAAAGCTGTTATTTTACATAAAATAAATAGAAGTGCGGTGGGAATGTTACATGACAGAATATCTCTGTAAACATAAAGTCACTGTTATTGAAATTTCTGTTTTTCTACAGTTTTTTTTACAGTGTACTTATTTGAAGCCAAAATGTTGTCTGATGTCATGTCTGTCACAAAAGGGAATTGAACTTTTTCAAAAATTACAATCATGGTTTTAAAGTTATTAATCAATTATCGTAATTAGGAATTTTATGAGAACTTGATTCACAATTTTTGTCTTTACTGATTGTATGCACAGTCCATAAATTGTAGCGGATATTACAACTGTTAATAGTAACTGTGATCAACATAGTGAGAGACCTCTGCGACAAAGAACATACAACTTGTATGATTATTGAATGAACATTAGTTATTCCGGTGTAGAATCCCCGTTCAGAAAAAATCACTGTCATTAGTAATGTCACGCCAGTGTGGAGTCGTGGTGTGGCCACAGGGACCGTTTTCGTGGAAAAGGACAATTTTGTAGAAAAATATGCGTAAACAATATTTATAAGTATATAGGTGTTTATTGATGATGATAACGTTTAACGTGACTGGTTTTTAGTAAAGTGTGCGTTTATTTCTACTGAAGCTAGACTTTTTTCTAGGGATTATCTTATGGGAGGTTGATGCTCATTTTGAGCCCCTGTATTGAAATTTCGTTGAATGTGACCAGTTTTTACATAACAGGAGGATTCAAAATTCGTTTTTTTTTTCAGATTGATTGCTTAAATTCCATAGCATTACAAATTATAGTTTTCATTCAAGAATCTCCATACAGTTTTGTTTTGCTCTTTTCAAGTTTATTTTAATAGTTTTTAATGATGGGAAGGAAAGGGATTCAAATTTAAAAAAGGGATAATCAAGAATAAAAAAATGTAAAAACATCCTATGGAAAAATACTATTTTTTATAACATTTGTTTTTAACCTTATTTATTCATCGATAACACTAATTGAATTTAATTGGTACAGTGTTTAGTGGAATCTATTAAGCTTATTATATCGTGTCTTGATGAATTTAATATAAAAAACGTGTAGTTTCGGTATTTCTTAATTGGGGAGATTTGTTTAAAATATTAATTTAATGTCAGAGTTGGTTGATAAAATCTCTAGAATGATTCAGTAACAGTTTTATATACGTATACACAAGTAACTAAGTTTTTTTAAAACTTATCTTCCCGCAAAACAAAATCTCATAAAACTAGCACACTTATCTAATATCATTATCTTTTATTATCACAGCATGACGTCACATCAAACGACAACTAAACCTCGCTCAACATCCCATCTCCGGTTGGCCATCGCAGCCCTCATAACCCCGCCCCCCAGGGTTGTCAGAGTCGTAGGTATAGATGATAAACTCCCCTCTGTCCAGAAACCATAAATCAGCCACGATCGTTAATATCTTCATTACGGCAAAGCAGCGTAAGGGCCATTGGAGAACCGTAAAAAATGGACGTTTTATTTAAGCAGATGTCCGCTGCTTTCTTTTTCATGGCCTTCCATATTGCGACACTTTGTAGCATTGCGAGTTGAATGGGGTTGAGGAAGTCGGGAATGATGGAGTTGGCTTTTTTATTTTGGGACGTAGTTTCCTTTTTTTCTACAGAGATTGGTTGGGATGTGTTGAGGATGTGGCTTTATTTAATGACGTTTTATTATTGTTGTCTGTGATGTTGAGTCTGGCTCGGAATGTCATTTATGTGAGGAATTTGTTAGAGCAATACGAGCATGTGTGTATTTAATGCTTGATATTTCAATGATAGCTCTTAGAGCAGGGGTTGGCAACTGACTGACCGCTGTCCTCACCGCGTTAAGTTATTTCCTGGACCGCCATAACATTTTGAAAAAAGTTAATTTGTATTTTTACTCTACAAAATGGGTTAAATTTTAAAAAATTTCCCCTAGACCCTCATTTTTAATTAAAAAACTTCTAAAAATATTAAATTTAACGATTTAACTAAGCAGCTAGCGTACTCCAATTACATCTTTGTGAAAATATATGTGAGGCGGAAAGCGAAAAGGGACCTCTTGTCGGCAAAGTTGATTTCGAGAAAAAGCCAAAAAACCGGAAGAAGGTCAAAAGTATCGATTTTTTTTCTCGATTTTATCGAACCTCTGACCCTTTAGAACCAAATTTTAGCTGTTGGAATCATTCCTTAACTGTGAAAAATAACGAGGGGGTGGAATTTTGAAAGTTTAAGGTCGTTTTTCGCGAAATCTACTTATTCTATTAAAACTTTTAATTACTGGCGGTTCGTCATTTTTTGAGCTACAAGGATGATGGTCTTAAAATCTTCATAAATCTGTACAGATTGAGAAAAAAATAATAACTCCATTTCGATGAAAGCCGACAAGAGGTCCCTTTTCGCTTTCCGCCTCACGTATGTGTATCTGAAGATAAGAAATTTAATTTTTACCTCGATGAAAATTTTCAAAAATTTTTGGACCCCTAGTAAAATTACTTGCCGACCCCTTTGTTAGAGTCACGGATAAAAAGCATATCTTGTAATGGGTAGTTCACGCACTGATTGTAATCACGCACTGATTGTTATTACTCATGTCTATTTTGTGTGTACTGTATAATAGCAAGAAGCTAGGAGGTTATTATCGACGAATAATAAATTCATAGAATTCGGTAAGTGCCTATCTGTAGTAGAGAAAGGTAATTGAGAGAAGGAGACTCCAAAGTCAGCGGACCTGGAAAAAGTGCCCGAACCTACGAACCTGGTTCGGGGGAAGCCCCTACCAGCAATACATAAGGTTTGGCCAAATTTTATTAAGTTCGGGGGAAAGTCAAAACTTTTTCCTGGTCCGAAAGTCAGGGTAAATAATGTTACAGTAAAACAACCCCAAAACTTAGTTTGAATAAAAGAAAGTAAGAGAGCTACTTTAAATATTTGGTTTCTTAAAAATGCAAGATACTGTTTGATGTTTCATACGTTTACAATGTGTCTTGGAATGAAATTAATTGTTATAATTTATTTGTGTTTCCACTCAATTATTTTATAAATTTTTAATAGTTCTCTTCATTTACTAAATAATTCACGGTACTTATATGAATTTTGGAATCATTTGAAGAAATAATGTTTGTTTGGGAATAATTCCTATAGGGAAATTTATGCTCGAAGCCGGGGATTTTTTTGGCTCCGGGATGATCTGTTGGGGAAAGTAGTTAGAGTACCTCTTCATGTTCCTTGTATGATGTCTGTTTTTGTGTTGTGCTCGTAGTGGTAAAAATAAAAGTTAATATTAACCAAAAGACAGCGTGTTGAGCTGATGACTTTTATGTGGATTTTTCTGATGGAGTCGACGGTCCCTTACTATATTTACATTTTCAACCACCTATAACCAATCAAAGGTATTTTGTACCCTAATATTTTATTTAATTTGATACTTTAGGGAAAAATAAGATACTTTCCACAAACTTTTTTTACTATGGAGATCATTTTTAGCTCATCTCCTCGTAGATAAAACATACACTGCGCGTTCCAATACTTTTTCTGCCACCCTCCGCAAAAAAATTGTCGATTTTTCCCCATCTTCGACTCTAGCAAAACAACACGTGTTTTTTTACTGTTCCTAAAAAGTCTATCATCAAAAACACATTAAAGTGGAATCATGTTTAAAAATTTAAAGGAAAGAAATGAAACTATGGGGCCATTTGTCATTTTTGACTTTGCATTCTGTCATTAATAAGTGTTATCTTCTGCGTTATTTTCTTAAAAATGTGTGACATTAAGCAGCTAAGCTGTTTCCTCCAATCTATTACCTGCCCATGAATAATGTATTGTAGAGATCATTATAAAATCGTGATAGTTTTGGACCATAATTACTGTTGGAAAAACATAGCAACCATGTGTGCGTCCGAACAAGAGTTTTGGAGCTCGGATATTATTAAAAAAACTACTACATAAGAATATGAAAACAAGCTAAAATTAAAAAAAATGTGGAATTTTTTTATTGTTGTTTTGATTATCTTAGCATTTTTCATGGATATAATTTCTTAGAAAAATATTAAAGCACGAAAATGGTAAAGGGAGGTGCTACTACTGCATACTTTAGTAAAGGAATTACCTTTTGCATTTTATTCGGTGTATTGTTGTTGTTGTTGTCGTGTGCCACTTGGAATACCCAAGCTCCACAAGGATTCAAGGCAAAGGGGGTGCGGCTCCTGAGAAATCCGGTGAATGAGAGAATTCGGTGTATTTATTCAGTTAATTAAATCAAGGAGAACATTTTAAAGTAGTTATGTATGTTAATTAATCTGTAGAATAATTCCTAATTTGTAAAATATTCAAATGTACATTTCTATTTATCTGGCAACGAATTTTCCATGTGTATTTAGAAAAAATATCAGTGTTAAAAGCTTAACAAAACTTGTAACACCTTATGACACTTTAAAATATTTTCTTACTTTTTACCCGATACAAAAAATATTACTTCTAGCGGTAAATGAATGTTGGTATTTAAGAAATAAGTTAAACAATAGTAAAATAACTGTAAATAAATGTAATTATTATGAAATAATTGAGTCAAGTTATGAAATAAGTATAAAATAATAAAATTAACAAAAAAATATTTGTAATTGAAATTTGTAATTTTTTACTATTTTGACAATTTACATACATGAAAATGGGTTTTAAACAAGTATGGTACAACAAAGTTGTACTTTTTAATTTTTTTCATCTGAGGGACCGATAAAAATTTCTATTTTTTCTTTATTCTTCCACTTTTTCTAGTTGATTCCCCCTTCAAGACAGGTTTTAATCTACTTTACAGCGTGAAAATAAGAGTGATTTCCTCAAATCTTCAAAAATAATCTTCATTTGAACATTAATTTTTATTCTATTTGTTCTAAATCCCATTGAAAACGTATTGCAGGATTTGCGAAACTACTCATAACTCAAATACCTCAAATTTTCTTTGGAGTTAATTCTCGTTTTTTTCTTGTCATAAATTTCATGTTTCAGTGCTTAGGAAGTTTTACTAACACAAAAAGTCCACATTTACCCCATACCTAATGGTTAATTTGGTTGAAAGACAGTGTCAATGAAAAACAGTTATATTTTCATTCGGAGATCATAAGTTTGGTTTCAATAGTTACTTTTAGAATTCTAACTGAAAGGAAATACTTTATAAAACAAAAATACAACAAGAAAAAATAAAATTCAGAAATATTTTTGTTTTTTGCCAACTGAATCAACCTTTTGACCTTCCACGATCTTTAGTATCTCATGACAAAAAAATCCAGAAAAAAGAAAACCAAAATACAAAAAATGGATGTCATAATAGTTTTTATTCTTTTCTGTTGAGTTATTTCCCCAAAAAAATATGAAAGGGTTTGCGTTAAACGAAAAAATTTAGAATCGGGTCATATTGACCCGAACAGTACATTAAGACTATGTTGAAAAATATCCTTTGCAAATTAAAATAATTAAAATTCCTGTTAGATGTAGATATTTATATGACTTTCCTACAAAGTCATCAAGTTTCATTAAAATACCTCTATTCAATATTTTTTAATACGCGATTGAAAAAAAATTTGGGTCAAATAGACCATAACAGAGCAGCAGGGTTAAACTAGATTAACTTTTCATGTGTGAAGGTAGTATTTTAAAAATTAAGACTTTTGTCTCAAAATCAAAACAACAAGCTATGTTTTTTACATGCAAGGTTTTATTTTAAAAGTATCTTGCAAAGATCTCAATTTTCATAGCTGGAAGGAAAATATTTAAATAAAAAAATTAAGTTTTGATGTTTGTTTCCAACTATTGCCATTTTTTAAAGTAAAAAAACCCACAAGTACAACAAAAAAGGCGCTGGCTGATCCAATAAGGAAAAACGATGTCTCGGGCGATTTCATACCTCCAGGGTAAACAACTAGCTCTAAAAAAGTTCCCTGGGAAATTTATTTAATTTATTGATAGCGTTTGATGCGAAATTTGTCGTCTTCGGACGTGCTTACTTATTCTTTTTAAAGCAGCTTCGAATTCTAATTACTGTAAAAGAACACACGGAGCTATATCTGAAAAAAAGAACATTCGCGATGGAGAAAAATAACTCTGGGCTAAACAAAAACACAGAATTCTCAGCAAGCTCCGCTGCAATTTCTTTAAGTGCTCTTTTGATTTTGGAACACTTTTTTCGTTCTTTGTTTCGTTCCCTTCCCAAGAAGCGTGTTGGAATGTTTACTTAGTGTTTCCTTTCTTAGGAAGCATTTCGAATGAAATTAGGAAATTTCCTCGGCGAAATTCAACTTCCACTCGATTGTGCAGGGGTTTTCGTGCAGGGCTCGCAATGCAGACTGTTCCATTCCGGACTGCTTAAATTGGTGAAACAGACAGAAACCATACGTTACTTTGATTCACTCAGGTTAAAATGGAGGAAAAAGGATTGAACTCTGGTGAATTTTTAAATTTGAGTTTTTAGGCTATGTCTCCTGATATTCTTGGGAACAATTCTTCTTAAGGATTTTGCACTAGTATTGGTTAAGAACAGTATTCTTTGTTAGAAAGAGAAAATAATTGCTAATTTCGTTAGGGTATATTTCAAGAGTTTTCTGATATAAAAGATAGATGTTTTTGAATCCCAAAAAACATCTATCATCCCTATAGTAAAGCATTTCCGATTATAAAATTTTATGAGTTCATTCTTTTGAATGGACTATTGCTAATATTTGAAAAAGATAGTTTTAAGGCATTTTTAAAACGGACGGTTTACGGCTTTTCAACATTAAGTTAATCAAGTTTAATGAATTAGGATTATTTGAAATAAATAAAATACCGTATTAAAGAAATATATTTTTCCTTCAATGTTACTTTTATGTCTAGTGTAGTAAAAAATGTCCAAAATGTAATTTAAAGTTTTAAAATGTGTCTAAGAAATCCTGGTACACAATTAAAGTCCTATGTATGATGTGCTTCATTTCCATTTTACTACACAAATCTCGTTTTCAAACAGCTTTTAGACAAACTCTAAAATTTTACTTGCAGCAAACCTATAGAAACAGTTCAACTTGCATCCTATTAATCACTGTTACTTTTAAGACTTTCTCCACCTTTAGAAGTTCAGCAATGCCCGAGGAACACATTTATAAGAGAGAAGTGAAAGTGATGCATTGTAAGCAATCAGGTTTTAACTCTCCACACGATGACTCGAAATTAAACTTTCTCAAAAGTTTAGGCCTACCGAAAACAAAAGGAGAATGCTTCCTATTTATTCTTCCACTCCAAAAGGATCACGGAGAGGCCCACAACTTCATTCCGATTCAGAGAAAAAGAACGAGAGAAAAAACTTGGAAAAAGAGTTAAGAGCGATCCTCACAGCCTTCGAAAGAGTTCCGCCGCGCGCTTATAAATTATGCTTGTCCCCTCGCTGTTCCATCAGACGATAAATCTCCCGAAATTGGTCCGACAAACTACGCGACAAAAGATTTATCTCGTAAGCCCCCATCGCACCCCCAAAAGTTTTGGAACGGCTTTCTTTATCTCTGTCCTTTCAGACGATGTGCTCTGTTGTGTTTTTATCATCATTGTTTTCCGCAAACTTATATCTTTTTGCTTCTCTCGTGTATGGTGGCTTGTAGCAGAATTTCCTAATTAAGGATTAGTAAGGGTGTCTTTTTTTCCCTCTGGGCGAGAGAAAGTTTGTCATTAACTGTTTCCGCTGGACCGCATTTGGGAAAGTAATTGAAGTTTGAAGGCCGAGTTTGGTGCGTTGGGATTTATTATGTCGTGCCGATGTGTGTTTCCATCAATGAAGAGAAAATATCTCTTAATAGTTACTATGAGATAAATATTACTTCATTGAATGAATTTGAAATAAATCGGGTTGAATTAGCTTTTTTATGGTTAAAATGGTTCTATCATGAATAAATAAATGAGAGAAATATTTTCCCATTTTTATTAGGAGTCTTTTGATGCATGTGCATGAATCTATTTATAATTCTCCATCTATACTAATCTATTTTACAAAACGATAGCATTCAATTATTTCCATATAAATTTTAAATACAAAACGATACAATTATTCGTTTTGTTCTTTTGTCTGCCTTTACCTTTCTACAAAAAATCTCAAAATGTTTGGGATTTTCTAAAAGGTATCACGCAAAATCGCCTTGTGGTACCCCTGGGTGGTATGGGGGTTCTCCCCCAGGAAAAAAATTTGATATTTGACTTCTAAAAGTAGGGTTTAAAAGTAGGGTAACTAATTTTGAGAACTTTTTGGGGTCCAAGGGGGGCACTGTCCATAGTGCCCCCCTTGGATCCGCAAATGCTTGGAGTATCAAAGCTCCATCCACGTTCAGGAATTAATGTGAATGGGGAGGGGCGGCTTCTGAGAAAGTGAGGCCATTAAATGGAAGGAGTTCGACTTAAGCTTTGAATATTAAATGCTGTCACCATATCGAAAGCGAATTGTCACCATTTTGCCATGTCTTTGAAGGGGAAGGAAATAGTCTCCAGAAGACCTGGTCCCATGGTAAACTGCTGTTTGACCGACCACAGGACTTTCATACCCACCGATTTAACGAACGCGTACTCCGCATATATTTTGGGGGGGTCTTTGGTGGTGGTCAGGGAATCAAACCCGGGCCCACTGATCCAGAAACTGATGCCTTAACCACTACGCTCCCCACGGCCTAAAATATTTCGTTATTTACATTAGTTTTTTAATAATATCGTTCGAAAATTATGTTTCTTAAGATCAACGTGAACATAAGTCGAGGCAAGAAAATATAAAATATTAATAATTAAAAAATAATGCATGAATTAAATTCACAAATCGGTTACAAAATACATTTAAAGCCCCTTATTTAAGTGGAAAACGATTATAATAATGGACTTTATAGTATATGTTAGTTGTTCAATCGGAATCTTCTATTAAGACATAATTCGTGATTTTGAACCTTCGGTAGGTTAATTATGTTGTCATAGAATATATGTACTGTGTTTCTAAATATTGACACTTAAGCTGTTATGTAGATGTCATTATCAACTATCATGTGGTTGTTGTTGTTGCACGCCCCCATTGGACAGCCGTGCAAGAGCAGGTCCATGACGTCATACACCCTCAAAAAATCCAACACCATCAATGGATCGTCAGTTAAATCCTAGTTCGAGATCCCCAGGCACTGGAGGATGTGGTCAGGAGAAGCCTGCTTAGTAGAACAGTTGGTACAAATTTCAAAGCTCTTGGATCCTTCGGAAAATTTCATTGATTTAAGGTGGCCACTTTGAAAGTGGTCAAGAATAGTCTGTTCCTGTCCATTGAAACCTTGAGCCAGGGACGCTCCAGTTCGTAAACAGTAATGCCAAGGGTGCTCTGGGGAGACATTCCAAGTGGTCCAAAACTATGGTGGAACAATGCATTGTAAAATTTTATCGGGATTAATGTAAACCTTAATTCTATTAATCAGCGGCAGAAACTTACGGATAGTAAGATAATCATGAACTGTTGCAATATTAATAGGCTTATGCATAACATTAATTCTCTTAACCATTAAAGACCTTACGTAAACCCCTTTCATCACAACTCGTTCCACAAAAACCTTTGTTCGAAAACGCCCTTCAACACCCTGCACCTATCCCGCGGCGCAAACGATAATTAAAGCTCCTTGGAACAGCTTAGCTGGGCCGCGCTCACCTAATCGTATTGCAGCCGCTCATCTAATTTGCCGGTCAAGTTTTAGAGAGAAAGGGGTAACCCAATCAACAGCAGCAGGGGATATGACCCGGGGCCGCACGGAAAGAACTACGATGCGTAGTAAGTATAATTGGATTGGAGGGTCTATTGCCACTTCTCGCTCTGTTCCAAGAGCAAACAGATGACAAAATGTATAGAGGATCTGTGATGGAGAGGCTTGACTGTCGAGGAGTGTTTGACACTTTTGGATTGACACATGAATATGTATGAAGCCCTACAGAGACGAAAAGAATTTCTTATCGATGAATTTTGAGAGGTGTTTTCGGCATTTTTACTGAAAGATGCAATTTTATCTTATTAATAACGTTTGCGTCAAAGCTAAGATGGCATGGTAAACCAAAGCCTAGCTGTCTGCCTAATGGTTGTTAGCCTGTAAACTTTTTTTTATGCATGCTCAATATTTACATGATTCCTCGTTGATATCTAAAAGCCCACCCCAAAGTTCAAATTTTTTCTTACAAAATTATTTAAAAAAAAAAGTGGTTAATTTTACATTACTGAGTAACTCAGTTCTGAGATTTTCAAAACTTGTTTTAATTTTTTGTGAGAATAATTCTTGTGACCAAATTTTTTTTTCAACAAAAAGGTAACAAATCCAAAAGAGCAAAATATACTTCTTTATCATCTTGCGTACTCTTAGCTATAATCGGCTGCCTGCAAAGACTGCAAATAGACAAAATAGGAAATGTTTATAGATGATACACATTTTCATTACACATTTACCCCACATTTTCATTAAGGAATAGTTAAGATCTCATACAAAACTACATATTTTTCCATACCCTACTACTGCCTTCAAAAGAAAGTGACATTGCCATATCTTTCCCACCTTCTTGCCATACCTACGTATCTTCATCTTTCTTGTATAAAATATGTAATCACTGCAATCTAGAGCATCACATTGGATTTTATTTGCATGCGTGGTCCAGGTAGAGAAGTGCAGATCATCAATTTCGAGTTTTTTGAGGGGGGACTTTCCTTTTGTGCTGCCCCCATGCTGAGATGCCCGGGCAATTCATCATCATGAATGTAGATCAGGCCTCTAGTATATTTGGGGTAAACTGTTTTTGTTGGTGTTTGGAGGGGGACGAGATTTCCATGCTGCTTTTTTCAGTGCGCGATGAATAATCTTGAGTATCATACCTGATATTAATTTTTCTTTATTTTTAATTAATATCATAACACTAGTTAACACGGAGTGACAAGTAAGTTAAAAATGCCTGAAGCAAAATACATGAAAATTATCGTGGGTGTCTTTTGAAGTTAGCTGATATGGTTCTGTGGGACTCGATAAGCTTAAAACTTGTATTTCCAATTTAGAATTGAGAAGTTTTATGTTTTATATGTCTGCATTTTCATAAATATTGGTTTGTTTACGCACATCATGGCAAATAGCTAAGTATACGTATGTAAAGACATTTTATTCTCTGTGATCATTAAACCTACCAAATTATGGAAAATGAACATTATTTAGCCGTTATTTATTATATTTAATTAAGCCATATTCAAGTGCATCCTGAACAAAACAGTTAATAGCTCAAACTAATTTCCTGCTGATAAGTTCATATCCATGTTTGGTTAGACTTATTTAACAGGTTCAAAGGTAAGGTTCAACACCGAAGTAGTCGACTGTAATATCCGCAGTTGCAACCTTCATCAACTTTTCCCATGCATTATGCAATTATTTTTCGCATACACAACACTCATTTAATCGATACTTTTTATTTTCACAACCTATTAAACTTTGGTTGATGGTTGCTTTTGTAAATTTCAGGATATTTTGATGTTTGGTAAAACTTTGATGACTATTAAGTTTATATTTGTTTTAAAAAGAGTATGTGTCCTGTGGAGGCAACGTGTTTACCTAAGGATGACTTTCACGGTAATGGTCTGTTGTTGTGAACTCAAAATATTATCGATCGTAGACAGTCTTTGAAATTGCAAATAGCTCCCTCGTTTTTTATCATAAATCTCTAAGCTATTTCCTTATTAGCGTTAAATAACTTCCATTTAGAAGAAGTTAAAATGTTCACTATTAGCACCTATCTTTCTTTGCATAACATTAATATTGTAATGATTGAAGACTACAACACTTTAAGTTCAATGTTAGATAAAGCCTAACAATTTCAAAGTCTGGCTTCAACTTCTCCTCCTCTTACGATGACTTGGGAGTATAAACAATCGCTCCGAGAGCCCTAATTTTTATGGGACAAAAGCAAGCAGATATTTCATTTTCCCTCCCCCCCCAAAAAAAACCTTCACCTTTCCAAACAGATAGCCATCACCGGTGTTCCTAGGTAACCACAACCGGATTAGCTTTCCAACAGATAACAACAGGAAAAAAAAGTCGCTGCAACAACAATAAAAAGACAAAAGGGCCTCAGCATGTCACCGCTTCTTTCTGTCACGGAACTAAGGACAGATGACACCGCGCATGACGCAAAAATGTGGACAGATGAGCCCGGGAGATATGGAAAGATATAAGAGAGGATTTTTTTTATTACAATCTATATTAGCATTTGTGGGGGGGGCATTCGCATATTCCAGGCTTGTCTTGGTGAAGATTTGCGACGCACGACTGGGTTTTCCTTGTTAGATTAGGATGAGTTGATATTTATGAGATAAATGGATTTGAGGAGTTTATTGTTTTTGCCCAGTGGTTTTTTGACGTTTATTGCGTGGTTTCAGGGATTATCTGGACGTTGATTGAGCTGGGCAGGTGTGCGCCTATGAGAGGGAAGTGATGACTTGTTTAGTTTTGGAGTAGGCAGGATCGGTAAGGGGTTCGTAAATTTTGTAGAGACCAGAGATCAACTCGAACTGCAGACAACCAGGGATCAACTCGTTTACTAATCAAAAGAGATTTCAGCTAGGAAATTTCAAATGAAGTTTTAAATTGTTTGGTAAACGATTAATAAGTCATAAATATACAGCGTTTAAGAAACAAGTTAGTTAAATTTCAGCTACGAATTGAAAAGAACAAAAAAAAAGGTCAAGCCACTACAACTTTTCTTATTTACGATTCCACCAAAAAAATCATTATTCACTCCAGTCTTAATAAAAAATCACATGTTCTTCTCTGCATAATGTCATCATTCCCATAGCGGCACAACACAAAAAAATGTTTCAGTAATTTACTTGAAAAGATTATAAAGAAGCTACTTGAAATTACCTACAAGCAAAGGATGTTTAACAATAAAACCGTGAATATAAACGCACTTAGTTTTAAAAAATTCAACGCTTTTAAATTCCGGTAGTATTACCAGTCTATTATACAGGGTGTTTCAAAATTGCGTTGCACGGCTTTTATTTGGAACCAACGCCTCCTAGGGTCATGGAAGTAAGGTCTACCCCTAGGTAAGTGAGCCCGGAGAATCCATTGAGATGACTGACAGCGCCCCTAGTGGCGAAATTAAAAAGTTAAAAAAATTAATTTAAAAACTAAAGGAGATAGAGCAAAAACCTCAGTGAGATTATTGTTGCCAACGTCAAGAAGAACTCAGTGAAAAAAATTTGATCAAAATATCTTTAATATTCACGGAGATATTAGCATGTGAAAGTAGCACTTTTTTAAGGGTCAAAAAGTAAAAAGTTAGCATATTTGCAAATTTTTTTGATTTTTTGATTTAATTTTGGTTTCTTTCAACTAAAAAAACATAAAACTACACAATAACACTGAAAAATTTGGAAATATGTGAACTTTTTATTTTTTGACCCCTGAAAAAGTGCTATTTTCACATGCTAATATCTCCTTGAATATTAAAGATATTTTGATCAAATTTTTTTCACTGAGTTCTTCTTGACGTTGGCAACAATACTCTCACTGAGGTTTTTGCTCTATCTCCTTTAGTTTTTAAATTAATTTTTTTTTACTTTTTAATTTCGCCGCTAGGGGCGCTGTAAGTCATCTCAATGGATTCTCCAGGCTCACTTACCTAGGTGTAGACCTTACTTCCGTGACCCTAGGAGGCGTTGGTTCCGAATAAAAGCCGTGCAACGCAATTTTGAAACACCCTGTATAGATCCTCTTAATCATAACTTTAAGAGAAAGAGAAAGACTCATGGGGAGTTACAGTAGTACTTAAAAATCAAAAGAATGGTCCTTCTAATAATCACAAGGCCCCTGAAAAAAAGAGAGGGAAACATTTCAGCAAGTTATCCTGAGTATTCCAAACGCCAACCCAAGAAAAAAAGTCATATGAATGTTGAAACTTAGCAATAAACAACAAAAAATATTTTTTAAATTAAGAAACTTCATTATGAAATTAAAAGAAAACTTGATAAAATCAACTCCCGTCCTCTGAAAAGCCCGATGTAAAAAATACCAAAAACACTTGTAGTATTTTAAAAGGACTATACCCTCGTTTCTAAAAAAAACAGCAAATTTCGTTCTAAAATAGAACACACAAACCACCTCACAACAATTGATGCGCTTAGAACGATAGTGGCATAAATTCTTCACAAAAAGTTTCATTTGGAAAACGGACCCTTCATAAAGTATTTTAGCTTTTTATCACAGTACTAGAAATACGTGACCTTATTTTCACAAATTCACAAAAACAGTGTCCTAACTGAAACTTTAAATTCATAAAATTAAAAATAGTAGATATTCACAATTTTACGAAAACCGGACCTTACAAAAAGTCTGGAATGACCCCTGAAGTTAATGTAAAATACTTAAGGACCGACATCCTGTCTTTCTCTTTATAAACCTTCCCTAGTAGCACAGCACATACCATATATGTATATTAAGTTTACGTAACTGATACAAGAAGTAAACGAAATTTGGACATACATGACAAAAACTGTTTGTGCTGTTTGGGTTAAATCTAGGCTTTAACCTTCGAAGGAGCGTGGGGATTTTCAAAGAGGAACCATGGGAAAGGTTGAGAAACCAAAATCTAGACTTGTCTGGAATTTTGGACTTGGGCCAGTCTCGTTCCGAGTAGACTGACCCCGCAATGATAGATGGCTTTTCAGCAGTGCACGCCGTTCACTCAAGATAGAGTCACCTGCGACGCGTTGACAGAGGGGGACGCGCGTGTCGAATGGAGCAGACGTTGTTGCGCAAGGAGACGGATTAATGGTCGTTCCTCAGCGGAGGGAGATTAATAGAACATTAAAATCACGGATCCGGCTCTCAAAAAGTTTTCATCCCGACTCAATTCTTGACATTTTGGCATTCTTTAAGGAAAATGTGATCGTGTGTTAATCTTCGATAAAGGTCTTGCGTAATCAAGCACTTCTCCCGCTCTACTATAGAAATTCATAAAAGCAAAAGAAGCCGAAAATTAACGAAAGCTCCACAAAAGAATGTTAAAACTGTTGTCTGGTGTAAACAAAATGTCTGGGGGAAGACCCACCAGACCATCTCTTTGGCATAAAATTTTATACTTATATAAATATTTGATAGAAAAAGCTTCAAATTATACATTTAAATGTTCTAAAAAGCTATATCTAATCTAATCCCTTTTAACCCTAGGAATTAAAGTGTAAAAATGTACACCTCGCCAGTCTAAATACCTACTTTTCCTGGGAATTAACCCTTCCGTTCTGGACCAGTTAATAACTTAACTTTATGGATTTATTGATTTTGATTTATTTATTCACCCACCATACAGATTAAAAATCCCTTTACATGGTAAGTCAACAGTAAAATATAAAATACATACAAGTACGATATAAAATACACACAATACACAAATTAAAGATAAATATAAATTGATAGAAAATCTTTTTTAAGTTTGACAAAATTATCATAGAAAATATCACTATGATCTGGTAAGCTATTTACTATTTTTATAAACTGGTTTATGGATTGATTTTCTAAGCCAAATCAATGCCAATTTTTCAATGCCAAAAAAATCTATCTTCTATAGAAGCTTTTCATTTTTAGCACCGAAATTATATAATTCCTTGCCATATGAACTTCAAAACTGCATTTAAAAAGAGACTTAAAGAATATTTATTTTCAATTGATACAGTGGAACAGTTTTTTCTTTAGCAGTATTTAAAATCTCTACAGCATCTTATCACCATATTGTTTATTATTCATTTATGTATTTATATATTTGATGTACTGAAATTGTTATATATTTTAAAAGACACCCTGTTTGCCACACCTGATTGTATTTATTTTTTATGAGTTGTTTATTTCATTGTCGTTTTCTCTATCGAAAATGTAGATATAATTTTTTTCAAAGGTCACCAATATGGATCAAGTGATCCCTGGTGACTGTAACCTTATATGTGTAATAAATAAATAAATATAAATATATATAAAAAAGTATTGTTTTGAATAAAAAATTTTAACTAATATAATTTTTTTCCTTGTATTATAGCAGGGGGCGTATAAACTTATTTGTTGTAGTACAGTAGGGCAATCGATATTGTTTTTTAAAATATTAATGAAAAACTTAAATATGGTTAATGATCTTCTACATTCTAGAGTAATAGGTTGGTCAAAAGAGGTTTTGAATTTAAAAGAAATATGACGTAGAAAATTATTTTGTAATTATTGTATTTTGTTTGCATTGCATACATTATTAGTGTATAAAAGGGGGGCGCGACGAATATTATAATTAAATATCGGGTCGCCGATACTGAAAGTTTGAGAAGCACTGGTTTAGAGTTTTTTACAGCCCCCGGTTTCATGGCGCGAAAGACTGCTTTAAAGCAAAGCACTAGTTCTCAATTAGAGCACAAAAGGAAAAATCACCTTGCACGGGAGTAGGGGAGGGGGCAAACCACAAAACCATAAAAAGAGCTTCTCATCCTTTCCTTTGTTTTATGATATCTACCGTCTTGTCTCGAGGTCCATATAACCAATGGCTGTAATAGGGGCTTTTTGCACATAGTCCCGACTGACCATGTGGGTGATAAAAAATGAATTAACACTTATAAAGTAATCGGAATAATTTTCGACTCCATAATACCCAAACAAAATTCAGAACTTTTACTAATTTTCCTCTTCGATTTTACCGACAATGAAAAATTTGTACTGAACGAAAGATATTGCATTACGATAAAACAATCAATCACTTTAAATAAAAATGGCAAAAATTTCCCCAAGAAATATAGCACTTTGATAGTTAAATCAATGGTATAATAATCGTGAAGGCAATATTCTTCCCGATTATTCTACTCGAAGGTGTGAGATCCCACCTCTTTGTTTTATGTACGTAGAATTCGAAATGAAGACCTTCAAACGAGAGGTATAGCATTCCAAACCGATGAAAAAAAAGTCGAATTCGATTACCGCCTCAGCCCGAACGATTCCATCCCCTAAAACTCGAGAAGTGGGTGCTAATGGAAGGGCAATCATTCCCCCGAATCCGAAGCGCCCCTCACTTGTTAAAACACGAGGCGAAAGTATTAAAGTTGCCCCTTTTTGAATCCGTGTATGAATAAAACAATAGGGCTCTGCATTCTGCGCGCGTTTAGCGCTCATTTTTATCTCCTAAACGCTTTCCACCGAGAGTTGCAAAAATATTACATGGAGCTAGCTGCGTTTTTGTTTTACATCTGGGGTTCCCTCAAAATTCATTACTTGTTTACTTTAACTGTGTGCGGTAGTCTTTGTGGGGTCTGTTTCAATCTTGCTACTGTTTTTGAGAAATATGAAGTTAGTCTGAGGTGAAACTGACACCTTTAGTTTTTAAATTTTGTATTTGGATGGACTTTTCTCAAGCAATACTCCTTTTAAGATTCGAATGACCTTAAAAAGTAATTTTGTAAAGATTTTTTAAATTTGATTTGTTTTAAACAAATTTGAGTTTTTATATGAAAATAATATTCTAAAATGAGTCGACACCCCTAATGCATAAATTATGATTATGATCTTATGAATTATGATCTTAAATATTTCACTAATTATCAATAATAGTATTTGAAAAACGGAACAGAAAATATTTTATAACAACATTTTTTGTGCGATGAAATCTAAATTTCGAATATTTTTTAAAATATTAGATGAACAAAGTCAAATTCTGAAATTTTAAAAGTCGATTATAAATTAAATTTTATGAACTATGAATGTAAATAATTTTCCAAACTGTGTTATTCTTACTTAGCTCTTTATTTTTCTTTATTCGGAAATTAATAAATTTCGAATACACCAAAGTAATAAACAAAAGAAAGTATTGACATAATGTTGGTAAAAAATTTCTCGATTTTAAATAGTTTGATTCAAAAGATTTCGTAATCAAAACAGCTGTCCTTTAATCGATTTAATTGTGTTTCCCACTCACATCATTTACCTTTGGAGATACGCCACTGACTCATTCCATTTTCCTTTCAACAGGTTTTGTATCATAACGGGTTTGTTCTTTTTATACGTTAGTAACATATGCTACTCTGTTTCCTTACATACGAGCCGCTTCTTATTTGCTCATTCTCACTTTAAAGAAAGTAAGATTAAATCCCTTGAAAGATTTACTAACACTTATTACACTTGCGTTAAACTATATGCTGCAAACGTACCTCACTGTTTTAATATTCCAATAATGTTTCTAAACAAAAGTGAAGAATTCATTGTATCCGATTGTTTGTACCTGAGCTTCACTTAAAAAAATCGAGAAATTTCGGTAGCATTCTTTTCAATAACAGTGTAATAATTCATCTAAGAAAATAATGAAATACAATGCGATGCATATTAGAGGGAAAACTATGGATTCACATTTTGAATGATAGGCCTATCCATTTCATTTTCCGAATTCATAGCATTATCTCAACGAAGTTGGATATAAAATAAAAAATAAATGGCTAGTTGGGGAATAATATCTTTTCTTAAACACCCCTTCTGGAAAGAAAATAAAATGCTTTCAAAGGGATTACACAGACCCTTTTGCCATTATCCTGTTTTCACTGCCCCAATGATAATTTATGGTTCATACCATTCCAGATTATGGCTCCCGTCTGCTCTCTACAGGATGCCACAATATTCCCTATAAATTTTGAACAAAAAATTATAATATCTTCATTCAAATGAACGAGCAAATAATTCTCTTTTCCTCGCTTCGTTTCAGTTTTGTTATTTCCCATTTAAGTTTTTCTCTTCCCGTGTTCCTTCCGTCTCTCTCCTAATGCCAACCGCTGGAAGAAAAATAACAACAAGTATTCCATTTTATCGTCTGCCTCTGCCAATAACAACTCAACTCTGTCCGGTTTCCCATCAAGCGCGGTTTTTCTCTTTTTTCTAATCTCTCCTATTTACAATCGAGCATATAAACTCTTTTAACTTAATCATTTGTTCTCCTTGAGCTTTCTTTATACATCTCGTTTTCCTGGAAATATGCTTTTTTGTTTTTTTTTCATTAATATTTCTTCGGAAATGTTTTCTTTCGGTTTATTTGGCATCACTCTTTTATTGTATCCACTCATAGCCGTACTCTCTTAAAATGCTTCCATTATATTCCGTTTTTTTTAGGAGAATTTTTTCAATGCGGGTTTTTATTGCCGTTCTGTTCGCCATTTTCATCATGGTCCGTTTTTATTGTTATTAGCATTGTTACTTTTAAAGTTTTCCCTCAGACCGGGTGTATTTTGTGCGGCGCAGACTTTCCTGGTTTTATTCGATTAGTTTTTGTTGTGTTGCCGCTTGTGAAATTGCGAATTTGTTTCCCACATGTTTATCTACCACCAGGAGGAAGAAGATGTGAATTCTTTCTGCTCGATAAATTTTGAATGAGCAAAAATGGTTCAAAAATATGACTTCTGTCGTTCTGTTTTCTTTCCGATGTTTCCAGAGAATGATTTCTTCTCCCCAAGAAGTCATGCATTTTTAATACCTCGAATTGTTTATTTTATTTCTTTTTAAAACAAATATTTTAGAGTTACGACGTACGTAACTTCAACTTCCTTTTTATTCCATGACTTATTGCGTTTAATTTTTTTAATGGTTATGTTTTCTTCACTTTCACAAAATCACAGCTAATTTTGACTGTTAAAGGGTTCATTTTAAAACAACGAGATGCCTAAAAATATTACGAATTACAACAAACTTTAAGATTTATTTTACAATGTATTAAAATAATATAGCTACTCACATTAAAGTTTAATCCCGTAAAAATGTTTAAAAATTTATGGGTTTGTTTATTATTTGAATCCAATTTGATGAATTTTCTGAATATTTAACTCATACACCTTACTTACATTCCTCGGTTAGTTCTATAAATAATCTTAAATCGGAATTCAAAAAGGGTTCAAAATAGTGAAATGTTTATCAAATAAGAAAAATATTTAAATTTACTGATAGTAGATCTGTGGAAAACTGCGAAAAAGTATTATCTTCCTTTGCCATACAAAATTTGTCACGAATTATTCGAAACAAACTTTGTATTTTTATGGAAACTAGAAAATGCAGAGTAATAGATCTGGTGTCGTGATTAAGATATGGTACCTGATATTTATTGATTTCCTTACTCCTGTATTGATTTCTTTAAAAAATAAAAGGAACCTTATTATATTTTAAATTGCTATAAAGTGATTCATTGATATTTTCTGAAAATAATAAATAGCTCATGTTTCTTTATTCTTGAACAAACTCGGTAACGCTACGATAACGTGTGCGCAACTCGCTTTGCTGTTGCCATTCCATCAATTCGGAATTATTGGCCTTTCAGACCATACGAGGATCAATAAGTACCTTCCTCTGTGTCCTTCGCTATAAATCTTCACCCTTCCTCGCTTCTGAGGCAAAGACGTTGTTTCAAAATCCGAAATCCATACTGTTGTGATTTGTGATTCAATGATACAATGAAATCATGACGACATATAGATGTTATATCCTCTCTGATTCGGAGAAAGTTTTATTCGTTCGGTCGGTCAAACAAAAGAGTAAATGTCATTATAACGGGTATGGAATTGTAATCGATTTATGGAATCCATTCATCGGAATCGTACGTCCGTAAAGAGTCAACAATACCATTGGTTTTAGTGTCAGTTTTCGTCCATTGTGGTGTTGTAAGGTTCGGATGTGTATGTTTTTATGTCGTGCTTGTTTCAGTCGATTGTTTCTTTTATGAGACGACCGGCTGTGAGCACAATTGTTGGTTTTGAAAATAAAAGTTAAATTGTTTATGTTTGGGAAAGTTGTGGATGTTTTGTCTGTTAAGAAACATTTGCTTTCAGAAGACGGTTTTGATTATTCGTCACAATATCATACCTGCCAACCGTTCCGATTAAACCGTATTTGTTCCGATTTTTCACTGTTGTTCCGAAAATACGATTTCAGTACCAAATGTTCCGTTTTTACGTCCCCCTGTCCCGCCATTTTCGACCTACTCGAATTGTGCAATAATAAGGCGTTAAGTCTTAGTGAAAGGGTGTTAAGTCTAGTTCGTAAGAACAAGACTGACTCTCAGAGTTCCATGGACTCTGATACTCTACAGGCATTGCTAGCTGCGAAAATAGTAATTCTGATCCATGCTATAATAAATCTTTCAGTGCTCACCTATTAAAAAGGGCAAAATCAGCTACTTTTGTAGCACTTAATAAAGATTAATTTTTCTATTTTCCAAACAATGTTTGCTTATTTCACTGTTTCATTTATTAGTACTTACTAAGTATTTTTAAATCTTTCTGAGTTATTATGTATGAAATTCCCAGTGTTTAACATCTTGAGTCATTTTTTTATTCTATTTGCAGAAATTTAAACCCAGATAAAAGGGAAAAAATTAACTTTATTATATCCTAGAATAAATGTAGATAATTATTAGTCAGAAGATAAAGGTATATAAAACACTTAGTCCTCTTTATAACCATAAGATACCTTAGATAAGAGATAAAAGTTATGAATTACAAGCTCTTTTTTAATAATACCCCTTTAACACATTCAAAACGTGTCGTGCGTGTTATTTCTGTTTCTGAAATGTTGGCAGGTATGCAATATGTTTTAATTTTAAACGCACTTGAAGACCTGTCAAGTCATATTTTCTCATCCACACGAACTGCTATCATCCTTCCTTGTGTACATTATTTGGTGAAAATCGTAAAGATTTCTCTGTAAAAACGTGATTACCACGTAAGGGACATTCAGTAAATTATACAACATAATGGCCTCAATTTTGTGATACGAGTTATAAATTAGTTTACATTAAAATACTTGAAAAGGGTAATGATTGAAAGACCTAAATTTAAAATCCGCCTGAATATAGTTTCAAAAATACGTCAATATAAACTACGAACAGATTTATTATTCATTGTTCTCAAAAAATACGATTGTTACTTAATTGTTCGAATCATATCCATATTCATTCATAAAAAAGTTGAAAATTTTCTTATTAAAATTGTGAAAAAAATTCGATTGCCCTCAAGTAAGAAACATATTTATCCCATTATGTTCTACAAACATTACATATTAATTTTATATCAATCGTTTTAACACCATATTTTTAACAATTGACGTGACGTTCTCAAATCATTGATCTCCAATCTGAATATTAACCAATTCTCTGCAAACTATTACACCTTTTTCCTCAAAAATCCCCCTCCCCTTTTCTTCTCGTAGTTTAGCTCTCCGGTGATTTATTTCCCTTCAATCGATTTACTGTTATCTCTCCTGGCCGTGTTCGCAGGTTGCCGTGTTAGTCGCCATTAGTTACCCTTCCTTATGGTCCCATAACTATTTCATTATTGTCATTACGAGATTCCATTTGGCTTTGTCTCCTCCAAGATCTTGTAATGATTTACTCTCCTGGAAGTAATTAGAAAGGTATTTCTGTGTCTTCTGCTATAAGAGGGGTTCTTATCCGTCACTTTTTTTGTTTTTCGAATGGGATTTGAGTATTGGTGGTTATTATCTATGCAATATACGTATGGTTGATCTACTATTTCAATAGTCTTAGATGTGGTTGAGAAAATGAGTGGATGTATGCAAAGGATAAGTTTGAAATGACATATGATATATATTAAGGGAAGAAGTTTAAAAGTTAATGTTAATAATTTAAAATAATTTCAAAAATAAATTAAATTTTTCTGAGTTTATTTTGACAGTTTATTTGGCTTAAAACAAAATTATAAATAGCAGCGCAGAAAATGTTATTTTGATGTTTAAGTTTTTTAATATTAAATTGATACGAAAGTTTGTCTAAATTTTGATTAAAACTAAATTTATTTTAAGAAGAAATTAAATATACACATTTATACACCCATTAATTATACCCATTAAGAATGTTATCTACACATTAGTTTCACATTTTAATATCAATAATGTAAGTATGTAAAGAAAATAAAATTAGTATGTTGAATGGTATTTCTGCTTGTTTCTAAATTATAAGTATTTTGTATTAGAGATTTTAATCACCTTTGATTTAGAAGCTTGTATTAATTTCCCAATAAAGTGACAAAACAATTGTAATAGAAATTCTCAAAACAGAACAGAATATGTAAATATGGCGAAACGTAATGAACACAATTAAAAAAACCCTAACAGTTCAAGCAACTGACAAAAGGATAAAATAGTGTAACGAAAATCCTTTTGAATTAACCAGAAGTTTCCTTCTTCATTTTTATGATTTATACTAAGTTAGAGAAATTGTAATTTTTATACTATTTTATAACCTTATATTTCAAATACTGCCAAAAAAAGCACAACATACATGCTCATTTATATCTGAATCATTTTCTACAACCTTTTATCATTCTATTGCCTACGCTTATTTGTAATTAGCGCATTGTAGTTAAATAAACCTCAATTTTATTTTTTGACATAATATTTATTATTTTTATGTTTCATAACTTTTGTTTCTTTTTATTCTAGGTAAGTGTCTTGACATTTCTTCTTTCTCTTCCCCGTGTACTGAGCTGGTAAAACTTTTGTATTCATATTAAATTTTATTCATATAAAAAGCAAAGTGTTTATATATTATATACAGGGTGTTTTATAACTTCTAGGAGGGGTAGGACAACCTTGACGACTCAATCACCTAGGAACGGAGGGTCGGAAATGCAACCCTAATACCCCGTTCGCACTGGCCTTTATTTTTGCCTTTATTTTCGTTAGCACTTTGTTGTCATGGCAACAGGCAAAATCGCCCCATCTTTTGAAAACGGCGTTTGCACTGACAAGGGGTGAAAATAAGCACTTTACTGTGTGTAAAAAATAACAGCATGATCTGTAAAATAATTAAAAATTTATTTTCTCAATACAACTTAAAACTAATGAATAAAATCACCAAAAATACAAGTAAAAATACATAAAATATTATTAATTGACTAGTGAATTGATTAGTGTGTTTCCATGACAACCAAGTGCTAACGAAAATAAAGGCAAAAATAAAGACCAGTGCGAACGGGGTATAACGAGCTAGGAGTTCTAAAAAGGCGGAAATTGACACGTAACCTTTTAATATCGAATTAAAACCATCGATTCAGGTATTTATTCCATCAAACCATTTAAAGAGATGAAACTTCAGCTCTTAAATTGGTTTTTATGTTACAAAGGCCAAAGTTACGAGTCAATTTCCATTGTTGATTATACAACCTCCCAAGCCGGCTTATTATCCACCCTTAGCTTGTTAGGGGTTCTTTTCCAACCCTCCATTCCTAGGTGATTCTGAGTCGTCTAGGTGCGTCCTACCCCTCCAAAAAGTTATGAAACACCCCGTATATATAAAACTAATAATGGTATACCATTATTAGTTTTATATATACGATCAAAATGGCAATTCATATATGAATTGCCATTTTGATCGTATTTTACATGCTTTTGTGTTATGTTAGAACAAATGAAATTTGATACAAATGAAGTTTTTTATGAATAAAAATACAGTAAAAAATATATAGTAATAAAAATATAGTGATTCCAAACTCATTGGCAAAAAACATAGTTGTTGTAAACTGTACCCTCCCCCCCAAAAAAGAGGATTCTTTTACTTTAGAAATAACTTAATCAAAATTGATTTTTTATTAACTGCATAAAAACATTTCATTAATTATTATTTTAATTCCTTTATACATTTTGAAGTAGTAGCGTTAACCGATGAACTTAATTTACTATTTTAAGAAATTGATTATTATCAGAGCAATATAGTTTAATTAAATACCGTTTTCTGCTGACACATTAAGAGTGTAACTTATCTATAACTAAACCTTTTGACAAAAGGTTACTTTTGTTCTTGATACTGTAAAAAAATACCATTATTTTAGTATTAAGTGTGGCATTGTAAAATTCAATTATTCAAATACTAGGTAAACCTTCCCACAAACAAACTATATAGCCATTCATTTTTTACTATTCATTTATCAAAGGCGGAGTATGGTATTAGTTCAACCATCATTAGTTTTCTGTAAACATTCATCTCTATCCTTTCCATGCAGATAAGTCCATTACTAACAATCTCAAAAACTATCCGAAAAGAATTTTCCCTATGCACCTACAAAAAACTCCCCCCATCACACTGGTCATAAATAACGCCGACTGAAAAATTTAACGATTCTGGAAATTGAAAATACCCTGAATGAATAATTACCCCGAAATGATAAACTTTTCAAGTAAATTAATGAATCGGATCCTATGGTTGAGGGAGGAATTAATTTAGTTCAAGAGCACATTTAATAAAGCTGTTTTCATAACTAACTCTTGTGTACATGTTTGATGATATTTTTAAATAATTTTTTGCACTGATATTTCTCTTTTGCATTATATCTGATTTTTTCTTTTATTTTAAGTAACTATAGTAATAGTTTAAAATGGTTTAGTATTTTATTGATTTTTTGTAAGAGAAGATGAGTTTTTCAAACAGTGGGGTGTATTTTATTTTAATGACTTCATAGTTTCTTTTTCTTGATCCTTATTCTTTTATGAAATGAACTAACAAGTTTCAGTAAGGTTTTATTTATCTTTCCCTTGTTTTTCTTGTTATGCTAGTTCTACTTTACAAAAACTCTGATGCAGATTTTTAATGTTTTAAAGATATTTTGTGATAGTTAACATTTTTCTTTCAAAAAATATTATCTTTTGTGACCCCTTAAAAATTTCATAATTATTTTGTAAAATTTTTATCACTATTATCATTACTTTTTTTATATTTGAACATAAAAATATAATTTTCTTCATTCCTAAAAATATACGAGAGTAGTGTACACTTTATTTGCTTAGTTTTTTGTATCATAGTTAAATATTTGATCTAGACAGAGAGTAACTATTTTTATATTTTACTCAATTTCGGTAGTTTTATTCGTCTCAAGTTACTATTGTTTTGTTGTTACTATTGTTTGACGCTGACGAAGGGAATCCACGTATCTCCGAAACGGTTTGTATGTTTATAAAAAAACTTTTAAATATGCAAAGAAATTAACGTTGTGTCTTACTATTAATTTACTATTGTTTTTGTATTAAAAGATGTTTTTTAATTTTTTTTTCATTTATGATTCCAAAATTTAATATTATTTTTTGTATGAGAATCTTTTCAACGACCGACACGGCAAGGTTGTTTTACAGCAAGTATTGCCTTGTTGGCGAAAAACAACTTTACAATTTCAAAGATACTTGCAAATGCACTATTCTGGATTCATAGTTTCGTTGAAGCTTATGCTTTCAAGTTACTTCCACGAATGCAGAGAAAATTAAATTGCTATGACATCTATCTTAACTGGGAAATTAAAATTATTTCTTGAAAAATAATATAAAAAGTTGTATTAATATAAAAGGTAACTTTTTTCCAAAAATCCATTATAAAATTGTGCACTTATCTAATCATTTTTATTTTCCAATATTATTCCATAGTTTTAAGCTTTATAACCCTGTTCCCTTGGTTTTTAATCTAGCATTGTGGTAGAGATAACCTTATATAAAAGAGAGCAGATAATGTTTTAATGAAAATGTTACTATTTTGTATTTATATTCGAGTTATATTTAATAAAGAAACATTGTATGAAAATTTTGTTGCTTACGTCTTATGTGAAATTTATAAAGATGTGTTTTTAACTGACATTACAAAGAATCTCTCTATATTAAAAAAAAGTAACAGTGACCGCCGCTGTCGCCGCCGCCGCCGCTGATTCTGAAAATTTTATTTTTGAACATTTTGAACTCTCACTACGCAAAAACTATTTAAAGGATAATTATGAAATTTTGACCATTCCCCACTAAAAAAATTCTGCAGTTTTTCTATAAAAAAAATCTGCAGACCATCTGCAGTTATTTGGCCCCTTCATTCTGAAGAAAATCTTTAGATAACGTTCTTAAGAAAATCTTTAGATTATGGTTTCTAAAGAATTTCTTCAGAAAGAAGGGCCCAAATATAACTGCAGATAGTCTGCAGATTTTTTTTCTGAAGAAAATCTTAAGATTACTCAATGTTAAGCCTAAGGCCTAAGCCTACTTCCCCCATGCAACCATCTAACATATATGCTTGCACTTTGCAGTAGTCTTGCATCTTTGAACAAATGAAATTTTAAACCACAATATAAATAAAGGACATTCGGTAAATTAAATCATACCATATTGTTAGGTAGTCTCACAATTATCAGGAAAATTCATAATTCCAATCAGCATTCATTCAGGCACGCAACTAGTGTTGAAAACAAAACGTAAACATTGTTCTATCGATTCGATTCTGCAATCGATTCTCTAGGTTAGATTCGATTCGTTTGATCTCTGATATCGATTCGGTTCCCGAAGATTTGATTACCTAATTCTCGAGAAAGTAGTTTTCCCGCTATGAAATATTAACATCACAAATACGATCTTAAAGTGATTAAAATTTTAAATCAACAGTACAAATAAGAAAACTTTGATCGAGTTCTAGGAATCGATTCTTTTACGATTTAAATTCTTTTGAAATCGATTACAAGGCATTCGATATCAGTTTTTTTTCATTCTGTACGTAAAATGATAAAATTTGTTAAAGTTTAATATATTTTGAAGACAATTTGAAGATTCTGCTCCATCTGAAAAATGTCTGCATTCCTTGTCTTCAAAATTTCTGAAGATACATCGTCTTTAAAACATCTGCAAATTGTCTGCAAAAATTCTGAAGAAAATTTAAAGGTAAATCTATGTCTGCGAAATATCTGTTAGTTGTCTTCAAAAATTCTGAAGATAGTTTAAAGACAAAGCAAAATCTGCAAAATATCTTAAAATTTTTGTAGAATTTCTGTAAAAAGTGGCTTTTTCTGAAGAAAATCTTCAGATTATTTTTAGTGGGGTTGGTAGACAAATGCATGATAACCCTTTTCGTTCCAAAACCTAATTAATTAGATAATTAGTTCTGGAGTTTTATCTGGATAATTATTTTTTTCTGCTGCGAGTTCGCCTCCAGCAAAATCTATTTACAGCAGAAACATGATTTTTTGCAGACACATACTCTTAGGCATGAAGTTTTGCACCTCATCACCCTTTTTTTGAATTTCGAATTATTTTTGGAGCAATTAAATTCTAAAGTTTCGAAATTTTTTACCCTTTTTCGGTTTTTTCGTTATAATAGAAAAACTAATCATAGTAGAACTATGATATTTTAAACACATATACAATTATTTTTATAGAAATATTGGCGTTTCGTTTTTTAAACAATTCAAATTAGTTTTAGAATTATTAAGATACAAAGTTTCAATTTTTTCTTCTCTTTCTAGTCGTTCACTAGAGAAACAGGCAAGGATTTTTATGAGTCTGATTTCTTATTCCAGACGATTCACTAGATACACACGTGCACTTTATCAATTTAAAAGTTTTTTAATGGCATGTTTTTTTCTCTAAGATAGTTGATGACAATTAGTAGACGATTAAATTATTGGTAAGCTAAAAAGGAATATTTTAGTTACATATTTATCTTTGTAGTAATGGTCCAAATTAAGTTATTGATAAGTTAGAGAGATAAAAAGTTTCGATATTAAATTATCATTAACTAAGCAGACAGTTCCAGGTTTTATTGGTAATTACATGGTAATTGAGATGAAACAAGCGAGCTCTGCTCGCTAAGATCGCGAAGCGATCTTCAAAGAACTGCGAAGCAGTTCCGGGGGTTGGTGAGCGATAGCGAGCAGGGGGCAGAGCCCCCTAGTCTGTTAAAATGTAATCACTTTACAAAAAGATAGCCTATAAAATTTTTAAAATAAGTTGCATTTCAACATTATTTATGGGTTTTTGAAGAATATCTTTTTATCCTAACCATTATTCAGAAAAAATAGGGTTATCAAATCTCTTTTATACACTTCATCATCACAATCCAATGACGTCACATCCTCATCCACCCGTTGCCATTGTCCACCGCTTAATACCGTCCTATTCTTCCGAAAAATAAGTCCACGTGCAAGGACATGTTTCAAAAAACCTTCCCATTATCGCTCGAATCGGGATCTTTTTCATGCTATTTTACGATTCCAAAATCATTTTTGGCGATTATATTTTATTTGCCGAGCGTCGATGATCCGGTTGTATTTGAATAGGATCCATTTTGAAGTCCGGAAAAATTTATGACTTTATTTTTACAGTCAGCTATAAAATGCCAATCTTTTCGGAGGATTGCCGGCTCCCCCTTTTTTCCCTACGCTTTACTTTATCGTAGGATGCGTCGTTTTCTACTTAGGGTTAGTAAAATTTGGTAATAAAAACGCTTGCTCGGTTAGGGAATGTTTTGGGGGTATCTTGTTTCAATAAAGTCGTATGCGAAAGTAATTTTTGAAACTATTTCATATTTTTTCATCATGTATCCATATTAATGTTTAGGTAGAAGTAGATTGATGTGGTATAAATTCTTTCAGATTTATTGCTAAGAGAGTAATTATGCTGCGAGTTCGTTTGAAATGACGTAAAATTTTTAACATATTTTGCTCGATATGTTGCTTTTAAAATCATTTTGTGTACGCTTTTATGTGTTTATCAGATTCATATTTTTCCCAGGATAGTTTCGACTGTAGCGTAGTTTCTAACAAACAAGAACTACTCATGTGTTAAAGGCAAACGCACTTTAATACACATAAAACATACAGAAACTTTACATAATAATCTTTAACCCATTAGGGATGGTTGGTAAGAAAAGTTGCCAAGGGACATTTCATTTTTTACTGACTCTAATAGAGGACATTAAAAAGCTTAAATGCAAGATAACATCTTATAAAGAATGTATTTATTCAGATAAAAATAGAAATTTATACCTTCCATGCCGTTTTGGTGGTAAAATTGCTGTTAGAAGAGAGCGTTTCCCTACATTTTGGAGATAACTGGGAGATCATTTGGAAAACGCCAAAATAATCTAATATTTTGTATATTTTTGTGACTTGTTTCTATTGCAGCATATTCACAAGATTCCATTCTAAATATTATTACCAATTACAGTTGGAATGGAGTTATTTAAATTGCCAATAGCAAGGGTTTTCTTCTACTGGCAACTTTTGTTGCCAATCGTCCGATGTATGGTCAAAACTTTTAAGAGTTACTCATCAGTAGCTTTTGCAAATTAATCATTTTTAATGCTTTTTTGAGTTCTTATCATAAATGTAGATCGTATTGATACTTAAGCATTAAAGCATGATGAAATGTTTCCCTTGTATAATAATTTTAGTAGGGTTTTTTATCGATTTTAGATTTTACCAATTCCTAACACATTTATTGGTACAATCTCATACTAAATCATTTCTGGATACATTTTATTTCCTTGAAAGGATTTTCTGGAAACTTACAGTAGTCAAAAAATAAAATAATATATCACTGGAGTTATTTAGCCCATTTTGAATGGGTCAATACCTAGTTTTTATCGAGTTTATGAGTAATCTTCAACATTTCCTGTGGGGAATATGCGAAATCTGGAGCCATAAAGATGAATATTGTAATTATGACTTTTTGATGATGACTTTTTGATAGAGAATGAATAACAAGAACGTAGAATAATCCAATAAGAGAAAAAGCTTCGTAAGGCAAAAAAAATTATATCTATTACCAAAGGTATCCAAAAAAATGAAAATTGAGAATATATTATAAGACTCTGGCAGGTAAAAAAGTCCCTATATTCCAGACTGGGAGATATAAATAAAACTATTTTAACCTGAAAGTTAGCTAAAGTACTGAAATCAAAGGGTTCCGACCTAAAAAGTACTAGTTCGGCTATTCTTAAAGCCTGAAATTAGGTAAATTTAATATTTTGGACTGAACAGGCCCCATTCAGAACAGGTGAAATACCCTTCCTTGGACCCCCTATCAACAGTATAGTCCCCATTCACTTTTATTTATGTATTATTTCTTAAAATTATGTATGAAAACATTTTATTATCAAATCGCAAACATTCTAATTGGTTTTTTCGTCTTTTCATTTGTCAGAGTTTTGACCCCACGAAGGACGGTTGGCAAGAAAAGTTGCCAGTTAAAAAATCATAAAAATTATTTTTTGAAAAATCTGAAAATGGGCATTTCTTACTATATTCGGTCCAAATGAACAAAATATGAAAGAAAAAGTTACTTATTTTCATTATTTTAAAGTCGTCCTTAATGGGTTAAAGTTCGTATACTCATATCATAGAAGAGAACAAAAGGTAAACACCTGCCTCGACAACGATATCCTATTTTCTCTCTCCACAACCGCCACAACAAAACTAACAATCATGAATTCAAAAGTTTTACTTTAACACAGAGTATAGAGCTTAACAGAGATGCCAAACGGCCGTTTTCCTCTTTAGGTAATTAATTTAATTCAGCTCGCAGATTATAATTCAGTTCACTAGCAGCCAATCAGAGAACGCGAAATGTAATTGATTTGATTTTAACTCTGATTATAGGCGATTTGGATTCAAGTGACAGCTTCAGTGGGCGAATAACAGAAATAGCAGGAATGACGTGGTATTAAAGGAGGCGGGTACCTTTGACCTAAGGTTTTTCAATGGGAAAAGCCCTGTTAAAAAGTTGTCATTAGCGTCTATGGAGATGAGCACTCTGTTAAGATCTATACTCTGTGGTAGTTACAGATAGATCAAAACCTTACACTGTTTTGTTTTTACTGTCAAAAGTGTGTGCGCGTGTGTGTGTGTTTGTTCAACAATATATCGCTGGTTTCGTTCTAAACCAGCCCAACTCAAGAGATCTTTCATCTCTAGTGTAAGGCGTGTAAGAAAGAACACCACAAATAATTCAGATTTATGGTTTTAAATGAAGATGGATTTAAGCTCATTTGTTGAATTTAGGGTTCCTTAACTTCAGAAAGATTAAAAAAAGGAATATAGGAGAAAAAAGAGGAGAGACAAAAGTCAGACTTTCTCCCCCCCACTCACTTATCTTTTATTCCTCCTTTTTCTCTTTTACCTCTTTCTTTTTAAGAAACCCTAAATTCAAAAAATCAAGTCACCTCAATTCCTCTTAATTACTTGCTGTACATTTATACTAAAGATGAAAGATTTTCCGAGTTGGGAGAACCATTTATATGAGACTAAAAAATCGCCAACGTTCATTTAATACTCAAAAGGTAATTCATTATTCTTATCTTTAGGTTTCGTTTAGCCAACTTTAATAATAGAAACCTTTTACTTAGAGTAATAACGCATTAATTATTTCCCTGGTCGTCTGGAATAAATCCAAACCTACTTTTGCATTATACCACTTAATTAATAAACATTTAACCGACGCTAAATTAATCAGATGCTGTTAATGTAATTGCATAATAAACCTCAAAAAATATCAAGGGGAAGGACATGCGACAAAATATATTGCCTACTTTTTAGTTTTTCGTGTTTTTAGACTAGTAAAGAGCTTCTCTTTTTACTTCCAGAAAGATTGGAATAGTATTTACTTGCTTGAAAATAATTTATTCTGAACTTAAGAGATTAAACCTTTTTTTACCGTTTCCTTTTATATATTTATTCCCTTTTCTTTACCGTCTGTTTCATCAATGATAGAATTTAAGGGAAAATATATAAAAGCTCATGTATCAGATATAAATATACTACCACTTTCCTTACTGGCTTAATATGCTTAATATGGCTGGCTTAATATGCTTAGGTATTGGCGAAACCACTTATAGTATTGTACGTATAGTGAGGCTGAAAGTGAAGTAATTTTAGTGTGTATATCTTATAGTTGGTACGAAGTGTCAAACACATATCGCACCCTTGCTACAAAAGTGCCACAACTCAAAAAACTATGTTTTCCAGGAATTGCAAAAAGCTGACAGGCACATTTTAGTATTTTTGAATTTGTCAATACAAAGAACGATACATCTCAAACTATGATCGTTAGCCATTGTTCTAGTTTTCCCTGGCTGGGCGACAACTCAAGATGTGGCATTTCAGTGGAAGGAATCATAGCCATCTTGATTACAACAAAACGCCATAACTGCAATCTGGCGGCTGATTTTTCAATGCAACTTCTGGCTCTTTTGAAGATTGGTAGAGATGTGAAAACTACGCCTAATGGCGGTCATAACTCAAAAATTACAATTTTTGAGTTGTGGCACTTTAGTAGCAAGGGTGCGATATAACTCCCTTATTATGAGTAAAACCTGAGTGTCGATAAAACTATCAAAAACTACTGAAAAAAGTTGCTTTCCTGTGCCTTAATTTCTTTTATACTGCTTTACATCGATGCTTTACGAAGCAAAATTACTTGTTTTTTTGTACAGCTTGGAAAAATGACTTGTAAATCGTTTAAATAACTGTTTTACATTATCTTGTCTTCTCTCTAATTGTGTTTACAGTTTAAAAAGAACTGTATTGAAAATATTCATATTTTCAAAATAGGAAAAGGCGGTGGTCCCAATCATTCTCGTTAAAAGATCGTTTTATAAGAATGTTGAAAGAGATGCAGATTTACTTAACCCGTTTATTAGAAAGACTATGTAAATCCAAAACTGGTACTTTGTGATTAGCCGAGCTCAAATCTCGTCAATCGGACTTTATTGGAGACGTTTTACAAATTACAAGTATAACAAAAATTAAAAGTAACACTGCTAGTTGAGATGTTTTAATGGTTTTTATCATTTTGATATTTGATTACTTTTGGTGATTTACCATAAAGCTTGGTCATTGCGACCGGCTAATCCTTAAGTAACCATTACTTATAAGCATGAATTTAGGATTTCTTTTATACATGCTTTATTTTGTGTGGTTAATGCTCCCGGGTCCAAAGTTTAATAATTTACCGTATGAAGAATCCCTTGAAAAGGTCTTCATAGGATCAATGCAGACTCCATTGGAAAAATCTATGGGTTACTTTACAGGTTAAACAAAAATTAGTAGGTTGACTTGAATCATTTTCCTTTTGAACTCATTTATGTACTATTCAAAGGTTTAAGGAATGGTTTACTCATTTACTTTTTTACTATAGAATGCATTTAAATCTACAGAATTAGTGTTTGAAATTTTCCTGAGATATAACTACAATTTCTGGCAAAAGCTCCTTTATTTATGGGATAACATTCCTTAGTTACGAACAAGAGCTACTTACGCCCTTCCAAAAAATCCCTCTTCGCTTATTCCAATTCTGGAAGAAATAGTTTTTTGTGATGGAGAAGCGTGTTTTGAATTTTAGAGATTCCAGCTCGCGCATTTTTTGGCTCGGTTTTGGTTTTTGTCCGTCTCGAATTCCGCACACGAGTTTTTCCCGACTCTGCTAAGTCGGCCTCTCGTATTTTTCACGCTGCGAAAAACTCGATTGGAATAAATCACGAGAGTAATTTGTATAAAGGATTTATTCAGGATTAGAGTATAGTGTGGCTAGCCTGTAATTTTATTACGAGTAACCTTGAGTTTTGTTATTTACTCTTCAGATCCTGTGAAAAAAACTTTAACGCTGTAAAAACTTTCATTTACTAAATTTTAATACAAACTGGCCACAGTGTTGTGTTAGCGGAATTAAATTAATTAAACTAGTATCTTTACTTTTTTGCTGAGGAAATGTAAATAAATCGGTTTAATAAAATTATTTCAATTATCTTTCCTTGTTTACTTGTTAGTAAATCGGTATAATAAATGTTTTAAATCTATAGAAATCGTATTTATTAAGAAAATCCATTACTAATTTTTATACAGGGTGTATCTGAAATGGTGCAAAAAATTTTAAGGAATGATAGTACTCATCAAGACGAACAAGAATCGGTTTGGAAAGGGGGGTCCCATACCAAATACCAGGGAGTTAAAAATGGAGCGACACCCCAAAAAATCATTGAAAAATTCAATTTGTAGAAGAACTACTATTGATAAAAACTTAGATATGGTCTCAAAAATTGTGGTTTAATATGACCTTTAAAATTAACTCAAAAGTCTTCACTTTAAAATTTGTTTTATTATGAAAAAAGTTAAAAAACACAAAAAAATGTGAAAACTCTGCCAAAACCATATTTTTATTTCGAAATCCTTTCTTTTGATTTAATAATCTGAAAGATCATAGTTGAAAACCCTTTAGTCCAAAGTTTCACGTAAATACAATCAATATTGAACGCTTGAGATCCTGTTAAAGTTTGTTTTTTGGGTGCGCAAACAGCTGTTCTGGAAACAGCTCTAGAATGTTATCTAGCTATCTAGCTTTCTATACCGATTCTTGTTCGTCTTGATGAGTACTATCATCCCTGAAAGTTTGTTGCACCATTTCAGATACACCCTGTATACGTCGGGTAAAATTTAAGCCAGTTTAATATCAGGTATAAATTTAGCCTCTAATATGTTTCTATGTATTTCAACATTACACAAAGTTATTTTTTAAGTATAAAACATTAAAATCTTAAGCAGTAGATAAAAGCTTTGAGCAGATATGTCGATCTGAAAAAGGATATTTGAGAATATGTTTACGATTATTCTACAGCAAAGCAATGATGATTCATAAGGTTAAAACTTAACGTGGCAAAAAATTTTGTTACAAATATGATTATTTGCAATACTTTTCATTGTTTGTTTAAAGTTCTATTTTTTATCTAAAATAATTTTAATGTATTTTGGTTGCGAAATCGTTATGTATAAGGGTTTCTTCTTTTTTAAAACTGTTTTCTGTTAGGAATCTTCAATGGTTATTTCTTATCCAATCTGGTTTGACCAAAACATCAAACCAGAACCATGGTTAAGCCTCTCAGCACCAATTCTGGTTTAGAATAAATATCGGTGCGATCTTTCAGTTTTTGATTTTATTTATATATTATATCATCTATTTAGGCCATTTAATAATTAATCTATATTTCTAAGTTAGATCATAAAAGGGTTTATATAATCTAAACTTGCATGAAGATAATTAAGGAATGTTCTTGAAGTATATCTTTGCTCTCATTTTGATTTATTTTTTCACATTGTGTTGTGATGCCCCAAAGGATAATTATCTTAGGGAAAGAGTTCATGTATCAAGTACTTATCTATTATTAAACACTATTCTAGTACTTATCTACTACTAGTTACCACTGAGCTATAAAACAAACTGGAGTGAACCTCCGTTACTATAACAAGCGATTGATCGTGCCAGCGCGGAAAGGTAAATTGCCCCTATTGCTAAAGAAATTGGGGCAAGCTGGAAGCAAAGTTGGAAGAGCATTTCCCCCTTTAATCCGCCCATGCCTGTTTTTCAAAATATTATGAGCAAAATTTAGATTGGTCGTTTCATTTTGTGCATACATCTGTGCTAACAGATGGAGAAATTTAAAAGAAGATGGAAATCCTTTCCGCGGTGTGATGCGGTTCCGGCACTCTAACTAGTCACTCCAGTTTGTTTTATAGCTCAGTGCTAGTTACTTATCAAGTATTAAACACTAGTCTAGTACTTATCTACTACTAGTACTTATACCAGTTCTTATATAGTATTATCTAATACTATTACTTATCTAGTATTAAACACTAGAAGTAATATAGTATATTACTTTGAATGACCTTGCAATTTTTGACATCCAAAATTATTATCGATTCAGACTGCCTCTGATTGTATCGTCTTCGACCTATTCGTCTGTAAACCAAGTGATTCTCTCTCATCTGCTTAGTTATCTCCTAATATATTTCCCTTACTTGCACCTCATTCTACCCTTCCCGATGTAGATTCTCACGCAGCAAAAAGAGGAGAGAGAGAGAGAGAGAGAGCTAAGCGAGTAGCATCAGCAACATGTAAATGGAAGAATGGAAGGGAGCAAATCTCGGTATGTGAATAATTAACAACGGAGTTGGTGGAACAAGAAGTTGTTGGAGGGGGGAGTTAGTTCGAGGGAAGGGGACCGTAGAGAGGGGCAGTTTTACTTAAGTTGATGGGGTTATCTGCATTTTGAACGAGGGATGTAAAATTCTTGGGAGTCATTAGAAAATGCTAAGGTCTGTCTCAAACGTGAGACCTTATCTGTTATTTCTTCCTTTCGAGGATGCATAAATTTTTGCAATGTATCTGAGAAGCTATTCATTGATCTTCATTGTAGTGGGGTTATTTGAAGATACGTTGTATCAGTAAGTTTTTATGTTAAAAGAGTAATTTCACTGAAAGGATTTGGGTCATTTTTATAGAAAATGAACACTTTTTAGAAGTATAAAAGAAAGAAAAGTAGGTTAGATTTAATTTGTTCTTGTGTTGTCCATTCAACTTGCTTCGAAGAATCTTGTTTTACGGGGGGTTTGTGGCGATACCCTTATCTAAAGATGGTTTGAGACTCATTTTGAATTAGTTTTAAATATTTTTTGTGAGTGCGGTTTGGAAAAAATAAATAAAAGGGTATAAAATAAAAGTAAAGCCTTTTTATAAAAAATATTACTATTTGTTAGATATCCTTCTTTGTAAAAGAACCAATTATGATAATACTATATAAACAAAAACTAAAGTGTCTTTTTTTATCTTTACTCTTTTCCTGCCCGCTGGTCCTAGAAACCCAAGAAATATTTTGACTAGTTTTAAACTATTTAAACTTTAAGAATTTAATAGCCTCATATTATCAGCTTTCGAATATACCCCCACAATTTAACCTTCCTACCCCTTTGGGGTCTTTTTCGACCCCAGACGCACTTTGACGCTTGATATCTCCCATGCATTTTTGTTTTGACAATTTCCGATGCTACTATTCCTTAATTACGCAAAGTTTTACAATGGGTAAAAATTTTGGAGTTATTATTCCATTTTTAAGTGTCTTGGGAGAAATAGTCACATATTCCCCCTCTGGAGCCATGAATGGCGGTAAAACAGTATCAAATAAAGTTTAGTATTTTATTTTTTGTTGTATTATAGATAAAAAAAGGTTTGCATGTTTGTTTAGAACGTTTGGAGAAATATTAGAAAGATATTTTCGTAGAAATTGTCATTTTTTTTACAAAAAGAAGATTGCGGCTAAATACATTGAATCCCTCGCTATTTCTTAAATTTTTTATTCACATTCTAAGAAAAATATGCTATTTATAGAAATCTTTTGAGTATCTAACAGTTGCAGCAAAAAACACTCAGACAACTGTCGCCATTACTTCCTGTTGAACACATTCTTTACAAAAACAATATAAATTCATGGTTGATTGTAAATAGGTTTTTATATTCAGTCTTTTTTGAAAAATAAGAACGCTTTCAAATATTTATGAGTGTTTACGGAAGTCCAGAATGTGATTTCGAAGAATTATCAAGAAAAAAAACAATTTTATGTTAAAACTTACATAAGCAAGCGAGATACTGATTTCACTAAGAAATCTGAACCGATCATTTTTTTTGTATTATTTCAATTTTAAAAAGAAGAATCCAAACTTTACATGTTTCATAATACTAAATAAATTAATCTGGGGTGACAGGTAGCTGATAATGAAGAATAGAGAATCTATGCAGCTTCATAAATCGTTTAAAATAAACTACTAAATTCTACCCGTGCAAGACCGGGTATATCAACTAGTATGCTTTAAACAGTGTGATTATAAATATTTTAAGTAAAACAACTTCAATGTAGTTCATTTCTGTAATTTAATTCTTGTTTGAAGGTCCAGATGTTATAAAAAACGTGTATCAAAAGAAACCCAATTAAGCCGTAATAAGACGAAAAAAATGAGAAAAATACCAAAAAAAATGGATAAATTATTCTGAAGCATCTTTCTAGAAATAAAAAATGACAATTCTTCTCCATTTAAGGAATTTTTAACCTTTATTAGAGTCATAGGCATGTTTTACGCATGGGGTCCTCAGAGACCCCACGAGGGGAATATGTGACTATTTTTTCGAGAGGGTAGGAAGGTTAAACATTTAACTGGGAAAGCGTAGTAAATAAATACACTCTTCTTTTGATTTGATTGTTTTGCCAGACAGAAAACAAATGTGAAGAAAGATCCCCTTTAATTAAAAATTATTTAATAATTGACCAATAATATGACATTAATTATCAATCCCTTCGTTAAAATTCCCCTCATATTTGAGAAATCAATTCCCATTAAGCTTTCTTTATATAACAAACATTTACCGCCCGTTCTCCCTCTCCGAAAACAACATCGAGCCTTAACATCGTTCCTCGATTATTTCTTTCTTGTGTGTTCCACTCTTTATTTAACATTCCGTGTTTTTAAGTAGATTATTTTATATGCAAATGAACTCAATAAATGCATTTTCCTCGATTTCTTTGGTGGCGGTTTTTTTTCTCCCAAGACTTATTGCGGCGTTTGGCTGGTTGCCCTTTGGAGGACTTTTGGACCTTTTTTTGTGCATTGCGGTAATGGTAATTGCATTGATTTTTGTCCTCGTATGTAAGGAGGATATGCAAATAGGTCTGGTTTTTCGTGTGCCAGAAAAAGCGTTGTTTGTGGAAGCAGCTGGAAAAGTGCAGCTGAATAGCAAAAAAGGTCTTGTTTAATGCTAAGGATATTTTTACATGAAAAGATAGAACCGACAATGACATGGGATAAGATCATTTTAATGATACCACCCAATGCTTGCTATTAATTGTTAGTTAAAGGATTGTAGATGTGGGTGTATTCTTACATGGGATATTTTTTTATTCGTTCTTTGGAAATTTAAAAAGAAGTTTTGTTTTATTTAGAACTGCTTCTTTAATTCTGGTTAGCGCTCGTATATTTGAATCGGTCACGTTATTTTTATTTTTTAATAGTTAGCATACACGTTTTAACACCACATTAATTATTTTTCACGTTTCTTAGAATGAAAGCATAAACATCTTTTTAACTGAAACGTCTGAAATTAAGATTAAAAATTAACATTATTTTAACCCTTTATCTACTGCATTATGATTTCCTGCAATTTTTTTCATGCTAATATTATTTTTAAGTCGCTAAATTAAAAATTAAGGGATATACATAAATGAAATAATCATCTTTGGAAAAATTGATCCGCTAGAGCTAATTAATTGATACTTTGAGTACCGTCAGTACACTGAGGGCTTAAATATTATCACAGTAAAAAACATATGGATTTTTATCGCAGTTTAAGTTTAAAAAAATACACTTTCCTTTTGAATTTAACTACTTTTGAGAGAACAAAAATGACAGTCATGGGAATCCGATCAACATGGCAGCTGAAAGCACAACTTCAGTTTGGAATCTATTCACATTTTCCTCTAAAATACTCATCACAGAACCCATCTCTCTATCAACGAAATAATAGGTACCTTTGTTCGATGGAAAATAAAATATGATTTTGGTTCTGTGATACCAGTGGGGAGTAGATTTCGTGAGGAACATAGTAGGCTCAGCTGGACGGTCAAAAGTATTGTCAGTAAAACAACATATAAATATAGAGTTACGACATTCTCTTATAATTCCATTGACAGACAGGAATTCTAGTTAAATTTAACCGTACGAGAATGTACACATTAGGGTGGGTCAAAAAATTTTTTTTCACATTTTCCCAGGGGCACAGCGTCAAAAGGGTGCCAAATGGTCTCAAACTGACGTGTGTAAAATATTATTCGATTATAATAACTCTTTTTGCCTCCGGATTGGCCTCAAAGTTTCGATTAATATAGTAATTTCATGTAAAAATGGACAAATGAAAATCAAGTTTTTACACCGATTTCACGAATCCGTCATGAATGTAAATGTGCACAATGGTATAAAAATCATCATTGAAGACTATAAAATAATTATAAATGAAACTGAGTTAAAATACTTGAGTTGTAATACAAAGTATTTTAAAATATCTCAATGGTTAGAACTAGCAATCAAAAATTTCTTGCTGGAATCATAAAAATATGTGAAACTCTTATTGCCGGTTGAGTAGGATTTTAAAAACATTAAATTTTTAATAAAAATGGATATGTCAGAAGGTGGGTACCTTTTTTGGGTTATATTTCAACCCCAAGGAAAACATTTGGATAGTTGTTTAAAAGTTGGGGTTTTCCTTGAAATTTCTTTGGCATATTAGGAATATTCCATCCCAAGTGACCCATATGAGTCACTAATGTCCAAAAATAAATTAAAACCACATTTTAAGAGTCAAATTTTGAAACATTTTCTTAAGAAGAGCAGTAGATCCCAGTTTTCAGCATAAAGCTCAGTGTTATCCCCTTAGTTTTTAAATAAGCTACATTACTTTTCAAAACTTACTTGTAATTATCTTAATCAGTTAAATTTGCTATATTTTAACTTTTATGAACGTATAAGGGAATGCTAAGGAGCCATTTTGAGTCAATCCTCCCTAAAAAGAAGTAGAATTTCATGGGCTTGGGTTTCAGTCTATTGTTATAGCAAAAAAATAGGTAAATCATGACTGAGGCGAATCATAACTGATAAATTGCCTAATGAATGATAGGCCTAATGAATGAACTATCCATTCGACAAGTGTTTCAACAAATTTTTGCGATCATATTTGGATCCAAAGACCAGCCAGTGAAATAACTGTCCGCTGAATTTTGAAAGCGCGGCATATAAAACTATTTCTATTTTTAAAAATTAAAAATACCGCTTTGTACTAATCAAACTTGAGGGAAAATGTATCTGAACTACCAATATATTTAAAATATGTACCACTGACAATCCACTGTTTGTTAGCAAAAAAGAGAATCATATTCTACGGATCTTGTTAATATGATAGCATATTATATTGCCACTTTGGCAGTTGTTTTTGTATTAATAATGCATGAAGGTGACTAATGTGATTAAAATTGCTTTTAAAGACCATTATTTGTGCACTTTAAAAAGTTATCAACAAAAAAAATTAATTTATAAAATTTAAAAAAAATATGAAAAATTACATATTTTTGTTCTATTTGAGGCCAATCCGGAGGCAAAAAGAGTTATTATAATGGAATAATATTTTACACATGTTAGTTTGAGACCATTTGGCACATTTTTCTTGCTGTGCCCGGTAGAATTTGTAAAAATTTTTTTTCACCATAGGAAAATGACCCACCCTAGTACACATCCTTCACATACAGCTTTTCTCAAGTGTAATTTTTGTTATATATTTTTTCTATGAAAAATTGTGCTCTATCAATTCTTGATTCTTATTCCACCCATCGCGTCTCCACCATCTTTACAGCCATCTAAACAAAACATCTCGTTGTGCACTTTATGCTACACCGACTTTGAATTTCCAAAAATTTGTGGCACGTGTTCCATCATCCCAGGAAACTTCCCACCAAGTTGTTGGTTTGCGTGTGGTTCCGTTGCTTAAAAATGCTTTTCCCGGCCGAAACCTGAGACTAATTGTGGGATATCGTGATGGCTTCCATCGGGGGGAGGTTGCTCCTTTCCTTTTTTGCTTGGCGGGGTGCGTTATTAATTTAAATGGGGGTTGTTGTTTGTTGGTGAAGTGCTCTCGGAAGTATCATATGGTTTTCCTGGAACTCTATAGTGTGTCAGAAATGCGTTAAAGAAAGATAGTCAGTTGCTATCCTTAAAACCTCTTACTTATTTAGGGGCAGAAGTGGGTCCTTCATGGAAGTGTACCTACTTCTACCCATTCTTAATTCTTCACTGTAAATTTGACTATCTGATTGAATGAATATTGAGACGAAATGTAACTATATTATAATAAGTTGAACCGTAATTTTTTGTGCTACCATTTATCTATTTTCGTTACTTTTTCTTACCATAATTTTACTCATTTGCTTCTACATCCTCAAAAATCTTGTTTCATACTGTTAATGATAATGCATTAAAAACTGGATACTTTGTTTATGGATTGTTTTTTGTATGCCCTAGTATTTTCCACTCTATTTATTATGAGTTTAAGTTAAGAATCCTGTAAATTGTATAGTAGTTGTCTTTTCTAAGCAAAAGAAGCTAGCAGTTACTATTAGTAGAACACCATCTGCTGGGTTTATAAGATAAATTAATCGACTTGAAAGATTGTAACATAACTTTGATAGCTCATTATTGATGTATTATTTCTTTACCATACGCCTTTTTCGCATCTGTCCGTTAACTTGTATTCAATGAATACCAGAAAAACGAATAAGTACAGTGTATCGAACCTTCCACTCAAGTAGAACATCGAAGCAAAGGGGGCACTCCATAAACCCACCCCCAACTGTATAATTTCCGCAATCATTCACCGCTCTAAAAGCCTGGCTTCGATAACCAATCCTGATTACCCTTTCCCTGTGAGAAAAATAACCCGATAAAACAACTAAAAACACATCCCATTCCTCTTTTTCCTCCCGATATATATAAATAGATAAAAAGCGGACCCTCTCGCAAATGAAGATTTATGGTGCTCCAGAGATCGCCCCTATTTTACTTCGAATGTTTCTTTGTTGCTGTTTTCCTCTGCCGGTCGTCTCCCTGGGGTGGATCGAAGGGACAGTGGTGACGTTTCGGGGTGGTTGGTTTGGTTGCCTAATCGGGCAATGGGTTCGTCAAGTGGGACCCATAGGGAGAAGGTACTTCTAAAGGGTTAGGTATTGGGTAAAAGGTCAATATCACTTTATAGACAAAAGTAAACTGATAGTAGGAGAAGAAGAAAAATAATAATTTCTCAAGTTACTCCATGCTTCCTCTTTAAAAGTAACAAATAAGAATAAGGATCTTTGCTTCAATGTATTTTAAAGAAAATAACAAATATTTTTGCTGTTCAAATTTATGAGGGTGACTGAACATCCTTGAACAATCAAAAACCATTGATTTTGGTAGTTGGTTGTACCACCCTGGGATTTGGTTGGCATGGAATGATCCTACTGCGAGTGGTAGTGTGTATTGGGGCACATCTTATCCCAGCAACCCTTTTGGTTTTGAAATGAAGCCATCGATATTAATCTCCCTCGTTAACGAATTCCCTCTCCACACAAAATCCAACTCTTCCATTTATCGCCTCTCCAAAAGAACATTCTTCTACCTGCAGCTGCCAAGGGGAGAATCTTCACTGCCCGCAAAAAAGTAAACTTGGCGAAAAATCCGTTGTTTATATTCCATAAAAGATTGAAATTGCAGGGTTGTTAAATGTATTCAGAATCTGAGTTGCTTATACTTGGCGATGTTTAATATCTTTTCCGTCGCTTTAGGCCAACTGATGGTATTTCTTGTTTTGTTAATTAGGGTTACAGTTGGCCTTACAGTTGGCGCGATTTCAGAGTTACTGACACCTGGTGATATTTAATCTTTTGCCACAACTTCAGTTGACTTTTGGTAACCGTTGCCTCTTTAAGTAAGGTTTACATTTGGCCTTTTACCGCCTGGAAAACCCTTCTAACTTGGAGCATCATTTACTTGCGCCTTTTATTTGTCATACAATTAAAATGTCTGTCACTTTGATCTGAATGGCGGTTTTCTAAAACAACAGAAAATAAACGGTGGGGTTCCCCTTTCCCCTTGTCAGGATACATATGGAAAGCGCAAACCCCCTCCCCCTACGTAGTTCTACGTAATATTTATTTATTAAAAGTCCCATCGTGACTTTTCATATTTTACTAAGTTTTATATGTCAGCATTAATTTCACAACATAGTAATCATGCGTGATAAAGGTTCATAAATTAATGATTTTAAAAAATCACACAAACGTTAGTGAAAAAAACATATTTCATATTTACTAACATTTAGGAAGGATTTAGTATTATTCCATAAACAATAGACATGACAAACAATCACTCTTATTATTTCTATTACTTATGATAAGTTTGTTCGTGTTCACATCCTCCGTGAATGTTAAAACTGGTATTAGAATTACAAGTTGAAGTAGGTGTTTGAAAGCTCTTAAAATTTTGTTTCTTATTTAAAGATATTTTTATAAAAGAAATTGTTTTTTTGTATGGACAAGCATTTAATTTTATGATACTAGATATGTTAGTAATTCTAAATGAAATAGGTACTGCGTTAAAAAATTTTCATGTTTTTAAAGAAACGGAATTCAAATTCAAGAATTTTACATCCTACCTTGTATGTTTAGAAGGATAATTCGTAGTTGGGACGTTTAGTTTTATCTAAAGGCTTGTTTTCTACCATACATTCCTAAGAACTTAAGTAGGAGCAAGTCATTGGAATGAATTAGTGATTGTACTCTTCCATAAGCTTACATGGGTTCATTACTGTCCTCAAACAACATGGGTCCAATCAAAGGAAATTCGGGTTTGAATTTCGTTTCTTTCTATCCAGCAGGAAAGACATAGAACCCCCGTTACGAATAAAAGGACGAAAGAAGGAAAAAAAACAATAATCCACCAATCCCCGTCCTACCATTGTCGGGACATTACATTCCTTTCTTCCTTTTTATCCCATTCCGCAGTATATAGAGTTCTAGAACTCTTGGGCGTCTCAAAACTTTTGTCATGCTGCCAAAAGAAAGAAAAAAAGAGGAATCAGGGGGGCAAAAGAATCTGGTATAAAAAGAGTTGGCAAAAATAAAGGGAGCAAAAGAAGTCGATGGAGACCGAAAAGAATAAAAGGGAAAAAGTCGAAGTAGTAGTCGTTCGAAACAAGATCACATCATTCGCCAAATGACTCGTCTTCATCTTTGTGACGTCACATTTAGAATTTAAAGTTTTTTTTCTGTGGATCTGGATGCTTATTGTAAACTATTGGGGGCTTGGAGGGGTGAGTGATACCTCCGCTCATTGTTCATTATGGCGACAAAAGGGGGTGGTGAAATGGAGTGGAGTATCTGGGGTATCGAATGATTTTTTATTTTGGAGAAATAGGTTGGGAAACAATTCATCGATTGCCGTTTTGTGTCAACAGTTCCCCTCTAATAATTTCTGTTAAAAGATTTCTGGGGAAGACAGGCGTGTTTTGAGTCCTTTCAGTGAATTGAATATTTTTTTCCGTTTACTGCTAGGGGAATATTTGCACAGGATTTGGAGTGAAACTCGGTAAAAATTATATCTTGTTATTGTTATGGTAGAGTTAATCTTACTATTTTGGGGAGAACATAATGTATAAATTACGTGTTGAAAAACAACTTTCTCATCCGAATTGTTTCAAAAATCAGAATCCGCATTTCTCTTGATTATTTTCATTTCCAAGCTTTTCATACTTCTTACCGTACGCTAATTACCTTATCATTTCAATATTTAAATTTGTTTCGTTGTGTTTGGTGGCTCCCGCTAAGTCAGTTGCATTAAATCACGTTACACGGTAGTCTACACATTGACCAAGTCTGCTCATCAATCGAAAGATTCCATAAAGTAACTCCAATGAATGTAATCAGGCGATTCAGTAACCCTTGGTATGATACCCCAAATTCAAGATTACAATTCTGTCAAACATAAACCCTTCCCAATATCCCCGTGTTTCACTCCAAATCCAATCCCCTTTTAAAAAAGAAAACTCCCGCCAAAAAAATTCAATAGTTCCAAATGGAAGCCAGCCTATATATTCCCTGGTCAGCATGGAACACCCCTGGGCATTCCTCCCCCGTCCTTCAACGTGACCGGGGTGCATCATCCCCTGGACGTGTGATGATAAAAGAGATCTTTTCGCGTCCATCAGAGGCCCTATTGGACTGTCCCTTCCCTTCTTCCTTTTCTTGAGGAAGTTTCTTGGCGATGGTGGATTTTTCTGTGGGAGTCTCTTCTGTATTTTTAAGGGTACTTTTTTGGTTAGGGGCATGTGCGGGGATATCTTTTTTATGTTGTCTTGTCACTCTACAATCATGGGCATTATTTTTTAAGGTTTGAATCATTAGTTTGCAATGATTTAGAACTTTCAATGTAACTCACCTGAATAAAAGTTACAGTGGTCGAATTTGTGAGACTTTTTATTTCAATTTGACATCAAGAAAGTAAAAGTGAAGAGATTGCATAAAATGTTCGGGTCCAATAACTTTGGTAGGCAATACACTGCAAAAAATAATCGTAGATAAATAGAAAAGCTCTGGCAGCAAAAGTTGCCAGATCTTTCCTTTCCACAGAATTTCTCTGTTGACTGAACTTGTTCTGTAAACAACGACTTTTCCTGCGATAATATTTAAGAAAATAGCCCACTAAAATTTCCAAAGTTGGGGAAAAAGAGACCAGTCTGAAGAGAGACAAAATATGTATTTAAAAAAATTGAATATTTCCCAAAAGTTTCGAAGCGGTCGTAGCACAAGGAAAAAATTCAGTCAACAGAGAAATTCCGTGGAAAGGAAAGCTCTGGCAACTTTTGCTGCCAGAGATTTTCTGTTTTTGTACGATTATTTTTTACAGTGTAATAACCATTCTGTAACATTCACTACTGTCTACTGTAATATGTAACTTGCCTCACCAAATAGCACACATAATTTACTCATTCTCATAGGTTCTTTTCTGCTATAGCAATACGTGTGTTTAATTAATTAATTAAATATTTTACTTAACATAAATTAAATTTACATAATTCAGTTCAAGATGGATACTAATCTATATTTTGAACATGAATTACAAAAATTTTGCTTTTTACAGTTGCCTTGTTTGCTATTTTTTGAAACATTAGCCTTTCTAACATACGCCTAAACCATAAATTTTAGACTCATTTCCAGACAAATCCAGATAGCGGTACAAAAGGGGGTAATTACAAAACGCTGAATACCGGGCGACCAACCAAACTGAAATCCATATTCCGACCTTGAGAAAATGACAAACGCACCTGAAAATTCCCGCATTCTTCCCCAAAAACGCTCTTACCCCCCTTCATTAGACACATTACGGAAGAAAATTACCCCAGAAGGTATGCAGTCGGATTCCAGACCAAACATAATTACCGCCACCTCACGACGTTTTTATCCTTCTTGTAGTAGTAGCTGTAAGTAAATGGGAAACTGGGGGAATCCAAGAAGGCAACCGTCTCGACCATGTCTCAATATCCCCCCTCCTCGTACTAATACCATTAGATCCTTTAATAAGATTTACTCGGAAAAATGTGTTTATGATCCGCTAATACGTCCCGACAGACTCTCGTAATTAGAAGTCGTTAACTAATTTGAAGAAGCGTCAGAAACAAGAGCCAGATGATTCGAGCGTTTATTAAAAGATGCGTTTTCTCTCTCCCCCTGTGGAGGTGCTAAATGGTCTCTTGTGGCATTATGGAGAACGTGTAATGAGGTATTGAGCAGACGCCTGTTTTATAGTTTTAGTACTCTCATTTGGGTCCATTTTTAGCCGTGGAGTTTCTAATATATGTGCTGGTTCGTACTCAAATCGTCAAGCAAGAGTAGAATTTTATGTAGGTTTAAAATTTTCTTTTCCCCAATGATCATTGGTTTCCACACTCTGAAAACGCCTTTGTTTCAACAGATATTCAATGATACTGCACAATGAGGTATTTGCATGAGTGAGGGATTCGCTTGATTTTATACTTTTTTGATACCAAATGGTTTAAAACTCCCAAATTTCTGATTTTTAAGTTCAAAAATGTGTTTAAATAATTTAAAATTCAATTTTATTTTTGCCAAAACGTCAGAAAAGTCACGTTATCAGAAAACGGGCTTCTATTGGATGTGACATCACAGCGCATGAAAACCAGGGTTGGGTTTCTTCCGGAAGAAACTAGTTTCTTCCAGGACAGTGGAAGAAACTGGAAAAAACCGGAAGAAACTGGAAAAAACCGGAAGAAACTGGAAGGAACTAACAAAAAGCTTTACAGAAGCACCCAATTTTTAAATCTTTTAGATGAATAAATCAAACCATAATTTTAAAAACTCTTAAATGTAATTTAATTATAATTAGTTAAATTTATTTATAGTAATTAAATTTTAAAAAATTTTATATTTGACTTTTAATTCCGGTTAGTTAAATTAAATTTTAAATCTTTTGTGTTAACTGAATAAATTAAACCACAGTTTAAAAAGCTCGTAAATGTAATTTAATTACAATTAATTAAATTTAATTAGAGTAATTAATTTTCTAAAAATAACATATTTAACTTTTAATTCCAGTTAGTTTTTTATTAGTATTTTAAATCTGTTAACTGAATAAATCAAACCATAATTAAGATTAAGTTTATTTTTTCAGTCTAAGTGATCCATACAAGTAGTATTTAGTTATTTTAGTGAAGAATTTCAAAGGGTTTATATTCAGGTTAAAAGTTAAAATGAAATGGATAACTTTTTAAATAGATTTTGTTTGTCAAATTTTAAAAAGCTTTAGTCATTTCAGCTGTGTGTTATGTAGTAAAAAAATGTGTGTATAACCTGAAACATTTTTGACTGGAAATAACACCAGACAAATATTTGTCAGAAATATTCAAGTTTAATACTTTCTTTTAAATTTTGTCGGGTTTATATTGTTTTCTTATACATGAAAGATTGTGTATTCTAGAAAAATTCAGATTATTAAAACATGTCTTTTCTGTTTAACTTTTATACTTTCTTGTAGACAGAAACTCATCCAATACTATGTAATTCTCAGACTTATTCAAAACTACTTTTCTGTTAGGAAGAAATTAAGTTAAAATTACTGGAATAATTTAATACATGCATGCAATAGGTATTTATAACAGTTTTGAGTATTTAATTAAATTTTAGACTACAAAGTAAATATTGTTTATTAAAGGGTTTTTTTTTCAAATTATTTAATAGCATTTTTTTCATAGTTTGGAAGAAACCTACATTTACTAATTTAATCATTAACTAATAGGTGCTTATAATTAATGACATTTTGGAAGTTTTTATGTAAATATAAGAGTGTTTGTGAGACAAATATTTATAAAACCTGAAAATTTAAAGCTAATTCTTTAAAAAAAGAGGTTTCTTCCAGTTTCTTCCACATGGAAGAAACCTATTTCTTCCGGACGGTTTTTTCCGCGGTTTTTTCCATGGTTTTTTCCACTTCGGAAGAAACTTGCCAACCCTGATGAAAACCATTGTGATTACTGTTTTCACGTGATCAGAAAACGGGCTTCTATTGGATGTGACATCACAGCGCATGAAAACCATTGTGATTACTGTTTTCACGTGATCAGAAAACGGGCTTCTATTGGATGTGACGTCACAGCGCATGATTTGTGATTCGAAAGTGTTTTCACGCCCAAACAAAAAACGAAATTTCAAAAATTTATATCTCAAGAACTAGGCTACGAAAATACTTGACGTAAACGTCATTCTTCATGGTTTTTTGGTCTATTATTTTAATAAAATTTAATCTCAAAACGTGAGAATACCTCATTATACAATAACAGTACATCATCCTTTATATGTACAATACGAATTATATCTTTAATCCAGCATGCTGTGAAAAAATTCTGCTGTTGTATGCTTGGATAAAAACAACAGTTCTGTAAAAGAAATCTCCATTTAATTTAAAATCAAAATTTTCTCTGAAAATCAGCAGCACTCTTCGGGGGCTAGGTTTTGGCTATGTACATCGTATTTGCTTATAACACACATTATTGTGTATTACAGGAGTTTTCTGGCTGGAATTTTAACACGATTCTATTATGAATCAACATGTTTTATATAAACTGTAGATCCATCAGTGATAGCTTTCTGATCACCAGGGTCTCATTAAATCTGAACTAGACGTGAGCGTAGGTAAATTTGGCCAGGGATGGGCGAATTTACAAAAAGGATCATGGGGGAGCGTTGCCCTAAAAATAGTTCTGGATATTTAATTTTTAATGATAATGGGATATTTTTAAAAGCTGAGACAGCAGATCTGTTCAAAATTTCTAGCTTCCCCAAAGGATAAGATGTTTCCGACTTTTGATGGATAGTCCTACTTTTAAAAAAAATTCCGAAATAATACTTTTTTCCTCAAAAATACCCCATGTGGTTATTTCTTTTTTAATGAGCTAATCTAATCCTAAGTTTAAAGAAAGTGAATTTATATATGCGTTCCTAACTCTCCTAATATGTAGCTTATAAATCAGAGTAGAAAGTGATTGAATTTCACTGCTGTTTCCTGACTTTTTAATAATCATTCCTGATTATCCTCTTATTCCTCCCTAATTATCCGGTTTATCCCCCACAAACACAATAGTTTTTTTTGAAATTTTCTTTGATTCTTGAATTTTTCACATTTTCAAGAATCGGTGAATTGCGTCACAACTCTTACTCCATAACAGCCCTTCCAAGAAAAGGGGGATCATGAATAACAAATCACTTATTCCTCTTCAATTCCGCGTGAAGATTTTCTTGGCACAACGGTATCCCATATTCCTCAAGTAACACTCCTCACAATAGTGCTGTAACATCATGACAAGGAATTTCCTTTTAAAGTCTCTGCTGCATTTCTACAAAATCTGGCATTCCATTGCTCGTAAGAAAGCCATCGGATATCGCAGGAAAATCCGCGGCGAGGGTCGTTTTCTTCCTCTTTGCGCCATTTGGGGGATGAGGGAGACAGGCTACCAGCAGGTGTTGTTTCCGGAGGGCGAGAAGGTCTTCGTTTGTTCTGAACATACAGAGGATCTCTTTGTTTTTGGAAATTTTATGGAGGATATCTAAGCTGAACAATACATAAGTTTTAAATATTTTTTTAAGTTCGAGGTATCTTAGAGTAAAATAAATTAAGGGAAAGCTTTTTAAAAAGGGAAAGTAACGATAGATTTATTTAATATTTTAATTATATTTATGTTTGTTACAAAAACAGCAATACACCATTACATCACAACATAAGGTAGTGATGACAGCTGACACCTTGTATTACCAAGTACTGAAGTGTTAAATTATCTTACCACTAAATATTCATTCAACGTTATCTGTAAGTGCTTGTTAGAAGGTACAAATAATCTGAAGTCAATAATCTGAAGAATTTACTAATCACTAAATGTTTTAGAGCGAAATACTCATAAACATTTATATGCCCTCGTTCTATCTAGGTGGTTTATAGAAAATATTAATTTCTTATAATAAAGAATTGATAATTTTGATGTAGAAATGTTGAAATTCGATAGAAAACCATATTTTCATTAAATAATGGAATCTCATTTTTTATATGTCATGAAATCGACCCAATTACTGAATAACTTGTTTACTGTGGCTGATACACTTAAATATTTATTGTCCAGTCAGGAGCATATTGTAGCCCAGTATAACCGAGAATTAACTGTTAATATTTTTCCAATAGGTAAAGATTAAATTAATATATTTTTATTTCTGTTCATCTAGTAAATCGTATTCTGTAATTCATGGAATTCCACCGCTCCCCAAATTTCAAGAACACGGCCGTTAATATCGTCAGACATCTCGACACAACACAGTCTAGTGTCTCGCGAACCCACTTAACGAGACCCCATAACTCCCCCAAGAGGAACTTTCTTAATTGCCCTCCCCCAACTTTCACCTCCTCCTCCTCACCTCTTTGTTTTTGGCACCCCTCATCTGCTGCAACACCATCCAGAAGCGACAACTTCTTCAAACGATAAACCGCCGCCTCCACCCCCACACCGTTCGGAAGCGCCCCCCGACCCTCGAAAGATCGTTTTCATCATGTCTTCTCTTTCCTTCTCAACCACCCCTCTTTTTCTAGGGGGTGGCTGGCAGTGCTTCTGTGCATTCAAGGTTTTTTTATCGTCTGGCTGTTTGCAGATTGTCTCTCTTGAGTGAAATTGAGTTATTTTATATCATTACGCAAAATGGTGCCTTTTCTAAATTTTTTTTAGAGAGGGAAGAAGTTGGTCTACTGTTGTTTCGTGTAAATTAATATTTTTTTGTGAAATGGTAGTTATTTAAGTTATTTTTACCTTTAGTGAACAAACCGTTGAATTAACTTCATCTTGGTAAGCGGCATTCCTGTTGATAAAAGGTAATTATACCATTGAAATGCCCTGTATTCCTTGTAAAAGGTTTTTATTAAATAATAAATAGCTTCAATTGATTACAGAAATTTCAGATATAGCTTGCCTTTCTTCGTTTGGGGGATGTTTGTATTGCGAAGTCTTGTATTGTGGAATGCATGTTTTAGGGTTGCACTTACCGCCTAAGGAGAAAATACAGACTATATCAACCCATGTTTAATTATGAAGTGTGAAAAATAACTATTTATACAGATTTTTTAAAAGTGTTCTTTTCCATCAAATTGACTTCTAAGTAATACTTCTGGATCTATCTGTCAAAATCAAAAATAAAACTTTTTCCTAATAGTATTTTTTGAGGCATGTTTCATTCATTTCATTACATCTCTCCTCTAATACTTGCTTTTTATTTGACCCCATATTTAATAAACTCTATTTACACACAAAAAAAAGCTTTATTTACGTAAAGAAAATAGCATGTTTTCATCTTTCAATAACGTAAATAATTGGACATTATCGATCTTTTAGGCTTGATATTGATCCTTGCCGTGTTCATATTTCTGTCGTAACAAGTATGCTCTGATAAGATAACTGCACTAATGATTTATCCAACCGAAACTCTTGTTTTACAGTAGATATAATGGCCATTGCATGCTAAAGCCTCGTTTATCGGTGTTTTCTACACTTTTTGTTTACTTACTTTGGCTGCAATTTTGTTGATGCGGTGCTGTTTTCGAGTGTTTATCTTATTTTGCAGACGTGTGCTGTTTGTTGAAAGTACACAGAATTTATTACAAAAACTTTTCTTCACTACCAAACAACTAGATGTTTTGAGGTGACTATAGTGCATGCTCAAGATTCGTCCAATATATGTCTCATGGCCAAATTTCGTTTACTTCTAGTAGGAGATTTACGTTAACTTTACAAAGTTTGTATGAGCTGTGTTACTGGGGATATAATTAATCTTAAAAAGAGAATCCCTCTTTCTATGCCACAGAAAATCCGCTATCAATAAAAGAAACGAAATTTGACTTCTTACTAAAACTTCAAGGGTTAAATTAAGGTTAAACCTTAACTCCTCCTTGATAAGGGCTTTAATAACAATTTTATAATTCAGAGATGAACAGTTTTATTTATATTTCGAATGAATTAATTATATTTATTAAATTATTTAATTGACTAATTAGCCACTATTAGTCATCCTATGCCACCATATTTCGGCCACCTCTGGTTTAAGTCCCTACATTGCTTGTGAACTCACCCTAATTCATATGTATCTCCATCTATTTATTTATTTACATTTGAAAAAAACATCTATCGCCGCAGATCTATGGGTGAGATGTTAAGTCCCGCCTCTTGTCTCTTGACAGGCTAAATGGACGAGATAGTGATACGTAGGGAGTAAAAAGATAAAAGCTTCTCGGAGTGACGCGTCTGCAGATAGTTCAACTCCTGGCTTCAGTCGCTGTGAGCCCAAAAAGGGGATAAATCACTCTTGAAGCTTTCAGGTAGGCTGGAATGACAATGGAGTTTTTTAAGGTTTCATTTCCAAGCTTTTTATCTTCTAAGAGGCTATTCTATTGAAAATCCCTTTTATATTTTATAGCACCCCGTAGAATAAAATAACGTGATTGTTAACATTTAATTAGTAAGAAAAAAAGAACTGAAGTTTTTTATCTGGAACTCTACATTTTGTGAACTGGATTAGACAAATTTTGCTTTTCTGGCATTTATTTCTCGTATTGTATTAGCAAGCAAAAATTGACCAAAATTAATTCGTTTAAATTTCTTTTTCATCGATTTATATTAGCACTGCAGCAATATCGAGAATCACGTTCAACTAGGTATAAGAACGAAATTCATGCGAGTTTTTGGCTTGGCATATTTTATCCAAAGTGTTGATACTTTCTCGTGTTTTGATACGTGTGTGTGTGTGTGATTTTTAAGGGAAATTTATCATAAATAGGTTCACTGTCCAATTATTTTGTCAAAATCGCACAATTTAAAATAATTTGAAACTTGTCTAATTCTGGAATATACCTCAAAATTTCGTGACTTGTTTCGAAAAAGCCTCACTTTAAAATTGGTGACTTGAAAGAAGTGCCAAATTTATGACTACATCAAACAAAAGCCTAAGTTATAAAGTTGAATAATTCCATATGTTGGTTTTTCTTGGAATTTCTCTTAAGTATTTTCATAGTGTCGTATTACCTTCGTCTTAAAATTAACAATTTCATCTCTTGTAACTCTCTTGCACTCTTTGTTTTTTATTATATTTTTTATTTATTTTAATAAAAATGTCATGTATTTATGAAAGAAATATTCCTTTTTTTACTCGTTATTCCTTTGAAACAAAAATTAATGCTTGGCTATCTCTTTGCATGGCTTAAAGCCTTAAAGGTTCCATCTTCCAATTTAAGTTATTTAACTGCAACTTAAACACTGAAACAAATTATAATGATTTTCATCTACTAAATTGGACTCCAACTTAGGTAAAACTATAAAATATGTTTTGTGTGTAAAAAGAGTAACCGTCAAAAAAAAGTATGTGTTCTACCCTCAAAATCAGTTGTGAAAGCTATAATTTCCATATCAGATCCTCTGTTGGCATCTTAACCTCCCACTTAGTCACCCCAGGGCCGCATGAATGGTCCCAATTAAACAGAATCTACGACTTGGTAGTACCAAGAAGGCTATCCCCTCCTTCGCATACTCCCCGCCATATTTCACAACTTCCTAATGAATGGTTCCAACGGCGATATATTTTAATCAAATGAATCGAAGGGAAAACGACCCCTTTTTCCCCTTCAAGCCTCTAAAAAACTCCCCCATTGACATTAATTACATTAATTTATTATCAAGGGTTGTCATTAACTCCTCTCTGGGTCTCGCCTTTGGGCCCTTCATCAGTGAGTTGATAAAGGGATTGTTATTTCTTTTCATAAATCTGCCCCCAGGGCCGGGGAGCATTAAAAAACCCAGTGATGTCATAATTAGATGTTCCTGATGAGCGTTTAATTGGACAGCATAATTGCATAATGCCCTTCCGTGATTTACGGACCTTTTTCAAACACGTGTTCAGATGGCGAGCTCTAATTGGTCGGCAATTTACCGCGTCTCTTCGCCAATTAGGGCGTTATCTCTGTTTCCGCCATTTTTTCCCCTTTCTTTCTATTGAAATCCTTTTGGTGCGTTTGTCCGCTAGCCACGCCTGTGTCGTTCTTTTGTGATGTGGCCCCTCCTCGGTGCGGCCTTGGTGTCAATTGTATGTGAAATTGAAACTGTCGTCGGATGGTAGTCAACTGGAGGTTTTGTCAGGTTGATTATAGGTCCCCATTCTGTAGAAATTCAGACACAAGTGATGGCTTTTGTGTTTTTATTGGTTGCAATGGGGCTGTCTGGTTCATCTATTGGCCTTGAACACGGTTCTGTAAGTGAACTATATTGAAGACGCCATGCTCTGAGTTTTGTCATTATCATCTACGCTTGTAAGGTCTATTCATTGTGTGATTGTTTTTTCCCCAAACCGGGAATTATTCAGCTCTATTTTAATATCATAATTGGGTTGGCGTCAAAATTCAGCACGAGACTTCAAGAACACACACGAAAGTGATCGTGACCAATTTACTTTTTGACGAAGTAACGACAAAAAATTATGAGGGCGTTTGGATTCCGTTATTACTTGAGCTAATGGGTCATTCATTTTTGTCTTGCCATTCATAACTTGTCAACATGACAGAAAGTTGGTATATAATTAATACATGATCCCTTTGAGTTCATATCTATAAACTATGGTAATTAAAGTTCCTATTGAAGTTTTTATCGAAATCGATTTGATTGTTTGAAATTGATTGGAATGAATTTTAATATTTAAAAGAATGAAATCGAATTGCTTGTAGGGTTTATATGATTTTACGGAAATATTGATTTTACAATAGAATGAGTGAGAACCAGTTTTAGGAATCCAGGAGCCCTAGTCTGAGGGCATGCGAAAGATCTGGAGTACGAAACGTGACGTCAGATGCGGAGCGATCCGTCTCGGACACTATTTCCGAATCTCTTTTTCGCATCTTCACCGAAATGGCAAGTCTCGGGCACAAGAAAGCCTACGATACGAATTGGCGGTCGAGGCGAACATGCATGCGGAGGAAATTAAGCTCCTCCCACTTTCGATACGAAGAAAACCAATGAAAAAATTCCTTTTTCTCGATATTTTTCATCGTAATCGGTTTTTTCGCGCTTTTTTCTTGTTGACTATGCTGCTTGATTTTCTTCTAGTTTTTATTATTTTGTGTGAAATATTTAATTTACTTTTCTTAAATTTTTAAATACTGGATTATTTTTTTCTTTTAATCATTAAAATTATAAAGGAGCTGCTGAACTCCTGAATGGAGATCCTTAGTGTAATATTATTCAAACTTAATTTTTTAAGGACATTTTCATATTTTCTCTGTTAAAAATAGATTTTTGCTGACCTTATTACAATTATTGTATTGAAATCTAATTCATGATCCTTTTTTATGTAGGAAATTTTTATTTCAATTGATTCTTTAGTATTCTAATGAACTCCACTAGTCTTACATAATTGGTTCTTACAATAACGTTACTTAAAAAAGAAGTTGTTTTATAATTCAATATTCCATTTTTTTGTTTTGGAATGGCAAAAAAGGTCAAGGACTGGAGAATCAAAGAGTTGTCCTCCACCAGATGCATGAGGAAGCAAACAGCAGCTATGAGTTCTAAAGCGTACCAATTAAGAAATAATTGCCAATAAATTTATTTTATGTATAAATGTGTACCTACTTGTCTCTTATTGAGCAGCAGTTAATTTTTATATCTAGTGCTCTATTTATGCCAGGAAGAAATCTCGCTAAACATGGGCGTAGCCAGGGTTCAACTTAGGGGGGGGCAAGCAGGGTCAACTTTTTTTTTGTTTGTTGAGATCAATTTTAAAGCCCCGTGAGAGAAACCTGTCTAGTTTCAACAGGGGGTCTGGGGGTCCTCCAGAGAAAATTTTTGGAAATATGCCCCTAAGAACATGGTTTTAAATTGTGTTTTTGGTACACGTAAAGTCAAATTTGGACATACATTTTTAGGTAGAATTTTGATTTTAATGAACTTATTACAAAAAAGTTTGAATAATCCAGGTTAAAATACTAAAAGGGGGCCTGGGGGCCCTCCCCCAGAAAATTTTGAAAATTTGACCCTGAAATACTGGGTTTTAACTTACCTAACAGTAACAGCAGGGAGGGGCAGCTGCCCCTCCCTGCCCCCCCTTGGCTACGCCCATGTCGCTAAAGGTGAGCTTCCCACAATTACTTACAGCATCAGCAGCGGGCCTGTCAAAGGAGTCTTGTTTTTTCATTTTTCTCAACCCCAACATGGAAAAGGACCACTGAAAATGTATGCTATGACCGGGTGAAAGTCTGTTAAGTAGATTCAATATGTACAGGTTTCTTATAATATCCAATGTAAAACATTAAATATATTATGTATTTTAATTAGGGGCATGACTATTTCAACAGCCTGATTAGACTTAAATTTTCAAAAATTTTAAGTAACTATGCATATTTTAAGACAGTGAAATAAAAAAGTTATGAAACTCAAACATCATTAAGGTCAACAAACACTTAACATGTTAGGATGAAGTAGGGTAAGTGTAACCATAATTTTTTTGAAATATCAGGCTGTGTGACCACAAGCCCCAAGGTCTGAGCAATGCCTCGTTATATTGACATGAAATATTTGAATTGTTAAGAGAAATGTTTGTAGTAATTAAACACTGTAGATCTAAAAAAATCAAAATCTTAAATGTAAAAATGAACTAATTTCAGACCAAAATATTAATAATGAAAACTCAAACAAATAGTATATCTAATTCTTATTTATTGTTTTCAATTTGTTTAAAATATGTATTCAGTGGTCTGTTCAAGTAGGCACCTTTACTTTTGTTTTTGGTATTTTCACAAATTCACCATTACATGAATAGGTACTTTCACAAATTAAGTTTTAGTAATATAAGTACCTTCACAAAATACATTTTTGTAAAAAGTTCTCTAGGAAGCTATAATCTTCTTATAGTTAAATTTTTAGCCATTCTAGATTTAATTTTCCTTTTTTCTTGGATTTAAATAATTTACTAATTTTTTGAACATATTTTCACAAATTCACATAAAAATTTTCACAAATGAACACTAGATTTTCACAAAATAGGCACCTCTTAAAAAACCTAGATAGTTTTACATATACAAGTGCTTGAAAGACTAGAAAGTATTCTACGTGTTTTTAATGACAGGGATGATACTTTTCATTCACTTTTGGTTCATGAATTCATAGAAAAATTTAATATAAGTAAAGAAAGTTTGTCAAAATATACAGATCAAAGATACAAATCAAAGAGCTTGCAGATGGTGGCTCACCATTACAAGAAGAAATTGTAATTAATAAATAAATGTAATGTAAATAATAAATAAAGTAGAACATGGTTCATACACCTCTTAAAAGTCCTGAAATTTTCTTTATTTTTTTAAGACCCCTTAAAACTCCTGAAAATTCTGTTTTATCTCCTGAATTTATCCTCTGACTCCTAAAAAACATCTCTCTGAGAGCAAAACAAAGTTTTATTATCAATTCGGGGGAATTAATTAGTTTTTTAACTGACAAAACTCCATTGAATGTGAAATTCTAACCAATTTTGCAATTCCTTGCTTCATACTTCGTTCTGAAATCATTCTACTTGTAACATGCATTGTTAAAGGTAAATAATTACTTAATTTGCTTGTGAATTTTACTATGTTAGATAAAGTATGTGAACCCTGGTAGAATTCTTAAATAAAATTTAAATTATAAATACAGTAAAGCACCGTTTATAAAATTTAAAGCACTAGAAAGCTGTTTTATAAAGCGTCGAGTTACACAGACTTTTAAAAACTTTTCAACTAAAAACTACATTTTGGACTTTAATTTCAATAACTGAATTCAAGTTAATTAATGCAAGAGCAGGAGCAAAATATTTAATGACTACTTCAAAAAGTGTATTCTAAAATTTAAAAAGTAGAATGGGTTTACAAACATATTATTAAACATACAATTAGGAAGTAATAAAAAAGGTACATGCTTACTAATAAGACATTAATCGCAAAATCACCTTTGCGATTAACAAAACTGTTCGGTCGAACAAGAACACTGTCTTCCGATGGACAGATTATGTTCACGAAAGTGCCATCAATGAAGCCAATGATGCCTGGGAAATCCGTCTTTTCATATATCCGATGTTTAATAGCATCTTGCTCCTGGATAGATGGAAATCTGAGGCATCAGTTGCTTCACTATGGCCCTCAAAACACAATCTATCGACCGGTCGACAGATTTTTGGCTTGTTGCGATGAACCGACTGTTTGTCATATCTTTTTGGTAGCTTCCCCAAACATAAAAAGTTAAGGCAGTAAGAACCTGTGACATTAAAACATACATTATTATCTATAATCTTAGGAATCTGAGAAAACACAAATGAAAGCTGAAAAAATAGCTTTGTATCTTATTAAAAGCTAAGGTTAAGAGAAGATATTTGGGTGATTCAGTAAATAATTTAAGGATATTTTTACAGGTGTTTTAAAACAATCTAAAGCCGACAAATTGTAAGTAAACATTACAGATTAGTTTTTGCATTCAACACATATTTTAAAAATAAGTAATTACTGAATAGAGGAGACCAAAGTACAATGGACCACTTGAATTGAGTATAATAGTTTAGTGTCCTATTATATGGTTGAGCTCCACTAAGTTTTCCAAATCCAAAATTTTCAGTGAAAACAGCAGTCAACTTTCAAGGGAAACATTTATTTTTGCATACCTTAAATGGATTATCAGGAATAAAATTGCTCATTAGTCAAGTAAAAACATGATTTTTTGGTTAGTTCTAACTTCTCCGGGGGAGGATTTTCTGTTAATTTTATAAAAAAATACAATATTTTGTAGCTTCTATTGATGGAAATTAATTAAGAATTATTATACCAAAAAATAAGAACAGTTTTTCTAAAATGCACCTACACTAACTTGAAGTGTTAAGCCGCAATTGGGTAGCTCATGTTTGATTGCTTCACATACTTCCACAAAAACATCCTTCGACACTCTAAAATTTTCAATAAATTGCTCACAGGGGTCTGTCCAGACTTTTTGTGAAGGGTCCGATTTTTTAAAAATTGTGAAAATCTACTCGTAATTTTGTGAATTTTGTTAGTGTTAAATTAGTTCTTCTCAGCCAGGAGCCTGTTTTTGTGAAAATAAGCTCACAAATTTGCAGTATTGTGAAAAATAGTGGCCATTTAAAGGACAAAATACTTTGTGAAGGGTCCGTTTTTAAGGTTAAATACGTTGTGAAAGGTCCGTTTTCACAATAAAACATTTTGTGACCCAAATTTCTTCTAAACTGACCCCTGGCTCATCTGTGAGGGCATAAAAAGCATCCTCTCTTGCGTGAAACACTCTTCTAGGAATACTTTCGGCATTCTCGAGAAGTCCTACGTGTACATCCGAAACGCAAGCAGACATCTTTGTTTGTTTACGGATTGCGGCACAAACACTTTATTTTTGGCCGGACTAACCTTTAACAACTTAACCAACACAATGCTTCTAATGTTTGAGCCTCCGTGACATTTAAGAAATGGGGGACCATGCATGGTCAAAATCTACAACTGAGATAGCATAGAATACTGTTGAGAGTATGCCTAGAAAAGTAAATAATAAGTCCATACATGTGATTACGCAGACAAAAAATTGGCGGAAAATAAACAAAAGTTCGATACCTAAATTTTTCTTCATTTTAAGTAGAGGGAGTCCATCGGCTTCTACTTCCCGAGATCTTGGTTGGTTGGGTTTTTAAGGCGCATGACCCAAGATAGGGGGGTATAGCCCAAGATCTAGGATTCGATATGCTAGATTCATAGTATTTTAGCTTAAATCTTAACTAATATTCATATTACTTCGATATTTAAAAAAAATTTCCAATTTTTTCCTTAAATTTAGTACTAGGCTACACTAGCGTTCAGTTTTCAGTATAAAATGATTGGAAAATAAGAATGTGGAATTTCAGTTTTGCAAATCAAATTGTCGGATTTTAATTTTGCTAAGCAAATTGGCGGATTTGAATCACATGTATGTAAGTCTATCTGGAACAGCTTTAGAAAAGGTCCACTTTTGGCAACGGCTGAAAACCTGGCCGCTATGTTTACCTACGATTTTGAAGCTGATTGGTCATGAAATACTTGCAACATGGCGACTACTTCAAAAACGGACCTATTCTAAACCGTCAATATTTTCATTTGAAGCATCACATCTTGATATATTTGGTCCAATACTGTAGAGTAATGTATAACCGATATTGCATGTCGTGTAAAGAAATAATGGCACAGCTTCGATAAGAGTCTACCATCAGCTGCCATGTTTACTTACAGCTCTAATAGATCTATGTGGTTGTATGTCATCATTTGAACAGTGGGTAAACATGGCGTCTGGTCAACTATTATCATAGCTGTTCCGAAATAATTGGTTCAAATCCATTAATATTCCCGCTAAATATAACCATTCTTTTTTGATCGCCATATACTCAAATATCGACAAATATTGATAAACTAAAAAGTTATCAATTTAATTAAATATTTTTATCTACGAGTTTTAAATTATTTAGCAGGTTTTCTACTTATTGGTGTCCAAAAGATAATGGTGATATTTAGCGGGAACGTTAATGGAATTGAACCAAATAATTTTTGCATTAAAATGAATAGGAACTTAGCCAAAACTAGGTATAAATGGGAAAAGTCATACAAATGAGAAAAATCTAAACAGTGCTTTACTGTAATGTATGTTCCGAGGAATCACTATAGAATCGTTACAAGATTCTTCATATTCACATTTCACCATATTCACACTTCATATTCACAGGCACTGATTATAAAGCCCTCGTGAGTGGGTTTGCAGTGGTAGTCCATCGCGCTTCCACGCCACAGGTCCGGGATTCAAATCCCAGGCTGGGCAGGGTCCACTCAGCCTTTCATCCCTTTAGTGGGTCCATAAACCGAGGACCAAGCATGCTTGGGAACTAAACACTGGGGGTCTCACGTTGCGCTGACCACCCAACCAGGACATATGCCCAGGCCCCAAGGTCACGAAAACGAAGATGGGCATTGTAGGCCTTGGCACACCAGGGCTGTTGCGCCGATTGTTTTGGTTTAGGAGTGGGCTTGTAGGCAGCACCCGGTTCTGGGCTTGTAGTGCACTATTGCATCTCTCTATGGCCGATCTCCGAGAGGAAGGGGATGAATTAAATGGAAAATCTGTAGACGTTCAGGATCTCGCCTCGCACTGGTGTCATCAGCCACAGCTCAAGATGAAAACCACGGTCCCCTAGAATGGAAAATATAGATATTAGGAAAGAGTGATACTACATCTTTTTGGTACCTACCTCTACCATAGGACGACATAAGCAGCAAGAACCTGCGACAGAAAAATAATACACTAATACATAATTTTCCTAGTCTTGGAAATCTGAGATAAATGATAACTGAAAAAATAGCTTTTGTATCTTTTTAAGAGCTAAGGTTAAGAGAAGAAATTTGGGTGATAGAAAATTTAAGGACATTTTTAGAAGTATTTTAAAACAACCTAAAGCCAACAATTGTAGGTAAATATTACCGTTTAGTTTTTGCATTGATCACATATTTTAAAACAGAAGTATAATTACTAAATACTCTAAATATTACACATGGTTAGAGGAAAGGTCTTAGGGGAGGATTAGGAAGTATTTTAAAACATTCTAAAGCACAAAAGTAGGTAAATATTACAGATTAGTTTTTGCATTAGCACATATTTTAAAACGGAAGTAATAATTACTACTATAAATATTACACATGGTTTGAGGAAAGGTCTTAGGGGATAGGATTTTCTGTTCAAATAGTAGGTGAAATTGATGGAATTAAGAATTATTAAACCAAAAAATAAGGCAAGAGGTTTTCTAAAATGCACTTACATGAACTTGAAGAGGTAGGCCTAGGCCATCATCCGGAGCTCCGGAACTGAAGTTGTTGATGAATTTATTCAAGTTCACGAGGTAACAGCAGCCATCCGTAGTCCGCTCTTTGATTCTTCTCAGATTTGTGCAGTTATTCTTTTAAAAAATTCAGGAGGGCGATGTGTAGCACAGACGTCGCCATTTTTTCGTGTGCGGATCACAGCTTTCCGCCAGCTTATCGGAGCGGAAGTTTGCATGCGAGGAGGCCGGAAGTTTCGTATTGGCTTTCATATCATGCGCACGGAGGAAAAGCCCCGAGACTAGCGATTGCGGAAATGCTACGAACGTGACGTCAATTTGACGTCACGTTTCGTACTCCAGATCTTTCGCATGCCCTCAGACTAGGGCTCCAGGAAAAAGAAAAAAAACGATATTGATATCTTTCGTAGTAAAATTTCTTCAAATTTCGAAATTTGAGTAATTATTTTTAAACTTTAGGCAAATTAATTACACTTCTTATTCCAAAAAATAATATTTTTACTTGAGTTTTATAGTTTCAAATAATAAGACTAATCATGTTATCTACCTTAGATTGAATGTGAACTTACTTTATTTTTTATAAAAGTGTTTATTAAAGTGACACATTATTAAAAAAAACATAAATCCTTGTGCATTATTTACTCACAGGATTTTTAATTTTATTATAATTATTATTCTGATTTCAAAATATAATTTAATACATTTAAAAGGTGAAAAATGCTCTTAAATGATAGCCCCTACACAAAATATTAAAAAAAATTGTATAACTTCATGCAACAGCAAAAATATTGACTTCTTTCTAAAGTAGTCAACTAATTAAGCTTAAAAAGAATTACAGAACATGAAAAATTCCATAAAACTTAAATGAAAAAGCAATTTTAAATATCCGAACTTAAAAGAGATTGTCCAAAAATCCCCACAATAAAACATTCGATGACCTAATTGAATAAATCCATTAGCAAAGAGCATCAACATAAAGTCCGGACAAACGTAAGGTATTTCAACCATTTCATGTAAAAAAGAGGATATTTTCACCAAAAGTCAAAGAGGCAGAAAAAAACGTATCAGAGGTCTTAACACGAAGTAATGAGATTTGTCAACTGCACAATTAGGGACCCATTAAGGCGGCGGTAATAATAATAATGATAATAACAATAATAATGGCCGAGAAAAATCAAACAATTAAGCGGTTTGACTTTATCGCATCAGAAACATTAATTAAAGAGGATGCTAAAAAGCGGCGATACCTCCCTGGCGCAAAAACACGACAGCGCGACTCGCTGCGACTAATGCATTTTTAATTAGAGTATTAGCAGTTTTAATGCTCCGTTTGCTCCATTTGAGTTGCATTCGAGGTAATAAAAGTTATTGCGAGGGGCTGTTGTTTGTTTTCGCATTGGGAGGGAGGGACCAAAGTGCTGCAGTCGCGGTTTACAGTGACCGGAATTAGTTTTGGTTGACTTTTTATCAGCCTCAGCTTTTCTCAGGTTATTTAATTATTGGGTTACTTATTATTTATTATTGTATTACTTTAACTCTGGGTTAATCATGAGGGGCCGCTCGAAAATTACGTCATTTCAAGGGGTTTATTCTCTCCCCCCTCTACCCATGTCAACAGTTCTCATACTTGTGTGCGATCTTTCTCCTCCACTGCCATGTCACATTTGTTGAACTTTTAAATTTAACATATTTCAAACCTTGCTATTTTATTTGAGAAGATTGGGAACTCTTTTATTACTTTGTATCAGTCTATGTGTTGTTAAATCAATTCTACATTAGAATAATAGCTAGATTAAAAGAATAGTTCCCAAGTGTGGGATGCCCAAAGTAAAGGGAAGGTGAAAAAAATTAGCTTCGAAATATAGTCTTTTTGTTGGTATATTTTTGTGGTTACTTATACATACCTCCTTCATAACACTGATATCCCGAGTTAATATTGGGCCAAGAGAAATAGAGTCTACTAAAATGCAAGTCAAAACCTATTCATTCACTAACATTAACTTAAAATGTCACAGATTTATTTTTTGCCTACCCACTCTTTATAGTGTTTGAATATCTATGCCAGAATAAAGATAGAGAAAATCAAAATCTTCTTTATTAAAGCTATTTATTTTTCCAAATTCAACAAATGCCGTTGAATTCAATTTTCTATTATCTGAACTGCTTATACCACTTTAAAATAATCTTGTTTTCCCCAAGTCCATATTCTTCAAAACTTTAAAAGATATGCATAGCATATACGTAGTTTGAATATCAGTAACCCAACAATCAAAACAATGGCCATTTTTTTTTAACAAAACTTGAGATCACACAAAGCCAAATTTTTCAATAAACATACCTATACAAGCCAACGATTTTTTCGTCTTCCGTTTCAAATATTTCAATACATTCACAATTCAAATTGCCAACAACTCCGCAAAAATACAGAACCCCAACTTTCTTATGCAAAAATATGCCCCGTTCGAACTTCCGAACTCCCCCAACGGAAATTCCCTTCTTCGGCCTCCTGTACCCCGTTTATTGAAACTCGTCCCGTACAACATCAACTCTAATGCATATAACATCCCTATACCATTGCAAAGGGAGGATGCGTAGACGAAGAGTTGGATAGATCTACCATCACCTGCACTCCAGAGTTATCAACACCGAAGAGTGACCAAAAAGACCAAATTAGGCATATTTGGTGTGCTACTAGGAAAGATGGAAAGTTCTGTATACCAAAGGAGATATCTATCGGTTATTAGGTATTTTTTCTGAAAAACAAATGTAATAATATAATGAACAATTTCTTACATGGGTCACAGGTATGACAAAGCAGACTTAAACATAATTTTTCTTCTTTTAAGTCAGTTTTATTTAGAGAAAAAAAAGCTATAAGAACCATTCTAAAAGGTTTTTTGGGGGGAGGGGGTGTTAAGATACATCTCAACCAATATGTAGTATGAAACCGTCTCAACTTATCCTAATCGATGAAGATTCATTAACACTAGTATTTTGTATTTACTTATGAAGTAGGTGTTTTTGTGATGGAACCACAAAATAATTTTATTGTAAATGAATTTTAAATTCATCCCTGAATTATATTCTTTATTAAGTGCCACATTTTATAGAAAGAAATTTATTTTATATAATGTTAGCAATTTCCAGTCGTATTAGTTGGGATCTTAGATTTTGCTTAGTCATCGACTGTGAACTTCTTGAATCACTTTTAAGAGAAATTCATCACAGATAGAATATCTGGAAAGGAGCTTATGATTAGTCTTTTTTTAAATGGAAAATTAGATATTTGTACCGTATTATAGTTTATAAACTATACTTTTTATGCATTTTCACCATTAAAAATATGTACCCTGTTCAGAAAAACTTTGCTTTCAATTGGTTATCATAAACGCAAAAAAGTTTTGGCTAAGTTAAAATGAGGTTTGAGAGACAAGAAAATTTTACGTTCTCTTCGTGGTAGAAAAAGGGCTAGTGCGTTCTCTGTTTCTTCTAACTCTATGGGACAACCTTCCCAATGTGTGCCAATGGCGGTAGTTCTCTCTCGAAGGTAAGGCAAAGGGAATCTTGTATGTGAGCGATTTCTGCTGTTTCCTTTTTTTGTGTTTGTTCCTGGTTGTACTGGTATGCGTTTCCTTTTTATTTTTATTTTTGGGGGATTTATGAAAGAGGTAACATCGTGTATGTAGATTTGCGTTTGACTCAAACGGGATATGTATTGGAGGTTTAAGCGTTGTAATCTTGTGCAAGATTGGTTTGGGAACGTTCTGGCCTTGGGGTTTTCACAATGGTTCTCCTTGTTTAAGGTCGATACTTTAATGTCATTTTCAAAAATATCAGGCTGTTTTTAAAGCCATAGATCGAGCTTATATAAAATTAGTTTTTCCTTGCGCAGTATAACGAGAAAAACATTTGACCTGGACATTTTATTCTGGTAGAAAAATCATAGTATTGTGGTCCCGATACACGGTGTGTTAATTTTTCGTGAAATTAATTAAAAACAATATTGAAACGCAGGGGGTGGGTAGTAGGTTCGAGGGTGTCTTCATAAACTTCCTGAACCATTCAAACTTTAAAGAAATGGGGTAGCGCTGAGTTTATACAGAGGAAGTGGAACCGACCTTAAAAAACTGAGCGTGCAAAAAAATGAGTTGATTTTGGGGGAGAATAACCAATTAGTATAACAAAATGAAATAAGATAAACACCATTTGATTAATTTTGTCATGATTTTCAAATATTTTGTATAAAAATATAGCGTTGCTTATAACTCTCAACTTTAATTACTTTACTTAAGACTAATTTTTAATTAGGGATATATCGAAAGGTTTTTAATGACATTTTTTGAAAATTACTGGGGTTATAAAATACTCTTTAGATATTATATTAATACCTTCATTTGATTTTTAATTGTTTAAGTTGCAAAATTTCTGGCTTGTTTCCTATTACCCCAAACAGGGTAATAAGATACAGTCGCTTGGGGTAATAAGAAACAAGTAAAAAACCCCCCTTCCCCTTTTATTAAGAAGTTCATTTTTTTTCAAAGAAAGCTATTAATGATGCAAACATTCTGTAAAAAAGTCAGATTCATAAACTTAAAGGAGAATCTTGTGGAATTTTTAATGTTTCTTACTACCCCATTTGAATCTTATTACCCCACTCTCCCCTAGTTGAGATATTTTGATTTTTTTACTTCGTTTTGATTTTTTAGTGATTTATTTAATCACTTGATGCTATACTCCAAAATACCAATAATATGTTATTGTAATACATCCCTTCTTCATAACAGACATTTGTGTCTCATGTCTCTGCATGCAGTACGTCAACTACTATCATAAGCAATAAAATAATATTTTTTGTTTTCTTTTTCTCACAATCAAGCTGGATAAATGTGCTCTTTAATATTGACATAATACCCAAATATGCGTTGCGATTTATACAACAGTGAATCCTAGGAGGTAAATCTATCCAAAGCAATCTGAACACAGAAATTCCTGTTCCTGATCACGATTTGCAACTCTCCCTCCCTTTCCCCGACATTAATCACAGCTTCAGATATTGTTTCACACGCGCAGAATCCCAAACAGAAGACACCTGAAATAAATCCCGGTGCCCCACCAAGACATTTCGAAGAAGATTTACTCGCCAAGACACCTTACTTCCCGCATTTACCGTTTTAACACACTGGGGAAATTGCATATTCCTCCTGAAAAAAGTGTTGTGCGTGGCCCGTGCATTAGCGTCCGAACTTTCCCATGCATGTTTCATGAGCTCATTTTTAAGGTACACGTGTCCTTAGCAGATTGCCGGGGCCTATTTCTCCTTTTTAGGCACGTATTCGTCGGGGGATTTTTTAAAGCATTAACTCCGTCGTCACACTATCGGAATCGGGGCTTGTATATCATTGTTTTGGGGGAATTTGGTTGGATGGAGATATTTTGGGAAAAGGCTTATTCTTTAAAAGGATTTAGAATTGTAAACAAGTGATGTTGGGATATTATACAAGTTACAAGTTATTATCAGAGCAATAAGGAAGTTGCATGTGTCAGATTTTCAAAAACAAACAAGTGTTCCGTATGGTTTTTCGTATGGTAAAATGAAATATCTAGTCAGTTTTTCAATGTACATAGGTAATTAAATATTTTAATTTAAAAGTCGAGAAAAAAACACGTGACTGATCGAAAACGTTTATTGTTTAAACTATAAGATGACGTCAACAATAATACCATCAACTCCATTGCTTTACAACAATGTTTAATATAAGATGACGTCACATAAATTTTGGGTAGTTGCATATTTTTGCAAGAGGAATCGATTAAAAAAATTAAAAAAAATCATGCAACTTCCTCATTATCTTAATTGGTGTGTAAAATTTAAGTGGGAAGCGTTTCCTAATTGTATTATGGTGTTTTCAAAGATATTCGGAATATGTTTAAACTCTTATACGGTGAATGTGTTAGTATGTATTGGTAAAAATTATAGGAGTAGGGAGTTTAGTTTTTTAACGTTTTAGTTAAGTTATTCATGTTTTTATTAGTAAAAATGTTTTGAAGTTAACTGTCTTTATGAGAAATTTTAATTTGTTTAAGGTAAGGAGTTTAAAGTGCAGGATATGTAATTAGTTGACCTAGACCTAGAGGTATTGATGAAATATGATTTTGTATATTTTTGTGTTTTATTTTGTTTGTTTAAGTTTATCTCTAAATATTTTAAAATACAAAAAATATTATCAATCAGCTAGGATGAAACCATGAAAGCTTCAGGCCATTTTTTAAAACCGATAAAAAAAATTCTGAGAAAGAATCTCAAATTTTATGAAGAATGATAACAATAAAATAATATCTTAAAGTTAAGAATTGGTAAATTATTTATACCTTAATATCAACATTGAATACTGCCATTTAGAATCATAAACTTAATAAAAACATATCCCGAATATAATACAATTCAAACGTAAGTAAAATATTTACTAGTAATGATCTTTTAGAGCAGAGCAAGAGCTCTTTTGTCATACACAAATCCACCCTCTCTCGGACACAAAGACCCGTTCTTTTGTACAACAAAAGACAGCCATATCGAGTAGGTAGTCCATAAATTCAAACCGAATCCGCAGCAGAAGTACAACTCATCCCTTGATCACCCCTCAACATTTCCATCCCATAAATAACCCTCCGCAGGGGAAAAAACAAACCAACGCGCCTCTTCACACCCTTGACGATTCTCTTAAGCCCATTACCGTGTGGGGGCGGCGGAGGGAAAAAGTGCGCAACGTGGCCAGACTGCAACAAAGGCCGAAATCCTTTATCTTCGGCCGGTCATTAATCAGAGGCTCTAATCTGGAGCGATCGGTTTTTCTACTGCGGGATTGCCTGGTTCGAGGGTGTGGGAAAATTTGGGAGATGCTGCTGTGTTCGAGATTAGGTGGATTGGGATGGTGAAATGCAAAGGAGAAGAAGCTCTTCCGAGTGTTTATATTTGGGGTGGTGTTTTTTAGTTCCCGTTTGGGTGTTTTTAGGGATTGGAAAATAAAATTTTATCTGGAGTTACAGAATAAACTTGTTGAATAGAAAGGTGTTTTGGATCAAGGGAACCTATTTTGAAATATCTGTGAGTGTTTTCTTCTTGTTATTGTTTTTTGAATGCAATGAAGTCGTAAAGGTAGTTCTATTTTAAATTTATGAGATGTCAATAAAAATTATTATTCTGGGGGATACTTTGCATAGCATCAACAATGTTGATGAAAATAATTAGTTTTACCCCCTAACATTTGATTGAAGTTTACCTTGTAAATTCTTGGAAGACATGATACTTTATTAGCTGAATATTAAAAAAATAAGCGCCTTTGATGAAATTTTTGTACTGTATTCTTCTTTTCACATTTTCCAAATATATTCCTACAATTGTGTTTAATTATTTTATTACTTTTAAATACAAACGAAATAATCTAGCGTTACCCCTTTTGCATTTTAGTTGTAAATTCAATCTAAAATTATGTAGAGAAGTCGAGAAAAAATTCTGTATAATTTTTTCATGTAGAAACTCTAAAAGCATTGTAAAACAACACAACTGAAATGCACCTCTCCTGTTGTAATCGAGAGTTGAAGTTGTAGTTACTAACAACCCAGCAACTGGAACTTATTTTGAAGACATTTTACAGGAGAGTTGCTAATATGAAGCAGACTTGTCCTTGAATGCCCAAAAAAACATTCGCGTAGTAGATTCTTGCTCATTTAAAAGAATTTCCATGTTTTCATTTTGATAATTACCTTATTCATTACCCCGACTTTTATGCTAAGCTAATCAATTCAGATCTCTTTAGAACTTGAAAAATACATACTCTATAATAATGTAGTATTGTTGGACGAAAGATGTTGATGATCGTGTCTTCTTTCTTGGCAGATACCTGTAGCTTTCCGAGCCGGTGGAGTGGTAGTTGGTTCCAGAAGGGCAGCCCCGACCCCATCCGCATCTACAACGGCACCATCTCCACAAAGGGCACGTGCCGAGAGAACGATAAGGACAAATTCCTCATAGAGAACACGTGAGTAGTCTTTTTTATGTCTCCTAAGGAAGATAACTTGCTGGTTAAGTTATCTTAATTCTTAAGGATCATTTACACGGTTTCACTTTCAATGTTCATCATGGATGATCCTCACCCAGGAATTTGCATAAGCATAAGAAATCAGGAGAAATAGAGAGAAACGAAGATTTACGCTTCTCGTTTTGGATGATACCTCCAAAATGAAGATGGAAAGTGAAATGTCTAAATGAGCCTTTACATAGGTTAAGCTTTATCACTGATATGTCTATGGCCGTATCTTTCCAGATATTAAAGAATCTCGATCTTTTTTTTGTAATTTACATCTATAAGGAATATGTGATTAGAGGCAGATTTAAATGAGATAAACTGGGCTAGATGCACCTGAGATGAGAGTTATTCCGGAAAACTCTGGAAAACATCAAAAATAAATTTCCTTATCGTTTGGATCTGGGTGCCACAGCCTATTACTGTTTTCCTCAGAAAGCAATTTGTTGAACTTTCCTTAATTTGAATGAGTTCTTCTCAAAAACAGATTGGCGTTATGATAACGATTTATACTTCGAGAAATTAGCTCGTCTGTCTCTCTTGACGTACTAGAAGCAGCATTTATCTGAGTCGTAACCACCAATCGTCTGAGCAGCAGCTGCAGAGTTGGCGGGGATTTTCATAGATAGCTCCCCCCCCCCATCTCCTGATCCCTCGGAGTTTCTTCCGAGAAAATGGATTAAGGGATGAGACAGGCAGAGTGCATTGGGCAATGCTTGTTCTCCCAGGGCTTAAGGCGTGTAGGCGCTAAGCTTACCGCAGTTGCACCGGAAAACCCTTAGAGGCATTGCAGTTTGAATTTTTTGGTTCATACTTTGTTAAGCTGGTGAATGGAATACTATGATTATGAGAAAACCCTTTTTATGGTCTTTGTTGAGGGTTATTATCCACATTTCCGATGAGATAGAGAACAGGTTCATGGATTTGGTACAGGTTTTTGTGATTTCCTCATAACTGGTTTATCCTAGTATTTTATACGATGTCATCGATAAACACGCTCAATTTATTCTGCAAAAACCTGTGTGTGTCTCCCTTAATTAAAAATTGGATTTTATTTGAAAAAATTATTATCCATTCTAGTTTTTAACCATGATTTTATGTATGGAAGAACACTTTTTCCAACGTTTGGAAAACGAAACTATTTAATCTTTACTTTAACCATTTACCAGATTTTTTTGTAGCTAATAGTTGTCTTTAGAACGTAACCAACGTATAATATGCATTTATAAAAAAAAAACATGAATTTTCAACCTGAAACATTACTGGGTTAAAAATAAGCAGGATCGGAATTCAAAATTTTTTAAAAATAAACTAAATTACAAAACATTAAGCCTAAAAAATCCCTTAAATAAATAAATTGCCATTTATTAGGGGATTCTATAAAAGTGAGAGCATTTTCATTTTGAGAAATATTTGAACGATTACACACAAAAACAAACAAGCAAGGGACAAATCAGGTGTTAAAGTAATAAAAAAGCGGCTAAAATTAACTCCAAAATGCTAAAATTTCTTCCGTTCCAATTTTATTTTCAAAATTAGCGCAATTTCTATCTTCTCTTTTTCAAACTAACAAAGAAAAATACCCCACCAAAAAAATCACCCCAACTTAAAAACACCGCCAAATGAATTGACCCAAACGCCCTCTAACTCTCCATAAAAGACATTCTACAAGACACCGATCCTACAAAATGACTCAATAACACCCCCATCAAATCCAATCCATCAAATCCCGCTAATCCCAGCAACTTACTACAGCAGCTATCCCTTAATCCCCGGGAGGGGCGTCGCTCATCCATCTATCTGGAGCGCGTGCGACGTCAGCCCCGGCCCCGGTGACCGTTCGTCACGACGCCCCTGCTGACCACTGGTCAGTCGCACGGCACCTCGCATGCGGAGGGGTGTTCTGTACCCTGAATATGAATGAGGGGGTATTATGTTGGGATGTGTGTAGGTGTTTTTGGTGTAGATGAGATGGGGCATTTGGTATTGGAGGGATTTTTTTTGGGGGTGGTATTGGGTGATGGTGATGAATGTATGTATGTTGATTGATACTTGGGGGTTGTTTTTGGGGACAACTTTTATAGCCAGGATTAAGAAGTGAGGTCATGTTAGTAATGTAATTGGTTATTTGAATCATTGACAATATGTAGCTTCTGGTATAGTGAGTCTTGCTGATATTATGACATTTTGTTTCGAATATTGGGGTCCTAATTCATATTTTTTTAACTACCATATAAAACATGTATTAACCCTACAATGCAGGATTTTTTAAATTAACTTGAAAATCCTTTATGTGTCTTCTATTATGGTGTAAATTAGTAAAAAAATACTAAAAAATTAATAAAATGGTTTTCTACTTTTAATTAGCAAAAAACTTTGTCCTTGTGAAATTAATTTGTGTCCCTTGTGAAATTAACTGTGAAGTGAAATAAAACGAAATGTTCTAAAAATAAAAAAGTACAACTTATCTTTTCAGAACAATTTCTTATCAAGCTGGAAATGTTTTTTATTTTAATTTATATGGTCCTTTTATTTTGGCGTTTTCTGTGTCTTGACTTTCGTCTCACTAGCTACTAACAAATGTCTCAAAATAGTACCCATGCTGGCATTTTCTGGCAATCTAAAGTGCTAATACAATGAAATGTTATATTTATTGTACTTATTGAATGGTGTTGTCGTTTGGAAATGGAAGTTCAAGTAGAAAATGGGGAAAATGTCGTGTTGCCAAATGGCAACAGTATGCACTGTAGGGTTAATCATTTCGTAAATTGTTTTAGATTTCTGACTTTTTAAGTGAAACTTTTCGGATTTCACCTTGGTGTGTCGTAGTTTAGTGTTTGGAAAATTTTTCATTCAAGAAAACAGTGAGTTAAAAACAAGCTCATGAGGAACTTTTTCCATGTACTTTTGTTTAAAATTTTAAACCATCTTTCGTACTGTATTTTTTAGGTTGCCTTACTTTTTAATGGCTAAACGTGTTTAGTAAAAATTTTATCTGCATTAATATTTGTGCATCTAAACGTTACGTGATGACCAGTATTTGTGAAATTAATTAATGTGCTTTTCTATTAAATCTTTTTAAGTATTAGTCTACTATATTTATACTCTGAAATGTTATTATATACTTAGAAGTACTCACACTCGCATATATTTAAATTTTAGTTTAACTCTGAAATGTTATTATATACTTAGAAGTACTCACACTCGCATATATTTAAATTTTAGTTTAAAAGTTTTCTGCTTAATACTGCATCTAACGTTCAAAAGCTGAGCTAAGGAAGTATGATTATCTAAATCGATATTAAACTCATAGTTTCTCGAGTGTATCTTTATTCCAAAAAACGTTCTTTAAAACGCCATGGAATATCTTTCACTTTTTATCTATTCTATTCGAAGAAAATCAATAAACTTCCGAAAAATGAAGCTCCTAAATCGATCTTCCAAAGATTTTTTTTCTCTTTTACAAAGTTTCTAGGATGTATATAAGCTTCACAAGAATTAAGTCGGATATAACTGTTTTTTTCCTATTAAGATTCCAGATCAATAGGTACACCTCGAAACGTGATTTATCATGGTTTGGAAAAGAACTTAACCGTATCGATTTACTGTCAGTACTCGGAATGATCCCGATCAAAATCGGAAAATCGATCTCCAGCGGTATCTTCTTCACGAGCATCGATTTTAGAGATCGATGTGAAAAGGATATTTCACCCTAAAAAACCGTCACAAATCCCTCTTACAACGCAGGTGTGTTTCCTGTAAGTTTTATCAGGATGGATTGTCATGGTTTTATCGTTGTAAGGGTTGAATTGATCGTTGGGAATGTTGATGAATATCTCAGGATTATTTCTAAAGATTTCATCGATCTTTTCAGTTTGTTTAAAATAATAGTAAGGTATTTCATTTTTGCAAACATAATAATAACCTGAAAATATTCAATGGGTTCAAACTAGTGTTTTTAAAAATATCTCAAATATAGCTACCTTTTATCGTCTAATTTAACACATTTAATTAACCGACACTTTTCAATCAATTTTTCGACTTATAATTGAACACTGACTTAAATCTAACCTCGGCGATAGGTATAGTTACCTGTAGTTGTCAGTTTTTAAAACAACGAAAACAAATTAAGCCATATTCCAAACTATCGCTGTGTCAAGACTTAACACTACCTTACGAACATCATTTATTTTCTCTCCCATCTTTCTTTCTTCTCTCTTCACTCTCATTCTCTTTTTACTTTATCTTTTATTTTCCCTTTTTAAATCTCATTTTCATCCAACTTTCCTTCAAATTACTAACACCTGTTAATAATCAAATTACTACTTGCTGTTCAAATTATTCTTGTTGCATACTGTATTATTCGGAAGAATTGCTCAAAATTTAATCACGTGCATATACGCATTGAACAACTAATAGCATGATGGCATTTTTACAAATCGCATTTTAATTTATTTAAATAAAATTAAATATCTTTCTATCAGAACATTACTGTTTAACAGAAAATTTAGATATTATTTACATTTTTCTTCACTGGTGGCTGTTTTTTATAGTTGCTAGATGACTTTAACTCATTACTTAAATTTAGATTAAAAGAAAATGTTAATGTTGTTACGATTGATCTCTTAAATGTTTTAATCATTATTAAGGTGACTGTTGAATGCATAGTTAGAGGAAAATATAGCTGTACCACCACTTGTTCCGTTGCTGAAGGAAGGTGTTCAAAAATTAGTTGACTCTCTGCCCGCTGGGGTGTGACTGATAAGGATAAGTAGCAGCAGGCAAGTGTTGTTTGATAAGATAAGGGAAGAGGTGTCGTACTCTTCTCTTTTCCCCCAAATGCGAAAATAAAGGGAATATTCTCCCTTTTTTTCTTCCTTTGGGGATCTCTCTTCTTTTTGGCGATAGATAAAAGCGGGGGTGTTTTTTCTCTCGTCTTCTCCTTTTCCTCCATCCCCGGCGTTTCATCTGTCGTTATCGTTTGCTTTTTGTTCGATATGGAAGTTCGGTGTTTTTGAGGGGTTGCCTGACTTGGGGAGGTTTTTTTGGCGACGACCGATTTGGTGGCATTGTTGCGGGAGAAATGTTGTGGTGATGGGGAAATCAATAACTTTTAGGTGCCGTTACTTGGGTTGAAAATGGATATCTAAAAGCATTTGTGAAGAAAAATAATCTATACAAAATACAAAATAATACCTGAGTTATAGGGTAATAAAGGAAAATAACGTTAATGTTCATCGTTAAAAAATATCTACTGAGATGTATAGAAAAAAGCTAGTATAATTATTTTTCAAATATGCAGATAACTAGCTTTACCTATTTCAATATTAACACATCATCACATTAACATTATGTTTATAGTAATAAGATACATGTGAAATGTGGTTTTTCGGTAAATGAAAGTAACGGTTTCTCTCGTCACTCAAAAAAAATATTTTTTTTTTTTTTTTTTTTATTTTTAGCAGTAGCACTTGATATACATCATTGACTAGTGTGTGGTCTTGGCCACACACAACACAGAAAAACAAGAAAGAGAAAGACAAACTAGCGTAAAACAGCCAAACAAGATAACGAGAAAGAACATCAAAAAGTCAAAAAGGGTCAAAGAGTCTAGAGGTCCTGAAGCATCTCCCTGGCTTGCCAATATCTGTTATAGATGTTACCCGACACAGCAGGGCATTCCGAAAGGTGTGATGCGTCCATGGCAAAGTCGCTCCCGCATAAAACACAGTTGGGAGATGAATAGATTTTAATTCTATGTAAATGTCTAGCCAAGCAGTCATGTCCGGTTTCTAGACGAAAAGCTGCGACAGCATGCCGTCTTGGAAAAGCTGGTATTTTTAAAAGGGATTCTTTCCACCTTTTTTCGTTTATTTCTTCATTTTGTCTAGAGCGAAAATCTTTATTCATGAAGTCTTTAATGATTCGCGTAATGGAAGAATAAGGTGTTAAATCTTGTGAGAACTGTAACATCCCAGTTCCTCTCTTTGCCAAAGAGTCGGCCATTTCATTTCCATAAATTCCGCAATGAGCCGGAATCCATTGCAGAATGACATTTTTATGAAGAGTTTGAAGAGTTCCCAAATTCAAAATGCATTCTCTAAGTCTTTGAGAGTCAGGGGGTTTAGAGGATAAGATCGATTGAATTGCAGATTTAGAATCCGACAAAATCACGGCGTTCTTGAAACTATCAGCTATAGAAATCAGTTGCTGAGTGGCTATTCTCAAATCAAATCAATAAAAATATCAAAAAAAATATTGCTCCACAGGAAAAGTTGCTCTGTTATTAATTTACTAAAGAAATGAACAAGTTTTAATTATTTTAACTGGTGAATATTATAGTAAACTGAGGCTATGCTATGATAGAGGAAACATACTAATATTTTAACACACTATAAAATACAAAAAATATTATGAAATTAGTTTTAGTCACTGATTTAAGCAGCAAGTCAGTATTCAGTTCAGATCTCAGTAATATGCTCTTATTGTCCACCGGCCTGACAGTAATGGTATTCTGTAAAGATAAGTAATTTTATATCTTGTAAACTCTTCATTATACCATATAACAATTATGTACTTATCAAGTCCGAGTACACTGTCAGACTTAAGCTAAGTTTGGCAGATGAAATTATTGCAAAAAAACCTTTACTGGATATTTCTGAATATAAACCACGAACGCTGCCCAACTTGTCTGTAGTGGGGTAGTGGGCACTTGATTGACTATATTAGGCTAATACTACATTCACACATGAAAAGTTAATCTAGTTTAAATATAGCATTGTGACAATGCTATATATGTAGTATAAGAGTAGTGTCTAGTATATTTATGAAATAATTGAGTTTCTTTTTCTTTTAAAGGGTTTCTCGAACAAAAAATAGGCACTTAAACTTGTTTGCATTTTTATTTCATAAACTTTAAGATGCCTGTTCCTCGATGATTTTTCTCATTCATTTTCATCTCCCCATCATCTTTATTATCTTGTTTGAATCCCTTTAAGATTCCTCCCTATTCGAGAATTCTAACTTCAAGAAATAATAGTTCTTTACTCTTCCAAAAACATTTTCATTTTGCACTCTTAAAGATCACCTGAACAGCATCTCCACGTCAAAATTTCCGCTCATATATCCCCAGATCCTAATCTAGTTACTCCATTCCGAAAACAAAATTTTTCTAATCTTTGTCCTGCAACGATTAGATTAGAATTCCACCGAGTGCTCCAACCTGCCTCGAGTTGGCCCTATTGAATTTTCCAAAAATATCCCCTTTCCTCAGAGCTCCACTCCTTTCAACTTTTTCCCCTGAAAAAGATTGTAGTCTTTTCAGAAAGTCCCTGCCGTCTATCTCTCCGGCAGAAGAGAAGAATGCTTCTCTTTCGGTAGGAAAAAAGACGTTAAATTTTAAAAACTCTTCTTTTCCGAAGGTTATAAATACTCTGTGAGGGTAGTTATAATGAAGTTACACAATTGAATTGCGTAGTAGTGGTCGGTTTACTCTTGGAAGTATGTTTACCGCAAGGAATTAAATCTTTGTTTTGTTTGTTAGTTATCTTATGCAGTAGCAGTAAATTGATTGTGAGGTATATAGGATTATGTTTTTATAGAATATTACCTGTTTAAAAACCATCATCTCTTTTTATCAATCGATTGCTGGTGTGTGTATCTGTTTTAAGTTCTTTAGTTAAGTAGAAGTAGAATTCAAGCTCTATGAACCTTAAGTTTCTACTTCATACAGACGATTAAATTTAGTTTGTAAAATAAAATATGTTTTGATTAATAAAAAAGGTAAACTGTATATCTCAAATAATACAAATTTATTAAATATTAGCATTTATCAAAAATCCTCAAACGTCTTAAATAGTAATTACAAATTTATGCTGCATGTGTATCCCATTTGTATAAGTATTTTCGGTTTAGGTTTACGCCTTTAGGACTACTTTTTAAGGAACATTATGCTCACCCCATTGTGGAAAATAGTCTTTACCATATAGTAAAAGCTAGTTAAATCATTTGGTCATAAGCAAATTAATGTTAACACAATCACTGTATCGATAGATTTTGTTCATATTGCCTCGTTTGAGAAAAATATAATTTGACATTTATTTGTATTGGAAAAAGAAACAAAACATTTATAATTTTGATGTATGATAAACTCATCATAAACCCAGTATCGTCCAAGATAATAATATCCTGACAGTCAAAACTCTCTCCAAGAGAGTACAATACTTTAAATACAACTGGTTCAATTTTTCTCGAAACATGGCAACTCTTTTGCGAATGCTTCTACCGAACTGAGTGAGAAACGCCCTTCTATCAATAAAGAGAAACGCGATAGTACGTAGTAAATGGAAAGTGCTTCGAGAATTCCAGATCTCAAAGTTTCTACCTGATGAGATCTTATGATGATGGATCCGAGATTAACAGCCATACCTGGAATGTAAAACGCCATTCTTCTCGAAATATTCTCCACCCCAAACTCTCATCTTCTTTGAGTAAACATCGCTGAGGAACCGACCTACGTTTTGCATAATCCTCCAGATCTCCATTTTCACGCCCTTTCCGCGATTTTGTTCTTTTTTTCTTTCTCTCTCCTCCATTCTTCCCCAAATCTTCTCCCTGCTTTACCTGGATTTACATAAAAGAAAGACGCTTCTTCTTTCAGCCGCTTTCAGTCCTGAGTACGTCGAATTTCCCATAGGATTCAATGAGAGTCTCGGGCGGTATCGAAAGGGGGTTTAAATGACCAAAGGGGGTGGTTGGGATGAAGAATGCGGCGGGAGGAAGGAGAGAGAGATATCGTTTGCATACGCAACCACTCCTCGTGATGGACCAACCCCCTTGACTCGTGGGAGATTTCCACTCAAAAATAATTCCAGATTCATACTTAACACTGCTGCCTGGCGATGAATTATTAAGTATCGTTGGTGGTGTTAAAAAACCGCGAGGGACAAGTGTTTGCGGTCGCACGCAAAACGATATTATCCCCTCCCCCCTCGTCCATGATATGCAAATGGGCAGAGAGAAAGTGAATATACACACATCTCAACTCCATATGATTCTCTCTCTCCCTCCTTATTCCATTTTCTCATCTCCAGGGGTGGAGAAGGGGGAGGATGATATCCCCCTCTTGAAAAACGGTTTAATATATATGAAGTGAAGAAGTACTCCACGGATCGCGTTATTTGTATTTTTTCATCCATCATTTCATTTTTTAAGGGAGGGGAGAGGGTATTGCAAACGATCGTTAAAGACCTATTATTCTTGAGGACGGGAGGGTGTTTTTTTTATTATCATCGTCTGAGGGAATATCGCTCACCTTTTCATTTAGCTGAGTGGCAGCAGCAGAAAGAAGTGTCGTTTGCTGTATTTTAATTTTCTTTTATTTTCGAGAGAGAGAGAGAGAGGGAGTGCTGGTTGCATTATGAAAAAGGGATGATGAATAATTTATCGCCTTCCGTGTATCCTTTCGAGGTGAGAAGCTTCCCTCTTTTCGTTCTGTAATTCCATGCATAATTTCGTGTCCTCACCTCGTCAACCCCATTGTGTCACTTGTCTTTCACCTGATGCTTTCGATATGCTAACTAGCTCTAGGTTTTGTATTTTCGTGCATCTATTGATGAAGTTCTTTCGATATTTTTTTTGTGTGAAACACTAACTACTATTTTATTCTTGTTGATTTACATTATGTTTCAATTGTTTTCTTGTTACTCGCATGTTTTGAAACCAGCTTATGCATTTCTTTTTCATTTGTTTTTTACTCTGTGAATATGTTTACAATTTTTCCAATTCCACCCCAAACAGTAACACCATAATTTATTAAAGAATAGAACCAAGAAAAATATAAAGTTTTTAGAAACGACAAATCAATTTTATTTTTTAGGTGGTAAAAATTAAATAAAATAAAGCGTAATTTTTTCCCCAATTCAGATATATGAGTTTTCCATTTCAAGTTAGAGTCTACGTTAAGTCCAAGATATTTGTAGCTTTGAACACATTCAAGAATATGACATTGGCAGTTGTTTTTAGATTTACAGGAGGAAATGTGATATTTTAAGTCAAATGGTAACTCTGATGGTCTTAAACTGAAATTAATGTATTTAGTTTTGTTTAAATTTAAAGCCAAATCATTAGCATTGAACCACTTGTCTATTTCGATTAAATCAGATTCAATTTGAGTTACCAGTTCATTTAAAGTGGAACAAGAATATAATAAGACAGAATCGTCAGCATAGGTTAATATCCTGCCTGAAAGATTTAACTTACAAAAATCATTAATAAAGATTAAAAAAAAACAAAGGACCTAAAATTGAACCCTGAGGAACACCTCGATTTGTTACTTAGTACTCGCTTTTATTAAACTTTTATGGAATTTACTCCCAAATTTTGATGCTTCCTATAACAAGCCTTACTTAAGCAATTGAATTTAAAGTTATTTCAACTGTAACAATTTATAAAATCATGGATAATAGTTGGAGTTATAAAATTCAGAAACTATGTGAACAAAATGTCTTCCAACGATCATGTAGAAAACTCCATGGAATATTTAGTGTACGATTTTAAGCTCGAAATAGAAGTAAAGTTTAGTTTTGAGTGACGTCAGTCCTGTCAAACTCTCAACCATCATCCCAAAAAATGCGTGCCCAATTCCCCTTCAGCAGCAACCTCACATCTCATCATCTCAACTCGTCAACTGCCCGAGCAATATCTGGAGGAATGATTTGCCTTCGAAACGGTAACCGCAGCAATGCTCTCCTTTTTGTATCCCTGGGAGGGAACTCTGTATGATGAGGGAGGTATTTTTCCTTCTTCTTCCCTCCACCCCTTGTTCTTATTTTTTTATGTTCGAATTGGGATAGTTGGAACGAGAAGAAGAAAATCGTGCGTCGCGTATTCATGCGAATGCGAGTTCCGAAAAGTTGCCAGATTCATGTCGCTTCCGGCGGTCTCGCAGACGATACGAAAAAGGGTGGTTCCGGAATTTTTTTATCGTTCTATTCCTCCCCCCTGGCTTCCGTTCGTGTTCGGGGTCTGATCGGAAATGGAATTTCTGAATTCTTTTCTGTGTTTTACTTTGTGGGTATCCGAGGTACAATTGTCCCGCCCATGTAAGAATATCAATTTCCAGACGCTGTCAAAAAATTTTTGATAAGAATTAAACATTTCCATTCTTTCAATCTGTTTTATTTTATCTCCTTACATGACAGCTTTAAAATTTCCATAAAGAAGAAAGTTTCATTTATCTGAATGTGTTTGAAACCGGCTTTTGTATGCATTCGGAGAAGTTGTGATTATGAGCTAAGATTAAACTGTCATGCTTTTAAAATACATAAGGTTTGATATTGTTTAGATTATCTTGGAACAGATTTTTCAATCTTTTTAAAAAAAATCTATTCTAAGACAAATACGTGGAATTTAAGTGCTGCGAATTTAGTTTACGTTAAAAAACTAATGTTGTCGTTTAAAAAAAACACTATTCATAATTTTTATTATATTTTTCCATATGAGGAATCCCATTTGATAACCTTAACACTAGAACCGCCGGCAAGTACCGCATACCTAGAACCGCCGGATGCAGTCATTTTGACTGTTAATCTATTCTCCCGGGAAAAATAATCTTTTGAGCTCGAAACTGCTTCTAATACTTGAAAAAAAGATAAATAACACTCATTCTATTTTAAAAAACACATCTATTAAATTTTACATCTTAAATTTCGTTGTAAATAATAAGAAATGGGTTACTTATCATACAACGTTCTTGAGCCAAAAAATAAAAATTATCAACAAAATATTTCTTGAATAATTATGTATTTCTTTCATAAAACCATTTCTCACAACAGTAAAAACTAAATAATGAAGTCATAACTCCTTTTAGCGCGTTTCAATAAATCAATTGTCTGCATTGCTATGTAAAGCAGTATTTTGCCTGAATCATTGCATAAACACACTTTTTCCGCATAAAAAGTGAGAACAGCTCAGTAAAATGAACTTTGTTTCTTTTATCATGAAGGAAATAATAAATCCGTCATAGAAAATTGTAAAAAAGGCGTGGGAAATCAAAAAATTCAAGCATGTGTATATACATGAATTTCTGGGATTTATAATGATATATTGACCATTTGCAGCTGTCAAAACCGTAAAATATAATAAATTTGTTTGAATAACCCTTAGATATTTCTTAGAAAGCATTAACTGTTGGAATTTAAGTGTTAATACAAGAAATAAATGTGATAAACATCCACCAGTCAAATTGACTGTTTTGGCGGTTTTAGGTAGACCAATAAATATCTCCGGAACGGCTTTTCAAAAATAAATGAAATTTGGATGACGTATATAGAAGCATAAATTAGGAAAAGTCATGAAATCACAAGTGTGTAACTCAAATATCTTTGAAAATATTTAGAATCAAAAACGCAAAACAGTCAAAATGACTGCTCCGGCGGTTCTAGTGTTAAGGTAAACTACCAGCGAACTATAACATTTTCCATATTTGAAAGGGTAAAAAATATATCGGAAATTACTCTTTTCTGTTATTATTTAAACTCTGAAACACCTTGTTGTTTGTTATACTATGTAAGAAAAACTTCACCAAAGTAATTTAAATTCTTAGAAGAAAAACACATTTTTTGAAAAAGAGTTTTCCTAAAATTTTGAAAATACGCTTTTCATTGTTTTGAGGTTCTCAAACTGAGAGAAATGACAGTTTCAATTTTGAGTAAGTGGATGCTTTCATTTTGGTATAAGACTTTTTGTTTCAAATATGACAACCCAATGCTTTCAATTTTGAAGCACCAGACTTACTCAATTTCAAACAATTCAGCTGTCACAACTCAAATATAACTTATGTTCGAAAATTGTAATGATTGGGGAAACTGTTTGATTTAATTCAATTTTCGGTGTGGTAGCGCACAACACAACTTGCGATATCACACCCATTTCATAAAACTACTTAGCACGGCATAGTGACAGAGTGACACTCCAATTCATGAAAATGCCTTTCACTTAACTCATAAATAAGCTCATGATGTTTTTTATAGTATCTGCACATTTTCAGAAATGTGTAGTGTATGGATGTTTTCATACTTGAGTAAATTTGAATAGGAGCCAGTTTGAGTGAGTAATTTTCACTCAGTTTTGAAACTGTCGTTTTAAGAGTGCAATTACTGATGGAATTAAGATTGGATTAGGTAAATAAGATGCGATTTTTTTATTACTCTTGAATGACTCTTAAAATTAAGAGTTTGATTTTTCCCTTTATTTTTAAAAATCTTATAATTAATTTATATCAATTCCAGATGAAATTGTATGAATTTGGAATATTTATATTTTTAAAGAAATGTCTTTTCTTGATTTTATAATAAATAAACTTTTATGTTGTTTATGAAAGAATTATAAATTGAAACACCTTTTTAAAACTTCAAGTTTAATTTTTTCAAAGCCAAAAAATGAGTAAACAGTTTTTGAAATTTACTGTAGGAGTATAATTTTCGTATGTAATTAATTTTTATTTCTTTTAAACCAGAAAAGTTAAAAATTTAAATAAGTTTCTTATGCGGCTTTAAATGTAGTTCCCTTTTCTTGAATTAACTTTTGCTCATGTATGATCTTATTAGTATCTTGTTTATGAAGAAAATTCTTTCCGTTCAGACCCTTTCTATTCGGGCATAAGGAGTAACGAGAATTCTTTGAAAGTAAAATGGCTTCTTCATTCCAACGTTTGCTTATTAGGACTTCCACTCCTCATTAAAAACTAACGCTTTTTTAAAAACTAGGATGAAAGTGTAATTAATTATCAAGAACTTTTAAATTAAGAAAGAAAATAGTCAGGAAGCTATGGCTTTTCTCTTTGCTTAAAAAATGAGACGCAAAATAATTCTAGGAAACGTAGCACCTACTAAATCCAAAATTAGGAAAAGAAAATGTATTCCAATCTTGGTGTTGCAGAAAAAATTCTAACTATTAACATCAGAATTCACGCAAAGGAGTATAAAAAGTGAAGGGGAAAAAAGGAAGGAAAAAAAGTAATTTACATTGAAGGAAATGGAAATAAAAAGAGGAACGTTTTGCCTTTCAAACCCGTAAAGATCCGGACTTATTGAGAAGAAACAGTGGAAAATTAAAATAATATTCCATTTTTTTTTCGTTTAATTGTGTTATTAAATATTATTTTATCGTTAACTTTTAGAAGATTGTGCATCGATTTTAATTGCGCGCAGAGTGATTTTTAACTATCTGGATGTGGCAATGGTGTTTCCTGAACGCTCGCGGCATTATAAAAAATTCTTTACTGAAAAAGTGATGAAAAATTATTTTTTTTACTGCCATAATAATTGCAAAAGTTTTAAAAGCCTTCAAGATTGTTTTTGAGCTGGTATTTTTTTTCTCAAATTTGTGATTGCTTTGTCAATCATTTTAAAAATGTGTGAAAGATTACGCGAAAAGATTATCTTTTGCAACGAAAAAAAAGCTAATTAATAATATAAAGAATGGGAAGATGTTTAAAATAATTTTTCTAACATTGTTGAGCATTTTTTCCGACATATCTGCCACGACCTCTTTTTAAGCTTGAATGGATGGATTTCATAAAAACCAATTCATTTTATTATTTTTTCGATGGGGTAGAAAACTTGTACTGTTTGATTTGAATGAACTCTCAACATTTTTTTTAAGTGGGGAATAAAAGGTTTAAATTATTGATTTCGACTAAAAGTATTTCTGTGAGGTATTTAAACGAAATTTTTGGTATAAACCTTTAGAATTCACTCCCGTAAACTGTCCCTTTAAGTATCACAAAGTGTTTTAGACTAAATATATTCCATTATAACTGAAAATCTGAATTGATTAAATTGCAATTTTAGTTATACAGGGTGTTTCAGATAAGTGTTTCATTTCTAGGAGGGGCAGAGCCGGTAGAGCAGTCCATGACGACTCAGAATAACCTAGGAATGGGGGAGTCGGAAATTCATCCCTGAAGACCTATGGGGTTTTATAATCTGGCATGGGAGGTTGTGTATGTTTAATCCACACTGGATAGTGACACGAAAAACCTTTTATGATTGGATTAAAAGCAGCAAAATTGTTCAATTCCGGCATTTGTTACATAAAATCTATTTAGAAGCTGAAATCTCAGATCTTCGTTTCATCAGATCTCAGATCTCAGTTTCGATCTTCAAGAAGTTATGAAACACATATCTGAAACATCCTGTATAGTTAGTATATTTGGAATCCAATATTGCTTGGCAATATTTAGTGGAACCGCTAAGGAAAATCAACCATTTTTAGGTAAATAGATAATGAAAATATTTTTTTGCAAACTGTTATTACCCTTCAAATATTTAATACATACCTTATAGTAAAAATTATATTCACCACCCTAAAATAAACTCTATAGAGAACAACTAATGATTCCATTGACATCAACGGATATTATATTGCCATTTTAATATCGTCTCTGGATAAGACAATATCACCTTATGCCGTAAAATCGGTTATCTCTTCTGATAAAAAATCACCCAGCAGGTTTGGACACCAGTATTTAATTATCATATAATTTCTGTATTTGCCATTAATATTGGGTTGTCCCATAAGTTCTGTTACTTTTTACGAAATTTCGTGTTTGAAATTTTTTTATGAAAAACTGGTAATACGTGGAGATTTCAAACAAAGAGGATTTTGATCTATGTATATTTATGAACATAACGTGTGAATTTGGCCATCCTCATGATATTATTTCTTTTCAAAATGGCGGTTTGAAAAAAAGACAAAAAACGACGATTTTCACGTAATTTTTGTCTTTTGTTTAAAAAACTGGGAAGAACGCATAATTCATGGCTAAAAAAAGTTTTACAGTATATTTAAAATGTTTCGATTAAGGTGTCATAATTTCAAGATGATTCAATAAGTTTAAGGTAGGAAATTTCGGCTTTAAAACTTCATATATTGCTAATTTCACGTGTTTTTTAAAGCACGCCCATTGTTTTTCTAAGCAGCTGGTATGAAGCAAATAAAAGGCAGATGTTTTTTGAACCATAATGCTTTTTTACACAGTTTAAACATTGAAAGAACCTTTTCATATTATAGGTGAATAGATATATTTCTAAATTCCAACGAGTTGTTTTTATTGTACATTTTTCGTATGAAGCAAATAATTGCTTTGTTCGCATAGCGTATAAACTCAGCGAGTGTAATTCGGATAAGCTAAAATGTTGCGTGCTTGAATTGTGCACACTACTTTATAAACTTAATTACAGAGATAATTTAATATACTGCATATTTTGAATACTGGGGTCTATCTGTAAGCTTTTTTGTTGTTTTTGATGATTTTTTGTTAGAATTTCTTTGAAATGACTAACATTACTGAGGAAAGTTTTTTGCAATTGATGTTATGTTTGAGACCGAAATTTCCTAAGTTAAACTTATCGAATTTTCTTGAAACTATGACATCTTAATCTAAACATTTTAAACATACAGCAAAAAAATTTTTAGCCATGAATTATGGGTTCTTCCTAGTATTTTAAACAAAAGAAAAAAATTACGCAAAAATCGTCGTTTGCGGTCTTTTTTTCAAACCGCCATTTTGAAAAGAAATAATATCATGAGAACTACCAAAATCACACATTATGTTCATAAATGTACATAGATCAAAATCCGCTTTGTTTGAAATCTCCACCTATTACCAGTTTTTCATAAAAAATTTTCAAACACGAAACTTCGTAAAAAGTAACAGAACTTATGGGACAACCCAATATATGTTTTCAAATTTTGGCGATATTTATAAACTGGGCGTCAAAACTGCATGATGATTTTTTTATCGGTAGAAGATACCCTTAGTACTGTCTGTCTATCACAAGAAGAGCTCTGGCCGTCGCTAGTTCACATTAAGCGATCATAAGGATTTTTTTAAAATTTTTTTTATGATCTAAGAACATTTTTAGTCATTCACCTAAGTCATAAAAATACAAATTTATGATTTTTCATGATCGTGATCTCGAAATTTACTATTTATTCTTCGACACCACCGCTCATGTGAACTAGTCACAGCCAGAGCTCTTCTTGTGATAGACAGACAGAAGCACAGCTCATATAAAATATGCCACGTTTAAGTAACTGCGACTAGGAATAAACGAAAGTTTGCCATATGACACTTCAGATCAGAAGGTTGCGTGTTCGAATCACGTCCAGGTCACCATTAAAGCGTGCCAATGCTGATGCTAAGGGAACAATTTAAAATAAACATTATTTATGCTCTCAAGTAAAATCTAAAAGAAGTAAACACTAACAGCAATACAGGCAGTTTTATATTTTACGTAAGAAGGGTTGAGATGTAAGGTAAGAAGCGTTGCCACATTGTCAAAAATTGAATGAATTTTGAACGTGTACTGCTTGGGTAACGCGAAAGTATACTACTACTAAAGAGGTGGAATGTTTTAAGATGAAAGGTTAAATGAAAGACCTAGATAATACCTTTTAACCAAAACAAAATATGTTAAACTAAGAACAAAATTTGCCATTTCGTATTGTTGTTGAATAATCTCGTAATTTGACCTTTATTGTTGACAGCCGACTTGACAGTTTCGTCCCTTTAAAACAACCAACGTCAAAATTCGTTATCCTCCAGACGAGAGTTTTGGAAGTATTTATAAAAGCAACGCTCTGAAACGACCGCATTTAAAACAAAGCGCAATCAAGAAAAGCGCCTCCCAAAAGGAACACAAAAGGGGCATTGCTTATGCTGAGGGCCACAAAAACAAGACACCTCATGAATACGTGATCGGCATTAGAGGAGGCCCAATCCCGAATCAATTCGGGAAATTTCCGGGACGACGTGACAGCTTCTTTTTTGGGAGATATGCCCATTATGGAATCATCCCCAGAAACATAACTGCGCCATTTGAATTGCAAATAATGATGAATAAATGAAAAAGCCTTGTTGTGTTGCTTAAAATTTGAGAGCGGACCCATTAGCATAGGATGCGCCGTTGTTGTGGAGTTTGGGTAACTGTTCGGGGACCCGATATATATGATGGGGTGTTCAGTTAAGAGAGGAAAATGTTCTCTTATGATGGGACTTAAACTGAACGTGTTAATGCATCTGTACTGTATATCGATGTGAAACAATGATGGGTGACAAAGGATATTTGGGAAGTAAATATAGAAACACTGGCAATGTGCACTAACATAAACAATGCAAATCATTAATGATGTGGTCCTGTAACAGAGACCCTTTGGTGTGTCTATCTGGTAGACTGATATAGCACAATTTTGGAAAACTCTCCTTGTACTCAAATGATAGAATGACAATGACACTTGTCTTGTTTTTAGGTCTTAACGTGTTATAATTCATCTATGTACTCTGTGATTATGTGAGAATTCTGTTTTTTTTTTCAACTCTCATATTGTTTTTGAATAGAATGCTGTCAAGAGTTTTTTGAATAATTAATTGACATGGATTATATTTCATTTTTTAAGCCACTCTTAGATGATTGAGTTCGAAAGCTTTAATAAGTATTAATTTATAAAAAAGATGATACCTAGTGGTTGAATTAATTGAGCAAAAAAGTTAGAGAAAATGAAGCTACACCCCAGCATTATTAAATTAATAATGACTAATAAAAGAACATAATATCTTTGATGGTGTTTAAAACAGGGGTGCAGAAAATGTTTTAGGGTCCAAAATTTCCCCAGAACACATTTTTCTCTCCAAAATTTCTCCCAAAATGAGATTTCATTTAAAAAAAGTAGTTTTTTTAATTAGTATACTTGTTTCAGATTCAATAATTTTCACATAATTCATAGATTTAAATTTTAATGATCTCCTTTTATTCTACTTGCTTTTGGCGGCGTTTTACACGTGGAATTTTAAAACTCGATTTTCGGGCACTTCCCGATATGTCAGGGCCCCGAAACTTTACACATCGGTGTAACCCTCATGACACTCCAATATCCAACCATTATCTAGTCAAACAACCAAAGTATTAAGTTAATTAACGAGTATTTTTAATTAACAGAAAAACCAGAATTTGATACCTTTCCCAAGGGGCTATTCTCCCTAAACCGTGCACAATTGTTTATAAGGCATAACTTCATCATATTCAAAAGTCAAAACGAGAATTGCCCAGTAATTACGATAATTATAGACGAATAATCACTTTTTTCTTTCTGGATGCTTGTACATGATATTTCAGGCACTTCCAAACGATATAAAGTTCTGAAACTTTGCACCGTGGTGGAAACTCGATGACAATGCAATATTCAATCATCAACTAGTCAAAACCTCCGTAATTTAGGTAACGAGTGTTTTTAGTTATCCTTTTAATTCATATTTGAGACATTCCATGAAGCCAATGGCTCCCAAAACCTGTAAGATAATATACTAAGTATATAACTACAATATTTAATCTTCAAAACGTGATTTTTTACCTTCCAATTAACAATTAAGATAATTAGCGATTTAAGATAATAACCGCGAGAAAGAAATCGCCAGAAGAGCGAGAAATCGCCGAAAATCGCCGAGAAGAAAAATATGTTCTTTTATAATTTATTGACTGCTGAAAAGACTGGATGGTACTGTTTGCTCCTTGATACACACACACTAATTCTGAGTTTCTTACGATTGTTTTTTTTATTTTATTGAATGCTTTCTTTTTATTGTGAATCTTTTTGATATCGATGGATTTCATCGGTGATTGAGCGGATGCGAGGAATATATTCTTTGTGCGAGGTATTTTTCTTGCTCAGCTCTGTTATTATAACGTACCCAGCAAAATTAAATAGATTTTAAAATTAACTTTGGAGTTGATTGTCCTGCTGAGTCGTCAGAGGATTGTTCTACTTTGTCAGATATGTGAAAAATTTTTGTTATACATGAAACTAAAATTCCATCCTAACATAACATTAAATATGGTTGAAATAAATACATTTTTTCCTGTGAGTTTTTGTTAAAAAGTACCATGACTAAATAGTAGAAAATAAAATAAGTAAAAAAAAAGATTTTTTAAAAAACGCTTTTATTGAAGTGTTCTAAAAGGTCAAAAATGATTTTTTCGGCTTGACAAATAATTTATTGGGAAGTAGAAAATAACTTTTTGGTAAGTAAAAAAACTGATTTTCTAATCACTAAAAATAAAAGCGTGGGCGCTAGTCATTCTTAATTCACTATATATTCTAACTTCTTTATTCTATGTTCTATGACGTTAGATTTACAAATTTCTCATTCATGAGTTTTGAGTGGGATGGATTCACTTTAAATTCTCTGTTAGGTATTTTTATTTATATAAAATTATACATAAATGCCGACGTAATGGCCTGGTCGTTAGAGCATCTGACTGATGCAAAGCCGTACGTCTGGGGTTCGAATCCCCGTTTGGCAAGGATGTTAGTGTCACTGTCCTGTAAAAAAAATTAAATTTAAAAAATATTAAAAATTACTAGCGCCCACGCTTTTATTTTTAGTGATTAGAAAATCAGTTTTTTTTACTTACCAAAAAGTTATTTTCTACTTCCCAATAAATTATTTGTCAAACCGAAAAAATTATTTTTGACCTTTTAGAACACTTCAATAAAAGCGTTTTTAAAAAAATTTTTTTTTTACTTATTTTATTTAGTCTTTCTTACACACTTATAATCTTATAGCTCAGAAGTGCCTCTTTTCTTAAAATATGAAAAACTTTCTATTTTTTCTCAAATTTAAGCTAAATGTAAACTTCTCCTTTAATTAACTCAACTTTTCAGAAAAGAACATCGGTGTGATTTAACAAGAACGTAATTATCGTGAAAATTACCCATCCTACCACAAATACGTTGTTTTTTCTGCATACCAATCAGACAGCAAGGAAAAGCCAACTTTCAGGTATTCACCTAGAAAACTAGGATTTTTAGCGCAATTCCGTAGTTTTCCCGCTCAACATCCGTAACTCCGCGGTTTTCACCTGATTTTCGTTGAACTTGGAGGTTATAATGCAGTCACTACCCAAAATACTTGTTAGTCAGCTAATGATGATTGGAATTTTTTAGTTTTTCTTTCCATCTTGGGCAAAAATTTCCCCAGAGCTGCTTGAATTTCCCCCGAACCTCGTTCGGGCGTTCGGACATATTCTGCACCCCTAAAGGTTTTACCTCTTTACATTCCCCATGATATCCATAATTTTAAATGGTGTAGGACTTGGTAGATATATCTTCATTTCAAAAAGACCGCCGTGACTGATACTGTTTTGGAACGTCTTCTTTTAGAACATCTTTAGTATATCAAGATTTTTCAACTTTCATTGTGATTTATAAAGGTCATACTTACATTATAAGTGCGCGGCTCATAGAAACGAGCCAAGAATAACTCTCCATTAAGAGCTCGTACACCTGAATCTGGTCTCATGGGTTTGATTTCGCATGCAGCAATCTTCTCCCATTTAACCCTTGAAAAGGCTTGCAAAACGCTCCCTCTATTAATTTCCCTGCTCAGGCTCTTCCTGCCAGGGATGGATAATAAGCGCATTTTCTCTGCCTTATTTCTCCCCCTCTTTTGGCAACGCTACCGCCCCTAATTACCTCACCCCCTGAAAAGAACTCTGCCGCTCATTGTTTCCAGGTGACAATTTCCTTAATTCAGAAACAAAAAGGAACATCTGGGGGTGCGGAATAATATTCGTATCCCAGCACCCCCTCCTAATGGCGTTTCTCTCTTCTGTGTGACTGGCATCATTCGTTGCCATGGCAACCCCGATAACATGCAAAGGGGAGTTGCCGGGACCTTCTCTCTCACGTGGTAATGGGAATGTGTGCAGACGAGAAGGGAATAAATATATTTGGGTGTCAAAAAAAGTGAAGTGAGTGCTGGGACAAAAGCGGATTTTTCCGTGTTTCTGTAAGTTCTTTTTCCTTCATTAGTTTTTTTTGTCGTTTCCATACGTGCGTGGAAAAAATGTTGAGTTTTTTCTGGGGGTGTCTTGATTTCATTTCATTTGGAGGTGACGTTATTAGAGTGGCCTCGCATTGAATTTATCATTCAGTTAATGGGTTCCATTATTGTTTTTCCGTGCAAGTGGTTGGTAGGCTGGAGTTGATTCTGGACGTACAACCTTATGATGATGACTCTTAAGAAATAAGATTTCCCAAGTTAATATTTCTGTTTTTGAATATGTGATTAACCATTCATGATATTATTAAAAGAATACCTATAATAGTGGGCTGTACGTGTTTTAATCGAGAAAATGTCAACGATCAACAGGACAATAACTAATAAATTTTTAAATAATGGATAGGGTAAAATAAAGATTACTTTTTTAAGAGCAGTTTTGTATAAATAATTATACATTTTTCACTGTAAGAGGGAAACAAAGAAATTTTCCCCTTTTTTAATAAATAATTTCGTAAGTTGTTACTAATATATATTCAAATATAAAAACAAATTACTTTCACTAATTAGATTAACCTTTAGAACACTTTATAAGAAATGTACTCTTATCGGTAGAAATAAAGTATAAAACAGAAAATATATAGACTAGTAAATTGTTTACATGGAAAGCACTATCACGTTTGATAATTTTTGCTTTATAGCTTCTCATTTATACTTTACAAACTTTACACAAAATTACATCGGGGAAATAATCGGACAATCCCATAAAACCATCGTTGTCAATGAAGTGCTCCCGAAACTACGATGTTCTTCTACCACCGCGTACATCAGTATTATTCCATTATACGAGAGCTTACTTGTGTTATCTTCCTTAATATACTTATTTCTCAATCTTTAATGCGTTGATACAAACACTGTTAGCCAATTTGTTTTCGTGGTGGAATGCTTTTAACTTGTTAGAGGATTAGTAATTTGTTTATCCTCTGCTTACTTTCTGGGGAGTCTATATGTAGAGTATATATCGAATTCGTTTAAAATTGTAATGTCTGTTGAGGATGGTAATGGAGGTTGTAGTGATGGAAATTTAATGATGATTTTAAAGAGAATTTTGTCAATTTGTGAATATCTTGGTGATTATCTTGGTGAATATCTTGGTTTGGTAATAGCCCATAATTCTTCAGAGTATTAATCAATTTAGTTACGTATTTTTATGTATGCTGGATTTCTGTTCTCAGGAGTTTTTTTTTCTTTAAAACTGATTATGCATCTTTTGAAAATTTAGGGCTTGATGTTTATAAGAACTCAACTCACAATATTTCTCGTCCTAAAAAATTAAAATAATAAGTACAAAAATTCGTTACAAGGAGGCTTCTAATAAACTAAAAAAACAAATCAAATTAGCTAAAACAAGTTACTATTATAGTGAGTTTTCAAAATGTAATAAAAATAGGCAAAAGGAATGGAATCTTATAAATGATATTTTGGGCAAAAATTGCAAAAAAAAGTATCATTCCTAGTACTACAAATTATAAAATTTTGGCAGATAACTTCAACCATTTCTTTGTTAACGTTGCAAACTCTAAACGGGATGACCATGTCTTCTCAATTACTACTACTTTTTAAATGTCAACTATTTTTATCTTTATGATACAAGCATACAAGAAATCAATAATGTTTTGAATTCTATATCTGAAAACAAAGCTGTTGGTTATGATAAACTCCCAATTAAAGTGTATAAAAGGATTTTAAAGCATAATCCTATTGAGTTTACAAGAGTAATAATCAACTTGATTAAAGATGGAAATTTTCCAGACAGTTTGAAAATAGCAGTTGTTATCCCGATTTTTAAATCTGGAGATAAAGAAAATTTAACAAACTTTTTTCAAACTACAGACCGATATCTATTTTACCAATTTTTTAAAAAATTATTGAAAAAATTAGGAGGGACAAATAAATTTGTTTTTTTTGGACTCAACTAGTTTCATTACTAAAAATCAATTCGGTTTTAAAAAGGGATTTACCACCGAAAATGCTTTACATAAATTTTCTACCTTAATTTATAACAACATTAATAAATTAAAAACTGTTGCAATTTTCATTGATATATCAAAGGATTTTGATTCAATAAACCATGCTAATTATTTCAATAAACCATTGTATTATTTCATAAGTTATCAAGGGCAGGTACAGTAGAGCCCCGATTATCCGCGCAATTGGGTGGCAAATCGCGGATAACCCGAAAAAAGACTAAAAATGAGGTGAAAACACGAAAAAAATATTTCAGCATAAAAACTATTTTTATTGTACATAAAACATGATATGTAAAATTATTAAAATATGTACAGTACAGCAGAAACCTTTGCTCAACATCTAAAATATATCTAATCTCATCTAAAATTCGCTCTCATCGTTAAAAATTTTTTTCGTGGCACTCGCGGATAATCAGCACCGCGGATCATCCGCTCGCGGATAATCGGGGTTCTACTGTATTAAACTAGTGCAGCTCTTGTGGTTTAGATCATATGTCAAAAATAGAAAACAATGTGTAAAACTTGGTGATACTTTAAGTGACTTCGAATTTATAAAGAAGGGAGTACCTCAGGGTTCTATTTTGGGCCCGTTACAATTTTTGATTTATAAAATCATCTATGTAATTTAAAACTATATGGTGATATTTTATCTTATGCAGATGATACTGTTTTAATATACTATGCTGAAGATCATAATACTTTAGAAAGTCAAATAAATTTAGATCTATTAAAAATTAAAGATTGGTTTCTAAAAAATGATTTGTCAATAAATAGTAATAAAGCGAAATGTACTAACATCAGTTTAATTTACAGAAATAGTTTAGATCTCAATATAAAATATAGTTATTATTTCAGTATTATTGTTAATTTATTGTAATTGTCTGAACCTTGAACGAGGAAACTGCTTTAAATATTTAGGTTTACACATCGAACAAAACTTAAAATATGCATCACACATTGAATTTTAAAAATGAACTCCATTATTATTTCTTTATCTTTTTTCACTTGAAATTATGTAGATAGATCATTTTTAAAAACCTTATACTATTCATGGATACAATCTATTTTACAATGTGGATTTTTTAGGGGGGTGATTATTTGTCAAATCTGTTACCATTAATAAACCATACATACCATAAATATAAAAAGTTTATTGAAATAAGTTAATAAACATACATATATTAAGAACTCCATGCACTCTTGACTTTGCAAGAGTGCATGGAGTCATAGATCAGATCTAGCTGTTGCTAGATCGTGAAGATTAGCAACAACAACAACAACAACAACAACATATTAAGAATATCTATTGTAAAAATATTTTTCAAGGATTTTTTACAAGGATTTATTTCAACAAAATATAATTAAAAATTACACAAAAGAGAGAAAAAAACAATGGAATAATACGCACACAACATTGAAGAGACAAAAAAAAGACGAACACATACATACAAAAAGAAAATAGTAGTTTTGAAGTACCAAAAGAGCTCGTAGCTTGTCCATGGTACCCAATACCAAAAACTCTCCCTAGGCAACAAAGCTGCACTGACTCTATTTAGTTACCTTAAATAATATTTCTATGTCATTGTGTCCTGCTATGAAATTATGTAGTCCAGATTTATATTCAGATTTATTATAAGTGATTTTAAGGGTTTCATTTAATTTATTTAACAGAAAGGGACCAAGAAACACGTGTGATTTGTGAAAAATTTCTTTGTTAGATTTTGGTATAAAATAATTTCCTTGTATATTTCTAAGAGAAAAGTTACTAGTTTTATATTGATAGAAAAATTTATTATTGAAAATGAAAAGCAGTAACCGAAATATGTAGAGTTCTCTTACAGACAAGATAGGATTTAATAAAGAATTATTTTTAATATGGGATAGGATTTTATTCTGCAAGTGGTTAAGAGGCTTTATATTATTATAGTAATCTGAAGCATAACATGTTATTCCGTAGTTGATTAAAGATTGAACCCAGGCAAAATATATTGAAGTTAAAAATTTATGGTCAATAATACGTTTAAAACTTACAAAAATATTACTTAAGTATATAAATGATGACCATCTTTTCCCTATAAAGAAACTTTTTTTTTACTTTAGAACATTACTTTATATTCATAACAACTTCATTTCGTTTGAAAGCTCTAATACCCATTATACTTAGAAAACCACCTCTTCTAAATACAGTCGAATCCGCTTAATGTGATCACGGTTAATGTTATCAATCGGATAATGTTATCGAAATCGACAGGTCCCGATCATTCCTATTTAATTTAATGTAAAATACATCGTTTAATATGATTAACTACGAATCATCACTCCGCTTAATATTATCAAAATTTGTCCATATCCCCTTTAAAACGACCGCTTTTGAGTTCAAATTTCATTTTGAAGGTCAATTTTTACAAGTAAACATCTGTTCCATGAGAACATCTGGAGCTTCTTTTTTCTGAAACTAAGTATGAGTAAGAAAAAGAAAACATTCCGCATGTATTGAAAGAAAACGGTTATAGGGGGGTCCGAATCCATGCTTATGATTGGTTAAAGAAACCACCAAGATCGACGCTTTGCAGATGTCTGATAAGATTTTTGAATTTTCCCTTGTTTGCTGGAATTCAGATTCTGTAATAAATAAGTGGTTTATTGGAGTGAAAGGATAAATGGAATAGAAAAAAGAGAGACCTTTCTATACAAATAAAAATAAAAAGTAAGCGATTATTTTACTTTATTAATTGAACTATTCTTATATTTTCTCCTTTAAATTTTACTTAGTTTAAAAATAGTGTTTTGAATACATTTATTACGATTATACATGATTTTGATTTTAAAGCAAACAATCTAGTTACACTGTTTGCTGCTTTTTATATGAGATCCCTTATTGTTATCGATCGGATAATGTTATCAGTTTAGTCTCGGACAATTGCGATCACATTAAGCGGACTCGACTGTATTCCGAAACCGAACAAAGAAATTCTACATAAAAGTTTGGATCCTTTCTACTGTAACAAATTACCTACACACTAAACAACAAACTCCACTCCAATAAATTTTCTTTTAAAAGGGAATTATTCATTTTTTTATTAAACTCAGATGAATTTATTTTTTCATTATAAATATTCACCTTTTACCTATTTTATTTCTCGGCATATTTTTTTTTCGATGTGTGTTAGTGTGTTTTTATCTTTCATTTAAAGTGGGTTGTATTTTGTGTGGAGCCATAATAATGTAATTTTTTGTACTGTCCTCTTGCCAAATTACTTATTATTTGTATTTTTTATATTTATGTACTTAATTTTTCCTCTTTTTTTCTTCTTTATGTTGTAAGTAAATTTTTTTCCACTTGGAAGGGCCAATTCAACCCTTAGTGAGCAATATATTGTTTTTTTCTTTTGATTGCTTCCCGTTAATTTTAATGTACTTTGTAAATGTTTCAGAATAAAATTATTTTTATTTATTATAACTATATTATTATTATTATTATTATTATTATTACATCATCATCATCATCATCATCATCATGTAACTACAGGAATGAAAAAAACCCACTTCTATACCGCATTTTCTCTCTATATTAAAAACAAGTAACAGTGACCGCCGTCACCGCCGCCGCCGCTGATTTTGAAAATTTTATTTTTGAACACTTTGAACTCTTACTACGCAAAAACTGTTCAATGGAATATTATGAAATTTTGACAGTTAGTAGACAAATGTATCAAAATCATTTTCGTTCTAAAAGCTAATAATTGAGATAATTATTTCTGGAGTTATTTAATGTCAAAGTCGAAAAATATTTTTTTCTGCTGCGAGCTCACCCCCCAGCAAAATCTATTCTCAGCAGAAATATGATTTTTTGCACACACATACGAAGTTTTGCACCTTGTAGCCCTTTTATCGAATTTCGAATTAGTTTTAGAGTAATTAAATTTTAAAGTTTTAAAATTTTCTACCCTCTTTCATTTTTTTATTAATAAAATAAAAAATAATCACAGCAGTACTATGATTTTTTTAACACACATACAATTACTTTTTATAAGAAGATTGGCGTTTCGGTTTTTTTAGAATTAGAATTAGTTTTAGAATTATTAAGATTCAAAGTTTCAATTTTTTTCTTCTCTTCTGGTCGTTCACTAGGGAAACAGACAAGTTTTATGAGTAGGATTTCTTTTAATTTCAACTGTTTACTAGATACACACGTGCATATTAATATAAGTTTAAGAGTGCATGTTTTTTCTTTAAGATGGTTGACGATAATTAGTAGATTTTCTGGATGTTTTTTAAACATTTCTTTAAATTATTGATAAGCTATAAGGGAATATTTTAGTAACAGTATTATTTTAATACTTTTGAGGTAGTGATCCGAATTAAATTATAGACAAGCTAGAGATATAGGTAATTTCAATATTAGAGGTGCATTAACTAAGCTGGTGAGCCCGGGATTGTGCTGGACTATTGAGATGAAACAAGTGAGCTCTGCTCGCTTAGATCGCGAAGCGATCTCAAAAGAACTGCGAAGCAGTTCCGCGGGTTGGTGAGCGATAGCGAGTAAGCTAGTAATTTTAAGCTAGTGATTAAGTACCACCTGAAATGTTTCTGGAATTTATAGTGCACCTATCGCTCAAAAGTCCACAAAAAATTCAGACTAGTTCTAACTTGTGTTTGTAATCCTACAAAAACAACAACAGTGGTAAGTCCGTAATCTAATTCAATCCCCTCCTTCTATAGCATTAATTCACTTCAATCCAGAAAAACAAACAACCTTCTTTTGAAAGCCTCAGAAGAAACTCCGTACAAATAAAAACGGTCTTGCAGGGCTTTATATCCAAATGACGCTATAATTCCAACGATAACTCAAAATTCTTCCCGTCCTTCTTTTTGGGGACGTCAAAAGAAATTGAATTTAATTCTCGAGAGTATTCCTTCGACCTTTTCTTATGGCAAGAGCTGAGCAAATATACTCGTTTTTCGCATTCTCTTTCTTGTATTTCAGAAGGAAATAAGGGGGCGTATACTAATCCAGAGAGTTATCGTATTGATTTCCGTTAGCCCCCTTTTGTTTTTAGTCCGAATCAGTTCGTGTCCTTTACCCCATAATCAATTTCAATATCGCCTTTTAATATATGCTGGATTGATTGAATTTGTTCTTTTATAATAAACATGTCTTTATAACTTTTGAATGATCTACGTCATAACTTTATTAATCTCTTAAATGACTTAAATAATTAAAAAACAGGTTTCATGTGTTGAGTTTATTTTTATCTGACCTAATTTTTTACGATTAAGTTATTTTAAGATTATAATACATATTTCGAAATAGAGTTACACAATTTTCTTGTAATATGTAATTCAAGTTTATGCTACTAAATAGAAAATTATCCACACAAAATAGCATAAAAAAATAAAAAACACTAATTATAAATTTATTAATATAAATGTATCACTATAATTGCATTATATTATGAGTTGAGTAAGAACTTGACTTAATAAGAGCTGGACATGACAAAGAAGACATAACCTTCACCTTATTAAAGATTTCCGGCCTCGTGGACTTTGTCTAGCCTGCGACTACATCAAGTGGAATAAGTCTCATCGTCCTGAAATAAGTTACAAAATGGGTGAAGAAAATTAATTAGATAATCACCCTTTTTACTTTGGAGTCCATGCTTTATTGAAAATGCATGCTTTTAATTTTTCATCACTGAAAATAATTTCCTGACAAGCTTTTTTTAATGGAGGGAATTATGGATAATATTTTAAATTATGTCTAATGGGCTAAGTTTAGTTTCAGACTAGCTAAAGCTTGTTAAAAAAATTACATATTTATTTCTTATGAAAGAGGTTTGTAAAAGCGAGAATCGTCTGTAATATATACACTATTTCTGATTCGGATTAGTTTCTGTGTCCTATAGATACATAGATTCTTAACAATAACATTTCTCTATCCATGTTAAAAACTGTTTTTATTGCATGGCCCCTTATGTTTTGTTCCCATGCATCCTCCTATTTAATTACTACCCATCCCCTCCTCCCGTATGACATCGCTCAGCCTCTTTTTTATAGTCTGCGTAATAAGCTATGTTTGCTCTCCTATTTCGTCACGATCTGTCTCAGACATGACTTTATTTTCCCCTCTTCTCCCCCAGGAAGTGTGTTTTAAGGCGAATTAATATGTCTTTTCTGGGGTTATTATATTTGTCACACAAAGAAAAGTTCTCTTGTGTTTCATGTCTTTTTGTGTCGTTTGTGTTGTTGGGATGATGGAAAACAGTGCGATTCTTTAAAAATAATTTTGCGTATTTCTTTCTTTGAGGCGGTAAGAATTCCTGACCTTATTATTTTACACTCCGGATATTCATAAAGCACTCTCTGGGAATTTTCAAGTCTGTAAACTGAGTTTATTCCAGAAACGGGAAATCGATCAAACTGTTCATTAAGATTCAAGAATCTGTAAGTTCTATACAGTAAAAAATCATTGCATTATCTTAAAATTTACCATTTAAATTGAAACCTGCACTAAAACTTGCATGTTTTATTATTTTTAAACTTTGTATTTTATTGAGAACACATATTTTGCTTAGCATTAATAGAAGTTTAAACAAAGAGTGTGTTCCTTACATAACAGATAACAGTTCCTTACTTAAGGTGGAACACCGATACAAAAATATTTTAAACTGATGGAAAAACTGAAGTGTTATTCAAAATTAAATATTTTTTTGGTTTAGATGTTGCATTATGTTTTCTTATGTTCTTTATTTTTGTATATGATTCACTTCTAATCTAAAACTCAATATTTTTGAGAAACACTGATTTTAAAACCTTCAAGTTTTGTTAGAAAACCATTCTTAAAAAATAAACTAATTGCTTTTCAGTAAAATGTCAAGTGTTAAAAAATTTTAATCATAATTGATGCCTTGGGACATTTTGATTATTGATTTCTTAAAGTGGTTTTCTCATTCACAGTAAAGAATCGGATCGAAATTTGAAGAGAAAAAAACTTAAAGTTTTGTTGGCAATTATAATTCTTTCGTCGTGGATAGGGTGATTGAAAACCGCTTAAAGAAAAAATATTTCTGATAAAGTAGCCACCACGACCTTCTTTATTTCTTGTAATTTCTTCTTTTAAAAAAATCGTGATTTTTTCCCTTTACAGGGAGACTATTTCCTAATTACAGACAACGTAAATCTTACGATTCCGTAGTTTAAATAAAAGGGGAGTAAACTAGAATACGTCTTCACCTTTAAAAAAAACAGAAGAAACACAAGTTCCGAAACAAGCGCTGAATTTAAGGAGAACACAGAACAAATTCGGAATCAAAGAAACTTGATTGGCTCTCAGTAATCGTTTGTGTAAACTACGCCTACTTGTCCCAACTCCTCGAATTAATTCACCCTATCTCTGTCTTGTTGCCAATCATGGTAGCTAAACCTTTTATTAGTCCTTAATTTACTTGGTGAAATTTTTTTTTCTGAAAAGTTTGCTGCTTTAAAAACCACGCCCTATACAGAACTCTTAATATTTAAATTACCACCTTAAATTTCCTCTTGGTTTTTTTATTAGTTTATGACCTTCGTCGAAAATAAATCTAATTATAAATGCGCTTACCCCCCTCAAGGACGTTTGAAAAAAAATCCTTCCCTGCTTTTTAAGGGTAATCAAGTTAGCGAATTCCAGAAGATTCGTTTTTCGAAATAAAAAAAGTTAAAGTACTTTTTTAAGCTTTAATTGGATTTGGGGACAGAACACTTTAAGAGCGGACTTTTCAAGGGAATGCCTAAGAGAATAATCTGTATTTTTTTTGTTTCGCATTTGTTTTTTCTTCTGAAAACTCAAACATTAACGATAAATTTGATATTAACTTAAGTAACTAGTGGATTTTTCTCGTTTATAGTTTATTCTTTTAAAGAAATGGTTATGGCGCCGCTTTCTGTGTTTTTTGAAATTGCTCTCTGCAAATAAATTTTTGATGTCGCTGTTAAAGTTTATCCGAGTGTTTCGGGATCGAGAGTGATTTAAATTGAAGTTATTTTTATGGCAATTTAGTTTATTGCTAGTCGTTAGGTAGGGAATTGAATTATCATTTTTGTTTTTCATGGGATTAGGTACTTTCGAGTGAATTGGAAATTTTAATTTATGAGCTGAATTTCCTAATCTTCGCTAAAAGAATTGCTTCTTTATCAGTTTTCCTACCGAGAAGAAATTTCCTAATTTAATTTAACTTCTTTACAAAATACAAATTAGTTACTTAGGAAAAATGTGTTTTCTAACATTTCTAATTAGGAAGTTCTAAACTTCCTATTAAACATTTAGAGAAATTTTCAAATGTCTATATCTTTCCATATTCAACCCTATGTCCTTTTTTTTAATAAGGCTTAAAGTTCAGCTCAGTCTATCGCTGGCGTCATCGGATAACCTGTCTTTGATTTGGGGAATACAAAACTGCTGGTTTATTTCCTCGCTGTTTTTTTCTATAAAACTTCATTTTAGTACGCCGTTATAGATGTTCCAAAGGATCACAAGAAGCCCAATTTGTGTTATTATTTTTCTCTTATAGCATAGAAAGTAAAACTGAAAAGTGAAACAAAAGCTAAAAAGGTTACTCTTTGCACGAAGTTTCCAAATAGAAACCGCAACGATCCTCTTTTTTAGCGTAAATTGGTTTTAGTTCTACTGGCTTCACTGCCAAGCGGACCTGGAAAAAGTGCCTGAATCTACGGGTTCGGGGAAAGCCTCTGCCAGCTCCATAGGAGCAATACATAACGTTTGGGGAAATTCTATTAGGTTCGGGGGAAGGTTACAACTCTTTCCAGGTCCGCTGCCAAGGGTCTTGATCTGCCATTGGCGGCGGCGTCGTTGGCATGAAATCACGCAAATATCACATACTGTAGATTCCTCAATTCGAAGATACGAGGTTATCCGATGATGTCAGCGCTATGCCTGTATCACTCTAATTTATTAAAAGAGAGAAAGAAGCCCTCGTCTATCTCCGCCCATGTGAAGTGGGATCTCTTTGTTACTCTTTCTTTTATCTTTGTTTATAATACTAGGGGGCTCTGCCCCCTGCTCTTAACTTCAATTCCTCTTTCTTCAATTATTAAATCGAAGGGTTTTCAAAAAATATCCAGCAAGTCTACTAATTATCATCGACCAACTTAGATAAACACCTTTAATTTATAATATGCAAATGCATCTTTACAAAATATTCTAAATCTAAATGCACTTTAAATCATCTCTATTCGATTTTTCCCACTGTTTTTGAGCCAACGGAGCATGGGTATCTAAAGAGACAGAGGCTCCATCTTGCGGATGACTCACGAATTTCGTTTCCCATCGATTTAACATTTACCGGTTGTAATGGAACGAGGAATCTCTAGCGCCCCACATTTATTTCTCGCCCATTGTGCATCTGACAGAATCCGCATGCCCTCCCCCATCATTTCTGTTTTCTCACCCCTAACTGCAGTAAGTTAATCAGGGGATGATGCTAATGGAAAAGTCTTGTTTTGATAGTGTGGAAATCTTCTAAAGAATCAGTAATGTGAAGTTTTATCTATGTGTCTTATTTAAAAAAAGGAAGATATTTGTTAAGAATCTTTTAAGAGTTTTATTTAAGCACGGTAAGGCGATGATTTGAGCCATGATATTTAAATATTTGTGGTTTAATTTTTTAAGTGTACTATGTCGTATTAAAACTTGTTAAACGTAATCGCTCATTTTATGAAGCTGTGAGAATAGCTATTCAAATTCAGTAGATTTCAATACTTTCATTGATTAGCGGTACAGAAAACAGAATCATCAGAAGATGATTTTATGTCTTGCAAGGAAAAAGTAATAAGTGAACAAACTGAATGCTTAAGAGGGATATGCATGTGTATATAGAAAGGAATGGTGAAGAAAGGATATATAGTGGTACTATTTCCCTTAATCGAATATGTAGTACGAACAAAAGTGTGATCCTCGTATTAAAATCAAAAACTAACATTTTTTGTACACTGTGGACTTGTTTGTTTCCTTACAACTAAATTACAGGGAATTTGTGTTATCTCTCCAATTCATTTTAAGACATATTTAAAAAACATGTACTTTTTTATTAGTGCTTACTTTCTCTTTGCTTATATGTATGTAATCTAATATTATAAAATTGAATGTGTGTATATATATATGTACTAGCTGTTATACCCGGCCTTGCACGGGTGGGGGGTATAAATTTATTTTTTAAAATATTTCTTAAAATACATTTATAATTTTGTAAATTAGCAATATTACAAATCATCCCGGTATCCCAGGCGCCTCTTTCCTATCCCAGTGTTCCCGGTAATCTTATCCCGTTGCCCGGTGATCATGGTAATTTTTCTAATCCAGTCTGCGTTCCCGGTAATTTTCCTATCTCAGTGTTTACGGTAATTTTTATATTCCGGTATTCTGGGTGTCTTTATGGTAAATTTCCTATCCCAGTGTTCTCGGTAATTTTTCCTTCCCGATGTTCTCGCTAATTTTCCAATCCCGGTGTTCTTGTCACTTTTTACAATTCCGATGTTTCTGATAATGTTTAATAATATCTTGGTGCCTTTATAAAATAACAAATTTGAAACCGTAGTAAAAAGTCTAGTGAACAAATTAAGAAATTTAAAACCAGTGTTTAAAACTAAAATAAAAGATCTAGTAAATGAAAAAGTCTAGTGATCTGTGTCTCATTTGAAACAATGTTTTATTTTTAACTCGTTGTATGACTGGTAAAACAGGTTTTCAAACACGGAAAAATAAGTGAAAAAAAGCAGGAAAAACGGGAAAAAAAGAATGAAGGACTGATTTTCTCTTTATAAATTATAGCCTATGTGTTATTCTGATGTATAAGCTACATTATGGTAAAATTTCATTAAAATCCATTCAGTAGTTTTTGCGTGAAAGAGTAACAAACATCCGGACAAACATTCACAATTATAATAGTAGTAGGATGTATGGTTGTCTTTTATACAAATCCACAGTTTTCTTCCGATCTGCACCAAACTTGGTATACCTACGTAAAAAAACTCGGAAAAAAACATAGGCTATGTTTCGAAAACTTTTAATGACCCCTTGACCCCTTTTTTGTTCTTTTTATGGTCATTTTGCTGAAATAGCTTTATTTCTCCTCCAAAAGAGATCTGCTTACCCATTGTTACAAAGAAAACTTAATGCTAAAAAATAAGTTTTTAATAGAAACACTAGGTACAAGTCTATTTAAAAATTATATTACTAATTTAAAAATCTATTTCCACGAAATTTAAAAGTTTAATATAGTTAACCATATTTTTATTTGAGATTTTATCTAATTTTTATATTTTAAAAGCTTTATGGAATACCATTGTTGTTAAAATAGTCTCCATGGAAACGAAGATGTAAAATTAAAAGGTGATAATATTTTAGCTTTTAAGAAAGTTGGTTAACAAATAAAAAACTATTAAAACTCCCTTTCAACTAGAAAAGATTGATTTTTTTTTCTTAATTTGCAAAATGGAATAAGCTTTAGTTATTGAATAATTTTACCGAAAACGTTAATTCCTGAAGATATGATTAATCAAGGGATCTAAGCAATTTTAAATACTTTTTAGAATAATTTTTCCCATGTAAATGTGGAAATCATTCAAAAATTATATTGCTTGAGAACTGAAGGAATTTTAATCCATCTGGGAACACTGGGATAAGAAAAATTACTAAGAACACCGGGATAGGAAAAGTTACCGGGAAGACTGGAGTATGAAAAAGACGCCTAGGATACCGGGATGATTGGTAAATGCTGATTATCTAAAGTTAGTAATGTATTTGGGAAAACTTAAAAATGAGGCGTTTGCTATCAAAACCAGCTTATTCCATTTTTGGAAATTTTACAGGAGAGACAAAAAACTTCTCACGTCCACAGTTCTGAAGCTAAATTTCTTTTTAAATTTTTAATTGTAGGTATAACCACCTAGAATTTGATAAGTTTTTCATTTTCCTTTCAGTTGCATTACCTTGGGCGTAATTACGCTAATTAGGTTAGTGTAATTGATGCAAAAACACGATTTTTCATACTTTTTTTCAGTTTTTTTTTGTTCAATTAACAGCCGTATTCACCGGTAACCTGACCGGCGGTCAGGTCAGGAAACCAGCCTCTGATTACAGCCTCTGATTGTTGGAAATATAATTCAATATTTTCTTTCCACCAATCAGAGGCTGTAACCATGGTTTCCTGACCAGACCGCCGATCAGGTTACTGGTGAATAAGGCCGTAAGTTGTGAAGTAGTTTTTTCCAGTTTATTGGGTTGGAATGAGCTGGGTTTGAGCTATATCCCTTCCCCAGGTTATGAAGGACCCTCTAAACTTTCAAAATATGCAAAAAAGTGGATTTCAGAAAAATATGGAATGAGCTGGTTTTGATAGCAAACTCCTCAAATAATAAATTTATACTCTTCACCCGTGCAAGGCCGGGCATATCAGCTAGTGATTAAATATTTAAATAAATTACATTGGTCAGAAGTTGTAATGGTTACAAAACATACAGGGAAGAAAAATTAGTTCTTTTAAAATTACTGTTTGGATCTAAATTTAGAAATATTTTAATGCCCTCTTTGAAAACTAATCATGTGTCCGATGAGAATTGACAAGGAGCTAACTCAAATGAAAAGTTGTTGGAATTAGCTCATTGTTTCAGCAGTTGAAGACTGGTTTATTTATAGAGTATAGAGCTAAAAGAGGGTCCAAGTGGCAGTTTTCCTCTTTATGTAATTAACCTTTTACAGGCCTATGTTCCCAATTGGGAACATCGTGTTTAAAAATTCATAAAAAAATAGCTACTATCAGTAAACTGTTGAAAATTTTACCATGTACAGTTGAAAGATGACTTGATTTTTTAAAATTCAAACGAAGTATCTATCTTTATAGGAAAAAAATACAAAAAATCTTAAAATAGGCCATTTTTACGCTTTTTGATAGAGGTACACAAAATAATTCATGAAAAATCGAAATATTGTCCTAAGTTTACAAAATTTGGTAAGAATATTGGCAAAGACTTACCTTAAATAGATATCCTCAGTATTATTAATAACTATTAAAAACACGCTTTTGGTAACTTGCGAAACATGCATGTTCCCAATTGGGAACATTGGCCTGTCGCCGCTATTCACGGAAACCGAGTTTGCAGAATGGCGTTGCATATTATAGAACTCAGTAGAACGGGAGTATTTCTTTTTCGTAAAGAATAAAAGGGTTATATAATTGCTTAAAGGGGAATCCCCTTTCAGAAAAGAAATAGCTGGTTTGTTTTCGGTTTTGATTGTATATTTTTTTTCGTTTGAATCTACGATTTTGTTCAGAGAAATGATGAATGTGTATAAACATTGAATAAGTCGGCTTCCAAAGTTCATAACTTATCGCAGAGAATTTATGCTAATAAAAAAGAAAGGTTAGTAGATTCACATGTCTGGTATTGTGTTATTTATTATACATAAGAAATAAATTTTGAAAATATGGGATCCTAAATGCGTTTTGCATAATAAAGTAAGGATACAATGTTTCATGTTTTATTTAGTAATGACAGTGAAATTTTCTTATAAATATATTAATGCTACATTCAAAAACCTATTATTTACTTAATTACTCAAATTTATAATCATTATTTTTGTACAAATTATTAAAATCCATTTAAAATCATATTTATAAATGTACAATAATTTCAATATTTTTCTTGTGTAATAAAATAACTTGGCTTTTGATTATTGGAAAATTAAAATTTGTTAATCCCTCTTATATATTTTAGTTGTTTTAGATAGTATCTGGAGTTTTAGATTGTATTTTTAAGGTTAGTGTATGAAATTTACTTACATAATGATATAAAATTTTGATATTTTGCATGAAATTGCCATTAATTTGTTTTCAAATTTCTGAAATTTCTATAAAATTACAGCTTAAACACAAAGATAAACTATAATTAAGGTTGATTTTGTTAGTTATTCCACAAAATTTGGGTTTTATTTGATTTGTTTATCATTTGAGTCTATGCGTGCTTCCCCGGTTGAAGTATAGTCGGAAGTGGCCAATGTTCCCAATTGGGAACATGGTGAAAATCACACTTAAAAATTTTTTACCGCCTTCATATTAATAATTTCTCTTAATTGAACCATTAGAAGGTATTTTAGGTAAAAAAATTAATTAAAATATACCTGGATCTTAATTCGGCCTGTAAAAGGTTAATTAATTCATTGCAGATCATAATTCAGTTCACTAGTTGCCAATCAGAAGAAGAAAAATGCGAAAGTGATTTCTGATTAGATATGGAATTTCTATCAGGCGTTGCAATTTAATTTCATCTGTTCGGTACTTCTCTTTTCCCTCCACTGCCGATTTGAGAGACAGGTTCAGCGGGAGAGTGGCATTGACGTAGCAAGAGTGAGGTAGAGAAGCTATAAGAAACGGTCCGAAGTGTCTATGGGAAAATCAATGCTTTAAAAGTAACCATTATAGCGTCTATGGAGGCAGCCGTTGCATCTCCTTCAGGAATTAAAAGAAAACAAGCGATTTCAATATGAAACTAACCATCCGGTGTTTGGAATCAAATTTTCTTTCGCATAAAAAAGTTATGAATTAAATTGCGCAAGTAAATATCCAAACTGAGAAAAGTGACTGAAATATATTCGTTTTCATATCACGAATTCCACACTCTATCATTTATCCGCTAATCCCTTTAAAGTCCGTAGCTTCTGTGACTATCAAAGAGATTCTCTTTTTTAAAAACCTTCCATTTATAACTCTCGTTCGTTAAATACTAAAGCGGGATTAAAATTAAAATTCGAAACGCCATTCTCCTCAAATCGTTTGCGCGGAAATGAAAGTGAAGTGAAATGAAGGGAGGAAAAAAACGAGAAAGAGAGCAGCGTTATTTTAAAGCTTCTTCTTCTTATTATTATTAGTTGTAGCTGCATTAGGCATCTTATAATGAGTGGCTGAATGAGAACGAAGCGCATCAGTTTCGCGAATTAATTTAATGTCTTCTCAGTTGTGCATCTGGCAGCAGCAACAAAACTCGGAGAAATATTTCGCGCCGCCAAATGGAGTCCCGAATACTCGGACTCGCGGTTTTGTAATTTCGAACTGGAGTTTTTAAAGAAGCTGTTTCTAATTACGTTTCGCTTTTAAAATGGGACGGAGCCTCCTCGGCAGAGCACTTATTAATACGCGTTAATAATTGAATTTGCCCGCCACCTTAATCTTTTACTTCTGTCTTTTCAAAAATCCGTAATTGCTAAAAATGGGTTTTTCGAGACTGGTTTTAACTCTGTTTTATTGCTCTTATTCAATTACAATTATAATTATTGTTATTCTGGGTTTTTTAAATCAAGTTTGGCTATTTATTTTCAGGAGAGATCTTTTGGATTGAAAATTGCTTAAAAGCATACATTTCTTTCACAATTTACTAAAAATCTTTATATTTTCTTGATAGGAAGTTTGAAGATAATTTTATACTTTTAATTTAATAAGCTACATGCTTTATGGACGAGTTCAGTGACATTACATTCTGTCAAATTATCAAATTAAGAAGTAAGAATCCCATAAGGTGAGCGTGTGATATCCAATATCCATGGAGCAAATGAAATAACTTTTATCTTCAAAAAGTATCTAATTGTTCACTACTTATTATCTTAAAAGTCCCGGTTACTCATCATCACCTTGGAAAAACACAAGTATAGAATTCCGGTCTTGGGGAGTTCCTTCTTTCTCGAGTTTCAGGATTCAAAAGATAGAGCATATTTTTTGAACCATATTTATATGAAATTCTCCAGATATTTTTCTTCTTAAAACATAGAGGAAAGTTTAAAATTGGTGGAGGAATTTTCATTTAAATGTTACGTTTCTCAGTTTGATTCAGTTAATAAAATATTCAATTCTTCTTCTAGACATTATCCATGATAAGCCAACCTCTTTATTCGCTTGAAACTCGTATTTTTTAATTATTTTTATTAAAAACTAATTTAGTTTCATTTAAAGGGGTAAATAAATTTTTTTGAGCTAACTCGTGAAATCGGTCTTACAAAATTTCACTTTTTCTAATCGATATCATCCATGGTCCGATACCATCAGAAAAGACACGGAACACACCCAATGCCCTCTCTCCGATTATAAATAAATGCTCAGAGATCCCCTTATCTAACTCTCATCTTTCCCATAACTCAGATGAAAGACACCAGAAAGATATTCGAAATTGCGTTCCATCTTTCGGCGAGGATTCCACCTCCCTTCCATTTCCTAAATGGAGAAAGAAAGAAAAACACTGAACGAGACGCATCGATGCAGCTTTTCTTCCAGAAAATCATAGACATATCTGTATCGATAAGTGTAAAAACGAAAAATTAGAAGAGCATGCCGTGCAGGATTGTAACGTGACATCTAGTCTTGTTGGCTTTCATCACTGTTGTTATTATTATTATGGTTATGATGACGATGCTTGGAAGTAAGAAAAAAACTTTTAAAAAGAAACCCAAACCAAATATAAAAACGAGAGAAATATACTTTCTCTTTCTCCCGATCCTGTATTGGCCCGGAAAGCCATAAAAGTTGATTTCCCGTATGTGCTTTGGAGATGGCTTTCTGTAAGGTTTTGGGAGGGTTTATTTTTTGTTTTCATTATCGGGAGTATATATCGCTAGCTTGGAAGAAAAACGGCATAACTCCAAGAAAATGCCGCTTTTCTATTTTCTTATAATCAAAGCAAAAAGATGGTCTACTTTCCCGTGGATGAGTATCACTAGTGTGTAATTCGCATACATCCGGCTACTAGAGCGCAGTTGAATTAGAGTTGTATTAAAAAACCTTTCTGAGCTTTTAATCTTAAAATGGGATTTCCTGGAAAGTTATGCTTATGGGGTTGTGCCAGTTTTCTTCCAAGACAGCACGATATATATATTTTTTTATGGAATTCAATATTTTGTTGGGGTTTTTCCTTAGTGTTTTTTTCGCTGGTTTGCGGTTTTTTTTTCAATCGATGGCAGTGCGATCGGCGGTCATCTGATTGCCTTGGAAGGTTGAGTTTTTTCTGGGGGTAGTGCTTTTTTTCTAGTTTCTTGGGAATCTGGGGAGGGATAGTCACGTGTTTTCGAAGGAATGGACGTTCGTTTTGTTTATGAAATTGTTCTTTCCAAGTTAACTTCTTTAGAAATGTTGCATAATGTTATCGTTTTTTTATTAGTTTCGTGATTCTTATGTTTACTCATAATTGCCTCATGTCTTTAGAAATACGTATTAAATTTTTGCCATGTAAAATAAGACTTAAATGATATCTTTTTAGAAGAAACGCGCTATTTTCTTATCTTACTATATTGAACCACTTTATAGTATAATCGTTTGGAATTCTAACCTACAACTTGTACACTATATAAGTGGTTTTTATATGCTTGAGCTCGTGGTAGAAAAAATAACTTGCAAAATAGATTGTCATTTGTTGTTGCATTAAAATAACGTGTAACAAACAAAATAATGTTCGTTTGAAAACAACAAATTTTAATGCTGGAGTATTGAATAGGGGTAAAGCTTGATTAAGAATAGCATCTTTTTACAACGTGTGCAGAACCAAATACTTTTTCTTTGAAATTAGCAAAATATTCAATCATTATTTAATTTTTCGGGTGAATTTCCGTTTCTCTAATAAATAATATAGGCGGGGGAAAGTCGTTTTATCTTTATGTGATTGTGAAATATTCGCCTTTTTCTTAGTCGGTGGCTGGAAAACAAAAACAAAAAATGGATGTAGGTTGTCCTTCTGAATCTTTTAATTCCCCTGTAGGAATTTATAATAATTTCATTGAAGATACAACATGAATTAGAGGACAAATATAATTGTTTAATCAGTTATACTTCTTTTAAAGATTATACCTTTTTTCCAATTACGTTTCTTTAATTTTAAAGGAGGGATTTCTATACCCACTTTTCAATTAAAATTGAAAGATCCCCATCCCAAGTTTATCAAGTGTGTCGCCCATCACTGATCTGAAGAAGGGATCAGTCAGGATCGCCGTCGATCTAAAACGCATCACTGTGCGCGGTCACTTTAAAAACAACAGTCTCCTAGTCACGTGGAGCGATCCGTGATGCCGTCCCATCTCTGAATCGATGCTAATGATCCCTCGCGAGATGTTGCGCGTCGCTCGTCGTCATGGCAACTCGGTTGTCCGGACAGCTCGCTTCTACCGGACCCTACGCTCTGATGAGATTAGCCAGTTTTGTATCGGTTCTTTATCCTTTGAGCAAGTATTAGCTCTGGAGAAAAATAAGTTTAGAAAATTGATGTTGGGTGCTCTTCTGCCTTCTTTTTGGGAGGCCATTTCGGAATAATTGCTAAACCTCTCTAATAAATTAGTAAATAAGCTTAGGAGATAAATAAGTTAAAGTTTATTATATTTATTATGGTACTCTTTTGTTAAAAACATATAAGGGCTAAACGAAACATTTTTTTATTTTATACATAGTTATGTTAATTTGTTAATAATTATCCAACTATGTAAATACAATAAATATTAAAGAGTTTTTTAAGTAACATTAATTTTTATTTGCTCTTTCATTTATTGTTTTTTTATAGGGTCACGCTTTTCAATAGTATTTTCTGTTTTATAAAAGAAGTCATTATAAGGTACCTGTGCCTAATATGGACACCCTAAGGAAAATGTATTTTTTGACCCCCTTATACACGTCACAGGAGTCCAACAATTTATGACCACTATCTTTGGACTGTTGACTATCATTATTAAAATTAGGGACCTTGTAATTATTCTGGTTTAATTTCAGTGATAAAAACAAAAAATGTTTGCAAGTGTCCATATTAGGAACCACCTGTCCCTATTATGGACAGGTGGCAAATTATTGACCTACTACACAGGGTGTATGGAAAAAACACTCTTCCAAGGGATTTTAGAGGAGAGGGGATAAAAAAATATTTCTTAAAGTATTGCGGGGGAGGGGGGGGCACAGTTAATATCATCAGAGCATGCACTTCGTAATGTTATGTACGGATACTATAATTAAGATTAAAAATACATATAAACATTAATTTATTATGAATTAGCTAAATTAAATAACATCAAACAGAAAATTATTTTAAAAATGTCTAAATCTGAAGATTCTCTAGCTGTTTTTACAATGTGGACATAAGGTGTCCATAATAGGAACAGGGCGTAGTTTTACTAAATCTTGTAATATATAAACAAAGAAAACATTTTTAAGCAATATACGCAATAGCAAACGAAAATATATTTCATCCGCTTTCTAAAACACTCCACTTTTTAATATTTAGAGTAATTTTACCATACCTAATAAGAATTTAAACTTAACCTGTAATTACTATCAGCACACCATGAAAACACAAATTTCCTTCAAAATGGCGAACAGCGCGCTTTTTTGCACTTTAAAGACTAAAATATCTTTTAAACTGCTTTTCTTCAAGAACACGTAGTGCCGACTCTCGATCAAGTTCTTTACTTTTTAAGATATAAGGGGTGTCCATATTGAGAGCCCTGTCCATATTGGGTACAAGTACCTTAGACGAAAAGTTTTTACTTACACATTTATGGCAAAGATTCCTATTTCATTTATTTATTTCAGTTGATACCAAGCTATAAGCCTACAAAAGTTCATTGCGTGAAAAGTTTTCAAATAAACAGGTTATTTTTAATTATAAGTACCATAAAGAATCGCGAAGCCATTTTTATGCCAATGATTTGAAAACTTGCCAATTAAAAATGCCTACTAAACATGCCCTTATAAATTAACTATTTATTGAATTGAGGAAGCAGGGAGGATGAAATTAATTTAAATAGGTAGTTCGAATACCTTTTTGGCGATACCGATTTTTAACGCTTAACGAGTATGTGACCATTCTTTAACACCGATTTTCTTTTTTTACATGGTTTATAAAAATTTCAAATCAACGTTAAATGAGCAAACAGCTTTGTGCTTTACTTTCAGATGTTATTTTCTGGTATGTTGTCAGTGTCATTAAAATAAATGCCTTGTACAATTATATATCCTTTAAGAAGGCTGTTGTAAGAAGCGTTAAAACTTATTTAAATACCGCGGATGAAAACTACAGCAGCTGTTGCACAAATGCGCCAGAAAGTAATGCATAAAAAGGGCGTAAGCAACACATGTTTTCCCTCTCAAAAGTGGGAATAAAAAGTTTAAAAAGCATTTACGGCTTAATGAGTGTTAACCGAAAGGTAGAAAATGTGTTTTCTTCTTTGGCTATGTGACAAGACGTTTTTCTAAGAGAATTCCTTCTTTTGCTGGTCTACAATTAACTGTAAGCGGTATACTTAGAAACTTGGATTGTCCTATATATTCTTTAGTAAATATTCTATTGATATTTTTATAATTGAAGTGGATGGGGATCTGGTATAATATCTAGCTTTAATTGTTTTACTCTCATGTTGAGAAATGTTCTAAAATGTATGTTCGTTTATTTTTTCATACATTACTATGTTATAAAACAATAATATATACTTATTTTAAATTGACTTTATAAATTATTAAAGTATGAGTGATTTATAACTATTTTTCAAATTTAATCAAATTTCAAATTACAATAAACAAAATACAAAAAAGAATACAAAAAAGAAAAAAGGGAGAAAAAAAGGAAAACACATTGATCAATAAATTTTATCCCAAAGAAGCAACTCCTCCCTAAAAAATAAATATATGATCAAAAACAATAAATAATACATAAAACCACTTAGAAATCAAAAAGGAAAAAAAGAAACGAGAATGGCTTGGCTGGCAATTTTGTGTATTAAGATAAAGATTAGTAATATACAGATTGAAAATATACCTGACAAAAATTAAAAGTGTTTTGACATTATTTTGGTCTTGAATAAAGGTTATACAAAGTTTTCTAAATTATGTTGGGAATTTCTTTGATATTACTAATTAAAGATTTTTCCTTGATATAACATGAAATTAAAGAAAGAAAATTAAGTAAAATTGCTTATCATATACCTGATATAGATGTCATTAAAAAATGCATAGAAATTTCTAAATTTTCTTTTCTGTTTCACCAGTACTGCTAAAAAATACACACCCCCGTGTCCCATGAAAATCCAGCAGTTTAAATGTATCACCTCCGAATGCATAAAAAACATAGTATTCAACCTTTTCCCTTCTTCGATTTTCCACGAATTCCTAGTTCATGAACACTGAACTTCTCAACAGAACTTCTCACCACCCTCCGGGTTTCGAAAACGGTAAAAACTGAATCCCTTCTCTACCCCTTCTTGCTCAAATCTATGTTGTCACATGGCTTATGATCGATGTAAATGGTTTTTGCTATCGGGATTGAAATCTGGGCTCGCTGTATTTTCGGAGGCAATTGGAGGGAAAATAGTGGAAAATCCAGGTTTGAGTTTTTAAGCAAGCGTCATCTGCCCGTAAGGAAAACTTTGTGGAGCTATTTGAAGTTTCATTGAAAGGACTTGTTTAGGAGTCAAGAGTTCCTGGTGATATAATTAAGATCTGAATATAAATTTTACTGGCAAAATAAATTTTTAAAAGATAATTTCACAATATACTTAGTACAAGAAAAGTATGGATGTAAATTTGGGGGGTAATATTTCTATACCCTTTAATCAGTAGATGTTTTCTAAAAAAAATTAATTTTATTGAAACGGTTAGTAGAATATTCTTCCCTTTGGACAAGTTTTTCTTTCCCTAAATTATGTTAAAAAATAACGTTATACTTTATATTCTTTACCTTCTACTTATTCAAATTGAAAAGAGGAGCGAAGAAGATATATTTTGTCTTGTGGATAATTTAATTTGCTTCTATTGGCTTACTATTGATTTATCAGCTGTTAACTTGAAAGGGAGGAAAACCACAACTTAACACGTAAAACACACGAAAAAGTAGAGGATTACATTACACTATAAGAGCTATAGGTATCAAATAGGGTAATCTTTTAGTTTTGGAATATTTATCTAAAAAAAATCCCTATTGTAAGATAAATTGTTATGTGATTAAAATGAGGGTTAAGAATTGGTCACAAAGATAAATAATATGGAACGGTACTTTAATTAACCTTAATGAATAACATAGATTAATAAAAGTTGGCATCCATGATGGTGACGTTTTAAAACTTAAAAGTTTATCCTTATGATACAGATGGTTATGGTTTTTACTCATAATGCTTTATAAACTGCATGTATTTTTGTCATTTTATTTTTTAAAATTAGTTACACATTAGTTGTTGACTATTATAAATTAAAAGAAAACATTAGTTGTTGACCATTATAAATTAAAAGAAAAAATCACACCAACTTATGTAATTTGGGAACCTAAAAGAAAAATAACTGGACAAAAATCAATCAAGGGAATCTAATTGAATGCGATTTCGCTGATGATGGTTTCTCTGAAAGGAATTTTTTTTTTCGTTTTCTTTCCTCCAGAAAAGTGGAAATGGGAATACTATAATTGCTGACGCTTTGGTGCAGAGCTGTCATATCGGATTGTCTCCTGACAATTAGTTGGAAATTGAGCGAAATTTAATTCCCCTGTCTCACAAAAGATTCAGCGGGAAACTTCCCCAATCACTTTTAAATGAAACAAACCGCCTCCTTTCCCACTGGCTTTGGGGCTTCCTTCCCACCGCATCTTTCCCCACAGGCGTTGGGTCGCACGGAGAGGCAATTACGGCGTAATGAAAAATTGAAAACGATTACGATGCAGCGTTTCGATGAATCGTTTGCTCTTCAGTGTTCGTTTGGTCGGAAGGCTCCGGAAATTTTCCCGGATTAAATGTGCCGAGAAAGGAAGGATCTGTTTACGGAAGAATAGGTATATTTGGGCCGGTTAAAGTTTATTGAAGAATGGAGAGTTGTTTCGAAGGATCAAATCTTCTTCTTCTCTTTAAACTAGATACGTATAATACTGTTTTATGCTTGATAAGTGTGTGTTTTAATCTCGAATCGCAATAAATATTAGTCATTTACCCGTAAAAGGATTTCGTTTATTTTTGTCTTAAGGTAAAGTTTACAGAGTTAAGTTTTCTGAAAACTATTGAAATATGTACGTTGTAATTCGAGTGGAATATTTATTTTGCCTTTTGGACTGTTTAATAGTTTTCGATTATTCCTTCTTTGAGGTAAATAGCCCTTAAAATCATTCATGGAAATGCTTGCTTCCTTTAAATTTAAAGAAGGGTAGAGGGAGGTACGTTCGTAAAAATAGTAGGAGAGACCGAGCAGGGATGGGACACGGGGTGAGATGGGACACCTTCAATAAATCTTATAATTAAAAATAAAATTAGTTTTTGAGTGTTACACCAGGTAAAGCCACCATGGCTTCATACTTGTTGCTGTTTACTGTTTTAGTTGCAAGCTCCTACAAGTTTCTGAACGAAAAAGATGGTTTCACTAGAGCAAAAGTAACTAAGTATTACACTTTTCAAAGTGAATTTTCAATCTGATTCTTGGTTGCTTTCTTAATGGTTTATATTGTTTTCTAAACAGAATAATGTATTCTTTATGAATAAAGAGTTGATTTAAGCCTAAAAGCTACAATTCTTTTGAAAGAACCTATTTTTTAAAACTGTTGCTACCGGGGTGGGATGGGATGGGACATGCCCAATTCCTCTCAATACCTAAATACAAGCTATTGCACAAAATTCTTCAGATACCTTTGTTTTAGAACTGTTTAGTATTGCAGTTGAAAACAAATTTTTTTAAAGATTTTTCGAAGTAAATATAGGGTAAAATAACTGATGTTTTTGTAATAAATCTTTAAAATGTGTAAAATACTTCCATCTTTGTGGTTTTTAATCATATATTTAAAAAATAATCATAAATTTAAAGAAAAAGGTGTCCCATCGCACCCGCCCCGGGATGGGATGGGAAAGTTTTAGACTTACTTTAATTCATAAATCTAAAGTTTTATTTGCTATCACATTGGTTATATTTTTTAAACATGTTAAAATTTTTCAAGATGTTATTTTGAAAGTTTCAAATTTTTACAAGGAAAACTGAATTTTTTAACAATATTCTTGTAAAAAGTGTCCCACCCCTCCCCGGTCTCCCCTACATTTTTGACTATTTCTCCATGTGTATTTATGATATTGAAACAAAACTTATATACTCATAAGTTTACAGCATTTCTGAAATTTTAGCACCCTTTTTAAATCCATTTATAAAAAATTTCCCCTTTAAATCATCGTTCAAAAAATTTAAAAATTCTGTGCGAACGGGCCCCAGAGGAGGGACCCATTCGCACACTGCATCAATAATACAGAATAAATTTTTAGAAGCCTACCATATTCATTTTTCATTAAAGTCTACTTATACAGCAACCAATTAAGCTGGATATTTGACACTTTTGCGGGTTTTTTCTTAAATTGTATGATGTTTTACTCTGAGAAAAATGTCAACGAAACGTCAGTGTAGATTACGTTTTTAATATGGAAAAGAGAACTTTGTGAGAAAACTCATAACGAATAAAATGAGAAGGAAATTTATTTTTCACCTTCCAAATCAGGCATTTTCAAATACTCAGAGTTCAAAAGGGGCCACAAATTTGGCAATCTCGGGTGGTCTAGGAATGCAAGGGATTTGAAATACATGATTAATTGCATACAGGATTGCTCAATTATATTTTAAAAGCCACATTATTATGAGTATACTGATATTACTAAATTTTTTTAATTAACCAGTAAACATTATTACCAGGAAAAAAAATTGTTCAAATACCCTGGTTTTGTGCGGTCCTTTTTGCGCGATTTTTTTACTTGTGCAGTCTTTTTTCTGCGATTTTTTTTAAAGGTATACAAGGTGTATCTGAAATGGTGCAACAGACTTTCAGGGATGATAGAACTCATCAAGACGAACAAGAATCGGTATAGAAAGGGGGTCCCAGACCAAATCCCAGGGAGTTAAAAATGGAGCGACACCCCAAAAAATCATTGAAAAATTCAATTTGTAGAAGAACTACTAATGGTAAAAACTTAATTATGGTCTCAAAAATTGTGGTTTAATATGATCTTTAAAATAACCTCAAAGGTCTTCACTTTAAAATTTGTTTTATTATGAAAAAAGTTAAAAACACAAAAAATGTGAAAACTCTGCCAAAACCTTATTTTGTATTTCGAAATCCTTTCTTTTGATTTGATAATCTGAAATATCATAGTTGAAAACCCTTAAGTCCAAAGTTTCACGTAAATACAATCAATATTAAACGCTTGAGATCCTTTTAAAGTTTGTTTTTTTGGGTGCGCAAGCAGTTTTTTAGAGCTGTTTCCAGAACAAATGTTAGCGCACCCAAAAAAAAACTTTAACAGGATCTCAAGAGTTTAATATTGATTGTATTTACGTGAAACTTTGGACTTAAAAGTTTTCAACTATGATCTTTCAGATTATCAAATCAAAAGAAAGGATTTCGAAATACAAAATAAGGTTTTGGCTGAGTTTTCACATTTTTTTGTGTTTTTTAACTTTTTCATAATAAAACAAATTTTAAAGTGAAGACTTTTGAGGTAATTTTAAAGATCATATTAAACCACAATTTTTGAGACCATAATTAAGTTTTTACCAATAGTAGTTCTTCTACAAATTGAATTTTTCAATGATTTTTTTGGGGTGTCGCTCCATTTTTAACTCCCTGGGATTTGGTCTGGGACCCCCTTTCTATGCCGATTCTTGTTCGTCTTGATGAGTACTATCATCCCTGAAAGTTTGTTGCACCTTTTCAGATACACCCTGTATATACAGGGTGTTTCAAAATTGCGTTGCACGGCTTTTATTCGGAACCAGCCCCTCCTAGGGTCATGGAAGTAAGGTCTACCCCTAGGTAAGTGACCCTGGAAAATCTATTGAGAGGACTTACAGCGCCCCTAGCGGCGAAATTAAAAAGTTAAAAAAAATAATTTAAAAACTAAAGGAGATAGAGCAAAAACCTCAGTAAAAGTATTGTTGCAAACGTCAAGAAGAACTCATTGAAAAAAATTTGATCAAAATATCTTGAATATTCGCGGAGATATTAGCATGTGAAAATAGCACTTTTTCAAGGGTCTAAAAGTAAAAAGTTTGCATATTTAGAAATTTTTTGATTAAATTTTGTGTTCTTTCAACTAACAAAATACAAAACTACACAATTTCACTGAAAAATTTGCAAATATGCGAACTTTTTACTTTTTAACCCCTGAAAAAGTGCTATTTTCTAGGGATGTTACGGTTCCAATGGAACAGTTCCATGGAACCTAATCCCAGCGTGGAAGGGTCGGAACCGGTTCCACGAAGAACCGCTTAACGGTTCCACCCTGGAACCGATAAAGATCAATTACAAATCCAAATTTCTCTGCAATCCTATCTAACATTGAACGAGAACGCACTCAAATAAAGACACGATTTCCAAACTAAAAGATAAGTAATGCCCGCAAAGCGCTACTGCAGAGATATTCTATAGCAAAAAAACCGCACCGAGGCAAAAACGCAACAATCTATTCGCACCATAGAGCACATCTGCCAAAAACTGAATCTATAATTAATGAATCCCTTTTCAAAACAAATATGCTCGTATCTCACTGAAAAACCGCAGCGAGGGAAAGTAAATAAAAAAGAAAGACATCTGCCGTTTCCGCGAAGGAGCAAGTGAAGAAAAAACGAATGACTGACAGCCGCCTGGACCAACCAGAAAGCTCCAAAGCAGTTGAAGCTTTTATCCCTGCCGCCCGAAATTCTTATGGATTTGCTGTCCGAACGGGCCGGCTTCGTCAACACCCTGAGTTCCACGGATTCTGGGCTTTCATTACTACCGCCCGAAATTCCTATGGATCTGCTGTCCGATCGGGCCGGCTTCGTCAACACCCTGAGTTCCACGGATTCTGGGCTTTCATTACTACCGCCCGAAATTCCTATGGATTTGCTGTCGGAAAGGGCCGGGGCCGACCTAGCTAGTAGTTCCACGGAGTCTTAACGGTTCTGAGAGAAATAAGTTCCAGCGATAGAACTCTTTACGGAAACTAATACGTTCCAAAACTAATACGTTCCCGTGGAACTGTTTTGAGTGGATTAGTTATGCTGGGAGGAATTCGCGTAACTGGAATGGAACTGGAACTCTTTGGAACCTTTAACTTGATTAGAACTCTTTTGGAACTTATAACTAGGTTTAGAACTTGGGAACTATTTGGAACTGGAACTGGAACTAATAAAGCTGGGATTGGAAGTTGGAACGTATAAGGTTTGTTTCTGTTTGGGCTTCGTTGGGAACGGCTGGGAAGGGTATAGCTGTCTGTCTGGGATTATGGGAATTAAATCTGGAAATTCTTTTTAAGTTTCCTGTAGCTTGACCACTGGTCAAGATGACTAAAATTCACTATAATATAAATGTTGGAGTTGCCAATTTATCTTTTGTAATCCTTATTGTTATAACGTGTGTCTTTGGTTCCGACTGACCATTGGTCTGTCCGATCCACATTTTGCAACTTCTGTGCTTTGGCACTGAAGTAGGTCATGTGGGGGCTCAAACCAAACGCCTTAAGGCGGGTAACATTTTGGTGTTGACCACTGGTCAATATCTCTTGACCAGTGGTCATTCCACTTTTTCTCATCATATGTAACTTTTCTGACTTTCTCTTTTTGTCTCTTGATTGTTTTGGGGGTCCTGGCCTTTGGTCAACCTCATTTGACCACTGTCCAAGATGACTAAAATTCATTATAAAATAAATTTAGGAGTTGCTAATTGATATTTTGTAATCCCTATTGTTATAACATGTGTCTTTGGTTATGGTTGACCATTGGTCAGTCCGGTCAACTTTTTGTAACTTCTTTGCTTTGTCACTGAAGTAGGTCATGTGGGGTATCAAACCAAACGCCTTGAGACGGGTAACATATTGGTGTTGACCACTGGTCAAGATCTCTTGACCAGTGGTCAATCCATTTTTTCTCGCTATATGTAACGTTTCTGACCTTTTCTTTTTGTCTCGTGGTTGTTTTAGGCGTCCCTGACCTTTCGTCAACCCCATTTGACCACTGGTCAATTTTTGAATTTTTTGACTTTATTGATCCTTTTTGTCTTTGGGACCCTTGCGTTTTTTATATGAACGGTTTTAAAGCTGGAACCGTTTGGAACTGGAACTGTTAAGGGAACCTAATCCCACCTTGGAACTGGAACTGTGGAACCGGTTCCACACTTTAACTAATACGTAACATCCCTACTATTTTCACATGCTAATATCTCCGCGAATATTCAAGATATTTTGATCAAATTTTTTTCAGTGAGTTCTTCTTGACGTTGGCAAAAATACTCTCATTGAGGTTTTTGCTCTATGTCCTTTAGTTTTTAAATTATTTTTTTTAACTTTTTAATTTCGCCGCTAGGGGCGCTGTAAGTCCTCTCAATGGATTCTCCAGGGTCACTTACCTAGGGGTAGACCTTACTTCCATGACCCTAGGAGGGGCTGGTTCCGAATAAAAGCCGTGCAACGCAATTTTGAAACACCCTGTATAAAAATCGCAGTTAAAAAGACCGAACTAATAAAAAATTGCACGAAAACAGGTTTGAGTGTAAGCATTTAAAAAATCCATTGATTTCGCTCAATTGGTTTTGTTTTGGTGGAGTTAAAAACATAGTTTATCAGAATTAGCTGAAGTATGTTCTTATTTCTTAAAACCTTTGTTCTTCATGCATGAACTATATCCTTTTTTAAAAAACATCATAGTTAAAATTTATGCTTGAAAATGTATTTATAATGTAATAATATCCCAATTTTTCTTATTTCATACTTTAGTTTTACTAGAATTTTCAACTCATACTATAAGGGGGTCTCTAAAACACCCTCACTTAAGAACTCATTTTGATTCAAAGATAAAAAAGTGCACTTTATGGGTCGTGGGCAGTTCCAGAAAAGAGGCTCATGATCTTTTGGGAAATGTTGTGAAGTGCCGCCCGCAAAAAGCAGGTATTTGTCCCGGATTTTAAAAGTGGCATTTTAAGTCGTTGAAAGTGGGTCCTTAGGCCCTTCCCCCAAAAAGCATCTCGAGTAGACTTCGGTTTATTCCTTTCACACATTGTGTTCTACAAGTTCCCCCCTCTGTAAGTATTCAAGCGTGTCCCTCGAGGGAATTTTAACATGAAAAGGGGTAGTTTTCTTGGTAAGTGTACGACTTGCAGAAATAGTGGATTCAGAATCTTTTTCTTGTAATATGGTTTAAAAATGAATATAGAAAACGCGAAATGCAGATTTTTCTAAAATATTGTGAAACTGATATATCATCTCGGCTTACTAGAGAAAAAAATTACTAGTCACATTTCCTAAATCTTTTGAAAGCGATAGAACGGTGCCAATTGGAGTATTCCCCGAAACTTCGCATAGCTAAACTTAAATGACATTATAATAAAAACCACCAAATTTGGCGTAAACTCGGGCTATGTAGGTGAGTTAGAAGTATTCAGAAGTAATTCAGATCATTTTTCATGCAAGAGTCAACGATATATAACGATACTGTCTGTATCAATAAACTGTTAATAAGACGATATTTCTCCATGATCCTAATGGGGTAAAACTAGAAGTAACAAACTGTCTTTATAAAGATTATCTTTCCATTAGAATACATCATCGTTAAAAACTGATTTCCCCTTAAAGGAAAAATACTCTCCCCATTTCATTTATATCGCAATTTTCTAAAATGTTTGGAAAAAAATAATGTTTTAAACCTGCTAGAAAATTATATAAATTTTAAATTACGGAATATGATTTAGGTTTGAAATGGGAAAAATATAATGCATAAAGCTAGTGAGCAAGCCCGTAGCTAAATAAACTGCTACCGGGGAAAACAAACAGTGTTTGTAGCTTCCCTGCCGAAAATCTACCCTTGCGGTAAAGCAACATTGCCGTAAAAGAAGTTAATAGTCTTGACGAGCGACGCAATCGCAGGCTTGAGGTTAGCCATTTCCCATTTGTTTCCATTTGTACAAACATTCAGATGAGAGAACTTTTTCTACCTTATGTCTAAAACATTATTTTTTGTTTTGTGAAAATTGGAAACATAACAAAACAATTCTTCTTAATATGGAGCTTACCTGTAAAAGTGTTGTGGAACAACATTACTATAATAAACACTGAAAACCTCTTATTCTATTCGTATTTAAAAAACATGTGTATTTTGTTCTTAAATGCAGGGCTCCCATAGGCGACTAAAAAGGCGACTATTGCTACTATTTTCAAGGTTGGGCGACTATGGCGACTATTTTAAGCTAAAAAGGGCCAAAAGCGACTATTTTCAATGATTTTCAGAGATTTTGGCTACTTTTTTTTAGTTTGGGCGACTATTTCTGTTTTTTTATCGTCAATCAGAATCAATCAATCGCCATTTTCAGAGACTACTACTACGGATTCTCCGTAGTTTCTACTGATGCCGTCGTTAAACTACGGACTACGGATAACATCGAAAAAGCTACGGAAAATCGGAAATCTATCATAAAAAGCACTTAGAAGCTCAAGTTTTTTCCCAATTATGCTCTATTTTTAGGATATTTTCAGTCTACATAAAACAGGGTGCGAAGAATCGGGTTTCGTGTTGCTTGCGGGGTATTCCGTTCTTCCCTGGACTTCTTTCTTGGATGGATGGACGGCGGGCGCCAAGTTGAAGTCGGCTTCTTGCGTTGTTAGTGCGATGTGGAAAAAACAAGTTTATTGTGGTTAGAAGCCGTCGTTCGGTGTTTAGGATCGAATTTTGCGGAAAAGTCGAAAAATAGCAATTTTTCGCGCAAGTATCGTTTTTCCAGCACATAGTTGAAGATGGCTTTCACAGCGCTGCCAAGTTTTACGTATTGTTCGTTAAATTTACAGATTAGCACCAAAATTTACGGTTTTATGGATCGACCCGAAATGTTTACGGAATTTCGCCAAATTAAAGTCTTGTCTGCCTTTGCTAGGCTTTTGGAAACTGGAAAATCGCGGAAAAAGCCGCGATTTTTCGAGAAAGTTTCGTTTTGTGTGCCGCGTGTTCCGTTCCTTCCGCGACTATTTTCGACGGCCGCGAACGCCAAGTTGAAGTCGGCTTCATCTCGTGTCAGTATTTGAATGCAGGAAAAACTACTTAACGTGGTGAAAGGCAACATGTCCGATGGTTAGAATCACGATCTTGAAAAGCCGAAAAATAGCAATTTTTCGTGAAAGTTCCGTTATATCCGCGATTGATTCCTACCGGCGCGGCGCCTATTTGAAGTTGGCTTCCTTTCACCATTGTATTTACATTGCAGAAAAAACAACTTTACTATGGTCAGAACTAATTACTTAGGTGAATTATCACTAGGCCTAAGAACCTCAAGTAAATAAAAATTGATAAGGGCTAAAAATTTTATAAGAGCTGATAAATTAATAGAGGTTTAAGTTAAGTATTTATATATTAAATCTATGCGCACATTATTTGTCGTAATCAAAATTATGGTTTTCATGTCGTACGAAGAGTTTTACTGATGAAAGTTTTCAAAAGTTGGCAGCTATGTTTTCACATTGTAATTACATTGTAGGAAAAATTTAAGGGTGGCCAGAGGAGCCTAATAAGTCTACTGATACCTCTCAGATCACGTTTTTATCGATTTTAGTCAGTGTTTTCAACTAATTTTTCTTAAGGATTTCCTAAGTTGTAAATTTTTACTGATGGATCACTGAAGCTTAATGCAGTATTTTTTAAAAATCTTGTTAGATTATAACCCGTTTCAGATATGATATCAAGGGGGATGGCAGGGGATCCACCCCTAAAAAAATCGGACTAGGTGTCTAAAACAACCCTTTTTTAGGGTCAACTATGAGTGCTGTGAGTTAATTACCCAAAATGAACATAATTTTTCTTTTTAAACTTTAAAGATTATTCTATTTTTGTTTGATTTGTGAATTTTCAGAGTATTTTCAGCTTTTATCTATTTTATTTGAAAAATGCTATTTTTATGCAATGGGAGAATTTTATTTGGGAAGGCTATTTAGGGGGACTATTTTTCGTAATTTAGGCGACTATTTAGGAGACTATTTTTCATATTTGAGGAGACTATTACTACTATTTCTGAAAGTGTAACTCAATGGGAGCCCTGTAAATGTTTCTTGTATTGTAATTAACTTCATTCTAAAAATTATATTTTTGAAAAGCTTTTAGTTCTTTTTATGAAGTCTTGGAGATACTGAATATGAAAAAAAACTCTCACCTTAAAATGGATAATGATGCCACTTCTAAATTCTTCATGTAACATTACAAACTTATCCATTTCTGCTTGCAATGGTTCATTTTCTTTCATGAAAAGTCGTATAACCCCCCAAAATACCGTAAAAAACGAGTTACAAAAGACCACATGGGGCGAATTTGCGCTTCTAAAACTCCATATCCGGCTCCTTAATAAAAGCCTTGCCCTCCAGACACCATTTCATTTTATACACACCCCACGAGGAACACCCATCAGGAATTACACCCCCGCACGTTAATGGAACTTCCCGCACTACCATCAATATAATCTCGTCCCGAAACAAATTGAAATTCCATTTTCACCCACCGCAAAACCCCCCGAAATTGTTCCACAAACAAACTACCAGCAACAACTAAAAAATATTCCAGGCTTATCATGACGAGCGAATTCGACTTCAGGGTTCTGGCAACACAAAAGCCTCCCTTCCCGACGTGCCCCGCGCGACCGGAAGTGACGCCCGCTTCCCGCCAGAACGCTAATTAGGGGATTCTTTTAATTCGAAAGTAAAGGGGGAGGGGGTTAAATCGAGCGTTTAATCGAGGATATTCGTTCTCTCTTTTGATGAGGGTTAATTCAGGGATCTTTGTTTCACGGTTCAATGGTGTTCTCGATCCGAAGTGGTTTATGCGGCTTTCCTCCTCCGACTCCAAAGCTGCTTTCTAAGGGGTTCTCTCTCTGTGCATTAAAATGCCGAGAGAGAGATTCGAAGTGACTTCTTTTGTTCGTGGAATGTGACTGTTGTGGGACATTTTTGGGTGGGTTTTAATTGTTAATTCGCTTCTGTGTGTCAATTAGTTGAGGGAGTGAATAAAGTTGGAATGGCGTTTGGATGTGGAATATATCTTTTCGTGATTCGATCCTTAAGAATAGTTAAATTTACATCCGAGTGCTTTCTGAAGGATAAAGATAATGAGTTCTTCGTGAACTTTCTGGCTGTTGATTCGCGCCTTTCCTAACTATCGTTTGAGCAGAAACCATTGGTATATTACTGAAATGCACTTTAGTAGTTTATGTACTATTTGCAGTATCCTATCTTGTTAATATGTTCGTATGCTGTGAAATATTAATAGCTCCTTTCTTCTTCTAGGCTGGAAAAATGTTACCGGTGTGTAGTTTTACACGAAAAACATATAAATGTCTTGCAATACAAGGAAAGTAAGTATTTTGTTCAAACATTTTTTAAATATTGTTGCATTTACAAAGGTCATTACTGAATAATAGCTAATGTGAATTAATAATTCCTGACACACCATTATTACATTTTCAAAATAACGCAACCCCACTTTCAACTACTACGAGCGATCAATTTCAAAATTTTGGGAACTAAAAACCGGAAAAATATAGGGGGGTGAATTAAAGGTTGAGTTTGAAACTATTCTCACTCTTTTCTCTACCGAAATTCTTTTTCAGTTTTAATTATACAATCATTCAGAAAGTTTGATGTTTCAAATGAATTATAAGGATTAAAAAACGAAAGTTCACTTAAAATTACTAATTTTAGATGTGCATAATTTCTGTATTAAAAAGTAATTTCAAATTCTTATCGTACATTTTCCTTATAAACATGTGTCACAATTTATTTTCTTGTTTCACTCTATGATATGAAAAATTGATGGGAATATAGTTTTATTTTCATTTAATATCAATAAATAAGTATTATGTTTATTATTTTTGTTCCTCTACCAATCTGGAAAATGCTTCTCTTTCATTTTGAAATGTGAAATTTATACATATGTGTACCAATTCAAAGTAATACCACTCGGTTTCAGGGCACGTATTTTCGAAACACTTTACTCCCAAAATACGTTGGACAAAAAGTCTAACAGCCTCAGTCTTAAATAACTAAACAAATATAAAATCACCCTATTTGAAACATCATTTAAAACAAAAAAAACTCAGATAAGTAACTTGAATTCTTCTTACCCATAAACAAAATTACCCACCAACCGAAAAATTCCTCCCAGAATATTCCTTTTGGAAATTAACTCTCATTTATTAACCAAATGAAAAGCTACACATTCATCGTTGTGTAAAACGTTTCCACATTCTTTAATGTAAAACTCCTTCCTAACTTTCCGATTCCCCCTGTCTTCAGGGCTAATTGGTGTAAAAGGGAACTGTTCCAATGTTATCTTCGGTGGAGCATCAGAGCAAGACGAGTCGTAAAACTTTGCCAACCAAAAACAAAATGGCGCACTAAATAATCCGGACAAAGGAGACGATCTTTTGGGCGTGGATGGTTAAATTTTTATTCTTCTTTAAGAAAAGGAAGCCCCACTGTAGGCATTAAACTCGAAAATGGACTAAGTCAAGCTTTTGAAATATGAGTATGGAAATCAGGGTCGTATCAAAGGGTCTCCCTAAATTTTAAATACAGTTATGAAATTCTACGATACGTAGTAATTGGTTATGTTCTCTCAAAATGTAATCGGCGTGAGTAACAACATTTACAGAAGAAAACCTCACTCTATAAATAAATTATCAATGTTTTACTATATTTTGGGGATTTTGAATACTTATTCAATATTAACGCAATCTAAGATAGATATTCTACGTCTGCTATAACACATTAATTTGTTCTTATTTAAATTAACGCGTGTATATTTGTAAAACCAATCGCATTGTCTGAATAAAAAATGAGAGAATATACTTTTACTTTACTTTTACCATTACGTATTGTACTTTTTAATTATCTTCCTATTTTCGTTTCATTTTTACAGATAATACTTCTCCTTCCTTCCAATAACTTTAATCACTAAGATTATTTTTCTAAAAAATCTCACTTAGCATGAAGTCAGATAATATAATGCTAACTCTTAGAAAAATTAGTTTCACTAATTTTTTGTTTACTTCGTTCACAGTTTTATTTAACAAAGAATAAGTAATTGTTTTTTTAAATTATACAATATACATACATTTCATATTAATAAGAAATTGAATCAAACCTTACAAAATGCTTATTCTTATAATTCAACTTACACCACTCTTATGAAAAATACAAGTGAAACTCGACTATTTTCAATCTTGGCGTTTTATAGAGTGTCCAATCTCTCTTGAGAAAGAAAAAGTGGCGTCGTTCGAAAGATTAGCTGCGGAGTGGAAGGATAAGTGCCATAACTTTTGTGTTTGGCGATGTTTACTCCCGATAGTAGGGTCATGCGCGAGTGTGAGTTTTATTGGTCTCTGATGCAACTTTTAATTAATGCTTTGGACGCACTTGAGTCGGGGGATCATAAAATCGGGATTAAATGCCGTGATGGAGAAAGATGAGTTTTTGTGTTGCTCGGTTGTAAAAGGTGATAATATGCTTATTGTTAATTAAATTTGTTGTTTCTTTTTTTTGGATAGAGGGGAAGGATGGTAATAACTCGTTGAATGTTAACATAAATTTTTGTTGAGCTCAAGGGAAGAAGTTACCATACAAAATAACATGATAAACATTAAACTTAATACGTAAAAGCAAATTTATAATTTTTTCAATTTACTAATAAATGAATCCATCCAAAAATATTATTACAGGATCTCTTTCATATGCAAACATACTAATGAATAATCCTCTAAAACACACGTTGAATTCTAAATTTTCAAAATATTGTTCTAGTTCCGCTCCTATAATTCTTCGCCCCCCCGTACACATATTAAGTATCTAAACTAATATTTTAGTTATCATTCCCTTTTCTGATAAGTTTTCTTGGCGCGTTAAAATGCAAGATTAAGTGAAAAAACCTAAATATAGAAACTGTGGCTTCAAATTTTCCATTTTTATTCAACTTTTTTTGAAAAAAAAGCAAAATAGGATATTTTTTTGAAACAGACTTTCCAGATCCATTGATCTACGATGTTATAGATAGTGATGAATACTGTCTCTTTTTCAAATAATCTTTCACCAAATGTATGAGTTGGGGTTTCGCAAGTTAAACCAGTTTTATTTGAAATCAAACTGATAGGGTTACCAAAGAGTCAAAAAGCAGAAGTCCAATATTTCCCACTTCGCCCGAATTCTCACATAGCAACAGAGGAAATAAAATCAATATTTCCAATTTCATTTCCTTCTTGAGAAGAGGTCGGACCATCATTCCTTAAACACGGTCCAATCGAACCCGGCCCGCCCCCCTCAGGAAATCTCCCTCGCTTTGTTTACCCCCACATCAACCCCTGATCAAGGGAAGGTTGCGATTGAAAACCTGAGGGGCTTTGTGTGAATCATCTCCACAAACGTGATTGGACAGGTTGAAATAATGCTAACTTTGAAAATGGGTCGAGTCAAATAGACACACAACGCCTTCGGTGTCGTTTAACCATGTTCAAGTTTCGATCAAGTTCTACGATTTCCATATCGGCTTTCTATATTTAGATAAAAGCATCCCAAAGCACACCACACACTATATCTGCGTGGTTGCATATCATGTTACTTTGTGAAGTAAAATTGATGAGTGCCACAGACTGATTGGTTTTATGGTTCTGTCCGGAGTGCCCTATCATTTTATATACCAATAAAGGATATTTCTGTTTGCCCCCATCCAATCATATCCTTTAATGGTGAACCTGATTTATTAGTTACGTGATGATGAGTTCCTACCAAACCGTTAGTTTCTTGAGTTTAGTTGACGTTCCTACCTTAGAAACAGTTATACACATGAGAGAAATTAAATTAGAGACCGCGAAGTGAGACTTAAGACAGCTTTGATATAATGAAAGGAGTATTTCACCTTTATCGCTGGTTAGCGGACAATAAGTACAAACTCACAACTCTCGGCTGGAGGTGACGCTTGAGAGTTGTGAGTTTACACTTAGCTTTGTTATAGTTTAAAACGTCTTTTGCATACAATAAATGTGTAGAGCTAAAACTTAAAATTACTTGGTAATTTGTTTCTTTTTAAAATAACGGCAATAAAATTTCATTAATAGTTAGAAACAAAAAAATTGAGAATGTCATTCTTATTTTCCACATACAGGGTGTATCTGAAATGGTGCAACAAACTTTCAGGGATGATAGTACTCATCAAGACGAACAAGAATCGGTATAGAAAGGGGGGTCCCAGGCCAAATCCCAGGGAGTTAAAAATGGAGGGTCACCCCAAAAAAATCATTGAAAAATTCAATTTGCAGAAGAACTACTATTGGTAAAAACTTAATTATAGTCTTAAAAATTGTGGTTTAATATGATCTTTAAAATGTTTGCGCACGCAAAACACAAACTTTAACAGGGTCTCAAGCGTTTAACATTGGTTGTATTTACGTGAAACTTTGGATTTAAAGGTTTTCAACTATGATCTTTCAGATTATCAAATCAAAAGAAAATATTTCGAAATACAAAATAAGGTTTTGGCAGAGTTTTCACATTTTTTTTGTGTTTTTTAACTTTTTTCATAATAAAAAAGTTTTAAAGTAAAGACTTTTGAGGTAATTTTAAAGATCATATTAAACCACAATTTCTGAGACCATAATTAAGTTTTTACCAATAGTAGTTCTTCTACAAATTGAATTTTTCAATGATTTTTTTGGGGTGTCGCTCCATTTTTAACTTCCTGTAATTTGGTCTGGGACCCCCCTTTCTATACCGATTCTTGTTCGTCTTGATGAGTACTATCATCCCTGAAAGTTTGTTGCCCCTGAAAGAAAGTTGAAAGTTACACCCTGTATACTAATCATTTTTTCTTTGACTGCAATATAGATATCATAATAAAAAATTCCCTTTACTCGTTTATTTCTTTTGCAATAGAAGTAAATGTGAAAATGTCAATAAATATCATAATAAATAAAAATAATTACATCGATCGTCGGCTTAAAGCGAAAGGCACTAGTCACTTTTGGTGAATCTTTTGAAAGTAGTAGAATATCGCCAGCAAATGAGCGGAGGGAGCCTTGGACCAATTACTCAATCCTGCAACCTGTAAGGTGGTCAATTGGCATGGAAAGCGATTGTCTGTTGCTAAATTTGGTGAAACGTCGTACAAAGTATTTTTGAGCCAGAAGTGACTTAAGTGCCTTTCGCCTGTAATCCTAAGACATCATTTAAATTTAAACATTACATGCTACAATTACAGAAATCATTTTCAACTGAGCTACCAAATCAAATGTTTTGCATAGGGAAGGTTTAAAAAATTCGTAATTCGTGGAATATTGCAATCGGGAAGAAAAATAAAAATGTAAACCAATATGTTGTTTCTCATAGTTATTTTTATTCTCACATCAAGTTTTTTTTTAATTTACTCTCCAAGATCTGTAACTCTTCTCGAATCCCTCGCTCTATCACTAGGTCAGCAACTTATTATAACGATTATATTGTATTTTTGTAATTGATAATGACCTACAATGACGATATACAAAGTATGAAATATTACAATCTTACAGGAGTGTAAATATAGCATTGCATTGTCATATTATTTCTTTTTTCACTCCCCAAAATCATCCAATCTCTTTCCCCTGCAACAAGTAGACTTAGCACCCAGAAACCGCTCTGTATTCGTTTTATTTACCGCGTTCTTTCGGATGTCAACGAGCGAAGGAACACGGAGGATTCCAGGAATGGCGTGTTATTGGTTGGTCCTCCGCCATTTGCATCCCAGAATACGATATCTGTTCGAAATGGCTTTCGGAGATGTCGCACTCTGATGGTGCTTCTGTCGTAGTAGGGAATGTCTGAAAGGGTTTTTTCTGTAAATGTTTCTTGGAATTTCAAAACAGAAAGGTATACATGAAGGAAGGTGTGGTAGTTAAGTCAGGTGGGATGATAGTGCTTGAATCTATTAAAATGTTCCGTGTTTTGAGAAGGAAAGGTTAAAGACTTATTTATATGTTTTGGATTTAAATTTTTATTTAGATGCAGTTATAGTCAAAGCATTTTAGCCTTTTTTATTTATTTATTTATTTATTTATTTATTTATTCATTCATCTACCATACAGATTAAAAATCCCTTTACATGGTAGGTCAATACAAAACACACAGTAAAATATAAAATACATACAAGTACGATACAAAATACACACAATACACAAATTAAATATGAATTGAAAGAAAATCTTTTTTAAGTCTGACAAATTTATCATAGAAAATATCGCTCTGATCCGGTAGGCTATTTACTATTTTAATAAACTGGTTTATAGATTGATTTTCTAAGTATTGTTTTGAATAAAAAGTTTTAATTAATAGAATTTTTTCCCTTGTATTATAGCAGGGGGCGTGTAAACTTATTTGTTGTAGTACAGTAGGGCAATCAATATTGTTTTTCAAAATATTAATGAAAAACTTAAATATGGTTAATGATCTTCTGCATTCTAGAGTAATAGGTTGGTCAAAAGAGGTTTTGAATTTAAAAGAAATATGACGTAGAAAATTATTCTGTACTTTTTCTATTAATTTAATTAAAGATTTACTTGAAGGATTCCAGATCACAATTCCATATTCCAAGATAGGACGAACTAAAATATCAAAAAGACAAAACATTACATTACTATCATTAAAATTAGAAGTTGATCGTTTTAGGATTCCAAGATTTCTATTGGCTCTTAATGTGATTTCACGAATATGCAAGTTAAAATTAAAACTTGATTCATAGATAACACCAAGATCTTTAATATTGGTTTTTCTTGAAATGACAGTGTTGTTTATTGTATAATTATGTAAGTAGGGATTTAATTTTCTGGTGAAAGTTATAACAAAACATTTTTCAATATTAAGTAAAAGGTTATTTTGGAGGCACCAGTTATTTAGATTGTTAAGTTCAGTTTGTAGAATAAATTGATCATCAGGTGTAGATATTTGTTTAACAATTTTTAAGTCATCAGCAAAAAGTAAGCATGTTTGAAAAACAGAAACTATATCATTTACAAATAAAATGAAAAGCAGAGGGCCAAGGATGGACCCTTGGGGCACACCAGAGGTGCTATGAAAGGCATCGGAAAAAGAAGACCTGTATTTCACATAAAGTAGCCTATCTGTTAAGTAAGAGCGTAACCATTCAAGTGAATTGTGATCAAAACCAATGTTTAATAATTTTAAAAGTAAGGTTTCAAAATTTACACTATCAAAGGCCTTTGCAAAATCCGTATAAACAACATCAAGTTGACTATTGATCTTTAGGGCATTGGTTATTTTATCATTAAGGCATAGTAGGTTTGTTGAAGTTGATCTTTTTTTAATGAAGCCATGCTGATTGGTTGAAATAATAGGATTAGTCTGTAAAGATAATTTATTGTGTATTATTCTTTCAAAGACCTTGGCAAAACTTGAAAGGATGGCAATAGGTCTATAATTTTTAATGTCAGATTTATTTCCCTTCTTAAAAACAGGTATGATTTTTGAAGTTTTCCAAATGCTAGGAAAAGTATTGGTACTTAGAGAAAGATTAAAAAGTATAAGTAAAGGGTATATTAAGCTTTCAGTGTTTGCCTTGATGATAAAGGGTGGTATTAGATCGAGACCCGGAGAACTAGATCCTTTAAGTTTCTTTATGCTATTTTCAATGTCTAGAGAAGTAATATAATCAATCTTCACTAAATCAATAGAGTTAATACTACTATTTGAGTCATTATTTAAGTCATTACTTACATATAAACTGCTATAAACGCTCGAAAAATAATCTTTAAAAGCTTCGGCTACTTTAGCATCATCGGAAAGTTCAGTGCCATTGTAAAACAGTTGGTTAGAATCATGATTTTGGTTTTTATTACGATAGTAGGACCAAAAGGTTTCAGGTTTTAACCTCAAAGAATTTTCAATACAACTAATATGTTGTTTACGTGCATTATACGAATATCATTTTTAATTACTTTTCTAATATGTTTTAAACGTTCAAAAACATCTAAATTATTTGTTTTTTTAAAACTTCTCAAGTAGGAATTTTTTAACTTGATGTTTCTTATAATAGTTTTCGTGAACCAGACGGGATATTTTCTTTTACGAATAATTAATTTAGGCACAGTTGTATCTAGTATATCATATAATATATTGTAAAATTGGCTTACAGCTTCGTTAACACAAGAGTATTGGTTTAAAATGTTCCAATTTACCCAAGATAGGAGTGTGTACATTAAATAATAGTTTCCTTTTTTAAAATTATAGGACTTATTTTCAGTCTCTCCAATTTCAGATCTGCAATTTACAACTCGATCAGTTTTACATAAATTGATCAGCAAAGCTGGATGGTAGGAATCCTCTTCTGTTATTGGGAGAGCAGGTTTGATCACATTAGCCATAATCACATTTTTCTTTATTTAATTATAATTCATCGTTTTGGAGAGATATATTGGGATGCCAAATTCAGAAGTTATGCAATTTACAACAAATCTGCTGTTTTCTACGTCCATATTTTCGATTTGAAGTGCTCTAACAAAGATCCAACTCCAATGTAAAGCTGCTGAAGTTGGCTTTTTGCTGCTGCAAGCACATCAATTGAATATCTTTTTCTTTTAACTTATTTTTCTGTCTCTGTTTATTTAAATATAAAGACACCATCAAACTATTCTTTGATCATTTATAAAATCTTGTCTTTATATCCATTCATACGACCAGAAACTCATATTTTGTGTTGTACATTATTGCATACTTTTAAATTTTCCTCATAGGTTGAGAAAGCATCAGTGTAAAAGTTTCTATTTAGATCTTTAGTGTCTGTAGGGACAATTGCTTGTTTTACCTGAGGAAACTAATATTGGGTTTTATTCATTCTCTTTTTGTTTTCCAGGCCAGTGTTTACAGCAGCAAAGCCTAGAAACCTTGTGTACGTTGATCAACGGCGATGCACTTCTCTATTCCATGTTCAGATGTAAGTATGATCTCATTATTTTCCATTCCTCCTTTCATGGACTCAATATTGGAACATGTGAGTGTGTATCAAATACGTTTGTGTAGGCGTGTTTACAAATCTGTGTTTTTTTTAGTTAAATTTTTTAAATTCTGGCCAAGTTTAGTAATTTTTCAGAAATTATACATTGAACAACCATAATTATTTTAATTAATTTGTTTTTATAAATTATATAGTTTAACTCCTTTGAAAGCTTCTCTTCATTATAGAAAAATACCTATTTCACTTGGAAGTCATGTGTATTCCAATTCCCTTTCGATTAACTATTTGAGTAGCACTGTTGAAAACTGTGGTCCTTAGATAGTTCAGCTTTTTCAATTCATTTGAGTACTTTAAATTGATAACACTATTTCAGGCCATCTAGAAATGAATTTGAATTAAATTTTTTTAAATAAATTTTTAATTTTGACCACAGCTTAAAAACTCGAAAGTTTTTTATTAACATTATGGAAACCGGCTGTGAAAAATTTCTCATCTTTACTTGAATTGAATTTACTTGACATGGACAGAAATATACTACTAGAAACATGTGAAACAAAAAATATGCATAAGCATAGGGGAGAGTGTTGTACCTCCTAAGGACAGTTTATCTTCGGAAAGCGCATTTTATAATTCGGGAAAAATGTAAATTTGTATTTGTGGTAGATTTTGAATGTATGTAAGCAGATGCTATCTAAAAGCTAACGTGAAAACAGCTCTTTAAAAAAATTATTTAAAATTTATATGATAAATTCACTGTTTTTAGATGCTCAAAGTTTTTTTAGTGGATCACTACATTAATACTTGTCTTCCCTATAATTATGATATGATAAAATGGGATATATGGGGTGAATCCCCGAGATTTGGACATTTTAGTTTTGATATTGGAAATCGTCAGATCTCTATAATTTTATTTTTTATAGAATTTTGAATGATCGGCGTTTTTAAATCAGTTTTCATTAAAGTTAATACATTTTAATGTATTTTAAATTAATTCTTAAATTGTTATCTATTTGTCGGTGATTATTTTCAAGTGGTTTTTAGATAAAAAATCAAATATTTTGTGGTCTAAAGTACTTTTTAAATTTTTAATTCTACTTAGCATTTAACATAAAATATGGTGTAAAATCTTAAACTACCTATAGCATTTAAGTATGAGGATTACAAAAAACTTAAAATTTCCACTGAAGAAGATTTGCGAAATTATATTACCACCAAATGATTGCACAAATAATTGTCGAACGAGTTTTTTTTATCAGTGGGGTGATCAGATCAATCAGCATGGTTGATGAAACTATTACCTTAAATTTCGATCTGAAAATCCCTTGTGATTTATGTATTCTTGGTAAAAAATCAAGACTTTTATCAATCAACTTTGTTTTAATGATCATTAACGATCTAAAACTACATTACTTTAAAAAATTTATTTTCAATTTCAAAAATGCTTTAAATAGTTTATTAAAAGGCAAATGCATCGATAAAAATATTCCTTTTTAGCTTTTTTAAACTAAAACTTCCCTTCTTAAGGGTGTCCACAGGTACAACTGGGTCTGTCCATAGGTAATACAACAGGTTTTTGTACCTTTGGACACACATTTTTTCATGTTATTAAAAATGAATAAAAATCCAATTTTCAAGATTTTTGCTAATAAAAAATATCCTCCTACTCACAAAGGTTAGGACAATAGGTTGGGCACTTTAAATGATCAAAATGTGATTTTACCTGTCTTAGAAAAATCCAAACGTGATCTTAATCAGTAGGTACAGTTGGGGAAATAAAAAACGACTCAGTTGCGATTTCTGGCGAACCACTTGGGTTAGGAAGACAAATGAGGTGTCATTTTTCATTGTTTAAAGTATTCTTTAACCAAAAAAAAATTTCGAGTCCTTAGGGGTCGTCTTCATATTAAACGAAACACTAACTTTTTTTTTCAATGGGGACCCCCAATTATTATGATATTTTCTGAAAGGCCATCCCTTAAAACCCACAAATACCCAGTTTCATCCAGATTGATTCACAATTTTGAAAAAATTTTAAAAAAAATTAATTTTTAAAATCGTGAAATATTTTGATGGTAATCGATTCAGGTAGTAATTTGATGTATAAAACCAAAATTTCAATCGATTTCACCGAATAGGTTTTGATAAAAACGAACGAGAAAGAATATTCGCGGTATGCATTCGGCAACGGTATACCGCCCCTTAAGATTAAAGTTCGTTTTTATCAAAAACTATCCGGTGAAATCGATTGAAATTTTGGCTTCACGATTTTAAAAATTAGTTTTTTTAAAATTTTTTAATTGTGAATCAATCTGGATGAAACTGGGTATTTAGGGGTTTTGAGGGATGGTCTTTCAGAAAATATCATAATAATTGGGGGTCCTCATTGAAAACAAAAAGTTAGTGTTTCGTTTAATATGAAGACGACCCCCTAAGGTTTCGAAAAATTTTTGGTTAAAGAATACTTTAAACAATGAAAAATGACACCTCATTTGTCTTCCTAACCCAAGTGGTTCGCCAGAAATCGCAACCGAGTCGTTTTTTATTTCCCCAACTGTACAACACTCTCCGCTATACATAAAAAATAATAATCAAAAGGAAAACATTAAATCACGTAAATTTGAGAATGTAGTACTAAAAGAGGGCCAAGATAAGAGTCTAGATAAATATAGGCCGAAGAAATCTTTTAAAATTTTGATGAAAACTCCCTGCAACGAAAACATTTATGTGTTTTATGGGGAACTGTAATTACCCACACACATTCGTGCAAATGCGTATTTCGAGCGTCTTTTGTTAGGAAAGTAATTAAAACAATCAATTCCCCGACACTGTTATTAGAGAGGAATTATCCGAAAGACTCTCATTTCTTGCCAAAAAAAAACAACACGAGCACTTCCCGAAATGCGCAATCACAAAGCATCTATTTTCCATCAAATAAAACCGCCCACCGCGCTGTTAAAGCCCTTATTCTAAGAACAAAACGCGAGGCACAAAAGCCTTGCCAAAGACCCCCCCTCCTATTCAATTAGCGCGTGTGCCCGGAAAAATAAATTTATTGGAAATGGAAACCTGGAGATTTTAATCTAGGAGAAGAAAATTGAAAAATGCCTCCGTCACCTTCCCCAATCAACTTCGATCCGGGAGAAGGCAATTTGAATCTTTTTCGTGGGCGGAAAAGATCGATTCATTGGCACAAAGGAATCGAATATAGCAGAAGAATCGTAGGGGTATTTGTATAATAGAGAGAACTTAGAACCTATTTTCTCACTATTACTCCAGACTTTGCTTTGTTGAAAATCTGACTTGCGTGAATCGTTTCTTTGGAAGAACAATCTTCACAAATTGTCACTATGTCGAAAGAGAGTGGACTGAATATATTCTTTTAAAGTTGTTATACTTATCGACCTTATTAACCAGATAACGGATATCCAACCCCAAATGTTCGAAGGGATCTCAAGGACTACTTGCTTTTTATTTCTCGACTGTATTCTATTGGAGGTTACTTGAAAAGATCAAACACCATCAATTTTAAAATTAAAAATCTTAATATTTTTATTATAACTACTGGAGGTTATGTTTATTTTCGTTTAAATGGTAGTAAGAAATTCAATGAACTAATTGGAAGTTAGGAAGGGCATCCCTTAAATTTTCCAATTTGGCTTAGATTACAGAATACGTGAGCTAGCCAAATTTATTTTTCTGTAGACAGACAAAATTCATAGCCTTTATTTTATCCCCGAAATTAAAAAAAACAAATCAGAAATGGTCCAAATCATTGCAAAAGGGTTAATATTACATATCGGTGAGCTTTTCACTGAAAGTTTCCTCCACAAACCAAACCAACGGGAAATATTATTGGAAGTCGTTCCTTTTTCATCCCCGTTGTTTCAAAATCATTGGAAATAACACAACTTGTATGGACAAAACAAGTCGCAGGTGCCATACCAAAGCACTCTCTTTATATTAAACCTCTATGTGAAAAAATCGATTTTGTTTAAGTTCGAATGCTAAAGATTTTAAGCTGGAAAATTAAATTATCTCGATTATATTATTTTCTATACATCGATTTTTTGAAGGAAAGTAGCTGAATGTGTGAATAAAAGAGAGATATTTCGGTCTGGATTTCTTCTTCTTTCAGACTTAAAATTAAATTTAGGTTGTTATTGTTGCAAATTAGATGCGGATTTTATTGTCGATTTCGTTCCTGCAAAACTTTTTTTACTGTCAGGAGTTGGTGCCGACGGAGTTAAAAATGCTAAAAAGTTTGTTGTTTGTCCTGAAAATGACAACTGCTTTTGATACTACTGTGACTTAAATGTAAATAGACAGCGACAATGTGTACGCACTCAAAGAAGAGAGAACCTTTTTATTTTGTTTCATTTTGAAATAGTTAACATTTGTGATTTGAATACAAGTATATTTTCTTAGTATCTTATACTTCTATCTACACTGCTGGCCATCCAAAATGGTACACCAAGAAGGAACAAAGATATCAAACCTAAATTTATTTCTATGATTGCACACAGTATTAATGTGAATTGATTAAAAATTCAGCCTTCCTGGATGTTAGGGGGCCGAGAAAATCGGTGAGGAGAGTTGTCTCCATAGGTGTCCATTACCGCCGCCCCACGCCATGGTATTGAGTTAAAGAGGCTCTAAATGAGCTTTGAGGGATTGGAGGACCATGTTGCGTCCACAGGTAGAAAAATTTCATGTGGTACACTAGCGGACGTTGCGCACCGGGCTAGGTGATTTCTCCTCTTCCATCGGACATGTTTTGTAGGAGTTGGTTCTTAAGAACAGGTAGGTCAGGGTAAAAATGCAACATAGGGGGATAAGAAGAAAGCTTGGACATTGCGTTCATCATGTGGTTGTGAATTTTTCTCTTCAGACTTGTGCGCAGGCGAGGATTGAAGGTAAGGGTAGATAACAGGTTGTGAAACCTCAGTGCTGCAGCTCTGGTTTGTCAATGTGCCGGTAAATCATACTGAGGAGATGTGGGAGTGGAATCCAATGCTTCACTACCTCGTTACTCTGCGTAAAGAAGAAATCTGACGATTACAAAATCAGCAACCAAATTATCTCTATTCTCGTTGTCGTTAAGTCATCTCCAATTATCGTGGTGCTCCAGACCGCATAGGGATATTCTCATAAACTCTGTGCCATCACATTGAAATGTTCCTTTCATTATTTAGTACACTGTTGCCAACGCCAAATAATGTGTTGAAGATTGAAATTTTTCTGAAGCTATGCTTGCCAAAGGGGCAGTCCCCGGCACTGTTAACGACATGCATTCCACTCCCACACCTCCTCAGTATGATTTACCGGCACATTAACCAGCCAGAGCTGCAGCATTGAGGTTTGACAACCTGTTGTCTACCCTTACCTTCAATACTCGCCTGCGGACAAGTCTCAAGAGAAAAATGTACAACCATGAGATGAACGCAATGTCCAAGCTTTCTTCTTATCCCCCTATGTTGCATTTTTACCCTGACCTACCTGTTCTTAAGAACCATCGCCCACAAAACATGTCTGATGAAAGAGGAGAAATCACCTAGCCCGGTACGCAACGTCCGCTAGTGTACCACATGAAATTTGACTACCTGTGGACGCAACATGGTCTTCCAATCCCTCGAAGCCCATTTAGATCCTCTTTCACTCAATACCATGGCGTGGGACGGTGGTAATGGACACCTATGGAGACAACACTCCTCACCGATTTTCTCGGCCCCCTAACACCCAGGAAGGCTGAGTTTTAAATCAATTCATATTAATACTATGTGCAATACTAGAAATAAATTTGGGTTTGATATCTTTGTTCCTTCTTGGTGTACCATTTTGGATGGCCAGGAGTGTACCTACAGATTTTCTTTAGATAATTTTAATATCATGAAACTTTTATTATTTCTTCCCTTATTTTGCTTTCTTATTAATGATTGGAGTTAAAATATTGAAAGCTCATCGAAAATATGTTGGATACATATCCCTTTGATTGAAAGAAAACTAATCTCTCCAAGAAAATTCTTATGCGCATACATATTAGAAACTACATTTTACTTTGGACCCTTAAATATATATTGAAATTTCCGGAATGCCTACCTTTTAGAGGGATGAGTAAGAGCTAGATGATTAAGAGCTGTAATTAAAGCTTATTTCTAGATACTTGGCCTTTAAGTTTTTTTCTGGTACTTTTATGTTAATTAATTTTTATCACTGTAAAACAAATAAGCTTGATAATATAGGGATTAATTTTTCCCTTGATGTTAAAAAGTAAAAAATAACGTCCAGAAAATAAAGGTTGTGTCTTTTTTTCTCAAATATTAACTTATTAACAACCTTAAATTACCAACTAGTTTCAACAGCTAAGAACTGGAAGAAGAAAAAGGGTATGTCATATTGTCATACAGTTAAATGTTACATAACTTCTTCCTCCAAATGTACACCTTGTTATATGCCTACATCACTGGTATCATTTCTCCTCATTTTGTTGATGCCAAATATTCTTTTATCTTCTTTTCCTCACCTTTTAAATTGGTGAAACGGATAATACACCTATATTGTGTTGCTTAAAGATTTGACTAAAATTCAAAGCATAATATCCCCCTCTTTTTAACAGCGAATCCTTCAGCTCAGTAAATATTTGCTGAGAAACTCACACAGGACTTTCTTGGAACATCTTCCCTATCAGCAAAGATGGTACTATATCTATTGTGCACTTATAAATTGGTCATTAGCTAGCTCAGTGAAACAGTTTTCAGCTTGCTTTTTCCTCTTTTTGCCGAATTGCGTTTCTTTCTATTTACTTCAGAAGTGGACTAAGTCGAGATACTCTGCAAGAGTATCTCTAAGGGGAGTCATTTCTTTTAAGTTCACCATGATTTTTAAAAGAAACATCTCTTTGTATTTCAGCAATCATTAGATGTATCTTTAGAGCAGAACTTATTCAAATATTCTACGTAAGCCTTTTTTATATTTGGGATTGAAAAATATTCCAAATTGGGGGCCTAACAGTTTGAGCTGAAATCTTGCATTCTCGAGACGTTTTTTCTTACACTCCTTGGAAAGGATGTTAGTAAATTTGGAAGTGATATGAGTGAAGTTAATAATGATTTAAGCTGTTAATGTTAATGAAGTTTTGGTAGTTTATTTTGGTCAATAAATGGGCTCGCTATGGTATATACATTAAAAATAGCTTCAATTTGACTGTCTGATAAATAGCGCTTTTTCTCTGTTTTCTCTGTTAACCAACCAACCTGTCCCTGATTGCATTAAATACATTCTTTAATGTTGAAAAATTATTTTTAATTCCATTCTAGATTTCTACATAAGAAAACAATGTGTTGGCTCATTTCACGAAACCTTAAACGCAAATATTTTTCAGTAAACAGTGGTAATTACAATATTTATTAAGGGTTTATGTGTATAACCCCTCAATTCCATTTTCTTGTTATCCTTAATACTAATATCTTATCTCAATACCATTAACAAAGGCAGACTGACTTATCCTCCTTTTGAAACAAGCCTGCATTTTATGCCATCAAGCTACACAGATTTGAAGCTGCCGATAGCCATAATTAAACTGGGTAATCGCCACGGGGTTTCCTGGGGACTGATGTCATCTCGAATAAGGTTAAAAGCAAAAGCGCTCTTTTTGTGTGGAGCTATATTTAAAAGCCCGCTGTAATTATTGAATTGATTATTGCGGAAGATTAATGACCGTATCGATCGTTCCCTCAGTTGATAGCTAGTGGGTGTTAGGTTGTCCTGCTTTTTTGAGGATGGAGGATTTTGACGTGGGAACAATGTCCGTCTTGCTGTAGCGGGGGATATCTTTTTGGATAGGCTTTTAGATTCGATGTGGGTTCATTTAGGTTTGGCTTTTCTCCTGGGGTGAGGGGATTTTAGGGTTGTTTTTGAGGGGTGAGTGATTGAGTGGGGTTTAAGAACGATGGACTAGGTGGCTGATGTAGGGTTTTAGTAATTGAATCATAGTTGATATTTTAAATGTCATGAAGTGATGTTTCAATGATAGTTCATGGTTCTTTTTAATTGATCATTAACAATTTACACCACAAGGATTGAAGAGGAGGGGTCCTACATCTGGATTCCATTTTAACAGTAGGGGAGTTAAAAAATGGTCTAATGATTAATTTTCCTACCCCCTTCTAGTATTTATAAAGACGACAAAAATGTCATACGATCATTATTTCATGTACATTCATATCCTTTAATCCTTTTTCCTATTGCCAAAAATGAATAAGGTTTGGGAAGATCTAAATTGTGACGTATAATAGACGATCTGACGACGTCACTATGAATTGAACATTTCCCGACGAATCAACATTATATTGAAATCTTCCATGCGTCACGCACATTTAACACAAATCTTATTTAGTAATATTCTCTAAGAACCTTCAAACGACTCACCATTACATCCGTGAAATAACATGATTTTTCAAACCAATAAAAGGTCTACTCAACATATTACCGAGTAGAATTTGCAAATGTGCGAGGAACGTGGGAGATTTTAGAGTGAAGTTTAGTTGTTGGGAAAGATCTATCAATCGTGACGTAAAGACTTCTATCATAATATCTAGCTTCCCTGGCCTTATCGGTGTAGTTGTTCACGGTTATTATTTTCAAATGCTTATTCTGTGTATTTGCAGTCAACACGCCTGCCGTGCCGTGCCCCTTCAAGGGCTCCTTCGTATTCAGCTACTCCAGAGGGCACGGCGACTGCGCCAACCCCCCGTCCGCGGTCGACTCCTGCACCGACGACTCCCACCTGCTGCTGCGCTTCCAGGCATGCGCAGACGTCATGGGCTCAGAATCACGCAGTGAGTAACACTCGATTTATTTAAGCTTCTTAGTTTATGGAGGTGACAATTTTTAAAACTTTTTTCTTTTGACTCAGACCTCACCAGACTTCTTAATATATAGATCTTATAAAAGGTATCCTCGCCTGAAACATATATTGAATCACCCTTAAATATAATCATTAAGAGATTAATCTCTCAACTACGTCTTAATCAAAGCCGATTTTTTTACAAAAACGAAATTTTTGAAATTTTTCCTTCTAACCCTTGCACTTTCTGTAATTATGAAGATAATGAGACTTGGAACCATATATTCAACACTTGTCCTCTTTATAATCAATACAGAAACAAATACTTGACCGGTTTAAAACCTTTTCCGTTAATATTAACTCAAAGTCAATACGTAAGAATTTTTTATTTTACAATTTCTATTTTAAAAGTCCGTAAAAATTTATTAGATAAATCGAGTGATCCCAATGTTCCAACAACCTTTAATATATATTTGTGTATATTTACGTTTATCTTTCATAGTTTTATTGTTCAATGATAATTAAGTGTTAATTTATTTACTTATTTGTACTTTTTGTTCCTTTATTTTTGCTACTTTGTAGGGCACGAGCCCATTACAATAAAGTCTTGTCTATGTCTATAAAAGGTATCTTAAGCTATGGTAATCGCAAATTTTGATATATTGGTTTAAACATTGTCCTTCTAAACAGCTCTAGAAGCTGAAATATTCCATATATGTCTCATATGGATTTCTTGGAATTATTTTAACGACTTAAGCGTTAGAAACCTTTATCTTCAACCCAAATGCAGTTTTGAATAAAAAATCAAACCAAAATTTTAATAGTTTAGTTCAGCTGAACAGGGTTATGTATTTTTTGAGTAAAACTGACCTTAACTCAATATGGGAAATGGGGAAAATATCAAGCTATGTGCTATCAAAAAGAGTATCTGGTATCCAAGTATTTCACTACAGATGTTTCTAGATAGGATAAATGAAACTTAATCTCTCTATTCTAAAAAAAAGTTTTTGGTGAACGGTTTCCAGAGAAAGGCTTTTTAATTACTGAACCAAATGACACATATATGGTATCAAAATGTCCGAATTCTTTCCGGATTTCCGAGTAAGCCCTTCGATTTTTCAAAAAAATTCTTAATTTTAAAATATTTCCATTTTTTTAGATTTCGGATAAGGTCGCAGTTACAAAGCAAGAAACTATGAATTTTAAAACAATTGAAAATATATTTCTAAATAATCATCTTTCTATTTATCACACTAATTTAAAAAATATATATTGGATTCTTTTTAACAATATTTATATTTTTGCTGTTCAAACGATTTTAATTATATTTAAAACTAATGTATAATTAATTTATCTTTTATTTTTAAATAATTAATTCATATTTATATATTTATCTTTGTCGTTGTGGCAACCTAATCATTACTATATTTACAATAAAATATAAACTCGCTTTCAGAAATTTTTAACTTTTGCATTTATTTATTACAATAATAATTATTTTTATATCCTTTTGCAAGTTATATTATTTAAGGTAGTAAAAGGTAACTTTTTTTATAATGCCAAAACGCAAAAGTAGATATGGCGGGGGAATGTTTTAGAAATAAAGATAAAAATCGAAAGTCAGAACATTCGTGTCATTGCTATGAAACTGACACAATTTCGATGTTTATTTGTTCTCATGAAGCAAAATTCTAAATTTTCGTGATGTTTACGATAATTACTACATTTTTCACAGACAATCAATGAAAATCATTACAAATTTTAAGAAAGTAAAATTTATTCCGGAGATGTTTCAGTGCTTCTGAATGGATCTGTGTGAGAAAAACATTACCTTGGGGAAATGGTAAAAGAAAGTTTACACTGCTTTGTTACTATTAGATCATCCCGAAAGTTTTGTCGCTCTTGGGAGCATCTGTATACAAGATATTTTTTACACTTTTCCATTATGTGATACCAATATAAACTGTAACTTTATCTACCGTCAACTTGGCATCTTGGCTTGATTTTGGGGACTGATCGACAACTGGGCTTTTCTTAAATCTACGATAACATGTTACTTCATTTCTTTTCTGCTCAAAATTTTGCATTTTTCCTAAAGTTAAGATTTTTAAATTAAAATTAACTGGCTACTTCCCTAAAACAATTAAAGTTTTAAGTATTTTTAACAAGTGTGGAAAATTTAACTTGGATTTAAATTTTTTCTGAGGAATCCGGAGAGTTTGATCACAATCATCCATATTAAATTGCTGGATTGCTACTCCTAACCCTCTATTAGGAAAGATACGGATGATCATTTACAGGAATTTAGATCGCTGGAAATTCTACCGCCGCTGTACAAAAGTAGTATAAAATGAGTTTCAATTTATTACAATAGTAATATAACTTAAAATTAAAGTTAAATTCCTTTGAATTTTAATTTTGAATGGCAACTTGAAGTAAACAAAATCTTATTAATCGTAGAAACTAAGAAAGCTGGAAAAGTGAGCCAACAAAAAAAGAGCCAAAATTTGCAAAATTGGCTTTAGATAGAAGTAGAAGTACTTTACTGGTTTACCGTAATGGAAAAGTACCAAAAAATACATTGTATACAGATGCTCCCAAGAGCGACAAAACTTTCGGGATGACCAATTTTCTTGGAATTAAATGGCGATCCGCCAATTCATATTGCCATAAAGGAACTGTTAAAATTTCGCCGCTGAATGAATATTCCCCTTTTTTGAAAGAATACCCCAGAGAAGTAGTTCCCCTGTTTTAAGAATGTTTTATAAAATGAGTAAGTGCTGTGAGCTGTGTTTTGTGAGGATGGCAAAGAGATCCTTAAGTATCAGCGTCAGCAGTTAACGGGGGGTTGGCGAGCGATAGCGAGCAGGGGGCGGTAGCTCCCTAGTACATAAAAAATTTAAAAAAGGGGGAAAACATATTTTGTAAAGAAACGTAGCTTGTGAATTGAACCTTATTTCATATGCTGTAATATTACTTCCCTGAGGCCTGAGACGACTTTATATCCCCACTAACCATTCTCCTGTCTTCTCCCGACATCTACATCAAGCTTATTTCCCCAGAACTATATTATTATTCACACTGCCTTAAAATCTCTACACTAAACCGCCGCGCGATTATCTCGTACAAAAGCAAAGACGCGCGAATTAGCATATAATTGCGGCCGTCCAAGCAGCCGTTAAAACCTCTAATTGTGCGTCCTGATGCGTTTCTTTATGAGTAATTTGCCTCCAGTAATGTTTTGTTAACGACCCCAGATTAGTTTCGTTGTGCTGCGGGAAAAAACGAGGGCCGGACGGACCGTGCTCTCATTAGCAGCCATTAGCTCACTAATTGCTCTACAATGTGTGTGAGCTCTGGCGGATTATAAGGAGGAGTTATACAGCAGGAGAGTTAACAATTAGATAACCAGGTTTTGTTTTGATCTGCGGACTTGAGTTACTATTAATGTCTCCATCACTTCCAGTTAGTCGAGAATTGCGCTTCGTGTAAGTTGGTGTCTAATTCTTTGGAAAAATCTCCTCTGCTTGAAGCGTCTGTTTTCGCTAAAGTCATTTCAGAGAAGGATGATTTCAAGCTGCGAGTAAGCCTCATTGCTTCACATTAGTTAGTTTAGTGAGTGAATGCATTTTCCAAGATAGTCATAGAAGTCTTTTCTCACTAGAGATAAATTCTTTATCCTCTTTTATTGATAAAAATATACTAAAATCACCTTTGCACTAAAATCGCCTTGTCAAATTAGTTGTCAAAACCTTACAGATAAGCATTACAGACTCGCATGCAGGCAATGGGAATATTCAAACCAACAAAACTTCGATACAGAAATGCATAACTGTATAAAAGTTTTTCCCATAAATTTATTAATACTTCATTACAAAAGCTTCATATGATCTTACTATCCTCTTTTTGAGAGAAAAATAGAGCAATCATTCGTTTTAATAAAATAATAAGCGTAAAAAAACCTGAATGATCATGAATTTTTTTGCTAGAAAACCATCAAACAACCAACTATCTGAAAAAGTTTCTGTAGTCTTAGCTGAGCCGTTCCTCATCTTTACCATAATTGGTTGTCTTTCAGGTAAAAATGAAAGCATTATCAAATGATTTTGTTAGAACAACCATTAAGAAGAGAAATGAGCATTGGCATGACGAGGACTTGTATCATCAAGACATTGCCAATATTAAAATTCCAAGGAACATAACAGCTTTCCTACAAAAAAAGCAAGTTTTCCCGATGGAAATACGTGCATTCATATCACGCATAACATAACCATCTCGCTACCTCTACCATAATTACCCCTAAACAATATGGATGCTTAACCACCACCATTGCACAACACCCCTTTCCTTTCTCGCGGAACACATCCGCAGAACAAATCGCGTGCCTCCAGCAAACCCTCGAAATCCAATACAAGCGCAACTATCGGCACTTTATCTCCGGATTCCAACGGCACCACTGGTAATTAGTAGGGGCTCATTAAGTAGCTTTCCGGGGCACTTGTCACTTGCATAATGCCCGTTGGTGTCGCCAATGGGCATTAAATTGTCCACTCGCCCCCCCCTCCGTAATGGATTCGGCGACAGTCGTTTTCCTGCTGCGGGGAAGAAACACGCGCAAGGGGTCTTCCATGGTTTAAATGCCGGTTTAAAGGGGTGTAAGTGGGGGTTTATAGGGTGCGTCACGGAATAGAGATGATTGCGATGAGGGTGAGGATGAGTATTATTGGGGTGCTGTTCGGGGAAATGACTCCAAGTTTGAGGAAATTAAATTTGCTTCGAATTAGTCTACATTTGTTTTTACAGGTTTTCAAAAATGTGAGATTACCTATAGCTTTTTTATTTAATTAAAAGACATTTAAAGTTAATTCAGGTATTATAAAATTAAATGAACAGGTCAATATATTTATCATGAATGGGTAAGAAGTAACGGTTTCACTGCCAACGCCAACACATTTATGGGCTCAAATTAACAACACATTAGTTTGTGTTGTTTCCATCTAGAAGACAAAATTCAAATTTATAAACAAAAAGAAAAAAGTAATAAAAATTTTTCTTTTATTCTCCTATTCCTGATATTCGGATCAGGTAAACCAAAACAAGTTAAAAACCAGTTTTTTAGGTTCAAATTTATGGGGGAGGACCTGTATCCGAAAGTCGGATGATGGCGTACCAAAACGGGTTGAAAAAAATGGTTTTTTTACTTAAATTTCCAAACATTTTTGGAGCAGGATAATTCACTACCTTTTCCATATTAAGATCATCAAGAGGATTCAATTGGATTATGAAAATTCTTAGCCCCCCAATGAAAACCTAGTCCTGGATCCGCCCCTGCTTATATATTTATGGTTTTAACTAAATAAAATGTTCTTATCGACACATTTCATTTATGAGTATTGATGAAGTACTTCGTTCTAGTTTGTTGTTAAAAATTGATTTCTTTGTTTCTTGATTAAAATACACCATTAATTTACTTTAATATTAAGTTCAGTGAGAAAGTATTATTCAGTGAGAAAAAATAGTGTATTTCAAAACCTTAATTAAAACCTTCGATATCATCATGCACCCCTAAAAAATAATTTCTGGCTACGCCACTGGTTGTGATAGTGTTCTGGATGTAAAAGGGTTGCTCTCCCGAAATGGGTGTTCTAAAATTGTGTTGTAGATATGCTAAGAATCATAGACGGCATTGATATTAAATATAATAAGATGAATTAGCTAGTAATTAGCGATAATGAACGCTAGTAATTAGCACCCCAGGCCCAAAGGCTACAGAAACGGAGATGGGCACCGCCTGATGGGCCACTAGGCCCGGGCAGACTTTGATTTGATTTGATAGTCGGACATTTCGTAAATGGGTAGCAGGAGTATTGATTAATGCTAATGTTTAAAACATTAACTCATGGTAAATTCCCTTCAACTTTATTGACTTCATTGGTAATGGTAGCTGTGGAAAGTTTATTCTAGGGTAAAAACTCACACTACCCAAGCATTAATCTGTGTAGAATCTCCGGTTAGAAATGTTTCGAACCGTTTGCAACGCGACATAAACGTCCACAGAAAGACACCATAAATCTCCTAAACGACTTACTCCGGAATTTTCTCCCGACAATGACCACCGACAAAAACCTTACCCCCTGCTAAAAAAATAAACGGTTATAGAATTCTATATTTATCCCGCCCCTTCTTTCGACAGTGGGGGTTGAGACGATAAAAAAAATCCTCCGCTCCGGATTCCGAACCATCATGTTCAATTTCCTGGAGTCAACCCCCGTCCCCTAACGATTCCCGACACTCCCCGGAATGAAAACTGGATTTGGAATTGGAAGTGAAGAGCAATGAAGAAGCGGAAGCTTGTTAAGAAGAGAGACCTCGAGATTAAATTATTTACTTCCGGCCGCTCTCTTAAGTGAAGGGAACGATGGCCTCTTTTTTGAATTACGTGCACCGCCATCACGGGGTAAACAATAGGCGGTTTTCTCTATTAGGAGGGAAGTTTTTGTTGTTGGCTTGGAGTAGTTTGATGAAAAATGAATTTGTGTGGTGAAAGCCTGGTTCCCACACAGTACAAGAACAGAGAGTCCATGGCCATAGGGAATAAGGATGGGGTATGATCGAGCCGTTTTGGCGCTGCGATCGCATCTAACTCATCACGTAACGAGCTGTCACGTTATAGCTGTGATCTCCAAATTGTACTGCCTACCTTTCTGTCAATCATAGACATTTGCATGTCCTCTATCATATTATGGCATTTGAAAATAATGTTTGGGACCCTCGGTTAGGCGTTTCTATGTGGAGGTTGCCATATATTGCTGCTGGAAAGCTGGGTCCAGTCTAGTCTTCAGACTCGTAGTAGTGTATCCTAATAGCCAACGATCTTCACACATATTAGAAGCTCTCGCTGCCACTCCACAGGCCCCCGTTTTGTTCCTGGTTTGGACAAGGTAGACTCATCCTTTCGTTCCTCCGGGGGTTGATAAAATGAGGAACAAGGTAACTTAAGGGAACACGGGGCTCAGCTGACTGACTACCAGTCACACGTACTGTACCAGCTCTACTCACGGACTCTCCCAGCGACGTTGGTTGTATACTGGAGTTTGAAGGTCAAACTACTAGGTATACCCTTAAGACAAGACAAGACAAGAAACTTTATTGTAATGGGCACTGCCCATTTACAAAATATACCCTTAAGAGTATCCTCTTTGGATTTTTTTAACATACATTTTCATTGTTGCGATATAGTTTCGGTTGATATCACAATGATATTAGATTATGTTGTGGGCAGTTTTAAATGCTGAAAATCATTACACTATTAATTGATATACACATTCGGTCAACTTATTAACGCTTTTTGATACCTTGGGCCTGTAAATTAAAATTACACCCATTTTCCTACATATTTTTTTAAAAATATGAGTAGCGGTTCTTCAACAGCTGATTCCCTAGTAAAATAATCTTATAAATCCTTAAAATTATCTCAGATCAATAGAAGGCACTCAATTTATTGTGCTCTTAACTCTTATGGACTTATTCACTGCCTCTAAACCAGTAGTTAACCAGCAGCAAAAGTGAGAATGTGAGCTTTTCACCAAATCTGATTTGTTGGAATCCTTCCTTAACCGATGGTTAAGAGGCATTGAATAATGTCATTAGTTATGTATGTTTAAAAAATATTGGATGTTCTTTTCGCATATGCCTATTTATTACACAAAAATAATAAGTCAAAAGAGAGCTTATACCTCTCCTCTTCCTTTCTACCGTTTTTCCTTTTTGTACCTTCTTTTATTTTCTTTCTCTTCATTCAATTCAATAATAAAATAAGTATTTTAGTCATCCTAAAAAAAGATGTTACTTAAATTGAATTCCAGTTACTTGCTGTATAATTAAGTATTGAGTTAGAAGGAAATTAATTAATTTAAACTATTTAACGTAAAATTTTAAAACAGTTTGTCTATCACCAAAAAATTCCAAAAACTAGATTTTCCGAATCGCGTTCTTCACTGACTCCGTGTCGCTCATCCATTCCCGTGTTCATCCCCCAAAACATCCGAAAATTAAAATCGATACTCATTCTTTCGGGTTAATTTGCATTAACGTATTCGGGTCATTTTAATTAACCGAGAACGAACGAAAGGAATTCTATTAATTAATTTCTTTCTTTGATCGGGAATTTTCTTGATGGCTTGTTTTTTGCCCATCATGCATCACTCTGGTCTTTATAATGGATTCGGATTGTTATGAGGTTTTCTTGCCAATTGAATGGCTTCAAATTAGTGTGGTTATATTAGGAGATATTGCTAATTAAGATCGAGATAATAAGGGAAAACTGACGTTTCTGGGAAGTAATTTAAAACTTTTCAAAGTTAATGTAAATTTCTGCCAAATTAGTTATTTTTAGACTAATTCATAACTGAGTGGTATATTAATAAATGAGTGAGCAAATTTACAAGTTATTTTTAGTTTCAATATTGTCTACCTGTGAATTTAAATTTAGATAATATTGTGGTTATTAAGCTATTTAATTCTACAGTCATTTTGAATAATCTGTTTTTTAATCCCAATTTGATATCCAATTTTTAAAAAAAAAATAGTTTTATTTCCATAAAAAAACAAAGAAAAATATTAGTCCTTGCTATTTTCAGAAACACTTCTGCAACGGATTTCTTCAATTAAAATTTTAATTAAGTTTTGGAAAATTTGCATAACTTTTAATTCTCATGTCAAAATTTCGTGAACTTCAGTAGAATAAATAAAAAGGAAAATAATTTAGGAATGGAATTACTTGTAGACCTCCTTTGTATTAGTCCCTAATTGAGTCTTTACGAAAAGCTCTTATCGTATTCTTTTTCTTTAGATAAATCAGCAAATAAAAAAACAGGCAGACTAAAGATAGTTTTCTAAGACGATGATGCAGATTATCTCTAGTAAGGTTTCCTCTTTGATCAAAAATAGTTAGAAACAGGTTCTTTGCAGTTTGCAGAATATTAAATGGAATGAGAAACTACCCGAGGTTTATAAATTCCATTAAGTTTTTTTAAACGAAAAAAGAATTATGGTGTTTGCCTTTCAGATTTTAACGTCAGATTTTCTCCACCATTTCCTAGACCTCGACGAATGAGCGAAAACTAAATCCTTTCTCTTTTAAACGAAATTGAGTTGCTGCTGTTGCCAAAAGACGTAATCAAATCCTTGGAAAATCCCGAATCTTACCTTCCGCGGTGCAGTGTCAATTTCCTCCGTCGATGGCGCTCCGGATTCTCTTCTTGGAGGGAATTTTTTTGTATCTTTAGGTTTTTTCTCTCTTCCAAGTTGTTTCCCTCTCTATTCTCCGAACATGCGCTTTTATTACCTCCATTTTAGATTCGGCTTTAATCTGAGCTCTATCGGAGCTGTATCCCATTCTTAAACAAATTCGGAGAAGAACAACGGGGTAATGGCTGCCGTTAGGCGCGAAGGCCCAAACGACTTTTTGTGCTGCGCTTTCTCTCTTTTTTTTGGTTGCCATGGAAACTTGCTCTATCTTTCCTGTTACTTTTTTTGGGACCCCCGTTGCTTTAAATTTCGGGTTATCGTTACTCTTGGCGAGACATCTCTTCCATTGCTTTTTCCAATTTTAGAATTTTTCGAGATAAATATATCTTTGGGGAGTAAAAATACTTCCCGAATGACGCACTACTTTGACGTAGTACTATCTATTGATGCAGCCTTCGTCAAAACCTTTTTGTTTTCAAGCAAGACAGAAACTTTTTGAAAGTGCTGAACTTCAACCCTATTTAACTGCAATTTAAGATGCTTTTCATTCAATATATTTCTTTTCGTATGAATAAGAATAACTTATTTAAACTGAATTACATATTAGAAATTAAATTTGTGTGATATCTGCTAGTTTTATATTGAAAACGTCTTTTTATTTAACTTCTAACCCCAAAAGGATCTTGAATTTCCTGAACATTTTGAATAGGATTTGTTTATATGCCATTTTTAAAAATAGTACCTGATTTTCATTTTATTATTCGCAATGCAATGTAAGCTTTAAAACAAATGTTAGTTACAAATCCAAATATTAAACAGAAAATATTTTAGCTTAATTTAACTGATTTAACTTACTCAAAGTACATGTTCTTTATAGTGTTCTTAATTAAAGAGTACTACCGAATGTCAAAACAATCTTAAATATTTTGGCACTTGAAAGGCTCAAACTTTAATGAGCTAATAATAAGTTATACGGAACAAAAACTAAACACGCAGTTACTAAAACTTAAAAATGTATTTTCACCCATTATGATCAAAGCCAGTCATTTCTTCGTTACCCCATCCTCATAACTCTAAAAACCCTCAACGCCAATTTTCATTACCTCCCATCGCTATGTGTTGCCATTCTGGTAAGAGGAATAAAAATTAGCAAACCTCAAAAATAGCGAGGATAGTTTCTTTGCCATTCAATTAGCCTTTTGCACAATACGTAATGATGTGTGACGAGTTCAAACCCACAGCGCCGCTGCTGTTGGAATGACGGACGCACTAGGGTTTGCGAACTCGTAAATGATGGATTGGGTTAAAGGAGAGAAATCCTTTTCCTAGATGATTTTTTAAAAAATTTTATCGTTTTTTTATGTACAGAAATTTTTGTTTCCTGAATGGGAAGGTAAATATTTTGTTTTGGGAAGCATTTTAATTAGAATAGTTTATTTTGTTTGTAAAGTCTATTAGCTAACTATATCGATAAAAATAGAAAACCAATATGTTCACCAACCGTTGCTAAAAAAGTTTTTAAAAACAGTTCTTTGGAAAAATTACATTTAGCAGTTTATTTGTCAGGTCGAGGTGGCAACGACGATAACGCATTTTACTTTACTCCCTGAAAAGAAATTTTCTCACCTTTTAAAACCCTTCCTTCTACGCAATCTGAAAGATCAGGCTTTAAGAACTTTTGTTTGTAGTTAGAAGTTTTTTTTGGCTTTAACTTTCCGTTTTTCTCTCTTTCGACTTCTTTCGCGGAGGTAAAATCTTCGCTCGATTTAAATTGCCACTTTTTGTCCCCTTTGCCCGAGATTTATTTGTCCAAAACCTCGGGTTATTTCCTTTGCAACAAAGACTTTTCAGGTTTTTTGGGAAGGTAAAAAAGTTTGGAAACGTTTTTTGGAGCGGAATTAAAATCGACTTTACAACTCTGCGGTGTTTCGTAAAATTAGCTGAAGAAATATTTCTGGTTGTTTTAAACTTTTTTATTCGACTTAAAAAACATCTTTCCTTCTATTCAATATGATAAACACGGCAACAGTCTTTGTACCAGTGCCTGCAATGCCCATTGATCACAATTTTAGTTTAATGGTGGAAATATAATTTTATTGTTATAAGAAAAAAATGTAATGCCCATTTTTTTCTTAAATTTCAAACAATTAAAAAACCCATTTGTTCACTTCTATTAATTTTGAAGTTTGAAAATCTATTGGAATTGGAAATGTAAGCGGGGAAAATGACTAATATATTACTCCTAACTAATATTTAATATTCCTCATATGAGTTCCATTCACAACCCTTTCATCCCATTCACGTGTTCAAAGTTGAGCTGAGAATAGGAGATTGACGTTCACAATGACATTGGAATACTTGTCGAAAATAGAAGCTCTGTTTGGCTCCTCTCTTTGTTGCTCTCTCCGCCATACCTCCCGCGTGGCGCGCTCTCTCCCGAGTACTTATTGAAGCTCCCTGTACAAATGTTCCTGGGTTTCGTGACGTCGTTATTGGTTATTTACTACAAAACTTTCGCTAATATAATTTTAATTAGTGCTTTAATAAACATTAAAAGATTTAAAATTTAATTCAAAATTTGAGCATTGTTTACATAAGACAAATCATCAACGAAACACACAGCAACAAAACTAATACAGCAATTTTCATTTCCATCATTTTAAAAAGTTCACGAGCGCGTGGGTGAAATATTACGAGACAAAGGGTTTAGTTGTAAAGCAGCATTTTCATATTGTTGCAACTCGACGGTCAACTAGTGAACTGTAAATACTTAAGGAATAACTTTTGGCAACTGTGTTTAAAAATTATGTGAAATTGTGAAATGTTTATTATTAGGGATTTGAATTTTAGTAGGTTAGGTTAGTTTTCAATTTGATTATAGTTTTGAATTTTAGGAAGTTAGTTTAGCTTTAAATTTATTGAATTGTTTTTACAAGAAAATTTAGGTTAGTTTTGAAATTATTAGTCTGATTTGAATTGTTTGGCATGTTCACTCAAAATTATTAAAGTATGAATACCAGTTTACCTCTCTGTTTGGCATTTAGTCCTTCCACTCCGGGTGAGAAGTAGAGTCAAGGAAAACAGACCTTACTCTACTGCTCTTCGACTAACGCGCTATTTGGAACACATATGTTATTGCGATTTTTGCAACTCCTTGTAAAACGAAAAACGTGGGGATCATGCAATAATATTTACAGCCACTACTCTTGTCACTCTATTTACCATTATATCCACAGTTAAAAATTATTTAAATTAATGATGAAATTAAGTTGGATTAAATACCTAATGCATGATCCCCACGTTTTTCGTTTTACAAGGAGTTACAAAAAACTATTTTATACTTTTGGTGCTACTTTGATATACCCCCCCAAAAAATTACGCGCCAAATCTGGCACTCCCTACGGACTTTTTAGGTTTGCTGTTTTTTGTGTATATGTAGTAGTAATGTGTAGCCTAGTGAATTACTGGAAAAAATTGAAATTTTGAACTTTAATAATTCCAAAACTAATGAGAATTTTCGGAAAAACTAAATTACAATATTTTTATAAAAAATATTTTTGTTCTTGGTTCAAATATCAAAGTTTTACTATGATTAGTTTTTCTGTTATATTCCAAAAACGTTTCAGCGATTTCATCGGTTCAACTGACCGGACATTTGATTTTTAAAAAAGTCGCCAAATTTCCGATTCGGGGGTGTATATCAAAGTAGTTCCATACTTTTTAGTGCATTTTAAAAACGTTGTTCTTTAAAAAGGTTTTTTTTTTCATTAATTATTTTCTGGTTTTTAGTTTTGTTGTGTAAAGTTTAGAATTCGCGACCTGAACGTCTTCCAAGAATTTGATTCTTTTCTCTTTTTAATAAAACTAAAAAGTGTTTTTTTTCTGAACTTAAACTATACTCCTGTTCATAAAAAATGCAACACCATGAAGGACTTGTTAGATTTTGATGAAATTTACACAGCAAGTGATCTTTGTGGATACAAATAAATGATATAATTTTCAGAACAAAGGAATAAAATTTAATATTGAAAATCGGTGTTTAATGTCTTCCATACGCGCTGCAATGAGAGCCTCTATACGACAGGTCATCGAATCAAACAGATTGAAATTTTGACTGAGGAGGTGATTTTCATCTAAGATTCATCCCAAACCCAAAGTTTGCTAATATTGGCACCATAACAAGCATTTTAAGTATGAGGACAAACCAACGATATTTTAGTCGAGCTCCATAGGTGAAATTTTGGATGAAGAAATTTGTCGAGAAAGAAACTGTCTTTATTGGATGTAAAGTAAGTTTGAAACATTCCAAAAAACATGTGCACGTGATTTGTTCTGATGAATTACAGCTTCAGGATCGCTTCAAAGGTAGGGTATAACTTTTGGCTCCAAAAACTTTTAAAATTTTTTTAAGAAATGAGATTGTCCTCATTTTTTATCTAATGAGGTTACCCATGGTTACCCAATAGTGCTCCAGGTCAAAACACTTCTCTTCTTCACCACAGACTAAAGATAAAACACTCCAAAAATTGCGATTTTCGGCATAGCGTCCAAACCCAATTAAGGTGTCATGTTAACCAAAATTGAAGGGGGATTTCTTTAAAAGGGCCATTTGTTATCAGTAATCATGCAAAATTATTTTTTTGTGGATCCCATGGTAGCTTTATTCACCGATGGAATTCCATCGATGGAGCGCTGTAAAAAAACGATACTTGAGGAATTTTTGTGCAATGACGACCGATTAACTGGTGGAGCAGACAATGATAGACCTGTAGCAGTATTCTAACAATTTGAAACATGTCGAAAAGTCACTCAATGATCCGGCACTGCCATGCGAATGAAGCCTCTTTCATCCCGTGCTGACGTGACTATAAGGGGTCCAGACCCCAATTTTCAACTCGCCTTACCCTTTTTGGACCTCTGCTTTCAAACCCATATCAATATTGTCCAGTTTCCCTTCATCTGACCAGCTGCAGAACAGTGTGAAAAACACCCCTCCGGGATGCCTAACATTAATCCTCTTTAAAACTCTGTTAAATGTTCATATGACATCCGTTAAGGTCCAAGGTGTATAATAACATCTAATGACAAGATAATCAACGGTAGACAACCTTCTTACAAGCCCTTAACGTTCCGTTACAGGCCCCCAAATATACGAATAAATCAGTGGTTGAGAAGACACTGCTCAGCTCGCGCATGCGCTATAGCACTGAATTTGATATCATTTGATAATCAAACCATAATAAACATACCCTGAAAATTTCAAGTTGATCGGACAATTCCTTCTTGGTGTTGCATTTTTTATGAACAGGAGTATATAACACATGGCTTTACTTTGGTTTGTTAAAATCATTGCACAGTTTTTGCCTCTAGCTATTATTCAGATGACGTTGGAAATTTTTGAAACACTAGTAATACAGGGATGGAACAGCTGCGCCAAACTCGCCGATCTGCGCCGAAACGAAACATGTGCGCATTTTAGCGCCAAAAGTACAATTTTTGAGTAAATTGCGCCCGCCTGCGCCAAACTGGCGAATTTCTTCGATTTTTACCTTGAAAAGACCGTTGCTCACGACCTTTTTCTCCCATAACATTGTGAGTAAAACTGAAAAGTGAAACAAAAACTAAAAGGGTTACTCCTCGCCTGATGTTCCCAAGGAATCCGCAATGATCCCCTCTTTTGGCGTGAATGAGTCTGATTTTATTACTTACTTGCTACGGTAAGCTAATGGTTTCGATTTTCGATCCGTCATTGGCGCCGTTCGTTGTTGTCGGGGAAATCACGTTTTCGCTATCGTTTTCTTTGAAAACGGATGTGATTTTTCCGCGGATCCGCGGAATTCCGCGTTTTGTGACTTTTTGTATCATGTTCCGCATTTTTTTAACAATTTTCCTCAAACTAACTCTTCTCCGCGAAAGAAATTTACACGGAGAAAAAGAAATCCCTCTTCACCCTTCGATCTGGACCCAGGGATGTGATTTTTCCGCAATTTAAATTTTTTTCCATGAAAATCTGATTGAACGGTAGGAGTTCGAAAGCGGGCCGTTTTCCGAGAAACGTCGGCGAAAGAGGTCCGCGTTTTTTACATTCCGAAGCTCCCGTTTACGGCCCGTGAACTAATTTTAGATCGAAATTTGGATTTTTCCAGATAATCCATACTTTTTTTTACTTTGCCTATTAGTTTTGAGAAAAATGATGATTTAAAGCGGTAAAAAGTGGGAAAAATCGCGATTTTTCACGGAAGTTTCGTGTTGCTTGCAGAGTGTTTTCTTCCCGCGACTTCTTTCTTAAACGGCCGCGGGTGCCAAGTTGAAGTCGGCTTCTTCTTGCGTTGTTAGTGCGATGTGTAAAAACAACTTTGCAGTGGTTAGAAGCCATCAAGTCAGGTCTTTAGGATCACATTCTGCGGGAAAAGTCGAAAAATAGCGATTTTTCGCGTAAGAATTGTTTTTCCAGGATTTCAGTGAGTGTTTTCAACTCATTTTTCTTAAGGATTCCCTAAGTTTTAAATTTTCACTGATAGATCACTTTGAAGCTAGGTAAGATAATATTGCAGTGTTTTTAAAAAATCTTGTTAGATTATAACCTGTTTCTGATATGATATCAAGGGGGATGGCAGGCGACCCATCCCCCTAAAAAATCGGATTAGGTGTCCAAAACAAGTTAAAACGCTGTTTTTAAGGGTCAAACTTCAAAAAAAAATTTCTGGGAGGAGGCCCCTGGACCCTCTTTGTGCTTGGATCTCTATAATTAACCACTTTTTATGTATTAAGCAAAACCTTAAAATTAATCACCAAAAAAGTAAGAACATAATTTGGGATTTCCTCCTTTTTGCTTTTTGGTCGATCACACCCCTGTAGAAAAGGATATATCTTTTTATGGATTTGAATTATTCCGGACCACGACCAACACAGCGAATAAAAATAGACAATAAAAAAAAAATTTCTGCTCCCAACTGCTCCAAAAAGCTTTTTTTTCTGCTCCGAACTGCTCCAAAAAAAATTTTTACTGCTCCCAACTGCTCCCAAAACGTATTTTTTCTGCTCCCAAAAGGTGTTTTTACTGCTCCCAAATAGGGTTTCACCTGTTCCATCCCTGGTAATATAAAAAAAGTGTTTTAAAAATATATTGGTGAGAAACTTGTCAGTAACTAATTAATAAAGTCAGTCCCTTAGATGTATTACAGATGCAAAACTTGCATGAAGTACTGCATGTACTGTGTATTACTTTTATTCTTACAAATTTTCATTTTACTAATATTTTATACAACACTTCTAAAGCCATCTTGATAACGAGAGGAGGCAAACTGCACAACAATGATTTTTTAACAATAAGGTCCTATAGTTGAACTTCTAAACTTTAAGTCCCCCTGGGGGTTTAGGGACAGCAAATTGAACCGAACTAACGAGATAATATCGTATTGTCATCCAGATCTGAACTATGTTCAAAATTTCAAGTCTCTAGCTCATGGGGAAGTATGTTTAAAATTGATTACTAAATTCCTCCCGAACAGACAGATAGACAGACAGACGGACGGACGGACGGACAGACAAGATTGAAAGCGACCTAATAAAAACGTTGTAAAAAAGGAATATAGTTATGGAAGTTTTCTTTAATTTCAGTGTTTTTTTAACAAAAATATAAAAACTGCATAACATTTAAGAAACTTGTGATTTTGTAGAAATAATTTCCCAGCCCAGAAAAAGAAGATATTTCAGTCGCAAATTTGATTACTTTAGTGAACTTTCTATCTGAGCTTTTGTTATTATGCGGCGCACATTTTGTACGTACCGTTTGATGTTTAATTACATTTAACAATCGTAATTTTCCACTGGGATCCCTTTAAGCCCTCTTTTAACATCAGTTACACGTTAACTAGTATGACTCTACGACAAATTTTTTTGCCGTGAAACAGTCTTACGCTGCAGATACGGTGAGTGACGATATGCATGGAGCACACATTCAAACCCAACACGCAACCCTTCTGTGGTTTTAAATACCTTCATCACAAAAAGCCAACTTGACCATTTATCGCTTCGTACGAAAAGAAAAACGACACGAAACTGCAAAGGGGAAGACTCTCCACTGAGCGCCAACAAGTATAAACATGGCGAAAAATCGGTTGTTCACTTCGGGCAATGGATGAAATTGAAGAGTATGTTCAATGTGATTTAAAAGATTGGAGAGCTGCTGATGCTTGGCAATATTGAAACTTTTTTCCGAAGCTTAAATCGATTTCTGGTGTTTTCAGCTTTCTTGATAAGGGTTGCGACTGGCCTTGAATTCGGCGCAAGCTCAGGGTTGGCAATGTTTAATCTTTTGTTGTAACATGGATGGATTTCTTGTAACCATAGCTTCATTATTTATGGTGTCATTTCGCCTTTTATCGCTGGAAAGCCGTTTTCAACTTGGAGCATCACCTAATTGCACTTCTGTAGGATGGATTTGTTTGTTAAGGGGTCATCCATAAATTACGTGAGGTCAAAAAAAGGGGGGGGAAGGGTTTGGAAAAATCTCACCAAATCTCACCAAGGGGGGAGGGGGGTCGATTAAAATCTCACGTCAACTTTTTAAGTTAGAAATTATACGATTTTCTCTTTTTAAGTATGAGAAAGGATAAGAAACTGAAAATTATTTTTTAAAAGTTGTAGGTAAATCTCACCAAGGGGGGAGGGGGGTCCAGATTTTGGAAAAAATGCCTCACGTAATTTATGGATGTCCCCTAAGCTGTCTTTTTTATATTCTGCTTCTCTAAAGGAAGAAAAAGGGGCGCAAGTTCAGAGGTGCGGATGCGCCAAGTTTTTAGCGTTAAAGATGACTAATATGGTAACCCTAACTAATGTTAAGTGAATGATTTGGCTTCTAAATGTGCCGCTAAACAGCCAAAATTTGCCAAGCATCCGCACTAGGGTGGGCCGAAAACACACTTTATTTTTTATTTATGTTCTAATAGCGCGGAAAGGGTGCCACTTGGGTCCAATAAGAACGATGTAAAATATTGTTTCGATTTGATAATATCTTGAGCTCCCGCATCGCACTTAAAGTTTGAAAAAATGGCAGACTTTTTTAGAAAACAACTAAAAAACCAAAGATTAAGCTCTCAAATATTGTTCATGATTTTTTTATGATGAACTAATATAGTTATAGACATAATGTCACAGGTTCCATTATTCTATCATCCTTCTTTCGTTAGATATAATTTTTAATATTCAAAGAAATTTGGTAAAGTTGTTTTTCCTGCATTTTTAAACAGCTAATAACTCTAGAACTAAACAACTTAAAAACCTGAAATCAGTCCCATTTTGTTCGTAATTTTTTTGTCTTTAATTTGATAATTTGATGTGCATCATGACCATCATTTTCAAAAAAAAATTTCAAAATTTAAAAAAATGACAAAAAAAATTTAATAAAATTTTTTTTTTCTAAATTTCTTTGAAAAAATATTAAAAGCCTTTTAACTCTTAAAATGAACATTATTACTAAATTTCATGGAGAAAATAAAATTTATCATGTTTAAAAAAATTAAAATATTCGAAATTTAGGCAAGTCCCCTAAACTATCCCTAAAATTATAGTCACTCATGGAAAATTAATAAACTCGCTTGAGGGTGTTCATATGACTTAAGACATGCAAAAAATGTCAAATTAATTTCAGAAAATACGACAATTAATAGATTCCGTACAAAATCTTACAGTGCTAATTCCCAACTTTAAGTTAATTCAATTTGCATTACTTTTACCTGAATATTCCTTAGAAATGTGTTTATATCCAAATTTTTTATGTTCTAAAACTTTTAATTACTTTGATTTGACTTGTTAAAAGTAAAAACAATTAGATATAAGCATAAATTTTAGGAATTTTTTGGAGAAATGCATGCAAGTTGAATTAACTTAAAGTTGGGAATTAGCACTGTAAGATTTTGTACGGAATCTATTAATTGTCGGGTTTTCTGAAATTAATTTGACATTTTTTGCAAGTCTTAAGTCATATGAACACCCTCAAGCGAGTTTATGAATTTTCCATGAGTGACTGTATAATTTTAGGGATAGTTTAGGGGACTTGCCTAAATTTCGAATATTTTAATTTTTTTAAACATGATTAAATTTAATTTTCTCCTTAAAATTTAGTAGTAATGTTCATTTTAAGAGTTAAAAGGCTTTTAATATTTTTTCAAAAAAAATTTTTTATTAAATTTTTTTTGTCATTTTTTTAAATTTTGAAAATTGTTTTTGAAAATGATGGTCATGATGCACATCAAATTAAAAACAATAAAATTACGAACAAAATGGGACTGATTTCAGGTTTTTAAGTTGTTTAGTTCTAGAGTAATTAGCTGTTTAAAAATGCAGGAAAAACAACTTTACCAAATTTCTTTGAACACTAAAAAACTATATCTAACGAAAGAAGGGTGATAGAATAATGGAACCTGTGACATTATGTCTATAACTATATTATTTCCTCATAAAAAAATCATGAACAATATTTGAGAGCTTAATCTTTGGTTTTTTAGTTGTTTTCTAAAAAAGTCATCCATTTTTTCAAACTTTAAGTGCGATGCGGGAGCTCAAGATATTATCCAATCGAAACAATATTTTACATCGTCCTTATTGGACCCAAGTGGCACCCTTTCCGCGCTATTAGAACATAAATAAAAAATAAAGTGTATTTTCGGCCCACCCTAATCCGCACGTCTGAACTTGCGCCGAAAAAGGTAAAGAGGCCCCGAATTCCGCTTGCTTCAGTAAAACGTGCCTACTACTGTGTGTTGTAAACTACGCCTAATTGAAAAATTTCAGGGGTGTTGATCCCATCGTGGCATTGAGTTTACTATAAACATAACATAAGATCTGAAATAATCCTGTGGGGGAAAACCGATGAAACTTTGACTCAAAAATTAAAATTTCAATACTTTAAACAACAAATTATACTGAAATAAGATTGGGGAAATGAGAGTGTATCTTGTCCAGTTTTTATTAAAATTTAATAACCGGTGAAAAAAACGATGAAATTCTGACTCAAAAATTTAAATTTTTAAACCGATTGTTAACTGTGTTGTGCTGGGAAAAACCTCTGCTTTATGGTAGTGGTGCTGTTATATTTAAAAATCCTTTTCTCCGATTTTTAATTAATAAAGGAATGCGTAGTTGTCCTATGGCTAGGGAGCATTTAATTTTGAAGATATTAAAAGAAAGATAGATTTTTTTAAAGTTTCATCGCTTCAGACAGCAACATTGGTTCCAGAAGAGACAAGTGTGGAGACGGGTTACCGGTCCGGCCATCAAAAAATAAACCCCCTCCAATAAATCATCCTTTCCTGCCAGAAAACACGAAAAAAAATTACAGGAACGCCATATCTAATCCCACCACAACACCCGCTCAAAGTTTAGCTGTCGCTTTGCCTCTTCCTTCATTTCCATTATCGACTGATTCAGAAAAACAAGGCAAGAACTTCGCCGACTGGCAACACTTCTCTCGCTTTAAAAATGGAAGCTTCTCTCTAGGAAAACATTTGTCAGGTCATTTGTCACTGCGCTGTCATCTCTTGAGGAGTTTTTTTTATTATATAAGATGGGTAGTGTTTTTTCTGGTCCGTGAAGGGAGCAGCGGATGAATGGAGAAAAAAAAGATAGCGGCACCGCATCGATAAATGCGACCTAAAGAGCCCCTTAAGTAAGCAGTTCATCAGTTTAAGGCTGCTTTAAAAGTGCCATGAATTTTGAGCGGGGTTAATGTTGAGCTAGGGGATCGTTTAGTGGGTTAAGAGAGTGGAGAAAGGAGAGAGAGAATGGGTGAAAAAAAAAACGCTTTTTTAAGCAAAGATGTCGTTTATTTTAATGTTCACACTGATTACAACTCCTCTTATGCGTGTTTAATGGGAAACATTTATTGTGGTTTTGAAGGAATGTTTTCAATTAAATGTGGTTAATAGGAAAAAACTAGCTAAGGAAGATTTTTAGTTGAGGTAATTTAAAAAAATTTAAGAAATAGCAAAATATTCAAAGTAGTGGTAAGAGTAAAATTTGATGTTTTTTATGTAAAACACAAATTAGTATTACTTTATTAAGTTTTTTCGAACATCCAGATTTATTGGAGTATCCGGGAATATTGAAAACTTTTGAAGTAATTACTACTCTGGTGTCGGGTTTCCTGCTGTAGAGTTTTCCCATAATGTCCAAACACGGCCTTTTATCTTTATTCTATTTTGAGTATCAATGCAGTTGTACGCATTTTTAAAACACATTGCAAAACAATCCAAATGTTATCGCCTTTTCACTTGAATAACATAACTATTTCATTGTCACAAATGGATATTATGACTGTTAGCAATGGCGTGATTTAAAATATGACAAAAATAGGTTTAATGATTAATAGGCAATTGATCTTGCGTTTATTGTTTCTTAAATATTTTCAAGAATATTTCCTAAAAGTATTCCGTTCGAGAAAGTAAATTGATCTTCGAACTTTCGAAATTTCATCCTGATCAAAAACTTGCTTGCTTTAGTGTTTGTTTCGAAAGTTGTTTCTTAAAAGTTTCACGCATATCCCTTCGAATTTAAGTTTGAGATCCCCTAAATTCCGCATGCCCACATTTTTCACTCAAAAGTTTCCCGGTTAGTTTGTATAAACTTCTCGCCGGAACAAGAGCTTAAAATAAATTGCGCCGAACAAGATTTCCAACACCCCTCGGGGTTCTTCCCGAGTATAAATTGGCTGCAGCATCGAATAAACGCACGTCATTTCTCCGAGAGTTTTTCTGCTTTTTCTTCCCCTCTCGGAATGAGGAGGCCGAAACAATGCAAAGGGAAAATACATTGTATGGAGTTAATAAAATCAACTCTGCTGAAACAGTCCGGGCTTTTTTCTCTCTAGTGCGCGTGACTTCGAGACCTTTCGACGACGACAAAGTTGATTTTATTAAGTCGCTTGCGGAAGAAATGTCGAGTGTCGTCGTTGTAGAAAACTTTCTTTTTAGAGAGGGAGCGTTGAGAATCGGCGGAGTTTCCTGCTGTCTAATTTGACGATGGCTCGGATCGGTTCCGGCTATTATGAAACTGGAGGTGCCCTTTTGTGCTGAAGAACTAAAAACCTACGATCTGACGTCATGAGCTGGCTGAAGTGACGTCAGCGCTTTTTTGAGAAGAAGTGTCGGGATAATATTTGGATACCTTTTGTGTTCTTTGGAGGACATTATATTTAACAAGTTCTATTTTTGGTTCATAACTAAGATACTGGATAATTTTGAGCTATTTTTGCAATTGTTTTTTCTTGATATTTCGATCACATTCAACCTTTCAAATTCTTATAAAGCAAGTTTTGAACCTGTAAAAACCTTTTTACATTATTCTGGTGAATTTTGGGCGTTTGTCTATTTTAACTTTCAAACTTTGGAGTAAAGATCATTCTTAAAATTGAATTTCTCCATAAGGTAAAACTACATTTTAGTTTAATGTTATTTACTACTAATATTTATTAGTATGCCATGAAGAAAGTTTAATCCCTCCTTTTTGAAAAATTTTCCCTTAAAAATATAAAAGAAGATAATTCTATAAAGTGCAAATTCACCCTACCACTAAACAAATAACATAATAATTATTTTGAAAAAAAAAGCCCTGTTCTCTCTCTCCCTCTGTCTCTGTAGAAATTCTAAAATAAATAATCATTAACTTAAAAGTAGGTTTGTCTTAGGGAGATTGTATTTTCGAAGACCGTACGATAAATATACATTTTACGTTATTTTTTTTATAATGGGATTCAAATTCATTAATTTTTACTACCGCTGCAAATTATCACTCTCATCTCATAATTTTAAAGAACACTTGATAGTCGTTAAATAAAAACTAGCATCACTTTCATTGAATGTTTGGGTACATCATGCAATTTTTTCTTTGGAGACTATACTTTTTGCATATTCAGATATTAGTTATACCTAACACCTCATGAGTGTTATTATCACAAGGTGAAGAACTCTCGACATCATTATTCCCTTCTGAGAAAAAAGATAATAATCTTCCCCTACCCTCAACCTCCTTTTTCTCTCTCCCTCTAACAGAGCAATTTTTAATCGCCTTCTACTTAAAACGCTCTTCGATTAAAAGCAAATATTAACACCTTTCTGTACCTCACTTGAAGGAAGCATTATGGAGATTAGGCAGACTTAGACAGCCTACGTCTGCCATAGATTTTCAAGTTTTTTTTTCTAAATGGAAAACGGAGTATAATTTATTATTCGCTTTTAATTTTTTTTATAAACGGTGGAAATTTAAATGAGCTGCGATAATTTTGTCAGCCGGGTTTTTTGAGCGAACCGCGGAACGCTTTTTGATGATGAGCCTTGGCCTTTTTTTCGCAAGTTTTTTTGAGTCGGTCATTTCTTGATCAATGAGAAGGGTTCTAGATTTTTAATTTTAGCACCTTGTGTCTGCACTTGAAAATAATCCCTCCGTAATCCCTAGATTAATATCCACTTTCAAAAAATTAAGTGGGTACCGGCAGTTAAAGGTTTGGTTGTAAAAAAAACTGTAATAAAGCGGCTAAAGTTTTTTGATTTTTTGGCTTTACCTTATAGAGTTAAACCTTAGGATCAAAGGCTTTATTAAGTTTTATAACCACGGACAGGTTTATTGGCCTGACTAAACCTTTTTCTGTTTGGTGTGTTGTTCATTTATTCAAACTCTGTATTTTTTATTGCATTTCTCCTTCAGCAGTTAAATTTCAACTATACCAATATATATTGTATCTGTAATTTCTTTTCGAAATGTGTCGTCTCGACTGTAGTCATATAAATCCTTGACGCACTAAAATACCAAATAGATAAAGTGTTCTATTTATATGAGATGATTTTCTTCTTTTAAGTTTAACTTGCAATAGTTCAACTTGTTTCCAACACATCCATGGAAAAAACACTTAAAAGAATTTTTCAAAGATTAAATAAAAACTCAAAACAAGTCAATTGTTTTATAATAGGAAATTTCATGTGATCTTCAACACTTCGGAAACTGCAAAACACTCCAAAATATTTATTAGAAATAAATATAATTCAGACACTGTATCTTCTGTTGTAGAGTAAATACTTCAAAGAAATTGAATTGTACTCCTCCAGCATGACCGTAAGAAAACTCTTTTATTTCCATTTTATGTGGAGTAGGACTAAATTGAAAGGGGGATTTTCCTGTCTTCTAAATTGGGTTTATTGAAAGGCTCCCAAATCCACTCTTATTAGACTGTCATAAACGACTGGAGGCGCCTGGAAGAATTATTGTGCGGAATTCCTCGACCTCAATATTGTGTCTGCAAGATGAAGTTAAGAAAAGCCAGGAGCTATATCGGATGTTGCGCTGATTCTTATGCGTTTTTCTTGAAACCTTATAGTGACCAAGAAATGCTGTGTCACTATTTTTGCCACAGGTTTATTTATCTTTAGGTTTCCTTATACTGCTAACTTAAGGTCGATGTTATATAGTGGTTAGAAGTATAAAGTTTTCGATGTTTTGCTTGGGATTTCACTTAGATGATTAAACTTGAATTTCCTTTAAAAAGAGGACTGTAATGCACTATAGTAAGCAAAATAAAAAAATACTAGAAATTCAAAAACAAATATTATCAAGTCTACACAACTATAAGTAAATATTTCTATTTTTAATATCTCTCTATTCTAAAAAAAAGTTTTTGGTGAACGGTTTCCAGAGAAAGGCTTTTTAATTACTGATCCGTATAACACATATTTGGTATCAAACTGTCCGGATTTTTTTGAGGATGTGCAAAGTGCCTTTAGAATTTCTAAAAAAAATCTCAATTTTAAAATATTTCCATTTTTTTAGATTTCGGATAAGGTCGCAGTTACAAAGCAAGAAACTATGAATTTTAAAACAATTGAAAACATATTTCACTGGTTTTTTAATATTCAAATAGATTAAATAATCATCTTTCTATTTATAACACGAATTTAAAAAATATATTTTGTGTTATTTTTAACAATATTTATATTTTTGTTGTTCAAACGGTTTTCATTATATTTTAAACTTATATATAATTAATTTATTTTTTATTTTTTAAATAACAAATTAATATTTTTATATTTATCTTTGTAGTTGTGGCAACCTAATCATTACTATATTTACAATAAGTATCATACTATATTAAGTCATTACTATATTAAGTGGGGTGCCCCAGGGGTCAGTATTGGGGCCAATTCTCTTTATAATATTCATTAACGATATTAGTCAGGACATTAGGAACAAGATCAGCATCTTTGCTGATGACTTAAAAATTTGGGGGAGGGTAGATACTCAGGAGCAGATACAAAATTTACAAAGGGATCTAGATATGATATCACAATGGGCTGAAAAATGGGGTATGTCCTTTAACATAAGTAAATGTCAGGTACTTCATATTATAGGTCGGGGGAATGGTAGGGCAGAATTTTATCTGCAAGGGAACAAAGTTAAAGAAGGTAATATGATCAAGGATTTAGGGGTGATAGTAAATGAAGACTTTAAATGGGTTCATCAGAGTTCATCTGCTAGTAAAAAGGCTAATAGGATATTGGGATACATTAAAAAAACTGTTTCTTCAAGGTCCGAGGATATTATTTTACCACTATACAGAGGCTTGGTGAGACCTCATCTAGAGTATGCTGTTCAGTTTTGGTCTCCATACTTAAAAAAAGATATTGATTCAATTGAAAGGGTTCAGCATAGGGCTACTAAAATGGTCAAGGGTATATCCAGTTTAAGTTATGAGGGAAGATTAAAGAAGCTAAATATGTTCACTCTAGAGAAAAGAAGAATTAGAGGGGATTTGATTCAACTATTTAAAATGGTAAAGCAAGGGGACACAGAGGGACTAGATTTCAATACGGGTAATAAAACAAGGGGTCACAAATTCAAATTGAATAAAGGAAGATTTAAGACGGATTGTAGAAAGCATTATTTTTTTAATAGGGTAGTGGATAGATGGAATGCGTTGCCTGAAACAATTGTAAATTCAAGTGGGGTAAACGAGTTCAAGAGGAAAATTGACATATACTGGGATTCCGGTAGTGTGGGTTAAAAAGACTGGACCAACCTTGCTGGGCTTACGCCTGTAGTTGGTCGACTTAATTTGTATTTGTATTTGTATTTGTAATAAAATATACACTCGCTTTCGGAAATTTTGAATTTTGCATTTATTTTTTATATCCTTTTGCAAGTATGTTTTTTAAGGTAGTAAAATGTAACTTTTTATTTCATAATGACAAAACGCAAACAACTAAATAACACTGGTGATTGTTTTAGATATAAGGATGAAAATGTTGGAAGTCTTGACATTCGGTGCAGTTGCTAAGAAAATGACACAACTTCGAAGTTTGTTTCTCATGAAGATAAAATTCTAAATTTTCGCGATGTTTAAGATAATTACTACATTTTTAACAGTCAATCATTACAAATTTTAAGAGAGTTAAATTTATTCCTGAGATATTTCAATGCTTCCCTTAATGTATCTGTGAAAAAACATTACCTTAGGGAAATGGGTAAAAGAATGTTTACATTGCTTTGTTGTTAATTTTCTTGGGGTTCAATTCCGTTATAGTTCCCGCTAAATATCGCCAATCTCTTTCGAACGCTCAATATTCAAATGTAAACCAATTTTTCTAATTTTTAATGATAAACTGAATAGTTATAGATCTAATTAAACACTTTAATCTATGAATTTGAAACAATTTAGCAATATTTATACTTTATAGTGTCCAAAAGAGATTAGTGATATTTAGCGGGAACTATAACGGAATTCAACCCCAAGAAAATTAACAACTGAGCAATGTAAAAATTTTTTACCCATTTCCCTAAGGTAATGTGTTTTTCACAGATACATTAAGGGAAGCACTGAAACATTAAGGGAAGGTTCATATTTAGCGGGAACTATATATATATGAACCTTTCTTGGATCTTTAAAGCGATCCGCCAATTCATGTTACCAAAAAGGAAATGATAAAATTCCACCACTGAATAAATATTCGCCATTTTTTAAAGAATACCACGGAGAAGTACTACCCCTGTTTTAAGAATGTTTTATAAAGTGAGTAAGTGCAGTGAGCTGGGTTTTGTGGGGAATTGTGAAGCGGTCCAAAAGTTACTGCGTCAGCAGTTAACGGGGGTTGGCGAGCGATAGCGAGCAGGGGGCGGTAGCCCCCTAGTATAAAAAATAATTGTTTTCAATCTGAAACTATGTCGATTGTTTAATTGTACATAGACCTAAATAATGCATTTTTTGTGTTCCTGTTACACTGGAACTATTTTTGCACCCAACTTCTTTTTAAATGAATATTCACTACAATAACATTTGATGTTAATGATGATTCTGGTAAAAAGATAATACTGATGTTAGGAGTTGACGGCAAAACATAGGGGATAATAAAATTGAGTTATAAGACCTTCTATTATAGCGATTTTTATTTTTTTGGCCAAAGCCACTGGTATTATAAAAAATGGTTATACTGATTAATGAAACTCTGTAGTGATGCTGCCAATTCCATTACTTAAATATCTATCTCTTTCAGCCGAGGAACTGGTCTGCCTGGCGACCTGGAAGGAAGGCTCGACGCGCTACCTGGTGGGGAAACTGGAGCACCGGGTGGCCAAAGCTGATGAAGACAAATTTAGGTGTTTCGTAAGTGTCCCTTCTCTCTGTTGGTCGTCCTGGTTTATTTTGTTTCCTCAATTTCTTTCCAATAACGGTGTTTCTCTTGAAAGTACCATCTATCTTTATTTAACCCGTTTCGTTGTGAATTTTCCTCGGTTTTTACGTTTTATACGGACCTAGAGGCAAGCGCCATGTTTGGACAAATAGGAATGTTAAATTTAAACTCAATAAAACTTGAGGTAGAGCTTTATGTTCAGTTTCTTGCTGCTAAGCAAAGGCCTACTGTCTATAGTTTTTCTTTTGACATTTCTCATTTTTCAGAGAAGTTAGACAAGCCCTCTTGATTTTCGCCTCTGTTGATAAGCAAAACAAAAAAGAAACTATAGGGGCTGATAAAACCAATACTTTGAGGTGTATAATAGTAACCTTCTTAACTTTATTATTGAATTTAACTCTAAACAAGACTACAATAATAAAATATTGGTAACTTTCAGTATTTATTGGACCAGCAAAAGAAGGTAGTTTTATAAAAAATATTCAATTATCGTAATCTATGGTTACAATGTTCCAGTGTTTTGGGTTCGCGAATAAATGTCAAAGGTCAACTCCAAACCGGATACCTTTCGAATGAACCACAAATGTCCGCGGTTATATTAGCTTGGCATTTTACCGAGTTTCTCTCGGTGATGTCGTTTCTTCAACACCGTCTCTACTCCCCGTGGATCCGAATTCCTCCTGCTCTTTTGTGGCCCCTCTTTTTACTGTTTCTCTCCCTAAAAAGGGTCAACGCAACCCAGCGACGACGTCATCTTGATTGCCGATGCCAGAGAACCTCCTTATCTGCTTTTGTTAAGATAGGACCAAGATTGCCGAGATCTTTTTTAACATTATTTTTCTTTCCCTCTCTCTCCATCTACATCTTTCGAGGGGGGGGGATATTTTCCCCCAAGTTTTGAGCATTTTTATTCCATGAGAAACTCTCGCACTTCAAAGAGATTTTTAAAGTTAAGTTTCGTTGGGAATTTTGTTCGGGGGGGTCGGGTTTGCGAAAAAAAGAGAGGGGTTTTTAAGTTGGCTTTCAGGTTAGTTGGGTTTCGTACTGAGGTTGTTTTGATCGCTGAGGCTATTAGGACTGAGCTTTCTTTTGCTCGCCTTCGGTAGTTTGTGCTTATTATTGGAGAGCGTTGAACTTTTTGCCCCATCTAGGGTAGCTTTGAGCTAGAAAAAATGCATCAGGACCAAGGGGAGGTTCGGGTGTGTTCAACCCTTTCCCCCGAATGTATATAAGTATTTTTTATTTGGAAGTTCTATGAATTACAAAGAGTGGCTCTCTTCGGGTGAAACCCAAAGAGACTCAAATGAGTCAAAACATTACTATTAAGAGTCAAATTTGAAATATTTTTGTCGTTCACTAACATTAAGTTCACGAAGATTAAAGTCATACCTGTTAAGTGTTCTAAATTACTAGATTTAATTCTAAGAGAATGCTTTAGACATAAGATTGATCCAAAAGTCTGGTTATAGGCTTGAAATGCCGTATATTTCATAAAATACTGTTTATTGCAAGGGCATTGGTCCCAGCAATAAAAATGACAATTTCTCACCTTTTTTTCATTTAATATATTTTTACGGTACTAAAGTAATCCAATTTACAGAAATTTAGAAAATTTTAACTTTTTTGAAAGGTTTTAATACACCCTTAATAACTCCTCGCAGAAAGTAAATTTTGGTTTTAACCATTTTAAAAAATAGTTTTCTTATTGAAAACCTACATGGTACGAATGATACTAGAAGGATATTAACTTTATACTGCGGTTTTTATGGTTTTCATACTTTTGTCTGTGTGGGTAACTAAATTACTTGATTAAAAAGAGGAACGGTAAAAAATGTTTGCTAGTTTCAAGGGTATTTTGAAATAAAACCAAGATTCTTGAAATGAATATTGTGTAAAAGCCGAAAACATTTGAAAATAAGCAATATTAGCTATATTTCAAAAGAAGGTCTTCAAAAGTAATATTATGAAACTCAATATTCTTCGCTACGTCTTCATTTTCGTTGGAGTACTAAGCAAATAGCACTAAAAGAAAATTTGAACTTTGGTCGATATTAAAAACAGGTTCCCTATTTACCCCCAATGAATTTCGAAGTCAAATATATTCCAATATCATGGGAGTTTTCCAGACAGTGGTTGAAAGCAAATTACACCAGACTCGGATCTTTTTTAAACAGTACCGTACCTGTGCTTTTCTTATAGTTTTTAAGATAGTTAAATAAAAAGTACCAATAGACTTCCCATAGATTTTCTTCTTTTGAATTTTGGTTTTAAAAAATCTAGATACATTAAAAATATATTTTTATCCGATATTAAAACTTTTGATGAGGGGAAATATTTCGTTTACTCTCTTCGCTTGTCTTGTCGCAAGATGGTTTACATGAATATCCTAATTTCGGTTACTGGAATCACGAAGAAAAGGAAAGCTTCTCAAACATTTTGTTTCATAAAATCTTGCTTGGCTATAAATTTCCCACTCAATGATGTAGCATTCATAATTGCCCTTTTCTGTTACCCCAAATTTCCTTAGTTGGCAGGGGTGCAGAATATGTCCGAACTCCTATAGTTCATATAGAAAAAAATCTTCTAATCCAAGTCGTTATTTGTAATAAACATTTTTGGCTAGGGACTATATTATAACCTCCAGATTCTATGGAAATTGGTGAAAATTACGGACATACGCTGAAAAAACGAGACGTTCTTGTTTGATCACAACGAGGTTTTATAAAAAGAATAACAGGTATTGAGTCCATAAAATTAAAACTTTTGGATTATTTGGTAATATATACAACATCTTTCAGAAGAATTAAGAAAAACTATATTTCACAATAAAAACTCTTTGGACTGATGAGCTGGAATGAAAATATGGGGACATTTTCGGGAAACTTTTGATGGAGACGTTTTTGGGGGAAATTTTGGACGAAATTAATTGTGTTCTGAAGAAATATTGGGCCTTGAAACAGTTTTTGCACCCCTGAGCTGAATATTTACATGTAGTTGTAGATAATCCTATTCCTAGAGGTGTCCATTCTCTATTTGTCTTGTAATTATGTCTGATTTGTCAGGTTTACGAACAGACGGAAGATGGCAACGGCTACCTGGTGGCCCAGTCGGGAGACGCCACCTGCGACGGGCTCTTCACCCCCCTGGAGGGATCGAGGACCATGAAGCTCACGAAGGGTGAGTGGAACTCTTGACATTCTACTCAATATAGGTTATCATGTTGTCAACCATACCATATAATTTTCGGTTTCGCCTTTAACTATCTAAGTTCATATTCTACTTAATGAAGTTACCTTACTCAGCGCCTTCCCTTGGCAACTGTTTGGTGTACAATATTCATGGAAAATCACGCTATGTGATTGGTCGATGGTTTTTTTTGGAGGAGTAGGATACGATACGATAAAGTCCAAAAAACAGGGTAAACCACATGATAATGAGTAACGACTGTTGAGTAGAATACGGCTGTAAATGGATCCCTGCATCTATACTAAATACTTAAGTTATAAGTTTAAGTTTAATTATGGGGTAACTTTATACAGGGTGCATTAACAAGTTCCCCAAACCTCTGCACAGAAATATTCCTTGAGTGAAGTACATAAATAGCACTAAAAGAACTATACCTCTATTACGACTATTATTTTTGCTCAAAAATGTGGAGACACATTAGATGAAAACTGAATTACTCCATTCTACGGTGGAAGAATTCATAGGCATTCTCCATATTACCCGGCTCCAATCCACATCGCAAACGAATGGGCACAGCAGGTACAGTGATGGCACGTTTTGAAGAGAAACAGTGGATATTTTTAACATATTAGTCTGTAAGCAAATCCAAATAACCATGTTACCGTTTTCCATAAAAACCTTTTAAACGCAAACCGGATGTGACGTCACACCTTTTCTGTTTCGATTTTCTCGAAAACTATGTTTACTAGTAGTATAGTTCTTAGGGGTTTTCTTTTACCTTCTACTATGCAGATCTTGGGCAGACTTGTTGAAAGCAAGACTCTCTATATAAATGATTCCACTACTCGGTCATGTGCAGGGTTGGCAAAAACCCGGGTTTTTTTGAAAAAACCCAAGTGGGTTGGGTTTTTCGGGTTTTTTCAATAAAACCCTGAAAAAACCCATATAAAACTGGGTTTTTTCGGAAAAAGTGTGGGTTTTTTCAAAATTAAGTGGTTTTCTCCTAGAAAGTAAGTGGGTTTTTTCAAATTTTAGTGAGTTCTTTGTATGTTAAATGTGTTCTGTTAAAATAATGTCAGTTTTTCCACAGTTAAGTGGGTTTCTTCAAAGTTTTTATACTTTGAAAAAACCCACTGAAATTGTAAAAACGCCCCTTATTTACTGAAACCTGGTTTAAATTTTGAAAAAACCCACTAAAATTTTAAAAATATTCTAAACTTTGAAAAACCCATTCAATATTGAAAGAAATCGATTCAACTTTGAAAAAACCCACTGAAATTCAAAAAAATCTTCTTTATTTTTTATATCTAGTTGGAACTTTAAATGTCCTAAATTTTGAAAAAACCCCATTCAATAATGAAAAAACCCACTGAATAATGAAAGAACCTATTTAACTTTAAAAAAAACTCCCTGAAATTGAAAAAACACCATATAGTTTTTAAAACCTGGTTTAAATTTTGAAAAAAACCCATTAAAATTTTAAAATTATCCTAGCTTTGAAAAAAAACACATTAAATTTTGAAGGAACTGCCGAAATCTTGATTTTTCTTGAAAAAACCCAAAAATGGGTCCAAAATGTGGGTTTTTTCACATGGTTTTTTTTGAAAAAACCCATTGGGTCCAACCCAATTGCGTCCAATCCAGCCAACCCTGGTCATGTGTCGTCAAACGTAGGGCGAAGTCAGAGAATTTGCAATGTTAAGTCTATGAGAAGCATAAAAACTTACGTAAGGGTGTTAAACTCGATGGGAATTGGAATATTTTGGTATCTAGAATGTTTAAATAATCCTTGAAGAGATACTTAACTCGAGGAGTTGAACAAAAAAGTCAATTTTTATGCTCCATGATACTTTGAAAATTCACTGGTTTCGCACTACGCTTAACGTCTCACATCCCAGATGTGAGGCCATCTATATAGAGCGTCTTGTTGAACCACCTTCTATAGCTGGGTTATTTTGTTTGTGGTCGTGCTGCCAGCATTTCAATAATGTGCTCTTTTTCTAGCCAACCACCCTCATGCCAAGTGCCACTACCCCGAGTGGCTGACTGTGTATCGGCACTGGCGCGGGCTGGACGACCGTCTGGCCTACGACATCAGCCACAAGAACGGCTCCTTCCGCGTCTCCAACGCCACCACCGGCGACGTCGTCAAGCGCGTCGTCTGCACACACCACGACCCACCGGAGCAGAAGAACTTCGCGCAGTTTGTCGTGCACATCACCTCAGGATGGTGAGCTCCAAATAATCAAGTTCCTTTAAGTGAACATCTTCGCTCTTAAAGTACTTTATTTTTAAAAATCGATTTCCAATTAGTTATATGCGAGGGATTAATAATTCGTTATAATGAAATTGATGTCCACCAGGACATCAATAAAAACTAAGTCTGTCTTAAAGACAGTCTGCCCGCAGGGAGACTAGGTTATGGGCAATACTAGCATTTTTTGAAAACAGATAAAAATGAATTTTTCTTGGGAAACAAATATATCTAAAATCAAAAATCGACATGGACTAAAAACAAATTTTAAAATTTTGAGCCTAGAGAAATCATCCAAAGGGAAAAGTGTAAGGCTCATTTACACTGTTTCACTTTCATTGTTCATCATGAGTGATCCTCAATCAAACATTTCGTCGCTTAAGGCGCAAAATGACATAACTGCATTTTCCCTATTTTGCAGGAGATGAAAAAAACAGTTTGGCTATTAATTAAAGAAAATAATATTATTATAGTTTTAGACCTTTATTTTAGGCCTTTTTGACCGGGGATTGAGATGAAACGCTTCTCTGTGGCGGTGTCCCTAACAATATCAGTGAAAGGAGTGCAATTATGTCATTTTGCCTTACGAATGCAGTTATGCTAAAATGACAAAATTGACGATTGCAGCGATTTGAGTCATTTTTTCGCAAAATCGTTGGTGCCAGGTGATCCGGGGCCGGGATTTGCATAAAGATTGATGCATAACTCAAAATGGCCAAAATGTCAGTTATGTCATTTTGCGCCTTAAGCGACGATTTGCATATGAAATCGGAGAGGTGAAATGTCAGTTACTTTTCACTTTTGATGATAGATGAACATCGAAATAAAAGTCTAAATAAGCCTTAAAATACGCTTTTCCCACTTCACTCCTTCGATTTTCTTTGCAAATGAGTAATACATCAGAGACGATCACTATCATATCAGAGACCATCACTTATGATGTGTATTGAAAGGGAAGTTGTGAAATCGAGCTATTAATCACACTATGTAGATTCTGAACACTTGTTTGCCATTAACTTTTTACGTACGTATATGTATGTAATACATTAGGAAAATTGTGACTCCACATGTTCCATTTCATCCTAAATATTTATTTCTAACAATAAAATATTTAAAAAATACTCCTTAATCTGAGTTTTTATAGTGTTCTGAAACCTTTATAAAGGCTTCAATGTGGTCAAATCTTTCAATGCCGTTTCTTTTCCTTACAGCAACAGCGGCTACGCGTGTCTAAGAATTCACAAACGAGCACCTCACGTTGTGGAACTTCAAACTACCAGTAAGACACTCAATGGATCTTTAATGTTATATATTTAATGTTAAAGAATTATATCAAAAACTCAAAAATATGACTTTTTTACGTTCTTTCTTTCACACTTAGATCGCCTATCACCTCTTGCATCGGACGCTTGTCTTGGAATCAACTTCGAGATGAATCCCTCGGAAATCGTCACACTTACAAGTAAGAAACATTTATTAAAAAACCTTGGCTTCAATTATTAATTTCTAAATTATTTTATATTAATATAAGTTAGAAGTAATCCACCACTCATGAGTCGACCTTGCCCAGCCAGGGAATCGAACTCCCGTACCTGTGGTGTGAAATCACAATGCGCTACCCTTACGCGTCTAACGGCCATATTCACCGGTAACCTGACCGGCGGTCAGGTCAGGAAACCATGGTTACAGCCTCTGATTGGTGGAAAAATAATTCAATATTTTCCTTCCACCAATCAGAGGCTGTAACCATGGTTTCCTGACCTGACCGCCGGTCAGGTTACCGGTGAATACGGCCGTAAGTAGACCCCTGATTGACTTATAAAATTTGTTCTGAAAAGTTGTTTCGTTGCAGCTCAGTCGTACGGTTCGCTGGAGTGCCCGATCGCTGGTATCTACTCTCTGGAGGGCAACGCGCACCACCTCTCTCGGCTGATCTCGCTGAGCGTGGAGGAGCAGTGGCCCTGCGCCACCCCCGGCACCACCACACTCACTTCCGGATGCTCGGCCGTCGACAAGATGGAGCTGCTGCAGGACTGCGCCTCCACCGAGAGGAAGACCAAGTGTAAGAGATTGTATTTCTTTTTATTGTTGGCTTAGATCAAAACCATCTATCGATAACAGGGTGTCTCTCAAAAGGTCGGTGCCAAACTCAACCATGGCAGGTTTGTAATACCATGATTTTGATTTGATAGGAACTCATGTCCACGCCAAATGTAAACTGTGTCTGCTAGAATCTAGATGACAATGTTCGCCGGCGACGAGGCGACGCTTATTAACTCTTTTATTCTTCCGAAAACTCCAATTATTATAATTATTAGATATTCGGATAGAACAACCCCTAATAAAACACTTGTAAACCGAATTTCCTTAATTTCTGCCGGTAATTCGTAGAGAAAATCACTGCCTTCAATCAACAAACTATTGACTTTGAATTGAAAGAGAAAAAGATGGTGATTTTCTCTCTGCTAATTACCGGCATAATTTAATGAAATTTGCTTTACGGAGGTTTTCTAATAGGTACTATCTTCTAATATGTTATAATATTTGAAGCTTTCATTACAGTAAAATAGTTAAACGTTGCCCCTTCTCCGCCGAGCATTGTTCTCTAGCGGACATTAGTTTACATTTGCGGGTTCCAAAGAAAATATTGTTCGTCATGACATGACAAATATTATTATTATTAATTTATTTACAAAACAAAAAAGATACAATTACAAATGTTGTTCACTAAGGGCTCTTAAGGGTCCACTAAGGGCCTAGCCCTTCCAAGTGAAACATGAAAACAATAAATTAATATTAATAAATGAAACATGAAAGAAAAAAATTTAAAAAATTGTAATGTTAAGTCTATGGAGGATTACAAATTACATTAGGGGGTTAAAATCCGATGGGAAACTAATAATTTTTTATATCTAAAATGTTTATATATGCCTTGAAGCCATACATAACGCGAGAAGTTTCAAAAAATTATTTTGTGTGTTCCTTAGACTTAGCATTGCAAATTCACCGATTTCGCCTTACGTTTGACGTCACACATCCGAGGCCATCTAGTTTGTTTGATTTTTCATTCTTGTGTTATTGAAAATCATTTCTCGTTTTCGAACCAATCGATCTACATACTTCTGCCTGAAGTGAATTGTATCAAATCTAAACTTCAAGTATTTTTGTATTAAAATTTCATAAAAATATTTTGAAGTTTAATTTTGCTTTTGTATTTCTCAGCATTTCAATGCAGAGGTAGTTGGGAAGAAAATGGTATCAGTTATGTCATTGCTACTGCAGTTGGAACTAGAAAACATCTATGCCTGGTAAATATTTTCAAACATGAATACAAAAATTATGTGGTGATATTCTTTGTGATCGTTTGAAATTTAAATATTTTTAATGCCTTAAACTCTATTTTTTCTATATTTACTTTTTTAAACCTTTGATAAGGTTTAAACTAAATTTTTATTGTAAGATTTCGTGAAATGTGTGTTTTATCTTTCTTTTCTTAAAACACATAAATAATGAATTTTGTTATTTTGAAATCCACAAATTAAATCTATGATTACTTATACCTACTTTTATTTCCTTTTATTTTGGGCGATTTGTTCTAGTAGAATACAATGATGTTTTTTCCAGGCCTACACTGTTCATGATCACATCATTCACTTCTCTGGTAGTATGGAAGAATGTTTGAGGAATGTACAGATTGGTAGAGAAGGTCTGATAGCAGTAAATGGAACTAGTAGAGGTAAAACACTATGAAAATTTTATATAAGAAATCCTAATTTTTGTAATACTTTTGTTTACTAATTCATTAGTAAAAATTACATTGAAAGATACTATATCTTTTATGTTCAAAATATAATTAATGCAGTATTTAAAAAACTTAACACATTGTTTTGTTTTATAATATAGTAATTGAAATGATAATATTTTTGGGAGATGTAGCTCCATGGGTTATTTAAACATTGGGTGGGTATTTTCAAAATATAGTGGAATATTTAAAATTTGAGTGGGTTTTTTAAAAACTCCTTATTTGGTGGACAAAAATTCTTTTTTTCTTTTTGCAAAATTATATGCTTTGTTTTAAATTTGGTGGTTTTTACTAATTTTTTGGTGGGTTTAAGTAGTCTATTTTGCCTACTTAAACTTTTTGTCAATAAGGAAGTTGCATGTGTCAGATTTTCAAAAACAAACAAGTGTTCCGTATGTTTTTTTGTATGGTAAAATGAAATATCTAGTCAGTTTTTCAAAAAAATGTATAGGTAATTAAATATTTTAATTTAAAAGTCGAGAAAAAAACACGTGACTGAAAACGTTTATTGTTTAAACTATAAGATGACGTCAAAAATAATACCATCAACTCCATTGCTTTACAACATTGTTTAGTATAAGATGACGTCACATCCAAACTCTTGCCGTTTTCGCGCGCTTTTAAAAAGGGGATTTTTGTTAATTTTTTGGCAATCAAAAAATTTCTCGATCGGCCTCAAATTTTGGGTAGTTGCTTATTTTTGGAAGAGGAATCGATTAAAAAAATAAAAAAAAATCATGCAACTTCCTCATTCTAAATTCCTTTTGAAGCCCAGTGGCGCAGTGGTAGTGCATCGCGCTTCAACGCCACAGGTTCGGGGTTCGAATCCCGGGCTGGGCAGGGTCAACTCAGCCTTTCATCCCTTCAGTGGGTCGATAAACTGAGGACCAAGCATGCTTGGGAACAAAACACTGGGGGTCTGCGTTGTGCTGACCACCTAACCGGGACATTTGCCTTGCACCCCAGGCCCCACGGTCACGAAAACGAAGATGGGGATCGTAGGCCTTGGCCCACTAGGGCTGTTGCGCCGATGGTTTAGTTTTAGTTAAATTCCTTTTATTTTAAATTAGAGTCAAAATGCCTTCATGAAACATAACAATATTTCTTCAAACAATTACTTATGCAATCATGGCTCTTTTCTCCTACAGGTTACTGTCCAACAACATCATCTGCTCCTCCTCTCATCCAAAACGGCCTCTACTCTACAGCTCTGTCCATCCTGTCCGCAACGGCGGTCACAGTCTTCAGCTTACGGTGATACGGACAACATTCGAAACCGCATCTCTCACATCGGAGGACTTCACTCAATGCAGTCCGAGCAGTACGACCGGTCGATCGACACATACGTGAAGGAATCCTACACTTTTTGCTCAGAAAGCCAAGCCTTTAAACTAAAAGAATAAATATAATATTGTGGGAACTTTCCTTTTTTATTATTACAGAATAATAATTTAGATTTGAATACAAGAGTCCCACTGTTTTTCACATTTGTTATATATGATTACTATTCTTATTCTATGTAATCCTGGGGCAGAAGAGAGTTTCTCTGTTGTTCACATGAAAAGTTGTTGAGAAAAAAAAAGGAAGCCTTCTTAGCTTATATCAGTCTGTGTTAATACTCTGCAGGTTGATGTTATTCCCTTGATTCTGTATCATATTCCATAGAATGTGTTCTTTTATTTTCGACTGTGTTTGTGTGTTGTAGTGTGTTCCTTTAAATGCCAGGACAATCACATGTCTGCCAGCTACTGTGGTTGTTGCTTAGCTCTCAGTTGTTGGTGCTTCTGAGGAGATAGATGGTTTCAAATGTTTCTAACAATCATACGAGTCTTTCATTATTTATTTTTGTTAGAAAAGTGCATTGAATTATTTCTTTACTATCATTTAAAACCAGGGTAAAAGATGTTTCTACTTTGTTGTCTCCTATGTGTTAAACTAAGTTGTAGTAAAAAAATAATTATTTCAAATACTTAATAATCTTTACACAAACACTGCTTCCAAAATCACTACTCATATAAATATTGAAATTTAGTTAAAAATGTTTAGAATGTGTCTTTTTTGTTTTAAAAAATTATATTAGTTTAAATGATTAAATTATCATATTTTTATGCAAAAAAAATTGAATTTTTTTTCTGAAGGCACTTATTATATCAATGAAAAGTTTGTTTTGGGTATATTTTGTTGATATAAAATAGCAATGAAGGAGTTGATGCTTTTAAAACTGAGCAATTATTTTCAAATCAGCCCTTCTTAATGACCCTTCTTAAATGACTATGAAAAACTATTTCCAAACTTTGCTTAACACATCTTTTTTAAAAATTAAAGTTCAAATTGTGTAATACAGAGAGAAACAAAGTAGAGAATGATTTCATTTCTATGTAAAAGTTTATTTAATCTAGCTTTCTTCTTCTGAATGTCTTTCTTTTAGACTAAAGGTTTCTTAATCTTATGTCTTAAAGAAATTAAATTTTCCCTACATAGAACTCCTTATTTGTGCTCAAAGGTTGTAATGTAAACTAAGAAATAAAAATCTTGTGTGTGCTGAGCTATGAATAAATGCACTCTGGTGGCTGGCAGCTATGCTATCCTTGAGATCCTGTAAAGTATTGATTATTGGTGCAAGACACACGTTGTGTTATTTAAAGTTGCTCCAAACTGTATAGTTTGATTTCTGTATTATTTTCTGTGGTACTTCTTATTAAATAGAAGGATATACAAAACAGTGATGCCTTCCTTCAGTTAATATATGGTAGCACAACTCCTTATGTTACTAATGTTAAACTGCAACCCCTCTTTTTCAATATTAGGCCAGTTTTCTATTTCCAAATTCAATTTATTTTTACTGAATGGCAGCGAGGAAGGGAGATGAAACTTCCAAATGTTTCCCAAACCCAGTGTTGTGAGTGTGTATATATTCTGTATGTTCGATTTTTATTTTGAAAATTGTATTATAAAGTTTGAAAAAGATGGAGTTTTTGTACAATATATTCTTTTTTTCTCAAATATTCTTAGGTGTCCTTTTGAGAGAATTGATTAGTTTTGTAAATTAGTTATATACTGCTTGAAAGAAATGAGTTCAAATGTGTTATTGATGCTTTCTCTCAAATTAATGTTAAAAGTTGTCTAAATAATCTTTTGTATATAGTTATCTAAAAGTTTAAAAAACCTTTATTTTAGCTTTTTTTATAATTTTTTTGAGTAAAAATCTACTATTATTCCTTATTAGATTACATGTGTAATGCCTTTACATTATAAAAAACAACTATGCACATAATTTTTTTGATAAATGACTAGTTCTTACATCCTGGATTTCCTTATTGTCAATGGAATTCAAGAAATATCTTAAGTATACATAGGATGCAAAATTAAGTCAATTTTCCCCACAATTCTATTAAGGAATTTTGTTTATAAATTCATAAAAGACAAATGTATGTATAAGCCCATGCCATATAATTTTTTTACTATTATAAAGGCTATTGTCTAACCTAGACAGCAACCCTTTTTATTCTTTTTTGTTAATTTAGAATAAAATTTTTACATTGATTTTAGAGCTTTATAAAGTGAGGTAATTAGTTTTTTTAAGTGTAAAATTCTTTGTGGGTAGAAAAATCGAAAAAAAATATTGAACTTGCAAAGGTTATTATGACTATTTTTGGTTTGTTAAAATTTATTTATTTATAGATTTTAGTGATTCATAAAATGCTTAATTGGTCTTCATACATAGACACCCACTTAAAATTAAATAAATATGCTGAATCTTATACTTTGACTACTCTTCAAACAAACTCCCAATTTGTAAGAATGTTTTAAAAACCATTAAGACTGTTATTACCATAGTAATAATAATAATGGAACTCAACAAATGAATGATGCACTTGTTTATGAACATTTTCCTATACCCTATCTTCTGTGGATAAAACAAATGTATGAAAAATGCTGTATATGCATTAGGGATACTGCAGACAAGATTTGTTATAATTTGAATATGCAGATATTTTTACTGAAAAAAGTATAATTATGGTTTCAAAATGTGGAGGAGCTGTTTTTATTACTCTTAGTATATGGACATAAACTGAGCCTGTGTTTGTGTTCCTTTCTCGTAGTACTCATTTGTTAATTCTACGTTTTGTAAAGATCTACTGACAAAAGCACAGTTTAAAAAAGATTATTTCTGTTAGTTGAAACTGCTCAAGACAAAAAGTTCCTTGTTGGGATTATTTCATAAATATTTGAAGGTAAAGTAAAATGGAGAGACAAGACATTCAATCCATTATTTTTATCAATTATTCCGTTCTATTTTCAAATAAGGGAGTAATAATAAATTCCAGTTTTCAATCATGCTTCTGTAAATACTATTCGATAAAATGTCACTGTTTTAAATTTCAGATTAATGAAGGGTTGTCTAAATATGTGTTTAAATTGCTGTAATATAAAATTGAGGACATTCAATCGTGTGTCTGCAGTGTCTCTAGCCTCCCCACAACCGACAGCCTGCCTTTCCTGCAGGTCGGTCTCCCTCGAGGGAGACAACCATTTCGTATCAATTGGTGCCTTGGACTCACGCCCGCCAGAGGGCGGTATTTTTCTCCTTCTCTGTTCTTCGCGCGAGTGAAATGTGATAGGGGTCCCGCCAGGGGGCGCTGGAAGAAGCTTTTTTGGATGTCAACCCCTGAGTGGTCTTTCTCTTTCTTGCTAGAGGTGAACTATAAAAACGAATAAAGATAGTAAACTGAGCCTGTGTTTGTGTTCATTTTTCGTAGTACTCATTTGTAAATTATACGTTTTGTAAAACTTACTTTTTTTTATCATCCTTCATGATAAGCTAAGCCAGTGTGGTACAACCCGCGAGCCACATGTGACCCTCGAAGATATTTTCATGGCACTCGGCCACAAAATATGTCCTAATCATACTAAATAAAAGGTAATTCGCGCTTTTCAGTTTTCAGAAATGTGTTAAAAAACTAGTTTTATCGGTTGAATATTCAGGGGAGAACCCCTGAACCCCTTTTAACTGACTTAAACTTGAATTAAAAATAAAAATAGTTTTTAAAAGTGCATCAATTGAAAATCCATTGGGGCAATAGTAAAAAGAGTTCTCAAAGCAATGAGTCGCAATTAACATTTAATCTACAAGTGGTAATTTCAGAAATATTTACTACCAGGATCGCCACTTCGAGTATGTATTTAGAACTCAATTTTGTTAGGCAAACGTTCCTATAATCTCTAGAGGAAAAAAATTCAACATCTAATTTGGTCATGAACTAATTTAGAAATGACATATCTGTAAATCATTAAAACCTTAAACACTCCTGACCCTTTTATTCTTAAAACATTGTAAACGCCTATTATCTAATGTAAATGAGACCCAGTCAATCTTTATGGTTGAAGTAAATGTTCCACTGATGATAGATAAGTTTGATTTGCCTGGTTTAAAATAGTAAAATGTAATTTTTACTGACTCTGACACCCTATAAAAAATTTAATTGGCACTCGGGTAGCTAAATATTCGACCACACTGAGCTAAGCCATTACAAGACCTAGGAATCGTGTGATCCATATACAGGGTGTTTCAAAAGTGCGGCTTTTATATGGAACCAACGAGTCCTAAGGTCACGGAAGTAAGGCCTACCGCTTGGAAAGTGACCCTGAAAATTCCATTGAAATTACTTACAACGCCTCTAGTGGCGAAATATAAAATTTAAAAAATAATAATAATTTAAATACTAAAGGAGATAGAGAAAAAAACCTCAGTAAGAGTGTTGTGGCTAACGTTATGAAGAACTCATTGAAAAAAATTCGTGATTATTCGCGGAGATATAAGCATGGGAAAATGCCACTTTTTCAGGCCTCAAAAAAGAAAAAGTTCGCAAATTTGCAAGTTTTTTGATTAAATTTTTCCTTCATTCAACTAAAAAACCCAAAACTACACAATAACACTGAAAAACATGCAAATTTACGATTTTTTTCTTTTTTGAGGTCTGTTTTTCCATGCTAATATATCCGCGAATATTCACGATATTTTCATGAAGTTTTTTTCAGTGAGTTTTACCATAACGTTGGCAACAATACCCTCACTGACGTTTTTGCTCTCTCTCTCTCCTTTAGTTTTTTAATTAATTTTTTTAAATTTTTTATTTCACCGTTTGGGGCGCTGTAAGTCATTTAATATATTCTTCAGGGTCACTTACCTAGGGGTAGACCACTTTACTTGGACCGTGACCCTAGGACACGTTGGTTCCAAATAAAAGCCGCGAAACGGACTTCTGAAACACCCTGTATAGTTAGAATATTAACTGAATACACAATGGTTTCAATCATTTTTTTTTCAGATTTTTAAGCGGTATTTCTAGTTCATATATTAAGTGCAATCATTATTTTCCGAAGAGGCAAAATGAAATATCACAGAATTGATACACACACATTTAATTTTTTTTTTTAAAATTACAAGAATTTTTGCCTAGGTTCATATTTTAATGAATATTTTTAAACAATTTTTATTTTATGAATAATAAGGGATAAATTTCATTTATCTCTCTTTACTTTAAAGTTACGGCTGAAACAAAGTTTTTAATTCAACTTCGATAAATTTATCAGGTATTCAACTAAATTCAAATTAATCAACAGTTTCCATGCATGTTGTTTTTCCTGAATAACGCTTTCAGCGCCTGTAGAACGGGTTTTTCCTTTAGTTGAGAAAGTATGCAGAAAATCCAAACACGCTAGTTCTAGTGAAGCGCTTCTTTTGCTGGAACCCAATAGGATGTGAAGGTTCCAAAGATTTTAATTTGAGTTATAATTTATGCAAAATAGAATACTTTTAACCGTTTTAAATACATTATTCCATTTTCTGTTAACATCGCATATATGTAACGTGGCGGCATCTTTTAGACAGTCGAATTTTTAAAAGCTGTATATTTATCGGGGAGAAAACGTAGCTCTTTTTGTTCTATCATTGGGAAGGTTTTTTTACTTAAGAAATAACGGAATCTCAAACATATTTGCAAAATGGATTAGTATTATAATATTTTACGCAGTGAAAACAACTTTACATAATTTTTAAAATTAGTTATGCATGATCCAATTTACCTAAACTATTACTGTTTCATATTTTGGAAGCTCCTTTTTCTGTTTATTAGGAAATAATTTATTTTTATTTATTTATTTATATATTTTATAATCAACAAACAAAGTAAAGAAACTATAATATCACCTGAGATGTAGGTGAACCAACAGTTAGTTACAATTGTTACACAAGAAATTATAATAAAAATTTAAACATGAATATTATAAATATTCATGTATTATTACATGCGTAATATTAATGAATCATGTAATATTACATGAAAACAAAACGAAAACAAATATAAATACAATATCAATCAGGAAATTAGTAGTGGCAAACAGGGTGTCGTAAATTATGAGTTTACTATCTGTCGTAAGGTAAGTAGCAGTGCAAAAAAAAATAAGAATATATCATAATTACACTACACTAATAATGCAAGATCAAACAAAAAAAATTCAATGTCCCCTTTTGGTTCAAATCTTCAGTGGAACAAAGTGGACCTTTAGGAACAAAGTGGACCTTTTAGGAACAAATCTGAAGCTATGCTTAATTGCCCACGATTTACTATGAAAATCTGAGAAAGATGATACAGCATTAGATTCAGAAATTATAAATCATAGGTCTTAAAAAAGTCCTCCAACTTATTATAGTTCACTAATTTAGATCTTATTTTATCATTCGTATCAAGGTTTGTGGTATTTCGTGGGGAGCTCAAAACTAATATACAAAGAATAGGGAAATGATCAGATAAACTATTGATTAGTCTTTCACAGTGAATTTAGTTTATAGCTGTAACGTGATAGGAGGTTATCTACACAGGTAACTGAAATATCACTTATAAGTGAAGAAAATCCATGAACACACTAATCAAATCCAAATAGTATGCACTATGATTATTTAAATTCAATAGGTCAATATTTATGTCTCCCACTATCATAATGTTTCTATGATAAATTTTAGATAAAACAGTTTCAAATTCAGATACAAATATTTCAATAGTAAATAAATGCGAAAGATATATTGAGATTATACAGAGATTAAGAGATTTACTGATAATTATAACTATTTCGGCAGAAAACATTTCTATATTAATTTTTTCAAAATCATATTTACATTTATAGTATACTAAGACGCCTCCAGATCTATTATAGCTTCTGTTACAGTAAAAAGTTTTTTTTAAAGTTTAGTGTAAAAAAATTGAAATTAGTTATGAACAGTTAGTTTATGCAAGTTGAGATGAATTTTCAGCATCCAGAGATCTTCCGTGCATGACTTTTCATAAATTTTATTATTATTAATCAAAATTTTAGTGTTTAAATATCCTGAAAAATATATAAAAAGCCTTTTCCAAAATAAAAGTGATTCAGAGGAAATTAAAACTTTTAATTAGAATTGAGCTTAGCTGTTTCCGAATTAAAATAAATTTTTCAAGTTCAAAATCAATAAAAAAATAATAAAATAATAAAGAAAAAAGAAATACTAATAAATTGACATTTAATTGCTGATGATTTTTTAAAAGTTTCTTAAATAAGTTTATATCAGTGTTTCAAGAATCATGTTCCCCAAGCATCAAAAATGAACATTAGTATTAAATAAAGTTTAGAAGATAGGCAATTTGCTTGTATCGGTCAATGTGGGCAGTTTTTGCCTTAAAATTATTTTTAATTTGAATTTTCATATGCAATAAGTATATTTGTAGTAAGCAGAAGATCTTATAGTTTTAAAAAAATTATATTCCTTGATAGGTTAAAAATTAAACAGTCCCTATAATCCCTTAAGATTAAATTATTAAACAACTGAGTGAAAAATAAGCAAAAGTTAATCACAAATGTAAATTTTAATGCACGAATAAACAATTCAAGAATGTTGGGAATAGAATTATAGAGAATGATGGAACTCTCATGTGAACTCCTTTTCCATGTTAAAAAAAACCTTGTGTACACTGGTAGTCCCTAAACCATGAAAGAAACATTTACGTTGCCTATAGAATATCTGTACAACAATTTCCTTTCATTTTAATTCCATCCAGTCAGATTAATAAATAAATCACCCCTGGCCACCTTCTTCAAATTATTCATCCCTCTTATCGGTATTCATTCTACCCATTTTAATCGCTAATTCGATCGCTTCGTATCAACACGCAAAACAAACATTCATTAGGATCGTGCAGTCGACCCCCTGGAGATCGATGGAAAATTGGGCTAATGCCATTCGCGAGCGAGCCTCACGTAAACAGCAATTAAGGCTGTTATCGAAGAACAAAGCGTTGATTGGGTGGACGTATCGGATTTCGTGTGGACGCAACTGAGATCGTCTGTTGTATTGAAGGTGGGGTGTGTTTGTGAGGGTTGATGAGGTGTGGAACGCTTTGGGGCAGCGGGGAATAGTGTTATGAAACATAATACGATTGTCACATCGACATACCTGTAGGGTGTGTAGTACATGGAAACTGGAAGACAAAGGATCAATGAGATATCTCTTATATTTTAGTAATTGAAGACTGTCGGGAAAGAACTCGATGCCTCCACATTCAAACCAAGTTCAATAACAGTTATATTCGGCAATTTAAGGCTGTATTCTATGCTACATGACAAACGGATAACTAGCATTCAAAGAAGGAATTGCCGTGTGTGGTTGGTAGAATGGGTTGAATCCTTCTTTGACTGAAGGTTTACCGCTGGTCAAGTAGCACATAATACGCCCGTTAGTGATATACTTCCAATCATTTTTACCTTGAAATGCAGATCTTTGCCAGATATAAGTTCTTAAATTGCAAGTCTGAAACAAAAACGGGCCTCATTTCAACTTGTGTAGACCACAGAGTAAAGATACTTCAGAGAGTCCATTTCCATAGACGCTAATGGCAACTTTTTTAACATGGGTTTTCCCATAGACGGTGGCGTTTCTATGTGATAACGGTGGAACTAACCAGATAATATGACGTAACGTTGTTGACTCTCTACATTCGAGCTACAGCCGCATACACTATCTCAATTAACCCCGCCCACTTTCAAATCGCTAAAGAGGAAAAAATTATATATTTTCCCGGTTAATAAAACAGTTGCGTGTATCTTTCTTTCGAGCATGCGCTGGGGATAATTTCTTAGACATTACAAGTCTCTCTGATGTCACGCTCTCCAGTGACTCACCCAATGTTCTGGTCAGCGGAGATCTCTCGCTGGCTTATATATACTTGATCTGTCCGTGACGTCACTATCTCACATCTTCTTTAAAGTGACGATGGATCTCGAGCTCCTCTGGAATCGAACTCACAACTCCAACTCCACATTTAATTCAATTTAAACATATAACTTCACATTTAATGATCATTTCTGCGACCACAATCACTATAACGAGATATTAAACGACAGAACAAACTATATCAATGTTAATAATAGGGAAAGTTTAGTTACTGTCAGGGAAAATTTGCAACCATAAGGGAAAAGTTTCATTGATCAGGGGAAAAATAGCAGAGATTGAGAAATTCAAATGCAGCCTCCATGCAAAGTTCTAAGTCCAATGAGAACTACTCGTTTCCTTTAGTCCCCGCCCACACTAATGATTGACAGCTGGAGGATCGCAACGCCACTATGCAATAACTGTAGAACTGTATTAGTAAAATCGCGTTTTGGACTCTCTGAATTATCTTTACTCTGTGGTGTAGACTTAACTTTGTAAAAACAACAGAGTGGTAACACATCTTTAAGCTTGAAAGTAATCATTATTGCGCCATAACACTCCAACTGAACTAAAAGTAATCATTAAATGGATATAATTTTTTTAACAATCTTAGGAGTCGGTGCTTGAAGTTTTTAAAACGCAATAACAAACTTATAATTCCTTATGCGCAGAGGACTCATGGTTCAAAAAAGGGTGGCTGTTTTGACGCCCGCATTTATCCTAACCTACACAAAGTTTATGAAGTTTATACAACAAATCTCTAAAGAAAAATAATATAAAGTGAGGATCCTAGTTCTTGCACCAAATGTCTTTGATCAGAAAAAGTCGGAACAGTCTTTTTTCCGACTTTTCCAACCGGGATCTTGAGATATCTCCCAAAGATGATCTATAGGTTTTATTTTGATATTATGACAGCGTTCAGGCTTATAAAATTGAAAAGAACCAAAAATGACGATATTTTCAATATTTTCCCTATATTTTTAACATGAGAAACCTACTTTTGAACAGCGCGGGGGTTAAAAATCGTCCTAGAGATCTTGAAAACTTGCAGGTAATAATTTAATCTATATTTGTAACAACTTGAGGTGGGGGCATCTGGGAAATTCGAAAAACAAATCCTATAGACTTTTGCAACATGGAGATAATATAAAAAAAGTGAATAGCTCTAGGACGTTTCACGTTGAAAAATCTAGGGTCTTCTCTATCCGTTATTACAAAATACCTGCTGTTATTTTTAAGAAAAGAATAAAATAAAAAAAACAACTGGTGATTTACAAGAGATTTTTTTACGCATAGAAATTTAGTTTAGCTCTGAATATCTGCAACCACATACAATGACCTGTTCTGAATGGACAGAATCACATCCTAAAACAGTGTTTCCCAACCATTTATGGTCCACGCCCCACCATAGCCTTTCTAAATTTCCCATGCCCCCCATGTAAGATTACATATTTTTATGCACAAAATGTAATATTAAATTAAAAACTTAGTTGGTTCATTTTTGTTAAGAAAACTAGTGAGTTAATTTTCAAAACCCAAAATGCAAAACTAAATTTTAAATACAAAATAATTTTAATGAAATAGCTTTTCACATAATTTAAATAGATAACTGGCAGAGTTGTAACCAGGCTTTAGTTTTGGGAGTTGACGCAAAATTTTGAGGTACAGCCTTACGAGTACTTTTGTGCGTAAAGTTTTAAATGACTTAACAAGTAAAATTGGGGGAGGGGGGAATTTAAAAAGAAAAAGAGAGACCCCCAGAAAATTTTAGAATTTTCCCCTTTAAAATTGTGTTTTTAGTTAATTTTGAGAGCATTAAGTTTACACCCAAAGACCCCTGCTCATAGTAAGTGGTAGAATTTTCAAGGAAAAACCCTATCATAATAAAAGTGACAAACATAAACGATTAAGTTATAAGGGGGGTCTGGGGGTCCTCCCCCAGAAAATGTTCGAAATTTTCTCCAATCTGGGGGGACAATTTGGTTGAAAATTTTCAAATTGCCCCCCTAGAAAGTCAAATTGCCCACCGGTGGGGCGTGCGCCCCACGTTGGGAAACACTGTCCTAAAATAAATTAATGAAATTAACCTAAAAACAGAGATGGAAATTACATTAATGTTTAACTTAAGGTACTAAATCAATTTGTTTTCGTTTGAACTTAATTACTTTACATAAATAAAACAGAAATATTTTTTAAATTTAGTTTTGAAGAAATTTGGTTAGTTGGAAGTTAAAGTTTGTGGTAGCACAATAAATGTGCGGAACAACCATTTCAAAAACTATTTCTAAAACTCCAGGTTCAGACAGGTCTAATCATAACATGACTGAACGATAATTCATAGCAATATTTCTAATCACCTACCCAAAAAACCGCATTAATATTTCAGACGTATTAAGGCGATATAGTACCCAAATATATTTTTTTTTAGTTTTTAATATTATGATTTTGATTTTAATTGCATATTTAGTGGGGTAATATGGTATACCCATTCCGTTAAAAAAAAGTTGGATTTTAATAATCAGAATTTAAAAAATTTAAATTTTTCACTATTTTTGACCATTTTTTAAATCCCTAAGGCTTTTTTAAGTATGCATATTTTTAAATTTTTTTTTCATTTATTGGTTCATTATATTATACTGCATAAAAATGTGCATGGGTTTCTTTCTATCAATATTACTTTATTTTCTAGAATTTTTTGTAGTAAAAACTCCCCAAAAAACCGAAAAAATTCATCATTTTTGACTTTAATATTTTTTTTAAAAAAATCTAACCTTATTAGAGCTAAACCCATGCACAGTTCTATAATACATATATTTCAGAATATATATAAAAATTTTCAGACTTATATTTAATGTACATAAAAAGCCTTAGGCTTTCAAAATATTGTAAATACACAAAAATTGAACGTGGAGAAAAACCAACTTAAAATTTCGTTTCTTCATAGAAAACCCTCATCATCGCATCAGAAAAATGTAAATAACTTCATAAATTATTAAGATAGAGCTCTGAAATTTTGAAGACACATTTAGAAAGATCCATGGTATGGATTAAGCCAATAAAATGTTTTTTGATATTTTGATGATTTTTTGGGTACTATATCGCCTTAACTTATTAAAAAAAGAACATCTTCTCCCCCATGCAAAACCAGCCCATAAGTGATAGCCCCAACACTTCATTTTCCAAATTGATTCTCCATTAGCAAGCTCAAAATATAAACCTAGCAAAAGACTCACAAAAGCAAAAGAAAAAAAATCCCCATGCATTCATATTGAAGGTCATCATATTATCTTGTCCAATAGAAAAAGAAAGAGCAAAAAGGAAGGCTGTGGTCCGTGGCCACATTTGTCTCTTTTCGCGCTGCGCGCCCGGTTTCCATGACGACCAACTTGCGGTGGTGGCCCACGGTCAATGGCAAGCCGGCAGTTAACGATGACACGCCGGAGGGAATGCCCGCGCTCAAAGGATACGCGGAGAACAAGAGCATGGAATTGGTGAGTAGATATGCTTATAATATTTGAACTGTCAGTTTGAAAAAAAACGAACAAGGACCCCAAAACGGCAAAATGACTTTTTGAGTTCTTGAGTATGTCTAAGCTTTCTCTACACGTGCGCAATCACCGGGAAAATTAACTACCCCTATAATGAGAGATATCGCCTCTATAAGTTCACACTATAAAGTTAGTAAAAATATAGAATGTTAAAAATTTATTTGCGATACGTATTAAGTACAAGAGATGTGTGTGCATACATATTTAAAAGAAAAACTCTTACTAAATCACGAGTAATTTTAAGTTACACACAAAAGGAAATATCAACCAAATAACAATAATAATAACTACTAGGGGACTTCCGTCCCGTGTTCGGCAACCCCCAAGGTTCCCTTCGGATAGCTTCTCGATCCATGCTCGATTTTCTCCTACCCTTTGCTAAAATATACTTTAGCCTAAATAAGATTACCCTAAAAATTTAAATTGGCATGATTCAACCATTTTACCACCTTAAAACTGATGCTAAAAAGGTTACTTCCACAATAATATTTTATAAAGTTTATATCATAAGAATTTGGATTTATTTGAGTAAAAGTAGTTCTTAATTAAGAAAAACAATCACTAATGTTTCAGACTGTGTCAATAATATAAAATCATTCAATATTTTCAACCACAAACATCTAAAATTTTAACAGCAAGAGCGTAAACAAACCAGTTGTAGCCATTTGCATACATAGATAATGTTTGTTCTAAAAGATCCGTTGCTAGTTCATATTCTGTAGACTTTCTTTTTCCACATTTATGTATTTAGTCAAACAAAAACCTAATTTAAACAACAATTTTTATTTCATTTTTAACCAGTTGAAAAATTAAATAAATCCATTAACTATCTTAATATCTTCCAATACTTTGAATATACATAAATTTTTAAAATTGAAGTTCTTTTTTTTAAAGAGGATTATAAATTTTCAGTAGACATTTGCTGATTTTAGAATAGAAATGTTCACTACTTTTTTTCAGTTTTCTCAAACCTCAGGTTTTGGGTGCATTGCCTTTTTTAACGGACAATTTTCTTGGAGATGTTTTTTTAAATTAAGGCTAAACAGTACCCTTTTTTAAAAAATCTTTATTTATGCAAATAAACATAGTGTAAATAGCTGTTTTCGTTCAAAAGAATGTTTATAAACATATTTATATACAAAATTTGGGTCAGTTAGATGAACCAATTCTTTAAAATTAAAAATCTTCAATTTTTAAGGATTTTTACAAATTCTTATAAAATTGTCAAATTTAATTCTTTAAAATGTTTTTGGTCTTTTTAGAATTTTTGGATACTACTTATTTTTTTATGTTATTTGTAAATTTGAGGGAGGGTTACAAACTTCTCAGGAGCTGGTACAAACTTTACAAAGGGATCTCGATATTATATCACAATGGGCTGAAAAATGTGGTATGTCCTTTAACATAAATAAATGTCAGGTACTTCATATGGTTCAGGGGAATAGTAGGGCAGAATTTTATCTGCAAGGGGACAAAGTTAAAGAAGGTAATATGATCAAAGATTTAGGGGTGATAGTAAATGAGGACTTTAAATGGGTTCATCAGTGTTCATCTGCCAGTAAAAAGGCTAATAGGATATTGGAATACATTAAAAAAACTGTTTCTTCAAGGTCCTAGAATATTATTTTGCCACTCTACAGAGGCTTGGTGAGACCTCATCTAGAGTATGCGGTTCAGTTTTGGTCTCCATACTTAAAAAAAGATATTGATTCAATTGAAAGGGTTCATCACAGGGCTGCTAAAATGGTCAAGGTTAATGATATGGTCAATGGTCCAGTTTAAGTTATGAGGGAAGATTAAAGAAGCTAAATATATTCACTCTAGAGAGAAGAAGGATTAGAGGGAATTTGATTCAACTTTTTAAAATGGTAAAGCAAGGGGACACAGAGGGACTAGATTTCAATACTTGTAATAAAACAAGGGGTCACAATTTCAAATTGAATAAAGTAAAGTTTAAGACGGATTGTAGAAAGCATTATTTTTTGAATAGGGTAGTGGATAGATGGAATGCGTTGCCTGAAACAATTGTAAATTCGAGTTCAAGAGGAAAATTGACAGATTCTGGGATTCCGGTAGTTTGGGTTAAAAAGACTGGACCAACCTTTCTAAATAAAAATTCTAAATAAAAATAATTTATTAACACGAATTTATTATTAACAATAAATAATAATATACAATAGGGCGTATCACGAAAAACTTTTTTCGAAATTCAAAAAGGCATACTGAAAAAAGTTGCCTTAGGGGTCACATATTCACCATGAAAAATTTCAGCCCGATCAAAAAATGTTTAGGTCCCCCGGAATTGGGCCAAAGTTTTTGAAATTGCCTCATTTTTCAATAAATTGACCGAAACCTCCAAGATAAAATTTTTATATAAAGCTCATAATTTTTCTAGGATAATCTACTATCCTACCTTATAGTTGGCAGTTGGTTTCATATTTTTACTACTCTTCGTTTAGGAGTAATAATTTTTTTAACATTACAAGTTATTCGTGAAGTTGTTTTTCATGCATTACTAAAGTTACCATAAATCAAGTTCTATCTACCCTAGAAAGTTGTAGTTTGTGTCATTTTGATTAGAATTTTATTTTCTAACATATTTTATGCCCTGTACAAATTATTTTGGTTTTGTTTTACCTGAAACACCGTGTATAATTATAAAAATAGTACTAATTTTGTCGTTTACCTGTAATATTTTTACAACTCCTATGATATAAATTCGCTAAAAGAAATTTATACATAAAAATGCACGTGACTCAGATAACAGTATATAATAATTTAACTTTCATATATCTACTAATATTTCTAGCTATTCTAATTAAATGGAAAGTATTTGACTTATCCTTTTTTAAGACTAATTTTTTGGAAAAGAGTAAAAATTCTAACTACAAACAAAACCAACAAAAAAGCCAATATTACAAATTACAAGTAAAATAAGATTTATAAGAAATAAGATAATCACTAAGTATTACAGTAGGTATAAAGGAATACATACACTTTTACACATAGTACATACAAACATTTTAATTCCTTTGTTTCTGAAGAACCATCTAAGAAATCCCGTTTAGTTTCGAACTTGGAAAGGAATTTCCTGTCCAATAATCTGGATTTAATTAACCCATTAACGCCTGTCGCTGTGCGCAGGGATGCCATTAGGTAGTCTAAAATAACTCCAAGTTCTCTAATGTAGATCTGTGTCAGCACACTCTCGTTCCCAAACCTCTCTTTGAGACAGAGGACCGCTGGCTCGTAATTTTCGCTGCTAGCTAGATAGCTCTCCAGCATTTTCCTGGCCTTAGAGTCCACGACCATCGACTGTAGGAGATAAGAGAATTTGTCCCTTCTGTCGATCCGGGGATCTGCATGGATTTTCTCAAATTGGTTCCAGAACGGAAGCCAATTCTTTGGATCTCCGTCAAACTTCATGAGCTCGATCTCCGGCAGTCTGTACAGGTTTCCCCCGGAGGTCGCGGAAACTGCGGTCTCAGATTTCAGCCTCTTGTTTGTTCGTACCCTCAACTCCGAGAATCGGTCATAATACTCCTCTGATGCGGTGAACTCTTCCTCATAGGCGTCTTGGGTACAGCCAGTTCCCTGCAACAATTTCAAGTATTCTTCTTGAGTTGCCCCTAGCTGTTCCCTCTTTTCACTTAGCCGTTCTAGAGCCACTTCCAACTCATCCTCATTAGAAGATCCATCTAACAGAGATCTCAGATTGTTTGCCGATCTTGTGAACCCGCTTCTCAGGGCCGTCCTATGAAGCTTTAATTGACTCATAGCCTTCGTAGTCTCCGTCATTGTATCAGTAGATCTCCGAGGCTCTTCTTCTTCACTTTTGAATCCAGCTTCCTCCGTTTCGGACATCAATCATCGATCCGCATCAGGGTTGAGAGATCCGTTAATCCAAAAGCCGATCTGGTCGATCACATCATGAGTTCCAGGCAGCGTGTAGTCCCGGCAGGGATGCCATATGTCGCTGTGCGCAGGGATGCCATTAGGTAGTCTAAAATAACTCCAACTCTTTTGAAAAATAAGTAACTTTATTAATTGTAATCATTAAAATCTGGTTAAAAACAGCCGCATCTTAACAGCGGAGAGAGAGAGTGAGCGAGCCCCGATGCAGAGTGCAGCGTTGCCTTTATAGCGCCACAGTGACGTAAGCTTTGACGTATCACCAGCGCGTTGCCAAAACTCGACATTCTCCCACCTTTGAGTGGAAGGCCCAAAATTACACTCAAACTAAATTTATACCCACACTCCGCACCAGAAGCCCAAACTATCTCTCCGTAAACAAAACACTTAAAACTTACAATAAACAAGAAATAACAAAGCAATTCTCTGGCTTCACTACTCTCCCACCACTGGAGGTGACACAACAGGGTGAGGATCAAGATTCTTTAAACCCAGGCTTACAATATAGAAAATCTCAAAATACAAGAATAAAACCTCACAAATTCATTCCTCAAAAATCCAATAAAGGTCTCCCTCAGTTCTGCATCAGATTCAGCAACCCAAGGTCCTCCCACCATCTTACGTGGACCAAATGTTCCAATCCAGGAATTAATCTCATAGGGGACTTAAAGCATATGGCCCCAAAAACCTGATGATCCACAGACATAATCGTACTTATCTTAATTTTCTGTTTCTCATCCGCAAGATTTTTTCTTAAACAATCATCCAGGGACTGAGAGTCGGTCTCCTTTGCCGAAGCCCTAAATACCGGACTTAAATTTGTACTCTCCTTACTGATTAACTTTTTCGTACTTAATCTACCCTGAGTTTTCCCCTCCAGCGGATCTAACTTAACTTGATCCCTGACAGACTCTGACATTCCCAATAAGTCTAACTTCCGTAAATTAGAAACATCTCTATCATTAACTAGAAGAGAAACCAAAAGGGTTGCTTCCCTTTCCCCTACTCTTTTTCCAGGACAACTACTAGAAACATTATTACAACTCTCAGATGCGTGAGACTTACTATTACAAAATATACACAAATTAAAGTTTTCAGTTCTACCAACAGGATTCAAAGAAAGTTCACTTTTACTGGCAGTTAAGAGTTCATGAGAAGTAGGCAAGTCCTCATTACTTTTACAATAACTAGTAGAATTTTTACTAACATTATTACTAACTGAAAATTCTTTTACCAACTTTAGCTTTGACTGAGAGTCCACCTCAGATTTCAGAAACTCGATTATCAGATCCAAATCAGACTTACCCTCAACGTTCATTTGAAACTTTTGCCTTTCGTAGATTAGCAGCAAACTTGGCGGGATAGCAGACTCTATCAATGGATATAAAAAGTCCGCGAACTTATCTTGAGTGAGTCCCAGGGATTTCAAGGAACGTAGATTGGTCATCAGTTGATCATACAGAGAACTCAGATCAGCTTTACTTTTGTCCGAGGTGACTAGTTTCAAAAGTTCTCTAATGTAGATCTGTGTCAGCACACTCTCGTTCCCAAACCTCTCTTTGAGACAGAGGACCGCTGGCTCGTAATTTTCGCTGCTAGCTAGATAGCTCTCCAGCATTTTCCTGGCCTTAGAGTCCACGACCATCGACTGTAGGAGATAAGAGAATTTGTCCCTTCTGTCGATCCGGGGATCTGCATGGATTTTCTCAAATTGGTTCCAGAACGGAAGCCAATTCTTTGGATCTCCGTCAAACTTCATGAGCTCGATCTCCGGCAGTCTGTACAGGTTTCCCCCGGAGGTCGCGGAAACTGCGGTCTCAGATTTCAGCCTCTTGTTTGTTCGTACCCTCAACTCCGAGAATCGGTCATAATACTCCTCTGATGCGGTGAACTCTTCCTCATAGGCGTCTTGGGTACAGCCAGTTCCCTGCAACAATTTCAAGTATTCTTCTTGAGTTGCCCCTAGCTGTTCCCTCTTTTCACTTAGCCGTTCTAGAGCCACTTCCAACTCATCCTCATTAGAAGATCCATCTAACAGAGATCTCAGATTGTTTGCCGATCTTGTGAACCCGCTTCTCAGGGCCGTCCTATGAAGCTTTAATTGACTCATAGCCTTCGTAGTCTCCGTCATTGTATCAGTAGATCTCCGAGGCTCTTCTTCTTCACTTTTGAATCCAGCTTCCTCCGTTTCGGACATCAATCATCGATCCGCATCAGGGTTGAGAGATCCGTTAATCCAAAAGCCGATCTGGTCGATCACATCATGAGTTCCAGGCAGCGTGTAGTCCCGGCAGGGATGCCATATGTCGCTGTGCGCAGGGATGCCATTAGGTAGTCTAAAATAACTCCAACTCTTTTGAAAAATAAGTAACTTTATTAATTGTAATCATTAAAATCTGGTTAAAAACAGCCGCATCTTAACAGCGGAGAGAGAGAGTGAGCGAGCCCCGATGCAGAGTGCAGCGTTGCCTTTATAGCGCCACAGTGACGTAAGCTTTGACGTATCACCAGCGCGTTGCCAAAACTCGACAACGCCCATTGATCTATTTTTAGATCGCTAAACATAGGGTCAGAAATGGTCTTTTAAATTAATTTAAATTTACCCCACAAAAACAAAACTGCTCATATGGCAAGAGAAAGCCTTCCTTAAGAATAATATCATGTGTTTTTTTCGTTTGCAACATTTATTTTGTTACAGTGATGGGCAAAACTTTGTCTTGGGGTTTCATTTTGCAGTTTTTTCATCTTGGTTCATGTTTTACGAGAAAACTATAAAAGTATACTACCAATTGAATCCTTTTCAGATTTTATTTTATCTTTATAGATGTAGCTATTAGGATACAATGCAGAGTTTTGTAAAAAATAATTCATTTAGTGAAAAATTAGGTCCCAATATTGCTGATCTAAAAATAGATCACTGGGCGTTTGGGAGTTCATTTTTTCTTTGTTGCTTGCGATACGATTATTCAGATTTTTCGACTATAAACTGTAAAAAATGAAAATGAGAATACTCAGTAATGTTCAGGATGGTCACAAATATTGATTTTCCTAAGAAATTATATTATTGTGAGTTAAATTTTATAATTTCTTCTGGTGGATGAATGAAAGGTAGACAATATTGATTGATTACTTAGTAAATCACAGGATTGCAAATAGTATAATGAACTCAAGTTTATTCACATTAATTTATTTGCTGATACAATTTAAGTCAATACAAGCATTTCGTTTTGAAAAACATTATAGGTAAAATTATTAGACAATAATTAAAGGTTTTTGAGGAGATGTAAAAATCTCAAATTGAAAATTGTAATAATTTTTTCTTTAAATTCGCCCTAAGACTGCTTTTACAACCTTAAAATTGACGTAATGACAGGATAGTAAGTTAATTGGATAAGTAGTTAATAGGAATAGGCCGCCGAAAAGCTTCAACACGTAGCAATTTAGAATGTACCGAATAAGTTACATTTTATTTCATGACTATCATTATTTTATGATAAAATTAATCCATAAAATTTACAAAAAAATTACCTAATGTATTTTATTTAAATTAAATACACAATTTTATTAAATATTATTTCTATAATATACTTATAAATTTAAAGTTCTTGATTCAACTCCCACTTTTTCATCTATTATTACTTTCAACATAGGCTATTTATGTAATTAGTTATTTAATTTTATAATTATTTAATTATTTTTCCACATATTCATAAATAAATACGCATTTTTTAAAGAAAAATACTAATAGGTCTATTTATTTTATATTTTTTAATGATTTTTTGAGGTTCTACTATTACTTAGCTCTGTGACAAAAAATATCCTCCGAACGCCCAGTGATCTATTTTTAGATCAGCATTTTTTATCGAAAGTAATGACTGTTTTCACAAAATTTGTTCATAATATCCATATTGAAGGCAAAATACACCAGATTCATGATTTTTATTAAATTCGCCCAAAAAAATAATAGTTTGGGCGTTAATGGGTTAACACATCACAATTTTTGAACCCACAAATACGAAGGGAAGCTTCATTGACTTCCTTCACAATATTTTCAACTACTTAGGTGTGCGAAGGAATTTTGAACTCCTTTCTATCACTCAATCCAGTTTCAACGATTAGCTCGATTTTTTCTTTATTTAAATTATTTAGAAGTGGTGGTTCAGTTACAGTCACATAGACTGCCAGTTTATGATATCTACTATATCATCCGCCTCGAAATTTACTTGAGGTGGTTTGAAAACCCTTTTTCCTAGAGAATCAGCTTAGACACTTATAGACAATGATTTAAAGGATGTGGTTAAATCTACCACACAAAGGTATGCCTTTAGGGTGAACCCAGATAAACTTCTTTTAAGAAATGTTGTTTGACCCTCGAAAAAACATTAGATCTATGGAAATAAAAAAATACGGGAAGCTCGCAAACTCCCTCAAGTAAATTTCGAGGTGGATGATATCGATGATATCATAAACTGGGAGTCAATAATGAGGTATTTGCATGAGTGAGGGATTTGCTTGATTTTATACTTTTTCGAAACATTATGGTGTAAAACTCCCAAATTTCTGACTTTTAAGTTCAAAAATGTGTTTTAAATAATTTAAAATTCAATTTTATTTTTGCCAAAACGTCAGAAAAGTCACGTTATCAGAAAACGGGCTTCTATTGGATGTGACGTCACAGCGCATGAAAACCATTGTGTTTTCTGTTTTCACGTGATCATAAAACGGGCTTCTATTGGATGTGACCTCACAGCGCATGATTTGTGATTCGAAAGTGTGTTCGCGTCCAAACAAAAAACGAAATTTCAAAAATTTATATCTCAGAAACAAGGCTACGGAAATACTTGATGTAAACGTCATTCTTCATGGTTTTTTATCTACTATTTTAATAAAATTTAATCTCAAAACGTGAGAATACCTCATTGTAGCAAAACCACCACTTCTAAATAACTTAAGAAAAAAGAAGAAATCGAGCGAAACATTGAAACTGGATTGAGTGATAGAATTCCTCCCCACACCCAAGCAGTTGAAAATATTGTGAAGGAAGTCAATGAAGCTTCCCTTCGTATTTGTGGGTTCAAAAATTGTGATGTGTTAATTAAATCCAGATTATTGGACAGGAAATTCCTTTCCAAGTTCAAAACTAAACGGGATTTCTTAGATTCTTCTTCAGAAACAAAGGAATAAAAATATTTGTATGAACTATATGTGTAAAAGTGTATGTATTCCTTTATACCTACTGTAATACTTAGTGATTATCTTATTTCTTATAAATCTTATTTTACTTGTAATTTGTAATATTGGCTTTTTTGTTGGTTTTATTTGTAGAATTTTTACTCTTTACCAAAAAATTAGTCTTTAAAAAGGATAAGTCAAATACTTTCCATTTAATTAGAATAGCTAGAATTATTAGTAGATATATAAAAGTTAAATTATTATATACTGTTATCTGAGTTCACGTGCATTTTTATGTATAAATTTCTTTTAGCGAATTTATATCATAGGAGTTTTAAAAATATTACTGTAAACGACAAAATTAGTACTATTTTTATAATTATACACGGTGTTTCAGGTAAAACAAAACCAAAATAATTTGTACAGGTCATTAAATATGTTAGAAAATAAAATTATAATCAAAATGACACAAACTACAACTTTCTAGGGTAGATAGAACTTGATTTATGGTAACTTTAGTAATGCAGGAAAAACAACTTCACGAATAACTTGTAATGTTAAAAAAATTATTACTCCTAAACGAAGAGTAGTAAAAATATGAAACCAACTGCCAACTATAAGGTAGGATAGTATATTATCCTAGAAAAATTATGAACTTTATATAAAAATTTTATCTTGGAGGTTTCGGTCAATTTATTGAAAAATGAGGCAATTTCAAAAACTTTGGCCCAATTCCGGGGGACCTAAACATTTTTTGATCGGGCTGAAATTTTTCATGGTGAATATGTGACCCCTAAGGCAACTTTTTTTCAGTATGCCTTTTTGAATTTCAAAAAAAAGTTTTTCGTGATACGCTTTAATATACAAACACACAAAACAAAAGAAAGACCTTGCTGGGCTTACGCCTGGTCGACTTAATTTTTATTCGTATTTGTATTTGTAAATTTCATATTATTCTTTAACCTCCTCAGACCTGAGAGTAAAATATAACTTTGGTTAATGCCCAAAGTGTCTAAAATAGCTGTTTAGGTCATCTTAAAGTAGAAAAGTGGAATTAAAAAAATTATACTTTATTAGTAGGGGCTGGAGGGTATGTATCACATGTGATACATCAGGACTCAACCACTACAACCAAAATTATTAAAGTTAAAGTTAAAATTATTTTACTTAGCTTATTTGAGTTATTTAGGCAAAATATATGTAAAATATAATAGTTTTGGTTAAAAATTAAGTTTTATTTTGTTTCTTTATACCAAAATTACACTTTTTTATCACTTTTTAGCATAATTTTTGACTATCATGGAATTCCTGATAATAGTTTTTGGTTCATGTAAAGACCAAAATAACATTACAGTATTGTTAACCATCAAATTTTAAGGCCATGCATATTATTTGTTGTTATGGTTTGTGATTTATTAACTAAAAAACTCCTCTTGAAAATTGGAAAAAATACCTAAAAATTAGCAATTTAACACAATAAACCTGAAAAAAAAAATAAAACAAACACCCCGTGGGAGGTTTTTATACTTAATAAATGTTTTTTATAACATTCAATACTATTCAAAACGCAAAACAACACTTGCTAAAAAATCCCATACCTACGTGGTTTGTATCGGTTGGGCCCTGATGTATCACATGTGATACAAACAAGTTTCAGAGGTCCTAACAACTTAATATTTTATTAAAAAGTTCTATTTTTGGTATTAATTGGTTGGTTGTTTCATTAGAAAGAAAATGTATATCTTGAAATTGCTAAAATGTATGAATAAATATTTTAAAAATAATTTTATTTCGACTATGTGTCGAAATTTCGTTTGGAACCCAAAAAGTCTTCTAAAAATCTCAATGTTGCCGAAGTATTAATTATTACAACCTAAAAATAAAATTGTACATTGTTTTTCACTTCATGTTACATGTGATACAAGCGGTTTCCAAAATTTTTTTCCCATACAGGATTTTTAAAAAAATCTAAAACTTTTGTATCACATGTGATACAAGGGGACTGAGGAGGTTTTAAAATATTTTTTATTCTTTAAAGATGTTTTCGGTCTTTTTAGTATTGTTGGATACTACAGGGTGTCCATAAAATAAGTAACCCGATTAAAGATCCTCTAGAAGCCAAACCGTTCATCGGAATTGAACGAAATTTTGGTGGAAGACGTTTTGAGGGATGGGGACGAGAATGGTATGGGGTGGGGCAGTTAAACTTGATCAGTTACGGTAAATGTGAAAATTTTTTTGAAAATTCCCAATGTAACCCCCTTTTTTTATTCGCGCTATGTGATCCCAGATGTGAAAAAACACAAATAGCGTTGAATTGTAAAATTGCTCCCAGAGAGACAAATGAAAACAGCTATGAAACTGTTACTTCTGTAGAAGCTAGACTAGTGAATGGTTAAGAAAGGAAGGTTAAGGAAGTTGCATGTGTCAGATTTTCAAAAGCAAACAAGTGCTCCGTATGGTTTTTTCAAAAAAGTCAAACGTCAGTTTTTCAAAAAAATGTACAGGCAATTAAATATTTTAATTTAAAAGTCGAGAAAAAAACACGTGACTGAAAACGTTTATTGTTTAAACTATAAGACGACGTCAACAATAATACCATCAACTCCATTGCTTTACAACAATGTTTAGTATAAGATGACGTCACATCCAAACTCTTGGCGTTTTCGCGCGCTTTTAAAAAGGGAATTTTTGTTAATTTTTTTGGCAATCAAAAAATTTCTCGATCGGCCTCAAATTTTGGGTAATTGCTTATTTTTGCAAGAGGAATCGATTAAAAAAATAAAAAAAGTCATGCAACTTCCTCATTGTATCAGGAAATAATAAAAACTAGTAAAATCAAAGTATGCTCACTGAGCTATAAAACAAACTAGAGTGACAACCTCCGATATTATAGCAAGCAACCGATCGTGCAAGCGCGGAAGGTTTAATTGCCACGATTGCTCAAGCAATCGGGGCAAGCTGGAAGCAAATTTAGAAGAGCATTTCCCCCATTTAAATAACCCATGCCTGTTTTTAAAATATTACTAGCAAAATTTAGAATGGTCGTTTCATTATGTGCATACAACTGTGCTAACAGATGGGGAAAATTAAAAGAAGATGGAAATCCTTTCCGCGGTGTGATGCGGTTTCGGCACGCTAACTAGTCATTCCAGTTTGTTTTATAGCTCAGTGAGTATGATAGTAAATTCACTAGTTTTTATTGTTATTTACTGATTCACTAGTCATATTTTCTTAACCATTCACTAGTCTAGCTTCTATACAGAACACTGAGCTATAAAACAAACTGGAGTGACTAGTTAGCGTGCCGAAACCGCATCACACAGCGGAAAGGATTTCCATCTTCTTTTAATTTTCCCCATCTGTTAGCACAGTTGTATGCACATAATGAAACGACCATTCTAAATTTTGCTCATAATATTTTAAAAAACAGTCATGATCGGATTAAAAGATGGTCATGCGGGGATTGCCCCGATTGCTTTTAGTCCCGAATGCCCCGATTGCTGCGAGCAATCGTGGCAATTTAACCTTCCGCGCTGGCACGATCAATCGCTTGTTATAGTATCGGAGGTTGTCACTCCAGGGACCCTAACACCAGCTACCGTGACAACTTGTCACTTGTGATAACTCCTACTTATCACGTCGATGACGTCACGTATCACTCAGAAGGCAAAAAACCCTAACATCAACTCCCGTGACAACTCAGCCAGTGACAACTTGTCACTTTTTTTTGTCCGCATCTCTGAAGCTGGTGAAACCTTATCACCTGTTTAAAATAATTATTGTTGGCTTAAAATAGTGGATATGTTACAGTTAAAGTCCGGAAATCAGTTAATTTACAGAAAACCTAGGTAATTTGCAGATTAACGAGGGTGATCCGTTAAAGAGCGAAATTTTTTTCAATTTCTAAGATTACCTAGGTAATCTTGAAATTACCTAGGTATTCTGCACCCTACCGACTAGACACTCGTTAATCTGCATACTACCTGTAATCAGTTATTTTACATAATAACGAGGGTGATCCGTTAAAGTACAAAAATTTATTTTATTTTTATAAAAAGTTTAAGGTGGTTGAATTATAACCAAACTCGTTTGGGGGGTAAACAGTAACAATGACGAATCAAAAAAGGGGAATCGGTACTTTTTTCATATTACACAAAACACGCAAATCCCACAAAAATAGTAATGAAATAGCAATTTTAATACTAAAATATAAAAGAAATAATAATAGAATATTTAAGTACCAACTGAGATTTGTATCAATTGTGGTTTTTCTATCTCGATTTGACAGCGTATTTCAATGAGCACTTAAACTAGCAAATCTTAATGAAAGCGCGGTGTAATCGGCTGCCAGCCTACCCTGAACTATTGCTAGGATTCGCGATCGATTACATATGTTAAACCCTTGCCCAGGTCCCAGCGATTATTGAATTAACGTTTGTTGAAAAGATATTTCAACAGCTGGGACATTTGCTTTCGTTAAAAGAAATCTCTGTCACTCTGAAGTCGGAGCTTCAACACAATTGTTTTAAAATACCCGTTTTAGTAGTAATTTACTGAGTTTAATCATGTAAATTTACTGTACTTACTTGCTTGTACTATTTTGTTTAACATTCAACATGACAACTACCTGTGCTACGCACTAAATTTGAAATCAAAACACCAAATATGACAACAAACTACGTAAGTAGATAGAATTTGCCGGTTCTGCCCCATTGCGGCTCTGCGGCTCGATTGCGGCTCCCTTCCCAATCTACTGATTACGGCTCCCTTCCTATTCTACTAGATTGCGGAGTGTCTGCTCCGGTTGCGCCGGCAGATCTGTGGCACCTTCCCAATCTACCAAATTGCGATTCCCTTCTCATTCTACTAGTTTGGGGCTCCCATTCTACTGATTACGGAGTGTCTGCTTCTTTGAGGAGTGTCTGATACTTATGGGTTCCCTTCCCATTCTACTAAATTGGGGCTCCACCACTAAATTGGGGCTCCAACAACAGCAAGAAGCTAAAATTAAAGTTATTTTATACATCAATATATTCTTTGTTACCGAAGTACGCGTGCCTTAACAATGCCTCAGTGGGTGAGGTGTAATCCCCTTCCATTTCATACAGATCATGCAACCTAGGAGGCGGCATTCAGTCCCGCCTCAACAAAACATGCCCTTTCACAAAGAGAACTTGTGGCACCAGACAGTCCCCTTTCGCAAAGAGGTTGCAATACACCAACGGGGAGGTACTCAGCTGTGATATATAAAAAGGCATTTCACAAATGACGTATCATCATTTGTCATGATGTTGTCTCGTGAAGAACTTGTGTATACAGTTGTTTTATACATTACGCTAGCTATATGTTTCAGCTTGATTTATATATTTACGGGGAAATCAAATTATGCTATCGATTTTGTTTTACTTTTAAATGATACTTTGAATATAAAAAATAACACAATTTAGCATGAATGAGACATATCAAGACCCTTCTCATCCAGCAAGTTTTGGTGGTGTTGATAGTTTATACCGTGCATTAGAAAGGAGGGTACCTAGAAAAGAAATAAAAAATTGGTTGGAAGGTGTAGATGCATACACTCTACACAAACCGATACGCAAAAAGTTTCCAACAAATAAAGTGATTGTTTATTCAATTGATCAGCAGTGGCAAGCTGATTTAGCAGATCTCTCTAGTTTAAGCAAGTATAATGAGGGATATCGTTACCTATTATGTTGTATTGATGTTTTATCGAAATATGCATGGGTAATTCCTTTAAAGCAGAAGCGGGGTAAAGATATTGTAGAAGCTTTTAAAGTTATATTTTCACAGAGAAAGCCTAAATTTTTACAAACTGATCAAGGGAAAGAATTTGAAAACAAGGTTTTTCAAAAGTTTTTAAAAGAAAATAACGTTAAATGTTTTACTACATACAATGCTACAAAAGCTTCAATCGTTGAAAGGTTCAATCGAACCTTAAAAACAAAAATGTGGAAATACTTTACAAGTCAAAACACATATACATATTTAAATGTTTTGAAAAAACTCGTTAAAAGTTATAATAATACATATCACTCTTCTATTAAACGCGCACCTGTAGAGGTGAACAATGAGAATGAGAGTCAAGTCTGGCTTTCTCTTTACGAAAAAAAATCTCCACCCTGCACTTGTGTTTTAAATGTAGGAGATATTGTTCGCATTTCTAAAAAGAAGCTCACTTTTGAGAAAGGATATGAGACCAATTGGACTGAAGAACTATTTGTTGTAACCGAGTGTGTGAAAAGAAGTCCTTGCGTGTATCGTATAAAAGACTTGCTTGGAGAACCTGTTTTAGGAACATTTTATTTGCAAGAATTACAAAAAGTTAAACTAAAAGAATCTTTTCCTATTGAAAAAGTTTTAAAGAAGAGAACTAAAAAGAAACGTGTTGAATACTTTGTTAAGTTTAAAGGATATTCTAATAAATTTAATCAATGGATTCCAGCATTAAATTTATCTGCCCTATAAAAGCCCAAGTCTTTAATGCTTAGCATTCATTTATCAACATGAGTTTGTACTTGACACTTCCGAGTGACAACTCTATGAATTATTTTCCTGAAAATAAAATATCGCATTACATTACTCGATTACCTGCGCCCCTCGAACTTCAAGGTGAATGGGAAGTTGCCTTAACTCAATTCATCTACCCTCATACCTGGTATAATGTAAATGAACAGAATAATTTGATAGGTTTTGACTTGGGAGATGGTAAAGAAATCGGACGTAGAATTCCACCTGGATTCTACGAAAGCGTTCCAGACATTCTAAAAGCAATCGCATTAGAAGAATTTCATGATAAGATAACCTTCAGATTTAATGTCTCCAACAAGAGAGTGCAGATAATGGTTAAGGGGAAAGCACGGGTTATTTTGCATGACGGCTTATCACAAATGTTAGGATTTGATCCCACCGAAATAGTTTCAAATGATCCAAACGTTGAAACCGTTGTTGAAAGCCCCTTAGTAGCCGACCCTTGCGCTCATTATCGTGTTTTATTTCTTTACACTGACATTGTTGAGTCCCAAATTGTTGGAGATGTATTTGCGCCTTTACTTCGCATTGTAAATGTTACAGGCAGTGACGGTGAAATGATATGTGTGCAATATGATAGGCCACACTATATCCCTCTCAGTCGAAAAATAATTGATACCATTGAAATAGATATAAGGACGCATCGCGGTGAATTAACACCATTTGAACGCGGACGCTCATACGTGAAACTACACCTCCGACAAAAGTATCTCCCATAATGCACGTTCCATATACATGTTGTCAAAAATCCTTTGAGGATTATTATTTACAGCAGACTGGAAACGGTCTTGACTTTTATCGTGGATCAGCATATCAATCGGGATATGGGGGAGTGGGTGGCCTGTTTCGCTCATTTTTTAGAACTGCTATGCCCCTTCTTAAATCAGGGGCTAAAGCACTAGGAAAACAGATTCTAAAAAGTGGGATAGACGTTATAGGTGATATTTCTCGAGGGGAACAGCCCAAACAAGCTGCAGATAAATTTAATGCTGGAATCCATTGATTAAATTTATTAGAATATCCTTTAAACTTAACAAAGTATTCAACACGTTTCTTTTTAGTTCTCTTCTTTAAAACTTTTTCAATAGGAAAAGATTCTTTTAGTTTAACTTTTTGTAATTCTTGCAAATAAAATGTTCCTAAAACAGGTTCTCCAAGCAAGTCTTTTATACGATACACGCAAGGACTTCTTTTCACACACTCGGTTACAACAAATAGTTCTTCAGTCCAATTGGTCTCATATCCTTTCTCAAAAGTGAGCTTCTTTTTAGAAATGCGAACAATATCTCCTACATTTAAAACACAAGTGCAGGGTGGAGATTTTTTTTCGTAAAGAGAAAGCCAGACTTGACTCTCATTCTCATTGTTGACCTCTGCAGGTGCGCGTTTAATAGAAGAGTGATATGTATTATTATAACTTTTAACGAGTTTTTTCAAAACATTTAAATATGTATATGTGTTTTGACTTGTAAAGTATTTCCACATTTTTGTTTTTAAGGTTCGATTGAACCTTTCAACGATTGAAGCTTTTGTAGCATTGTATGTAGTAAAACATTTAACGTTATTTTCTTTTAAAAACTTTTGAAAAACCTTGTTTTCAAATTCTTTCCCTTGATCAGTTTGTAAAAATTTAGGCTTTCTCTGTGAAAATATAACTTTAAAAGCTTCTACAATATCTTTACCCCGCTTCTGCTTTAAAGGAATTACCCATGCATATTTCGATAAAACATCAATACAACATAAAAGGTAACGATATCCCTCATTATACTTGCTTAAACTAGAGAGATCTGCTAAATCAGCTTGCCACTGCTGATCAATTGAATAAACAATCACTTTATTTGTTGGAAACTTTTTGCGTATCGGTTTGTGTAGAGTGTATGCATCTACACCTTCCAACCAATTTTTTATTTCTTTTCTAGGTACCCTCCTTTCTAATGCACGGTATAAACTATCAACACCACCAAAACTTGCTGGATGAGAAGGGTCTTGATATGTCTCATTCATGCTAAATTGTGTTATTTTTTATATTCAAAGTATCATTTAAAAGTAAAACAAAATCGATAGCATAATTTGATTTCCCCGTAAATATATAAATCAAGCTGAAACATATAGCTAGCGTAATGTATAAAACAACTGTATACACAAGTTCTTCACGAGACAACATCATGACAAATGATGATACGTCATTTGTGAAATGCCTTTTTATATATCACAGCTGAGTACCTCCCCGTTGGTGTATTGCAACCTCTTTGCGAAAGGGGACTGTCTGGTGCCACAAGTTCTCTTTGTGAAAGGGCATGTTTTGTTGAGGCGGGACTGAATGCCGCCCCCTAGGTTGCATGATCTGTATGAAATGGAAGGGGATTACACCTCACCCACTGAGGCATTGTTAAGGCACGCGTACTTCGGTAACAAAGAATATATTGATGTATAAAATAACTTTAATTTTAGCTTCTTGCTGTTGTTGGAGCCCCAATTTAGTGGTGGAGCCCCAATTTAGTAGAATGGGAAGGGAACCCATAAGTATCAGACACTCCTCAAAGAAGCAGACACTCCGTAATCAGTAGAATGGGAGCCCCAAACTAGTAGAATGAGAAGGGAATCGCAATTTGGTAGATTGGGAAGGTGCCACAGATCTGCCGGCGCAACCGGAGCAGACACTCCGCAATCTAGTAGAATAGGAAGGGAGCCGTAATCAGTAGATTGGGAAGGGAGCCGCAATCTAGTAGATTGGGAAGGGAGCCGCAATCGAGCCGCAGAGCCGCAATGGGGCAGAACCGGCAAATTCTATCTACTTACGTATTGAAACCCGACTGCGCAGGGGTAAGCGCATGGCGCAGTGAGCACCTCAACATTTTAACAGAAAGTATTGAGCAAAAGAAATTATTTTGAACTTTAACTATCAAGAGGCCGTTATAGTGTAGATTCCCTAGGTAAAATGCGAAAAACTCTAATATCCGCACATTAACGACAGAAATCAGTTAATCTAAAGTTTAACTAGGTATTCTTAAGAATAACTAATTTTCAACTTTAGCGGTAACAGATATAATTTAATTATTGGCTCTTGTTTAGTAATAAACATTCGTGAAAATGCGTTTCCAACACATAAATCAAACTTTAATCTTTATTTTCTCGCAGAACTATTTTCCCTAGGAGTAAGAACTTAGTGTAACGCGTCAAAGCTTTTTGAATTGAATCGCCGCCATCTTATAAAGATATTAATTAAGAATACAAGTCATTGGATAGCAATAATGATATAGTTCCAGTCTTATACTGTTCAAATTTATTGTTACAAGAGTTGAATAGAAGTCCATGTTGTAAAATAGCTAGAATTCCGATTAAAATAATTAGTGAAAAAATAAAAATAGAGTCCGGTTGTATTTCACTGTTCTATTCATAGATGTCAGCACGACTGTCCTAATACTTCGTAGTTATTTGAATTTTTATCCCGGAAAAAATTAAAGTGAGATTAAATTAATTAACCAGTGCTTGAAAAATTAATTTAAGGCAGGGATTTTAAAATAGAGAAATTCCTGCTTGTTTATCAGCATAATTATTTTTCTTGAGTTAATTTTAATTTAAAGTAATATTTAACACAATGATTCAATGATAAATACCACCATTAAATTTCTTTCCGTGAAAAGCTGCTGTTCTCTGATTGGTTCAAACGTTGTCACCTTGGAAACCATCGTGATAGTGATAAAGTTGTCACTTTTGAGCTGGTGTTAGGGTTTTATTGAAGATGTGGCTATTTTATCACTGTTTCAGAGTTGTCACTGGTGACAAGTTGTCGTTGAGAACTAAGCCGCATATGATGGTGTTAGGGTCCCAGTTTGTTTTATAGCTCAGTGATACAGAAATAACAGTTTCATAGCTGTTTTCATTTGTCTCTCTAGGAGCGAGTTTACAATTTAGAGGTACCGTTTCAAAGCTATTTGTGTTTTTTCACATCTGGGATCGCATTGTGCGAATAAAAAAGGGGGGTTACATTGAGAATTTTCAAAAAAAATTTCACATTAACCGTAACTGATAAAGTTTAACTGCCCCACCCCATACCATTCTCGTCCCCATCCCTCAAAACGTCTTCCACTAAAATTTCATTCAATTCCGAAGAACGGTTTGGCTTCTAGAGGCCCTTTAATCGGGTTACTTATTTCATGGACACTCTAATTATTGTCAAATGTTATTATTAAATGTTAGCTAGTATTAAAACAATTTCGTTCTTTGTTTGAATTCAATAATGGTTTTTTATAACAGAAGATTGAAAAAAAAGCTTAAAAATTGTTAATCTGTACATTTTGACATTTTTTAAAAAATAACTATCATAATAGGAAACAAAATACAAGCTAACTTTTTAAGAATATACACTCCCTGCCATAAAAAATAGCGCGCCAAGAAGAAAAAGGGATATTAAAGCCAAATTTATTTCCTTGATTATCCATCGTATGAATGTTAATATTGATAAAAAAATTCAGCCTTCCTTGAAGTTGGGGGGGGGGCTGAGAGAATCAGTAAAAAGTGTTGACTCCATGGGTGTCCATAACCGCCGCCACAGACCATGGTATTGAGTGAAAGGGGATCTAAATGGGTTGTTGGGGGATTGAAAGACTATACTGCCTCCCCACGTACAGTCAAATTGTCTCTGTTGCACCAGCGGACGTTGTATACCGGGCAAGATGCTTTCTCCTCGTTGACTAGACTTGTTTTGCGAATGTTGGTTCTAGAGAACGGGAAGGCAGGGGTAAAAATGCAACATAGGGGGTAAGAAGAAAGCTTTTACAATGCGTGTAACTTGTGGTTGTGCATTTTTCTCTTGAAACTTGTCATCAGGCCAGGCCTAAAGGTAAGAACGGACAACCAGCTGCAAAACCTCAATCAATGGAGCACCTCTCGTGGTTAATGTTCTGGTAAATCATCAAAGAACTTTGTGTAACTCGAGATCCACTGCACCAGAAACGAAAAGTCAAATGTATATTTTTTGGGTCAAGAAAATCGACTATAACATTTTCGAACTCTCAAAAGAGCAAATTTATTGAAAAGAAAAATACGTCACTTCCAAATCTACTGGCATTTTCGATAGCTCAATTCAAAATCTTCCAATCTAGATAAAAAAAATCAAACTTGCACAACATGTTCTTCATAAGGTTAAGAATAATTGTTGAAGGGGAGCCAGTTGAAAAACGGCCATTTTGACTTTTACAACTGCCCTGCCGTACATTGGACATAAAGAACATGCTACTGCACATAAAATCTCAAACTAAGTGTAGAAATAACTATTTATTGATAAAACATAACATTCAGGGACATGCATTTTAGGACATTACATTCATAATTTTTACCCTTTTCTACGGAGGGTATCCTCCCAATAACAAAAAAACGGCCTATATTAACTTATAAATTAGTGGAGTCGCTTGTGTCAAAAATTAATGGTGTCCAAAAAATTGTTTGCTGGAGCCACAGAGTACTAGAACAGAGAGTCCGTCGCCATAGGCGCTATTGGAAATCGAAAAGTTGGATGAGTTTGGGGCTATTTTGGCGCTGCGATCGCAACAACCCCAGCAAAAAAAATCAGCATAAAACCTTCAAAAAAGTACCCCTTTTGAAGGTTTCATGAAGTTACCTGCAGTTTTTTTGAAGGCAGTCAGATCCATGCAGGTTTTATAAAGGTAATGTGCAGTGTTTTTGAAGGCATTGTGAAGGTTTTATGCAGCGCAATTTTCCCTTCACAAAAACTGCAGTTTTTATGCAGAATATTAAATGAAGATTTTGAACTTAATGTTTCCTTAAAGAAAAATGCAGGTTTTGTGGAGACATATTGCAGGTTTTATGCAGCGCTATTTTCCCTTCACAAAAACTGCAGTTTTTCTACAGAGCAAATAATGAAGATTTAAAACTTTACTTTTCCTTCATAAAACCTTCAGTTTTTATTAATTTTATTTTGGACGAAGATTTGACGCATGCGCATTTCCTAGGGTTTGCTGGATCCGATATCCGAAATAAAGTAAGAACATTATTATGATTAATATAATTTTATTAATCACATAATTTAATTGATTTAATAATTAAATAAAATTATTCAAACCAGTTTTTGTTTTTATTTTAATCATCCCGGAATAGTGAAGACGTTCTGCGCAATCGCGTTACATAAAGATCTGTTTTATTGTGATAATGGCGGTATAAAGGAAGCAGCTTTGAAATTGGTGAGCGGAAAGTTATTTCTCTGAATTTTATGATTCCATACTTATTTCTTGCTGTAATATGATTAATATTCTTTTATATACTCATCAAAATTTGTCCATTTGTAATTGCATGCTATTTTACTTATGCATTGTCAGGTATCGTATTTTAAATGACTGATTTATTTGTTGCTTTGGTACCGTGCTTTATACATTTTGCAAAGTATTATTAACAAGCTTATTGCCTTTCTGGATCAGCTTCGATTAGAGTCGACCAGCTGCCATGTTTACCCACAGCTCAAATGATGACACAGGACCATATAGATCTAATTTGAGCTGTGGGTAAATATGGCAGCTGGTCGACTCTTATCGAAGCTGTGCCGTATTTCTTTTCACTTAAATCGGAGTCCTCTTAAAGCACTTGAGTGTTATCATTTGAGCAGTGGTGAAAAATGGCGGCCGGTATGCATAGCACCAAATGATCGGATCTGCCAAAATTTATACAGAGGAAACATTTGCAGGCATGAAAATCACGCGTTAATTTCAATGTAAATCGGAGAAGTTTGATGACAATGTGTATTGGTTGTCTTTATTTTCCCGATCGCATCTGCCGTTTGAAAATTTTCGAAATGGGTACTTGCATTTATTAAATATTTTGGGATAAAATTAGGCAAATACACAAATGTTAGCAGTCAAACGTAAGCCAGGTTTGTGTCAATGATTGTTTTGGTTCACTGTTCAATACAATAATAAGTGGTAAGTAAATTAAAATCTATTATTTTTTAGAAATAGTTGGAGCATTAATTTATTTTGCTTAAAAATTGAAATTGAATATATTTTGCTAAAAGCTTGATTTTTCTTATAAAAAAGCTGAATCAAAATTTCCACCTTTGCTTTCCCGCCATAGAGTAAGCACATTTCAGCGTATCATAACTTTATGCTTGGCCCTTTTTGGGATACGAGAATTAGGTAACATTATGAAAATCAAAGTTATTAAAGATTGTTTGTGTTTTTCAGTATGCCATCATAGGGTTTAGTGCCATTAAACTCTTACCAAACCAGGATGTTAATAAAACTCCTAAAACTAAACTAAAATATTTTAGTTAGATGAGAAATCTTTCAATTTGAGCTAACTCTCTATATATGGATGACATTCAATACACTAAACTTATTTTTCCCTAGATAATGTTTGTTGATGATTGTAGAATTTTACTGCTCTGCTGCTAAAAAAGTTGATACGGCCTAATTAACATTTGATACAAAAAAATTTTTAAATTCAAAAAATCAACAAATGTTTTTTTATTCATGCGTATGTTACATTTTATTATGTTGATTTTTCATACCAGTTGGCTGATTTTTGTTGTTGATGAATTCAGTTTAACCGTACCCAACATAAAAATAGTCAAAAATTCTTTTCAAAAACCCCGGCAGGTCTTCTGCAAGAAAACTGTAATAATCCAAGATAAATCAGCATAAAACCTTCAAAAACAACACTGCAGGTTTTCTGAATGAAATTCGGACAACTTAACTGCAGGAAAAATGCAGTCAAAGAAATCAGCATGAAACCTTCAAAAAACCTGCAGGTTTTCTGCATGAAATTCGGACAACTTAACTGCAGGAAACCTGCAGTCAAAGAAATCAGCATGAAACCTTCAAAAATATCTGAAGGTTTTTTGCATGAAATTCGGACAAATTAACTGCAGGAAACCTGCAGTCAAAAAAATCAGCATGAAACCTTTAAAAAAATCAGCATGAAACCTTCAAAAAACCTGCAGGTTTTCTGCATGAAATTCGGACAACCTAACTGCAGGTAACCTGCAGTCAAAATATACAGGTTTCTTGCAGGTTTATTTGTCCGAATTCCCTGCAGGAAACCTGCAGTTTTTTTTTGAAGGTTTCATGCTGATTTTTTTTGCTGGGACGTCACGAGAGGTGGGACGGAAAAGCCTGATTGGTTGAGAAAAACTTTTTCCTTCTCCTTCGAAAATAGAAGATTGAGTGACAGCCAATCACAGGTTTGATCACTCTGTCAATCATTTAGTTGATCGTGGCGCCCTCCAACCCATCCAACTTTTGAATATATCGTTTTGGACCCTCTGTTAGGATTTTTCTCTGTGGCTGGAGCTTAGTGAGTGGTGTTACAAACATATTATTAATTTTTGGGATTTTTATCTGGCTTATAAAATGATTAACTGAGCTGTTTAATTTCAAAGAGAAATATAAGGCGTAATTTTTAAATTAAATTGTTCTCTAAATTGAAATATTCGATGAAATTATCGAATGAAATATTCGATTTTCTTGATCCAAAAAACATACATTTTTACACATTGATTTTGATTATATGTGCAGTGGAACTTGAGATACAGCAGGTTCTCTTAATCCAACATGGTGGACAAAAAAAATCAAAATGGCCGTTTCAATCTGGTGGTTCTTCTTCTAAAATTGTTTCATATGGTATCAAAAACATATTTTAATAAGTTTGGCAATTTTTGTCATTTTTAAAAATATTGAATTGAGCTGTTTAAGTTTAAGGTACGAGTAGAAGAGAGATGGCGTATATTTTAAAGTTAAATTGTTCTTTTGGTTATTCGAAAATGTCATACTCGTTTTGTTGACCTCAAAAACATATATTTCGATACTTTGTTTATGATTATATGTCCAATGAATCTTGAGATAAAGCAAATTCGTTAATCCAAGATAGCGCCCATTAAATCCAAGATGGCTGCTATTTTCTTGTAAATAATAATCTAAAATATTATTTTCTGATCTAAGGAAGACATTTTATAAATTTGGTAGCTTTGTCCAATGTGTAACTATTAGGCCCTTTTTTGGGTTAACAGACCAGACTAGTTACATTTTATGTTTATTCAAAGAGCTGTTTTCATGTTTGCACCTACATACCATCTTACATACAATATTGACTCCCCCAATCTGATTTTCCGTTTATTTTCGATTTTTAAAATGATTTTAAAATTAAATGCCCATTGGTACAACATTCTTCAAAAACTATTCGATGAATAGACTTGTGAACAGTGTTTATTAGACGTTGATGGGAGAAAACATGGATTTTCTAATGATATTTTTCAAATAATTTTTGAAGATTCAAGTAATATACTTATATAAATTTGTTTCAGTTTATATAAACTTAATTTTTTGTAATAGTAAATAATATTTAATAGCAAAAATAATGTTAAATTAACGACTAAAAGCTCTCTCTCTTTCCTTTCTCTTAGCTTTTTGTTTGGGTAATTGTAGTACGTTTGTCTGCATGCTATTTACTATGAAGGAAAAGCTCGTTCTACAGGTATATTAGTTTGGCTGGGAAACAACGTTCTAGATCATCCATATAGTAATTTTCTCTTTATAGGTTAAATTGAGCCAAATTTTATTAAGGATCTCAAATATGTTATTTATTAACTGTCATAATAATACTTCAAGTTTTTATTTTAAAATATGTGAATTGCAATTCTGTTTGAGTGCTTGAGATCAGCATGTAAAATCCGTTAATAGGCAAACTCACACAAATTAACGCCAAGTAAGCTAGTAAAAATAAACAATGACTTATAGTGATGTCCTTTAAAAAACACCTTTTCATTTTTCTTTCATAAAAAGCTTAAAAAATATAATAATTAAATCGAACAAAATAGTGTTGTAACGGCTCATCCTCCCCTACATTTTAGTGCTTAGTATTTTTAATTCCAACTCTCCGTTACAAATTGGCAGAAAAATTTTTCTGGCATTTTCCTAAAAAAAACATGTACCCCCCCACAAAAACCATGCTTGAAAATACTAAAAAAATTAAGAAAAAATATGATTTAAAGGTTTATTTTGATAGAAAAGATAATAGTTAAGATAATTAAAACCGATATTATTACAAATTATTTCTAAAATTAAAACTGTGATAAGTTTTTCTCCTCAAGAGTTTTGTCTTCAAAACACACCGACAAAAGCGTTTTTACTGTTTTTTTGGATGTTGAAAACGACCTATTAAATACAAATACTTCATACAATTTTTATAAAAAACCCTAAAAAATGGCAATCGGCACTGATATTTTGTTTTAACCCTCCAACTATTAACTCTAAATAACCCATTTTCAAATAAAACTCATTAAAGTGCTATGTTTTCATGGAAAATGGCTGTTTTTGGTATCATTGATTTTTTATCAAAAATACTGAAAAAAAATTTAGAATTACTGAAACAAGTATTCTATTTGCATAATTAGTTGTATAAATATTTTTACATTGTAATTATACATTGCACATTATATGTTACATTGCGCATTATATGTAAAAATATTAAACACACTTTTTATTTATTTTGTTATTTATTACAAGAGAAAAAATGTTTCTTTATGCACCATACGGGTTTTTTTCACCCCTCATTTCAAAGACTACCGTAAGTCCCTAATGAGGAAGTTGCATGATTTTTTTTATTTTTTTAATCGATTCCTCTTGCAAAAATAAGCAACTACCCAAAATTTGAGGCCGATCGAGAAATTTTTTGATTGTCAAAAAAATTAACAAAAATCCCCTTTTTAAAAGCGCGCGAAAACGCCAAGAGTTTGGATGTGACGTCATCTTATACTAAACATTGTTGTAAAGCAATGGAGTTGATGGTATTGTTGTTGACGTCATCTTATAGTTTAAACAATAAACATTTTCAGTCACGTGTTTTTTTCTCAACTTTTAAATTAAAATATTTAATTACCTGTACATTTTTTTGAAAAACTGACTAGATATTTCCTTTTACCATACAAAAAACCATACGGAACACTTGTTTGTTTTTGAAAATCTGACACATGCAACTTCCTTATTGGTGGACTGAGCTGAAATTTTAATATTTTATTCACATATTAATGGGATAACACAAAAACAAGTGAAAAATGCTTTAATCTGCGTAACCAAAATCTGCGTAACTAAATCATTTTTTGCCAAAAATCGACATTTTCTACTTAGTCAAATAAATAAATAAACTGTTCTTTGACTTGTTTTTACGCTCCCTTTCACTCTAAATGGCATAGAAAGACAGTGTGCATGAGAGTTTAAAATTATATCAATTATTTATTTAAAATATCTCGATGGATTTTTAGGGTATATTTTGGAGTGGGGTTTTTTAAAGGACTGCACTATACATGAACAGATACATTAAAATATCTCCTGTAAAGCATACTTGATTACTTTACCATACATCAAATCCCATTAAATCGTCAAAAATATATTTATAACTTATGTCTGTGAAATAGCTTTAAAATCGGGTTTACAATCAAAATCTGGAACACAAGATTGTGTGTGAAAAAAATGTTGTTTGTATGAATACGTCTCTACCTTAGCTCAACTTACAAGTTGCAAACATCTTGAGACTGCTTGGTTGTGGCAAGAATAGCCAAAAAATCAAATTGTTAGTACAATGCTTTGTCTATAATTTAATTTTATCTTCTTAATGTTTCCTATCTTCTCAATGAACTACAGATAATCTTTGTTTGTACAAATTATATATTATTCTAACATATTAGCATTTGGGGGTTCTTTCAGAAAAGTATAATATGAAAACCTAATAGAAACCCTAGATAGTCTCAATAACCCAGGATCATTTACAGCAATATTAAAGAGCTTTTTCCAGCCTCTATTGCTTTAAAATCATTTCTGAAAGTACTTCTGATTATTATTGGGATAAGATTTTGACACACATAGATTTTTCACTCTAAATTTCTTTGAAAATTATAGCAGGTATTTCTTTACAGCCAGTTAGTTGTATGAAATTTCTCCCATTGAAAGTTAATAGTCCTTCAATTTCACCATCCAAGTATTGAAAAAAGTGTCTGAAAAGAAACTCATTTAAAATAAGTAAGAAATCGAAACACTGCTAAGGATGCTGAATAAGGTCCTCAATGCTATGAATTGCAGTCATATATTAATTGATGTTCTATCATAACCTACTGCTAACCCTCCATAAAATAGAAGTTCCTGTTTATTAAGGGTTTAGGAAATTTTATATCTCCTTCAATTAATTTTGGATGCTACTGGCTACGTTGATGCTATTCAGTGGATAAATTGTGTGCTCTCTTCCTCGCCGTGCTGGAAAACTTAATTTTTGAAGACATACTTTTGTAATTAAATATGGGCAAACTATTGTATAACTATTCTTTCCACAACCAAGCTGCCTCAAGATGTGTGCCACTTGTAAGTTGAGCTAAGGTAGAGAAGTATTCTTAAAAACATTGTTTTCACACACGATCTTGTACTCCAGATTCTGATTGTAAACCCGATTTTAAAGCTATTTCCCATACCTAATAAGATAAAAATATCTTTTTAACAATTAAGGTTTAATGTATGGTAAAGTAGGTAAAGAAATGAGGCTTGCTTCGCTGGAGATACTTTTATGCGTCTGGTCATGTAACTTATTTCTTTACTTGTTCAAATTGTAAAATGAACAAAGGCTGAAGAATGTGTTTAAAAGAAGTTTTTTTTGAATAAAAAGTGCATTTGGCAAGTTTTACATTCAATAGTGCTTTTGTTTTGGAAATGCTAAATTTATATTTTTGAGTAAAATTCACCAAGTTTAAGCCTTTTGCCCAAATTTCAAAAATGAAGTCAGATTTTTCAAATATTTTTATTTGCCTTCAGACTACTAACAATATGTAATATACCTAGTTCAAAGTTTATAAACGTAATTTTCAAATTTGTGAAATTTTTTCATGTTATGTTTGTCAATTTTCTCAAACTTTAGTCCTGATGCGCTCTTTAGGGATATTTTTAGGAACATTTTGATTTTTTTCCAGGTATCAGCAAGCCAAGACGCAACTTTGAGACCCCAATGTTTTTGAATTTCGAAATTTTGCTTTTTTTGACCCAGCCTAGTAAATTACCCCCCTAAAAACGCAAAAAAATCGCTAAAAATAGTAGGATTTGTTATACCTTATTTATTTCACTTATTTTTATTCAGAAAAAAAACTTCGTATAAGAAAACATAAACAGTGATTATGTTTATTCGTTACCTACAAGATTAACACTTCATACAAGAAAACTTCCTTGGTTCTGTGATTGTATTTTGGCAAATTTTACCATGAATGTAGTAAACTGATAATTTTTAAATGGATCTAACTTTCTTCTCCCAAAATATGAGGTAAATTTTTTAATAGGATATGTACTTATATTAAAGAAGTTATTAAGAGGTAAAGTGATGTCAGGCTTCATTTCCTTTAATGCTTCTAAGTTAGTTGTAAATATTTCAAACATTTCACCTTTGTAAAAAAAACCCTCGACATTGAATGCGTCATTAATAAAAATATTATTTTAATTTAATTTTTAAGTTGGATACAAAGTTTGAATGGTTTTAAGGAGAATAATATTGTTATGAATGGAAAGTGAGACTCAAATTCTGAAAAATTAACTTTGATGAAACTTGTAAGATTCCCTTTTATCCCACAGTTGCTGCAATGATCCTTCGTCAATATCACATGCACGCATAAAAATTTCCTCTAAAATTTTTCTCTTCACTCGAAACCCACCGCTACACCACCTGAGTGCCTTAACCCAGCTCTGATCACGAACGTTCTGCGAAAAATTCAGCGGCCGATGCATTACTGTATTGGAAACAGGCCTAGTTTTCAGGAAAACAAAGCACGAGCCGCGAATCGATACGGAAACAAAACTGTGTCACCTGGAAAACACCCTGCCCGTTTATTGCCCCACACGTATTTGCAGGCCCTAATGCTGATTTGTATCAAGAGGAGGTTTTTGAGGGCTTGGTTTGGCGATGTTGTTGGAGTATTTTCGACTGTAATATCGAAGGTCGTTGGATTACTATTGTATCGATGGTCTGGAAATGTAAGTTAGGTGTGTGTTTCGGCTGAAATATCTTCATTGTGAAAAAACTGCTTGTAACTTTTCTTGGAAATTCCCGGAACAAGGAGTTGTTTCGATTGTGTATAAAATGATAAGCTGAGGAGAAGTATTAAATCGGTTTGTTCTCAAGGCTGGGTATTCTGAAATTACGGAAGACGACGATGAGCGTAAAATTATTACTTACTTTCCTTACATTTTCCTTTGAATGGGAAAGTTTACTTTGCAAGACTCTTAGGTAAAAGAGTTAAAGTTGGTAAGAGTTAGATAAAAGCAATTGTATCTCGAGACAGACTTTCATAGAATTTCCATAGAATTATTAGGTGTTGAAGAGCGAAAGAAATTCTACAAATTCTACAACCTTTACAATCACATTTTATCCTTATTAGGAAATACTTATTGTCAATTGAATCGTCTGTTTAAAAAACTAAATAAGTAAAAAAATGGCAAATTGCCTTTTATAGTGCAAAAATAAATCTCCAAGCTTTGCTCTACTCACGAGTTTGAAGAGGGAAAAATAACTATTCCCACCTATAAGCAGATAATACCCCCTTGAATTTGACTAAATCGATGCCCATTTGTTTGTTTTATTCTTTGATTAAATTTAAAATTATTAATTAGTCTGCCTTTTCTTATTCTTAGTACTGTAAACCTAGCTAAAACTAAAGGTTGTATTATATTAAGATAAGAAAAAATATATGACTTTTCTAGCAACTAAACCGAAAAGTACAATACTGGATGATTAAATTCTTCAAAACCCTGGAATACGCACCAAACAAATTAAGTGTCAAATGGAATTTTAAATATCTCTTGGGGGTAATGTCACTTGTTGACAGTCCTGTTGCTTGTGAGGGAGAAATAAAACTGGATGTGTTCTCCTGCAACCTTCCCTTACCTTTTAGCATAAATAAGGTACCTTGTTTATGATCATTTTAAATTTTGTCTCGTGCTCTCATTAAAATTTTATGTAAAATATGTATCCAGAACTTAAATTTTACCCTACCAGAAAATAGAAATAAGTAAACTCTGGTTAGTACGTCCCCACTTTGTACGACTTTCCTCACATTTCAACATTTTTTTCCGGTCCCTGGGACCAATAAGCCTTTTATCATTAAAATCTATCCGCTTGTAACGCCGCCGCTTATTACGACATCCCGCATATATCGACGTTTTTCTGAGTCCCCACAAGAAAAACCCTGCTTATTGCGTCTGTAAGTAAGCCAGTATCACTTAAAAAATTAGTTCTGTTACTGGAAATAATGCAACTATAACTTCTCTCCACACCCGTTTCCAATTTTCACGAACCCTAATTTTAAGAAAGTAGTACCCCGTTCTTATAGCCTTGTTTGCATTCATTATCTCGGAGAATTCTTGAAAAAAATTTCTCCACCTTCCATTCGCATTCCGTAGCTCAATGTTTCGATTCTGGAGATCCACGTTGTTGTCTAAAAACTGTGTGTGAGCGTTCATTCATTTTAAAAAAGGCTTCTTCTGGAACTAAAAGAAAGCTCTAAGTTTCGTAGATAAATTAAAAATTATCAAACAGTATGATGAAAAGAAAGGAGTCATGAACAAGCAGCAATTTGTAAAAGAAATGAGAATACCCGTATGTTTGAATTACATCTTTTGCTTTTAGACATAGTTCTTTAGTTATTTTAGCGATAAAAATCACTTCGTAAGTTTTGTAAGGTATTTATAACACCAAAAAACGCCATTATAATGAGTTCCGCATATAGCGCCATCCTGGAATACGACGTTTTCCAGCATCTCCTTATACGGCCTACTAACTGGAGTTTACTTATGGTAATAATAAGTATAAATTTTATTAAGAGAGGGTGAAATTTGCTACCATAATAAAAATTTTCATACACACTTTCTTTAATATCTTTAATTCAAATATTTATGATCTTTGTGACAATCTTTACTTATTAATGGCCTTGGAAGTGAAAACACATTTTCCAATACCCATTCAGAAAAACAGAAAATGTTCCCATGAATACAAAAATAAATATTATATTAAATATGATCGCAATAAACATTAGAAGAGAAACATAAAATGTTTTCATTAAAACTGAATTGGAGGCAATTTAATATTGGTTAGTGATGAAGAAAATGCCTGTTTCCAATTTCATACCAGTGTACAAATTTCATACTAGTATTATTTCTCTTCTGACATTTTACTAGTACAACCATACTCCTAATGAAACCTTAAACCATCTCTATTATTTCAAACCAATCGATGTGCCGGGAAATAACGCTTCCTTTGCAATAGCCAGAAAGACCCATCGATTGTCGGGCATATTAATAAGAAGGGGTGGAGACAGCCTGCTGTTTTCACGGTCACGTCTACAGGCGGGTATTTTGGGGAGGAAGGGTAGAACGTGATATGCGAGGGTCTAGACTGGGGCGCTACTATTCGTTGTAAGATTCCTTTGCGAAATCCCTGGGTTCTGAGAAAATGGCGGGGTTTGGTGTAGTTGTCATGGTTTTGTTGCTTGAATTACTAGGAATTGTGCCCCCATTCATAAGCATGTTGTTTTTATAGGTTTTACTAAGCATTTTTTTATTATGTTACCCGTTAAGATAAAATGAGCTTGAAATCCTATTAAAGCATAGATTAAGTCCGTTTTTTGCGTCCGCAAACTGCTGTTTTGGAAACGGCTATAAAAAACCAGTTTGCGCACGCAAAAAACGAACTTTAACAGGATCTCAAGCGTTTAATATTGATGGTTTTTACGTGAAACTTTGGACTTAAGGGTTTACAACTATGATCTTTCAGATCATCAAATCAAAAGAAAGGATTTCGAAATACAAAATGAGGTTTTGGCAGAGTTTTCACATTTTTTTGTGTTTTTTTAACTTTTTTTCATAATAAAAAGTGAAGTCTTTAATAATTAAGTCATAATTAAAGTGAATACTTTTGAGATAATTTTAAAGATCATATTAAACCACAATTTTTGAGACCATAATTAAATTTTTACCAACAGTAGTTTTTCTACAAATTGAATTTTTCAATAATTTTTTTGGTGTGTCGCTCCATTTTTAGCTCCCTGGGATTTGGTCTGGGACCCCCAAATCCTATGTGATTCTGACTCGTCTAGGTGTCTACTATCCTCCCTAGAAGTGTGACCCAACATTTATGGGACACCCTGTATTTGACTCTCCCTCTCAGCTGACGTCGCTGCAGTAACATTCGTGTCCCTTTGAAGGACTTTCGAACTGCCCTTCGAATTGTGTCGATTCCCCCTTAAAAACCGATTGAATCGCACTGTTTGAATCTGTTGTGATAGCAACTGCAATCTCTAAGCTAATTTGGAGTTGCGACAGTCATGTTGATGCAATATTCAAGCATGATCATTTCGAATTCTCAAATGAGAAAAAAATAACCGAAAGTTTTAGATTTTTTCCCTTTTATACGATCTATATTCTGTAAAGATTAGAGGCTATGCTTTGTAATATTATATTGATTAAAATAAATTGTAAACGGTATAGGATGTTAAAAACTTAAAAGGTTATTTTATCGCAGTAAAAAAACTACTATCAGTGTTACAATCCGATACATAAATGGTGTTGAGTTCATATTTGAAATAAATTATATTTCCAAGCACTGATGATTGTTGATAGTTTTACTATTTTCCCCCTTTCATTTTCATGAAAAACTTTATTTTCATATTTTTCTCTATCTTATATATTGTGTTTCTTAATTTTGTGTGTGATAATGATACAAATTACTTCTGCTTAAAAATTCTGACTTTAAATGCTTAAGAATATATTGGTGAGGTATAAAACTGATGTAAAAAATGAGTTTGGCTAAAAAAATTCAAATTAATATCTAAAGTTTAAATCTGAAAAGAATTGTTTATATATTTTTGAATCAAATATAGGTATTTATTGATAATATTGTTGTTATAGTCCAGGGTAGATAATTTTTGAAACGAAAAAGAATAATAGTAGGATGAAACACATTGGAAAAGGAAGAGAATATAACAAAAAAAGAAAGGAAAAATAAATTACGGCCGATCTGAGGTCGGGAAAAGGAAGGGGGGGGTAAAAAGGGTTTTTTTTTTGAATAAAAAACGGTTTATCTCGATTTCCGGCAAAACTACAAGTCCTATGGAAAAAATTTGAAAAGCAAAGTTGTAGGTAATAAAAATATCTAGAACTTTTGTATTCACACTTTTTTCATATAGCCTCAAAATTTATGTAAAAAATTCAAATAATCAAGTTTTTGGTTTTTTATTTTTATCTCTTACAAAAAAAAATTTTTTTCACGAAATTCTGTGAAAACTTACCTTTTGATGTCCCAAATACACTTTAATTTTTTTTAGTTAAAATATTTATATTTTCTCCTTATTTTGACTTGATATCGAAAAAGCACCCTAATTTTCAATCGAAAATTCTCACGTCAAAATATCTGCTTTTTTAAAAAAGTCGGTAGGATTTTTGTTCGTTGAAATCTCTACTTTCTTATGGTGTAAAAAAATATATGCATCACTATGGTAAATGTTCTCATAAAATGCAAAGAAACGAAAGAAGCTCGAAGATAGTTCAATAATAAAAACCATACAAAAATACCATTTTTGCAAGGAAAGACCAGAAAAACAATGCAGAAATGATACGATATTTTTGAAGGATTCATATTTGAAACTATTAGACGTGAAAAATAGATATATTACATTTCAATAACCTGGCTTGAGAAAATAAGTGTCATGATTATTTGAATTTAATTGATTCAAAAGGACCAAAATGATCAATATCTTGTCCCACAACAAAGACAGTTTTATTAGTATCTCTGTCAATTTCTATCGAGGCCTTAATTATGTCAGCTTGTCTGTATTTTCTTTTGCTTGTTTACAGGAAAATCCTTGTGACTCTAATCTTTTCATTAACGGTTTTATTATTTTGTCCTTGTTTTTCTCGTTAGATAAAAGTTTTTCTTGCAAAAATGGTATTTTTGTATGGTTTTTATAATTGAACTCAATGCGAGCTTTATTCGTTTCTTTGCATTTTATGAGAACATTTACCATAGAGATGCATATATTTTTTTACACCATCAGAAAGTAGAGATTTCAACGAACAAAAATCCCACCGACTTTTTTAAAAAAGCAGATATTTTGACGTGAGAATTTTCGATTGAAAATTAGGGTGCTTTTTCGATATCAAGTCAAAATAAGGAGAAAATATAAATATTTTAACTAAAAAAAATTAAAGTGTATTTGGGACATCAAAAGGTAAGTTTTCACAGAATTTCGTGAAAAAAAAATTTTTTTTGTAAGAGATAAAAATAAAAACCAAAAACTTGATTATTTGAATTTTTTCCATAAATTTTGAGGCTATATGAAAAAGGTGTGAATACAAAAGTTCTAGATATTTTTATTACCTACAACTTTGCTTCTCAAATTTTTTCCATAGGACTTGTAGTTTTGCCGGAAATCGAGATAAACCGTTTTTTATTCTAAAAAACCCCCTTTTCACCCCCCCTTCCTTTTCCCGACCTCAGATCGGCCGTAATTTATTTTTTCCTTTCTTTTTTGTTATATTCTCTTCCTTTTCCAATGTGTTTCATCCTACTATTATTATTATTTTCTTTTTTTACCATTTTCAAAGGCTTCTGCACTGGTCTATTATTACAAAACTTATGAATAAAATCGTGTTATAAACTAACCTTAAAAACAGTATGCGAAATAATTTTAGAAATGATTAGTGTTGAAAATACATGACTAAGAATAATAAAATTAATAATCAGAAAACCTTAACAGTTTAGGCATATTAATTGTTCATCTATTCTCTGTAAAAAATTAATCTATTTGCACAAAATTTTCCGTTGTATTTTTGACAAAGCATTTTCACCGGCCCTAGAAAACTTGTTTTTCCGTTAGTTCTACAATATAATTTAGATTTAAAATAAAAGTAACCCCACTAAGTAAGAGAATACATTTTTAAAATTTCTAAATGAAATGTTTCCTCTAAGAAGAAATGTTTTGCAATTGTCCTAAAATTAAAACAAAACCAATCTATAAAATGAGTAATATTTTAAATTGATTATTATAAGGCTGGCTTCAGCGCTAAAGTAATTAATAACTGAACTTTAAAAAACTCTGAGGTTTCTTCAAATAAGAGAAATTGTGTTTCTTATGACAGAATTGTTGCGAATGAATGCTAAAAATAAACATCTAACTATCTTCATCTTCTGATAAAACCTTTTTAAATGTCTTAGGTTTGAAAACTTCTAACTAAAATAACTTCTCTAAAAATAGCGGCTTACTTCTCCTCACCCAAATTACACAAATCCAATTAGTTCATACCCTTAACCAGGTAAAGGTCATCCCGACATCCTCCTCCTGCCCACGCACCTTTCATTGAAGGTGGCAACTTCCGAACGCAAAACAAAAATAAAAGAAAGAAAGAAAAAGGGTTTTTAAGCACAGAACGGTTTGTCTCGTTTTACATTTCAGGATGGACACACCCTGACCAAATCAATAACAAGCCCGTGACAAGCCTTTACAATGTGGGGAATTGTTGTTGTTTCGGTCGCCCATTCAAATTTGCGTTTGGCAAATATATTTCAGGTTTTCTCACAGTCAGCAGAGGTATTTCTGATTAAAGAGTTATATTGGCAAGGTCCCTGCCATTAGGGTTTGAGTGGTCAACTAGTGGATTAGGGTTATTGGATTTTTGAATGCATTTATGCAAATGGATATAGTTTCTTTGGTTTTATTTGTTTTTATTGTTTCTCTTTCGAGAAAGGAATAAGAAAGGTTTATGCACATTACTCATAGCAGGAATAGAGCTAGTAGTTTTTCGAATGTTCTTTCTGGAAGCTCTTAAAATAGAACTAAACAGGTATTTTGATACTTTAGGTAAATTGCCAGTAAAGTCCTATCGGCTGGCTACATTTGGCCCTGCTAATCCTAAAGTTAGGAAATGTAGCCAGTAGGACTTTACTGGCAATTTTTTACAAATTACGGATAAAAATATAACACTTGACGCTTGCACTCAGCTAATCTTGAAGTACCGGCATTTTTATGTTAAATCAAAAGTACGAGTAGTTTGAATTTCTTTTTTTTAAGAATGTATATTTCTAAAAGACAATTCATAGCATTTTATTTGCTATGACCAACTTGCTGGGCTTACGCCTGTAGTTGGTCGACTTAATTTGTATTTGTATTTGTATTTTTATTTTTATTTTAATTTTTAAAAAGCTTTCTACTCAAATATCGTGGATCTGTATTTAATGATAATTTCTACACTGTTGACTTTGGTTATTTAAATTTTCAACAACTTTCTATCTTAAAATCGGGAAATCGAATTGAATTTAATTATTAATCATTTAAAACTTTAAAAAAGTTAAACAAGATAAGACATAACAAGTTAAGACATTGTAAAAAGTATTTTAAATGTTAAGGACATAATGTTTTATTTTTCTTGCTGCTCGTTTGTCTTTCAAAATGTGTACATATCATTAAAACTATTATTACTCTAATTTAAAAGAAAAACAAGTATTCATAGCCTTTGCCATCAGGCGGTTAATTTCACAAATAATTCTCCCAAATCAAAAGGAGAATTTTGAACTAAAAAGAATCACAAAAGACCAAACACACTACCGAAAAAACAGGTTGTAAATTGAAACTTGTTAAAAAAAAGCTTATTTATTAGGGTGGGTCAAAAATATTTTTTTCACATTTTCCCAGGGGCACAGCGACAAAAGGGTGCCAAATGGTCACAAACTAACATGTGTAAAATATTATCCGATTATAATAACTCTTTTTGCCTCCGGATTGGCCTCAAAGTTTCGATTAATATAGTAACTTCATGTAAAAATGGACGAACGAAAATCAAGCTTTTACCTCGATTGCACAAATCCGTCATGAATATAAATGTGCACAATAGTATAAAAATCATCATTGAAGACTATAAAATATTTATAAATGACACCAGAGTTTAAATACTTTAGTTGTAATACAACATATTATGAAGTATCTCAATGGTTAGAACTGGCAATCACAAATTTCTTGCTGGAATCATAAATATGTGCGAAACTTTTGTTGTCGGTTGAGTAGGATGGTAAAACATTAAATTTTTAATAAAAATGGATATGTCAGAAGGTGGGTACCTTTTTTGGGTTATAGGTTTCAACCCCAAAGAAAACATTTGGATAATAGTTTAAAAGTTGGGGTTTTCCTTGAAATTTCATTGGCATATTAGGAATAGTCAATGATAAGTCCCCCAAGTGTCCCCTCCCTAATGTCCAAAAATAAATAAAAACCACATTTTAAGTGTCAAATTTTTAAAAATTTTCTTAAAAGAGCGGTAGATCCTCGTTTTCAGCAAAAAGCTCAGTATTATCCCCTAAGTTTTTAAATAAGCTACATTACTTTTAAAAACTTCTTGTAATTATCCTTAATAGTTAAATTTGCTATACTACTTTAACTTTTATGAACGCATAAGGGAATGCTAAGACGCTATTTTGAGTCAATCCTCAAAGAAGTATAATTTCATGGGCCTGGGTTTCAGTCTATTGCTATAGCAAAAAGTTAGGTAAATCATGACTGACGGAATCATAACTGATATTGCCTATGAACGAACTATCCATTCGACAATTGTTTCATCATATTTTTGCGATCATATTTGGATCCCAAGACAAGCCAGTGAAATTACTGTCCGCTGAATTTCGAAAGCGCGGCATATTTATGAAAAATACAACTATTTCTATTTTTAAAATCTAAAAACACCGTTTTATACGGACCAAACTTGAGGGAGAATGTACATGAAATACCAATATTTAAAATCTGTACCACTGACTATCCACTGTTTGTTGGCAAAAAAAGAGATTAATATTCTACAGCTCTTGTTAATATGATAGCATATTATATTGCTGCTTTGGCAGTTGTTTTTGTAGTAAGAATGCATGAAGGTGACTAACGTGATTAAAACTGCTTTTAAAGACCCTTAATTGCGAACTTTAAGAAGTTATCGACAAAAAATTTAATTTATGAAATTAAAAAAAATATGAAAAATTACATATTTTTGTTCTATTTGAGGCCAATCCGGAGGCAAAAAGAGTTTTTATAATGGAATAACATTTTACACATTTTAGTTTGAGACCATTTGGCACCCTTTTCTTGCTGTGCCCGAGAGAATTTGTAAAAATTTTTTTTCGCCATAGGAAAATGACCCACCCTATTATTTATATTATAACAGTAATTCCAAAGAATACACTATAAGAATTATAGTCTATACAGGGTGTATCTGAAATGGTGCAACAAACTTTCAGGGATGATAGTACTCATCAGGACGAACAAGAATCGGTATAGAAAGGGGTGTCCCAGACCAAATCCCAGGGAGTTAAAAATGGAGCGACACCCCAAAAAAATCATTGAAAAATTCAATTTGTAGAAGAACTACTATTGGTAAAAACTTAATTACGGTCTCAAAAATTGTGGTTTAATATGATCTTTAAAATTACCTCAAAAGTCTTAACTTTAAAATTTTTTTATTATGAAAAAAGTTAAAAAACGCAAAAAATGTGAAAACTCTGCCCAAACCTTATTTTGTATTCCGAAATCATTTCTTTTGATTTTATAATCTGAAAGATCATAGTTGTAAACCCTTAAGTCCAAAGTTTGACGTAAAAACAATCAATATTAAACGCTTGAGATCCTGTTAAAGTTCGTTTTTTCGGTGCGCAAACGTGTTTCCTATAGCCGTTTCCAAAACGGCAGTTAGCGGACGCAAAAAACGGACTTAAACCATGCTTTAACAGACTCTCAAGCATTTAATATTGATGTTTTTTACGTGACACTTTGGACTTAAGGGTTTTCGACTATGATCTTTCAGATTATTAAATCAAAAGAAATGATTTCGAAATACAAAACAAAGTTTTGGCAGAGTTTTCACATTTTTTTGTGGTTTTTTTAACTTTTTTCATAATAAAACAAATTTTAAAGTGAAAACTTTTGAAATAATTTTAAAGATCATATTAAACCACAATTTTTAAGACAGTAATTAAGAAGTTTTTACCAATAGTAAATCTTCTACAAATTGAATTTTTCAATGATTTTTTTGGGGTGTCGCTCCATTTTTAACTCCCTGGGATTTGGTTTGGGACCCCCCTTTCTATACCGATTCTTGTTCGTCTTGATGAGTACTATCATCTCTGAAAGTTTGTTGCACCATTTCAGATACACCCTGTATAATCAGAATACCGGATTGCTTTAAAAACATATGATTGTTTGGTTGGTTGTTTTGAGACCTTTGCTTGTATTTACATTGCCCGCTTTGTCTTCTTTCTCCTTTTCTTTTTCCCAAAACTAGAGATCAAAAACGAATGATAAACATTATAAAAAGATTATTAACAATCAAATTCGATATCTGTCATTGTGAACATAAAATAATTTACATTATTCTTAAATAGATCTCTCGTTTGAATATTTTAAATTTCAGTCTGCTTAAAATTTTAATTAATTATTTTGCTTATAGATGTAGGATGTAGTATATAGAAGAAACACATAATAATTTGTTTATTTTAAATAAGTTCTTCCTATTTAAATTACTATACTTCACAGCAACGTTTTCTGAACCCAGTACGTCACTACGCGGGAGGAGAAAGTGAGTAAACATAAATCCTGTTGGGTTGATAGGAAGAATTTCGATACGCGAATTGTGATAAAAAGACACTATATATACATGGGTTTAACGAAATAATCATATTTTAAAATTGACGTTCTTTGTTTCACTCGAAATTCAGACACCACGATGGGAACTATACTTTGTTTGTTAGTGACGTAGTAAGTTGCTGTCTAGCTATATAAAATTTAAAGTTTTATTCAAATAAAGTTCAAAATAAAGATTTTATAAATCCAGTTTAGTAAATTTAAAGTACTCCATGCATAAGTTATAGTAACTAGGTATTATTTATTTAATTAAAATTTATTAATTGATTATTTAAAGTTTTGCTTTTGTTATGTTTTAATACGTCAAGTTAAAATTAATTGTTTCTACTTTATTGAAGATATCAAGAATGCATTCTTATGATATTAATTTCCAGTTAAGTAAAATTTAACGTTCCGAAATTTATTTAAAACACTAACATTTAAGCAACAAATATCTTATTGTGTTTTCAAAAGAAATTTTTAAGTATTATTAATACAAATATAAATAATAAAATTGCTTGGTTAATTAAAATGTAAAAAAATAACAAAACATGAAATAACCTAACCTAAAAGTGATATATGCAATGACAGAGAAAATTATTTCCTCGCTTATTTCACATTCTTTCTCTCATCCTGTTTTAAAAACTTAACTCACTAGGGAGCTACCGCCCCCTGCTCGCTATCGCTCACCAACCCCCGTAAACTGCTGACGCAGGACCTTTTGGAATTGCTTCGCAAATAAATTCCATAATAAATTCCAACTCGCTGAACTTAATACACTTTATAAAACTATTAAACAATTTACAGAAAAAAACGTCAACCAACTTTCCAAAAATACGTCACCAATTCCCCTCCATGAATAAATCTCCCTTAAAATATATATTATAAATATATATAATTAATATTAATCTCCCTCTGAATATATATTAACTTGAACTTATCAAAAATTTAAACGAAATGTTTTAAAAATATTCATCTTAATTATTTTTAATCTATGATTATAAAAGTAACTAATTATAATTGTTTATCAATATTCGGACCAAACAATAACCATTATTTTAAATTAACTCGTTAGTATAATATGCCTAGTGTCTATCATTCACATTTTTTTAAACCCAGACTTGTTAAACAATACCGTTTAAGCGATTGAAAATAATAAGAGACAAAACATCGCACTATGTTTACAATTAATTTCGATAAAATCAGACTAAAAATTATAAATATTGGACAAAAAGTGTGAAATTTTAGTATAAAATGGCGTACATGTAAGTTTTTAGAATATGTTTTTATCAGTCTTTGAGTGATATTTCATCGAGAAAGTTATTTTTAAAAGGTGAAAAAACATGTTTCATCTTAAAATATAGCGTCAATCGGTCGTTGTGATTGGATGCATAATAATTTGATTGACAATACTTGCTTTGTAACTGCGACCTTATCCGTTATCTAAAAAAATGGAAATATTTTAAAATTGAGAACTTTTTTGAAAAATCGAAGGGCCTACTCGGAAATCCGGAAAGAATCCGGACATTTTGATACCATATATGTGTCATTTGGTTCAGTAATTAAAAAGCCTTTCTCTGGAAACCGTTCGCCAAAAACTTTTTTTTAGAATAGAGAGATTAGTATTCACAATCACAGTTACTTGCACGGCTTAGCAATGCAGCCTGATGCAGCCAACTTTCCCAAAGTGACCCTATCACGCAAACAAGGCTATTCAACTCAAATTTAGTTATTCTTTTTCACGAGTTTTAGTCCGTTATTTCGTATCTATTCACATAATGTTACATTTTATTGATTTTAATTAAAGCGTTCGATTGAATAGATACGAATGTAGTATATTCTAAAGAGACGTGATAGTATCGAACTCTTATTAATCGTTAATCTCATTGTTTTTGCTTAAAATATAATTTGTTTTAAAATTTTTAAAAACATTTAGTACCTTCTCTATAGGTTATAAATTGTTGTGAACTTTATCCCCTTCAAGATACCATGTACTTTCTCTACTTTTGTAAAAGATAGATTGTCTCAACAAAAATCCATTAACTCCCAAACAAAATATCAATTGCATTTTAAGATACTTAAAATGCTATGAATTAAAAAAAGTGCACGCAAAAATACGCACGTTTATTTTGGCCAGAGTTCTTTATTTTCTATCTTTTTCTCGTGAATGTTCTGCTCAAAAGGATTGACACACATTAAAAGCACATTGTCTTTTATAAAACAAATTCCTTTAAAACGTTTAAAAATGTACTTCTGCATAAATTTACTTTAAGAAATGACAGTTAAAAATATTTCTTATTACACATTTATTTAATATTGAAGAACATTTGTGTAAAATATCATATTGGCCACTAATAGTTTTGCAAGATACATGACATAAATAATGGTATGCTAATTTTACTAAAACTGAATTTAAGTATTTAGTTTATCACCTAATGATGACGGAGCTTTTGTTTCTATTGATACTTAATTTTTTCTCATAAATTATCAACTATAACTATAAAAAAGTATAAATAATTAGTATAAATTCTTAATCAACGATAGATTTGCATGTCTCATGGTAATATCTACTCTAAAAATAGATAGTATGAAGAAGTATAGATCCTATGTTCAAAAAATGGCTAAATAAAATGTACTTCTCATATAACGGACGTCATAAATTCCATCGATAAAGCTATTTAACTAATAACTTTCTATTGAAAAAAGAAACTTTATATAATAACATCACCTATGCATAAAATGTCTTTTGATCTGTCGATAATGTCAAACTTTATATTTGGGTGAATCTGTCTTACCTCATATTTTATTCATTTCTGACACGGTTAGATCTTTTGATTTAGTTGTTTACAGTTACCACAAAAAAGGGATAAAAAAAGTGGTTTTTTCCCTTGAATATTGATCGATCAGATAGAAATTGCGTCATGAATTCGTTTCGTGCAGCCAATGAGCTTTCAGAGTAACCACGCACGACAGAGTGAATTTGCAAATGGACAAACATATCGATCTGATGTGCATCATTTCAAAGATTTAAGCATCCTTTAGTCAGCAGCTGTATTATATAAAAATAATGACACCAACATTACTCCCCCTTGACTACGAGTAACTTCGGCATTAGAGTAAGTTAATAATTGAAGGAAATAAAAAAACTTAGAACAAGCAAAGCAATTATTGCTCGTACATTTTCATCTGACAGATTTATGTCATAAAAAGTACCGGTACGGTATTGCATTATAATATCGCACGCAATATCATTCATTAAAAGATCTACAGGAATATTCCATTTATGAAACCAGTCGATAATCAAAAACAAATAAAAGCTAAGAACAATCTTTGCAAGCTGGTGGTCGTTGTTTATTCAAACACCTGCGAAAGCCATCTAATCCATACTATAAACTCAGTTATTTCTTCCAGCTATTAAAGTTCAGAGACCTTGTGGGCTCGAACCTCTAAATTTTTCTTGTAAGTCACGTGCCTTTTTCCACCGTGCACGCTAAATCAAAGAAGAAAAAGTGAAGGCACCACCATGTATCATAAAATATGATACGGAAGGCTAAATGTGACTTCTTTTTTAAAAACTTCCTTATTACGAAGAAGCGACTCAACAGCTGGAGAGAGACATAGATGAAGAAACTCGTTTTTTTAACGATTTCCGAGACTTTCTCATGTTTAGAGGACTTTCACTCCAGATTTTATTATTTCCTTTCATTTAAGGGTTATGTCAGTAGGAAGTAGCAAGTTTTCTTCAGATCACCGGAAAACGTAAAATGTTATAGCGATTGATGTTCTTAGTCACATTGGGCTGTGATTGAGACATCGAAAAAACTGAAGGTGTTTTTTACACGATAGGGAAAGTATAATTCGCTTTCGAAAGTTTTGGAGTAGGGGAGATTGTGGCACTTTGGGACATTTTTTATTAAATTATTTTTCTAATTTTTTACTTACTTCTAAAAAATTTGTTTGCTTCAATTTCATTCAATTCAAAAAATTATTTTGACACAACAGGTGATTGTAAGTTTGCACCATGCAAAATAAGAAAACTGATGTAAATATCATTTTCAGAAGCACCAAAGATTCCAAAACACGTTGAAGAGTAGATTTTAGGGTTATTCATAAGTATATACCTACAAGCACGAGTTCATAACTATAAAATTACGTCTGATAAGTGCAGTGTCCCAAGGTGGGCCAGGTCCAAAGGTGCCCCCCTCTCCCCTATATTAATTTTTAATACAAACCTATTTGCCCTTTTGTAAAAACTACATTAAGGAAGTTTGGTTTGGAGTCTAATTTCTCTGTTCAATTTATAAAATAGGAATTTCAAGCAATAGGAGTAAAATAAGCTGAATTATTGTCAACACACTTTATGGTCTATATTCCAAAGAACTATTTAAAGGATTTGAATTTATTTATTAGTTTTATAAATATGAATGGACAATAATCTTTAAAGCATTATCTCGTACATCATATTGTGAAATTATTTCCTGTGCTCATTCATGTTGCTCTATTAATCAAGAAAAAACTAGAAAGGATAATTTTATTTCATGAAAGCAGAAGATACTCCCATATTATTGCTACAAACTATAATTCTTAAAAAATTCCAAGCTCAATTGGATTAGAAAGAAAATATTGGTGTTAAAAACAAGAGTTTGTTAACCTATAAGCAGGAAAAAATGATAAAGAATAGAAATGAAAGAATATATATAGTGTATTATTAATAAAAATGTATAAATAATACAATATATATTTTTCACCCCAAGAGGCCCTTCCAAAGAAATATAAAATCTGGAAAATTTTTGAATGTAGGTTTACTATTAACCCGTTAACGCCCAGCGTCCTCGTTTGAGGACAGTGCATAAAAGGGTCTGTAAAATCTTTTCTTTTTCCGGGAACGATTGTTTATTTTTCATGACGGTAGATGGCAATACTACAAAACATGCAACAAATTATCAAGTGTCTGGGTTTGTTTTAAGCTCCTTGATTCGGCTCGCAATTTCGCGCTTTTTTTTTCATGTATTACACTTGCGTTGCCCTTCTGTCTAGCTACATCGGCTGAAGTCAAGGTAATAATTTTATATTCGGTAGTATTTCAAATTAAGGTCATATGTATACATATAAAAGAAAATTAGTAACTTTTCAAAAAATTTCGTTTTCGAAAATGACGTCCAATTTTACTGTCCTCGTTTGAGGACGCTGGGCGTTCCAGCCAACTTTTTTTCAGATTTGTACTCATTACAGTTTTTGGATTTTTCGATCTACTATCGTGTTAAAGCTTTTCTTCAACTATTATAAGGTAGTTAATAATATTTATTTTTATTTTAGAAGGGTTTTTAATAGTTACAATGGCTCATAGGTTCTTACCGATTGCAAAATCTCATGAATATTTGTTTTCGCAATAAATTGTGAGACCATAAAAGGCAATAAAATGGCTCGATGTCCTCTGAAATCTCGGAAAAAATAGAAAAAGAACCTAAAGGTGATTTGTGGACATAAATTTAATAAGGGAAATAAAATTTCGATGTGACATATTTTGTAAATCATATTTTGAGCACCTTGTTTTCCCAAATATCATACCAAGTGCTAGAATTTATTCAAAATTAACCCGCATTTTGTTCATGTATCCATATGTATTTAGTTTTCATGTATCTAGCATGTTCCTCATGATCTCCTAATGAAAGTTTTCCCTCACTATCAACTATCACACTTCGTACCACGTACCACACAAAAATATGTACGATTTGATTTACTCAAAAGGAGATAAATTCTTAAAATTGATAAAAATAATGCAAAAAAGTATAGTTTATAATTAATTTCATCATAAAGTCTTATAAACTACTGTAACTAGTCCATTTTAAGTTGTTTTGCATACCCATATACGTTATTTTCCTATTTGCTGACTTTTCTGATCTCTTGATTTTTTTTACACCGGAACGCCCAACGTCCTCAAACGAGGACGGGCTGTAACTTCCACACTAATTAAAAAAATGTTTAAATTTTGGATTTTTTGTCTTAATTGGGTCATAATTACACCAATTTGAAATAATCACACAAATATTTTCGGTAGAATTAATTCGGGCGTTAACGGGTTAAGTTAAAAAATTAATATTGGCCTTTTTAAAAAGACAAAACCAAAAATAATATAACATAAAATTAAACTTAAAATCAAAGTGTTTTTGGTGGAAAAGGAGAAAAGTTGATTTTCTGTGCGTGGTTCAAAAGTCTGTAAATGTTGCTTTTCCTCTAGAGTAGATATAAAGTAGGAAAGCCTGTTAGTGCGGTAATTCAGAGGCGGGGTTTCCTTGAATGGAGGAATTTTCGTGTTGGCAATGAATTTGGGTATGTGTGGCTTTTTTATCACAGGTTCGAAGACAAAAATACTCCTGCCCTACTTTTCTCAGCAGTGACAAATTTGTTGCGTTCCCATCGAAATAAAAGTTCAAATAAGAAAATTCGTTCCATACTACTCGAGAACATAGAGACAGCATTGTATTCCTTCACAGGTGTTGAGAGTTGAAAACCGTCAGCTGAAAATTCGAAGCATTGTCCGGCAACACTAAATCGATCCGCCTGCATCGATTCCTGAAATTAATCGTTATCGCTCCCTCCAAAATGACATCTCTGACCTTCGATTTTTCTTCTTCCCTGAAATTAACCTTTTGACGTATATCCTACTGACCGTCGCACTACGTCACCGGAGTGTTTCACTTCATTTCAGCCTTATTTTTTTTTCGGGCAAATATTATTGGTATCGTCTACAGAACGTGGTCGTTAATATTCTTTTGTTTTTCCGAGAGCAAAAGTAAAACCAAATTTCTCTGTTAGAAGTTGGTCTGTGGTTATTTTCGACAGCTTTAGTAAATGTACTTTGATAATAGGAGGTCATTACTGCGATATTGACTATAATAGTTGACATTGAGTGAAGGGTGAAAAAGACGTGTGCTCAAACGTTTTTCCAACAATTAGTCCAAGGAATATTAAAATTTCCCTTGTTATTTCTGACTACCATGATCATGGCTATTTCAATTCAATAATTCCAAGTTATTATAGTATTATTTTAGTTATAATATAGAACCACACTAAAAGAATGCTTTTGCTTTAAATTTGTGATTCTAATGAACTAATGACATTTTTTTCACAGATGATAGTTTGATAAAAAAGGATATTTCGACATGATAGTTCTATGTATGTAGGAAGGCCTTGGGGAGCCTAGTGGTTAAGGCATAGGCCTTGGGATCGGAGGGTCCCGGGTTCGATTCCCGACACCGCTGAAGACCCATCGAGTATATGCGGAGTACGTGCTCGTTAAATCTGTGGGTCCGAAAGTCCTGAGGTCGGTAATGGCGCAGTTTACCTTGGGTCCAGGTGCCTGGAGACTATTTCCCTCCCCTTCAGATGCATGTCAAAATTGTGGAGGTGGCGATAGATGGTGGCGGCATCTATCATCCGAGGCTTAAGTCGGACTCCTGCCTTTCATGGGCCTCACTTTCTCAGGAGCCGCACCCCCTTTGCCTTAAATCCTGTACGCTCTGCGGATGGAGTTTGGATATTCCAAGTGGCATAAGAAACAACATGTATGTAGGGGAAGCATTAATTAAATTTCTTAGTCCTTCTGAAAATATTTTGAACCAGTCACAATTTAGAGATTACACTATTCAACAATGAAAAAACTTCTTTGATGAAAATAGTAATTTCTTAATATATTTTGGGTCGCTGAACAGCTGCCTTTTACGCTTTTTGATGATTTAATGACTTTGAATTCGATTTTCACGTTCAGAAAGAATTACTTAAGTCTTTAAATTACTCCCAAAGGGACAAGTAAGGTTGAAATTTATAAAATATGAAATTTTGTAGAAAAAGGATTAGTTTAAGGGGTTATTACCCCCTAAAAATGCAAAAAATAGCTTAAAATAATAGAGGTTTTTATACGATAGTTTTCCTCTGATTTTTTACGCAATTCACGTTTGAAGGGTCCTTACCCTTCCACAAGGATTCAAATTTAATGAAAATAGGCATCAATGATTTTATTAAAAGCGGTTGATGTGTTAGCGCCCTAGGAGCCCCCGCGGAAGAGTTCGGAAGACTCCCTGAATCTTGGAGGCACTCGCGAGCTCAGGAATTAATATTGATGACTTGAAAATATTAAAAATGACGTTTTTCTTATACTTTGGGTCTATCCTAAGTAGAAACTCTTCAGTTCTTTAAAAACTGACCGGTTTTAGGGAGTGAGGTTTCCATGTTTCTAGCTGTTAATAGATGCAATTTAGGGGGCGTCCCCTTTAAAACTGAGGGTTATGGAGGAAAATAGGTGTCATATTTGAATTCAGCAGGTCCTTTTACACAAGAATCAGCTGAAATTCAGTCGGTGGCATTTTGGCTTTTTTTGTACAGCAGTTTAACTCTAAGTGCGGCATTGAACCCTTCCGTGGGTGCTTTGGGGACGTTTACACCTTAACCGCTTTTAGTAAAAATCGTTGCTGCATATTGCCATCAAATTTTGGATCCTTGGTGAAGGGTTAGAACCCTTCAAACTGGAATTGCGTAAAAAATAATTGTAAAAAATAGCGTATAAAATTACCCTGAAAATCGAATTCTAAGTCATAAAGCCATTAAAAAACGTAAAAAAGTGGGAGGGGCTGTTCCCCGAAAACCCTGAGTCAATCAAGAATTTTAATGGTGATTTTAGTGTTTAGCGACCCAAAATCTATAAGAAGCCTATTTTCATCAAGGAAGAAATTTTGAAGATAAAATTTGTTCAACAGTGTTATCCAATCATCTCCTTTACACTCAAACCTATCTTTGAAATTCTTTTAAGCTCTCAATTAACTTAATTTTGTCCCCCCACCTTTTACAAATAAGCTAATATGTACTTTACTTACACAAAAATACGCCCAATTTATTTTCCATACTTTCTTTTTTGTTGCTTACAGGAATGAAATCAAAATTTACCCTTCCAAATGTTATAACAGAAGACTGCTTTAGAATTTTTATAAGATCTCTTTTTCACTCTCTTAATAATTCATAAGATAGTTTTGAAACTTCCGGAGCATCAAATACCTCAGTCTGACACATATATCTAGTAGGTTTACGAAACACATAAACAGGATACCCCGAAAGCACATGAATAAAGCAATAAAAGTAAATTATTGCAGCTTATAAATTGTCAGCAAGATGACATTATACAGCGAGTTTAGTCTGACATAGATTTATAATAAGCTGGTATAAACGGGACATTCCCTTTTACACCTACAACATGAATTTTGTCATGATAATTTAGTACATGCACAGGTTACTTAGGTTAACAAAATTTGTTTTGACCTGAAACACCTGTATGCAATGCATACACCTTAGGGTGTCTCATTTTTTCGAACTTTGGAAATCTTATCGGGCCGTGTCCCAAAAAGTTTCCTTTTGGCACCAATAAACTTCCCTGAAATTTTTAAAGTTGTGGTACAACCCTAACTATTGCCTCAAAGCGGTTGAAGTTACGAAAAAAGCCTGGTCTAGGCTGCAGCTCTAAGCTTTACTTCATAACGAGACCTATTCCGCAACTACTTGCTTTTGTTTACCTTTTTTATGCCATTTTTAGACTGTTTGTATTGAGATAATGTAATAATAATATTCATATAATACATGCCTTTATTATGTCAGTTTTTTATTGCACTAAAATATACACTCTCTATGTTTATGCTCCATGATAATTTTAAAATTCATGAACTAAAGTAGTCTTATCTGAAACTTAGCGCGATATTTATTGACAGTTTGTCGGAGATTTTTCCTCTGTGCTTCAGTTTTCAATCTAGGGAGGTATACTCTTATGTTAGGGCCACTCCTAGCTCTGCGACATCATAGGTGACCGCCAAGTTGTTGAAAAAATCTCGGCACCACTTGAATTCTTCTAAGCTTTCCCATTCAGTAGGAGACTTTAAAATGAAACTTAAAGGTAATCCAATCCAAATCTTTGAAATAAATTCAAAGTTAAGTTGTTCCATTGGGGGTTAAAAGCTCGCTTTGACCGAAAAAGGAGAATGCTCGCAGGCGCTCGCCGGCGCTTGCGGCGGGAGCTGGATGAAGGCCTCACATGGAGGTTTTATTGAATATTTTTCCTATTTTACTTCAGCTGGCATCATCTGATAGTCTTGTATCTCAGTTTTGGGAAGTAAAACCGTATGTGAGGCCTTCATCCAGCTCCCGCCGCAAGCGCCGGCGAGCATTCTCTTTTTTCGGTCAAAGCGCGCTTTTAACCCCCATGGAACGTCCCCCAGTAGGTTCTATTGAATGTTTTTCCAATAGGATCTTGAGACAATGATTTCCCAAAGATGATGTATGGGATTTAATTCGATATTGAGTGCGTTCAGGCTCATAAAATTGAAAAGAGCCAAAAATGACGATATTTTCAATATTTTCCCTATACTTTAACATGGGAAACCTACTTATGAAGGGCGTGGGGGTCAAAAATTGTCTTAGAGACCTGAAAATTTACAGGTAATAATTTATCTGGGAAATTTTACAAAAAGAATTCCCCATAGACTTTTGAAACACCTTAATGTCTCACTCTCGCAGAGAAGCAACCCACTCCTACTTTCCCCTTGTGTTATGGAATGTTTACATTCAAGATACGAATAAAATATGATACCGTAGAAAAAAGAATTTTATCTATCATGCAGTAGATGTCTAATTAAGTGTTTTCTTTCAGAAGTTGTTTTTATTACTTTTTCAACGTTTCGTTTGGATCTTAACCCGGGAAAGACTGAATTAATTTTTTTTCTCAAATTAAATTTTCCTCTTTACTGTATGCTAATGACATGTCTTGAAGTAGACTAAAACCATTTTTTCAAAAAAAATTTTATTAATTTAGTCAGAATAGGGTGGTACCATATGGTACCGCTAGGCTCTTACACTACCATTTTGTGCACCAAACATATTCTTATAAACTTGAGATTTCAAAGTCAAAATAATAAATTTATCACACTTTTTTCACTTTATTTACCGTTTTTAACTGAAACAGCAATTAAAATTACAATTTAGGCAATAATGATTGATAAATTAATTATTGAATAGTTGATATTACCCTCATTATAACAATTAGTAGTTATATTTTGCTCTTAAAATCCTATTATCAAATTTATTTCTAGAAATAAATTTTGTACACACTAGTCCAAAGGTGATAAACAAACTTTTTATACCGCGAGGTAAGCTGATATGATACGGAATTGATAGTTTTTCCAATTTTCGCCTCATAATGAGTGTTAAAATTAGGAATTTTGTTAAAAAACATAAGTTTTAGGCTTTAAAAATTTCATAAACCATATTTTATATTTGCGTCTATAGTTTAGTTGAAGGCTATGAACATTATATTGATGATTTGCATGAAATACTACCCTTGTATAGATGGATATTCCAATCAATCACTTATAATATGAAATTTTTCTTATTAAATTTAGAATTATTGGCCTTAAAAATTAAAATTTCGGGAAATACACTATAAATTCAACAAGTTATTAGCATAAAACTTATTCTATAGGTTTTACCTTAAAATTTAATTGATTTCACAGCATATAAAACGTTTGAAATAAAAAATACACTACTTCGAAATATTAGTACTATTTGGTAGCGTAAAAGCCTAGCGGTACCATACGGTACCGCAAGATTTCTATACCAAAATTTTCTACCTTAAAAATTTTCAATCTTTTCCAAATTTGGGCTGTTATTGCATAATACAATTATAAATAATAATTCACCATTATTTAATCCATTCACTAATTTTAGGTATGAATAAATTGCACTTACATTTTCAGACGGGCCATTTTTTCGCCAGTCTTAAAAACACGTTTTTCATTAAGCCATTAAGCAAGAATTTATTTAAATAATTAGTTATTAAATTGCTGTTTACTAAAGTTTGGTCCATGTAGTAGTGACATCTACCGTCAGAATGAAAAAATAAAAGTATTTAGGTAGAAAAAAGCCGTTTTTTCGTAGTGATGTTTGCCGGTACCATACGGTCCCGCTAGTCCTTCCCGGGTTAATGCCATTATTCGAATGTTAACCTCTGGTTTTGGGGTATTCCCATGAAATCCAATTCTTTTTATTTGCTAAGTTTGATGTTTTAAGTTGAAAATTTGGTCAACAGTGACAGTTTTTCAAGGTCATTGCGATGCGTAAGTGTTTTAGAAGTAGAGGTTGCTTGCCTCTCATTATAGAGATTTCGCTCTCGTTGAGGCAATAGTTAGAGCAGTGTTTCCCAACCTTTTCCGGTCCATGCCCCACCAAAGCCTTTCTAAATTTTCCATGCCCCCCCGGTCTCAGTGGCATATATAGAAACATATTTTGAGAGCGAGCCAAAATTATTTCTTAGCTCCTCCCTCCTATGCCCTCCTATGTATATTTAATAAGTTTAATGAAGCTTTCAGAACATTTTTAGGTAGAATCTGCATGCTAAAGAACTAATTAAGTTATGAGTAATTAAGTTCTAAGTAACAAGGGGGGTCTGGGGTTCCTCCCCCAGCAAATTTTCGGAAATTTGACTCTAGGAAGCAGATTTTTAACTAGTTTGGTAATCCTAGTTGGGAAATTTTGGATATAAATTTTTAGGTAAGATTTGCATTTTGATGAACCTAATGTAAAAAAGTTTCAAAAGCGTTCTAAAAACAAAGAGATATTGTGTCATCCCCCAGAAAAGGTTTGGAAATTATAAAAACAGGGTTTCAACTTGGTTTTGATACATACTGGTCCAGATTCAGACATACATTCTCAGATAGGATAATAGGATCAGATTTTGATAAACTTCTTTTTAAAAAGTTTTTTTTTAATTTTCCCCCTGGATTGTCCCACTTGGGGACAAATTTGGTTGAAAATTTTCAAATTGCCCCCCTAGAAAATTATATTGCCCCCCGGTGGGGCGTGCGCCCCACGTTGGGAAACACTGAGTTAGAGTGAACAGAATTAGTTTTAATTTTGCAACTGACCTTCTAACACCAAAAGGAAACTTTTTAGCTAACGGCCCGATCACTTTTGAAACTTTTCCAAAAAAACGCACTTTTTGAGACACCCTAATACACCTGTATGCATATTACTCTAAAATAACAATTTTTCGGGGGGGGGAACCTATAATTATATTTTAAATTAACCACGTTATTCTAAAGGGTCCATATACCTTTTATAAGTACCAAGATCAAAGTGTCAATACTTTAACTATATAAAAATAAAGCAGACATTTATGTATTTTTATGAAAATAATCAGAACGAAAGTTATTTCTTTAAAAATACAAGTATTCGACTGTTAGCCTTTTTTTACTTTTTGCACACTATTATCACCTCAAACTATGGGTTTTATAATCAAATAACTATTTATAACATATACATAAAGAAATTAATGAATTATATTAGTGAAATATATTAATGAAATTAAATAATCTTTTTACAGTTTACTTTTCATGTTTTTCCATTGTCGTCATGTTTTAAAGATTCTTTATTCCCTTATTTTCAGAAAAAAATCTTTTAAAATATCAGCTACTTTTTTTAAACAGGGCACAGTAAAAAAGGGAGCTTTAAAATAACAAAAACCACTGTAAAAACTTTTTGGCTGTTTTATTGAAAATCTATCCGGATAATCCCATCGCCGAAATTTTCTGCTTAAAGAAATACAATGGCTTTAAAATGGCAGCCCCTTTTAAGATATATTTCAAAATAATTATGATTTCGGTCATTTTAGTAAGGTAGTGAGAGGGAGGGATATTCCATCTTCTACTGCGAAAGGATCTCTTGGACTTGGTGTAATTAAACTTACATCCAAGGGGGATAGGAAAAAAACAACTTAACCCCTTTAAAATGTTTATTTAAAACATTTGGGTGAATAGGCCCGTTGACATAACTTTATCATTCACAACAATATTTTTAGGGAAAAAAATTCGTTTTCTTATATTCCGACTGGAACGAGAAAAACTTTCGACGTCGACCAATATCGTGGTGATAGTTATGAACACAGGTTATTCTTCTCAATTTTGGTGGTGATCGTATATCATAAACGCTGATATAAAAACCCTTTGTGGCAAACTCTGTGTGACTATTATTTAGATATGAACGTCTTTTCAAAGTTTTTATTCTAAGTTTTTCTCGTGGTTGTCGGACTATATCTTCCCATAGTACTTTAGTAGCGAAAGGGAACGAAGTCTTATGTTTTAAGAGTATAAATTTCAGAAAAATCAGTTTGGAGTTTAGTCTTAATGCTAATCAAGTAACATGAAAATCGCGACTTTCACCTTGAATAGCGTTTTTAATCTGTAAAAGTCTTCGTGTTGGATAATCACCCCAAATTTCACTTAACGACCGAGGTTTCTGGAGCAACGCCTTCGTCCTAAGAGATAATGAGGGGGAGAAGTCTTTGTTCCAGATTAGAGTATTTAGGTGTAAGAAATGGAAATAAATATCAAGAAAGCGAAGCCTGATGTCATAAAAATTGCAAAGGAAGTTAAGGTTAGGATGTTCTATTTTCGGTTGATGGTTCCATGGGGTGTACTTATAATCACTTCTGTCCAAAAGTTCAAGAGTTATGGCACAGCACTAGTCATTTTGTAATTGGTGTACTGTTAACCCATAATGCTGTGAGTAAATGTGTGAATTTCAGAAGGGAAATGGGTAGAGGAGGGGGCCCAACATTTTAGAAAGTATTTAGAGAGTAACTTTTAGTCACTCAGGATTTGAAGTCTGCAAAAAATATTTAATACATTTTTTATTTGTAAATAGCATGGTCGTATTCATTTCGGGATATATTCCCCCTGAAAGTCGGAAACTTTCCTTATAAAAATGACTAAAAATTCACCCCCCCCCCTCAAAATATTCCTATATCCCCTGAAATGTTTTTCTGGCTACACCATTCGTAAGTGGAGAAAATATAATTAATTTAAACGTTAATAGTCATCACAATGTCCGTTTAAAAGGTCGTATAATTGTTATGTTTAGTTCATCCTTCTCGCCATCTTTTATGGACTCGTAAGTTAAATTTGCATGGGTTAATATTTTACCACCTTGAAAACGTTTATAACATCGTAAACTCTAAAGAAAGGTGATTATGTATTATGTAATAATTATATTATTTATTAAAGCATATTTGTGTCATATCTACATATATGTTTTTTCACCATGGCATGCAGTAATATCCAAGTTTTGATATTTATGCAAATCAAATTTGAGTTTAAAAAGTCATCCGATAGATGATGATCTTTTAAAAACTTTTATTTTACATCTGATCTACTGTGGTGTAAAAATTAAGCTATACTTTCTTAGTGAAATATTTACATGCACATTATTGGACAAACAGTTTTAATTTTTTAAAGTAGTATTACACAAAACTTTGTATAAAAAACTGTAAGCTTCCGATTTTAGTCATTTTACCCAGGAACTATTTTCAATTGTATATTATTAAAAAGAAATATTTTTTCGGTATATCTCTCTTAAGCCCTTCTTTTAAAAAACTCTATTTTGCAATGGGATACTTTCATGTGACGTCGGGGGTCACATGTTGTAGGGTAAATACCATTGCATGGGCCTATCAGAACGTTTGCAGAGTGACCGGATATCCCAAATTAGGAAATACGTCCTATCGACAAATCAACGCTCTCTTATAATAAATCTCCTACGACAGTGGTCGTCTTCTTCCCCGGGTGAAAGTTTTCCATTGTTTGAAAAATATGAAGTAGTAGATTATTTTGCCACTAATTCTATCCAGAAATTGACTTTTCGCCAAAAAGAATGTCATAGAGAACACCTATCTATGAAAAGGAACAAGGTTAAGGTCGATTTGTGACGCTTTTCTTCAAAAAATATCGAACATCGCTTGTTTAGTTCTTTGCAATATTAATGTCTGATTTTTTTATCTTTTCCCTTTCCCCCCTTTATTCGGTCAACCACCGATGATGTTACTTCCAATGTTGCCTAGGCAACAGCTATTCTTTTTCTACTTACGATCTGAATGATGGGTTTCAGATGAGCTGCTAGGACGTTAAATTTGGTCACTAGAGCGTTCAGCTATTAGGGTTATATTTTGCTTTTCAGCGAATTTTTCGTTAAATACTTCTTCGTAATTTACAAGCTTTAACTCGAATCATTAATTGATTTAATTCTTTACTTGATAGTTTATGAAGCATTAGAAAAGTTAAAAGCTGAATTGTGGTGGTCAAAAACTTCTTTCTAGAAGCTCACTTACAAACCTAGTTGGGTTTTTTCTCGAAATAAAGTTCAAAACTGTTAAAATAAGGCCATCAGTAATGAAATTCTTGCACAAAAAACGCTGGAAATTGAGGATGACCTGTTTCTTACGTAGTTATAGGAGAAATTTAGGAATTTCCTTTTTTTTCCTAACAGGGGAGGGGCTAATTATTACTGAAGCCATGCTTGCGTAATAGTTGAACGGTTTCAAAAGTATTAAATTGTTGGTTCAGTTTTTGTCTATTCATTTATTTAAAATTGATGGATTTTTTGTGATTACTAGAAACCCATATATAATCCATATATACCCATTTATAACCACAAATATTACAGTTTCACAGTTTCTAGGTTCTAGTTACTATGTATTAAAATATTTATTTTTGTCTTTTGGAAATTTGACCTTAAAAACATGGTTTTAAACTGTTTTTTTGGTACACGTAGCCCAAATGAGGAAGTTTCATATTTTTTCGATTTTAGGGTATATTAATACAATATAAGATGTGAAAAATCCAAATCTGCAATCCAGATTTTCCTCAAAAATTTATTTACTGAGATATAGAAGAAATAAAAGTTGAAAAAAGTCGTAAACAAATGATGCAATCGCAAACGCTCAAAAATCAAATTTGACGTCACTCGACACCAAACAAAAAGCATTGTTGATGTTTATTCATTATTAAAATAAAAGGTCTTTATGACCTCATGGATCTGGTCTAGTTTCATTAGACCAGATGGGGATTAGTCCCACTTAATAAAAAATATTTAATAATATATTTTCAATAAATATTAGAATTTTAAGGGGAAAAATCTTAAAATATAAGAATGTAATGTTTTAAAATTAATTATTTTATTTTATTTTATTGTTTTCATAGCTGATTTAACTTTTAAATTAGCAATTATAGAGCTTTTCTTATTAAAAATATTTAATCCTGAGGCTTTCATATTTAAAATAGTGAGTCAAGCAGATCCACTCTAGTAGAGAAATGGGGAAATAAGCGTTTTTAGCCATAAAATCGTTTATTACTTGTAAATATTCGATTTTCGAACTTGGAAAACTTGGTAGTGATCGTCCTCGCCTCGAGATACGTCTATGTACCGAGTTTTGTCTACGCCGGCTGCATAGTTTAGGAGGAGATGCGAGTTGTAGTCGTTTTGACATGCCGAGTGACATCACGAATCTGAAATCGCTGTTTTTCCCGCCTTTTCCAGAGCGCAAACTTTAAGCTGCAGTAAAAAAATAAATAATGACCAGAATTAAAAAATATCTCGGTTTTAGGGTTTTCTCGTAAGGTAGGATCGATTTAAAAAATTTAAAAAAAATATGAAACTTCCTCATTGTAGACATACATTTTGAGGGAGGTGCTCACAAACTAGTTTATTTCGGAATGGGAGTAAACTCTTTCTCTCTCTTTCTTTTTTATCTCTCACACACCTCTGATAATGTAAAAGACGCTTTTTAGATCATTAAAAGATATTATTTAAACTTCGTATTCAGCTCAAATATTTTAGGGTACTACCTTTAATCTGTCAAAGAAGGGGTTTGGAGGATCTTCCCCCACAAAATTTTGTAAACTTGACTCTTTAAAATAGTGTTTCGTTTCGACTCATTTGAAGACAAGGGAGATGGGCTAACTTTTTTGCTACGCAACAGAATTTTAAGGGGAACACTAATCATCCAAAACTTAGAGAATAGATTGATTGAACCTTAAAAGAACTCCTTGAACGCATACGCTTCTGTAATGATACTTTAATAAAAATCAATTGCTTTTAAATTTTGAAATAAAAAATAATAAATGAATAATTTAGCCTACCAATAAAGAAATTTTAAAAGATTAACTCACAAAATTGAACAAGATCTAGGACTTTCTTTACATTTTCTCATTTGATGAAAGAGCGAGACAAACATTTCTCATTTGTCTTTACATTTCTTGCGGGGGACAGAAAAGCAAAAAGGGAGACCAGAAATTTTTTTCCGGGGAGGGTCCTAATATCCATCCCCATCGTCAGGCTTTCAGCTAGATTTTTGCTCCTGGGGAGAAGCAGTGGCGGATCTATGGGGGGCTATAGGGGTTATAGCCCCCACGGGACTTAAGTTCACACCAGATAAAATTGAAGTTTTTTGAAAAATTTAAAAAGAAAATAAAAAAGTTTTGTAGTTTTTTTTATATTTCAAATGGTTTAAAGAGCTTTATTTCCTAAACATTAGATCTTTAACCCCTGCGGTTTGGTAGAATCAATGCACAATAAGGAGAAATTGGGTTTTTGCTCCTTCACTAATATATAAAGAGTTTAAGAGTTTTATCCCTTACAAAGCATTTAGCCTCCTGTTTGTTTGTAAATTTAGTTTGCAATTTAAAGGATTCAATGAGCTTTAGCTTCCTACGCTTCAATAGCTCATTTCATGATCTTTAGCCCCCTACGAACGAAACATTAGCCCCTTTTCATGATCTGTAGCCCCTGAAAAACTTTTAGCACCTGCGTTTTTTTATACTAAATTAAGAATTTAAAGAGGCCAATGAACTTTAGCCCCTACAAAGCATTAGTCTCCTTGCATTTTTATATATTTGGTTCACAACTTGATGAGCTTTTAGCCCCCTCCAAGATCTTAAGCCATCTCTGCTCTTTTATAAAGATGGAATTCGATTCACAATTTAAAGGGACCAATATATATTTTAATTTAAAAAAGCTTTAGCCTGATGTTAGTGATATATATAGCCCCTACTTTAGTTTTTGGGTTTTTGCGTTTCTGCAGATTCAATACGCAATTTAAGTTTAAGACACCTATGAGCTTTGAATTAACCCGTTCAAAATTTAGTGAGCTTTAGCCCAAACCCCCCTCCAAAATTTTTAGCCTCTGCGGATTTATATAGAAGCTTTTCACAACCACTGCAGAGCATAAGCCTCCTCGGAAATCTCTTCTCTAGCCCTCAACATTTTTATAGATTCGATTCAAAGTTTAAAGAGGCTAATGAGATTTAGTCCCTCCTCGAAGATCTTTCTCATCATCCACCTTAGTTTTTACAAAACTCACTTTTTAAATTATTCTCTTTATTCAAAGGTCTCTCCAGAATTTTAGCCCCTTGGATTTTTATAGGTCGTTATCACAATTTATAAGGCCCATTTCGCTTTATAACTGGAAAATTACTTTTTTGCAATTACAGTTTCAGCTACTTGCATACGGCACTTCTATGAATCTATTTTAAGAAATTATGTGGAGTAAAAGTAGAAAAATATTCTCTTGAAAAGAGTTAAAGAAATCATTCTTTTCGGGTGTCATTCAGAGGGTGCCAAATGAACAAAAATGAGTCAAAAAGCTACTTTTTAAGGTCAAATTTCAAAATCCTCTGGGGGGGGGTGTCACTCTCCTCGCCCCTTCCTTTAATCCGTCCGTTAATATCGTCATTCCTTTTGAAAACCAAATTTGCTAAAACCATGCTTAGGAAGGTTGTTAACATTGAAACTCCATGCCTCGTCCTCCTAAATCAAGGTTTCACTGGGTTTCGCAAAAGAAACCATCAATCATTAAACGACGTCTTTCATGCACGCTACAATAAAACCGAACTCATACACCACGTTTCGATGTCAATCCGTCAGAGGGCGCGCCTGCTTGACAACAGAGCTTTTGTTATTGTTTTGCTTTTGTATCCACGGCGCGGGAGCCATGCAGCAGCAGCAGCAGTGCTTTTGGAGAGATGGAAAGGTTGTACCGGCTCGTAGAACGGTTTGAATTATGTTCAAACATTATCCTGTGATTATGGATCTTTATAATATGTGATCTTGTTCTGCGAAACATTTTCTATAAAGGGCTGGCTGAACCCTAATACCATGAAGAAATGTTGATTCGGGAGGTGAGTTTTCATAAACGAGTTTCGATACTAAACTTTTTGGTCAGAAATAGACCACGAATAGCTAAAATGAACAAACATACCTTATTATTAAGAAGAATATTAAATGTAATGAAAATAAACAACTCTTACGAGATCCTAACAAAATAACACGCAAGACAACATCATCCCATCAAGTTGAGTATATAGAAATTTATTTCAGGGCCCAAAAATATTTTTCACCCCCTCCCAAGCAAATTTATAACGTCCAATGTAGCTTTTTAAACATTTTTTTAGAACTTGCATCTAAAAGAATTCAATATTAAAAATGTTATGAGTAATTAAGGCCCAAGTACCAAAGGGGGGGCTGAGGGTCCCCTCCCCCAGAAAATGGTCGAAAATTTGACTCTAAAAAACTGGTTTTTAAGCATTTGGATGAACTTAATATAAAAAGAAGTGTTCTGAGCACAAAAGGGGATTTGGGGGTCCTCCCCCAGAAAATAGACAGGGTTTCAACATGGTTTTGGTACACCTAGTCCTAATTTTAGACATATTTTTAAGAAGGATTAGGAGTTTGATGAACTTATTATAAAAAGTTCTGTATGATAAAGTTCCAAGTATAAAATAAAGGGGGGGTTTGGGGTCCTCCCCAGAAATATTTTGAAAATTTGATTAAAAAAACCAGGGTTTTAGCTTGTTTTGGTGCACCAGGTCTGGATTTCAGGGGGGGGAGGCCCCCCTCAATACCCCTTTTATACGCCACTGATCCCATCGTATACTGGAAATTATTTCGGGATCTTGTATTATGCCGTCGACCATGCAGTTGAATCCAAAAACGTCATCAAATCCCATTGACTGTTCTATAGTTGTACGTTTGAATTTAACGGCTGCTGAACGGTTGACGGTATAATACGCAAGTAACCTTATTTGGTTGGACTAAACTCTTTTATGTCATTAAAGTAGAAATAAAAGGATCACATATTTAGCAGATCTTACTATCTTTTTATCCCATTTCCACTTTTTAATATTTAGTTTATTTAAAGTAAAACAAAAAACATCAAACATTTTGAAATTTAATTATTTGGGTGCTTTAGCTTAAAACTTGACACTTGTGCACCTGGCTAATTCCAAAGTACCATAGAATTAATAGAAAAAAAAACACAAAGCCTGAAGCATTAGAAACTTACAAACTCTTTACTTATATAATTGATGTTTATTTTATTCAACATGATGTTGAAAATAAAGCAGGTTTCCTTTTCAGGCCTTTTCTCTCCTTTAAATGCGAATGCCTGTTTTGATTTTTTTCTCTAAAAATAGGGATGCACCTATTCTTCCTTAAAAAATTTAAGCTTTGTACAAACTTTAATAAAATATAGCATTGTTATCCAATTAAATTCTTACCTTTTTTATTCATCTCCATCGTGTAATGAATGGGATACTTTTTCTTTTACTTGTAAACCTGGAAGAATCAATCACCATTAAATATTTTTGATTACTTACTTGCCTAAATATTATTTTGACCTCAAATCTAAGCTTTATGCATTAAATCTGAAAGCCATCTACCAAAAGCAGTGTAGTAGAAAAGTGGCTTAATATTAGGTAATGAAATAAAATATCTGTTAACCTACAGAACAAAGCATTGGTTTTAATTAATTTTGCTCATTATTATTGAATAGAATATATGCATGTTTTTTGCATTCATTTCTCATAATGTGTTAGTTTAAAATCTATAAATGTTTATGTTAATAATTTGGGTACTTTTCCGTTAGCTGGGCACAAGCAAAAATCTCCAAATAATGAAGAATTCCACCTAATTAAATTTCTTACAACCATAAGGGGAAGGTTTGTTTGGCGCTTGGCGATTTGGCTTGCATTTGGTTCACAGTTGTCGACATTTGCGCCCGGCTAGCAGAGAAGTACTATAATTTGGACTCAAATATATAGAGTAGCTACTTATTATGTAGCAGTTTTTTTCTTTTTTCAAGCACCTTTATGAGTAAAAAATTGTTCCCAGATGGCATATAAAAATCAGGCATGTGATTTTTCCAGGGTTGGCAAAAAACCGGGTTTTTTTAAAAAAAACAAAAAAAAAACGGGTTTTTTGGTTTAAACCAGGTTTTTTTGGTTTAAACCAAGTTTTTTTAGAATTTTATTTTCAGAATAAGTTATTTTACCAGTGATGTTTGAAATTGAGCTGTAAATGAGACATTTATTTCAGGGGTTGTTTATGATTGATAAATGATTTGTATATTTCAATTAATTAATTTAATTAGTTAATTAAAATTAAATTAACTTGTTTTAAAAATAATTTTTTTAAATATTCCAATTTGACTATCTAATGTTATTGTGAATAAAAATCAGTGTTAATTTATCTTGGATAAATGGTTGAAATAATCAAATTATTTATCTTAATTATATATGGATTAATTTATGAACTTTTGAAATTTCTTTAGGAAGAGAAAATTTTATTTTTTAAATAAGAAGTAAAAGTGAAATGTTAACAACTAATGTTATTTGAAATTGGATAATAGATTGAGATAATTAATTTCATTTGATTAATTATTAAATGGTAAAATAATCAAATTAATTACCTTAATATATGGATTAATTTATAAACTTAAAAAATTTTCTTTAGAAAGAGAAAATAACATTTTTTAAATAAATAAATGTGAAATGTAAGCAACTAATGTTAATTGAAATTGGATAAATGATTGGGATAATTAATCCGATTAAGGAAATCAATGGTTTTTTATTAATTTAGTGACAAACCCAACTGGTTTTTATCTGTTAATAAACAAACCAACTGGTTTTTAGTTTTTATCATTAAAGAAATCAACGGTTTTTATTAATTTAGTAATAAAACCAACTGGTTTTTATGACTGACAAATAAGACAAATTGATTTTATCAATTAATTAAAATCCAAGCCATCTTTTATCAGTGAAAAACAAATAACTTTTGTGTATCTTTAGCTACTCTTTAAAATAATGTTTCATTTTAAAGGAAATTAATAAATAAACTATCTCTTGCAACATATAATAAGTTAATTTAAGCATTTAAGGTTAAGTTTAGAGAGAATTCAATAATCAAAACCATTAAATTAAAATATTTCTGATTTTTAATCACCTTAAATTGTCAATTTTTTGATAAATTTATCTGACCTTTTAATTTTGTGCAAAAGATTATACTTAATAACACTTTCTTTAAAAAATATTTTATAATTTCTAAAAAAACCAAGTGGTTTTTTTGGTAAAAAAACCATGGTTTAAACCGGCCAACCCTGGATTTTTCCGCTAATTTTAGAGGTATTGATTATCGGAATTCCGATTTTTTGAAATGTTATATTCCGCTCCATCGTGTGTGGAATTAATTTTTCAAAGCGGGAAAAATCTGAATTATTTCGTTTCCGTTTTCATTTTAAATTTTCCATTTGAAACGAGTAACGTTATTTGAAGGTACTATTGGATCAGTTGTTTTCGGAAAATGATAGGAGGCGGAGTGTGCAGGTAAAATGGTCTTCATTTTCAATATTTTTTTATTTTGCGTGCACTGAAAAAATTCGGGGAGGTCCGGAGCGGACATAATGTGTACCAAAACGAGTTAAACCCTGCTTTTAGGGTCAAATTTCAAAAAATTTCTTGGAGGAGGATTCCCTTTTGGTTTTGTAACTGGAGTATTCACAATTGTCTTTAGATTGAGTTCTTAGTAAGATGAGAATCCTATCTAAAGGTATTAAAAAGCTAAGTTGAACCTATTGTATGGGAAGGGGCTTAGGAATTTGGGACCCTCCCGAAATTAATTTCTATACCACTGTAACTAATCTAGACGCTTCTAAAAATTTTCAGATAATTTCTTTCTTGAGCAATCACATGCCTGAAAAACTATAGCTTCATGATACCTATTACTTTTCATATGCTTACAGTTTTGGTATTTTGCATATAGTAGTAGTTTTTAATTTGTACTACTTTAAAATGTTTTTTTCTGCTTTTGCTCACTGTTTTTGTTTGTTTATAGGTAATTCAATCTGTGAATTTACAGAAAACACAGTACTTCCATGGCATCAGAAACAGTAAAAGTAATAGTAAGATGTCGTCCTATCAATCAGAGAGAAAGAGATTTAGGAAGCAAGGTAAAGGTGTTCTTTTTAAAATATGCTAATTATTTTTTATACAGTGTTGTTTCTTAATTTTTCTTGCCTAGTATTAATTTGATAACCAATATTTTTCTAAAGAAGAAAAAAATTCTCGAAAAGAAAAAGAAGACGAAGCGACTGAATATCAGGCAGCTAATGTCTCTACATACAGGGTGTTTTAAAAGTATGCTTCATGGCTTTAATTTGGAACAAATGGTCATGGAAGTAATGTCTACCCTACGTAAGTGACCCTGGAAAATCCATTGAGATTATTTACAACTCCCCTAGCAGCAAAATAAAAAAGTTATTTAAAAACTAGGGGTGAAAGAGTAAAAGCTTCAAAAAGAGCATTGTAGCCAATGCTATGAAAACTTCACTGGAAAAAATTTCATGAAAATATTGTGAATATTTACAGAGATATTGGCATGTGAAAATAGCACTTTTTCAGGCCTCAAAAAATAAAAGGTTCACAAATTTGCTAGTGTTGTAGTTTTGTGTTTTTTAGTTAAATGAAGACAGAATTCAATGAAAAAATAAAAAAAACTTGCACTTTGCTAACTTTTTCTTTTTTTAGGCCTCAAAAAGTGCTTTATTCGTATGCTAATATCTCCGTGAATATTAATGATATTTTCATGAAATTTTTTCCAATGAGTTTTTCATAGCATTGGCAACAATACTTTCATTGAAATTTTTGCTCTATCTCCTCTAGTTTTTTAACTAATTTTTAACTTTTTTATTTAGCCGCTAGGGACACCTTAAGTTATCTCAGTGGATTCTCCAGGGTCATATGGGTAGACCTTACTTCCATGACCCTAGAGACATTGGTTCTAAATAAAAGCTGTTAAACGAACTTTTGAAACACCCTGTGTATATCAATAGTAGGGGAGTGGAGGGAGGAATGGGACAGTGGGAGGAGTGGGACAGCTGAAATTATGGAAAAATAAATCAATTTATTTTATTTCCAATTTGGTCATTAGATGGCCTTCTTATAGCTTCTTGTTATTTCCTTCATTTAGTTAATCCAGCAGCAAGTTTCTGTTTATAGTTGTAAAAATTTGATTTTCCCACCTCCAAAGTAAATTTCCAGTCTATCTTAAGTTTTATTTCATTTCTCATGTAATTTGTAGAACAAACATTATATAATGCCATTGTAATCTAAAAGATATAATGTATGCTAATCTGCAATTTCATAAAGCCTAACACCAGCATAGTTTATGTGACAAGTTATATTTTAAAAGCAATGTGTGGAGGGAGGAATGGGACACTCTGAAAAATGTAAACAAAATCTGCAAAAATGTAAACAAAATTTGAAAATATTAATTTCTGATAGCTTTCTATCGCTTCAATTGAAATGCTTTTCTTGAATAAACAATTCCAAGTATTACATTGTATTTCAATTATTGATTCTTAACACCATGGGAAAGAGTTCAAGTGTACTAAATATTTTTTAAAAATTATTCTATAATAGATATAAGATTGAAAGTTGTTTAAAAATGTGGGCAAAGGTTAAAAGAATAGTAGGTAAAATACTAGGCCCTTTCTCATTATTACATTTTACTAATTTTCTTTACTTTTCAAAAGTGTCCCACTCCTCCCATACTCATGTCCCACTCCTCCCACCCATGAGGGAGGAATGGGACAAAATTCTTGTTAATTTGAATGATCAAAAGTGATAAAATTAAACAACATTTAAGAACTGTACATTTAAAAAAAATTAAGTTAAAACATGTAAGTTTATTATCCAACCATTTGCATCTATGAATAAGCAGGGGATAATGAATAAAAAAATATTTAGTGAAAATTGTCCCATTCCTCCCTCCTCTCCCCTATCATTAGTGGTAACTGGTAACCAATATAGTTATTTATGAATTCCTACTTTGGACTTAGGAATCTTTATTTTACTTAGTTTTTCAACATTTTACTTATTAAATAATTGTTTTCTACATTTATGCTTTCTTACTAACAAAGGGGGAAGAAGATTGATTGCTAATGACAGGTTGTAAACTGATTACAAAATTGCATTTTGTACTCCAATGGAAAAAATGTAGATTTTTAACTTATATTTCTCTGGAGATTGACAATGCTAACATTCAGCTTTCTTTGAATTGATTATGAACTTGTAAAAGTTTATTTAATTAAAAGTTGTAACTCGAGAAGTTGTACAATTTTGGCTCTCTTTAATAAACTTATCTACAGTTATAATTAACCAAGTATTGAGTTCTACTATGTGCATTTTATTTAAACATAATTGGATATGAAAACAAACCAGAAATTTATATTTTGCCTAATAAAAACCTTGCTTTTCAAATTAGTTTAAACTATTATACTACTTCTGAAGACATCAGTGTCATACTCTCTCTTTATTGACAAATAATAGCAATCATGTCACATTGATTTCTAAATGCTTTATTGCAGGTGATAATAAGCATGGATTCTTCGTGTGGTCTGTGCTCTATTGTCAACCCGGCTGATCACGCAGTTCCTCCTAAAAGTTTTACCTTTGATGGTGCTTATTTCATAGATTCCACTACTGAACAAATATACAATGAAATAGTTTACCCATTAGTAGAAGTATGTATTTGATTTTTATACAAAAATGAACACCTACAATATTTAGTTAATAATTAAATGTCTTGAAAATGTCTGACAACCATACAAAATAAATTAATATTGTCACTTAAGGCACAAAATGAAAAAAAGTCAATTTTCTCAAATTTTCAGGAGAAAAACTACCTATAACATGCACTTCTATAGATGAATTGATAAAAAAAACGGCATTGTTACAGTTCAGATGATTTATTTCTAAAACCTTTTGTTTCAGTCAATATGATGGAAACTTTGAATTCAACTGAAAATTGTAGAAAATAGAGATTTCTTGTGTTTTGTGTGCCTTATTTGACTATCCTTTCCATATAATATTGAGATATCCTCTCAACTTTTTAAATAATCCATCTTTTTAGATTTTTATTACAGAATAGTAATGCTTACACGCAAGATGTATGTCAACTTCTAGCCTCCAAATTTCTGTTTGCTTTTAAATCTTAGGTTCAATTCCATTAATGTTAATAATAAGTAACAGCCATGCTCTTTTTGTACACCAAAAAGTAGAAAACCTGCCAAATAATTTCAAACTTGTAGATTAAAACGTTTTAGTCGATCAATGACTCTTCAGTTTATCACAGCGTTCGAAATTGTACTGGATTGCTGGTCCGGGACAACCAAAAAACGGCTCGGACCAGTGGAATCAGAAAATCACTGGTCCGCTGGACCAGTGGTGAAAAAATATCCCACCCTCCAGTTTAAGCCTGCAATTTATCTTTGCTTGGAATCGGGAGAAAGGCAAAAAAATATAAATTTCATTAAATATAAACCAGATTACAACCAGTTTGTCAACTAACAATGTAAAACTAATTCGAAGTTATGTATTAATTTGTGTGCAATATCATTTATTCAAGAAAAGTTCTTATTTTTTGCCAATTAGTGCAATTGTATCCAATTTGTATGTCAATTAGAGAAATTTTATATTGTATTTGTATGTCAGTGGAAATATTATTTAATCAAAAAAGTTATTTAATTAATAAGATATTTTTAAATAATCGATTATTTGGAGCTATTGCTTATTTCTCATAAATTTATTTTATTACTTATTTTATATAAATCTCATATTAACAGCTGGTAACTTATTATTGCATGCATATGTATTAATTTTTAACATTACTATTTTGGTACCCACATTCAGTGCAATAGTTACTTAATAATAGTAATATTTAAACTGGTCCTTTTTAATTTGTCGGACCAGTAATTTTTGTTGCGGACTAGTAAGATTGGCGAAGCACTGGTCCGCAGGACCAGTGGATTTTTTTCCCAATTTCTAACGCTGGTTTATCATTAAAAATCTGAAAAAAATTGTCAATGTTATTGGTGATATTTAACGTGAACATTAATGGAATTGAACCAAGTCTTATATTACTGTTATAATGAAATTATAAGAAAACCAAACTGCAATAAAAGTTAAAACTGGATTTCTCTACTTTTGGATTCATTTTATTGAAAAATTTGTGTAGTTTTGAGAGATAGGATTAATTGATCCTTGCAGAGTGTGACCGAAGGCTACAATGGGACGGTCTTTGCCTATGGTCAGACAGGATGTGGGAAATCCTTCACCATGCAAGGCATCACCCATCCTGCCAGCCAAAAAGGGGTCATCCCAAGAGCTTTTGAACACATTTTCGAAGCCATCTCAACCACAGAAAACACCAAATTCTTAGTGCATGCTTCCTACTTAGAGATTTATAACGAAGAAATTAGAGACCTGCTCGGGAAAGAAACCAAGAAAAAGTTAGAGCTAAAAGAACATCCTGACAAAGGAGTTTATGTGGCTGGTATTTATCTTATTGGTATAATCTTATTGGTATTTATCTATTGGCTGGTATTTATCTAATTGGATATTTTTTATGACTGCATGGATACAAAACAATCTAGGTTATTTTCTATCTTATTGGTTCTAAATTACTTATTGGTTGCTAATGTAGATTATTTTGATTTATTGAACTTAATTACACTACAGTAGAACTTCCTTTGATTTACTGACTCCTCCAACCATTTCCCTGAACTTGTGTTGAACTAATACAGCAGGTTTACCGTTATACCATAGGTTTAAATATATATTGAAAGAAGAAACTATTTTTTAAATCAGTTGTCAATGACTAAAACATTGTTTTTCTTTCTCTCAGTTCAAAATGGTAATTTTAATAGTCCGTTCCACCCTAAGTTGTCACTTAAAAAAAGGCTACGGGGACCAAATAACAGACGTTGTCATAGCCACGTGGGTTTAAAAACCGGCTCCCAGCCAAAAAAAAAGCTGCTTCTTGCCGGTTCTCCCAAACAGACTATTTATTCGCTTCATTTAAAGATTTTAACTTATGATTAAATTAAGTTATATCAGCGGTTCTTAAACTGGTCCGCTGACCTCTGGGGGTCCGCAAGTAACCTTAGGGAACATACAAGTTATGGTCCTGATAAATATTGCTAAGCTGTGATAATTGCTTAAATAACACAGGTCTGCAAAAAAAAACTTTTCGAGCTGTTTTGGATATTTCACCTGAACTTTGTTAGTTTTGGTGCGCTGAATCCAAAAATGACCTCCATTTTGTCCTGGGACGTCACGTTTTTTGACAATTCAGATTTTTAGGTTTTATTGGGAAATGCCTTAAAATTTTGTAAAATTAACTTTTTATACTAAATTTTTTATTCAAATTTTTTCCACAAAATCTTTTTTTTATGTTTTTTGATGTGCTTAATCTAAAACTGACCTCCGTTTTGTCATAGGATTTCATCTTTTTTCACAATTTAAGAAAAAATGTCAATTTTTTAAGAAAATAAAAGTAAATATTTAAAAAAATTATTTTTCGGCTCAAACTTTATTTGAAAATAATTTTTTATGATTTTTGGTGTGCTGAATCCAGAAAATACGTCTTTTGATTTTTAAGACACCACATTTTATAACAAATTGAGAAAATATAGCAACATTTCACATAAAATGTAAGTATACTTAAGAAGTAGATTTTTTAATCCAAATTTATTTTTAAGGTTTTTTGTGCCCCGAGTTCAAAAATAGTCTCTGTTTTGCCATAGAATGTCATGTTTCCTGACAATTTAAGTAAAATTGTAAAATAAGTCATTATTTCAATTTTCATGAAAATAGGTTCATGAAATAAAATTATTGTTAAGGTGGAAACAAATTGGAGCCGAGCGGCGTAGCGAACAGCCACGAACAGGCTCTGCGCAAGCGCCGCTCTTAGCGCCTCCGAGTTGCGCGTGCGCAGAGCGTATTAGTGGCTGTTCGCTACGCCGCTCAGCTCCAATTTGTTTCCACCTTTACATATTCTTCATGAAAATCATTATATAACTAAAATAAACTTATTTACACACTCTAAAGCCAATTTTTCCTCCTCATGAAACTCCCCTTGGTACCTTTACCCTTGTGAGTAGCAAAAAGAACGTTTCTTTGAACTATACAACAAAAATCCTTCATTATTCCCCGATTAAATCTTCCTTAATATTTTCTTTCCATCTCTATAATGTCCTGATGAGATAGTTTAGTATGTGCACCTTTCACAGCTCCTAATTTTTAAAACTAAAGGAGCTAGAAATGCACAAAAACTATGAAAAATGGGCAAATTCGAATATAATTTTGCAATTTGTGAAAAATCCTGACGTATAGGATTTTTTTTCAATATTTTTTTCGTTATCAGCACACCGAAATACATAGGAAATCGCTAAAATTATTCAAACAGCTTTTTCATTGCAGACCTGTGTAATTAAATGCTCCCAATTCAATTGGAAACCACAATTTCATAACTAAAGATAGTATTAAATTCTAAATTCATAAAAGTGAAAAGAAAAACTCTAGAAACATGCTAAAAATGAGACTGCAGTCCCACAAGTATTTTACTCTGTAACTTAGTTGAAAAACTGAAGTTGATACATAATTAACATGCTTTTCATATTGATTGAGTTAAATACACCCAGAAGATAAGTTTATAGAGACTTTGTACTTTATCATAATTTTATACATAAATATGAAAAATGCCTGCAATTCAACAAATAAGTACCCTTTGCATTTAGTTGATCTCAATTATGTCTTGCAAATTTTAAAAAGTTCAACTCAAGAATAGTAATGAATTTAATCTAACACATGTTTTATAAAAAATCATAATCTATTAAAATATGCTGAAAATGTTTTATGATTTTGCTCTTAAGTAACAACTGAACTCATGCCAATTTTAAAATTCAAAAAGAGAAATTTAGATTTATTTTTCTTTTTGTAGCAGATTAATTGTCAATTTTCTTCATAAAAATATTCTTTTTTAAGGCCTTTCTTTACATCCTGTCCATAACACGCACGAATGTGAAGAAGTCATGGAAACAGGATGGAAGAACCGGTCGGTGGGCGCAACCCTCATGAACGCTGACTCATCTCGCAGCCACTCCATCTTCACAATTCATTTGGAAATGCTAGAAATGGAAAATTCCGGGGAACACATCAAGCAAGGGAAACTCAACTTGGTGGATCTGGCAGGGAGTGAGAGGCAGGCCAAAACTGGTGAGATATACTTGTTCACTTCACTGTTCTTTCTATATATTGTGAAAACTGGTTCCTGTACTTCTTTCGTTTTATCATAAAGATCATATCTTTCCAGAGTGTGTAAAGTGGTTGTAAAAAATTGGTTCCTTTCATTTTTGCAATAATTTTTGTCATTACCTGGCACCAGACAATGCAAACATTATATTGGACTGTTAGAAAAATTTCATTGCCCAAATTACTGATCCAAGAAAACTGATCCACACATGTTTCTAAAATGGAACCCTGTTTACTATACCAGGTGTTTTTAATATATTCTTCCAATATTTGGTAAAATAGTTTCAATTTAAGTATATTCCTTAGAAATTTATAGGAAAATATGTAGTACCATTTAATTTCATAATCCTATCTTCTGTCTTATCTACCAGATTCAAGTTCATACTTATTGAGATCTTTACAAGTTTCACAGATTCCAATCAAATTAAGCCAGGCTAGATAGTTTTGAATATGTTTTAGATTCATCCTTTGGTTACCATCACAAATTTTTTCATGAAACTTGCTGTTAAAAAAACACTAATTATTTTTATACATATTCTGCTGTAAATCTATTAACTGCATAAAAAAGCCAAAATTTCCATGTAGCACCTGCAAGAAGACAGGACCGACTTCAAAGTCTAACTGTTTCAGTTTGAGTTCTTCTTGGCAATCGTCTTTGTTTCTGTTATGCAGTTATCTGACTGAATTCTCGATCAGCGTTTCAAACTCAGCTCAGGTTCTTGAGAACTCATACTCGGGTTACGCGGACCCCTGGTTGAGGTTCCATGAAGCATTTTGAAGGGTTTCACAAGCAATGTGAACACCCAATGGCAGGACCAGGGAGATGGTTTTATGGAGCAAAATTCGAGGAAACTCATACTGTACCATCTAGTTAGAGGGGTGTCTCTTAACCCCACAAAAAGTTTACCATAATAATTTTTTGGCTTGCTATAAATCAAAACCTTTCACGGGGAAGAACCCTTCTCCTCATTACCTAAGGCTTATGACACAGCAAAGTTAAATTTGAAGTTTTTTCAGCAACAATGAGCTAACTCCATCAGTTTTCCATTGGAGTTTCAATAATTTCCTAAACAAAAATGTTTTACCAATGTCCAACATTTTACAAGTTATTCAGTTTTGAGAATTTGTTTCATTTTTTAGGTTGAGTTGCATTTTGTAGGTAGTAATTAAAATTTTTTAACAAGCAGTTAAATTTTATGTTTATACTGACTGATTGCATGTGTTTTAAAATGAACAACTCATGATCTTAGTTATATCTCGTTATTAAATTCAATATTATTAGGGTTCCCCATATAACTTGGAAATTGTCACAAGGGTTCCCTGAAGGTGAAAAGGTTGGGAAACACACTGCACTAAATAATCTCCTTCCAAAATCACAATGATCCCCTCCGAAATTTCTTCTAGCTTTTGATGCCACTAATCAATGTTCAGATCAACTGATCAATTAATGAGATATATAAATCTAGTTATCATTACCAGGGCTCAATTTGAGGTGAAATAGGCCAGAATGACATTCCAGTACTTCTCTTTAGAAAAAATAACACAGTATATATCTGATTATATATAACACCAATATAGTTGGCCAATATAACACCAATATTTAAAAAGGGAGTAAAAAGTGATCCGGGCAACTACAGACCAGTAAGCTTAACTTCAGTAATTTGCAAAATATTCGAATCATTGTTAAAAAGGCATATAATGTTATACTTGGAGGAAGGGGGATTGCTATCTGATAACCAGTATGGGTTTAGGAAGGGAAGATCCTGCTCTACAAATCTATTAAAATTCTATGAGAATATAACTGGGGAGCTGGATAAGAAGAGAAGTGTAGATATCATGTACATAGATTTTCAAAAAGCCTTCGATAAAGTACCTCATGAGGCACTACTGTATAAATTGGAAAGACTAGGGATTCAGGGGAAAACATTGGTTTGGATTAAGAATTGGTTATTGGGTAGAAAACAGAGAGTGCAGGTAAAAGGAAGCTATTCACAGTGGACAGAGGTACTCAGTGGGGTTCCACAGGGATCAGTTTTGGGGCCGATTTTATTTATAATATTCATAGATGATATAGGTCAGGGGATTAAGAATAAAATCAGTATATTTGCAGATGATTTAAAAATATGGGGGACAGTAGTAGATACCAAGACACAAATTGAAAATTTACAAGGTGATCTTGATAGGATTTCTGAATGGGCTGTAAAATGGGGTATGTCATTCAATTTGGGGAAATGTCAAGTACTGCATATGGGTTATAAGAATAATGGAGCCGAGTACTGGTTGCAAGGAGTAAGGGTTAAGGAGGGAGATACGGTCAATGATCTTGGGGTGATAATACACAGTGACTTTAAAATGGGTCACCAATGTTCTGCTGCGGGTAAAAAGGCAAATAGGTTATTGGGGTATATCAAAAAGACTGTAACTTCAAGGGATAAGAATATAATATTGCCATTATATAAGGGCTTGGTAAGACCTCACCTAGAATATGCTGTACAATTCTGGGCTCCATATATGAGAAAGGATATAGAAGTAATTGAAAGGGTTCAGCATAGAGCTACAAAAATAATTAAGAGAATGGCACACCTAGATTACAATGAGCGTTTGAGTAGGCTAAACATGTATACACTGGAGAGAAGAAGGAGGGGGGATTTGATTCAGCTCTTCAAGTTCGTAAAGCAAGGGGATACAGAAGGTTTAGACTTTAATAGGGATAACAGAACAAGGGGCCATGGGTACAAATTGAATAAGACTCATTTCAATCGGGATTTAAGAAAATACTACTTCTTCAATAGGGTAATAGATATATGGAACGCATTGCCAGAACATATAGTAAATTCGAAGGGTGTATATGAGTTTAAGCTAAAACTAGACAGTCAGTGGGAATGGGTGAATTAATAAAAAATGGACCAGCCTTGTTGGGCTTCGAGCCTGTAGCTGGTCGACAAAATTTGTATTTGTATTTGTATTAAATATTTCTCATTTCTTAGTGAGTAAGTCTGTCTTTTAATTGTAAAAATTGTTTATAAGAATCATATTTTTGAAATTTTTAATGAAAACCTATTATAATGAAATGTGGTATAAGCTAGAGTTCAAAAAACTGGCATTACTGGTATCGGTATCTTTCTTAGAAATCTTTCAAGATTTAATTCAAAGAACTGTAGAACTACTTTAAGAGGTTTAAAAAGTTGAAGAACTTCCAAAATTTTAAAGAATGCTTGTTGATTTCAAATTTTAACCCTTTCAATCTTAACCACAGAAGATTGTATTTTAATGTAATTAATTTAATTACATCTTAAAAGTTTGAATGCAAATGTAACTAACATGGTTTTGTTTCCTACCAGGTGCTACTGGAGATCGTTTAAAAGAGGCCACCAAAATCAACCTCTCCCTCTCTGCCCTGGGAAACGTCATATCCGCTCTCGTAGACGGCAAATCCAAGCACATTCCGTACAGGGATTCAAAGCTCACCCGCCTGCTGCAAGACTCCCTGGGTGGAAACACCAAGACCTTGATGGTGGCTTGCCTGTCGCCCGCGGACAACAACTACGACGAGACGCTGAGCACGCTGCGCTATGCCAACCGGGCCAAGAACATCCAGAACAAGCCAAAAGTGAACGAGGACCCCAAGGATGCGCTGCTCAGGGAGTACCAGGAGGAGATCAACAGGCTGAAGGATATGCTGAACGGGCAGGTGCCTAACGGGAGTATGGATCAGGACTTTGAACTGAGGAGTAAGTCCATACCTCAAATCCTGTTGCCCCTGTTTGCAATAATTTGGTGGTGAATGTGATCCCTTTTGACAGAAAATTAAAACCAATACCCCAATTGCATAGCTGCCAACATTTCCATTTTAGCCAGTAGATTTCCGTTTTTTTCTTAGATAATCTTCCGTTATCTGTTTTTCAATCAGTTTCTCTAAATTTTTGTCCAGAACAGATAATTTTTTCTTGTTAGTTATTTATTTGGCTTGATTAAAGCTTAAAAACTTAAAGCTTAGTGTTTTGCTGTAGAAAGTAATGAATCGCATGAGAAGAAAGAGGTTACCAATGCAGAATGTATATATATTCATAGCTTTCGTTATTGATCATAATTTGCCACTGTTGTGCTGATCACGCCCGACAATTATTTCCAAAAATATTTCCAGTCTCCAAAATTGCCAAGAGTTAGGGATGCTCATTCAATCAGGAAACTAAAAAATAGATGAAAAAATAACAAAATTTATTAGTTTGAAGAAAAATGCTTAAAAAACCTAAAAACAAACTACATCAAAGACCACATTTCTGGTATAAAATATTAGCTGTTAAATTTTATGCTAAGAAATTTTGTTCATGACAAAAATTTTGATACACCTGAGGGCTTTAGTTTTTTATAATTTCTTTTTTTTGTCAAAATAAATTTGGTTTCATTAAGTTTTATTTCATGTTTTCTTCTAAATCAGTATTTTTAGACTTTGGTTTGTATAAAACAATCATATGCATTTAAATGTAAAATTGTACTATGATTTAAGTGGATTAGACTTCCCCATTTTGACGTTTGGTCAAACTTATCGTTATGGCATGTGCTCAGTGTACTGTGCTTTCAGATAGCTGTAAATCTCTGAGTTTCATTTCTTTCTTACTGAAATGCACTTTTCTATTTGGCTAATGTATTCTTAATGCTCTCATATTTCAGATAATGTAATAAATGGAGATGATGTCGCTGTTATGAAAATACAAAAGGTGAAAACAAACACTCCTATATGTTTTCAGTTTGTTTATATTGTATTGTATGATTTTCTGATAGATTTCTGTTTTTAACAACAAACAATTTACCTTTCTTTAGGAGTATGATGACAAAATGCAAGACCTTATTGATAAGTATCAGAAAGAACAAGAGAACAATGCCAGGCTCCAAAGTGATGTGGATCGGTTGAAGTCATATTATGAACAAGAGCTTGCTAAACTCAACAACAAGAACCTATCTAATGAGGTATTTCCATTTTTAAATATTCTTTTGATTATTGATAATCAATACCTTTGGTGCAAGACTATCAGGAACTACATTTTTATTAAAATTGATTGATGGAAATATGTTTAAGTCTAGATCTACTATGCAAATTACATAATTTTCTTCTATCTATTATTATCTTTTTGTTGTAACAGAATCTAGCCTTTTATTAAATGTATTTCCTTTCATTTCAAGCTCTGGGATTTTACATTTTTTTGTTTAATACTGTTAGAATATTCTTTTTGTTTAATACTGTGCATTACTTGTATTTGCAGTCAGTGTACTCAATTCATGTAACAACAAAATTTTATATATTATAAAATTAAAACCATTATTAAAGTAGTTCACTTTTTTCATATAAAATCTGTCCTGTTAAAGTTTAAGCGTTAGCTATTGTTCAATACCTTTCTATTCAATTCTTCACTATAGGATGATGTTGAAACCATTGAAGTTCCAAGTTCTCCAAAGAATGGAATTATTCAAAATGGTCATTTATCTGTGCCAAATGGAGTTAGCAAGACTCCGATACCTGGGTATGATTTATTTAAATTCTAACCTAGTTCCTAACCTAACCTAAATCCAAATTATAATCATTCTTTAGCAATTAAATTAATCCTAATGCCTTCAATATACCATGATGGTTGGTTGGTTTTTTATGGCGCATGATCCACATCATCAACATACCATGAAACAGTTAAAAAGTGTACTAAAATGTAAAATTCTTGGTTGTTTTTATTCCTTATTTCCAACTATAAAAAATTTGGCTAATTAATAACTTAATGTATACTTTTTCTTCATTACTTCAATATTTGAGTATACTTTCATTTAGTCATAGCTTTGTTGTTTCTTTAGATCTCCTCAGGTTATGGCTCAAATGCAAGCTCAAGCTCTTGAAAGGTATTTTAAACTTTCAGTCTTCTCTCCTTATTCCATAGTCTCCTCTCCATATCTAGGTTAAGTTTACAGAGAAATGAACTTGTTGTCAGTAAGCCTTTCTGTTATATGTTTCATTATTGATATGATTTGTTGATGAATATATGCTTAACTCTTTAGTATAAAAACAAGGGGATATACTTAAGGGAACACATGCATCTTTAACCCTTTCAATACGGCAAGCAAATCGGTTAAGTGCAATATTGGCACTTGTTTGATCTCTTGGGGGACAACTGAGATGAGATATCCATTGGATCATGATGCATTTAGAGGCACAACTGTTTTATTCGGTTCCTTGAAGTTTTTCAGCAACTGGGACATAACGTTGTCTCAGCTGTAATTTCAAAAATTTTCCAGCCTGGGACAGCATATGTCCCTGCCGGTGTGAAAGAGTTAAATCTTCAAACTCCAGTATAACCAGCCTCACTGGAGGAGGCTATAAAGCAGTGCTATGTTTGTACTTATGATGGAAAACTTAAAGTAGTGTTTAAACTCATTTTGAGGCCCTTTGGGCTAGATCCAAAAAGAAAAATCCCTAAAAATTCCTAATTTCTTGAGAAAAAACACAAACTCTCCTTTGGATAGGAACTAATTTAAAAACGACACTTTTATCTAAATCGTACTAAAACCTTAAGATCTTCAGCTTTTAAAACGTTGTGTATCACTAACAGTTTTCTCTTCACTAATATACTTATTTCTCTGGCACTTGCCTCCCTATAAAAATTTTAATTGGCACTCGGGTAGCTAAAGGTTGGACCACACTGGTATAGATTATGAAAATTAGACAAATTCAAAATCTTGTGCGACCCACCAAAAATTGTGAACCATATTTTAAAAAGCTCTGCCCTAACTACTCTGGCATTATATCAGCATGATGGATTGTAATTATGTGAATAGCCTTACACTCAGTCCTTAGTGAAACATTAACTGAAGAATAGATTAAACATAAAGTTTTGAAATCATTTCATGTTTGATTTCTTAGTATTTATTCTTTTTAACAATGTGTTGCCTTGTTTCATAAAATATAAAAGACTAGTCCTCTAGATTTCCTCTAGAAGTGATCTGAAATTTCTATTTTATGTCATTTAAATTTATGATCAAAGTAGTTTTTATAAATGCTCATCTATATTTCTCAAGTTTTTTAAAATTATTTTTTAATTAAAGGTTGCAGGAATTGGAGGAGCAGATGGTTGGTGGAGAAAAAGCACATGACAGAGAATTAAAAGAAAAGAGGGCTAAAAGAAAGAAAGTTGCTGAAAAACGAACTAAATCCATTGCAGGTAAATGAAAAAGGAGACATACCAAAAATGTTTTTATTATAACCCATAATCCTTAAAAAACATCAACAGTTTATTAAAAAAATTTCAAATTACCAAATGATATTTAGTAAAGGTGACAGTTTTGGATAAAGATTTCATGATTATTTTAACTAACGGCATGGATTCAAATTTGTTAAATGTGGTTGAATTTCAATTTTTATCTTACAATTAGTTATTAAAATACTTCCCTATCTACTTTGTTCAAACATCTACAAAGTAAAGTATAGGTTTAGATTTTTCTGTTATGAAGTGTGATGATGTTGTTCCATTGCGTTTCAAACACGTTTATTTAATAAGATTAAATTTCTTTTTAGAGGCCTTATCTAAAGTAGATGAAGATGACAGAGCTATGTTAAAGGTTTACGATGATATCCATGAAGAGCTTAAAGCTAAAACAGTTTTGCTGAAAAAAGCAAAGAAAAAGGTTTGTGTGTGTTCTTCACAAATTTTAACTTTTAATGATCTTTATAGTCACACCAATATTTAAAATTAAATTACAACAAATTGTAGGAAATTAATTTCTGTTTAACCATTTCAGAAATTGTATTGTTTTGTTGAGTTTGTATTTTAATTTATTTATAACTATTTATTTAGTAAAATATCTAATATACTATAACTTTTACAGTCAGTAAATTTCTTCCATCATGTATTCTTAAATTTATTAGACAGGATTATTTTTTTAACGTTTTAACATTTAGTGTCCAGTGCTTCAGTTGTCTTTTTTCTTTGCAGATTCAAGCGTTGGACCAAGAAGTTAGAGACTTACAAGGTGAATTTGAAACTGAGCGAACTGACTACTTGGAAACGATACGAAAGCACGATCAGCAGAACAAGCTTCTGACACAAATTTTAGATAAAATCCAGCCTTGCATCAGAAGGGACTGCAACTATTCGAACATTGAAAAGGTGAAAAGTGAGAGTCATTGGGATGAAGACTACCAGAAGTGGCGCATACCTGAATTGGTTGTTCAGAAAACAAAGCTTCCAACTCCAGGTAATGTCCTAATACTGCTTGAAAAATCAACCTCAAATACACTGTGTAAAACCTTAGTTCCCCAGTTATGATGTGCTTTGAGTTTAAATTAATTTTCAACATGGCAACTTAATAAATTTAGGTGGTTTCCTTGTTGGTGTCTAACTAACTTTTCATTCAAGCATGCAAGGTTATATGGTAGTCTCCTATCTCTAGGAACGCTTTATTTTGTAGACAAATAATAATATTCAGAAAGCCTATTGGACTTTAATAAGAAGCTTTTGAATTACTTAGTTTAGTGGTTTCTTATACTAAGAAAGGGGAAAAGTTAGAATTGAAAGCTGCAGAAAAGTCTGGAAGACAATTTAATCAAAATTACAACGATATCACATACTGCCTTTTCAAACAGTCAGTTAAATATTGAAATAATTTTTGCCAGCTTACAGGAAGGTGGAAGTTACTTGTGGCTATAGTCCTCTGCACATGGTTATCCCAAATTTGGCAATATTTGACCACTTTCTTTTGTACCATGCAATTTCACCAACTATCTAATCACCTTTCAGCTTGGGGAGGTATTGTGAACCTGATCCTTCTTTGTTTTTTTTTTCGAACGCTTTCAAAATATTCTCCAAAAGTGAAACTAGTTTATAAAACTTTCTGAAAGTTTTTCACAGTAATTAGATGTTAGTGTTGTATTTTTCAAAAAACTACTAGCCTTAATTAAAGGTGTATACCATGCATTTACTTTATTTAAAGTATTGCCATTTTTTTACATTTAGGTGTTCAAATTGGTGGAAGACCTGTAGTATCTCCTGACCACAGAAAGAAACAAAATCGCTCTGCATCTAGTGTTAAGGAATATGTTGATGATTCTTCAGAGGACAAATTTTTTAGGGTAATTGCAAATTTTTCTAGTAGAGCTTTTTTAAATTATTTCCATTTAACATGTAAAAATTCTTGTTTTTAATAGTTTTTCTAGTTTCCTATCCCTTCCAATTTAATTCTTAAACTATCAATTTACTAACTTTTTTATAAATTACTTATGCCAGAGAAATGCATTGTTTAGATATTCAAAATTTCAAGGTCAGAACAGAAATTAGGATTTAAGAAATGTCGAGAAAGTAAATTGATTTTATTGTCAACCTAAGTTTTGAAAATGACCAAGTTTAATGGTGGTATTCACCTCATCACTAACCTGACCTAAGGTTAAACTCGAACCTGTAATTGGTAGTTGGAGATAGAAAACAAGTTTTAAGCCAATGATAAAAAGTATAATTACAGGTTACTGTAATGTAATCATCTTTTGTGATCATATTTACATACATATCATACATAATGGATACTAACTGTTATCATGACCATTGTTATTCTTAGGACTTTTTTGGAGAAGTAAAAATACTCCTTGACTTTTTTTAGGAGGCGTGAAATTCATTTATGAGGAGTGAAATACGAAAAAAATTTCACATTTTTTTAATGGACAAAATGAAATAGAAAAAAATGAGGATGCTATTTTGGTTTTTAAAATATAGCATCTGTTAAAAATTAGAAGAAAATATTGAACATTATAAATAAAACAATTTATTTTTCATTAAATATTCTAAACGAAATATTTATTTTAAAATATAACAAATTTCAATAGAAAAAGTATTATTATTTGATTTCAGTGGGCACCATGCATTTCTTTAAGGAAAGCCTTTGTTAAAAATTCAAAGCTTGAAAATACGCCTGGCTAGTTTTTAAAAGCGTATTTTCGATTTTCAATGCATGAAATATGTTCTCAGAGGTGTAAAAAATATATCTGATCCTGACTATTTTCTACTCTCTTCATTTCCCTGGCTACATTGTTGCAATAATATACGTTCTTGCACTTGCCTTAGCGCAGCTTTATGTTTTCCATCGGTCTCTTATGACAACACCCATTAGGTTTCAAAAGAATATTGAGGATTGGTAGGGCTGGGTGGGGTAATTGGGAATCAGGGGTAAATAGAAACAAGCCCTAGTATCATTAGTGTAGGGGCTTGGTGGAACCTTACAATGGTTGAAAGTATTACCGCATTTTCTGATCCCTTGCAGAAAGTTCTATGATAACGATAACAAGTTATGTCCAATTTTTCTGACAATCAAAGTTTGTGCCCTTCATTCAAGAGCTGCTAGTTAATACAGATTTCGCAGCTAAGATACTTAAATTGTTATTAATTGTTGTTCTTTAGTTTAATTAATAGAATTTATTGTGTTTTTTGCACAAAACTTTTTTTACTGCCGTTTGTACGTCTGTTCTTAACTACCCCTGAGATTTTTACCTCAGGGGTCCAGGGGGAACTGAATTTCAAACTTCTTTTTTCCAATCTATATATATAAAAATCAATGTTTGTTTGTTTGTCTGTATGTATGTATGTCCTTTATAGTTTTAAACTTTTCGAACCTACATTAACGATTAAACTATACCACGTTGATCTACTCGCTCCAAGGAAGGTTTCTGAAGAATAATAATTTTAAATCGATGCATCTTAATAAGTTTTTTGGTCAATTTTATGCTCAAAAGCCCATATTTCGTGCCTAACTTCATGGAAAACCCCCATTTTTGTAAATATCAAAAGAGAAGATGTAACTTTAATTGTTGTAGGCATATTCTCGATTGTTGCAGTTTAAAATCCATTGTTGTAACATAAACATAAAAGTGGCTCCTTTATTTAACTATTTCCACATTTGGACTGGCGAAGCCCATCTGAAACATACCAGAAGAATTTTTTTTAAATGTACTGGCGAAGCCCATCTGTAACACACCAGAATAATCTTCTTTAAAAATGGACTGGCGAAGCCCATCTGTAACGCACCAGATGATACTTATAAAAAACGGAAACCCGGGCGAAGCCCGGGTCTAGCGCGTCAGCGCTAGTCTATATATATAAAAATCAATGTCTGTCTGTATGTATGTATGTATGTCCTTTATAGTTTTAAACTTTTCTAACCTACATTAACTTATTAAACTATACCACGTTGATCTACTCGCTCCAGGGAAGGTTTCTGAATAAAAATAATTTAAAATCGATGCATCCCAATAACCTTTTTGATCAATTTTATGTTTAAAAACCCATATTCCATGCCTAACTTCATGGAAACCCCCATTGTAGTAAATATTATAAAAGAAGATGTAACTTTAATTGTTGTAGGCATGAAATCGATTGTTGCAGATTGAAATCCATTGTTGGAGTTTAAAATCCATTGTTGTAGCATAAACATAAAAAGTGGCTCCTTTATTTAACTATTTCCACATTTGGACTGGCAAAGCCCATCTGTAACACACCAGAATAATTTTCTTTAAAAATGGACTGGCGAAGCCCATCTGTAACCCACCAGGTGATATTTATTAAAAAACTGAAACCCGGGCGAAGCCCGGGTCTAGCGCGTCAGCGCTAGTTTTTTATAAATATTGGATCCATTTTGCTTTAAAAAAATTAATTAACATCTTTGAAAAATAGTTTAAATAACTTCTTTGAAGATTTAAATTTATAAATATTTAATTTATTACATACTTTATTTCATTCATATAATATCCATTTTACGAGAGAAAAAGTTTATATTTTTAGAACTTATAGTTATTTTCTATACAATATCTAATTTAATAATTTTTCAAGATTTATTGACTGAATGCAGTGAATTTTTCATAAAGCATGCATTTCAGTACAGATTAAAGAACATGATGTAAAAGAGTCTGTAAGGTGTACTTAAACAATAGCATTGTATTCTTTTATTTTTTTTTCTAAAATCACTTTTTTTATTGTAGAAACTGGAAAAAGGTGAAGAAGAGGACATAGCAGGAACTTACTTTAAGCCGAGACGGCAAGAGCAGCTGCTTAGTAAGTTCAAGGAGACAGCATATCGAGTGGGTTGTAAGTCTTGTATTTTAGGGACATAAAAACAGATCCCCTTAGTCTACAACTCACACTTCTGATCAGTCATCCACTTTGAACACCCCCTTTCTCTCTCATTTTAGTGTTAGAATGTACATAATTGGCACTTTATCTAGCCCTAAATTGCTTTTAAATAAATTAAATTTGTTCTCCAATCAAGATGGCTACAAAGTTGTGAGAAAAAAGCATTACAGTGGGTATAGTTTGTGTATTGCTGGGTTTAAAAATAAGACATTTTTCAGGGTTTAAAGTGGTTTCCACTTGATCCAGGGGGTCAACAGAGCAAATTTTGGGAGTCCATGGAGCTTTTCAAGTTTTATCCAATAAAGGCAGTCCAGAAAAAACAGTCATCCCTTTGTTTCTTTAAATTATTTTTTTCAAACTGAAGATTTGTTCTTCGTCTGATGCGTCGGGGCTACCGTGGAACCCTTAGGAGCTTGTACAGACGACTTAAGGATGGTGATTTTTATGTAATGAAGAAGCAAGGCAACTTCCATCATGGCATCGCAGCAATTGAGGATGATGTGAATAGTCGTTGGGCCCTTTATTTTAGGGTCTTTCGCAATGGTGACAAGATTGAGTGCACTGATAAGCCTCTGACCAACCTTCAGGGCAAAGCTGTAGTAGACAAGAAGCCGGTAAATCTGAATACCTCTCCACTAGACATCATGTGTGTGAACTGTGACATGTTGTTCCCTTCTCAAGCTAAGCTGAAAGCTCACCTTTTAAGCACCAGTTGTGGCTCTGAATGCATCTATTGCTCCAGAAGGTTCTCCTTGGCTGTAGCCATGTTTAGGCATACCTTTGCTGTGCACAAAGTTGACCTAACGGATGTCTCCTATGATGGTGCTTCCCAGTGTGACAAACCTGCTGTGGTCACCTACTCTGAAATTCCTGAACATAGATGTCCCGACTGCTCTGCCACATTTAAATCTCCACTGACCATACTATTTTGAATCACCTCAAGGACTGCTCTACTGTGACGGGTGATCCTCCCTCATCTGAGAAAAACCTGACTGCTAAATCAGTCTCACAGCAGAAAAGGGGGACAAGGACTGGTCCTGCAACCACTCCGAAGAAACGCCCTAAACTCTGCAAACAACTCAAGTGTGATAGCTGTCCATTCGTGGCCTTCACCACTCAAGAGTTAGCGAAGCATCATCGAAAACCCTGCTCCTCCACTAGCGTTCAGGACTCACCTAAAAAGCCCAAGAGAAAGTTGCCGACTAGGGACTCTTCCTTGCAACGCCCCAAGCTGAATTCGGCCCTTTTATCATCAAAGGTTATGCCTTCACCTCCTACTCCTACTGATGACGTAATGCCCGACTCTCTGGGGTCCCGTATGCTCGTTGTGAGATGTGACAACTGCCTCGTCTCGTTTCCCTTTTTGTCTGAATTGGTCAATCATCGTGACGATTGTGACAGTAGCTGTGTCTTCTGCCTTCTATGTAACACCTCATTCTTATGCTATACTGATTTGAATGCACATTTGAGTAGAACTGGCTGCCAGGCGAAAATGATTCCGGAAGCCCCCAGTATTGTGCTGCCCACACCTGCTCACACTGCCTCTCCACTAACAGCCTCGCAAGAATACATCCTCTCTGAGCTTCCTAAAGCTGTTTGTACGTCATGCCATAAATTCATTGCTCAACCCATGAGTGAGCACTTTCAGGGCAATTGCAAGATTGGTGCATTTAGATGCAGTTGTGGTGACTTTCAATCAGCCTCAGTCTCTGACTTGCTCTCTCATTTCCGTGATGAGCATCAGTTCACCCATCAAGGCAAACTCACCACTGAATACTCAGACCTCACCTCCCGGCAAGAACATTCCTGCTGCTATTGATATCGTTTCCAATGGAACTGTTTCTCCAACTGTCTCACTGTCGCCCTCCTTCGCAGATGAATTTGCTGCTTTCCTTCCGGACAAGAGCCCATCAGCTGTTGCTGGAGAGAGGCTGACTTGCCCGAAATGTTCAAAGAAGCTAACGAATCTTGTTGCATACAAGAGGCATCTTAAGAAGTGTAAAGCACCCAACCCCGGACTTGAATCGACCTCTGGAGCTGCTGATGGTGATATACCGACTATTTCTCGATCACGCTCTGCCACTGACCTTGTCGCCCAGTACCCTCGTCATCAAGAGTTAACCACATCTCAGGCCGCTGCGGAATTTATTAGGAAGATCGGAAATTCATGTGATGTCGCCATGGCTAACCCTAGAAGATCAAATAGGTCTAATAAGTGTAACTCCTCTACCTCTGCTCGCTCATGTTCCCCTATACCAGATGGGGCGGTCGGTTTGAACCTTTCCACAGATAAAGAGGGTGATCCCTCCTTTGCTCCACCGAAGTGCATCACATCCGACTCTGACAATGATGTCATGCCTGGCGACATGGAGACGAAAGGAAAGACCTACGCTTACAAACATTGCAAGGCTGAGTTTACATCCCTCAAGAGAAGAAATCATCACTCCAAGGTTCAATGCCCTGTTGTGATTCAGCGCAACAGGATCTCTCAGAGAGCACTGGTAGACAAGATGCCGTAAGGTCCCTTTCTGGTAACGAGCCTATTGGTGTTATCATATCTGACGGGTTCTCTTTTAATGATGATGACTTTACTTCGCTATTGCTTGCTTTGGTTGTGAGATGGTGTTCCCGAACATGACCCTATTGAAGAAGCACAAACGGAGTGCTTGCAAATCAAGGATAATAAGATGCCAGTTCTACCAATTCACGGCTACGACTGCCAAAGCTCGTGACGAGCATGTCCACAAGCACTGTAATGTCAGGCGGGAATTTGAAGCTGCCCGTAGAGCCTCAGTAAACTAGACCAGTGGTCCCCAACCTTTTTACCACCACTGACCGGTCAACGCTTGATAATTTTACCTCGGCCCGCTGTGGGGGGGGCGTTGATTGTTTACATTCAAGATTATTTTGATTTATTAATTTCAATTTAATTGTATTTAAACATGCTTTCAAAATATAATACAGTTACACCAAAAAATAAATATAAAGTGATTTATAACTCATTTTATTCAGTAATTTGGAGTATAAACCTAGGAATTTAAATTCATTTGCAATGAAATGATCGGTCCGCGGCCCGGTACCAATTGATCCACGGACCGGCACCGGTCCGTGGACCGGGGGTTGGAGACCACTGAACTAGACAACTCAGAGTGCTTTCACTCGAGTGGCTAATCGTGATCAGGGTGAGAGTGACATTGTTCTTGATGGGAACTATGCTGGCGGATCTGATGCTGAGAATGCTGATGCTCCCCCTGAAGCTCCTGTGGCTGAAGTGGCTGATCATGCCCCTGGTCGCCCTGCTGGTGTTAATTTCATTGAGCCTGAGGACGACCAATTTCAAGTCTGTCCTGCCACTGAGATTGACCTTGAGGCTGGCACCATAACGTTCCAGTTTCCCTATCCATCTGAGGCGGAATGCCCCTTCCCGGGTTGCAGAATGAATGCAGCTTGCAACCTTGACTGGAAGAATAGCAAGACTTCAATAATGAAGCATGTACGTCGCTTTCATGATTTTAGACCGCCCAAGGAAAATCAGCTCAATCGTTGCTTGTACTGTAGCGAAATAATTGGGAGGAAACCAACCCAACATCCTTGCCTAAGTTTTGCGCTTGTGCGTCTCCGGACTCCCTCGTCGACCCTACATGTGTGCCATATATGTCAGCGAGCCTTCACATCCTCTCGTGGCCTGGCAAATCACGCACGTGACCACAAGGCGAAGGAAATCTCCCTCCATGTTAACAATGCATCTGGTCCACTCACGCAATCTTCAGCAGATGGGCCACCAGTGAGGATTGGACCTACGGCTGCAGATCTCGAGTCACTCCAAGCTGCTCTGCAAGGTCCTGCCCCATCATCTACTCCTCCACCTGCATTGCCACCTCCACGTCGTAACCCGAGGAGACCCGACGACGCCCTCACGGAGACTTTACGATGCCTGGTCAAAGTTTGAAGAACTAATGAAATCTATAGTCGAAAAAACCCAAGTCGAATGCTCAATAAGTCTAGAACCCCTGCCTGTGAGAAAGAACTACACCCCACCAAATATGGACGATCCCTCGTTAGTACAAAGAATGTACCACCGCAATAGAAGGAGTACTGTGAGGACAATAGTCAACTTCTCCAGGAGACCGGATGATAGACAAATCGACACCTCCATCTACACGTCACCCGGCATCTCCTCAGCTCCCTGCCGTCTCCCTAGAACCCTTCTCCTCGTCTGAGGTCCTCAGACGCCTGAGAAAGTTTGAAAACACAGCCCCGGGTCCTGACAGGTTAACCTATAAGCACTGGCTAATGGTAGACCAAGATGATTCTTCCTGCCTGACTGAGATCTTTAACATCTGCCTCCTCCATAAGCGAATTCCAACCTCATGGAAAATGTCTCGCTCCATCCTGATATTCAAGAAAGGAAACCCAAATGACCTGGCCAACTGGCGGCCGATCACCCTTATGAACACCATCGGAAAGATCTACTCTGTGCTCCTCCAGAAGAGGATCTCAGATTGGCTGGAGCAAAACGAGCTGTTGCATCCGGGACAGAAAGGGTTTCGGCCACATGACGGCGTCATGGAGAACAACAAGATTTTGAACTGGTTCATGTCTGACGTCAGGATAAATCAAGGGGAGGCATGTATCGCTTGGCTTGACTACCAAGACGCTTTCGGATCTGTTCCCCATGACGCCATCTTCTATTCACTCGCTGCCATGGGAGCTGGTAGCGAATTGATACAAGTAATAAGACAAATGTACACCGATTCGTGTACCACCTTTATGGGGTGTGACGGCGTGACCTCCCCCATCATCAGGATGAAAGGTGTCATGCAAGGAGACCCTTTCAGTGGGTTATTGTTCAACGTGACTTTAGACCCTGTTCTCTGGTACACAAAGCCTAATCCGCTCCAACGGAAAATCCTTGCTTACGCAGATGATGTGGCACCGTATGCCAGCAGCCCAGAGGAACTCCAGTCACTCATGTGCACACTCATTGAAGGGAGCGGGAAGATTGGACTCACCATCAATCCCCAAAAATGTGCGTCCTTGCATCTGTCTGGATAAACCCCTGTCGGGTGTCGCGACACTATCTTTTTTGTTGACGAAACCCCTACCCTATTAACCACCTTAAAGATGGCGAATATCAGGAATATCTCGGTCAACCTGTTGGATATCTCCACGGCAAGGTCTCTCAGCAGAATATTGTTGAGATTCAGGAGATGGCCATCAAAATACTAACATCGAAACTAAGTTACTGGCAGAGAATTCATGCCATGAAGTCGTTCTTTTATCCTGCGCTTATATTTGGCCATAGAACCGGTCGTTTCCAAAACACCGTGATGAAGGCACTAGGCGACTCGCTTCGACCTTACTTCAGGAAGCTTCTGAACCTCGTGCCTCGAATGACCTTCTTTACGGCAACTATAAACAAGTTGCATTCGGAATCCCCCTGGCCGCGGAGGATGTGGAATATTCCAGATTGATACTGCATTCAAACTTCTTACCTCCAACGAACCCGTGATGAGGGAGTTTGCTTATGATAACCTGACGGAATTTATCAAATCAAGAATAAAAAGGCCAGTAGATGAAGTTGACCACGCCACCTACCTGTCCGGACACAACAATGGTCACTATCATGGAACCACCAATGTACACAGCTCCATCTGGTCCTGCGCCAGATACGCCTCCCGCAGAATGGTGGTAAAATGGAGATCCCCTGAAATCTTTATTGAGAATTAGACCGATAAAAACTGGATTTTAACTCATTTCTGAAACTGGATAGTGAATTATCTCTTATTTAGTTTGATTAAGCATTACATTTTAAGGCTAAGTCCCACAAAAATTTCTTTGAGGGCCCTATGCAGGCAGCGGGTTGAACTGCTCCAAACCATGAAAAATTATTAACTTTAAAATTCTTTCTTTATTTGCCCTCAACTGGGATCTTCAGTTCCCCCCCCAAAGAATGTCTATTACTATAAAATCTTTGTTGTAAAACAGTCTGGACTATAATAAACTCCAATATGTTCTTTAGTTTTTAGTTTAAAGGAAAAATCTGCGAGTGTAAAAAATCCCTTGGAATCATAGTTTAATATGAATCTTAACTGTAACATATTTTAAGTGTTGTAGTGTTAAGACTTATGTATAAATAAATATAGTAATTTTGTCTCAACTCACTTTTCTCTCTCTTTTCACCTTCATTCTCACAACAAAATAAACTTTACACAAACTGCATTAGTTCAACCTTTGCATGGTGTGATGGTTGTATTTTTTATCTGACACAACATTTCGTATTACTTTTTTGTGTTAGTCTTACAAATATGTAGAATTTTTTTATTTGAGTTATTTCTAAATCTTGTTCTCTCTTTAATTAATCTCACTAAGCTATTCTTGCCACCCTGCTTTATTAATTTTGTTAATAGAATTCAAAGTGAATGAAAATAAGTATGAAGCTAATGTAGCTCATTATGGTTCTATAAAATTTTAAAAATATCTTTCCTGATATTTTAAACTGAAATTCAAGCTTATTCTACCTAGTTAAAAATCCTAAATAGCATTTTAAATAAGACACAACTAGAAGTAGTTATAATTTAGCACCCTATTAGTTAGGCATTTTTGCCTCATATAGGTGTTTAAAATTCATAGAAAAGTTTCTCAAGCACTTGACTAAAAAGCAGAAAATAATAAATTAAATTTAAAAAACCACTAAAAACTGTGTTTTTAAAATTGAGTTAAAATTGTAAAACTTTTGTTCTTATAGCAAATTATCCTTGCTTAACGATTAACATAGTGAATATCCTATAAATAGATATAGTAAATCAAAATTGTAGGAAGTGTTGAGAAAACTATTCTTAGAATGCAATGTAAAAAAGTTAATGTTAATGAAGTATGAATCATTCAAACTGGAACTACCTATTGCATGCCCCACCTTTTTTTTTGTTTTACAAGGGCTAAGGAAACAAATTTTCTTTTATTTTAAAAATATGGTTTTAAATGAAGTTTTTTTATTTAATTTTTTACGGTTTTGCATTGAATATTGTTACAGACATACAGTGAAAGATCTTATTCTTAACTTAATCTGTTCCGCAACTTTTTTTGATAAGAGAGCAAACTTTAAGAAATCATTGGAGAAAAATCACTTGTTTCAGAGTATTAATCTTCTTAAATAAAACCGTTATGAATGCTGTAATTCAATCCTCTAGTATACACAGTAAGTTTTACCTCTTAGAGACATCTTTTTTCTATTAAACAGTTCTCTCACTCTTCACGACTCTACCGCCCCTGGTGGGCCTTGGCCTTCTCTACTATAGAACGCCACCTGGCCTTCTCTCCTGATTTCTTCTTCTAATTTTTTATTTTCATTGTGTTTAGATATCCTTCAACTTTTTTTTTTTGGTCCAACCATCTTATTTTAGGTCGACCTCGTTTCCTATTACTATATTGTTTTCCACTCATAATTTTTTTGCACATGTCCGTTTCCTTCATTCTCTCCACATGTCCAATCCACTGTATTCTCATAGCTTTAATATATCTTATAATATTTTTCCCTTTAATCAGTCTATCTATTTCATGGTTGTACCTTTTCCTCCATGAGTTGTTTTCGTATATGAATCCAAAGATTCTTCTCATTATTCCATCTTCTTAACAGGGTTGCTTGATTTAAATCAACTTGATTTAAATCACTTGATATTTTTTTAAATCATTGATTTAAATCAAAAATGTAAAACTTCTACAATTTAAATAAAAAATTAATCTGCTAGAAATGTAACTGGGAGAGATATGTTAAAGTTACTCTACATAAAATTGCCTGCAATTTCAGGATAAAATTTTTGCTATCAATATCAAAAATGTTTAGGACGAAAAAGGGAAAATAGCAGGGTTTGGAATCAATAATTGTGATAAACTAAACAAGAATTAAAATCTTGTTTTTTTTACCTGGTATCAAATCTTACAATACAAGTATGTGGATGCTTTTTATTGAAAGCTCGTTTTTATAATTTTAGTCATGTTTTCCCAACTAATTTTTTCATATACAAAATTACAGATAATAGAGCTCAGATAGATAAATTACAGATTATCTGTGTGCATGAAAACTATCAATGAATTTTTATTTTTATAACTAATTAATAATTATTTTAAAGAAACACATAATTATTTGAGTAAAATTAATTAATTGAATCAATATAATTAAAAGATTGATTAATTTTTACACAAAAATGAGGCATGATGTTTTTTGTAATCAGTCACAATTATTTTCAAACCTAATATTAATATCAAAATTTGGTAGAAATAGTTATAGAAAGAAGGATAAAAATTTTAGTAATTGAGTACAATTATTCATTCACTCTTTTCGAACGGGCATCTCATAGGTGAGATGCAAGTGAACTGCTTATCATAATTCATTCAATTACTTAATTAATGTATAAAATAGACTAAAATTGGGTAATTAAGTAATGCTAAACTATTATATCACATTGAAATTACAATATCAGTTTATTATTAACAAGTTTCATGAAGTTCAGAACTAGTAATTCATTTAAATCAAAAAAATCTGATTTAAATCAAAAAAGTCCGATTTAAATAAAATAAATCCGATTTTTTTTATTTTTTTTTAAATCAAAAAAATGAGCAACCCTGCTTCTTAACATACTTTCATCTTTGTTAGATAACACCCAGGTTTCAGAACCATATGTTATGATTGGCCTTATTAGGGTTTTATATATCTGCACCTTACAATTTCTAGATAATAATTTACTTTTTAGCAGTCTACTATTTGCAAAAACTGCTTTATTTCCATTTTGTATCTGTTTGTTTATACTCTCATGGATTTCACATTTATTGTTTATTTCATTACCAAGATAAGTATACGAGTTGGTACCCTTAAAAATTTTATCATCTATTTTTAGGTTCTGTATCTTTCTTCTTTCTTTAGAGGTTGACATGATCATGAATTTTGCTTTGGTTTCATTAACCTCTAGACCTATTTTACTTGCACAATTCATAAGTTCCTTAACAGTTTGTATTAGAATATTCTTTGTTCTTGCAATAATTAGTATATCATCTGCATAAGCACAGATTTGTGTCGTCTTTGTAAATATATTTCCTCGTTGATCAATTGACATGATTGCAGAATGCAAGGCAATATTGAACAGCACTGCTGATAACGAATCACCTTGCTTAACACCTTTGTTAAACTTAAATGTATCTCCAGTTTTTCCACCTATATTATACTGGCCTTAGAGTGCTTTTCATTGTCATTGCTGTAAGTTTTATTATTTTTGCTTGTATACCAAACTATTAAACAGTTATTGTATCAAAATGAGAAGTTTAGTATTTGGTGATTTAAATTAGCACCAACCTCCAAGCATCTATTTTTTTAAATGTTTAATGGACACAAAAATTTTTCACTTGTTATTGAATCTTTGAATAACAGATTAAAATACGACATGATTTGAAAACAAACATAAAATCTTATTTCTTTTGTTCACTTTTATTTGAAAAAGAATTGGAAACCTTTTCGTATCACATTAATGCATTTAGTTCCATAAAAAGTGGATAAAAATGCTTTTGGGGGCATTAGTTTTCATTTTAATATCATTAAAACCCTAAATCTTTGCAAAGTTCTTGAGCTTCCTTGACCTCCTTTAACCCTTTCAATACAGTGGCACATATGATGTCCTGTCAATAAAGCTTGTATTATCATTGTTGATGTTGAAATGTCGTTATGGGATCATCTATGAGTCTCTTAGACCTTCAGACATTCGCATAAACGATCCCATAACGACATTTCAACAATAATTATGATGTTACAAGCTTTATTGATAGGAAATCATGTATCGCTGTATTGAAAGGGTTAAAGGCCCTTCAGAGTCCACATCAACGACTTCCATATAAACGAGTATATTCAATAATCTGATATATAACCCTTTCAGTACTAGCTTCCCCAAATTTTCCATGGGATTCAGTTGTAATTTTGGGCAGCTTAGGGTTGAAAGGTATAATCTGAAGATATTCATGGTGAGAGAAAATTTACATTGATTTTAGTTAGAGCTAGTTGTCTGTAAGAGCTTCTTCCACTGTTAATATTTTATTTCTTGGTTCACATGAATGTAGCTCATACCTGCTCTTTTCCCCCAACAGCCAACAAGGAAGCTTCCCTGACCAGCACCTCCCTGGGCAACCTGGTCAAAGAGAACAATGCCCTCAATGCTCTGACCACCTCCCTCATGAACGGAACGGCCACCCTCAATGGTGGGAGCCTCAACAACGGCACGCTCGTCCACCCCTCCAGCCAAGAGTCGACCTTCCGCAAACCCGCCAAGCTGGAGGCGCTGCCTAGCAACGGCCTGGAGCCCTACAAGCGAGGGGGCAAGCGTAAGCTGAGGGGCACCACCGTGCCGGGCTCCTCCATGGAGTGGCCCATCTGACGGCCTCCGTCCCCCAGAGACCCACAGGAGGAGTACAGGGTGCAGAGGGTGGTGCTGCCCCCCATCCGCCCAAAGTCAGATGAAGGGCTCAGGGAGGGATGAGGCGCAGCGGTAGGGATCTAAAAAATTGTTCGGTTCGATTCTATATTCGATTTCTGAGGTTCGATTCCAGCTTGGTATCAAGTCCTTAAGGGTCAGTTTCAAAAAAGTAGAATTTAAAAAAATTACCAAATTGAAACAGTAACTGTTTGCGTCTGTCCTTTCAATTATTTTCATACTTTTTTAGATCATCTTGGACCACATATTCACTGTTTATCTGATTCCTTAGAATTGTACAATTACTACATATTTATTTCTATTACAAATCACAGGTAATCAGTAATTACTATTAATTTAATTAATTACTCATCGAAACTTTTAAATCAAAACTATTGTCAAAGTATTAGTTATTTATTAAACACAATTGAATCGTCAGTTGGAAGAAGGGAATAAATCCAAAAACCAAGTTTTGAGAAAATCGAAAAAAACTGTATTAGTAATGAAATTTTCATTGTATAACCACCAAATTTATACTGGAAATTAAGGACCCTATTTAGAAAAAAGAGCAATCATCAAAACAAATATAAGTATATTCAAAAATGTTTTACAGTCAAAAAGAGTTCATGGACTTATTCCCTTTTTCAACCTTATGAAAATTTTTCAGAAGAAAATTCTTAAAAAACCATTAAATTGACATTTAAATTACATTTCTCCATAGTTTACACCACAGAAAGGTGAAATAAGGAGAATAAAGCAAATAAAATTCAAAATTATAAGGAAACTGAGTTATTAAAGCAGTATCAATGGAGTAAGTGAATGTGAATGTAGTCAAACATTCCCTGCATAAAAAAGTTTGAAAAAAATTTTAAATTAAAAGAAAATTTTATTTTAACTTAGTTTACAGCACAAAGAGTAGGAAAAGACAAATTAACTTTAATTCAAAATTAACTTTAAAATTACAATGAATGGACATCGATTTCACAACTTTAAGGGGCGATATCTCCCTATAGGGGTTAGTTATTTTCACCCATGTGTAGAGCAAAGTTTGGAGATTGTTTTGAGCACAAAAAGTCTATTTGTCATTTTTTGGACTTATTCCCTTCTTCAAACTGACGATTCAATTGTTAATAACTGTCTCTATTAATTATAAAATTAGATATGATTCTTAGTATTTGATTCTTTCTGGAATCGATTCCTTAGGGGGTTTCGATTCCATGGCAATCGATTCCTTCAGAAATATTTAGAACCCCCTATGTGGCAGTGGGAGAAACTCACAGGTTCTAGTGCGGTAGGGTTGTCTATTAGTATTTTTTCGCATCCTACACAGTTTTAGTTAGGATTTTGAGTTGCCTCACATCAGGACCTTTATTTTAAACCTAGTTTTGACAATTTTACCTAAAGACATTTTTTCTGATGATATGTGTTTATTGTTTGACTTTGGTTCCAGTTTAATGTTTTTTGGTTATTTGTTGATGATTAGCATTGTTCAAGATATTTTTGTTAAGTTCATTTTAAGTGAAGAACATTATCGTTTGGCATTCTGAATATAGTTTTTATATTTTATTTCTATATTTATGTGATTGTGTTGTGTTTTTAAATACAAACTATAGATTTTCTGGTCATTACTTTCTTTTTGTTATTTTATTTTGTATATTTTCCTAAATATGTAAACAAGAGTTATTCAAAAACTTTTTTTTAAATTTTCTTTATTTTAATGAATTAATTGATATTCAATCAATTATTTTTGTACCAAAATTGATACTTTTTTAATAATAAGTATTTGAAAAAAATACTACATGGTAGATGTTAAGAAAATCCAGTCAAGTTACTGGCCTAAGGCCCTAACAATCAAAATTTCAATTGTCCATACACTGTTGAAAAAAAAATTCAACCTTTCACCACAAACTGGTTCAAATTTTGCTGCAACCTAAGGTTTGGTAACAGGTTTTGCCAAGTTTTGGGTGCTTTCACTAGTGCACCAAAAACTTGGTGAAACCTGTTACTAAACCAGGTTGCAGCTAAATTTGAACCAGTTTGTGGGGAAAGGTTTAACTTCTAATTTAACAGAGTACATTTTGTTTCTGATCCATTTACACATCCCTAATAGGATTCTTAGAAATCTTTACTGGTCCGATAGGCCACAGTAAATTATTTTTTTTCTGGTTCGATGAATATTAGGATGGTCTTTGCCTAGCAAACTACCCACAGTTAATCTTATCTTGGAATGTAAAACTTCAAATTTGAGTTCTATTTATAAAAGATGAGAGTAATTTTTTATGAATCAGTCTCTTGTAAATTTAAAATAATAAAGCTTTTTTTTTTCAATAAAAACGGCAAGAATTTTCATTGCAATGACAACCCCTAACCTGCTTCAGTTTAAAGCAGATAATTTTACAGTTACTATTACGAACTAAAACAGTTCAAGAGAAACTTATAAGTATTGAAAATAAAAGTGCCAGATTTTCAAGCATCCTTACTCCTGTGCTGGTTTACCATCTACGATACCTGTAGTCAAGTTATTCTGAAAACCTCACTTGAATAAGCAACGGAGAACGATTCCATTGTTCATAACTCATTGGTAGTTTCTTTTTTAAATTTTGATATATTATTCTTTTAAAAAATACATGTATAAAGATGATTCTTTTCTAATTAGATAGACTTTAAGAGTTCTATCTAACCACATAATGAAATGACAATTTTTTACTTATTATGTATTTCTATGTTCTAGTATAATGAGGTATCAGTTTGATTGTAAACTGCGGTCACTGGGGGACAAAATAGTGCCTACAATTCCTTGTAAATATGAGTGCATTGAAAAAGTTTATAACTAAAAAATACTATAATAATTGTTTTTATCATAAAATATTGATATGTGAGAGTTTAGGTACGTGTGTTAAAAATACTTTAAAACTGCTTCTTATGATTTTAGAAGTGATAACTCTTTATGTGATTGACTTGTATGTAGAAAAATATTTTAAATGCATGGAAAAGTTTTATGAAATGTTTTATTATTTTTAATAGTTATACATTAAAGTTACATATGGCTTACGAGATGAAAATATATTTTCTTTAAAGAATATGTAGCACTTAAAGTGCAAAATTATCAGAATTATAATAACTAAGTTTTTTCTTTAATTTCCTGTATTCATCTTCACTAAGATGACTATAAAAAGTTTTTCTGTGCTTGAAAACCTTTCAGAGGTTTAATTTTCAAAGGAAATATGTTTCCTAGTACATCAATGTGTACTATATTTTCATGGAAAGTCAATTCATTGTAGTATTTAGGAGTTATGATTTTTTTTATTTACCTATTTTAGTTTATCTGATTATGCACCTGTGAATCTACTCTGTAAAAAGATCTGAAATTGCTCATAATTTTAAAACATTCCATCTGTGTGTTTATAGTTCAAAACTGTGATGCTTCAAACTTGTTCACAAAAAATTTTGTTTAAAGACAAGCATTCTACCTTGTATTGTAATTAAATTATTTACTTAAAATTGTTGGTTTTCTATGAGAATGTCACAACTTGGGTGACACCAATTTGTATTATCTTGTGAATATGCAGTATGAACCTCAAAATCAAAGACAATCGAAAAATATTTTTTTAAATAGTGTGTTTTCAATATCCTCAAAACAAAAATAATCTCTTAAATTTACAAGCAACCAACACAATGTAATAGTCATTATACTGTCTGAATATACCACTGATTTATGAAATTTAGTAAATAGTATACTAATGATAATTGCTTGGTTACAATAATTGAAACTGTGTAGCACTAAATTTTGGGAGTTTCCCGACTAGAAAAGGAACGATTTTCAAGTTCAGACTTTCTTGTAGAAAATCAGTTAGCTAGTATTATTAAGTTTTGTTACTTTGAATTTACTTGTAAAAAATTTAATGGTATGTTATAAAATATGTTTAGTATTGTATGTTATTTTGTGTTTTTAAAGTATGCGTTCATTCATTACTTGTTAATGTGATATTAGCTATTTAAAATGCTATTAATAAATTCATGCCTCTCAATTGATCCGCTGAATTTGTAGATCTTGTTAAAAGTATTTTGTAAAACTCATTTTAAACCAAATTTATATATGGACTGTTGGTTAAGTTTTGGTCTTTATCAAAAGATTATTCAGGTTTGTAATAATAGGATAGTTATCACTTCACACATCAAGCAGTGGTGAGCTTAATGACAAATTTATTTTGCTTAGTTTCCTTTTTTTATGTGTTGAAAAATTTTAAATTGTAACATACTCAAAAGCGCTTTTGAAAGTGCACTTTTATACTTCAATAGAATAGTAATATTCTTATAGTTCTTTTCTCTTCAATTTCTTACAATTAAAATGTGCTTTAGCTTAAGTTTGCCTATCCAGAACCAATCTGAAATAATATTTGACTTTGGTTGTTGTTGTTGTTGGTATATGGAATCTGTTCCCTTATTACTCACCACTGTTTAACAGGATGCACTTTAGTGCCTTATTTCTTTTATGCTGCAATCAGTACCATGCTCTTGGATGAACGTGGGTTTCAACCAACTGTTAACTAGAATGTAAAATCTGTATCATACTTATATTTCCAATTAAGAGGAAACATGTACATGTGTAAAAAATAAAGTTATTTTCTATCACATGGGTTGTTTCTTCCATATGTCATTCATATTATGTTTCAAATTCATCAAATTTTTATTACAATATTATATTTCCCTGTGTATAAACTTGAATTTAAAAAAAGAAACAAGGGGAAATCTTCTCCGATATGGAAAAGTACATGTCTCATTTTTAAGGGACCAGGCTTCTAGAACATAACCTCAATGTGTTAAATTGATAAAAAGAATACCTTATTTAAAAAGCCTAAGTTAACTAATTAACTCCAAACCTGTATGTTCAATGAGTGTTGCATTTTGGATTAATAATTTATTGGCTATGGTAACCCAATTAATTTCACATAATTTTTAAACCCTATTTTATGTAAGATTGTGTGTAAATCCATAAATTTATTCAATGATTAAAATACAGAAATTTCATCTACAGTTTAATACCATTTTTACTCTTATATATTTCCTCCTATTTTTAGTCTTTCTAAAATTCCTCTTCTTCTGATTAAATAAGTTAATTTTTTAAAGAATGTTAAAAGTATTACTTTTTAATTATATCCTAAAATCTATAGTAGGAAGAAGGAAAGACTGTCTTGGAACCACTACCTTGATTGAAATTGAAAGGTGTTGGAGGTATTTGCTTGCTCTTTTGAGCCGCTTAACCTTCTTCTTCACCACTACCACTACCTTGATTTCAAATATTTATCATCCAAATTTCTTAACAAGTTGAACATAATTCTCATTTGGGTTTGTGTAAGAAATGTCTGAATCGAACGATTTTCTGGTTTTATGTCACCTCAGAGGGTTATGTGTGCATTTCAGGGATGTTGCACCACATTGCGCATTTTGTAGCAGCTAAATTAAAAATTTGTAGCAGTTTGTAGCAGCTAAATTTAAAATTTGTAGCAGAATAAACCATTTTTGTAGCAAGTCGAATCAATTTTTTGCAGCAATCAAAATTAAAATCCTTAGCAGGGTTAATAGTTCTTGTTACTAAATATACTGATAATTTATCCCAACTATTAACCTTAAAACTATGCATGATTAAGTTATTTAACTATTAAAAGTTGATGACGAATTACGCAAAACAAGTGTTTGAACAGCTAGAGGGGACATCCATAGATTACGTGAGGTGTTTTTTCCAAAATCTGGACCCCCCTCCCCCCTTGGTGAGATTTAATGAGATTTTGTTGGACTCCTCTCCCCCCTCGTGAGATTTATCTACAACTTTTAAAAATTATTTTCTACCCTATTCGTTTGCATTTTGTGCTTCATAGCACCTAATTAAGTTTAAAAAAGTTGACGTGAGATTTTAATCAACCCCCCTCCCCCCTTGGTGAGATTTTTCCAAACCCCCCCTTTTTGACCTCACGTAATTTATGGATGGCCCCTAGAGATCTGTAAGCGAAATTGCAACTTTTTAAAGGTACATTCGACAAATTCAAAAAAGGGGGAAAAGTACCATCACAAAATAGATTTAAAAACCTCTGATAAGCCATTTTATCTTAAATTAAAGGTTAAATGGTAATTCTGAACAAACTTTTAATTAATTTATGATGTTTTTAAAACAAAGTAATTGTTAAAGATTATTGTTTTTAATAAAATTTTTAATTTTAATAACAAAAACGCCAAATGCAGGGTTCATACAAATTTCAGAAATCAAAATAAAGGAGTATTTTTAAAAAATTCTAAGAGTAACTTTTTACATAACTTAAGAAAGAAAAAATTTTTACACAGCTTCAAACACACACTATGCCAGTTATATTCCTGAATCAGATTTTAAAACCACTTTAAAAGTCAAAATGTAACTAAAATGAAATAAAAAATTAAAAGAAATTAGTTAACAGAATTATTTAAGAAATAATTAAATTGCAAAAACGATATTGTCAAGAATTTTTAGTTAAGTAGAGCAAAAAAGTAAGAAATAAGTATTTTTAAAGGTATTTTTAGAATCTTAAATCAGATAAAAAAACACTATAATCTTCTAATTTAAATAAAGTTTCTATAAAGCGACCTTTCAGTAAAAATTTACAACTTAGAAAATCCACTAAATTGCAATTACTAAATAAAATAGAGAAAAAATCATCTTATAGACTTCTCAGGCTGCTCTGACCAAAGTAAAGTTGTTTTTTCTGGACCACCGTTGAAGCTAACTATACATAAGCCCATAGGAAAAGCAGTCGCGGAAAAAACGGAACTGTCGCGGAAAATCACTATTTTCCCCATTTCGGGAACACCAGACTTGTTGGCTTCTGGCCACGGTAATATTGTTTTGTTTTTATCGCAAGAATGACGCAAGAAGCCAACTTGAATCGGCACCCGCGCGGCCATCCACGAAAGTCGCGGGAAGAACGGTACACTCCGCAAAAAAAAACCCGAAACTTGCAGGGAAAATTGCTAATTTTCCGACTTCCGGAACACCGGACTTGTGGGTTTCGGACCACAGTCAAGTTTTTTTTCTATATCGCCATAACGACGCAAGAAGAAGCCATTTTGAATCAGCACCCAACCCGCGGCCGTCCACGAAAATCGCGGGAAAAACGGAACACTCCTCAAAAAAACGAAACTTCCGCGAAAAATTGCGATTTTTTCGACTTTTTAACGGACTTAACGCAGCGAATTGAAACCTATTTTATAAAGGAGATAAATTTACAAAAAAAATGTTATATCTGGTTTCGATGGCTGACGTCATCGGTTTTGACTTCAAGTGGTAGAAATGTGGAAAAGATTCCATCCATAGACGATTTGAATTTTTTTTCCTGAGGATGAAAGTAATTCGTCGAGTGAGAGGAGAGTTTGATAATTTCATTTCAGGAAAATCGTTAATTGGCGCAGTTAAGGCGCAATTTTGCTCAAAATACGGTATTTGTAGCAGTTTAGCACATGAATTAGGATTTGGCGCAATTGGCGCAGCCGCAACATCCCTGGCATTTCCTATCCGGATTATTCAGGCCTTTAAAAAACTTTTGTCTCAGGAGCGTAACGAGCCGTGCTAAATGCGCATGCGTTTGGACTTTATTTTTGATATTTTTGGAAAATACAATAAAATAATAACTGGGGATTGAACCCAGGAACTGCCGCATGCTATGCAGGCACGCTACCACTGCTCCAGCGGGACTTCAGTAACTTTCAAACTTATTAAAATATGTTCTTTCTTTTTGACGCATGCGCATTTAGCAACGCTCGTTACGCTCCTGAGACATATATTTTAAAAACCATTCCATGTAGTTAAAAGTGCACTTCTGAGCCACAGAGTAAAGATACTTCAGAGTCCATCTCCATAGACACTAATGGCAACTTTATTAACATGGGATTTCCCATAGACAGTGGCGTTTCTATGTGATAACGATGGAACTAACCAGACGCAACGTTGATGACTCTCTACAATCCGCATACTATCTCTCTTTCCGCAACCGCTCTTTCTCAATTAACCCCGCCCTCTTTCAAATCGCTAGAGAGGGAAAAAGTTTTTATATATTTTCCCGGTTATTCAAACAGTTGCGTGTGTCTTTAGAAGAGCATGCGCTGGGGAAAGAGGAAATATCTCTAAAGACATTACAAGTCTCTGATTTCACGCTCTTCAGGGACTCGCCCAATGTTCTACCCAGCTCAGATCTCGCGGGCCCCCAGTGACATACCTATACTTCTCATTTTGAGGTAGAGGGCAAACATTTTTTGAAGTACCCCCACCCTTGCATTCATAGGCTTAATGTAATTTTTAGAATACTAGGGAGCTACCGCCCCCTGCTCGCTATCGCTCGCCAACCCCCGTAAACTGCTGACGCAGGATCTTTTGGAATTGCTTCGCAATTCCCACAAATTCCAACTCGCTAAACTTAATACACTTTATAAACAATTAAACAATTTACAGAAAAAACGTCAACCAACTTTCCAATAATACTTCACCAAATCCCCTCCATGAATAAATCTCCCTTAAAAGTTTGAATATATATTAACTCGAACGAATATATTAACTCGATATATAAACGAAATGTTTTTAAAAATATCCATCTTAATTATTTTTGATCTATGGTTATATAAATAACCAATTATAATTGTTTATCAATATTCGGACCAAACAAAAGCCATTATCTTAAAGTAACTCGTTAGTAGTATAATATGCCTAGTGTTTATCATTCAAATATTTTTTAAACCCAGACTTCTTAAACAATACCGTTTAAGCAATTGAAAATAATAAGAGACAAAACATCACTCTATGTTTACAATTAATTTCGATAAAATCAGACTAAAAATTATAAATATTGGACAAAAAGTGTGAAATTTTAGTATAAAATGGCGTTCATGTAAGTTTTTAGAATCTGTTTTTATCAGTCTGAGTGATATTTCATCAAGTAAGTACTACTTTTTTAAAAGGTGAAAAAACATGTTTCATCTTAAAATATAGCGTCAATCGGTCGTTGTGATTGGATGCATAATAATTTGAATGACAGTACTTGCTTTATAACTGCGACCTTATCCGTTATCTAAAAAAATGGAAATATTTTAAAATTGAGAATTTTTTTGAAAAATCGAAATGCTTACTCGGAAATCCGGAAAGAATTCGGACATTTTGATACCATATATGTGTCATTCGGTTCAGTAATTAAAAAGCCTTTCTCTGGAAACCGTTCACTAAAAACTTTTTTTTAGAATAGAGAGATTTCTACACAAGATCTGAATTTCACTCAACTTAAAAATATCGTTTTCTTTTGAAAAAAACGATGAGTAACAAGCAATAAAGGGGGTCTGGGGGTCCCCCGAGAAAAATTTTGGAAATATGTCCCTAGAAAACTGGTAATTTACTAATTTTTGGACCTTTCTGTGCACAAATTAAATTCCAAAATATTCAAAAATATATCCCTCTTAGAACTCAATATCAAAATCTTTAGGTCCCGGGCCCCCTACAGGCCCGGGGAAATCATACCCCCTCCCCCCCTCTCGTCAGGCCTGGATCTCTCGCCGGCTTTTATACTTGATCTGCCCGTGACGTCACTATCTTGCATCTTCTTTAAAGTGACGATGGATCGTGAGCTCCTCTGGAATCGAACTCACATCTCCAACTCCACATTTAATACAATTTAAACAAATAGCTTCACATTTAATGATAATTTCTGCGACCACAATCACTGACGAGATACACTACCTTACAATAATTGACCGGACACCAGACAATTTGCATGAAACCCGACTGCATCTCAATTTTTTTACATTCCAATGCTTGAACGTGAAGTGGTAAGGTCCCTTCTTTAGTTCTGCATGAAATTGTGATGATATTTCGAAAAGAAATAAACTTAGGGACTTCGAAAGAAGTTATGAAGCAAGTAGTCAATTTAGAGGCAAGTCCATTCGTTCAATTTCGGGAGAGTTATTAATGTTACAGCCAATTTTTGGTGTTGTAGAATGATTACGAGAGTCGGGACACTAATTGCACTTGTTGTTTGTCCCTCAAAAATGACTTAATGGCATCAGCGTGCCCTAATGTGGGAAAGTCGTAAAAACCACAAAAAACCATTTCAAATAATCCAAAATGAGTAAACCGGCTTCAGGGGTTAGGTCCGCTACAATACTTAGTAAAAAGAAATATATCCGTCTTTAATATCCATTATTTTTTGGCTGCAAGCAAACCAAGCATCATGTCATCCAAAAAAGAAGGCAGACTTGCTTGGCGTTTGCAACGTCGTAACTGGACTTAAAACAACTAGAAAGCTGTTTTAAGAAGCATCGAGTTTCACTCAACACTCCTCCAGTCGATTTGGCAAGCTTAAGTTTAAAAATGAGAAAGGCAGGTCTTTTTCTCGAGTGGATTGCACAAATCGTCAAATTCAGAGATAGTGTAATCACATTTGGGGGTGTTTTTAATGGATCCCTGAACTTTTTATAGGTAAATTAAACACTGATGCCAGGATGAACATTTCGGACTGTTAGATTCTTCCCACCTTCTGTCAATTTCATAAAATGGACAAATGTTACTTTCCGGATGGCAATGCTTCCTACCATGTTTGAGCCTCTGTCAAGCAGGGGGATCAATATATAGATGTGAAATTTTTTCTATAGCCCCTTCAGAGACCCAAAACAAACCATAGGATACATTTTTGAGACAACATAACGCAACATTTAAGGAGTGGGGAACCACGGTCAAAATCTACAACTGAGATAGCAATGTTCTCAAGGCAGATATGGACACAAATTTCCAAAACTGAATATCAAAATATTGTTGAGAATATGCCTAGAAAAGTCAATAATGATATTGCAGCATGTAGAAGTCAATCACTTGAAATTAAATCATTTATTTTTTCATTTGAAGCATCAAAAAAATAACACTGAAAAAAAATAACACATATCATTTGAAGCATCACACCTTGGTGTCCGGTCAATTATTGTAGGGTAGTGTATTTAACGACATCAATGTTTATTACAGGGAAAGTTTAGTTACTGTCAGGGAAAAGTTTGCAACCATAAGGGAAAAAGTTTCTGTGATCAGGGGGAAAATAGCAGAGATTGAGAAATTCAAATGCAGCCTCCATACAAAGTTCTAAGTCCAATGAGAATCACTCGTTTCTTTTTGTTCCCGCCCACCCTGTTGATTGACAGCTGGAGTAAAGATAATTTAGAGAGTCCAAAACGCGATTTTACTAAAATAGTTCACAGTTATCCCATAGTGGCGTTGCGGTACCTCGAGGTAAGCTCAATGCCACCTCGGTACCTCGAGGTAAGGTCAACGCCACTATGGGATAACTGTGGAACTATTTTAGTAAAATCGCGTTTTGGACTCTCTAAATCAGTGGTTCCCAACTGGTGGTCCGCGGATCATTGGTGGTCCGTGAGTCATGAAAGTGGTCCGTGGAGGCACCCGCAAGCACACAAAAAATTACAATAAATTATTTTAGAAATTTGAGTGAATTGGACCAGAAAAGAAGATTGGATTGTACTTTTCGCTGAGTAATTTGTGGAGGTAACAGCCATCACTAAATTGTTAACAAAACTTTATTCTAAATATCAAAAGTGAAATATTGAGTTCTGAAAAAAAACTTTTCCGAAATTTTATCAGTCTTGAAGAATTCCTTATAGAACCACAATAAATTACTAATGATAAGCAATTAATAATTTTTTTAAATTGTTATATTCCAGAGAATTATAGAAATTTCCATGCTTAATTGGGGATAACAAACTTTCATCTTGTAATTTTGAGAATATAAGGATTTTAAGCTACAAAGGGTGGTCCGTGAAGGTTCCAATTTTAGACTTAGTGGTCCGCAGACTTCTCTGAGTTGGGAACCACTGCTCTAAATTATCTTTACTCTGTGCCTTCATTGCTGCTGAATTTCAAGTCAATTATTGCTATGTTATTGCATGTTAGAAATTTTTTGCTTGTATATTGGTGGTTGATGTTGAATTGGTAGTTTGGCCTCTAGACCTGACATCGTCCATTTTTATCCTTATGTTAGAGTCTTCAATTATATTCTCACAAAGGTTACAATCGAACTAAAGAAATTTGAGATCCAGGGTTCTAAAATTCTTTTATAAACCTAAAATGCAATTCATTGATTAAAAGGTACTTGAGATGCGAATACTTTTCGAGTGTACGAGAAGATTTTCCAGGGGAGAAAAGTTGAAAATCCCATCTAGTAGTAGTTTCACCGATCGCTCACCACCCATTCATCAATCAATCCGTCCACACACACACACACGTGTTATCACCTTGTGTACCTGTGACGCGGCGTCCGGATGCGTGTGACGCGTTGTGTTCCGGTGAAGAGGATGCACTCTTCCGCGTGCGACATCTCATTTGCAAACAACCTGTTGGGTCTGCCAGGAGCGACCATGTCGCTTTTCAGGGACCACCACAAACCCAAGCGACGGAGCAAGGTCAGCGATGCCTCCTGGGTCTACATGGTAAGACCTTTATTGCTTCATGTTTGCACTATGTTATCTTTCATTTGGATCAATCTAGGTAAAATTGTCTTTCATAGTCATCAATTCCTTTGTTTACCCTGTTGGCTAATCCAAAGAGTCCGGCTCAAACGCCAAGATTGGCGATTGAGTATGAGTAGGGAAAGGGTTAGAAAGATTCTCCAGTCGCCATGTATAACCGGGGCGTAGCCAAGGGGGGATCCCCGGGTCCGCCCCCCCTTTGGGACAGTCCTAAAATTTTTTAGACCCTAGTAACTTTTTAAAAGCGAATGTTTATGGCCTCAAACCCCTTAAAAGCACTTTTTCGGCATCATGCTAGAGCTCATAAATTTTCCAAGGTAACCCCTGGTTCCTCATTACAGATTAGTAATTAAAGGGTTGGTATAGAAAACATAATTGCAAGCAGGCTCGTTAGTTGTACACATGTATCTTTAGCTACAAAATTGAACTAAGAAATTAGAAAATTGAAGCAATTTGAACCTGTAATTTTCCAGCAGGAGCGATGATGAACGTCTTACTTATACATGTCGGCAGAGGCTTGACCCTTCAAAATTTAATACTGCTTTAAAGCCTGTGCTAGTAGATCCCTTGAAATATTTGGACCTACCCCCCAAAATTTTGAGTTTCTGGCCAAAAAAGGCGAGTCCTTAAAATAGTTGTTCTAACCTGTTGTCCTGGATGAAGCAAAAAAAATGAATACTTTGAAGATTAATGTGATCCGAGCATATAAAAAAGAGCCGTATATTATCAATCAATTTATTAACAAAAACAAAATTTGCAAAATTTAAAAACATAGATTCACAAAAGTTTACACAGAATTAAAAGAAAAGAAAAACGAATTGCAACTACATTCCAAAGGAGCTCGTCCATGAGTTCACAGATTTTCAATTTTAGTGAGTTGTTTTAAAGGCTGGTGTTTTGGGGTTCCCTCCGAAAATTTGATGTATACATTTTTATTCTGTTTTTTCTTAAAAAATCTTAGGGGGGTTCCTTTTCCGTTGTAATCTTGAGGGTCTCAAAGTGCGTTAAAACACTACTCTGTAAGGTCAAATATCAAAAAAATTTAAAATGGAAGACCTCTTAAGAGGGACCGTTTGGGTTAAGAGTCTTAACCCATCTTTTAAATTTTGACCCCTCTATATATAAAAACTCTTTTTTTTCCTTGAGGATTCTTTGGCTTGTAAAGAGCTGTCCTCTTTGGATGTAACCCCAAGGTTCTCTAATTGAGCAAAACAAATATATTAGAGCAGAATTTCTCAAACTGTGGGTCGCGATCCACTGGTGGGTCGCCAGTCAGTTATTGGTGGGTCGCGAGAAGATTATGAATTTTCCTGAATATATAGTATATTTTTTATAATTTTTACAGATGTGTTATTGACTTTTGAAATTTATCAAATTACCATATATAGTAAAAAGAATAAAAATAAGAGGAATAAGAAAAAATACCCTACTTGTGTCGTATGCAAAAGACAATTAATGTAAATATATACTATGTGTCACATTAATGTGCTTATAATGCAAAACTACTGTTCGCCCAACGATAATAAAAGGGTCACGTGATTTTTACAGACTTTGCACGGCCAATAGTTGGGTAACTGGTGATAGTTGGGGTCTTGCTTCTATATACAAGCAAATGTCTCTTCCTCTTTCGATCAACTGCCCCTATCAACTTCCCCCTGTATCCCCTCCAAATACTAGTTCCAGCGTTGTCAAAATCACGTGACCCTTTTACTATCGTTGGTTTGACAGTAGTCGGTTATTCAAATAAGATTTGATTATAAACGTAGAACTCCCCATCCCTTCCACACCAGGGGGGCAATTTTTAAGGATTTTTTAAAGAAAATAATGGAACAGCAATTTATCCCAAATTACTAAAAAGACAAATTAAAACCCAGTTTTCAAAGGTCAAACTTCAAAATTCCAGACCCCCTTTTTATTGTATGGATCATTGGTTCACTCATAATTAAACTATTTAATACACTCAAATTCAAATACTTACCTTTAATTTTTTAAAAAGTTAATTTTTCTTCTAATACGTGCATGTAATTTATTATCCTAACTAAATAGTTGGTGACCAAACCCCCTCCCCACGCCCGAAGTTAAAATTCTTCTCTTGGGAGGCCATGAAATAATTAACTGAAGATGAGGTGGGTCGCGTTGGATTTCGTTTTTAAAAAGTGGGTCGCGATGTTTAAAAGTTTGAGAACTGTATTAGAGGATCAAATTTCCAAAATTTTCCTGGGGGAGGACCCCCAGACCTCCTTATCTGTACTTTATTCTAAAATATATTTGTTCACTGAAGTAAAAGTTCTCATAAGGCATTGTTAATAATGTATTAGAGGACCAAATTTCCAAAATTTTCCTGGGGGAGGACCCCCAGACCTCCTTATCTGTCCTTTACTCGAACATATATTTGTTCACTGATGTAAAAGTTCTCATAAGGCATTGTTAATAATGTTGACTCAAAAACCCCGTTAGTTTACAGGCTGTGCACAGGAAATGAGTTAAAACTGTTAATTCAATGAGCAAATTTGCAAACATTTTCTGGGGGAGATCCCCCCAGATCCCCTTTTTAACATACACGAACTCCTACTTTTTGTTTTGATCACCTCTCTCTCTCTTTGTACTTTAGAAAAATATTTTTTCTTATACAGGGCGATTCAGAAATAAACATCAATAATTGGGGGGGGAGGTAGAGGGGCTCTAGACAAGCATATTTTGAATAGGGATGGTGGGGCACAGCCTTACCGTTAAAGAGCTAGGACCTAATGTAGTGCGAGCGCGTTTCAAAACGCCGTTTTTAGAAGGCCCGTGTGCCGAAACAAAACATAATAAAATTAAAAAATCTATTGCATGCGGTAAGGAAGTATTCCTACTACTTACACCATGAATTCGATAGAATTTGAACCACTTTCTAGACCGTGGAGTGAGTTTCAAAGTGCAATGTTAATCTTTTAGTCAAAGAATGGAGTTCCCTTAATGGTACTATTTAGAAAAATGATGATCGGGAAAGGAATTTTCAATGATCTTAACATTGATCATTGAAACTGTTTGATCATTGAAAATTCCTTCCCCGATCATCATTTTTCTAAATACCATTAAGGGAACTCCATTGTTTGACTAAGAGATTAATATTGCACGTTTTAAAACTCACCCCACGGTTTAGCAAGTGGTCCAATTTCTATCACATTGAGGATTTAAGTAGTACGGATACTCATGCACCTCATGCAATAATGTTTTTTATTTTATTATGTTTTTTTCGTCACACGGGCCTCCTAAAAACGGCCTTTTGAAACGCGCTCGCACTATATTAGGTCCTAGCTCTTTCACGGTAAGGCTGCGCCCCACCATCCCTATTCGAAATATGCTTGTCTAGGGCCCCTCTACCTCCCCCTCAATTATTGATGATTATTTCTGAATCACCCTCTAGATGAGAATTGGTTTGAGATAATGTACGTACCTAAGATAAGTATCTAATCTTAATTTTTATACAAATAAATACTAATTATTAATTAACATCTAAAAATAATTAAAAATTACGAGAAAATGTAAATTTATTCTTTGAAAATCTTTGATATTCAAAATTAAAATTTTTCAAATGAATCCCCAAACGAAAATCCTGTCTATGCCCCTGTGTGTAACCACAGTAACATAACATGATTAAGTGTACATTATTAAGTACTATCTGATCTCTATGCTGACTTCTCTAATAAAGTATGCCATAAAATCTCCAAGGCCTGAATTGTATGGATTACTTGATTCGACAATTGTACTTCCTCCATCTAAAATAGAGTGATCATCAAGCTCGATAGAAATAAGTCCAAGTGGGCTATTTAGCTTATTACCTAGTCTGTGTAATTAAGATTGGCGGTTCGTCACCAAGGCAACGCAATAGAAATGCAATAGGAAAGGACTAGTAGCAAGCCACCAATTTTATTTACACAGACTATAGGAAAATTCAAATGGATCATCATTGTTCAAGGTGCAAAAATAAAGGGATCTCTAGTGAAGTAATTAGTGCAAGAAGTCTTATAACTTGATAAGCTTAGTCCATTCAAAAATAACTAATCTCGTTATGGTTTAAAGCAGTGTTTCCCAACGTGGGGAGCAGTATTATTTTCTAGGGGGCAATTTGAAAATTTTTAATCGAATTGCCCCCAGGTGGGGCATGGACCACCAGGTTTTATTTATTTTCCAAGAAAGATTTTCGAAAAAAGAAAGGCATGGTGGCAATCAAAATTTAGAAAGACTTTGGTTGAGCATGGATCGAAAAATGTTGGGAAATACTCGTGTAAAGAGAGCTTTGAGATGAAAATGTAACCTCTCCCGTTAATATTTTTTTCCTATTTTGCACACATTAATTTGCAATTTCGTGATTAAAACAGAATTGATAATCCAAAGAAATTGGGTCTGGCGCCCAAAATAGCGATAAAATAATTGATTCTGGCAACCAAGCTCTATAGAAGTTGAATTTCTTACTCGCCAATATATGGCATTGGCAACACCAAATTTTGCCAAAAATGTCACCCAGGCCTAATTTTTTTTGGATTTACCCATGGATTTCTCTTGAGGTTCAAAAACTTAACAGAAAAGATGAATTCTAGCCATGGTTATGTTGGAACTTTCAAAAATCTGGGTGCAAACACCAAATGTTCTGATAATTAAAAAAAATCTAAGATAAAAATAATTTAAATATCTGGTTTGCTTTTGGTTATTATTTTTACTATGTAAATTGTTGCAGATAAAATTCAATAAATGAGATTTGTGTCTGGCTAATCCACAAGTGCCAAAATGCATTTTTAAAGGAAAAATTTCTACAATAGACAGTTCAGTTTTACAGGTAAAGAACGGATACTGAATCGGGATAAGACACGAAAGTTGTACAAATTAACTTTATGATTACATAATTTCAAAAGTACTCGTCATGATAGGAAAGGGGACCACTGCCATTAGACAACCTGACCGGTGAAGGATAATTAAAAATTGCACTTGGAATTTGTGGAACTCGTGAAGTTCGGCGAACTTCAATCCTTTTATTCACGTGATTGATTTCCTCCCGATAAAGTGTATCCAGATTTCATCAAGGAGTCATCATCACGCTGGAAAAGCTCTACAGGGTGATTCAGAAATAATCATCAATAATTGGGGGGGGGAGGTAGAGGGGCCCTAGACAAGAATATTTCGAATAGGGATGGTGGGGCGCAGTCTTACCGTTAAAGAGTGTGGGGATTCGATAGATTGTCGATATAAGAGATTACACCACTGATTAAACATTATAAAATACTTTATTGAGGACGAAGATATTATACGTCTAGCAGCCAAGATATTTGGCTCCCAACTGGGGGGTTGCTACATTTCTCAGATGGTTTAGATCTTTGGCTGTCGTGAGGATTTTATCTCCCTTTTGGGGAAAATTTTTCCAATAGGCACCGCAAGAGCTAGGACCTAATGTAGTGCGAGTGCGTTTCAAAAGGCTGTTTTTAGAAGGCCCGTGTGACAAAAAAAAACATAATAAAATGAAAAAATCTATTGAATGAGGTAAGGAAGTATCCCTACTACCTACACCATGAATTCGATAGACTTTGAACCACTTTCTAAACCGTGGAGTGAGTTTCAAAAGTGCAATATTAATATTTTAGTCAAAGAATGGAGTTCCCTTTAAGGCAGTGGTGCCCAACCTACGGCCCGCGGGCCAAATGTGGCCCGCGAGGCTGATCCATGTGGCCCGCGGACTCGTTAAATCTTAAAAACAAAAACCACTTTTAGAAATCTTCCAAGAAATCCACGACATTGTGCGAGACATTATGGCGCTTCCATCTAAAAAAATATGATAAAAAAGGAATTCTTCAACATTCGGTAATATTTTTTTTACTTCTCTGTTTTGTTTTTTCTAGATACGGGGAATTTGCCATTGGATAAATATTTTTCAGTATCAGTTATCGGAATGCCGAAACTTTCAAGAAAAGTGAACAAATTCATATTTCTTCATTAAGTGAGAAAATAAACCGTTGTGATGTATAAGGAGACTGGCAGTGTTTAAAGAACACAATCACAATATCAAGAGACATTACGAAACGAAACAGATAATCATCTTAATTCAAATTGTTACAAATTTGGAGCCGAATTTACAAGAACTAGTATCCTCCAAACAGATCTAAACTTTTCATTGAAAATGGGTATGTAATGTTTCTTCATGTTTAGAAAAATCCTTAAATGTGTTTTTTATGTGGCCCGGAGGATAATGTCTTCAAAAGCAAATTGGCCCTCGGGAAGAAAAAGGTTGGGCACCACTGCTTTAAGGTATTTAGAAAAATGATGATCGGGGAAGGAATTTTCAATGATCGTAACAGTGATCATTGAAACTGTTTGATCATTGAAAATTCCTTCCCCGATCATCATTTTTCCGGGAACTCCATTGTTTGACTAAGAGATTAATATTGCACGTTTTAAAACTCACCCCACGGTTTAGCAAGCCGTCCAATTCAATTTTCAATTAAATTTTTTTAATTCAATTAAATTTTTATTTGCACACATACATTATTTACAATTGAAGGCTATTACACTTTGGGGATTAAAAATCCCATTAAAGTGAAAAAATATTTAAATATACATTATGGATAGAAAAAACAAAATTTAAGAAAATACAAGAAATAAAATAAGAATTATTGATTGGCAAAGGTGTCAGTTGTACATAATTAAACACCCAAAATAAGTAAAAAAAGAGATACCTGGAAAGTCATAAGACATCTACTGTATAAAAAAAGAATATTTGTACAAGACAGCACAAGGAAATATTAAGGAGCAGGTATATTTTCAGAAGTAAATAAAAATTGCTTTAACATTTTTTTAAAAATACTAACCCTTGGTGCTGTTTGAATATCTGAGGGTAAACTATTAAAATATTTAGGTGCTAGGTAAAAAAAACATTTAAGAAAATTTTTTTCATTGGATTTGGGAATATTATAGATAGTACAAGGTCGTCTGGGATTAACAAAAGTTTTCATTGAGCATAAATTCGGATTTTGAAACAAATTGTAACAATTTTTGTAAAAGATTAAATGTTTAAGGGGAAGAATATCTAGATTTTTATAGAAAAAAAATGTGATGCTATGATTAGTGGATTGTAAAATTATTTTAACAAATTTTTTCTGAAGGTTTTCAATTATTTGTATAGTAGTTATGTAATCACCCCCCCCATATTGATAAACCATAATAAATCCTGGGAATAATAAAGCATAATAAAGCAGGCATAATAAAGTTTTTTTAGAAATTTCGAATCAACGTTATCTTTTAGATGATAAAATTTATATAACAAAAATCTCAACGTATTAGACAAAAAACCAACGTGTGATTTCCATTTGAGGTTAGAGTCTATTTGAAGGCCTAAGTACTTTATCGTTTTTACACATTCCAATTCTACACAGTTGCATAAAAATAAGTTGGAACAAGCTACGTCATGGCATTTTAGATAAAAAGGATTTTCTCTTGCTGTTAGACTGAAATAAATATACTTTGTTTTTTCAACATTAATTCTTAAATCATTTACATAAAACTATGTTCTTATTTTGTTAAGGTCATCTTGAATTTTATTATTTAAATCATCTTTGTCGGGGCCAGAGTAAAGAAGGGTTGTATCATCTGCAAAGCATACAGGGTGTTTCAAAATTGCGTTGCACGGCTTTTATTCGAAACCAGCGCCTCCTAGGGTCATGGAAGTAAGGTCTACCCCTAGGTAAGTGACCCTGGAGAATCCATTGAGAGGACTTACAGCGCCCCTAGCGGCGTAATTAAAAAGTTAAAAAAATTATTTTAAAAACTAAAGGAGATAGAGCAAAAACCTCAACAAGAGTATATTTGCCAACGTCAAGAAGAACTCATTGAAAAAAATTTGATCAAAATATCTTGAATATTCGCGGAGATATTAGCATGTGAAAATAGCACTTTTTCGGGGGTCAAAAAGGAAAAAGTTCGCATATTTGCAAATTTTTCAGTGTTATTGTGTAGTTTCGTGTTTTTTTAGTTGAAAGAACACAAAATTTCATTAAAAAATCAAAAAAATTTGCAAATATGCGAACTTTTCACTTTTGGACCCCCGAAAAAGTGCTATTTTCACATGCTAATATCTCCGCGAATATTCAAGATATTTTGATCAAATTTTTTTCAATGAGTTCTTCTTGACGTTGGCAACAATACTCTCACTGAGGTTTTTGCTCTATCTCCTTTAGTTCTTAAATTAATTTTTTTAACTTTTTAATTTCGCCGCTAGGGGCGCTGTAAGTCATATCAATGGATTCTCCAGGGTCACTTACCTAGGGGTAGACCTTACTTCCATGACCCTAGGAGGTGCTGGTTCCGAATAAAAGCCGTGCAACGCAATTTTGAAACACCCTGTATAATGTCACCATTTAAATTTAGGGTAAGCAGATCATTTATGTAGATTAAAATCAAAGTGGGCCTAATACAGAACCCTGAGGGACTCCTTTTGTAAGTGACAATGGTTGACTAAGGCAATTTTTAATTTTAACAATTTGTTTACGGTTATTTAAATAGGATTTTAAAAAATTGTGACATGAATTTCTATCACATTAAGGATTTAAGTAGTACGGATACTCCTGTACCTCATGCAATAATGTTTTTCATTTTATTATGTTTTTTTTCGTCACACGGGCCTTCTAAAAACAGCCTTTTGAAACGCACTATCACTACATTAGGTCCTAGCTCTTTGACGGTAAGGCTGCGCCCCACCATCCCTATTCGAAAAATGCTTGTCTAGGGCCCCTCTACCTCCCCCCAATTATTGATGATTATTTCTGAATCACCCTGTATACAGGGTGGTCCTAAACTCGTGGTACAAACTGGGTAGGGTAGGTAGAATACATCAAGACAAACAAGAATTGGTATAGAAAGGGGGGTCGCAGTTACACTGTTAAAGAGCTAGGACCTAATGTAGTGCGAGAGCGTTACAAAAGGACGTTTTGCCAAGGCCCGTTTAACGAAAAAAAACCATAATTAAATGAAAAAATTCATTGCATGAGGTACAGCAGTATCCGTACTACTTACACCATAAATTTGATAGAAATTGGACCACTTGCTAAACCGTGGGGTGAGTTTTAAAACGCGCAGTATTAATCTTCTAGCCAAAGAATGGAGTTCCTTTAATGGTATTTAGAAAAATGATGATCGGGGAAGGAATTTTCAATGATCATACATTGATCATTTAAACTGTATGATCATTGAAAATTCCTTACCCGATCATCATTTTTCTAAATACCATTACACTAATTTAAAGGAACTCCATTCTTTGGCTAAAAGATTAATATTGCATGTTTTAAAACTCACTCTACGGTTTAGCAAGTGGTCCAATTTCTATCAAATTTATGATGTAAGCAGTACAGATACTGCTGTACCTCATGCAATAAATTTTTTCATTTAATTATGTTTTTTTTCGTTAAACGGGTCTTGGCAAAACGTCCTTTTGTAACGCTCTCGCACTACATCAGGTTCTAGCTCTTTAACGGTGTAACTGCGACCCCCCTTTCAAAACCAATTCTTGTTTGTCTTGATGTACTCTACCTACCCTACCCAGTTTGTACCCTACCCAGTACTAAGTTCTGCACTTTTCCTCCGGCCTTGGGACTGTCGAGAGAGAGCAATCAGGAGATCCGTTTAAAACGCATTTGATTAGGGGAAATGATATAGTGGAGCGGTGGAGCCCTGATGCGACCGGATGCGCTGTTTCTCCCATTTCGCAAAAGCTTCATTTTCAATTATTTTTCCTTAACTATTCAACTGTTCACTCACAGTAGAGCTTGTTTTAAATGTGGACTAAGGACGGCATAAATATTATAGCATATTTTTTTCATAAAGTCTTATTTTAAATAAAATATGCGGTTGATAGAGACCCTACAAAATTTTAATTACCTTTCACCAGCGTATGAGGTCCTCAAATTCAACCAAATCACTACACCATTGTCATGTATTAAAATTATATTATATTGAGTGGCAACACTCTACTTGTTGCATCCCCTATATAAGTGTGATTGTTAGTATAATAAACGCCTTTTCGTTAACATCAACGTGCCTGTTTACCTTACCTCTTCCAAGACAACACAGTGGCGACGGTGGAAAACAAAAATTATGGCTACTGTCAACGAATTAGTATCTACATTAAACGCATTCGTCGAGAAGCTAACCGAGTCAAAATCAACGCCAACAAATGCCGAAATTTCTTTTGAGAGTTTTGACGAAGCGAATGAATCTTATGAAGAATATACCCAGAGATTGGAAAATTTCTTCGAAATCAAAGGGTTAACAGGTAATTCTCCCGAAGTCTTGAACGCTAAGAAGATGATCTTGATTAATTGTCTTGGCTCAAAATACTATCATCTGTTGTCAAGCTTAACTACTCCGGATCTGCCAGCAACTAAAACGTACGATCAACTACAGAATCTTCTTAAAGGACATCTATGCAAGCGAGTAAATATACTTACAGAGCAACACAAGTTTCTTTGCCGTTTACAACACACAGGCGAAACAATTGGTAATTACGTCACAGCTCTGAAGGAATTGATCAAGACGGCGAAATTCAAGTCCTCCTGCAACGACGCAGACTGCTCAAAATCTGTTATGAATCTTCTTTTGAGAGCGCAATTTATCAGAGGTTTACGTGACTCCGACATACGGGAACGAATTTTACAACAAGCTGATCTTACCTTCAACGACACCTTGGAGATTGCCTTAGCAATCGAAGCTTCAAAAATTGAAAATAGAGAAGCATACAAGTCTTCAGCTGATTACGTCAACAAAATTTCGAAACATTCAAGCAAGGATCCAGCTAGGTACAGTCCCAGAAATCAATCCTCACGACAGAGATCGGTAAGTCGAAATCGCAATTCAAATGCTTTGTGTAAACTAGGATTAGAAGGTATTTGTTTACATTGTGGTAAAAGTAATCATCTCTCAAATGAATGTAGGGTAAAACATAAATTGAAATGTCAAAACTGTCATAAACAAGGTCATATTAGTAGAATTTGTATTTCTGAAAAGTTAAAACGTAAAAGGATACCAGGAAATTCTATTAGGTATGTTGAAAATGACGATTCAGAGGATTTTCAAGTCACACAGATCTTAGATGTGTCAACAAATTATATAAAGTATGATGATAGAATTTACGCAAATATTTACATGCAAGGAAGGAAAGTTAGGTTTGAATGTGATTCTGGTAGTCGTGTTAGTATTATGAACATTAATGAATTTAAGAAGTTAAATTTAAAAGCATCAATTTTGCCTACAAGCATTAAATTTAGAAGTTTCACTGGAAACATTTTTAAACCCATTGGATTCGTTGAATTAAAGGTATCTTATAAACAAAACTCTAGCCAGGAAAAACTTTATTTAGTAAAACTTAAAAAAGAAGCTATTCTAGGACGTGACTGGATTAGAAACCTAAAGATCAATTTGGCTGAAACAGATGATAACAACGTAAACCAAGTCTCAACATTAGACGTGGAAAAATCGGTTAAGATTATAAAAAGCACATACGCTGAAGTATTTAAACCAACCATTGGTAAAGTTCCAAACTTTAAATGTTCACTAAAATTGCGTGACAATGCAAAACCCGTGTACATTAAACCCAGATCTGTACCTTACGCCTTAAGAGAACAGGTTGATCAAGAACTAGATTCACTGGTTTCTCAAGGAATTATAGAAAAGGTAGAAAACTCGGAATGGGGAACGCCTTTAGTAATTGTACCTAAGTCAAATGGTTCAGTAAGAATATGTGCTGACTATAAAGTAACTGTAAATAATCAATTACATGATTCGAGGTACCCAATACCTAAAATTGATGAAATATTCAATAAACTGGAAGGAGGTAAATTCTTTTGTACCCTAGACATCCACAAGGCATATTTACATTTACAAGTAGACGATGAAGCCGCAAGGACACAGGCGATATCAACACACAGAGGTACTTATGTCGCAAAAAGGTTATTTTTTGGAATCAAAACTGCTCCTAATATCTTTCATTCTTTTATAGATCAATTTATCCAAGATCTAGAAGGGGTAGCAGCTTATTTCGACGATATAATCGTGCAAGGTAAAACGCTAGATGAATGCATGGGAAGACTGGAAAAAGTTCTAGATAAATTAAGGTATTATAACTTGCATCTAAATTTTGATAAATGCAAATTTTTTCAGCAAAAGGTAGAGTATTTAGGTCACGTAATAAGCAGTCAAGGACTTAGGAAGTCTCCAGATAAAGTTAAAGCTATTCTTAATGCCCCAAGACCGAAAAATGTGGACGAATTGAGAAAATTTTTGGGACTGATTATGTACTACTCAAAGTTTATCAAAGATGCATCAACGTTACTTTTTCCTTTAAATCATCTTCTGAAGAAAAACGCAAGATTTTATTGGACTGCTGAGTGTGAAGCTACGTGGATCAAGGCCAAATCAGAAATTGCAAATGAACAGGTACTGATGCCGTTTACACCAAATCTACCTGTTACATTGGCAACTGATGCTAGTCCTTATGGGCTATCAGGGATTTTGTCGCACACTATGCCAGACGGAACGGAGAGACCCATCGCTTTTGCATCACGATCGCTTACTACAGCGGAAAGGAATTACAGTCAACTTGATAGAGAAGCTACAGCAGTTTACTGGGCACTGAAGAAGTTCTACGATTTTCTTTATGGACGCCAATTCACTTTGGTGGTTGACAATAAGCCAATGATGACTCTTCTAGGTCCAGAAAAGAAACTTCCAGCTTTGACTACATCAAGAATGCTGAGGTATGCTCATTTCTTATCAGGGTTCGACTACGCCATAGTATACCGAAGATCAGAAGATCATGTAAATGCTGACTACTTATCAAGAAGTCCTCTACCACTGGGCAACCAGGAAATTCACAAGGTAGATGATGAACACATGTTCCAAGAGGCCATAATCAACCAAATTTCAACCCCTACCATCACATCAGAAGTCATAAAGCGAGAAACGGAAAACGACCCAGAGCTTTCGAAGTTGAAGAATGATATTTTACAAGGACACACCTACAATCCTGAACTATCAATCCAAGATGGTATTATATTCAGAGGCACTCGAGTAATTATTCCCGAAATCCTTCAACATGATGTCTTACAGGAACTACATTCAACACATGTTGGGATCGTCAAGATGAAGGCCTTGGCCAGGAATTTTTGCTACTGGAAAAACATTGACAGAGATATTGAGACGATGGTCAAAAGCTGCAAGGAATGTTGCGATACTCGAAGTGATCCAGCTAAAGCTCCAATACACTATTGGGAAACTCCGACAAGGAACTTTCAAAGAGTGCATATAGATTACGCAGGTCCATTTATGAGCCATTATTTTCTTATTCTGGTTGATGCTAAATCAAAGTGGCCAGAAATCTATCCTTCTGAAAAAGCTCCCACTACAATGTCTACTATCAAACACCTAAGGGACATCTTCAGTCGTTATGGATTACCGGAAATATTGGTGAGTGATAACGCCTCCATATTCAAGTCGAGAGATTTTATGGATTTTTGTTCACGGAATGGAATACGCCAGAAACTGACAGCACCTGGACACCCAGCAACAAACGGACAAGCTGAGAGGTACTGCCAAATTCTCAAACAGAAGCTTACACGAATGAGATTTCACCCTGGAAATTTACAAGAGAAGCTATGTGAACTCCTATTCAGATTTAGAGCTACGCCACTATCTAGTGGGAAGACTCCTGCTGAACTATTTTTAGGTCATAACATAAGAACTAAACTAGACCTGCTGAAACCAACGTCAAGCCTTGAATCAAACTACACTCCTCACCCTCAGTTCAACAAGTTTTTCAAGCCTGGAGACCGAATACAGTCAAGAAATTACACAGGCTCTTCAAAATGGAAGTACGGTACCATCCTGAAACGCCTTGGACGAGTCCACTATGAGGTCCAGCTTGATGAAGGTTACATCCTGAAGCGACACTATAATCAACTACGTCCGTGTCAGGTGGACTTCCAATTGAATCCAGCGAAGATTGGATTTTGCCCGAGGAGGAAGAGAGTCACCTTTAAAGATGAAGAAACTAAGATGCCCGCTTCTACGTTACTCAGTGATGATGCTCCAGCCGATCCTCCAGCCATCCTGCAGCATCCAGAGGCATCGCTGCCGACATCTGATCCTGTTCTACAGCCTTGCTCACCGGATGTTGATCTTCACCAGCATCCTCCGGAAGCCAGCCGGTTAAGCCAGAGTACAGCCGAGGTAGAACCATCGGTCCAGCCTCCCGGAACTTCAGCCAGCTCCAGAAGTGCCGACCTTCACCCTCCTGTCCTGAGACGTTCCAAGCGTACACCAAAGCCAATAGAACGCTTAAATTATTCTAAATTTTAGCATTTTGTTAAAGTTAAATTTTATGTTAAGCATTAATGCAATCATTAAGTTATCATATTAAGTTTTTAAAAATGTGATTTAACTTAAGTTCATTAAGTTAATTAATTGAGATGTTTTAAATTAGTGAGGGAGACTGTCATGTATTAAAATTATATTATATTGAGTGGCAACACTCTACTTGTTGCATCCCCTATATAAGTGTGATTGTTAGTATAATAAACGCCTTTTCGTTAACATCAACGTGCCTGTTTACCTCATCTCTTCTAAGACAGCACAACCATTTAGACATTAAAATTTTCTAAATATCTAAGTGTTCTGTAGTAATATCGCCAGGAGCAAAACTTTTGGACACCTTACAATATTGCGATTGTTATGGGAACGGAATTAATAAAATCTGGAGAAAAAACCGTTTTGTGCAGGGGTTGCTATCATTTGGCTTTGTGAGTCATAGTTTTGATATTTCTGTTTTTCTCCTGTCAGTGTGACTATATATGTCTTGAGTAAAAAGTATGTATTTTTGTAAAATGTTTGTATACCTGATAATAACATGCTACTACGTTTATTAATTTTAAATTAATATATCAAAATATACTAAATGAAATATATCATATCCCCTCGTTTTAAAAAAGAAATTTTCCGTAAACATTTTTATTATCTAGCGTGTAAGTTATTCAATTCCTTACCTTTTGATTTACAAAATATTCCACTCAAGCTAAATTTTAAGAACTTATTATTCAATTTTTTATTTGAAATAGAGGAGTTAGATAACTTTTTTAAATCATAGAAGCAAATAGTAATTTGTAGGCCTTCAGCTGTGACGATTTTTTTTTCAATTTATTTATTTTTATTATTTTGTTGTTGTCGTGTCCTTGGAGATTAGATGGAGTGGTTACTTTTTTAATTTATTTACTGTACGTTTGTGTTCCATCAATTTTGTATTTTGTTGTTATTATTATTATTATTATTATTATTATTATTGTTATTGTTATTGTTATTGTTATTGTTATTGTTATTTCCTGTTTCTTTATCACTTCGTATGTCTTTATTATCATTATCTTAATTTTATGTCATTGTACTCTTTTAATTTAAGATTAATTTTTGGTCATCTAAATGAGTTCTTAAACCACAGATGACTCATATATTTTTGATATTTTTCTTTACATTTTTAGATATTACCATCTGAGAATTGAAAGTAAAATTATTATATTACTAGCTGTTATACCCGGCCTTGCACGGGGGGGAGTTTATAAATTTATTTTTTAAAATATTTCTTAAAATACATTTATAATTTTGTAAATTAGCAATATTACAAATCATCCCGGTATCCCAGGCACCTCTTTCCTATCCCAGTGTTCCCGGTAATCATATCCCGGTGGTCACGGTAATTTTTCTAATCCCGGCGGTCCCGGTAATTTTCCTATCTCAGTGTTTACGGTAATTTTTATATTCCGGTATTCCCGGTGTCTTTATGGTAAATTTCCTATCCCAGTGTTCTCGGTAATTTTTATAACCCGGTAATTTTTTCCATCCCGATGTTCTCGCTAATTTTCCAATCCCGGTGTTCTTGTCACTTTTTACAATCCCGATGTTCCTGATAATGTTTAATATCTTGGTGCCTTTATAAAATAACAAATTTGAAACCATAATAAAAAGTCTAGTAAATTAGTAAGTCTAGTGAACAAATTAACAAATTTAAAACCAGTGTTTAAAACTAAAATAAAAGATCTAGTAAATGAAAAAGTCTAGTGATCTGTCTCATTTGAAACAATGTTTTATTTTTAACTCGTTGTATGACTGGTAAAACAGGTTTTCAAACACGGAAAAATAAGTGAAAAAAGAAGAAAAATTGGAAAAAAAGAATGAAGGACCAATTTTCTCTTTATAAATTAAAGCCTATGTGTTATTCTGATGTATAAGCTACATTATAGTAAAATTTCATTAAAATCCATTCAGTAGTTTTTGCGTGAAAGAGTAACAAACATCCAGACAAACATTTCACAATTATAATAGTAGTAGGATTATTAAAAAAAATTGACACGTCCTTTACCCAATCACACCTTTCTTTTCTACTACACAGTAATAAAATACTGAATATCTATATCGCAACTGCCAATATCTAATCTCAATTATGTGAATCGGAAAAGGAAAATATTTAATGTATTTTATCAATCTTATATTTGAGATTACTTTCTTTTTTTCAATCGATACCTAGGTTCAAACGATTAGCATGTGCTGATTCCGCTATATTTAGTATGCAGCCCGACTTGTGATTGGGGTGCAATGGACCTGAACACCTTAAAAGCTAAGAGAGGATTTTCGTTAATTGCTTTTGACGCCATCGTGTGGGAAGATGGGCGTTGTTTCAAGTGTGACCTGTTCTACAAGTGAGATCATATCTCCCGTGTCTTCCATGTATTTATTTGCATGTAAGGGTCGTGTCACACTAGCGTCTTGCAAGAGGCCAAATCCATAAAAAAAGTCAGTCGTTAAGATTATTGTCATGATAGGGGAGACAGCAGGGAGTTGAGCCTCAGTCTCCCCTGATCTTGGATCTTAGATCTTGACAAGAATCTAAACGAATTTGGCTTTGGCTTCTTCAAGACTCTAGTGTGGCACGACCATAAAATAACTTACCCTATTCAAGGGCCTCTAGCAGCCAAACCGTTCATCGGAATTGAATGAAATTTTAATGTAAGACTTTTATAAGGAGGTGAACGAGAATGATATGGGGTGGAGCGATTAACCTTATCAGCTACGGTTAAAGTGAAAAAATCAAATCAAATCAAATTTTATTTATTTTTACTAATATATATACATAGTTAAGGTCAAAACAAAAAATATAAGGGAAAATGACAAAATACACGTATGAGACACCAAGGAGTCAAATTGACTCTTACAGGTGACCGAAAATTATACATCAATGGATTTTCAAGAAAAATAAAAAATAAAAAGATAAAAATTGAAAATTTTCAATTTAAACCCCCTAAAGTAGGAGATAAGTAAGTAAAAGAGATAAGTAAAGGAGTAAAAAGATAAAGAGAAGAAAATACAGAAGAAAACGAAAGAAAGATAAAAGCAGAAAAGAGAGAAATAAAAAGGAAGAAAATAAAATAAATAAGATGCAAAGAGAGAAACTGAGAAAAAATGAACAAAGAAAACCAAAATGATTGTACCAGAAAAGAGAGGAGAAAAGAGAGAGAAGGGAAAAGAAATGATGAAAATAGAGGTGAAATAAAGAGATAGAGAGAAAATAGGGAAAATTACTGTGAACGAGAGATACAGAGATAAAGACCGAATGATAAATATAGAGAAAAAAGTAAAAACCAAGACTAAAAGGAGAAAGATAGAGAGAAAAGGGGGAAAGGGAGAAAAAAGAGAGGAAGGAAAAGAAAAGTCTGTAACTGGTGAATTTGATTTTAGGGGTGTCTGTAACTGGTGCAAAAAGAGCTTTCGGGAAAAATTAAATTAAAAATATAATAATTTTGAATTTTAAATATTTAAAACATGGGACACTTAAAGGACATCCTGGAGCTCTCTACGGTTCACTTAAAAAGTTTCCAACTCCTAATAAGCGGCCAGAAAATGGAAAAAACTAAGAAAAATCCTTAGACCTGTCTGTAACTGGTGCTCTTATTCTATTTCGTAATTTTTTTTCGCCCAAACCGAAATGTTCTGCATATTTTAAAATTTGAAAATATAAATTTGGAACAAATTGAATAAAATATTTTTCTCAAAAGAAAAACATTGTATGGAAAATGGATATTTTTAGTTCAAGAGAGAATAATTTGCGATATTAAAATGGGTAAATTAGTTTGTAGAGCAACGATGGGCAACCTACGGCCCGCGGGCCGGATCCGGCCCGCCTCGTCATTTGGTCTGGCCCGCGGAACATTTTAAAAATTGTACTAAAAAATCATTCTGGTTTTCGTCAACAAGAGCGAAAGAGGGTGTATACAGAACTTTCTTCCGAAAACAACTTAATTTTAGCGGTTAAAACGGGCTGCACAACTATATTTCGTTCTTGGGAAGCGTCTATAAACGTGGGAGAGTTGTTACTTCACGACGGACGATCGGCGACGGTTGATATTCCCCTCCCGACGGACTATATTCATTCTCTGCCTTTCCCAATGCCGCTTAAGTTAATTTGTCCTCCTGAATATTAATTCCTCCTCCATTAATTCTCCTGTATCATGATAATAAGGAAGCTGCATGTGTCAGATTTTCAAAAACAAATAAGTGTTCCCTATGGTTTTTGTATGGTAAAATGAAATATCTAGTTAATTTTTCAAAAAAATGTACAGGTAATTAAATATTTTAATTTAAAACTCTAGAAAAAAATCACGTGACTGAAAACGTTTATTGTTTAAAGATGTCAACAATCATACCATCAACTCCATTGCTTTCCAACAATGTTTATCGTATGATGACTTCAACATAACGATGATCCCAAACTCTTGGCGTTTTCGTGCGCTTTTAAAAAGTGGATTTTTGTTAATTTTTTTAAAATAAAAATTTTTTTTGATCAGCCTCAAATTTTGGGTAGTTGCTTATTTCTACAAGAAGAATCGATTAAAAAAATAAAAAATCATGCAACTTCCTCATTGTCAAAAGTCTGTCCTGAAATATTTTTCATTACTATGAGCTCTGAATCTTATTTTAACTCGTATTAATGTAACTTCAACATTATAATTATTGTATGTAATCAAGATATTATTTTAGTCCAGATTAATGTAACTCATTATAATTATTGTATGTAATATGTAATCAATAATTTGTATAAGTCCAGATTAAATTTTAACTTTAGTATTAAACTTCGTAACTATATATAATAAAACTACTCATTTTTACTTTAAAAAATATTACCTATTATCTACTTCTACTCTATGGCCCTCCACGTCATTATAATCATTGAATCCGGCCCGCGGATTCGAAAAGGTTGCCCATACCTGTTGTAGAGGAACTTCCTTCACCACTGACAGTGTTATTTATTTATTTACTGCCAAACAGAAACATATTCAATTACATGACATAATGAAAGAGTACAAGATAAAAGATTAAATGTACAGAATAAAAGAGTAACAGTACACATTAAAAAACAAGATTAATACAGGACATAAAATCATTACTTAAATCTCTCTATTCTAAAAAAAGGTTTTTGCAAATGGTTTCCAGAGAAAGGCTTTTTAATTACTGATCCGTATAACATGTTTTTGGTATCAAACTGTTCGGATTCTTTTGAGGATGTGCAATAAGCCTTTAGAATTTCTAAAAAAATTCTCAATTCTAAAATATTTCCATTTTTCTGGATTACGGATAAGGTTGTAGTTAACAGCAAGAAACTGTCGTACAATTTATTATACCTCCAATCACAATGACCAACCGACGCTATTCATTAATGATGAAAATAATTCTTTTCACGCTTTAAAAATGCGCTTCAAAATATGTACTTTCTAAATAAAATATTTTTAAAAGACTGATAAGAGTTTTCCAGAAACTCACAGATATACTATTTAAGTATAGAATTTCACACACCAAAATTAATTGTTTGTTAACATTGAGTGCAATGTAGATTTTGTCTCTTATTATTTTCAATAGCTTAAATTGTATTGTTTAAAAAGTCTGTTTTGAAACTAAAACTTGAATGATAAAGCACTAGACATTTTGACGAGTTACTAGGTACTATATTAAATTTAACAGATTCATTGTTGAACGTTTTTGTAAATATTGAATAACAATAGTTACGAGCAGACTTGATGGCTATTTTCAAGGAAAACGTGTTGATTAAATTATTGATAATTTACAACCAATAAATATTCTAACTTTTAAGGGAGTGTGCTTCTGGAAAGTTGGTTGACGGTTTTTCTACTAATTGTTATAACGAATGTTTTATAAATAAATAATTTTAGTGAGCAGGGTTTTGTGGGGATTGCGAAGCGATCCGAAAGGCCCAGCGTCAGCAGTTAACGGGGGTTGGCGAGCGATAGCGAGCAGGGGGCGGTAGCTCCCTAGTTATTAAAATAATCAAAAAAACAATCACTATGTGATGGCATGTTAAGTAAAAAGCGCATTTGTGCTGCTTAAATTTTGTCGCATATTTTAAAGTTAATTCTCTATTTAGGTTTCGTTGTGGAGTGGTCGACATATGGGCTAAAATATTTAGATATGTTTGTTCTTACATTCTGCATTAATTTAAAAAAACACATGCTTATCATTTCAACTAGATCTAAGGTATCATTAGTCGGTAAACTTCTAATTCGAAGTTATCGGAAGGTTATCTCCGGATCGTGTCAAATCAAAAAAAATTAATGCTCTCATTTTTAAATATCTTACCAGATTAACTAACCACCCTTTTGTAGTAAATAACGTACTCTATTAAAGGGGATTGTTCTTCTAGAATTGATATTGATAAATATTTAGTTACTATTAGGGGTTTTTATACGCTCTTCTTTATGGGGGTATTTTAAGTTAAAACTACATCCATGAAATTATAAAATTCTTCCGTAATATAAGTACAAGTAATGCAGGGTTTTTTCATTGGTTTACCAAGTTCACATAACGACTGTTGTTGTGTCATCGGGAAACAGCGTAGCTTAAGTAGAAAGAGAAAAGTGACGAAACAGAATCCCTCCATTATATTGCGGATGGGACACAAAAGGATATTTAACAGTCATGGGGTTTGAATAACAGCGCTGAAAATAGTATAATGGAATAAAATACCTGCTTAAATCTTTTGTGTATGCAACTTTCTGTTATGGATGGGTACTTGACGCTCATCCGAAAACAATAAGGAGATATTTAGGTGAAAAACAAACATGGACCATAAAGATTTCTACAAAGCAACCGAAAAGACCTTAGAAAATATTGTAAAAGAGGAATCTTTATACTCAGGCATCGCGTATCTGTTTTTTATAATTCACTTACAAAAAGCTGTGTTTAAATTTAATTGAAAACTTCATATCATGAAAAATATTTGCAAACAACTTCATGAAAGAAAACTGCCCGACCTCTCCCTTTGTTCTTTTTTACACAAAATAAAAATTTTAAAACAGATTTTAAAATTATTTATGCGAGAAAAAAGAGATTTTCGAAAATGATGTGCTTGCAACGTCTTACGTCATCACTCATAACCCCCTCCCCTCTTAACATAACATAACGTTTATTATTTTATATTGCAATTTTACATGGAACATAAAAGGAACGAACAAAACACAGAAACTAAAAATGTACATAAGAATACATATCTACTATAAACTATAGAGAAAAAAATATATATTAATTGAGTTGTTTGTATTACTCAGGGGTCAGCCCAGTGACCCATATGAGTAACTAAAACTATTTAATTAAAAAATTAAAATTATTTTTAAATTATAAATACAATTTAAGATATTTATTTAAAAATTATATATAATTAAATACAAGTGAAAACTATCGCGACGTGAGCTTCAGTATTATAACTCTAAATAAAAAGAGCGTTTGTGGGGAAAAAATAAAAAAAAATCCCCAATTTAATTTGTCATAACAAAGAGTTTTAGTTGTTTCTTAAATTTAAAAGGAGATCTTTCTGATTTTAGGTCTTCAGGTAAAGCATTAAAGAATTTAGGTGATAAACATAAACAAAATTTTTATGAAATATTTCTTTTTTTTTATTTAGGCACGGAATATAGTTTTTTTGATCGTAAATTATAACTTATGTTTCGTAATTCAGAGCTAAATTCAGAGCTAAATTGTCCTGTTTAACAAAGTAAATTATAGTTTTAAAGAAAAGGTGGCGAATTTGCAAAATATTCAATTTTCGGTATAAATCAATTAAAGTTGACTGGTTACTACAACTTAATAATTTTTTTTAAATTTTTATTACAGGATTAATATTTTCCAAGTAATCACCACCCCAAATAACAAGTCCATAGCTTAAGGTTGAGTTTACCCAAGAGAAATATAAATGTAACAGAAAATTCCTATTTATGAATTTTTTTATGTAATAAAGTTTATAGAGAATATAACGAAGTTTATTTGTTAGATAACTCACGTGTGATTTCCATTTTAAGTTTGAATCTACAAATAATCCAATGTAATTTATGGATGTTACTTGCTGAAGAGGGGGGCATTTGCAATCAGAAACATTACAATCGTTGAGATGATAACAGAGACTAAGAGATTCAGATGGACCATAGATACTTGTGTTAATAAATTTAGTTTATTTATGTTTATAGAAAGTTTATTGGCGTTAAACCAGTGATTAATTGCTAAAAGGTCTTCATTTATATGACTTTGTAAATCTTCATAATTAGAACTTGAATACAAAATTACCGTGTCATCAGCTTAAGTTATGATTTTATCGTTGATTTTTAATTTACAGAAGTCATTAATGTTTAAGATGAATACATGAATAGTAGTCCAGTAAATCTACTGAAAAAAAAGGTCAAACCGGTAAAAAATTGATACATTTACGGCCATATTCACAGTTTTCGAGTTGACACCGGTGTCAGGTAGCACTAGTTTCAACGGGTGAAAAAGTTCACTCATAGTTGATCCGAGTCCGTATTCATTGTACTCGGATTATCTGACACTGGCGCTGGCTTTGGCGATTGCTTGGCGAAGTGGATTCACGCTTTAAAAGTCTTCTCTGATTGGCTAGAGAGAAGCGCGTCACTTTAAACTTGTTTGTTTAGTAAATACAAACACGTGGCAATGCTTTACGATGGCTGAGCGGCTAAGGTAAAAATACTATGTTTAATGCAATTGTAAAACTATAATACATCAAATAAAATTAATTACTTCGAGTTTTTAACCTGCTGATATATTTATACACTGGCATATAAAGCAACATATTTATCGAATCATTAGTACTTTAAACTCAAAGGCAAAAACATTAATTAAAGCGTTTTGATCGTTTATGGCGAACAATTTATTTACAAAATATTTCCTTAATCCATTTATTTCGGGTCGTCTATCTGAGAATTAAGTTAGTATTGTACCCGTGCTGGCATAGTTTTAATCAGTTTACTGCCGACCTTTTTTTTCTTAATATGTATACAAAATATTGAATCAGTTATTTTTTTAAGCTTTAATTTTTGCAATAAACATTATTTGTGCTCAGATTAAAATACAAGCAATCTATCATTTATCAATAATTTAAAAGGAACTAGATTATAGAAATAACTTAAAACCTATACCATAATAATGGATAAAAAACAGTGAAGAGAAATGCAGGTGGCAAAAGAAACTTCAACCAAAATCAGCTGCTCTCTTGGAGCGAAAAATATAACCATCGATATAAAAAATAATGAAGGGAGCTCTGAGTAGAAGAAAACTAATTTTTAAGTGCTTAGTATAATACGACAAGATATTATATACCTATCAGAGTATTACCTATCAATTTAAAACTTCCCTGAAACTTTCCTTGATAAGAATATTAAATTTTAAAGCTATTAAACAAAACTAGGGGTTAAAAATATTTTTCCTTTAGATGTTGACTGTAATAAACTTTATTTTTTAATGATTTTCAGTTGTTAAAGACTCATATTTTTACAAAATTTAGGGACAAAAACAGCTGTAAACATACTATATTTTTATTTGTGGAATAAATTTTAAAATGCACTTACTCAAAGTGGTTACTCAATATTATTTAATTTTTTTAATCTAGCAAAAATTAATATGAACAAAAATGAAATAAGAAAAGAATAAGAAACAAAAGAACTTAATAAGCTAGGATTTGTATTGAGTTCTCCCAATATATTAAAAAAGGCAATCAATTCTGTCTGGATAGTTCATTTAACTTACATGCAATAAATAAGACATTTTTAAAAATAATTCAAATTTTGATTTCTTTTGAATTTAAAAATGATATCTGATTTGTAGAAAGTGAATTAAAGTTCTTAAAATATTAGCCCTGTAAGTTAATATAAAAAATACATATTCTTAAACAACATTAAAATATAACATTCATTTTTATTCAAGAATTAGTAATTTGAGCAACTTTTTGAACATAAAAATCCTTATACTAATTTAGACCATGCTCTTATTACTAAAATAAACATAATATAAAAACATAACTTTATTTTGTATAATTTATTACATCATCAAATAAGAAACACAAAGAAATTATGATACTGTGGTAAAATATTTCATTTCACAATTTAAAACTAAAACTATTAATAATCAATAATTTTCAAATTATTTTTCATGGCCCAAATACAGACTGAAGCTAAAGGAAGGTAAACAGTAAACATATTGGCAGCTGTTACATAATACCTGTAATAAAAATAAAAATCTAAGCCCTCAAATATTCAGATTTTAATTAGTACTAATTAAAAAAAAGATTAATTAATTTTTATTCTTCATAGAAAGCACAATACATTAAAACAAATGTTTTGCTTAGAAAAAGAATTATAAATGAGTGTTCTGGTTCTAAGAAATGTTTTTTTAACATCAGAAATTCAATTTCTTATTTCATTAGTTTCGTTTGCAGAATGAAAAATAAACAAACGGAAGACGGAACAATTCTCGTATATAGTGCTACTGCATTAAAATAGTAATTTAACTGATTATATTTATGGTTAATGAATATTTTAACAGCTTATTTACAATAACTTGTCAAACTTTCAATTTAAACTAGATTATTAGATGTTCGCCTGGGCTGGATTTGACTGTTTTAAAATCATAAATAGATAAGAACTCAAAAAGTTATTAATTGATTCAAAACATAAAACGTTAAACAAGAGGAAAATAAATATTGTAGATAGGAGTAAATAAGATGCCGATCTATTAGGTCTCTCATCATGTTTTACTTCGTAGTTATCAAGTAGTGTATGCAATGAGCAAATTCCAGATAGACATTTTTACGAGAGGTAGAGATTTATACAAAACTTACCTCTATGTTCTTCATTCCATCGTAGAAATTGTTTTTCGTTGGAGATTTGTTCACTCGGGCTTTAATATTCTGGTTCGGTTGTTGAAATTTGCTCTGCGAAAAACTTCGGTGGCCGCCATTTAATTTCTCTGTTTTATGGAGAAGTAGCGACTGCGCATGCGCTGATTCTGATTTTAGAGTTGACACCTCGGCCTCTGGGGTATCAACTCTAACACAGTTTTCGGTGTGAACCGTGTACTATGAATACTGTTTTGTGGTTTTTTTGGACTTGACCCTCCGTCGCCAAGGTGTTAACTCTGATTCTGGTGGCTGTGAATATGGCCGTTAGTTTTTCAACGGTTTTCGATTGGGAATGACCTAAATAATAACATACTAAAAATCGGACAAAATCGGTTCGTGGCAAGTTTAATTTTTTTTGAATTTTTAAAAAATGGCCGAAAAAAAATTTCAAAAAATCAAATAATAGAGATCGAGACTTGTGATACATGTTTATAGGCTATCTTTCAGTGCTGAATACGAATATTCCATTTAAATTTTAAAAAAATTAAAATATCTATTTTTAAAATTAATTTGAAAATTTCGATAATCGAAAAAATTAAAACACCCCTAAAAACCACAAAAAAACTAAAAAAGAAATATTTTCAACTGTTTTCACTCAGAAATATCCAAAGTAACAACCTATTAAAATTTGATAAAAATCGGACGATAAAAATTCAATTTATTTAAGATTTTCAATTTTTTTTACCTCAAAAATCGACCTTTTTTAAAATTCCTGTCAAAAACGTTTGAGGCATTTGCCATGGTTATTTTTCCATGGACATTGTAGTCATATAGCTATATAAACGAAAAAACCCAAAATTGATGGTTAAATCATTAATTAATTTAATAAAATGAACATTAAAAATAGGTGGAAATATTTTCAATCAAGATTAAACAGTTAATATTTCAACAATATTCAGTATCAAATAATTTAAAAATTAATTAAATTTACAAAAGATAACAAATCTTGAAAAAATTTAAATTTTTAAAATTTTTTTAAAATTTTTAAATTTTTAAAAAATTTAAATTTTGCTTTATAGACTTGTGATACATGTTTATAGGCTATCTTTTAATGATGATGTCGAAAAACAAACTAATTTTGGGGTAAAATTTTAAAAAAGTGTGAAACAATTTAAAAACAAACAAACTTAATAAAATATGAACTCAAAACAAAACCTCAGACAAATTACTGCCTATTTCATTTTTGAAAATATTTTTTATAACATTTATTCAAAGAAGCTCCTAGAATGTTTTTTTTCCAAAAAAATAAATTTAAAAAATTAAATTTTAAAATTTTTGTTAAAAAATTGTTAAAATTTTAATAGGCTTGTGATACATGTTTAAAGGCTAACTTTTAGTGCTAGTGTTGAATATCAGGTCAATTTTGTTGTAGAACTTGAAAATTGACCTGATATTCAACACTAGCACTAAAAGTTAGCCTTTAAACATGTATCACAAGCCTATTGTTAAAATTTTAACAATTTTTTTAATAAAAATTTTAAAATTTAATTTTTTAAATTTATTTTTTTGGAAAAAAAAACATTCTAGGAGCTTCTTTGAATAAATGTTATCAAAAATATTTTCAAAAATGAAATATGCAGTAATTTGTCTGAGGTTTTGTTTTGAGTTCATATTTTATTAAGTTTGTTTGTTTTTAAATTGTTTCACACTTTTTTAAAATTTTACCCCAAAATTGGTTTGTTTTTCGACATCATCATTAAAAGATAGCCTATAAACATGTATCACAAGTCTATAAAGCAAAATTTAAATTTTTTAAAAATTTTAAAATTTTAAAAAAATTTTAAAAATTTAAATTTTTTCAAGATTTGTTATCTTTTGTAAATTTAATTAATTTTTAAATTATTTGATACTGAATATTGTTGAAATATTAACTGTTAAATCTTGATTGAAAATATTTCCACCTATTTTTAATGTTCATTTTATTAAATTAATTAATTAATTAATGATTTAACCATCAATTTTGGGTTTTTTCGTTTATATAGCTATATGACTACAATGTCCATGGAAAAATAACCTTGGCAAATGCCTCAAACGTTTTTGACAGGAATTTTAAAAAAGGTCGATTTTTGAGGTAAAAAAAATTGAAAATCTTAAATAATTTAAATTTTTATCGTCCGATTTTTATCAAATTTTAATAGGTTGTTACTTTGGTTATTTCTGAGTGAAAACCGTTGAAAATATTTCTTTTTTTGTTTTTTTGTGGTATTTAGGGGTGTTTTAATTTTTTCGATTATCGAAATTTTCAAATTAATTTTAAAAAAAGATATTTTAATTTTTTAAAAATTTAAATGGAATATTCGTATTCAGCACTGAAAGATAGCCTATAAACATGTATCACAAGTCTCGATCTCTATTATTTGATTTTTTGAAATTTTTTTTCGGCCATTTTTTAAAAATTCAAAAAAAATTAAACTTGCCACGAACCGATTTTGTCCGATTTTTAGTATGTTATTATTTAGGTCATTCCCAATCGAAAACCGTTGAAAAACTAAATGTATCAATTTTTTACCGGTTAAGTTACAGATTGCCTGGACTATAGTGAAGGTCCAAGGGTTGAGCCTTGTGGCACGCCAGATTTTATGTTTAAAAGTTAACTTTTATAACACTACTCGACAAAAAAATAGGGTCAAAATGCTTCTGACACAAATCAAGCAGATTCTTATGCAAAATGACCTCCTGAATCCGAATCCGACCCCCGTTTTCTCCATCACCCTCAGATTTTCGGGGAACAGCCCCTCCCCTTTTTGCGTTTTTCAATGACTTAATGACTTTGAATTCGATTTTCAGGAGCAAAAACTATTACTTCAGTCTTTAAATTGCACCCGAGGGAACAAGAGAGGTTAAAGCTTCTAAAATATACAAATTTGTAGAAAATGGATAAGTTTAAGGGGTTATTACCCCCTAAAAATGCAAAAAAAAATCGTTAAAAATTATAGAGATTGTTTTTGGCTATTTTTTCCTCTAATTGTTGACGCAATTCATCATTAAAGGGTCCTAACCCTTCCCAAAGGACCCGAATTTAATAAATATATGCAGCAGGGATTTTTGCTAAAAGCGGTTGAGGTGTTAGCGCCCCCGAAGCACTCGCGGAAGAGACTCTCTGAATCTCGCCTCTGGCCGCTCGTGAACTCAGGAATTAGTACTCATATTTTGAAAAGCTCAAAAATGACTTTATTCTTATATTTCAGGTCTATCCTGAGGGAAATTGTTCAGTTCGTTAAAAACTGGCCATTTTTTGGGGATGGGGGTTCCGGGTGGTTACAAAAAATCAACTTTCGAAATTCTTAGGTCTTACCCCCCTAAAATGTGCCAATAGGCTAAAAAATGAGATTGGCCAAGTTTCAGCTCAATCCGATAATATTAACCCGTGCCTCATCGAGGTCAAAGTTCAGAAAAACAGCGATTTTTAACAAAAAATCGTAGTTTTCGCCCCACAAAACTGGAACCGTTGTCCCAGAAATCTGGTTAGGGTGTCATTTGATAGGAAATTTCATACACTTTAACTCTGAAGTTACGGAATTTTATTTGCTAAAACGGATGGGGAGCTATTTAGAATTTTCATAGTAAAGGTCCGTGAAAAAGCGACTTCATTGCTAGAAAACTGGAACATTGCAATGTCACAAAAAACTTTATCCTCCGGGCTTTTTCTATTACTTTTGGTCCCAATAGATAGAAAATGAGTTTTTAAACCCCCTTAGGGAATTCTAGGGTATAATTTCAAACCCCCAGTGTTTGAAAAAAAGGAAAAAATATATAATTTTTTTAAAATTTTTAAACACGCATTTTGGGACTGAGAATGTGATAAAGTTGGTCCAAATGCATTATTAAGGGCTTAATTAGATAGAATACCATTAATATAGGGTTTAACCTTTTCCTATAACCCCTATAATCTAAGCGAAAGAAGCGCGACTGCGAGGTTTTGCTAAACAAAGGGTTTAATGCCCATTAAAGTGATAAACAAAGCTAAATTACAAAATTTTCCAAAAACCTCTAGAGATATGTCATTTGGTGTCAGAAATGACGTTTGAGATTATATATGTGGGTAAAATTATAATAAAAGAGTCCTTCCAACTCAAAATGCTAAAAAAATCCTATATTTACCAAAGTTACATGTTTTCAGCTAAAAGTGATCTTAGAAAAATGTATAAATTGATTTTAATGTACCTCGAAATTCATTTGCCTATCGTTCAAGGAAAACTATTTTCTTGAAAAGTATAGTAATGTTTCATTATATGTTTGATCTATAACCTAATTACTTAATATTTTGTTCATCATTCGTCAATTGTGTTTACACCTGTGTGAAAGGAGACAAAATATCATGTAAGTTAATGAAATATTAAAATATATTTTTGATTTCACAGTAAATTTTTCTATGCTTCTCATAATTAATTTTTGTAAAAAAAATCATAAACAAGATTTCTCGGAAAAATAACACTTAAAGACACTCCAACAGTGTATTCTCTGTAGTTTTCACTGGATTTTTTTAGGGCAACCAAGTTACTGTCCTAAACCTAAAGTTGAATAAACCCAAATTATAGAAAATCATTATAATTATCTAAAAACTTTTAAAACTATTTTTTAAAAATTACTTGGTAAAATTTTCTTCCTTCTCACCATGTGTAGTACACAGAAAGAAAAATTTTGTAATCATTTATGCATACCTTTCAAAAAGGTTATTTTCCTTGAACGATAGGCAAATGAATATCGAGGTACATTAAAATCAATTTATGCATTTTTCTAAGATCACTTTTAGCTGAAAACATGTAACTTTGGTAAAAATAGGATTTTTTTAACATTTTGAGTCGGAAGGACGCTTTTATTATAATTTTACCCACATATATAATCTCAAACGTCATTTCTGACACCAAATGACATTTATCTCTAGAGGTTTTTGTGAAAATTTTGTAATTTAGCTTTGTTTATCACTTTAATGGGCATTAAACCCTTTGTTTAGCAAAACCTCGCAGTCGCGCTTCTTTCGCTTAGATTATAGGGGTTATAGGGAAAGGTTAAGGCCCTATATTATTGGTATTCTATCTAATTAAGCCCTTAATAATGCATTTGGACCAACTTTATCACATTCTCAATCCCAAAATGCGTGTTTAAAAATTTAAAAAAAATTATATATATTTTCCTTTTTTTCAAACACTAGGGGGCTCTGCCCCCTGCTCGCTATCGCTCACCAACCCCCGGAACTGCTCCGCAGTTCTTTGAAGATCGCTTCGCGATCTTAGCAAGCAGAGCTCGCTTGTTTCATCTCAACTATCCAGTAAAATCTGGAACTTGTCTGCTTAGTAAATGATAATTTAAAATCGAAACTTTTTATCTCTCTAACTTATCAATAACTTAATGCGGACTATTACTACAAAAATATCAAAATAAAACTGTTACTAAAATAATCTTTTTTAGTTTACCAATAATTTAACCGAAATGTTTTCAAAAATATCCAGCAAGTCTACTAATTACCATCAACCATCTTAGAGAAAAAAATGCCATTAAAAACTTTTAAAGTTATGAAAAGAACGTGTGTATCTAGTGAATCATTGGGAATAAGAAATCATACTCATAAAAATAATCGCCTGTTTCTCTAGTGAACGACCAGAAAGAGATGAAAAAATTGAAACTTTGAATCTTAATAATTCTAAAACTAATTCGAATTTTTTGAAAAACAAAACGCCAATCTTTCTATAAAAAATAATTGTATGCGTGTTTAAAATATCATAGTTCTACTGTGATTAGTTTTTCTATTATAACGAAAAAACCGAAAAAGGGTAAAAAATTTCGAAACTTTAGAATTTAATAACTCCAAAAATAATTCGAAATTCGAAAAAAGGGCGACGAGGTGCAAAACTTCATACCTAAGAGTATGTGTCTGCAAAAAATCATGTTTCTGCTGTAAATAGATTTTGCTGGGGGCGAACTCGCAGCCGAAAAAAATAATTTTTGACTTTGACATTAAATAATTCCAGAACTATTTATCTAATTAATTAGGTTTGGAAACTAAAATGATCATCATGTATTTGTCTACCAATGGTCAAAATTTCATAATATTCCTTCAAATAGTTTTTGCGTAGTGAGAGTTTATAGTGGTCAAAAATAAAATTTTCAAAATCAGCGGCGGTGACGGTGACTAAAGCCCTGGATAGCAAAGCTTAAGTAGCGATTCACTTTTATGTTGCCGCTTCCGATTTTGATTGGACGTTCACAGTCACGCATGTAAACAGCCGCCATTATGGGTTTTTCAAGCTCCGAGCCAGTGCGATAGATTTTCATACGGAAACACCTTTGATCATTTAATTTGCAGATTGTATAGTTATTAAAGATGCCAAGTTGTTATGCTTTTGGGTGTATAAATAATTGAACCGGTGGCTACAAGTTCTATCGATTACCTGCTGGGAAATTTTACGAAGGAAGACAAAAAGTCTGGCTGAATAACATCGGGAGAGAAAAGTGGAAACCAAATGACCACTGCAAAGTGTGTGAGGTAAGTTTATAAAAATCATTTAATTATATTTATCCAAATCAAGTTTTATGGTTTTATTAGTAATGTTGCTCAAGTTATGTATTGCACTTATTATACTCACTTGTTAAATTAATAAACCCGTATTGATGTTGTAAGGTGATCCGGTCATTATAAAAAGTAACACAGTTTTCATTACGTATTTTTGATTAATGTTTATAACACACATCTGTGGCAGATTTAATATGCATTTCGTGTGTCTTAAAAAAAACTAATATAAAATATCCTTAAAAATACATAGTAAACAATAATATCCATCCAGTATCTTAAAATCGTTTTCCATAATAAAGTTAAAGTTATAAAACACAGTCTGAGTAATAATTATTATTTCTTTCAAAATAACCAACTTCTCGTAGAGATAATGTAAAAAACAGTTTTTTCAGTAAACTGTTACTGTTTAAACCGATTCTCTACATGTATTTAAAGAAAAATATTTTAGGATTAACCGGCGCAACTCTTCAATCGGACTATAATGGCTATGCATATTATTTCCCAAATGAAAATGTAACAATAATTGAAAGACACACTGCTAGTTGAGATATTTTAATGGTGTTAATATCGATTTTTTTGGCGATTTAACAAACATCGACGCTTGTGCCTAGCTGATCCTAAAGTACCAATTTGTAAAGCACCACTTGTGCTTCGCGGTCGATAGTAATACATAATTGTTTACAATACATACCTTATTATAAATTTTTATCTAGGTCCATTTTACGGAGGACAAGTTTGAAAATCATGAAGATGATAACAGGCGCCTTCTGAAGCAAATGAAGTTCCTACATGTTTCTCTCTATACAAGGGTCAAGAAAACCCTCATATATATTATAGAAAAATTATGTTGATTTTCCAAATGGTAATAAAATCGTTAATAACTGAAGTTAATTTTATACGTGTTTAATGAGCTCATTATTTTAATATATCTTTGTTGAAATATACATAATCTTAATGAATATTTCATGCAGTTCCTCTTTGGTTAATAAAAAGCATTAGTTCCCCAGCAGCACAAAATTGTTTTTAGAAAAATATTAAAATTATTTTTGTATGATGAAGAAATACTTAATTTTGATGTTTTGAATGTATCATATCATGAAAAACTAAGCTTTGATATAGATTCTGAAAAGGTGAATATAGAAATTTATTCTGAAATTGTTGAGAGGGACTAGTCATAAATCGAAGAAAGCGCATTATATTATTTGTGTGGATGTGTTGGGAAGACTGTAATTAAACGAGGAAACCTTTGCCAAACTTGTACTGAAACTCTCAATCATAAACTCTGCAACACTAATTCCAAACTGAGATAGTTTCATAAAGATAAATCGAATCTAGTTTATGTTTCTCAGGAGGTATACTGCATTCTACTTCACATAGAAAAATTTTTTCGGGCGAATGAAGAACGAATTTTGAAGGAAGATTTTGATACGAAAATTTTAAAATCTTTGAGGATTAGTTCTGCCTGTGATCATTTCAAAAACTTGCCCACGTCCTTTAATTTAATGGAAAAGCTTGCAATAAGAAATTTAGGGACCCAAAGAGTTCACTTTTTAATTAAAAATAAAAATCAAAGTATGAAATCAAGAAAAATAAAAAAAATGCTCGAGTAAGAGCATTGGAATGAGAGTATCAGCATCAGAAATTAAGTAGCTGTAAGTTAAAATATATAAATATATTTTAAGTATGTTTTTATACATTTAAAAATATTCCATTACTACTAAAGTAATAAATTAAATTTTACTGTTAAAATAATAAAGAAATTGAATACTGTAAAATATATGTGTGTGACATATCTTCAATTTTAAACAGGCACCTTATATTCCTTGCACCATCTCGTTATATTTTAAATAAGTATTACATTTTATTAACAGTTTCTGTTTCTTTTTATTTAAATTCTTAACTTAGTTTGAATTAAGTTAACTTAGTTTGACTTTAGTTAGCTTCAAGAGAGAAAAGGTAGGTTTTATGATTTAAAACACAAAAATATTTAATAGAATTGAACTATGGCTGATATACCAAAAACTAAATAAAGATTTTTTTATGAATTTAACAAACCAAAAAATCCCTAAATATAGCAGAGAAGCTTTGCGGAAGACTCCTTTTATTATTTTTTTAGTTATCTCCATTTTCTGATTGTTGCATTTCAACTATTGCAACTCCGTTTCCTCATAGCGGACTTACGGAAAAAACCCAAAATGGCGGACGATTTGAACTCATGTCGCTACTTAAGCAACGTAGCTTCATCCAGGGCTTTAACGGTGACGGCGGCGGTGACGGCGGCGGCGGTCACTGTTACTTTTTTTTAATATAGAGAGACTAGGGGGTTTGAAATTATACCCTAGAATTCCCTAAGGGGGTTTAAAAACTCATTTTCTATCTATTGGGACCAAAAGTAATAGAAAAAGCCCGGAGGATAAAGTTTTTTGTGACATTGCAATGTTCCAGTTTTCTAGCAATGAAGTCGCTTTTTCACGGACCTTTACTATGAAAATGCTAAATAGCTCCCCATCCGTTTTAGCAAATAAAATTCCGTAACTTCAGAGTTAAAGTTTATGAAATTTCCTATCAAATGACACCCTAACCAGATTTCTGGGACAAACGGTTCCAGTTTTGTGGGGCGAAAACTACGATTTTTTGTTAAAAATCGCTGTTTTTCTGAACTTTGACCTCGATGAGGCACGGGTTAATATTATCGGATTGAGCTGAAACTTGGCCAATCTCATTTTTTAGCCTATTAGCACATTTTAGGGGGGTAAGACCTAAAAAAAGTTGAAAAAAAATTTTCCCCATGTAACTTGTGACCACCCTAGGGTTCCATGTTTCAAGCTGTTAATAGATGCGTGGGCTGTGGATAACAATTGGGGGTGTCCCATTAAAAATTGAGGGTGATGGGGGAAAAAGGGTGTCATATTTGCGTTCAAGAGGTCATTTTACACAAGAATCGACTGAAATTCATTCAGTAACAGTTGGAATTTTTTTGTATAGCAGTTTAACCCTTAAGTATGGCATCGAACCCTTCCGTAGGTGCTTTGGGGGCGCTAACACCTCAACTGCTTTTTGTAAAAATAATTGCTGCACATATTCATTAAATTTGGGTCCTTGGGGAAGAGTTGGGACCCTTTAATGATGATTTGCGTAGAAAATAAGAGGGGAAAATAGCCAAAAATAATCTCTGTAATTTTTAACGATTTTTTTGCATTTTTAGGGGGTTATAACCTCTTAAACTTATCTATTTGCTACAAATTTGTATATTTTAGAAGCTTTAACCTGCCTTGTTTCCTCAGGTGTAATTTAAAGGCTAAAGTAATAGTTTTTGTCCCTTAAAATCGAATTCAAAGTCATTAAGTCATCGAAAAACGCAAAAAGGGGGAGGGGCTGTTCCCCGAAAATCTGAAAGTGATGGAGAAAAACGGGGGTCGAATTCGGATTGAGGGGGTCATTTTACATAATAATCTGCTTGATTTGTGTCAGAAGCATTTTGACCCTATTTTTTTGTCGAGTAGTGTAATCTTCCAATCTCAAAAACTGCTTTCGATTAGTTAAGTAAGAAATAAACCAATTAATTACAGTTCCTAGAATTCAAGTAGAGTATAATTCATCAATTAAAATGTCGTGTTTACACTGTTGAAAGCCTTGGAAATGTATAGAAATACAGCAGCTGATTTGTAATTTTTGTCTATGTTATTGAAATTATATTTTGTAAAAGCTAATAATGCGTTTTCAGTACTAAGGCCTAAGGCCTGGAATGAAGCCGAATCGGTTTTCAGAGATGATTTTGAAAGTTTTCAAATAGCCATAAAGTCTAGTATGCACTATTTTTTCTAGAACCTTAGAAAAAACCGGTAGAAGGGAAATCGGTCGATAATTTGAAAAGTCATTAATATCACCAGATTTATGAACAGGAACGACTGTTGCAGTTTTTAGAGATGAAGGAAAGCAACCTATTAAAAGGGATAGATTAATAATTTTTAGAATGACAGATATATGATGGTTAGCCACTAATTTAAGAAGTTTTGTCGTTATTCTGTCATAACCAGGAGATTTTTTATCATCTAGAGAGTGTATAATTTTATAGGTTTCTAGATCAGTAGTCTCAGTGAGAAAGAAAGTGTTTAATTGACTTGTTAAATACCTTTTGTAATTACCATTATCTGTAAGCATTGCGCTTGATCCCATATTTATAAAGAACTTGTTGATATTTTCTGCTAATAGTTCATTATTGTTGGATGAAGGTTTTTTTATCTTGTATGTTAGAGTTTGTAATTTGATTTACAAATTTCCATTGCTTTTTAACATTTTTGCACTTTGAAAATTCAGATACAAAATAGTTATGCTTTGCGTTTTTAATTTTTATTTTCAGTTCTTTTTGTAAAGCTTTGTAATTTGTTCGTTAATTATATCAAAGGGATATTTTTTATGTTTTATATACAATTTTTCTTTAGCTTTAATTAATTTTAAGATTTCCAGATTAATCCAGTTTTTATTTGTTTTGCGGTTTTGTTGATCAAAGCAGCGAGTAAAATTAAATAGAATATTCCTTAATACATCTGCAAAACCATCATACAATAAATCCACATCTTCAGCATTAGGATTTAAAGAAAAAGTATAACTTAGCAGAAAAGTATTTACCTTATCATAATCAACTCTTGAAATCTTTGTCTTTGAGATCTTAGCAGTTCGGTTTAAACTACTTGAAGCTCTATATTTTAATTTACAGGCAATCGGGTAATGGTCCGTTAGGCTATTTTTAAAAATGACAGATTCAGCACTAACATCAGAACCCCGAAGTATCAAGTGATCAATGCAAGAATTTGAATTAACTCGAGTAATACCATCAATAAGGAAAGAAAAACCTTCATAACTAGTGATGGGCAAAATCGATAATTTTAGGTATCGAATACTTATAGGTATCGAATACTTTTTTCCAAAATTGGGAAATGAATCTGAATGGACCATTTTTTCTAAGGTTTATCCATACTCGATCTGAAATTTAAAAAAACTGAAACCGATCCATCAAAAAAGAATAATAATATATGGTGCAGAATAAGTGAAGTCCCCACTATTTAATTTAATAACTTATAAATAACATATTTTAATTCATTCCTTCGATTAAAGTTTTCCTAAAGTTCCTAAATAGTTATTTTCAAAGCTTAAAGAAACAAAATTGCCGCGTCAAATTTCTCTCGCGGTTGATTTACGACTTGGGTTTGAACGTTGCAAAATGAAAACAGAAACAGGCTGCGTTTGATCTACAGTTGGTATTTTAAAGATTATTTCATTGAAAAATTTAAAACGAAATATGACAATAAAGTATCGATACTTTTTTGGGTATCGAATACACTCGATACTTTCAGGTATCGAGTACTTAAGTATTTGGTATCGATACCTGCCCATCACTATTCATAACAAAGAAGGTTTTTGTATTCTTCTATAGGATTTGAACAGTGTTAATATATCTATGTTTAAATCACCTATTAGGAAGTACGTTTTTGGAATTTATGTTTTTAAGCTTACTAGATAACTCTAAATTAAAATCACTAATGCTGAAGTTTAGGGAACGATATAAGCAAACTATAGTCAAATCAAGAGAATTTTTATACCACTATATTGACTCGGCGGTATTCATGGTAAATGAACAATCACTAAAAATATCTAAATGTTTTCTTACATAAACACCTATACCTCCAGATTTATTTGAGTCTCTGCAGTAGAAATATGAATCATAATTATTTAAATTATAAAGAGAGGTTTCGTGACTATAAATCCAAATTTCTGATAAAATAAGTATATGTATGAAATCAAAGGAAGAATTAAGTATTGCTTGGAGTTTATCAAAGTTCGAGCGAATGCTCCTAATATTAAAATGAATAATTTTTAAGTAGCAAGAGGTATGAGTATTTGATTGGGACAAAAAAGTATTAAAATCGATTGTCAGGAAAAATAAGCAAAGAGCAAACTCCCTCCCTTTAGATGCTTACGTAATATTTGAATAGCCCTTTATTTTACATTTAAACATTTATATACTTTTGAAATCATAACATTTATTTTGGATAGAAAAATTACTAGATAACTAATGTCTCATGTCTCTATTATAGAACTTGAACTTAACTAATGTCTTTTTGCATTGTGTACCCCATCATAAAATTACAGCAACGATTAAATATGAAAAGTTTACCGAAATTTTTAATTATAAAGAAGGTAACCAGTGAAAAGATTTAAATTAATTGTCCTCCAAAATTAAATTCTGGTAAACTTTAGAATGAAATCAAAACTCTAATTTCAAGGTTTATAGGTAAACGCCATTTGGCACCAATCGCTTTCCTAAACATTTGTTAACTCCATTTTTAATGTTTTAAGGATATCAGCTCCATTCTGTCGCATGTTTCTCAAGTTTCTATTTTCGCATCTTTAACAAAAAATGTTTTGGAGAAGTTCTTGTCAAGAGAGCGCTTGTGACAGCAGGGGTCACATGCATGGAAAGACGCTCTTCTAAAATGTCGCGTTCACAGATGTTCGCTCCAAATTACTTCATTTTGACGGATGAACATGTCAGACACTGTTCCAATTCCATATGGGACAAAATTTTAAACCTAAGTGTTTTTATGATAATTTTGATTTCTCTTTAAGAAAATAATCTGTCAAATAAAAACAACAAGTTTTTATGACGATTTTAATCGTACACTCATTGCCATAAAAAATAGCGCACCAAGACAAAAAAGAGATATCAAAGCCAAATTTATTTCCATGATTACTCATAGTATTAAGGTTAATTGATGAAAAATTCAGACTTCTTTGAAGTTCGGGGGCCGAGAAAATCAATAAAAAGGGTTGACTCCATAGGTGTTCATTACCGCCGCCACACGCCTTGGTATTGAATGAAAGAGGCTCTAAATGGGCTGTTGGGAATTGGGGGACCATGGTGTGTCCCCACGTAGTCAAATTTGATCTGGTCCACCAACGGACGTTGCATACCAGGCTAGATGCTTTCTAATCATTGACCGGACTTTTTTTGTGGGCGTTGGTTCTAGAGAACTGGAAAGACGGGGTAAAAATGCAACCTAGGGGGGTAAGAAGAACGCTTGGACATTGCATACAACATATGGCTGTGTATTTTTATTTTGAATTTGTCCGCAAGACACGGCTGAAGGTGAAGACGGACAACCGGCTGCAAAAACTCAATGACGCAGCTCTGGTTGGAAAAAGTACTGGTAAATCATACTCAGGAGTTGCAGAAATGGAATACAATGCATCACCCCTCCATTACCGAGCATCACCACTCCGTGGAACTATTAGAAAATTAACAGCTGAATGCACTCTCTAAATTTTGTCTTCAAACTCATATCCATCCGTCGTGGTGATGCAAACTGAAGCGGGGTTCTCTTCTAACCACAATGTCATGAAATTGGAATTTTCATTTCCTTATTTGATGCACTATGGGAAACAGAAAGGTCCATTTTCAGCCCCTAGTTTTATAGACAAAGATGTAAGAAGCTATGCGGACCAAATGGACAATCCGCAGTACTGCAAACGACATCCATCCCACTGCCGCTTGTGCTCAGTATGATCTATCGGTGCATTGACCAACCAGAGTTGCATCATTGAGGTTTTGCAGTCGGTTGTCCGTCCTTACTTTCAGACCTGTCCTGTGGAGAAATTTCAAGATAAAAATGCACAACCACATGTTGTATGCAATGTCTAAGCGTTCTTCTTACCCCCCTAGGTTGCATTTTTACCCCATCCTTCCAGTTCTCTAGAACCAACGCCCACAAAAAAAGTCCGGTCAATGAGGAGAAAGCATCTAGCCCAGTATGCAACGTCCGTTGTTGGACCAGATGAAATTTGACTACGTAGGGACACACCATGGTCCCCCAATTCCCAACAGCCCATTTAGAGCCTCATTCATTCAATACCAAGGCGTGTGGCGGCGGTTATGGACACCTATGGAGCCAACACTTTTTTTTGATTTTCTCGGCCCCCGAACTTCAAATAAGTCTGAATTTTTTATCAATTAACCTTCATACTATGGGTAATCATGGAAATAAATTTGGCTTTGATATTTGCTCCGTCAGTTAATCCGCTAATCCCTCGGGGTGCCGAAGGTGTCAAAAGACATCTCCCCGGCAGGGTGGGGAATGCGTTCAGCCGGGACCGTGCGGGGGAGTACTGGCGTGGTATGAAGGATCCAATTCTCCGACAGAAGATGATTAGTCGATGATTTTAATTAGAAGAATGCGTTTCAGGGCGTGTTACTTTCCTCGTCGCGGAAGTCACCATTGTGGGGATTCGATAGATTGTCGATATAAGAGATTACACCACTGATTAAACATTATAAAATACTTTATTGAGGACGAAGATATTATACGTCTAGCATCCAAGATATTTGGCTCCCAACTGGGGGTTGCTATATTTCCCAGAGGGTTTAGATATTTGGCTGTGGTGAGGATTTTATCTCCCTTTTGGCCAAAGAATGGACGAATCAAGAAAGACCAAGTGGACAACTGCAGCAGACGATGAGTACAAATCCCTGATGGACAATAGTACATGGACACTTGTTGATCTCCCCAAAGATCGAAAAGCTATTGGCTCTAAATGGGTATTTAAGAACAAACTCCTGGCTGATGGAACCATCGTAGAAAATGCTCGACTCTGTGCACTTGGATATTCCCAGAAACCTGGTGTAGACTTCGAAGAAACCTTTAGTCCTGTGACAAAGCACTCTACAATCAGAGCCATCCTCAAAATTGCTGCTATGAGAAAAATGCAAATAAAACATCTCGACATCAAGACAGCCTTCCTGTACGGTGTACTAGAAGAGGAAATTTATATGAAACAACCTGATGGATATGTGGTTCGAGGGCAAGAAAACAAAGTTTGTCACTTACAACGTTCGATTTATGGTCTAAAACAAAGCCCAAGAGTTTGGAACCAAACTGTAGTCAAGAGCTTCACCGACATGGGTTTTTCTCAAGGAGATGGTGACCCTTGCTGTTTTAGTAAACAAGATGATGATGATGTCCTTACTTTTCTACTCATTTATGTAGATGACATTCTTTTGATCTCTGATTCAACTGAAAGTATGAAAGAAGTTCAACTCAAAATTGAACAACTATACTCAACTAAAGATTTAGGAAACCCCACACATTATGTTGGTCTTCAAATAGAAAGATCTGATGATGGTAGCTTCTTCATTCATCAGAGTGCCAAGATCCTTGAACTTACCCAAGATCATGATGATTCAAGGAAAATTTCATACACTCCAATGGGAACTGACTACCACAAACAAAATGCAAATTTTAGCGAGCCACTTTCCCATGACGAGAAGAAACTGTATCGAGAAATCATTGGAAGTCTTCTCTACATTGCCAACTGTACTCGACCAGACATTGCTGCAAGTGTCAGCATTCTATCTAGAAATGTAGAATCTCCAACTGAGTACCATCTAAATTGTGTCAATAAGGTGTTAAATTATTTAAGGGCCACTATAAATTTAAAATTGTGCATAAGTAGTGAAACAAGTGATCTCAATTCGTTGTGTGTGTACTGTGATGCAGACTATGCGAGTGATACAAAAGATAGAAAATCAACCAGTGGTTTTGTAATATTTTATTGTGGTTCACCAATTTTGTGGCAATCTAGAAAACAACCTTCAGTGTCTTTATCCTCAACAGAGAGTGAATTTATCTCATTAGCCAATGTTTCTAAAGAAATTCTGTGGATTGTTAAATTGTTTAATGATTTTAAACATCCTTTGGTAAAACCTATAACTGTGTTTGAAGATAACCAACCCTGTATTAACATGCTAACTAATGAAAAATTCTCTTCCAGATTGAAACATGTAGATTAGGGTGTCCCTTATTTAGGCGTTTTTTCAAAAAGTCGGGGAAACTTTTGCGACACCCCCCAATTTTTTTCCTTTTGGTACCCTAAGACTGTGTGCAAAATCTTAAATCGATCAGATAATATTAACACGTGCCCCAAACGGCCTAAAGTTAGAAAAATTTGACTTTTTTCTCATTTTTTCGAAAATTTTTAAAAATGTGTTTAATAATTCCGTTGCCGAATAATAGGGCTCTAACACATTTAAACAATCTTATTTGACCGTTTTTCATTACTAGTTAGGCCAAAATTCCCAGTTTGTAACCTAGCCATCAATCAGAAAATCCTCAAATCTGTCCATTTTACACTGAGAATAGAAGAATCAAAACGCAGTGGTAAATGACTTAAAACCGCAAAATTCTATGATTAAACACCATTTGTAGACCATATTGATGTGGAGATAAATTTTCTGGAGCTCAAATTAATTATGGGTTGCTTAATTACAGACGCCATATTGGGTTGCATTAAAACTATAAAAAATTCTATAAAAACGGTATGGGCATGTTTGATATCGGGTAATGGGTGTATGAGGTTTCTAAACTCATTTAAGACTTATAAAATCCTCTTACACAACTTTTTAAAGCTCTTTACGCAATTATAAGGGCCATCAGTTCTAATAATACAAGTGCAAACCATGATTTCAGAACTATAGATGGTAATAAATTCTATACACATAAAACCGGCAAGAGAAATTCTGGAAATAAGTTAATAATAAGACTCCACAGTGTGTCCACGAGTATTTTATTCCGTAATTTAGTTTAAAAGCTGAAAAAGATACAAAATTAACCCGTTCACCATAATGATTGAGTTATACTCTGTGAAGATAAGCAATTAACCAAGTTTATAGAGACTGTTCTTGTATTTTATAATAAATTTATACATTAACATTAAAATACCTGCAATTCAACAAATTAGGATCTTTAAAAATTAAGACACTTAAATTGGCTACGTGAATATCATAAATATTAACAACAGTTTCTGAAAATCATTCCTTCTTTAAAGTCTGTTTTTAAGTTAGAGCTATTCTTCGCTCTGAGTTTCCTACCTCTACATTCTCAAAGAAGGCTTTGAGGGTTTAAAATAATTTAATTTCATAAACAATTTTCATGTAAAACTTACTCGAAATCTAAGTACTTCTTCAAGGACGTTTACTGATGATAAGTCGACAGCCCGAAGAAGATCTAAGGATATAGTAGAAGAGTTATAGAAACTGAAGTTTATATTAAACATATTCTTACAGCCTCAAACAAAATATCAGTGTTTAATTGTTTTAATGACACTGATTAGTTACATTGCAGGTATTTTTTAAGTTTATGTATAAATTTATTATAAAATACAAGAACAGTCTCTATAAACTTGGTTAATTGCTTATCTTCACAGAGTATAACTCAATCATTATGATGAACGGGTTAATTTTGTATCTTTTTCATCTTTTAAACTAAATAACGGAATAAAATACTCGTGGACACACTGTGGAGTCTTATTATTAAATTATTTCCAGAATTTTTCTTGCCGGTTTTATGTGTATAGAATTTATTACCATCTATAGTTCTGAAATTATGGTTTGCACTTGTATTAGGAGATCTGATGGCCCTTATAATTGCGTAAAGAGCTTTAAAAAGTTGTGTAAGAGGATTTTATTAGTCTTAAATGAGTTTAGAAACCTCATACACCCATTACCCGATATCAAACATGCCCATACCGTTTTTATAGAATTTTTTATAGTTTTAATGCAACCCAATATGGCGTCTGTAATTAATAAGCAACCCATAATTAATTTGAGCTCCAGATAATTTATCTCCGCATCAATATGGTCTACAAATGGTGTTTAATCATGGAATTTTGCGGTTTTAAGTCATTTACCACTGCGTTTTGATTCTTCTATTCTCAGTGTAAAATGGACAAATTTGAGGATTTTCTGATTGATGGCTAGGTTACAAGCTGGGCATTTTGACCTAACTAGTAATGAAAAATGGTCAAATAAGATTGTTTAAATGTGTTAGAGCCCTATTATTCGGCAGCGGATTTTTTAAACACATTTTTAAAAATTTTCGATAAAATGAGAAAAAAGTCAAATTTTTCTAACTTTAGGCCGTTTGGGGCACGTGTTAATATTATCTGATCGATTTAAGATTTTGCACACAGTCTTAGGGTACCAAAAGGAAAAAAATTGGGGGGTGTCGCAAAAGTTTCCCCGACCTTCGATTTTAAGGGACACCCTAATGTAGATGTGAAATATAAGTTTGTTAAGGAATTAATTAATGATAACATTATAGAATTACAGTATTGTCCTACTAATTTAATGGTAGCTGATATGTTTACCAAACCCTTAACTAAGTACCAGTTTGAAACTTTGAGAAAATAACTTTATTAAAAAAAATAATAATAATTAATTAATGAAAGAAAAAAAATGTCTAACAAGGGCAAGTGTTGAAATATATGATGTGTTATACATTTATTTTTTAATTTAATATTAATATCCTTAACTGTATAATAATTTCCTTAACCGAAGTGTCTTTTTTAACTGTAACTGTGATGCTTATTCCTCCTATGTTTATGTGCTCGTCTAACGTTCTAAATGTGATAATAAACTAGTGATATTTTATAATACTGGAGTTCTTCTAATTTGAATATAGAATTATATATTTTTAGACTTTTTAATATTTTACTCACGCCTTACAACAAACTTGAGGTTTACTAAGAATTTTAATTGAATCGCACAAATTCAAAACTCCACAGGAGAATTTTTTTCTCATAGCTAAATATTGTTTCAAATGGCTAATGATAATAAAAAAATTAACTCAAAACCCCAGAGTGAAATGTGCTAACTCCCTGAAGTTGCATTCACCAACTTAGAATAAATATGCGAGTACAGTTAATAAGTTTGGGGATATAGTTTTTTTCCTATACAATGGTAAAAATATTTAACTCCAGGAATACATTGTGGTTTCCTTCCCCTGGTCTACCATATTTTTAAGAAGGGACACAATATTCTTAAAAAATTCTTTAAAAAATGGCATGTTGGCGATGCAAAAATGAATCTTTCAATTGTACAGCAAGTGTTTCTTACATACCCAACCAAATATGAGAGTATAATCTTAAACACTCTTCAACCTTAGATTTTCATTCGGGTAGATGTGTGAATTTATCTCTTGATAAATGACCTTATTGCATCCTCGGTACATTGTCATTCTGACTCGAATTACTGGGTAGTTTTCGCAGCTAAAACATTTGTTTTCGTTACCTTGTAGTTGCAGTAGATTGGTTGGTTATTCTTTAAAACTAAACTAATCTTGTAATATTCATGAGGTAAATGACTATTTTAGTAAAGTGTTTGAATGTCATTATCCACTTTCGTGGTTTATTTTTTTGTTAGTAAATTTATAACATCATTTATCAATAAAGAAGTTCCAATACTTATTGAATTGCAAATTTTATTTACATAAGAGTCAGTTTTTGTGCATAACTAAGTTAAAGTCCTAAGGAAATTACTCTATTTTAAGTGGAATTAATATTATTAATCGAGGCGGTATCTAATACATCACAGAATTCTTTTGGCAGTTCTCTGTTGATAAATATTGTACAAGCATTTTGGAAAGAAAATTAAACCTAACTAAACATTTAAACCATTAAACGTCGTTAATGGCATGTATTTCACATTTAAACTACTAAACAGTGAATTGTTTTAAAATCGTCGAGTTTGATCACGAATATTTTTTTCTTACATGGTACTTCCAAAATAATGAAGCTTGTGAAATGTTTACGAATAAATCAAATTACATTTAATGGGAAATTCCGTTGATTTCTGGAATGTTTATAAATAAATGTTGATTAAAACATTTGAAGATTCCTTGAATGATTCCATGAATATACTGGTTTTCGTAGAAAAAAATAAGGTATTTTTTAATTGACTTTTTAAATCCCAATTAGATAAGAAATAAATTTTAGAGCAATTTTAAAAGATCGGGATAAATAGACTTGTTAATGAAACTTAAATATTTTTAATCCTTGTAAATGATTTACAAATTCAATACCTAAAAGTAAAATTTTTACGAAAAATGAAATTTTAGGAAAAATTCCTTTTTAAAACGGTTAATGTCTTTATTAACTTTAATTAATATTAAATAATTATAACTGTGGGATTTGATAAAATGTCAAAAAAGTGAAAACAAGAACCTAAATGTTCGATGACAAGCGAAGAGACAATATGCAGCTCCGATTGCTTCAAAACAAAAATAAACAAAATCCTAACCTGCAAATGACACTGTTTTGTGCAATACTTTAAAAAAACCGCGTATATACAAACGGAGGGTATTTCGCTATACCTCGAAAATGGTCTTCTCTGACCGATATCGAAACCCAAGAATCGGGAACGGCATGACGCACCGTAGTCACGCCCAATCCGACCACGTGACAGTGACGTCAGATTCGGACTGAAGAGAAGTCCGACTGCAGATGGAACGGCGCGTTTTCAGTTTTCTTCCAACCTGTTGAGCTCGCGGATTCGGAAGTCCCGCGGACACTATAGAGAATCAAGGTGTTTTATCTTGGACCCGATTATATGAGAAAAGTTTCGGACTGATTAATTTCAGTGGTTTATTTTGACCAGGCAGCATGGGAGTAGCAAACGGTGAAAAAGCTATGGTGAGTCAATATGTTTATAGGAATTGTGTTGTCCACTTTGCGCTTGTTGGGAAGACAGGGTGTTTTGTATGAACATGTGAGGATGTCTAAATGAACTCTAAATTTTAAGAAAATTTTTCTCATCTAAGCAAAAGTAATGATCAATTTTATTTCATTTACGTACTTACAATATTACAATTTTGATAAGTAGCGTAAAAACTAAGTACTGAAATAATCAGTACAGTTCCATGCTTTTTTGTCATTTTCCCAGTTTTTATTGGTGGTAGAATCTATTTATCAAATAATTTGAATCCATTGTTAATTTTAAAAGTAAACAAGCATAAGAAAATAAATTCAGTAAAACAACTTCTATTCCTTTTTCTTTTTTATATATCAATGTCACATTAAATTGTGTTATAATGCCACTCCACTCTTGCGCTTGAATGAACCCATTAGCTTAGTGACTAAAATAAATATATAACGTTTAATTAATTATTAACCCACATTTTAAATCAATATAAATGTAAAAAAGGGTAATAACTATAAAACATCTATAATATTATAAATATATAATATATATGTATATATAAATATTTATAAAAGAGTTAATAATCGCTAAAAGGTTTATAAATTTTGAAATTGGTAATAGTACTTATAATCCTCAGTTTTTTCATGGAGTTTTGTAATATTTCTCTAAAATTTAAAGCTGATTACAAAAGGATTTGTATTGTATAAGTTAATTTAATTATGTTAAGAGTATTGACTGGTTTCAACTAATTTTGACGTATTTTTAAATAGCAGATATAGTATTTTTTGTTTAAGTTTCACCGAAGAGATTGATAAATCTATTGTTTAAGAAAGTAAATTTAAAAAAAATTTCTTTCTAAAATTTGTAAATACAATATCTAGGCACTAAAAGATAATACTCCTCAGGAACAAGTTTGTTATTTAAGAACTTCAGTAAAAGGGAGTAGATCGAAAAAAACTGCCGTTGCAATCATAAAAATAAATTTCTTGTTTTTTTTTAAATCTCTTATTTAATATGTCTTGACAGCATATCAACTGTAAAGGGTAAAATACATTCTGTCTATCCATGTGTACACTAAGGAATTCAAAGCTCATAAAACGGACATTGATTTCTGCTAGACTCACGAGTAGTTTCACTGCCGGTTTTTTCTAACTGTAACCATCTGCGTGCGTTTCCGTCTCACCTGCCGTTTGTAAATAAACGAAGTCGGTAATTATTTTCTCCCGCGAGAAGGCTGAATGCCGATGCTAGAAACGCTATTTGCGTAGTTTTTAAGCAGTACTCTCTCTTACTACGTCTTCCTGGCCTTCTGAAATCGTTCATCCGGGCGGCGGATTTCCGTTTTGCAGTATTTTTCCTAAAATTATAAGAAATTGACACTTGGATGTTTAGATAAACATTTAATGCTTTGAGAACAAGTACATGACTAGATAGTTTTTGTTCTTTTCTATAATTTCTTATTTCTCAAGTTTTCAGAAATAAATACTTTCTACCTCTTCATAGCATCAAGGTAAACAGTTAAAGTTTATCCAATGGACCAATATCTTAAAAGAGCGTCTTTAACTGAGTCTCGAAACATTAATATACAATTATTTCTTAACTGCAAACTCTGTATAATAAATCTCTATAAACAGAAAACATAAGTCTCTTAACAGAAGGGTAATATATAAATATAATTTATATTAGACGATTGTAATTGGTATAGCTTTCGTTTTAAGAGTTTTCCATTTAATAATTTCTATGAAGCTTTCTTAAGCAACCATGACTAAAAATACACATTTCGCTTTATAATTTCAAAATCAGCGAAGTAGAAAATTACTTGTTTCCGAGTAGATATTTGGTCGGAGATTTCTGAACGACACAACTAGGACTATAGTCATACCGCCAGGAGAAAAACATTTGACGCCTTACAATATTTTGGCGATTGTTTAATGGGAACGGATTTTTCCACTCAATTCCAAAGGTGATTGATGGTATTCATTAACGCTGAAAAAACATTTTGTGCTAAATTATCATCATTCGGCTTTGTACTTTTCAGAGTTTGTTTTTCTGTCAAAGTTTTTCTCCTGGCAGCAGGGTTGGCAAAAACCCGGGTTTTTTTGAAAAATTTAAGTGAGTTGGGTTTTTTGGGGTTTTTTCAATAAAACCCTGAAAAAACCATATAAAACTGGGTTTTTTCGAAAAAAGTGTGGATTTTTTCAAAATTAAGTGGTTTTCTTCTAGAAAGTAAGTGGGATTTTTCAAATTTTAGTGAGTTCTTTCTATGTTAAATGTGTTCTGTCAAAATAATGTCAGTTTTTCCACAGTTAAGTGGGTTTTTTCAATGTTTTTATACTTTGAAAAAACCCACTGAAATTGTGAAAACACCCATTATAATCTATTCACTTTTGAAAAACCCCACTGAAATTTTTAAAAAAATCTTCTGTATTTTTTATATCTAGTTTGAACTTCAAACGTCCTAAATTTTGAAAAAACCCCATACAATAATGAAAAAAACCCACCGAATAATATGATAGAAACTATGTATTTAAAAAAAACTCCCTGAAATTGAAAAACCACCATGTAATTTTTAAAACCTAGTTTCAATTTTGAAAAACCCATTAAATTTTGAAGAAACTGCCAAAATCTTGATTGTTCTAGAAAAAAACCAAAAATGGGTCCAAAATGTGGGTTTTTTCACGTGGGTTTTTTGAAAAAACCCATTGGGTCCAATCCAGCCAACCCTGCCTGGCAGCATGACTATAGGCCTGTTTCGTGGGTGTGGATGAGTTTAATACTTAAAATGATTATGAAACTACATACAGCTGCGGTAGCTAAACGGGTGGTTCGGGGGGTTATCTCCTGGAAATTTTTTGAATTTTAGCCAGTTGAAAAGGGATTTTAAATTACTTTTCAGGAATTTTCTTCAATTTTCTAACATAAAAGAGTGAAAATGTTTCGAAGAAATAAGTAGCCAACGCCCCCTACTACTCTACTTATGCCTCCAAAATATCTATCAGCTCCCCCTTAAAGAGTTATAAACCCCCTCTGGGGGCCACCCACTTTGGGAACCACTGCTATAGAGTATCTTCTAATGTTTTTCAAATAGCCATAGTTTATCAAAACAATCCCCACAATTCATCGTTTTCTGCTTTGAAAACATAAAAGATGATCAAAACACTGGTATATTTCCCCCAGAAACAAAGGACTCGTACAAAATCACGTTTTTCACCATTTAGGGGAGGTAAATGCAGCACTTCTTGTTCTTTCCACGCATGCTTAAACAAGAATTGCACCTTTCTACAGGCGGAAGGTATTCCGGCCTCTAAAAACTCAGAGTTTGAAGGCAATTTTTCTGTGTTGGGTCTTACTTTTCAGAACAATGACATCCAGCAGCGCGAAATCTATGCTCTCTCATTTATTAGGATATATGGTTGTGAATATTAGGCTTTGTGCCTTAGTCCTTTTCTTTGATGCCTCATAATACCACCATTAGCTCCACGTAAAAGGAATTTTCAGTTATTTGAAACTTTTTAATGAACTGAGATACACGTACTTCATTCTAAAATGCCTCGTAATAATTAATGTAATAAACTTAAAGAACAACAAATTCCATTACTTTTTTTAAATACAGTCAAACCGGTTTCTGTGTGGACCTTTTTTGTGCTATTTATTTGTTTGTGCGACTTTTTTTTGTGTGATTTTCCTTCGATTTTTTTTGTGCAGTTTCCGAGAGATATACAAGGGTCTAGTGAAACAACAGTCGTCACCGACTACATGGTAACTGCGGTCTGTATAGAAATGGTTACTTAATTCAGCTATAGGGTGGGGTACGGTCCGAATATAAAGGGTTTTTTTCAATTCAGCTATATGGAAGAGGATTTTCGCTAAGATCCTTGAGACTTTTTTATGCGGTGTCTATCCACCGCGTAAAAGATTTTTTAAATGTGTTGCAAAAACCATTTTTATAGCTACTCAAGAAATTTTCCTTTATTAATTAATTAGTCCTAGATTTCTACATTTGTAACTCAACAAATTTACAATTTAAATTTAGAGTAAAAACATGCCTAAAATTAAAAGCAAAATAAATTCCATCTAACGGATTCCTAATATCAAAAACGAATTTCAAACATTGAACATTCACATAAATTTTGAGAAATTACATATTTTTAAAGCGTCAATAATTTATGCATGAAGACTAAGGTTTTCAGAAGTTTCAATGATAAAATTCTTTGCCAGGAAACAATATTTTCAGTTCTAATGTCAAAATGCTTAATTACTTTGCACAACGGAAATTAATGAATTAATTTTTTTAATAAAAAAATTAATTTTAAGAATTTTTTTAGAATTAATTTTTTAATAAAAAAATTAATTCTAAATTTGTTGTAAAAGCCGTGTAAAAGGGTGAATTATCAAGATAACTTTGAAAACTTACTTTATCTTAAAGGTTGTGACACCAATAAATGAAAAAAATTCACAACATAAAATAAAAAAAACATTATATTGTTGAATTGCATGTTCATCATAATTGTTTTTTAGGTAAAGGGAATAAAATTTTAAAGTTTCTGTTAAATTAGTGATAGAAAGCTCAGAATGACGTAGGGTAGGTGGGGGTAATTGTCCGCAGTTTTTTGTTTTGAATTTTTGTAGCCCACAGTTTGATTATTTTAATAAGTTTCTGGTATGGAATCTAAAGCTTAGGATGTGGCCTATCAATTCATATTTTTTCCAGCCTTGAGCTGCAAATATTTTTAGAAATATTCAACTTTGAAAAGAAAAAAAATTGCGGACATTTGCCCCATTTTTTGGGGTAAGTATCCGCAGTGCGTATAATTACCCCAATAGAATAAAATAAGAGAATTATTAGATATTCCAATTCAAAAACATCAAAATTGAGGTATATTCACAATAGGAAGACTACACAACAATATACGACAGTATAAAACATTATATAGCAAAGTTACTCCACAAGTTGCAAAGTCAATCCTTTTACCGGCGTAAAATCGGCCAAATTGTCAGGAAAACTTTTCATTTCATGAAACCTTGCATTATGCATTTCATTAGGTTTGGAAAGTTTTAGGACTGTCTTTCTTTTCAACAAAAGCTTCTTCTGGTAGAGTTTCTGAGAACATTTCCACATTTTCAATTGCGGACAATTAACCCAAAATCAATGCGGACAATTACCCCATATCATAATGACAACAACAAAGTGGTGCTGATTTTTGAAAACAAAAGTAAACATGAGTATAGTGATATAATTTCAAAGATAAATAAAGGCTCTTTCGGAAAAAATAGATGGATTGAATAAATATAACTGTTTTACCATAATATGAAAAAAAAAGTGAGAAAAATACTTTAATAAGGACACTAAAAACTGACCTACCTCATTTTTTTGAACAACGGACACGCTGCTACTCTGAAATTTTCACGGCCATTTAGGGGTTGTGAAAGGAACCTACTGTATCGATGCTGTCAATATAATCGAATATTATCATCAAAAAATGGCCGTGCGGACCATTACCCCATGCGGACAATTACCCCCTCGTACCCTATACAGATTTCTTTTTAAAAAAATACTGTTTTAATTACTGTACTACGTAAAACTAATTATTCATACAATCAACTGAAAAATTAAACTTAAAATAATTTTATTAGTTTAATTTATTAATAAAAGTTCTTAAAATGAATAGCTCTTCTGAAGAGACGGAGAGATATTATGACAGAACACGCATAACAGGAAGTGTTTCAGTCATCTATTCTAAACAGTGGATCTTCAAATAGTATGAGCTGATGATACGGAAAGTCGGTTGGACGTCATTTAACGAATTTCGAATGAAGCAATCAAGTTATGCTTCTTTTAGACGCGATTTCAAAGAATAAGGGAGTCTTTTAATCTTTACGTCACTCTTAATGGAATTTTTTCTAAATTCCTATTAAAAGACGCCATGCTATTTCATCTGTTTAACCACATCATGTTTACATTACGCTAATCTGGCCTAATACAGCTTAATTGAGTTTAATTAATTTACAAGTTAATAATTTATTTTGCAGTTGTGTATATCAGACACAATTTTAAGACTATTTGGAGTGATTATATTAAGCGGGGAATTAGTTTTGATATTTTAAGGGATTTCTTTAATTTCCTTCATTGGGGAGGAAACCTTAATTTAGCAGTGTGTTCTAGGATAAATTGCTCCAGATTGCTCAGTTGTCACGATTTGAAATGGAATTCAAGGTCGCCTTTAATTTTCATCAGGTCCTTCATTGAAGCGTGAAAACAAGTTTCATTGATAGCTACATTACTTTCATTACATGCTTTTACTTCCCCATTAAGTGTCTCTTTGATAAATAAAAATAACTCCAAAATTTTGTCAAACTAAATAGTAACAGCAGGGGCGTAGTTAAAGTGTGGTCCCCGGGTCCAGACCCCCCCATGGGCCCAACCCAAAATGTTTGGACCCTTTTTTAGGTGTTAAATATTTCAGTGGCTACTCAAAAGAGGGCGTCTATATTCCTTAAAAGTGCGTAAAATCCACTTTTTTATATACAAAAATCTAAAATTTTCCGGGGGAACCCCCGGTTCACCCATAACAAACGTATTAATTGAGGGGCGATATAAGGGGGAGGCGGCATAGGGTACCAAACGAATAAACCCTGTTTTTAGGGTCAAATTCACAAAAACATTTAGGGGGAGCACCCCCAGACTCCCTTTGGGACTTGGATTTTATAATAAACAACTTTTTTATGATGAGTTAGCGGACCTGGAAAAAGTGCCCGAACCTACGAACCTGGTTCGGGGGAAGCCCCTGCCAGCTCCATAGGAGCAATACATAAGGTTTGGGGAAATTTTATTAGGTGAGTTCGTCAAAATACAAAACTCCAAGCAAAATATAAATTCCTGAAAATATAATGTTTGAAATTCGGATTAGGTGTACCAAAACGAGTTGAAAACCTGCTTTTTAGACTTGAATTTCCAAAACTTTTCTGGGTTAGGTCCCCCAAAGCCCAAACCCCCGTTACTGTAATTCAAACACGATTATTTTTAAACTTTTGAATATTATTCTCAAACTGTGCTCCGCGGAGCCCTTAGGGCTTCGCCAAGCATTTCCAGGGGCTCCGCGAAGAAATTTGAAATAACTACATTTTTTGATAATTTCTAATTTGCGTTGCTCTGAAATGTTATATAAATAACTTTCTGCAATGTGTTTCTTGTAAAGAACTGATTTTGCTCCTTACCCAAATTTTTTAGAGCTTTAAATAACCCTTTAATTTAAGTGGATTTGATGGGGAGCTCTTTTGATTATAGTTTTTTTCTGGTTTTTGTCTTTTTTTCCAAGTCTTTCTTGGTTTACCAAAACAAGTTAAAACCATGTTTTTTGGGGTCAAATTTTGGAAATTCTTCTGGGGGAGAACCCCTAGACCCCCCTATTGCACTTAAAACTTTATTATAGTCACTTTTTTTATAATATGTTAGTTAAAATTAAAATTCTACCTAAAAACGAAAATCCGAAATTTGGACTATGATGTACCTAAAACAAGTATAAAATAACTGTTTTTAAGGATCATATTTCACTAAACTCACCCAGACTCCCCTATCATAATTGGAACTTAATTAATCAAAATTTTTCTTACTTGCTCTTAGATGCAAATTATACCTAAAAATATTTTAAAAAGCTACATTAAACCTGTTAAATATGCATGGGAGGGGCTGTGGAATTATTTTGGAACCCTATTGAAATAAATTTCTATTTACACTACTGCGTTTATGCTTTTATTTCTTGTAGCAATGGTTTTTATGTAATTTGCATTTTGTACTTTGAAAAATTTAACTTTGGAAAAGGGCTCCGCTAAGAATTTGTCTCCTGAAAAGGGCTCCGTGACATAAAAAGTTTGGGAACCCCTGGTTTAGAAGATTCAATTTGATTTTCAAAATTTTTAGCCCCCAAAACCAAATCCTGGATCAACCACTGCCTCAGAAATTTTGACGTGCTCCTCGGTTATCAACTCATAATGAAGTAAAAAACTCCTTTTAAAAATCAAATTTCCAAAAGTTTTCTGGGGAGGGACCCCCAAACCCCCCTTTTTAATATGGAGCTCGAGCTACTGAAAACTTTTAATTTGAAAAGAAGAATTCTTCACCAGTAACCTCTGGTTAGAGGAATTGTGAGAGAAACTTTTAATTTGTTTTTGATGGTCTCTGTGCCTAATAAAAATATGTGGATGAGAACTTTCAATCGCAGTAATACTAAATCTTGGTTATTACACTAAATACTAACATGGACGCCCGATTTTTGTTACGAAGTACAACCAAATGAAGAATATAAACAAACTGTTTCCAAGGTTTCAGCGCGGTTTCAGCCAATGCAGAGATGCCAACCATTCCGGATTTTGCGAAATCATTCCCCATTTCGGCCCCGAATTCCGCAATTACGGATAAAGCTAGAAAAACTACGGAAACTACTCTAATTATATTTTAAAGACAACGTATTAAATTTTTCTTCTCAATTCTCTGTTTTTAGCCTTAAATCCTTTAAATACATATTTTTTAAACTTAAAATTGCGAATAAAAACGATAACGCTAGTAACTGATGAGATGGGCGGCAATAAGAAGGGGGAGTCAATCGGAATTTAGAATATCTTTATGGATGATTGATTCATGGGAGAGAAAAAAAGGCCTACTTTTCTCAAATATTTGCGTTTTCAGGACTTTTCTAAAACTTATATCAAAAGATTGGGTAATTTTCTACGTGCAGAAGGCGTGGCGTCGGTCGGCGAGCCACGCGTCAGGCCGGAATTTTTTTTGCGGGTGGGGGCGATTACGGATGAGGGTTGTCTCAGGTTGGCATCCCTGCAATGAGAGAAGAGAAAGTCGGTAATTTCGCCGTCGGTGATTTCGACCAAGTGAGTCGAGAAAAAGTCAATCTAAATACCATTTCAACTATTTCGCCCAACTTTCGCAGTCGGCGAAGATCTGAATATGGCCCTAAGTATCATGTCAAAAAGCTTAAATTTCTCTACCTGGAATTTGAGCTTTTAAAAAACCTGGGGATTTCCATAAAAATCCCCAAAGTTTAAAAGGAAATATCGTCTCTTCTTGTTTTTAAAGACCTTGACTGCCTTTAAATTTTTAACCTAACAATTTTCTTTGAAGAATTGGTTTCTCAGAAATCCAATTTATAATCAAGGACGTTCAGATCTCCAATTATGATCAATGGAGGTATGTTAATATAAGCTTTCTTCAGAAGAGTGGTTTGCAAGATATTTGGAAGAAAATTTATAGCGATATCCGAGGTATAGTAAGGTAAATGTGGGTATAGTAGACACTGTACCAATAGTGGCCACATAGCTGATTAATTTTAAATAGAGCTAGTTAGAAGCATCAAACAGCGTCAAAATTCATAGGCATAATAGATTGTACAATCAGGTAAGCTGGTAAATTACCACCGATACCACAGATCAGCATGGGAAGGATATTTAAATATTTGAAAATAACAACATCGGCCGAGTGACTGAAAGTAGATTTTGCTTATTGAATCGCGTAAGGAAACGGGTATTTCGGAACTGATTTTTTCGTATTTATTACCGCTTGATTGACTTTTAAATTTATATCAAGATAAATAAGAGTGTATAAAATAATACTGAATAAAATTTATTTGAAAATGTTGACTTTGCAAGGATATATGGGGGTGTCCACTTTACCAACACAAAATCTTAGATTTTCCAATAGTGGCCACCGCAATGGCTTCTAATAGAAACATAAATAATACTTAATTCGAATCAGTTTTTCTTCATAAACTGTTGACTGTGCTTTAAAATGAGTGTTAAATAAATTTGGTTTCATTCTGGCTTCGGGAACCAAGGTTTCTTAAACATTGAATTACATGCTAAATTCCTCTCAAATCAGGTACAGTGTAAGCTTTGGGCTGAAAACAATCAAGTCTTTTTTTAAATGAAGTTAATTTGATTGAATCTAAAATACTTTTCGTTGGGAAGGACGATTTAATTAGAACTAAACTAATATACCAAAAAACCCCTCAATTTCATACATAAACCCCTCATATAAGCGAAAAAGAGAGGTGTCCACTATAGATGCAAGAGGTGTCCACCATAGAAACAATAGCTACATCTATGTGGCCACTATAGATGCAATTTGGAGTACTTTTTAAAAATTAATTAAAAATACTTTACCCAATCTAATTAAAATTTTTAATGATAAAATCGAAAGAAGAAGATCCAATTAACCTAAAAATAGGATGATAACCGTTTCCAACAGGGTTGGCAAAAACCCGGGTTTTTTTGAAAAAACCCAAGTGGGTTGGGTTTTTTCGGGTTTTTTCAATAAAACCCTGAAAAAAAACATATAAAACTGGGTTTTTTCAGAAAAAGTGTGGGTTTTTTTCAAAATTAAGTGGTTTTCTCCTTCATAATAAGTGGGTTTTATCAAATTTTAGTGAGTTCTTTCTATGTTAAATGTGTTCTGTCAAAATAATGTCAGTTTTTAAACAGTTAAGTGGGTTTTTTCAAAGTTTTTATACTTTGAAAAAACCCACTGAAATTGTAAAAACACCCCTTATTTACTGAAACCTGGTTTAAGTTTTGAAAACACCCACTAAAATTAAAAAAAGATCCTAAACTTTGAAAAAACCCATTCAATATTGAAAGAAATCTGTTCAACTTTGAAAAAACCCACTGAACATTAAAAAAATCTTCTTGATTTCTTATATCTAGTTTGAACTTAACGTCCTAAATTTTGAAAAAACCTCATTCGATAATGAAAAAGCCCACTGAATAATGAAAGAACCCATTTAACGTTAAAAAAACTCCCTGAAATTAAAAAAACACCATTTAATTTTTAAAACCTTGTTTAAATTTTGAAAAGAACCATTAAAATTTTTAAAATATCCTAAATTAAAAAAAAACACATTAAATTTTGAAGGAACTGCCAAAATCTTGATTTTTCTTGAAAAAACCCAAAAATGGGTCCAAAATGTGGGTTTTTTCACATGGGTTTTTTTGAAAAAACCCATTGGGTCCAACCCAATTGGGTCCAATCTAGCCAACCCTGGTTTCCAAGCAAATAGGTTGGTATTTATTAAGAATTTAAGCAAAAATTTCCCTTAAAGTGTCCACTATACCCACATTTACCTTAGTACTACTAGCTCAATATTGAATTTAAAAATCTTTACGAAAGGAAGCTGAAAGCGTAAAACTTATTTATGTTTGCACGTTTTCCTCCCAAATTTTACAAACGAGTTGAAACGTTCTTTTTATCTTTACTGAATTTGCCGTATATCAAATATCTTTTAAAATGATCAAACTTAAAAGTACTAACTGTTCACCTGTTTTGATCTAAGGGCTGTATCAGATCCTCCTTATTTCCCCACATATTGCGACTCTGTGGGGAAGAAAGTTAGATATTTTTGGAGAGGGCCTCCATATCATTAGATGGGATGTCCCTCCTTATCGCGGAGTAACATCTCTTAATGATCTAGCAATTTCTTTCCACCACTTTTTGTGTAAAGTGCCTTATATTTTTTAACAGTGTGTGAATAGCTGCTGAGTTAAACTGTTAGAAAGCCTTTCAAAACAGGAGGTAGGAAATGTTCTCCATAGTAAATTTAGTATTTCTTCACCAGTGCGCACATCGCTCCTATACAACTATCACACAATATTCAACACACAAGTCGTATTTCTATTCATGTCTTCTCTTCATAATTATGATTGTAGTGCCTTTTGGCATGAATTTCACCGAAAAATTCTACCTCAAAGCGATTGCTTTGGTCTGAACGAACGCAGTGACCATCTGGTTCTATGCAGAAGAGTTCGATATGGATATCCTTAATCTTGAAAACGGGAGCAAAAAACGTTCGTGGAAAGGAGATCATTATGCAAGTATGGGATGGAAGATTTTGAGCAAGTTATTTTACTTCAATAAATATATTTTTTTTAAATTTCAAAAAAGGAGTCTTCTACGACCCTCTCATTACGGGTCAGTTAAAAGACATTTTGTTGTAACCTAACCGACTTCCAGCAGATGAAGAAACACAACCTGCAATAAACTTTTACTAAACTCGCAGTTTCTATGTCCGTTCTCGGAACCACCGCTAATGTCCGTTTACTACCCCATCAGAAGACATCCCTGTACAAAGAGGCTGTTTAGAGAGGGAAACAATGGGAATGGCGTCTCGCCCGAGGGCCAGGGACACAGGTGGCTGAGGATGAGACCGAGAGTCCCTTGATTTCGCCCTTGGCCTTATTCTTTCGGCGAGGTGTCGATTGGTCCTTTCGAAATGCTGCAGTCGGAAACCGTCTTTTATCTGCCTTGTTCTCGAGGGTATGCTCTTGAACTGTTGAAAGAAGATCTGCAAGTGTGTATGGGGATTAGTAGTGATAGTTTCTTATAATATATAAGAAGCAAGATTGATAGTGTCTTGTGGTTGCTCCTTGGGATGTCATTATCGAGTACCTCTTAAATATTAATGAGCTGAATTGATTATGAAAGTATTTTTTATACTTTGTGTGCGGATAATTTTCTTAGCGGATTTTTCTTTTTCCTAATGAATGTGTGTTCTGAGTAGACATTGGGTCGAATTCTGCTCTCTAATAGCCTTTATCCCACCTTTTAACATCCATTTAGTTTTTATTTGATTGAAGGTAACCAGATTTTAGCTGCCCACGGTATTAACCTCTATTATCTGCCTTGGATCATAAATATGAGTTGATATCGTAGCAATTAATACGATCCTATGAGGTATTCAGATATATTTTTTAAATCTGTCATTTTTAGATAGTTTCGAATGCTTCTATTCTGTTTTGTACAGAGTGTCCAGTCTTGAAGTAAACCGATAGCTAACTTCTAAATCTTCGTTATAAATGCATTATTCCAAAAACCATAATGCTCAAAACGAAATAAAAAATCATTCTTGATTAGGGTTTTGGTCGAAAAAATTTTTTGCATTCAAAATACGGAGTTACATTTTTACATAATCCTCTGGTCCTACCAATCTTTTTTTGGTAAAAAAGTTTCATACTCCTACGACAAAAATTTGACCGAGTAAAACCACTTTGAAGTTCGTAATTAAGTTTTCCTGGGAGGCTTATGTGTATATCGTTTTAGATATAATTTAAATTTTCGGTAAAGAAAAATTATGAAGAATTTTCTTTTCTCCAAAATGATATAATTAATAATCCCTCAGACAGAAAGCATCGGTTTTAATCACTTATACCATCACAAATTAGAGCCTATATAAGTGCATCAATTCTAAGGCACAGAATATCCATCGCAAAGGTTAACCGTCCCGAAAAGTGGGTCACTCCTCACCATTGATAATAATTCAGTTCACCGGTTGCTTCCATGCCGGCAACCGGTTCCCGAGATGTCGCGCGTTGTAAGAAATGTTTTTTATTTTTATGATAACATTCGGAATAATTACTGATTGATTTGACCAGATACTTGAAGAACCTTGTGTACCTATATCTCTATTCCCTGTCGGCGTTGTTCAGAAAAACCAAAAGAAGCTGTTGTCTTGATTGTTTGGACATAGAGATCTTCGTGGGCTTGGCCACGGCTTGAGTCTGTCCTGTAAAAAGGATTTTCTTCAATTGAAGTTTGCAATTCCAAAGCATCTCCACTGAGAATTCGGGGCTCGAGAAGATATTAATTTGCTTGTCTAAGTTTTCTCGAATATTTTGTTTTTGTTTTTAAAACTTGTTTCATCAAAAAAGTGCTGCGTGTTTGCAAACGGTTTCAGAATTTCTCCAAGATATTTCTTGAGGCAGGATAACTTAAAGCTATTAGCCTTTAATAGCGATACAATTGTTGACAAATCTTTGATCTGCGCTTTCTCATTAATCTGGATTCTAAAAGTATAAAAAACAACGTGATCTTCAAACTCTGATGATAGAAGGGCGGTATGAATGGGTAGAACCATTATTTGTTATGGGGTGGATTAGTGCGGCAGCTTAGCACAAAAATCTGGCAATTCTGGCTACCAACATGAAACTTGACACACTTGTTCTTTATGATATAAGGGTCTAAAAACCACCGGGACCCTAGCTGGGGGACCCTCCGATAAGGAGGATTTCAAGATGGCGTCCAAGATGGCGCCGACATCAAATTTGGTCTATTTTTGGATTATTATTTATGTCGATTTTGAGGTTTTGAGCAAAGCAGATTTTAAAAACAATCATTATGAAGCTTTTATTGTCAATCTAACACATTTTTTATCGATCTGGGAAACGAAAATCCAAGATGGCGGCCGAAATTAGAGTAGTCGGTAAAAACCGATATTTTGGACAATTATTATGTTTTAACTAGTCCAATTCTGTAAAAATATGTAAAGGAATATAAAAATACCTACTTCCGTAACATTGGTCAAATTGGTCAATTTACGCGTTATTAAAGTTGATTCTTTTAGGTTTTCGACTATGCTGATTTCAAAATTAATCATATAAAAACTCTAAAACCTTTATTTTCAAAGTTATTTGCGGTTTTAATGGTCTGGTAAGAAGAAATTTAAAAGGAAAATCAAAATTTTAATAGTCCGTTTACGGCCGTTTCATAGTTAAGTTTTACGTTTTAATCCATGGTGAATCTTTTAAATATCTAGAAATTAGGGCATATATAAGGGAGGGGCTCTAAAGAGGCCTGCTCCCCCAAAAATTCGGGTTAAGTGCACCCTCGGGAATTAAAACCCTGATTTCATAGTCCCCCTCGGATTAAGATAATACCCTGATTTTAGGATCAAATTTCCCAAAACTTTCTTGGGGAGGACCCCCCATAGACCGCCCTTTGGTTACTTAGAACTCTATTATTCACATTGTTTTTATATTAAGTTCATAAATATAAGAAGCTACATTGAGCTTATTTAATATACTACATGGGATGGGCTAAGTATGATTTTGGGTGTCCTCTTTCCTTGTGCAAAAATCTAGCTTGAGGCTTGATAAGAACTAAATTTCAGAATTATTTTGGCCCCTCCAGCAATAAATTTCCTACGCCGCTTCTAGAAATACTGAAAACTTTTAAGACCGCTGTAAAAGATTATAAAAGACTGACCGTTATAAAAGTTTTGGAAAAGATGCACTCCCCATATAGTTCCGATACTCCTAAAAATATATAGTATAACTTTATGGGTGTGTCTCGATTGACCGAAATCCATCTTACCGAAGCGCCTCTTTCCCGAACGCCACAAGCCCGAACGGGAAACTTGCCCGACAGGACTTCTTACCGAATGGGACACTTGCCCGACAGGACTTTTTACCGAACGGGACACTTGACCGACAGGACTTTTTACCGAACGGGACACTTGACCGAACGGGACACTTGACCGAACGGGACACTTGACAGAACGGGAATTTTGACCGAACGGGACACTTGACCGAACGGGACTTTTGATCGAACGGGACTTTTGACCGAACGGGACACTTGACCGAACGGGACACTTGACCGAACGGGACACTTGACCGAACGGGACACTTGACCGAACGGGACTTTTGACCGAACGGGACACTTGACCGAATGGGACACTTGACCGAACGGGACACTTGACCGAACGGGACTTTTGACCGAATGGACTTTTTACCGAATGGGACACTTGACCGAACGGGATTTTGACCGAATGGTGCGTTTGGCCAACAACTCACTATGGTCACTCATTTTAAATATGGGCTTTCGATTTAGGTGTCCTGTTGCTTGACCACTGGTCAAGATTACCTCTATGGCTAAAATCATTATAAAATTAATTTTGGAGATGTTGATTGTTATTTTGTAATCTTAACAGTTTTGACATGTGTCTTTGGTTCCGGTGAACGGATACTTTTGGGACACACTGTACATAAATTAATTTATACTCAGTTACCATTCTGTAAAAATTTTAATTAAACTACCTTATTTATTACTATTATATGAACTAAACGTTGAAAAAAGTGTTTTGTATTTATGGAAAAGAGTAAAACGCAAATAAGAGCATAACACAGGGGACTGTGTATTGTCATTCTCCTAAAATTACAACTTTCAATTTGCAACTTCAATTTTCAGCTATTCTAAATACACAAGAATTAACAAAAAATTAGACTGCAATTATTCATTGCTTATATTTGTAATAGTATTCTATAACGGGCAACAATTTTTAAGTTTTGAAAATAGTTTAATACTTGTGCAAGTTTGTTGACCTTTCAACAAACTTGCACAAGTATTAAACTATTTTCAAAACATAAAAAAATTAATCAGTTTTTTCCCGGTGCATGAATGATACTAGAATGTCCTATTTTTACAGTAAGATAAAGTTCTTTGCATAAAAATTAAACGCATATTTCCGATTCAAGCATGGAAGACATCAGTATTTCATTAACCTAATACATTTTTTAAAACGTAATTTATTATCTATTTTTCGGTAAAATCAGAAACTACCATTTTGACCAGTGGACAACGGGAAAATGTTATAGGTCTCAAGGTGTTTGATTTGAGCCCCCACATGACCTACTTCAGTGCCAAAGCAAAGAAGTTACAGAAAGTGGACCGGACTGACCAATGGTCAGCTGGAACCAAAAACACATGTCAAAACTGTAAAGATTACAAAATATCAATCAACATCTCCAAAATTAATTTTATAATGATTTTAGCCATAGAGGCAATCTTGACCAGTGGTCAAGCAACAGGACACCTAAATCGAAAGCCCATATTTAAAATGAGTGACCATAGTGAGTTGTTGGCCAAACGCACCATTCGGTCAAAAGTCCCGTTCGGTCAAGTGTCCCATTCGGTCAAGTGTCCCGTTCGGTCAAGTGTCCCATTCGGTCAAAAGTCCCGTTCGGTCAAGTGTCCCGTTCGGTCAAAAGTCCCGTTCGGTCAAGTGTCCCGTTCGGTCAAGTGTCCCATTCGGTCAAAAGTCCCGTTCGGTCAAGTGTCCCGTTCGGTCAAAAGTCCCGTTCGGTCAAGTGTCCCGTTCGGTCAAAAGTCCCGTTCGGTCAAGTGTCCCGTTCGGTCAAAAGTCCCGTTCGGTCAAGTGTCCCGTTCGGTCAAGTGTCCCGTTCGGTCAAGTGTCCCGTTCGGTCAAGTGTCCCATTCGGTAAAAAGTCCATTCGGTAAAGTGTCCCATTCGGTAAAAAGTCCTGTCGGTCAAGTGTCCCGTTCGGTCAAAAGTCCCGTTCGGGCTAAAGGTCTTTCGGTCTTGTGGCGTTCGGGAAAGAGGCACTTCGGTAAGATGGATTTCGGGCAGACGGGCGCGACCCTAACTTTATTATGGACCCGCCCAGTCAGACAATATTTTTCTGAACCTGGGACGCCACATAAAAAATTATTATTCATTTGTTTTTCTGAAAATTCGTTTTAAGAAGCTTGAAAAGGACACATGTATCTCTCCTACTAGCCACATAGGGCCTCAAATTTGCCAAATGCTTTTCTTTTATCAACTAATAGAAAAGACTGCATTTCTAACTATGGGTGGATTCAAGAAGAAAATCTCGCCAGAGGTTTGAGGTATTCCAGAGGTTTGAAGGTATTCTATCCCTGATAGCATTAAGAATATTTTTTCCATTAAAAAAAGGAATTCCCTAAAATTGTTGAAAGGTTAATGCTCCCTCATGGGACCCTCTGTGAATCCACCCATTGATTGTTATGCACAAAAAAACCTTCTACAAGCAATATGCTTACGTGTTAACCCATCTGATATCTTTAAAACTTTACCTATTGCATTGAGGAAAAATAATTGTATAGGTATACAATAATTATTTTCTTATTAAATTCATAATGATATTGGATTTTTATATGCAAATTATGAATATCTAAATTTCTCTGCACAAGTACTCTAAACCTTTTTAGATGTACAAAAATTTCGAGAATCATATCATTATCTCCTTCATAGCACTTCTCCCTAAACTAAACCTTACCAATATGGAGAATGTATTGGACAACATGGAGGCCTCCTATTATACAACTAATTTGGCTTTTTTTTTCAGTTTATGTTGTTGTGGCTCCTTGAAATCTTGCAGGGCTAGATCAGGTTCATTAAGTCATATACCCTTATGAAGTCCAGCACTGACATTGCAGAAATGATTCAGCTTTCGTAGATATTGAATTCCAAGTTTATTAAAATAATTACTAAACTTGTGTTATGTATAATCACTTAACATAATTACTAACATTATAAAAGAGTAATTTCATAAGACTTTAACTTCGAAATAATCCTAGGGGAATCCTTGAAATCTCTTTGGTAATGGTAGTTCATGAAAATGTACACATGATTGCGATCAGACGCGGATCCAAGGGAAGAAGCACTCTGGACAGTGGCCCCCCTTGGACCCAAAGATTCTCAAAATTAGTTTAAACCATACTTCCAATATGTAAAATTTAAAAAAGAAAAATTTGCGGGAGGACTCCCATACCCCCTTGCACTACTCTTTTAGTATGACCCAAAAGGTTTTAAAATGAATCAAAACACTATATATATTTAAGGACTAAGTCTCAAATATTTTCCTAGGGGAAGACTCTCAAATCCCCTCCACCTTCGTCTATTTATTTATTTTTTTTATTGCAAAAGCACTTGATTTTATAAACTCCTTTTTTCTGAGAAAATTCTGCCGCCTAAATTTGACTGCATTTGCAGTCAATCCTCCCAAGTCAGTTTCACTTGGGTTTTATGCTAATTAAGCGCCTAAGCTGATCAAAAATAAGTTATTTAGGGTCTAATTCCCAAAAATTTTCTGGGGGGGCAAATATCCCCTAAAATAGTGCTACATTGTCTACAAAATGTTTACATTCTTCAAAGATACTATGCAATGATAGTTTATGATACATATTGTTTCCCTGGATTTTATTTTTGATAAAATAGGTATGGGGCGGAACAAAAGACCCCAAGGGAGGATCTTAATTGATACTTTTTAGAAAAACTCCAACATTTTGTTTATTTGGGTCTAAAGGAAAAGGTGATGGTCTGAAAAAGTGCCTACCCTTGGGGCCCTGCTGGATCCGCGCCTGATTGCGATTGCTTCTTTTCGTTTAAGACACCGAGGGATATAACTTTAAGGGGGTAAGCTTTTATTATTTCTAGATATTTTTAAGATTCACCATAGATTAAAACGTAAATCTATTTTTAAGATTCACTATGGATTAAAACGTGAAACGGCCGTAAACGGACTATTAAAATTTTGATTTTCCTTTTAAATTTCGTCTTACCAGACCAGTAAAACCGCAAATAACTTTGAAAAGAAAGGTTTTAGAGTTTTTATATGATTAATTTTGAAATCAGCATAGTCGAAAACCTAAGAATCAACTTTAATAACGCGTAATTGACCAACTTGATTTTTGGCGCCATATTGGACGCCATCTTGAATTCCTTTGTAAACTGACATGTACCCAACTGTACGGAAGTAGGTATTTTTATATTCCTTTAAATATTTTTACAGAATTGGACTAGTTAAAACATAATAATTGTCCAAAATATCGGTTATAACCGAATACTCTAATTTCGGCCGCCATCTTGGATTTTCGTTTCCCAGATCGATAAAAAATGTGTTAGATTGACAATAAGAGCTTCGATATGATTTTTTTTAAATCTGCTTTGCTCAAAACCTCAAAATCGACATAAATAATCCAAAAATAGACCAAATTTGATGTCGGCGCCATCTTGGACGCCATCTTGAATTCCTCCTTATCGGAGGGTCCCCCAGCTAGCGTCCCGGTGGTTTTTAGACCCAAGTGTGCCAAGTTTCATGCTGGTAGCCAGAATTGCCAGATTCTTGTGTTTTCTTGTGCTAAGCGACCGCACTAGATCAGCCCTTTTTTTTTAAAGCAAAAATTCTTTCGGGTTAAAGTTTCAATCAACTCCCTTTAATAACCTCTTGAAATTCCCCAGAAATCAAAAAAATTGTACATAGTAGGAGGAAAAATTATTAAGGAGTCTACGGAGAATAATATTCAAACTGTTTTAAATAAATTCTTAGAGGATGAATAATTTTTCTGACAGACTATGTCTGTGTCTGAACATTTAATAAATAAAACGGAAAAAGTCTATGCTACAAAACTGAAACCAAACTAACCTAAATTTAATCCGATATACGGAATCCTCCCTCGTAATCGTGACCTATTCATCCAATACCACAATCAGAACCTTCGTGTTGAATCTTTGAATTACGACGTGCCTCATTCTGTCTAAACACCATAGAGGAATCTCACCCGCCATTACTGAGTAGCGTGAGCAGCAGTCCTCACCTTAGATATCTACCATAACCCTGAAAACTCCCATTAGGGACACAGAAAACGACATCGACGGGGCATTAAATCACACACAGGCACGCTAAACCCCAGGGTCGCACTGAAACTGATGGGAGATTTCCCGGAACTTGACCCCATAAAAGTTCAATGTTTTTTTAATGTCAGGTAAAATGTCTTTGTAGCACCCACTTTTGGAGTGTGCTCTCTATGAAGAGGTTGGGCAAATATCCCAGGTGGCACAAGAATATTATATGATATCATAGGAGAATGTCATATAACGTCAAACTCCGATAGAAAATTATATAGAAATGACCCCCTGTTTTCATCGGATGATATCATTTTTCGAGATTATTTAACAGAATACGATATAATCCGATGAAATTTGTATTTTCTCTATGCCATAACTTGACGTCATTTTACATCATTTCTCGACATAACTTAATAGCAGCCTACGATGTCAACTGAGATCGCAGGTAGATTAATTGCTTATTTCTTGATTTTATGGGTAATTCCATGGCAGTGTAACATCAGTCACATAAATTCTCCCTTATTTCATACCAAGATAACCTCCTCCTGCCTAAAAACTGGTGGGTTAGACCAACCCACCAATTTTCAGACAGGAGGAGGTTATCTTGTATGAAATAAGGGAGAATTTATATGTGACTGATGTTACATTGCCATGGAATTATCCTTATATTAAGGAAAACATTAACTTAAGTAATGTTTAACTAACCACTTTTTTATTATATCTCAAGATAATTATCTAAATTATTAGAAAATATATTTTTCTTACAAAATGTAAGGTTTGATCAAAGAGCCTTTCAACATGTATCAATAACAAGGACATCATAAATTATTACTAACCAGCTGATTTTTTTTGTTTAACTTAGGTAAAATTTATATAATTTAACAGTCATATTGTCCTACAAATTGCGTGGTACGTTATCCCGGTCCTACGCTCAAAAGCAGTAGTACATACCCTTGATGTAAAAATAATTGCTATCAAGCTGAATCTTCGTGAAGAGCTTCATTTTGATGAGACGCCCAACAATTTCCTTTACGAAATTCTCCATTGTGGTAGCTAACAGAGGTAGCAAGGATAAAACATGTCGATTTGATGATTCTCAAATATTTATTACTAACTGGATTCTTTTTTATTATATCTCAAGATAATCTCTCTATTCTAAAAAAAAGTTTTTAGTGAACGGTTTCCAGAGAAAGGCTTTTTAATTACTGAACCGAATGACACATATATGGTATCAAAATGTCCGGATTCCTTCCGGATTTCCGAGTAAGCCCTTCGATTTTTCAAAAAAATTCTCAATTTTAAAATATTTCCATTTTTTTAAGATAACGGATAAGGTCGCAGTTACAAAGCAAGTACTGTCATTCAAATTATTATGCATCCAATCACAACGACTGATTGACGCTATATTTTAAGATGAAACATGTTTATCACCTTTTAAAAAAAGTACTTTCTTGATGAAATATCACTCAAAGACTGATAAAAACATATTCTAAAAACTTACATGAACGCCATTTCATACTAAAAGTTCACAGTTTTTGTCCAATATTTATAATTTTTAGTCTGATTTTATCGAAATTAATTGTAAACATAGAGTGATGTTTTGTCTCTTTTTATTTTCGATTGCTTAAACGGTATTGTCTGGGTTAACAAGTCTGGGTTTAAAAAAATATGAATGATAAACACTAGGCATATTATACTAACGAGTTATTTTAAAATAACGGGTTTTTGTTTGGTTCGAATATTGATAAACAATTAGAAATAGTTATTTTTATATAATCATAGATTAAAAATAATTAAGATGAATATTTTTAAAAACATTTCGTTTAAATTTTTGATAAGTTTGAGTTAATATACAGGGTGTCCCATAAATAATGGGTCACACTTCTAGGGGGGATAGTAGACACCTAGACGAGTAAGAATTGCATAGGATTATGGGGTCCCAGATCAAATCCCAGGGAGTTAAAAATGGAGCGACACCCCCAAAAAAATATTGAAAAATTCAATTTGTAGAAGAACTACTATTGGTAAAAATTTAAAAATGGTCTCAAAAATTGTGGTTTAATGTGATCTTTAAAGTTATTTAAAAAATTTTCACTTTAAAATTTGCTTTATTGTGAAAAAATTAAAAAACCACAAAAAAATGTGAAAATTCTGCCAAAACCTCATTTTGTATTTCGAAATCCTTTCTTTTGATTTTATAATCTGAAAGATCATAGTTGTAAACCCTTAAGTCCAAAGTTTCACGTAAAAACCATCAATATTAAACGCTTGAGATCATGTTAAAGTTTATTTATTTATTTATTTATTATTTTTTTAAACAAAGTAAATAAAGTATTACATCACCTGGGATCGTTGAACGATCCATGTAGGTGAACAATAAACAGTTGGTTACAATTAGTTGCACATGAAATTACAATAAAAAATTTAGACATGGTTGTAAATAAAAGTATACATTACATGCAAACAAGAAAAAAATATAAGTATAATATCTATCAGGAAATTAGTAGTGGCAAACAGGGTGTCGAAAATTTGGGTTTACTATCTGTCGTAAGGTAAGTAGTAGTGCAAAAAAAATAAGAATTGATAAAAATTACTCTAATAATGCAAGATCAAACAAAAAAGTTTTCAATGTCCCCAATAGAAAACAAAAAGTCTTTTAATTTCTTTTTAAATGCATGTTTGGTTTGACTATTTTGAATTTCCAAAGGTAATAAATTAAAGAACTTAGGAGCTAAATAAAAGAAATTTTTGCAAAAAATAGTTTTTTCAGGTTTAGGTACAGTATATAACACATTAGGTCTTCGGGGATTTATCATGTTTCGCTTTCTGCAGATATCGGAGTTTAAGTAGAGATAGAGACTTGTTTTAAAGTAGAAGAGGTAGCGAATAGGTAAAATATTCAATAGTTTAAAGTTATCAATATTATAGTTCGTTTTTTGGGTGCGCAAAGTGGTTTCCTATAGTCGTTTCCGAAACGGCAGTTTGCGGACCCAAAAAACTGACTTAAACCATGCTTTAACAGGATCTCAAGCATTTAATATTGATGGTTTTTACGTGACACTTTGGACTTAAGGGTTTTCGACTGTGATCTTTCAGATTATTAAATCAAAGGAAAGGATTTCGAAATACAAAATCAGGTTTTGGCAGAATTTTCACATTTTTTTGTGGTTTTTTAACTTTTTTCATAATAAAACAAATTTTAAAGTGAAAACTTTTTAGATAATTTTAAGGATCATATTAAACCACAATTTTTGAGACCATTTTTAAATTTTTACCAATAGTAGTTCTTGTACAAATTGAATTTTTCAATAATTTTTTTGGGGTGTCGCTCCATTTTTAACTCCCTGGGATTTGGTCTGGGACCCCCAAATCCTATGTGATTCTGACTCGTCTAGGTGTCTACTATCCCCCCTAGAAGTGTGACCCATTATTTATGGGACACCCTGTATATTGAAACTTTTAAGGGAGCTTTATTCATGGAGGGGATTTGGGGAAGTATATTCGGAAAGTTGGTTGACGTTTTTTTTGTAAATTGTTTAATTGTTTTGTAAAGTGTATTAAGTTCGGCGAGTTAGAATTTGTGGGAATTGCGAAGCAATTCTAAAAGGTCCTGCGTTAGCAGTTTACGGGGGTTGGCGAGCGATAGCGAGCAGGGGGCGGTAGCTCCCTAGTTATCTAAATTATTAGAAAATATATTTGTCCTACAAAATGTAAGGTTTGATCAAAGAGTCCCCCCTTCCAATATGTATCGATAATGAAGTCATTAAAAATGATTACTAACCAGCTGATTTTTTTTTTACTTCGTTAGGGGAAGTAGGGGTTATAAGATTCAAATGGGGTAATCAGAAACATTAAAAATTCCACAAGTTTATCCTTTAAGTTTATGAAGCTAATTTTTTTACAGAATTTTTTGCACCATTTGTAGCTTTCTTTGAAAAAATAATGAACCTCTTAAGTAAAAAGGTAAGGGGAGTTTTTACTTGTTTCTTATTACCCCAAGCGACTGTATCTTATTACCCCGTTTGGGGTAATAGGAAACAAGCCAGTTATTTTGCTAAATAAAACAATTAAAAATCAAGTGAAGGTATTAATATAATCTATAAAGAGTATTTTATAACTCCAAAAATTTTCATTAAAACCTTTCGATATATGCCTAGTTAAAAATTAGTCTTAAGTTAAGTACAAGTTGAAAGTTATAAGCAACGCTATATTTTTATACAAAATATTTGAAAATCATGACAAAATAAATCAAATGGTGTTTCTCTTTTTTCATTCATTTTGTGATACTGATTGGTTATCATCCCCCAAAATCAACTCAATTTTTTTGCAAGCTCAGTTTTTTTAAGGTTGGTTCCACTTCCTCTGTATAAGCTTAGCGCTACCCCATTTCTTCAAGTTTGAATGGTTCAGGAAGTTTACGAAGACCCTTGAACCTATTCCCCCACCCTCTGCGTTTAAATATTGTTTTTAATTAATATCACGGAAAACTAAATATAAAAAACCCCAACTTAATATTTTAATATACTCACCATAATTTAAATTAAATAGTAAAATTTATATACACTGTCGATCAAATTACTTAATGATTTTTAAACCAACTTTAAAGTGGTGAGTAAAAGTTTTCTTTCAACCCTATTCTTCTTTTAAACTATTTCAGGAAATTTAAGTAGAAATAAAATTAATTGAATTTAAACTTTTAACTTTATAAATGAAATAAGAACAATAAAATATTAATATAATAAAGAGAAGATTTCGATAAATTAATTTTCATGCATAAAATGCTAGTGTTCCTTATTACCCCATAATTTTAATTAAATGAGGAAATAAGAAACAGGGCACTTTTAAGAATGATCCACAACCCTAAATCGAAGAACAAAAGGGGAATTATATAGCCGGTTAACCTCCTTAAAAGTTCACTTATAAAATTCCGCAATAATTGAACTGCATCTTATGTTGCAAATAGGAAAACGAAAAAAATGACAATTCTTGTCGGACTAGTGATAAAATACCTGTTTTCTTGTAGGACATTGTTTCATTTGGGCAGTAAACACACTAACCTATTATGTAATATTTTTGTCCTACAGTTAAAATGAGAAAAATGGTCTTGTGGTATTAACAATTTCTGAGCGTAGGACCGGGATAACGTACCACGTCATTTGTAGGACAATATAACTGTTAAATTATATAAATTTTACCTAAGTAAAAAAAAAAAAAATCAGCTGGTTAGTAATAGTTTATGTTGTCCTTGTTATCGATACATGTTGAAAGGAGGGGACTCTTTGATCAAACCCTACATTTTGTAGGACAAATATATTTTCTAATAATTTAGATAATTATCTTGAGATTTAATAAAAAAGAATCCAGTTAGTAATAAATATTTGAGAATCATCAAATCGACATATTGTATCCTTGCTACCTCTGTTAGCTACCACAATCCAGAGTTTCGTGATGGAAGTTGTTGGGCGTCTCATCAAAATGAAGCTACTCACGGAAAATTAGCTTGATAGTAATCAAGTGCAAAAAGTGTACCGTGGATCCTGGACTATGAGAGATCCATTTGTTTGGAAGATTCAGACAAACTGCGTAAAAACGACGGTCATTCGTTTTCTTGCCTCAACCTGTTTTTCTAACCTTGATAATGAAAGTGGAGTATTCTAAAAATGAATGCAATTGGTAAAGAAAGAGAATGAATATTTAAGACAAAACAAGGTCGGGCGATCTGGCTTACATGAGAAAATTCCTCTCTGTCTTCGGCAGGTTTTTATTCAAGGGAAATGTCTACTTTTAATTGAACGGTAATTACGCTAAGAACAGAAATTGTTCTTTTATAAATTAAATGGGAAGGTGTCAAAAGTATATTTGTTTTCTTTCTCAATTTTTACTACTAAAAGAGATGGATGAAAGATTAATATTCTAAAAGATATTGTAATTTAAAAAAGCAGTTAATTACAGATTTGTTTTCAAACAAATTGAATGAGTAAAACACTGCGAGAGTCATTTGTATTTTGTCAAAGATTTTCCATATGCATTTCAAGTAGGTCTGTTACTCGTAGATCATCAGACTAAGGAAGCTACACTTAGGTTAAAACTAGGCAATCTTTCCCTACGTAAACTCTCTAATTCCAGCTCTTTCTCTATTTTTTTCAACCGAATAGCCTCAACTTCCGGATTTGGACTAGCTTTCATTTTTTCAACTTCAAGCCTCTCACTTTCTAGTTTTAGCTTGTTTTTCTCTAAATACACTCTATCTGCTTTATCCCTTTTTTCGGCCCCTTTAGCTTCTTTAACAGATTTAATTATGGTTTTAACTAGATTGGTTTCCGATTGATAAATCTCACTCGCGCCTATTGAATTTCTAATTTCAATAAATTTATCACTTTTTAACTCTATACCCAGCTCAGACGCTAACATTACCAACTCATCCTTACTCAAGGAATTAATATTAGTCTCCATTTTTGAGGTCTAATCTGTAACCCACACAAATCAAATACACTATCCCAATCCAAACTAATTGATCCAATATACAATAACTACAACCTAATCCAACCCTAATGTCTAACCTAATCGTATTTGAATCCAAATAACAACTAGACCAAAGATAATACAAAGATAATACAATAAAGAATTGATCAATTTAAAACTTTTTATTGTAACAGAAGCTATAACAGATCAGGGGGTGTCTTAGTATACTATAAATCTAAATATGATTTTGAAAAAATTAATATAGAAATGTTTTCTGCCGAAATAGTTATAATTATAAGTAAATCTCTTAATCTCTGTGTAATCTCAATATATCGTTCACATTTATTTACTATTGAAACATTTGTATCTGAATTTGAAACTGTATTATCTAAAATTTCTTATATAGTCCAGTGACTTGGTAGTTTTTTCAGGAAAAAAATACAGAAGTTTTTTTCTCGACGGTTTTATATGTTTTCGAGGGTGCTGAATCCGAATCTGAACTTTGCATACAAAATTTCGAATGGCATTTTGGTGAAAATTCGAAAAAACGCTGAAATTTCACCTCATTTTTTGATTTTTTATTTGTAGAACGGAAAATATGGGTTTCTCATGAAAATGTTAAATGCAAAAAATAAGGATGATAAAACAAGCTACAAAATTGTCAAATACAACTTTTTCGTCAGACTAATAGTTCGGCCGCTAGAGCGCGTTGAAAATAGGGCAAAATTTGCGCCTGCGGGTAAAAATCCAGAAAATCGAACTTTCATCTAAAAAATAAAGTATTTTTTAAAATAAGGTACTTTAAAAACAAGGTTTATAATGTTTCACATGAAATAAACCATCTATTTAGTCTATTAATTAGTATTTAAATGCAATTTACTCAGCAATTTTTCTTAAGAACGCAGTTTCAATAGAAGACAATAGTGTAATGATAAGTAAGTCGCTTCTTGGAGAAAACATACAGAAGTTTTTTTCTCGACGGTTTTATATGTTTTCGAGGGTGCTGAATCCTAATAATATAAGTAATATAATAACATAACTAATAATAATATAATAAGTAATAACATAACTAATAACATAACATAAGAGGGAGACATAAATATTGACCTATTGAATTTAAATAATCATAGTGCAAACTATTTGGATTTGATTAGTGCTCATGGATTTTCTTCACTTATAAGTGATATAACTCGTATTTCTTCAGGTACTTGTATAGACCACCTCCTATCACGTTACAGCTTGTCAAATATAAAAGAAATTCACTCTGCAAGACTAATCAATAGTCTATCTGATCATCTCCCTATTCTTTGTAGATTAGTTTTGAGCTCCCCACGAAATTCTACAAACCTAGATACGAATGATAAAATAAGACCTAAATTAGTGAACTATAATAAGTTGGAGGACTTTTTAAAAACCTATGATTTTAGAATTTCTGAATCTAATGCTGCATCATCTTTCTCAGATTTTCATACTAAATTGTGTGCAATTAAGTATAGCTTCAGCTTTGTTCCTAAAAGTAATTCCAGATTTGACAAAAACAAATGGTTTAACTTAGAAATATATAGCATAATCAGGTCCAAACAAGCACTATACAGGGTGTCCCATAAATAATGGGTCACACTTCTAGGGTGGAGAGTAGACACCTAGACGAGTCAGAATCACATAGGATTTGGGGGTCCCAGATCAAATCCCAGGGAGCTAAAAATGGAGCGACACCACAAAACAATTATTGAAAAATTCAATCTGTAGAAGAACTACTATTGGTAAAAACTTAATCAAGGTCTCAAATTTTGTGGTTTAACATGATCTTTAAAATCATTTTAAAAGTTTTCATTTTAAAAATTTTTTACTACGAAAAAAAGGCAAAAAACCACAAAAAAATGTGAAAAATCTGCCCAAACTTTATTTTGTATTTAGAAATCCTTTCTTTTTATTTGATAATCTGAAAGATCATAGTTGAAAACCCTTAAGTTCAAAGTTTCACGTAAATACCATCAATATTAAACGCTTGGGATCCAATTAAAGTTTGATTTTTGCTAGCGAAAACAGATCCAGAAAACAAACGTTGAGGGAAAATCTACGAATTACGGATTGATGCTCGCTAAATTTCTCGCCATTATTTGCGATACGAGATTCCTCGCCAACTTTCGCTAACAACAGATCGCCCAAGCTGTCTTGGCGGTCTGTAGGAGCTTGGTATGTTTCGCCAAACTGGGAGAGAAAAGAAAGTTTGCGATTATCTATCCGTAACTCGTAGATTCTCCCTGAACGTTCGTTTTCTGGAGCTGTTTTCGCACTCAAAAATCAAACTTCAACAGGATCTCAAGCGTTTAATATTGATGGTATTTACGTGAAACTTTGGACTTAAGGGTGTTAAAATATGATCTTTCAGATTATCAAATCAAAAGAAAGGATTTCTAAATATAAAATAAAGTTTTGGCAGATTTTTCACATTTTTTTGTGGTTTTTTGACTTTTTTTCGTAGTAAAAAATTTTAAAGTGAAAACTTTCAGCATAATTTTTAAGATCATATTAAACCACAAAATTTGAGACCATGATTAAATTTGTACCAATAGTAGTTTTTCTACAAATTGAATTTTTCAATAATTGTTTTGGGGTGTCGCTCCATTTTTAACTCCCCGGGATTTGGTCTGGGACCCCCAAATCCTATGTGATTCTGACTCGTCTAGGTGTCTACTATCCACCCTAGAAGTGTGACCCATTATTTATGGGACACCCTGTATAAAAAAACCTTACGTTACCCAGGTGATAATTTTTGCAAAATAGCCTATAAAACAACAGTTTAAGTACTAAAACAAAAAATCAGATCTGCCAAAAAATTATTTTATGAAAGTAAATTTAATGATTGTGACTCAACCCGTAAGCAGTGGAAACTAATCAATAACATTCTAGGTAATAGCATTAAAAATCAAACCCTGCCTGATCATACAGACGAACTTTATTTAGCAAATGATTTGAACTCATACTTTTCCTCAATCAACAATATCCCAAACTCCAATGAAAATTTTAAAGAACATTTAAAGACAAATCTAAATTCATTTGTGTGACTAGAGATAGATGATGCAGAAGTCTTAAATTGCATTCGTAATCTAAATCCCCAGAAAAGCCCAGGATCAGACGGAATAAATGCGAAAATTCTCAAAATTCTATCATTTTCTCATATAAATATTCTCACTAGCCTATTTAACAGCTTAGTAAATGAAAGTATTTTCCCAAAGTCATTAAAGACCTCAATAATAACACCCATTTTTAAAAAGGGAAACAGAAATGATTTCTCAAACTATAGACCTATCTCTGTCCTGCCTCTGATTTCTAAAATATTTGAACAATTAATTAAGGATAGATTAATTTCGTTCTTGGAGAGTTCAAATTTTTTCTCAAAAAATCAATACGGCTTTCTACCTAAATCAAATACTGAGAAAGCTCTACTGGAGTTTACAGATTTTATTCATAATAGTATAAATTCTAGTAAAATAACTGCTGCTCTTTATTTAGATATATCTAAGGCGTTTGACTCGGTGAATCATGGTATTTTATTATATAAACTGTCATCAACGGGAATCAGAGGTCACTACAACAATTTTTTAAAATCCTACTTATCAAACCGTATACAAATTGTTAAAATTAACAACACCTTAAGTAATTGCCTTCCAATCAATTATGGAGTTTTCCAAGGTTCAACTTTAGGTCCGTTGCTGTTTTTAATATTAATAAATGATTTATGTAACCTTAATTTACACGGTAAAATCATAAGTTTTGCCGATGATACAGTTCTTTTATATTCTGTCGATTCTACTGAAGATTTGAACCAAAAGATGAATTTAGACTTAGTTATAATTAGTAAATGGTTTTCTGATAACTGTCTGAGATTAAACGTCGATAAAACAAAATACATGATTTTTAACTTAAGACAAAATAATCAAATTCAGCTTTCCGTTAAATATCATAATAATCACTGTAATAATTATGATGATTGTAATTGTAAATCAATTGATAAAGTGCCAACAATAAAATATCTTGGACTTCATATTGACTGCAACTTAAAGTGGAAATCCCATACCAAGTATATTGCTGATAAATTAAGACATATAATGCTAAATTTTTATCATTTAAGGCCAAAAGTAAGCAGCAAATTCCTAATAACTCTTTATCACTCTTGGGTTCAATCTAGAATTAACTATGGTCTAATATAATGGGGTGGAGACTATCAGATAAATTTAAAAAGAATATGTAAACTCCAGGAAAGATTTATAAGATTAACGATGAGAAATTTTCACAGCCGGTTTCCATAATATTAATAAAAAAACTTTCGAGCTTTTAAGCTGTGGTCAAAAATAAAAATTTTTATTTAAAAATTCTTTAAAATCATTAAAATTAATTTTAATGATTTTAAAGAATTTTTAAATAAAAATTTTTATTTTTGACCACAGCTTAAAAGCTCGAAAGTTTTTTATTAATATTATAGATTTATAAGATTGTTATCATCTCAAGTGCATTCCATTAATATTGATAATTTCAAATTATTGAATATTTTACCTATTCGCTACCTCTTTTACTTTAAAACAAGTCTCTATCTCTACTTAAATTCCGATATCTGCAGAAAGCGAAACATAATAAATCCCCGAAGACCTAATGCTGTATATACTGTACCTAAACCTGAAAAAACTATATTTTGTAAAAATTTCTTTTATTTAGCCCCTAAGTTCTTTAATTTACTACCTTTAGAAATTCAAAATAGTCTAACCAAACATGCATTTAAAAAGAAATTAAAAGGCCTTTTTGTTTTCTATTGGGGACATTGAACACTTTTTTGTTTGATCTTGAGTTATTAGTGTAATTATATTCCATTCATATTTTTTTTGCACAACTACTTACTTTACGACAGATAATAAGCCATAATTTATGACACCCTGTTTGCCGCTGCTAATTTCCTGTTTGATATTGTATCGTATTTATACTCTTTTCGTTTTGTTTTCATGTAATGTTCATTTTTGCTTATAATATTTATGTTTATATATATATATTTTTTGTAATTTATTGTGTAAATGTAATTCCTTGTAAATATTTGTTCACCTACATGGATTGTTATACAATCCCAGGTGATACACTCGTATCTTCTTCACTTTGTTTGTAATTAAAAAAAAAACATAAAAAAAATACACGACCCAACTTACGTAATCAAAACGAGTCTTCACTCGAGAATCACAGCAACTTCACCAACACTACTGCGAATCCAAACACCAAACTTCCGTAGCCCTACACAACGACGAGCAACCACAGTAGACCTCTCTATTCCTAAACGTCACTACAATGGCCAGCACCAATCCATCCCGCTTCTTCTGACACCAAAAAAATGTTACTCGTAGATCATCAGACTAAGGAAGCTACACTTAGGTTAAAACTCAATCACCTTTATTACGGCAAACAAAGTTACATCTATTCAATCCATATCAATCATTCTAAAATATAAAACTAAAATCAACATGTATTTATACAAACAGACAGACGTTGACGTCACAAATTTATATAAAAGAAATCGTCTTCTTTGATTTACAAATAAATAAAACTATTTAAATTATTCACAGAGTAATCTGATACGCAAATCAGCTCCCAAGAGGTAACAAGGTCCTATTTCGTATTTAGCAAAAACTTTAATTTTGGAATGTTATTTGGAATATAACTAAGCTATAAAATTAAATATTTTATATCTAGTCACTTAAAATTAATCACTTTGAAAACTCTTGAATTTTGAAGGGTAATTCCAGTAATCAGATTAATGGAATCCTCCATTTTAGTATTGAATCTATTTATTATTTTTTCATGTTTGTGTTAAGGTTTAAGCGAAAAATTCAAATAAAGAAAATTAAATAAAGAAATTCAAATATTTATCAGTTTTTTCTTTACAACTCAAATTTTATTCGAAAGTTAAAAGAATCATTTAAAATGCAAAAATAATAGCATTTAATTTTGGTGTAATATTGGCAGCCCACGCACCTTACTCATAAGGATTCTAGAAAGAATTCTTGGCGGTTACAAATTACAGGAAATCGCCCTACTTAAATGGCTTCTGACCACTGTTTATGCAGCTGGTTTCTACTGTATTCGTCACATCGCCCTCCATTTTTAAACCTAGGGAAGGATAATATTGCACGATTTTAATCATTAGGCACAAAATCTCCCATTTCGTGAACATATTGTTAAGTATTTTCTCACCTCAAATAAGTGAGGATACATCTTTTTTCATTAATTATGAGGGTAGGGTGGGTTGGGATACAGTGGGTCTTGGGGTAAAATGGGTCAGTTTGATTTAACTCCATATAAATCAAATTTAAATTGAATTATTTTCACCCATTTTTGTATTAAATTCTTTATCTGCTGGCAACATTTTTCGACTTTCAAAAATTTAGATTTATGAAAAATATTTAATTTGAACCGTTAATGATGTCATTGAAAAAACAGGGTTTACCAACTTCGAAATATCTATATCTGAAAAATGAATGTCTGTATGTATGTCTGTCTGTCTGTATGTATGTCCTTTATAGTTTTAAACTTTTCGAACCTACATTAACTATTAAACTATACCACGTTGATCTACTCGCTCCAAGGAAGGTTTCTGAAGAATAATAATTTAAAATCGATGCATCCAAATAACTTTTTTGGTCAATTTTATACTCAAAAACCCATATTTCGTGCCTAACTTCATGGAAAACTCCTATTGTTGTAAATATCATAAGAGAAGTTGTAACTTTAATTGTTGTAGGCATATTCTTGATTGTTGCAGTTTAAAATCCATTGTTGTAACAAACATAAAAGTGGCTCCTTTATTTAACTATTTCCACACTTGGACTGGCGAAGCCCATCTCTAACACACCAGAAGAATTTTTTTAAATGGACTGGCGAAGCCCATCTGCAACACACCAGAATAATCTTCTTAAAAAATGGACTGGCGAAGCCCATCTGTAACGCACCAGATGATATTTATAAAAAAAAACCCGCGTCCGGGCAAAGCCGGGTCTAGCGCGTCAGCGCTAGTATTGTAATAAATTACAGCAGACTTTTGTGATATTTTTCCATAAAACAAAGTCTAAGAGACATTTCAAGCCAATCAGCTTAGAAAAATATAAATATTTTATCTTTTATAACAACATTTTGTACTTGGAGTAAAATGGGTCATAGTTATTAAGAGGCCTTCTGTATTAAGTAAAAACAATGTTTTTAACTTATTTCCTTCAAATATACATTGTCCTGTCAAACAAGTTTATTTTTTTCTTCAAATGAAGTATTTTAATTGCTACATTTGAACAATGTTCATTAACTTCGGACGTTTACAGTTTCATTACAGTAAAACTTAAAACAAATTTCTTCAGATAAAAACAGCTTAGCCGATTGCCTCCTTTTTTCTTATTTTCATGTATATTTTATTTAGTAATAAATATATTTTTTACATCTTTTTGCAATGAGACCCATTTTATCCCACGTTGGGGTAAAATAGGTCATTACTTTTGATACTAAGTTCAATCAACTTATAACTAAAAAATACACTAGCGGAAATAAAAATCCCAACACCAAGAAGGAAAGGAGATATCAAACTCAAATTTATTTCTATAATTGAACCTAGTATCAATGTGAATTGATTAAAAAAGCAGACTTCCTGGATGTTAGGGGGCCGAGAAAACCTGGGAGGAGTGTTGTCTCCATAGGTGTCCATTACCGCCCTCACACGTCATGGTATTGAGTGACAGGGGCTCTAAATGACTTTTGAGGGATTGTAGGACCATGTTGCCTCCTCAGGTAATCCAAATTCATATGGTGCACCAGCGGACGTTCCATACCGGGCTAGGTGATTTCTCCTCATTGACCGGACTTGTTTTGTGGGTGTTGGTTCTAGAGAACGGGAAAGACGGGGTAAAAATGCTACATAGGGGGTTAAGAAGAAAGCTTGGACATGGCATACAACGTGTGGTTGTGCATGTTTCTCTTGAAATTTGTCCCCAGGACAGGTCTGAAAGTAAGGACGGTCTACCGGCTGCAAAACCTCAATGACGCAGCTCTGGTTGGAAAAAGTACTGGTGAATCATACTCAGGAGTTGCAGAAATGGAATCCAATGCATCCCCACTCCGTTACACTGTATCACCACTCAATGGAACGATTAGAAAATCATCAGCTGAGTGCTCTCTCTCCATTGTGTCTTCAAACTCATACCCAACCGTCGTGGTACTCCAAACCGAAGCAGGATTCTCTCATAAACACAATGTCATGAAATTGGGATTTTCATTTCCATATTTAGTGCACTATTGGAAACAAAAGGGCCCATTTTCAGCCCCTTGTTTATAGACCAAGATGTAAGAAGCTATGCGGACCAAACGGACCATCCGCAGTACTGCCAACGACATCCATCCCACTGCCGCTTGTCCTCAGTATGATCTACCGGTAATTTGGACAACCAGAGCTGCTTCATTGAGGTTATTTAGCCGTTTGTCCGTCTACCTTCAGACCTGTCCTGGGGACAAATTTCAAGAGAAACATGCACAACCACATGTTTTATGCAATGTCCAAGCTTTCTTCTTAACCCCCTATGTAGCATTTTTACCCCGTCTTTCCCGTTCTCTAGAACCAACACCCACAAAACAAGTCCGGTCAATGAGGAGAAATCACCTAGCCCGGTATGGAACGTCCGCTGGTGCACCATAGGAATTTGGATTACCTGAGGAGGCAACATGGTCCTACAATCCCTCAAAAGTCATTTAGAGCCCCTGTCACTCAATACCATGACGTGTGAGGGCGGTAATGGACACCTATGGAGACAACACTCCTCCCAGGTTTTCTCGGCCCCCTAACATCCAGGAAGTCTGATTTTTTAATCAATTCACATTGATACTATGTGCAATTATAGAAATAAATTTGAGTTTGATATCTCCTTTCCTTCTTGGTGTTGGGATTTTTATTTCCGCTAGTGTATTTGATAAAATTAGATGAAACTGTTCTGAAGGATTTAATGTCAAGATCCAATTGCAAGAAATCATTAAAAAGTTATAGTTTTGATGAAATAAAACTTAGAATGTGAAAGTACCTAAAAAGTGACCCATTTTCCCCCACCCGACCCTATCAAGAATTGTTGGTAATTTTTGTAAACTGAATTCATATTTTCGAACTTTTGTAAGAACTTACACAAAATAAAAAAAAGGTTCTTATACATATAAAAATAAATCCACTACAAATTATTTAATAGAAAGCGGGAGTTGTGAATCAATGATTATGTAAAACAATAGGTCTGTGGTATCTAACTTAATTAAAAACGGAGTGAAATTGCAATATTTTAAAGAATAATAGTTTTGTACAGGGTGTCCCAAGATAAACCCTCTTTAACTTTTGAACCCCTAGAGATATAGTCATAAAAGTGGAGTCTAGGTATAGTAAAGTGACCATACCCTATCAGATGCGACCACTTTCAACGCCACCTAGCGTCAATTTTAGAAGTTATAATTTTTATATTAAAATCTTTTGGAGATTTGCTAGTTTATTCAGATACAAAGTTGTAGAGCAACATTGAATTAGGAGGAAAATACACCTTGTGCAGAAAAATTTCTTGAACAAAACCCTTAAAACGCACGCTCCATAAGTTATAACTTACGTAGTTTTTACACCCTGAAACGCTTCTCATAAGGCGAAAATAAGAAATTTTCATTTTTATGACTTAGATAATTGACTAAAAGTGTTTTTTGATCATAAAAACAAAAATTTCTCATTTCGGCCATAGGAGAAGCGTTTTAAGACGTAAAAACTACGTAAATTCAACCTAATTGAGCATGCGTTTAAGGGATTTTTTCAAGGCACATTTCTGCACAAGGTGTCTTTTCCTACTTTTTCGATGCTGCTATACAACTTTGTAATGGAATAAATTAGCAAATATCTAAAAGTTTTTAAAATAAAAAAATTATAAGTTCTAAAATTGACGCTAGGTGGCGTTGAGAGTTGTTTCATCTGATAGGGCATGGTCACTTTAATATACCTAGACACCACTTTTATGACAATATCTCTAGGGGTTCAAAAGTTAAAGGGGGAGGATAGTTATCTTGGGAATCCCTGTATCTATAGGGGAGAGTGTTGTACCTACGGACGGTTGTACCTTCAGCCACCTCATTTTAAAATTCGGGAAAAAATGTAAATTTGAATTTGTGGTCGATTTTAAATGTAAACAGATGCTATCTAGTTGCTAACGTGAAATCAGCTGTTTAAAATATTATTTAAATTTTCTATAATAAAAATACTGTTTTTAGGTGCTCAAAGTTTTTTTTAGTGCATCACTACATTAATTATTTTCTTCCTCTATGATTATAATATGATAAAATGAGATATATGGGGGGAATCCCCGAGATTTTGACTTTTTAGTTTTGATATTAGAAATCGTCAGATCTCAATTGTTTTATCTTTTATAGAACTTTGAATGCAAAAACACCTGATGCTGTACATTCGGACACCATGAGTGTTGTACCTACGGACACGTTCTTGTGGGTGTCTTTAGCTAATCGGCGTTTTAGAATCAGGATTCATTTAACTGAATACATTTTAATAAATGTTAAATTAATTCTAAATGGTAATCTATTTGTCAGCGGTTATTTTCAAGTGAATTTTAGATGAAAAATCAAATATTTTGTGATATAAACTACTTTTGTAAATTTATAATTCTACTTGGAATTTAATGTAAAATATGGTGTAAAACCCTAAGCACCCTATCGCATTTAAGTATGATGATTTAAAACACTTAAAATTTCCACTGAAGAAGATTTAACACCAAATTATTATTGTTATTACCACCAAATGCTTGCACAACTAAGTGTCGATCGAATTGGTTTTTTTTTATCAGTGAAGTTGTCATATCAATCAGCATGATTGATGAAACTATTGCCTTAAATTCTGATCTGAAAATACCATGTGATTTTTGTGTTTTTGGTTAAAAAATCAAGACTTTTATCATTCACTTCGTTTTAATGATCATTTACGATCTAAAACTACATTACTTTAAAAAATCTATTTTCAATTTTAAAAAGGCTTGAAATAGGTTATTAAAAGGTAATTCATCAATAAAAATGTTCATTCTTAGCTTTTTTTCAACTAAAACTTCCCTTTTTAAGGGTGTCCACAGGTACAACTGGGTCTGTCCATAGGTACAACAGGTTGTTGTACCTTTGGACACAAATTTTTCCAAGTAATTATAAATGATTAAAAATCCAATTTTCAAGATTTTGACTAATAAAAAATATATCTCTACTCCCAAAGGTTAGGACTATAGGTTGGGCACTTTAAATGGTCAAAATGTGATTTTACCTGTCTTAGAAAAATCCAAACGTGATTTTTGTCCATAGGTACAACACTCTCCCCTATATATAAAATCCAAATACGGGTGATTCATTCATTCATTCATTCATCATTCATAACACTCATCACGAAATCTCCAAAACTGCCGGACCGATTGGCTTGAAATTTGACAGAGACCTTCCTCTCAGCCATTAGACGCGCACTAAGAAACGATTTTAAAATCGAACGACTCCTTCCCTGCTTTTCGGCGCTTTTTCAACTCCGTTTTACCCATTGAAATAGCATTGTGCATTGTTGAAATGCATAAATTGCAGTGTTTACTTCTCTATCTTAAGGAGACGTCTTGCCTCACTTGAATGAATATAACTGATTAACATTTATACATATTTTATTATTTACAACAAAATTTATGAAGAAAAACAGTGTGAATATCTGTATTTAAATATTATAACAGGTATCAGAAAACCGAAGTAAATTAAAATAATTAATTTACTTTCTTTAATATTTTAATTTCTCAAAAAAATATATTTTAATAGCAAGAATTTAAAAGTTTCAGAGGAAACAGAGCTAAAATTTCATTGCTTCATAGCGGAATTGGTTTACTAGACTATAATCACTAGATTTTTATTATAACAAGCAATCTGTTTTTACTCTTTCAGAGAAGCTTTTAAAGAAGTTGGTTTTATTAAAAAGAAGACAAGCTTACTTGATAAATTTTTATCGAGGGATTTTTGAAATTTATTTTATTTTGAAATTAATTTTTTGCGGAATTTTAAAAGGATAGCGGGAATACTTTAAGAAAATTCAGTTTAAGATTTTAAACACTGGATTTCAAATGACAGAGATGATTTCAAGTAGATTGTTTTTATCACATAGGAAGGATAAATGTTTAATAGACAAAAAATCGGGATGGAATGAGATATCACAGTTGGAACTGGAATGAGAAAAAGGCACCGGGAATACTGGGATGAAAATTATCGGGAACACCGGGTTATGAAAATTATCGGGAACACCGGGTTATGAAAATTATCGGGAACACCGGGTTATGAAAATTATCGGGAAAACCGGGACATTAAAATTATCGGGAACACCGGGTTATGAAAAGGTACCGGGAAAACCGGGATATGAAAAGGTAGCGGGAACATCAGGATATGAAAAGGTACACTTTAAAAGGTAAATTTTAAACACTAGATTTAAAAAAAGAGATGATTTCAATGTGATTGTTTTTATCACATGGAAAGGATAAATATTTGGTGGAATGAGATGTCACAGTTGGAACTGGGATGAGGAAAAGGAACCGGGAATACCGGGATGAAAATTATTGGAAACACCTGGATATGAAAATTATCGGGAACCGGGGGTATGTAAAGGTACCGGGAAACCTGGGACATGAAAAGGTACCGGGAACACCGGGATACGAAAAGGTACCGGGAAAACCGGGATATGAAAAGGTAGCGGGAACATCCGGATATGAAAAGGTACCGGGAACACCGAGATATGAAAAGGTACCGGGAACACCGAGATATGAAAAGGTACCGGGAACACCCGGATATGAAAAGTTTCTGGGAAAACCGGGTTATGAAAACTATCGGGAACATGAAAATCGGAAGTGAAACTATCGGGAATATGAAAAAGTACTGGGGACACCGGGGTTATTGGTGATTCGAAAAATCGGACCTATAACTTGGGAGAACTTTAAAAAAGGAATTAATACACTCCACCCGTGCAAGGCCGGGCAAATCAGCTAGTAGTGTATAACATTAAAAATGAGTATACATTGTATGACAGAAAATTCTTTCTAAAGAAGTGAAGATAACCTGAAATAAATTCAGAACCAACATAAAAAAACTAAAAGTTGATAAAAAACAAAACACCGAAAGATTTCGTTTAGAATTTAGATGAATGAACAATACATATATCCAAAAATCTAGTCTTATCAAATTTACATCGTATCATCATATCGCCTCTCCCGTGCAAGACTCACACAATTGCAAAAGTTGAAATATTTACTCTACGGGAGCTTGGCGCGGAAGGACTTCTAGATAGGTTGCCAAGTCGATAAAGTCGAAGCTAGAGTTTAATCTTTGGGGTCATCCATAAATTACGTGAGGTCAAAAAGGGGGGGGAGGGGTTTGGAAAAATCTCACCAAATCTCACAGAGGGGGGAGGGGGGGTCGATTAAAATCTCACGTCAACTTTTTAAGTTAGAAATTATACGATTTTCTTTTTTTAAGTATGAGAAACAGATAAGATACTGCAAATTATTTTTAAAAAGTTATAGGTAAATCTCACTTGGGGGGGAGGGGGGTCCAGCAAAATCTCACTAAATCTCACCAAGGGGGGAGGGGGGGGTCCAGATTTTGGAAAAAACGCCTCACGTAATTTATGGATGACCCCTTTGATGATTATTTCAATTGGCGCTAAGATAAATCGCCAAACAAGGCTTTTTATGTTTTAACGCGTGAATCATGGCTCATTCTTAACTCAAGTTAAGCACCTTCAGCCACAGTCAGTACTTTGGAGGGTGACCACCAAGTATTGGCACGTTCTTTTCCCCTTTCTCGATCTCATATTTGCCTACGTTTCTGGAAAGGACCTATACTTGTCATTGAAATTATTCTGCCCGTAATAATGAATGTGTATAATAAAATGCACAATTTAATTTTTATAATACTTGGATTTTATCAGAAATATTTAATTTTTCTTGAGATTCTTAAACAGAATAGGAAAAGTGTTATATTTCTTTTTTTTTCAATTATTAAACCTCATTTAAAGCTAAAACTATTTCCAACTTAAAAATAATCTATAAATTTTAAATAAGTTGGTTGACTTTCTGTATTTTATAAAATATGTAACTTTATTACTATTTTTAAGAAATTAGAAACATTTCTCTTAGTACGTGAGATCTTTAAACATCTGATCAAGACTTGATCAAAACTGATCAAGACTTGATTACTTGAAGTAAATAGCTATTGACGGTGCAACAACGTAATGTTACATTTGAAGAGTGTACGCTATAACCAGTCAACAGTGATTATTTAAATCGGGTCCAAAATAAGTCGCTGAAAATGGCTCTGCAGGATTTTAAATCATGACTACTTCTGGCTAAATTAAAAGTAATTACTTTCGATCCAGTTAGTAGTTGATAACGAGCAAATCTTATTTTGATGGATTGTGTGACCCATGCCTCCTAACATTCTCAGCATTACCACCATCGGTTTGTTCTTTCTTCCTCTGCTCGTACCTAACTTTTGCCTACTTTTCAGGAGAGTATCGATACCTATTATATGCCCCGTATAAAGTAAAATACACGTAATTTTGTAATCAGCTTTTTTAATGAATTAAAAATTTTCTCTGATCGCCAGAGTTTAATTTCAAAGACTGGTTATTGTTTCAGTGCAACCAAAAGGTATTTCATGATCATGTAGCATAATTCTCACGAGGAATGCACAGATAGTCGATTAAAAAAAGGTTTTTCATGATAATTTGCTCAGGAAATAAAGTCTACCTATGAAATCGGCTATAAAAGAAACGTAATTTAATTAAAAGTGTAAATATATTTCTATGATCATTTATTATTTAGGGCACAATATTCTGATAACAGGTAGATCCTTTCCTGAAAAATAAAAGCAAATGTGCGCAAGGAAAGAGAGAAACGCAGCTATGCTTGATTTGGTCAGTGGTCACCCACCCAAATACTGACTGCACCCGAAGGTGCTTAAATTCAGTGAAGAAATTTCGATGTTCGATATGCCAGCTAAACCACGATTTTAGATTCAAGCACATAAAGCCGTTTTTGGCGATTTTTTTAGCGCCAATGGAAATAATCCCCAAAGATCACACTTTTGACTCTATTTTTTCGACTTGGCGACCAATAAAGAAGTCCTTCCACGCCAAGCTCCCGTAAAGTAGACATTTCAACTTTTGCAATTGTGTGAGTCTTGCACGGGAGAGGCGATATGTTAGCACATACAAACAATTGAAACCGATACTGCGCCGATTAAAGAATACTTACGTTTATTAATAATCATATGGAAAAAAATTTCTTGTAACAATTTGATGGAGAAGCGTATGTTACCTGTTACCCCTATTGTGCGCCAAGCTTCCCATTTTAAGAACATGTATCTATTTTCCAAATAAAGATGTTTTAAAAATTTAAACTATATTTGATTAAAGACTTGTATTTACTCTCTGAACACACAAAAAATAAACTTTTTGGTACAGTTCATATAGCGGCGTTTAATGGGTCAAGATAAAAATATTTCACAAAGCATGGCTTGCTCTTTTTGTGGTTTTTGAGATAGGGTGGGTTGGGGTAAAGTGGGTCATGGGGTAAAATGGGTCAGTTTTAATTAACTCGATATAAATCAAATTTAAATTAAATTTTTTTTCACTAATTTTTTTAATTATATTCTTTAATCTGTTGGAAACCTTTTTCGACTGTCAAAAATTAAGATTTATGAATTTGAGGACTGAAAAAATATTTAATTTGAACCGTAAATTATGTCATCGAAAAAACAGGGTTTACCAACTTCGAAATAACTATATATTGTAATAAATTACAGCAGACTTTTGTGATGGTTTTTCATAAAAGAAAGTCTGAGAGACATCTCAAGCCAATCAGCTTAGAAAAATATAAAATATTTTATCTTTTATAACAATATTTTGGACTTGGGGTAAAATGGGTCATAGTTAAGAGGCCTTCTGTATTAAGTAAAAACAATGTTTTTAACTTATTTCCTTCAAATATACATTGAACTGTCAAACAAGTTTATTTTTTCTCCAAATGAAGTATTTTAATTGCTACATTTGGAACAATGGTCATTAACTTCAGACGTTTACCATTTCCTAAAAGTACAACTTAAAACAAATTTTTTCAGATAAAAACGGCTTAGCCGATTGCCTTTTTTCTTAATTTCATGTATATTTATAATAAATATATTTTTGACATATTTTTTAAGGAGACCCATTTTACCCCACATTGAGGTAAAATAGGTCATTACTTTTGATGCTAAGTTTAACCAACTTATAACTAAAAAATATTTGATAAAATTAGATGAAAATGTTCTGAAGGATTGTAATGTCAATATCCAATTGAAAGAAATCCTTAAAAAGTAATAGTTTTGATGAAATAAAACTTAGAATGTGAAAGTTCCTTGAAATTGACCCATTTTACCCCAACCCACCCTATTGGATCATTTACCAGATTTAGGTTGACTTTTATTATGGTTACGAAATTTCTGTGGTTAAGAATGTTTTGTCTTGTAAAAAGGAACATGCATGTTTAATTAGGATTATGGCCTTTGACTCATGTCTCAGCTTAGACCTTGTACGTCATATTTGACTAAAAAAAGGATAAAAATCTAATTTCTTGGGAATTTGACCTGGTGAATTGCTTAATTCTTCATTCTTAAATAAACTTCTAGTTTTCTTTAAGAAATCGTATTTGTTTTTATAAAAATGACATGACATGATATGAAAGAAGTAAAACTTGAAATAAAATTTGAAGGGTTTCTGTTTTTATTTCCGTGACTGAAAACTTGACGAAACTGATATAGAAATGTATTTGCGGTTTTTGAAACGTGAATCAAGTAAGCGTATGTGTTTGAAGAATCAGAACTAAATCTATTAAAAACGAAAAAAGACATTCAATCGACACATTCAGTTAGATTTTCATCACAATAAGACTCCTGGACGTATTTTTTTCCATTTTCAAAATTCAAAACATGAAATTTCGTATTGAAAAGATAAGTCATATTGAAGAAAATTTTATTTTATGATTCCACGTCTCAATTTAACATACTTTTTGAGCATACTCATCTCAGATTTTTTTAGATTTCGAAATATATTTATGTAAACTTCGAATACTACTATATTTGGCCTTGAACCCATTTAAATTGTACAAAAAAATCATCCCAAAATCCTCAAATGAGTGTTGTGATTGTCTTAGCGTCTCTAATTAATAGTCGGACCATATAAGTATTTTTTGATGTTTTTTGTTGTTGTACACACCATGTTATATAGGTATATGGAAAACTTTGTAATAAATAATAATTTTTAAATACTTCAATAACTACAGAATTTTATTTTAGGAATAAATGGCAGAATTGTTTATAATGTAGTAAAATTAGACAAGGGTAGGTTGGTGCGATAATTTCCCACAACATTTCGACTCTGAACTCATTTATGCAGGGTTCATAGCAAAAATGTAGAACATTAGTACCAAAAATTTAATTGTCTAAAAAGTTTAAAATGGCCAGATTTTTCTCGTTTATCAATACAGAGAAATTAACAATGAAAATTAAGAAGTAGAAAAATATGGGAAATATAGGACAGGCGTCAAAAATATAGAAATATGGTACAACTATGAACCTTGATTATGGGATGGGTGTCAGAAACTACAAAATATTTCTAGATAAATACAAATGTCCCAAATTTTTAGAAAATCTAAATGAACGAGGTTTAAAAGTGTAATCTGTAGAGTTTAGGTAATAGAGTTTGGAATAAACACAATTCCATTATTCCTAACTGAATTCACAGCAGGCAAAAGAATGATGACCTACTGTAATTCAAGGTGCATTTCATGCATCTCAGGTGAAAGGTTATCGCTATATGTTTACGACTTAACGTGACTGATCAAATGCGAAGATTATAACCCTTTCGGGGAAACATCTGCCTCGGTCGTGATCTCTTCTACCTTCACTGTTCGTGCCAACGGCGTAAGTCATTATACATGTCATTTTCTACCCGCAATTGTGTTGGTGCCTGTGAGCTCTTATCTTCTTTTCCTCAGCTGCCTTTAAGGAGATTAGTGGTTTTTCGAATAAATGGGAGAAAGAAGTCGTGACAGATTTCACACACATTTTAATATCTATTATGACGCTTTTGAAGGGAAATTAAAAAGGATATTATTTTTTATTATGCAATCAAAGGATTGGCTACTTGATAAGCGCTTTACAAACCAAGTTATAGGATTAAGTTGGATTTTAGTGGGTAAAGATATTTTAGAGAAGATAAAACCTTCACATTAAAATTTCGGCTTCATAAAGATTTCTGCGACTCATTGATATTTTATTATCTTTATTAATCAACTAGCTGTTATACCCGGCCTTGCACGGGGGGAGTTTATAAATTAATTTTTTAAATATTTCTTAAAATACATTTATAATTTTGTAAATTAGCAATGTTACAAATCATCCCGGTATCCCAGGCGCCTCTTTCCTATCCCAGTGTGTTCCCGGCAGAGATGGGCGTAATCAAACTACTTTTGTAATCAGATTAATAATCTGATTACATTTGTAATCATTGCATTTGTAATGATTACATTTGTAATCTGATTACTTTTTGGAGTTTTTAATCTAACTACATTTGTAATGATTACATTTGTAATCTGAATGAATGTAATCTGATTACTTTTGTAGTTTGATTACATTTGTAGTTTGATTACATTTGTAGTTAGATTACATTTGCAATCTTCAATCTGATAACTGTGGTAAGTTTACTGGAGTGGGGTTCGCGACTTAACGGAAGTGGTCCGTAACCTACCGGAAGTGGTCCGTAACTTACCGGAAGTGGTCCGTAACTTACCGGAAGTGGTCCGTAACTTACTTGAAGTGGTCCACAACTTACCGGAGGTGGTCCATAACTTACCGGAAGTGGTCCACAACTTACCGGAAGTGGTCCATAACTTGACGGAAGTGATCCACAACTTACCGGAAGTGGTTCACAACTTACTGGAAGTGGTTCACAACTTACTGGAAGTGGTTCGCGACTTACCGGAAGTGGTCCGTAACCTACCGGAAGTGGTCCGTAACTTACCGGAAGTGGTCCGTAACCCACCGGAAGTGGTCCATAACTTACCGGTAGTGGTCCGTAACTTACCTGAAGTGGTCCGTAACTTACCGGAAGTGGTCCACAACTTACCGGAAGTGGTCCACAACTTACCGGAAGTGATCCGTAACTTACCGGAAGTGGTCCGTAACCTACCGGAAGTGGTCCGTAACCTACCGTAACTTCCGGTAAGTTTCGGAGAACTTCCGGTAAGTTGTGGACCACTTCCGGCAAGTTGTGGACCACTTCCAGTAAGTTGTGGACCACTTCCGATTCGTTATGGACCACTTCCGGTAAGTTATGGACCACCTCCGGTAAGTTGTGGACCACTTCCGGTAAGTTACGGACCACTTCCGGTAAGTCACGGACCACTTCCGGTAAGTTACGGACCACTTCCGGCAAGTTGTGGACCACTTCCGGAAAGTTGTGGACCACTTCCGGTAAGTTATGGACCACTTCCGGTAAGTTGTGGACTACTTCCGGTAAGTTACGGACCACTTCCGGTAAGCCGTGGACCACTTCCGGTAATTTTTGGACCATTTCCGGTAATTTTTGGACCACTTTCGGTAAGTTTCAGACCACTTCTGGTCAGCTGTGGACCACTTCCGGTAAGTTGTGGGTCACTTCCGGTAAGTTGCGAATCATTTCTGATAAGTTGTGGATCGTTTCCGGTAAATTGTGGACCACTTCCTGTCATTTGTGGACTACTTCCATTAAGTGGCGGACCAACAAGTGCATCCTATGCACCGTACCATTATCAGTCGCAAAAAGGTATGCAAAAAGGTATCAAGGTATGTTATTTTAGATTACAATTGTAATCTGTAATCAGATTAACGATCACAAATGTAATCTGTAATCAGATTAACGATTACAAAAAGTAATCAGATTACAAATGTAATCAGATTACATTTCTACAAAAGTAATCAGATTACAAATGTAATCAGATTACATTTCTACAAAAGTAATCAGATTACAAATGTAATCAGATTACATTTGTAATCGTAATCGTTAATCCTTAATCTGATTACATTTTGCCCATCTCTGGTTCCCGGTAATCTTATCCCGGTGGTCACGGTAATTTTTCTAATCCCGGCGTTCCCGGTAATTTTCCTATCTCAGTGTTTACGGTAATTTTTATATTCCGGTATTCTGGGTGTCTTTATGGTAAATTTCCTATCCCAGTGTTCTCGGTAATTTTTATAACCCGGTAATTTTTCCATCCCGATGTTCTCGCTTATTTTCCAATCCCGGTGTTCTTGTCACTTTTTACAATCCCGATGTTCATGATAATGTTTAATATCTTGGTGCCTTTATAAATTAACCAATTTGTAACCATAGTAAAAAGTCTGGTAATTTAGTAAGTCTAGTGAACAAATTAACAAATTTAAAACCAGTGTTTAAAACTAAACTAAAAGATCTAGTAAATGAAAAAGTCTAGTGATCTGTCTCATTTGAAACAATGTTTTATTTTTAACTCGTTGTATGACTGGTAAAACAGGTTTTCAAACATGGAAAAATAAGTGAAAAAAGCAGGAAAAACGGGAAAAAAAGAATGAAGGACTGATTTTCTCTTTATAAATTATAGCCCATGTCCTATTCTGATGTATCAGCTACATTATGGTAGAATTTCATTAAAATCCATTCAGTAGTTTTTGCGTGAAAGAGTAACAAACATCCAGACAAACATTCACAATTATAATAGTAGTAGGATACGTTATATAGTTAAATGTTATCAAATGGAGGATCAAATACAACCAACCAAACCTAAAATATTAAGCCCCCTCATTAGGGTGGTTACAAAAAATCACCTTTCGAAATCCTTAGGTCTCACCCCCCTAAAATGTGCCAATAGGCTAAAAAATGAGATTGGCCAAGTCTCAGCTCAATCCGATAATATTAACCAGTGCCTCATCGAGGTCAAAGTTTAGAAAACAGTGATAAAAAACAGTACCAAAAAATCGTAGTTTTTGCCCCATAAAACCCGGTTAGGGTGTCATTTGTCATTTAATAGGTAATTTTATACACTTTAACTTTGATATAATCAGATTTTATATACTAAAACGGATAGGGCGCTATTTAGCTGCATTTCTTTGCAATTACTGGATCTTTTTGCCTTAAAAATCTAAAATGTTTGGATACAATGGATATATTAGTTTGGCATAGCAGAACACGAAATAAATTTTATCATATTCATAACAAGAATGTTCTGAAAATATTTCTTGATGGAATTTTTTTTTAATATTTTGATTTCTTTTTATCAGCAGCTCTTTTTAATTACATTTTTCTTTTTAGTAATTAAAAGCAATGAGCGGAGATATTAAAGCACAGCATTGTTTAGCTCACGGTTCAATTTTTGACGGGCTTTTTTGTGTTAAATTATTGTACTGATTCAAAGAACTTAATAACTTATAAATATGTGTGTAATTGTGTCCAGTGTAAACTGTTTTTAAAAAGTTTCTTTGGCCTTTATTTTAAGAAAAATCACCGAAAATAAGCATTTTACCATGGTGGGAAACATTGTGCGCGGCCATCTTTGTTGAATAAGGGGTGATTTTCAAACACCCTTTAAACATGGGGCGATTTTGTTACCTAAAGTGTGTTTCCATGCCAACAAAGTGCGAAATGATAATAAAGGGTCTTTTTCTGCCAGTGCGAACGGGGTGTAACAAAACTTTTAAACTGCAGCAAGAAAGTTACAATAAAACAAATTGAATAACAAAATCTGTTTAGTTTAAACTCTGTAGTGAACTGGGTAAATGCAAAGAATCCGGGCCTGGGCGACTTTTTGGCGAAGTGTTTTCCCGCCAATGCGAAGCATTGGCGAGAAAACACTTCACGATCGCGGTTAACAGAGAACATCGCATTTAACGGTAGTTCTTTAATACTGCTTTCTGGTTACTGCGCATGCTTCAAACTGTCGTGGAAATAACCATTACGTACCGAAGCAGCACAGACGTTAGGATTCGTCCAATTTTCGTCGCATGGCTAAATTATGTTTACTACTAGTTGCAGTTACGTAAACTTACATATTTGATATGAGCTGTGCTACTAGGGTTTTTGCAAAGGATAATGGTCGTAATCCAGAGAACGGGTCCGTCCAGCCACGTCTCGGCAACCGCGATTTTCGAGATAAAGTGATGGATATGGCGTGCATGCAAAATGGAAGCTTTTGAGTGGATTTTGGACCGCAAACTTTAAGAAAAAAGAATGCATTTCATTACAAAACACACATTTCAAAAACGAAAAAAATCACTTTTAACATAAAAACTCGCATTTCAAGGCAAAATAGTTATTTAAAAAGTTAAACGTGGTTGGGGGAGGCTACCGCCCCCCAAACCCCCCTGCCCTATCTATAACCAAACTCGTTGTGGGGTAATCAGAGACAGACGATACTGAAACATCGCGCAACACAAAAAGGGCAAAATCAGAAGCATCGCGAAACAGAAAAAGGCAAAAACAGTACTTTTCATATAAACTAGTAAATCTCGTAAATCATAAACTCATAATTCGGGGGAGACCCCCGAACCCGCTACATACCGATATCGAAGACTCGTAGAATAAAACTCCAGGAAACGTAATTTAAATTAAAACTGCAGTAAGTTTCTACATCCTCACGCTTTGCTAGCAAACAAATAAATGGCGTGAGTAACACGCAAAAAAACCCCGACGATAATGTAATATTATTAAACTTTTCAAACCAATTAAAACAGTGCTCCAAAAACCCAATGTGATGTACGAAGCTTACGAAGAAATATAATTAATTAGCCACCCGAAATTCCCCTAACGAATTGTGACGTTAAAAGATAAATTACTTTTTAAATTTAAACCAATAAAAATCGGTATTTCCCAACCTTCAGAAGCTATCAGGTGTGACGTAAACGCTTTACCCCACCCACGGATACTCACGAACACGGAGATCCACGTGCGCTCCGGGTTTGAGAGTTCGAGTACGAGGAGAGAGCGAGAAAGTGACAGGGTTGCCACGATTCAACCCAGACTGTCACTGTATCACCTTTATCGCCTCCTTCTTGGCGCAGGCCCGGATTCTTTCCATGAACCGTGAACTGAAATTAAAACCGATCATAATGCAAAATTCATCATTTTTATTCTCCCGGTCAAGGGGTTAACAGTCTTGGAGAATATTCATTTTTTAACTTACCTTTCATGTACTAGATATTTATTTTTAACCATGAAATCCTTGTAGCAAGATGAATGGTAACTAAGTACTTCATCATCGTGATTATCTGGTAATATCACATCACTATATTTGTGGTTATGGAACTTCCGTGATTTCAAAAATAGTTTGCATGACTTCAGTGTTTTGAACGTGAATTTTTTCACATCCTCCCTTTTCGGTCTAAATCCGGGCTTCTCGTCCAACGAATTGCATAAAAAGCAATTCATTATTCACAACGTAATTTTATCTGAGAGAAAACGTTCACGTCGTTTTAGAAATGATGCTACGAATACAGAAAGTGCGCACATGCACTGCGACACATTATTATAGGTCCACAGTAAATTCTTGGAATTTTTGAAGTTGAAGTAAAAGTTATTGTTTGAAATTTGCATATATGATAACAATATAAACACAGATATAAACACAGACAATAAGAGACAGACCGGTCAATGGGCGGCCCACGACACGAACGCCCTCAACCGGCGGTACCTGCACTAAAACTGTGGTTACAGTTAAGCTTTTAGGTCTGGCAACCATGGATACGTTTTGCGAAGACGTAATCCATCGACCATGTGATCATCAGCATCGCGATTCTTGGCTATCACATAAGCCCATTAAATGCTTTTTAAAATTAAAAAACTTCTTTTCTTTCAACAAATTTTTTAAATTTGCTATTATAATAGAAAATTTAAATTAAATCATTAAAATTTGTTCATCAACAAAATTTCGTGATCGCACATGATGAAAAACTCGATTGTAAAAATACAAGCTTAAATATAAAGTAATCAAGAATCACACAAGTAAATAATGAATCTAAATGATTTTAAACTGCAAATATTTGTTATAATCCCTTGGCCTTTTAAGACAAACATGATGTGTAAATGAAGTTGCAATCCTCGTGAATCTAAACGAACACATCTTTTGCAAATACGAATCCCAGATCCCAGGCACATTCGAAATGAATTCTTGACAATAAAAGTACTAAAAATACTAGCATTCATTTTTATCTGAATTAAATAAATACGCCTATAATTAACGCGAATTATACCTAATTCTATCAGGCTTAGAAATCAAGTTCAAGAATGCAATACAGATTTTCCAATACATTGCAAAATAGAGAAGAAACTAGATAAAATGTGCCTTAATGCAATAAGACACTGTTAAAATGATTTATAAATCTTGAAAACAATTGAAAAGAGTACGATTAAACGATTTACAAACTTCATGTTTACTTTCGAAATCGAATATTGCAAGTTTCGCCAAATGCTTCGGCAAGTTTCGCCAAAAAAATGTATAATGATTTCGATTAAAAAATATTAAATTAATCGATTAATTCCGGTACCGCTTGTCGGAGGCGCCACTTGAGCTCTCTGGATAAGCCCCGCCTATTGACCGGTCTGTCTCTTATTGTCTGTGTATGAAAAAGACTTGTCGTTTCAAATTAAAAATATGCAAATTAACCTGGTGCCACGCATGCACAATAGTAATTATGAATTTAGAGCTAATTTATGCCTCTCATAATTATAGGTCCACGCATAATTTTCTTGTTATAAAGGCATGCAAATGAATTTGGTGCATTTAAATAGTTAGAAACAGCTGTGTACCATGGTTTAAAGCTTTCTGAACGTGAAAAGGGATTAATTGAGGGATACGGTGACCGTGGATATGGAGTAAGAGATATCGCCAGTAATATAGGCCGGTCTCATAATGTAGTAATGTTGTTTTTAGATGGACCTATAATTATGTGTTGCACTGTACATCTGTACACACAGACTCCGAAAAATATTGCTTCGCACAAGTGGGGTGTAGTGTGCGTTGCATTGACCTGCGCGTTCTCCGAAACTCAGTATTTCCGAGCGAAATTCAAATTTTACAATTACAAAAATTTGAAGTTTTGGAATTATAAAATTCAAATTTCAAATGTAAAAAATTACAACAAAATTGAAATGTGGAAAAAAATCTTAAAAATTTTGCTTCAAATGTAATCAAATCAATTATTTATGAAAGATTAACATCAAATCAATAGGGGAGAGTGCTGTACCTAAGGACGGTTGTACCTTCAGCCACCGCGTTTTAAAATTCGGGAAATAGTGAAAATTCGAATTTGTGGTTGAATTTGAATGTAAACAGATACTATCTAGTTGCTAACGTGAAATCAGCTCTTTAAAATAATATTTAAATTTAATATAATAAATTTACGTTTTTAGGTGCTCAAAGTTTTTTTTAGTGCATCACTACATTAATATTTTTCTCCCCCTTTAATTATAATACAATAAAATTAGATATAAGGGGAAAATCTCCGAGATTTTGACTTTTTATTTTTGATATTAGAAATCGTCAGATCTCAATTCTTTTATTTTTAATATAATTTTAAATGCAAAAACACCTGGTGTTGTACCTTCGGACACGTTCTTGTGGGTGTCTGTAGCTAATCGGCGTTTTTGAATCAGGTTTCAAAGTGAACACATTTTAATGCATGTTAAATTAATTCTGAATGGTTATATATTTGTAGGCGATTATTTTCAAGTGATTTATAAATGAAAAATCAAATATTTTGTGATCCAACATACTTTTTAAAATTTTTGATTTTACTTTGCATTTAATGTAAAATATGGTATAAAATCTTAAGCACACTATCGCATTTATGTATGATTACAAAAAACTTAACATTTCCACCAAAGAAGATTTACGAAAGTTATTATCTCCAAATGCTAGCGCAACTAAGCGTTGATCGTATTGTTTTTTTGGATCAGTGAAGTGATCATATCAATCAGCATGATTGATGAAACTATTGCCTCAAATTTCGTTCTGAAAATCCCATGTGATTTACGTATTTTTAGTAAAAAAATCAAGTCTTTTATCAATCAACTTCGTTTTAATGATCATTTACGATCTGAAACTACATTACTTTAAAAAGTCGATTTCCAATTTTAAAAATGCTTGAAATAGTTTATAGAAAGGAAATACACCAATAAAAATTCATTTTCAGCTTTTTTTTCAACTAAAACTTTCCTTTTTAAGGGTGTCCACAGGTACAACTGGGTCTGTCCATAGGGAGAGCACGTTGTTGTACCTGTGGACACAAATTTCGTCAAGTTATTAAAATGAATTAAAAATCCAATTTTGAAGATTTTAGCTAATAAAATATATTGCCCTCTTTGCTAAGGTTAGGACTATAGGTTGGGCACTTTAAATGGTCAAAATGGGATTTTACCTGTCTTAGAAGAATCATAACGTGATTTTTGTCCAGAGGTACAACACTCTCCCCTATATATCCCAGTATATATATATTTTTTGTAACAATTTAGTGGGAAAAATGATATTCTTGATTAACTTATTCATTTCATATGTTTCATGACCATTATAAAAAAATAATGAGAAAGTGAGGAATTTTATCAATAAGTATTAAGACTTCATGAAACCGATAATTTTCACACGTCGGACTGAAAAATCGGAAAACATATTACGTCGGACAATTCAATAATTGGATTCCATCCATGTTTATTGAGCAATTTAGAAAAAATCAGCTGGTTATTAGAAAATGGGGCGTCTATACACTCACTAACGCATACACCGTAAACCTTCATAAATATCTGAATAAAAAAGTTTTTGTTCATTTTTTACTTATACGGTACTATTATACTGTCAATCGGACAACTTATTTCTCATATTCTACACTTTATGTAGAAACTAAAAATCGAAATTATAAACTGTAATTAATAAATTTTTTTATTCTCGTAAGAACGAAGATTTACGCGTGTCGGACCAGAAAATCGGAAAATCTATTTTGTCGGACAATATGAGGATATAATTCTACATATTTTTCTCAAGCATTTTCCAAAAAATTAGCTGGTTATCAATAAATTTTCCGGTTATCGTTATTATAACATGTTCCAATTGGGGGACAGCCGCAACGTACCTACATTTTTGTCGGATAATTTTTTTACGCGATATTCATGAATTTTTCTTGCTATTACATTTTATGACAATAGAGTATCTATAAATTTTGGGTACACTACCAAATTGAAGACTTTCCAAAAAATGGGAGAGGGAAAGCCGCGTTTCCGAGATTTTGATAGAGAGAAATTTTGTCGGACTAGGTGTAATTAAGCAACACTAGAAGTTATTAGATAGTATATATGAGTTGTACTTTGTGTCGGCGGGCACCCTGACTATATGTTTATAATGCGGGTTATGGGTACTATCATTTATACTAATAAGATCTTGCGGTGTGTTCTGGTTGATGTAACTTTTCTAAAAGTAATGTAAATATGCAATTTTTGTTAATCAATTGTCATGCATTTTCAGAATTCTGATCCAGAATTTAATTATCAGTTTTATGATTATAATTAAAATATTAGGTTGCCCTAGCTCAAGTCGCAGGATATATCCAGGGGTACATCATAGATAAATTAAACAGTTTTCGAATATAGAAATTTGAATATGTTAAAAAAAATAACTTGTTATAGCGCCCAAAGTTTCTCGTGATCTCAACACTATCAAATGCTCCTTTAAAGTCAATAAAAACAGTGTATAATTTACCACGTTTTTTCTTAGTTTAGAATCAATTAAACAGTTAAGAACAAAGATTTGATCGTGGCAGCTTTAGTTTTTGCGAAAACCCGCTTGCTCCGCCAAAAGAACATTTTATTCATTTGTCCAATTAATAAATCTATTATTTAAAATGGATGTAAAATCTTTAATAATCACTGGAATTAAAGATTAATATTCTATTAATAAAGATTAAAGATTAAAGACTCTTAATAAAGAATAAAAATTAAAGGTCTATTCATATTAAGATCAGGGTTGGCAAAAACCCGGGTTTTTTTGAAAAAACCCAAGTGGGTTGGGTTTTTTTGGGTTTTTTCAATAAAACCCTGAAAAAACCCATATAAAACTGGGTTTTTTCGGAAAAAGTGTGGGTTTTTTCGAAATTAAGGGGTTTTTTCCTAGAAAGTAAGTGTTTTTTTTCAAATTTTAGTGAGTTCTTTCTATGTTAAATGTGTTCTGTCAAAATAATGTCAGTTTTTTCACAGATAAGTGGGTTTTTTCAAAGTTTTTATACTTTGAAAAAACCCACTGAAAATTGTAAAATCACCCCTTATTTACTGACACCTTGTTTAAATTTAAAAAAAAACACTAAAATTTAAAAATATCCTTAACTTTGAAAAAACCCATTCAATATTGAAAGAAATTTATTCAACTTTGAAAAACCCACTGAAATTTTAAAAAATCATCCTTATTTTTTATATCTAGTTTGAACTTTAAACGTCCTAAATTTTGAAAAAAATCACTGCACTAAATAATGAAAGAACCTATTTAACTTTTTAAAAACTCCCTGAAATTGAAAAAACACAATTTAATTTTTAAAACCTAGTTTAAATTTTGAAAAACCCATTAAAATTTTTAAAATATCCTAAACTTTGAAAGAAAACACATTAAATTTTGAAGGAACTGCCAAAATCTTGATTTTTCTTGAAAAAACCCAAAAATGGGTCCAAAATGTGGGTTTTTTCACATGGGTTTTTTTGAAAAAACCCATTGGGTCCAACCCAATTGGGTCCAATCCAGCCAACCCTGATTAAGATCCACTGAGGAGGTATCGTGGAAACAATATTGTTGAATACGTTGCATATAGCATTTACAGAAAAATCGCCCAAAACCTAAAATATTCAGATTTTAATGAATCGTGACCAGGGGCTTTACCACATTTAAGTTTATTTAAAACGTGACGTAGTTCTTGCGTGATTATTTCTATATGCAAAATGGGGTCTGCAGTTGAAAAAAGATCGGAAATAGAAGCTATTTGATTTAAAAGTAGATGAAAAATAATTAAACTAGTCATTAGATTCAATCTAGTTATGATTAAAATTTTTCTTTCTAAAGTTTTTTATAATGCTCCAAAAGGTTTGAGAGTCATTGCAACGAGAGATCTTGAGATTCAATGTTTTAAGGTAGCTCGTTTTTTCGAAGCCCACAGCTTCTTATAGTTTCTATGGCAGATTTTATAGGAATTTAAGTTATTTTCAGTACAGTTTTTCTCCTGAAATTTTTCAAATTTTCCCTAAGATTTATTTTTGCTAGTCGGCATTCTTGATCGAACCATTTAGCCCTTACATTAAACATGGGTTGAGAGGTTTTTAAAACATTCTTAGTTGTAAGTAGGTTGACTTTTTCTGCTTCCTTATACTCATAATAGTTGGCCGGATTAGGTACCGGATAAGGAACGGATTTTTCATATGTGGTATTGGTCACTTTTAGTAAGTCCTCACATAATCCGTAGTAATCTTTAGAACATGAAGTAATAAAAAATCCTAATGGACAATACAAACTAATATTTCATTTTTATAATTAAGTCCGGAAAATAATTCGATGGATATCTTTTGAGCATAATACATCTCAGTAAGTCATATTCTAGCTTCTGAAAATATGTTTTTATCATCACTAAAGTTTATAAACCTAATCAATCATTTTAAGATAAAAAATGCTTTCTAGAAAGGGAAAGCACATGCAAAAAATTCCTTTTTTATAATCGCATATCTCTTTAAGTTTTGCTATCTTTATCATAAAGATTTTCAAGGTATCTTCTCTTACTTAACTCTGCCGGGGAAATAGAAATTTGATTTTGATAAAAGAAGTGTCTGAATTATCAATAAAAAAGCCTGATATGTTTGGATAATATTGATATTTCGAAACTGTTTGGAAAAACTTGAAATAATATGTGAGGAACTCTAGAGTTCAATGGGGGTTATCTTTGGTATTTGAGTTATGTTTTTGTATTGTTGTTTCGAAATAATGCTTTTTCTTTTTGCTTACATAATTTCGATGTTTTGATGTTTTTACTTCTCTGTGATATAAAGTGTTTGAGGTTTCAAAAGTGAAAGTACATGTGGATTTTTCAATCAAAGGAGAAACATTAATTTTTTAATGACCGAAAAAGGTTTAAAAGAAATTTTCTAATGGAAATTTAATTTTCTTTTGCATATCCGTGTAATAATTAAACATTTTGTGTATTTTGTAAAGGGCTACTACGTTTTCTAACTTTCATTGATGATTAATAATTTAACTATACTCATTATTTTGAATTTACACTATTTTTTTTAGTGAATATTTAAATTTTAATCTTAAAATTATTTCTCGTTCATTTACCTTTATCCTTTTACATTCAAGCCTTCTTCATATGTGTTTCATAATACTAGTTTATAAATGTAAGTATGCGTATAACTAGTAGTAAGCCATGATATTTCAGAGCAAATCTGGTGTCATTGTTAAAAAACTTTGTAGAAAAAAACTATGTTGTGTCTTATCTTTAGAAACAAAACAAACAAAACACTATCGTGATTAAGCAACATTGATCGTTGACTTTATAGCCTTTTAAGCTTTTTTAGAATTATTGAAATGAGTATTGAAGCTATATTTTCTATGAAATGGTTTATTATAAATGTTGCCATAGCGATGTAATGGTAAATAAATCAGCGAGTAGTTCGGATACATATGAAAAGGTAATGGTGTAAATAACCTATTACATCATCTTTAGTATTTTCTGTACTTTTAAGATGTTATTAAAACCTACAAAGTCAAATTAATTTGTAACAAAAAAAAAGTTACAGTAAATACATTTTTGAGGTCTAACTCATTCTATTTAAATATTTGAAATAATTTCACGTGGTATCTTTCTTAAACAGAGCACAACATGTCAACGCTCACTTTTCTCTAACTTGGAATATTACTCACTAGAAGTTAGACTCGTATATTTAGTCAGCTTAACAGACCATGGCAAATACTTAAAGATCAAGTTTTTAAAAATCGTTCATACTTCAAACCCACGCTTTAGTAATTTACAGCATGTAAAAACATATTTGACTTAAAGTTATGACAATCAATCAATTTTCTGAGGGAGGACACCCAGGCCCCCATTATTTACTTGGGGTCTACTGGTCTACATTAAACATAAAATATTTACATAAAGTATAACATGATTGAAATTTTACCTGAAAATGATCTAAAACTTAACGTAGTGCTATAAAAAGTACTAAGTATAAGTAAGTACTGTTGAATAACCTTTTACTCCCCTGAAACAAAAATTCGTTTACGGCACTGGCTGAATGGCGAACAAGCAAAGATCATCGTATCAAACGAACAAAAAAGTTTCCTGTCCCAAATATCCAAAATATAATTAAAAATACAACTTTTCGGGGCAAATTTCACACAACCCCCAGACACCCTTTATTTTGCTTGAGAGGACATGTATTTTTTAAGTTCATTTCCTCCACAATTTACCCTAAAAGGAAAAAGGGCGAAAATATTTGAAAAAATTTTGGGGTCCAGAACCCCTTCGAAATAGTCTAGTGTTTAACAACTCCCTGTTTCCTGAGGGCCCATTGGTTTCACCCCTAGTCAGAAAGTTGAATCTACGCCCATACAAAGTAGTGGTGTTCAGTGAGCTATTCTTTTAATTTTGTCTGAACTGAAGCTTTTCTTGTTCACCGTTAGATAGCAGCTCCAAATCAAAATATGGCAGCGCTCAATGAAATGCTCTGTTGGGAGACATGAACTAAGGTTGGCTCATCAACATTATTTTAAAGTATACCCCACTAACGCTTACATAATACATGACGTGCTTTAGAAAACTTAAAGGTAGGATTCTAGGGGTATCGTATTTCTTAGAACTTTAAGGAAAAACCCACAATAAATAAATAGACGTCAAAATTTGAAACCATGCCTCCCCCATATAGACTAGACTCATAAGGCCAGTGGAGGATCTTTGACATCTCAACTTCACTCTAAATTAATTTAAATTACTAAAACCCATTTTAATGACATCCTAAAAATTAGTGCGGTATTTCTTTTAAGATTTGTATGTTTATGTATTAAAACTAAAACGTTGCCTTACAGTCCTATTAGAGAGATTTCCGCCCGGCTAAATTTAAAGTATTATTACACTCAAACCTGTTTTTGTGCGGTATATGAAAATTTCAATCAATTTGGAATATAAAACAAAAAGTCATTTTTCGAATTTTCGATATTCAAATTTTAAGGGGTCTAAAAATTTCAAAAACTCGTTTTTGCAATTTTGAAGAAAAACATGCTAATAATTTAATATTTCAAAAGCGACCTGTTGGTAATATAACCCAGGAAAACGGTGCTAAAAAGTGACGTTTTAAACATTTTCATATAGAAGTTTTTTTTCGACGGTTTTATATGTTTTCGAGGGCGCTGATTATCAATATGAAGTTTTCTCTCACGTGGGGGGTCCGCTTCATATCAAAAATCGCAAAAAATCGATAATTTTTTGCTCTTTTTTCGATTCTTCGCTTATATTTCAAAAACTATAAATTTCTAGAAGATAATTTCAATTACAAAGTTAAAGTAAACAAAATCTCCTACAAAATGCACCACTCAACTTTGATTTTCTGAAGAGTAGTTTTGCCGCTAGAGCGCGCTGAAAAACATCGATTTTTTTGCCTTTCCACAAAACAAAAATAAGGAAAACGCGCGCTTCTACCCTCTACAAAATGAAAACTATTCACGTTATCAACAAAAATTTTACACCACGTGAAAGATCATTTAATTTTCTATAAATAACGTGGTTTTCACTATCATTTTTTGAGAAGGGGGAGGGAGTGAAGGAAAGATCGATAATAAAACTGTTGCTCCTCGCAGACCAAACGGACTTTTGCGGTTGTTAATCTTCAATTTGCGCTTTATTTACGGTATATTATCAATAAAATGGGTTAGTTTGAATGAATTGATGACTAATCATGCTTAAAAAATAAGTTTTTAAATTTATTTATGAAATATTGGGTGTTTTAAGGCTGAATTTCAATCAACTTTTTAAATTCATATATTAAATTATGGGAGTGTTTTAATGAACGAATTTATATGTTTTTTGCATCGCTTAATCCGAATTTCAAGTTTATTTTAATTTTTAAAGTCATCTTCCTATCAAAAAATGCAAAAAAATATCAGAATTATGCTCTTTTGTTCTGTTTTCCATCGATTTTCTACACAAATATTCATTTTAGGAAAAATAGCATGAAACCAAATTAATGCACGTAAAATTTCCTATAAGATGCACTGGTTCATTTTTATTTTGCAAGGAACGATGTACGTTTTATAGCGTTTTGAAGAAAAGCGATTTTCATGTTTTTGTACAAAGTCAGGAAATAGCTGTAATTCAGCGAGCTCTAGCGTAAATACCTCTGATTATAAAATTAAAGGTAAATAGTGCATTTTGTAAGAAATTAAATATACTTTCATTTGGTATGAACTATTTTTCGGTAACTTGAATTTATTTAGAGCTGTAGTGGGAGAAATCGAGCATTCATAACTTTTTTGTAGAAAAACTTGAAAATTGCTTTTCTTCAAAACACTATAAAACGTATACATTGTTCCTCGCAAAATAAAAATGAACCAATGCATCTAATTGGAAATTTTGCTTACATTAATTTGGTTTCATGCTATTTTCCTAAATGAATATTTGATTAGACGATCGATGAAAAACCGAACAAAAGAGCAAAATTTTGATATTTTTTGCAATTTTTGATGCGAAGATGACTTTCAAAATTGCCATTTGGCAACACGACATTTTTCCCCATTTCCTACTCGAACTTTCATTTCCGAACGGCAACAACATGCAATAAGTACAATACATATAACATTTCATCGTATTAGCACTTTAGACTGCCAGTAGATCACAGCAGGGGTACTATTTTGAGACATTTGTTAGTAGCTAGTGAGACGAAAGTCAAGACACAGAAAACGCCAAATTAAAAGGACCATATAAATTAAAATAAAAAAATTTTTCAGCTTGGAAAAAAACGCTTTGAAAAGATAAGTTGTTTTTTTATGTTTTTAGAGCATTTGGTTTTATTTCACTTCACAATTAATTTCACAAGAGACACAAATTAATTTCTCAAGGACAAAGTTTCTTGCAAATAAAAAGTAGAAAAGAATTTAATTAATTTTTTTAGTATTTTTTTACTAATTTACACCATAATAGAAGTCACATAAATGATTTTCAAGTGAATTTAAAAAATCATGCATTGTAGGGTTAAAACACTCCCATAATTAAATATATGAATTTAAAAAATTGATTGAAATTCAGCCTAAAACACCCAATATTTCATAAAAAAAATTTTAAAATTTATTTTTTTTAAGCATGCTTAGTCATCAATGAATCCAAAACAACCCATTTTATTGGTAATATACCGGAAATAAAGCGCAGATTGCAGATTCACAACCGCATAAGTCCATTTGGTCTGCGAGGCGCGACAGTTTTATTATTGATCTTTGCCTCACTCCCTCCCCCCTTCTCAAAAAATTATAATGGAAGCTACGTTATACAGGGTGTCCCACGAGAAGTGGCCCAACCCCTTTAACTTTTGATCCCCTATAGATATAGTCATGAAAGTGGGGTCTAGGTATAGTAAAGTGACTATGCTTCATCCGATGAGATAAGTTTCAACGCCCTCTAGCGGACACTTTACGAGTTATAATTTTTATTTTGAAAACTATGTGAGGTATGTGAAAAAAGTCAATGACTAAGTTGTAGAGAAGCATCGATTCAGTAGGAAAAGACACCTTAAGCAGAAAAATATCTTGAATAAAACCCCTAAAAAGCACGCTCAATTAGCTTGAATTTACGTAGATTTTACGTTTTAAAACGCTCCTCACGAGGCAAAAATGAGAAATTTTGAATTTAATGAACTAATAATACTTTTAGTCATTTACTTAAGTCATAAAAATAAAAATTTCTCATTTTTGCCTTGTGATTAGCGTTTTAAGAAGTAAAATCTACGTAATTTCAACCTAATTGAGCGTACGTTTAAGGGGTTTTGTTCAAGATATTTTTCTGCTTAAGGTGTCTTTTCCTACTAAATCGATGCTGCTCTACAACTTAGTCATTGACTTTTTTCACAAACCTCACATAGTTTTTAAAATAAATATTATAACTCCTAAATTTTCCGCTAGAGGGCATTGAAAATTATCTCATCAGATAGAGCATGGCCACTTTACTATACCTAGACCCCACTTTCATGACTATATCTGTAGGGGTTCAAAAGTTAAAGGGGTTGGGCCACTTCTCGTGGGACACCCTGTATATAGAAAATTAAATGCTCTTTCACGTGGTATAAAATTTTTGTTGATAACGTGAATAGTTTTCATTTTGTAGAGGGTAGAAGCGCGCGTATTCCTTATTTTTGTGGAAAGGCAAAAAAATCGATGTTTTTCAGAGCGTTCTAGCGGCAAAACTACTCTTCAGAAAATCAAAGTTGAGTAGTGCATTTTGTAGGAAATTTTGTTTACTTTAACTTTGTAGTTGAAAATATCTTCTAGAAATTTATAGTTTTTGAAATATAAGCGAAGAATCGAAAAAAGAGCAAAAAATTATCAAATATTTGCAATTTTCGATATGAAGCCGACCCCCAACGTGGGAGTAAACTTCATATTCGTAATCAGCGCCCTCGAAAACATATAAAGCTGTCGAAAAAAAAATCTTCTATATGAAAATTTTTGAAAAAACTACCGTTTTCCTGTACTAATATAACTAGTACGTTGCAGATATCTGTGCCTTCAAGATCTTTTCATAACCATCATTTGTTTAAAATTGTTTTTATTAAATTTAATTATATTGAAAACTTTTGTCTTTACAAATTTTATAAAATGTTTAATGATATGGCTGATCAATAGGGTGGGTCAAAAATATTTTTTTCATATTTTCCCAGAGGCACAGCGACAAAAGTGTGCCAAATGGTCTCAAACTAACATGTGTAAAATATTATTCGATTATAATAACTCTTTTTGCCTCCGGATTTGCCTCAAAGTTTCGATTAATATAGTAATTTCATGTAAAAATGGAAGAACGAAAATCAAGCTTTTACCTCGATTGCACAAATCCGTCATGATAAATTTGCACAATGGTATAAAACTCATCATTGAAGACTATAAAATAATTATAAATGAAACCAGAGTTGAAATACTTGAGTTGTAATACAACATATTTTGAAATATCTCAATGGTTAGAACTGCCAATCAAAAATTTCTTACTGGAATCATAAAAATTTTCGAAACCTTTATTGTCGGTTGAGTAGGATGGTAAAAACATTAAATTTTTTATAAAAATGGATATGTCAGGAGGTGGATACCTTTTTTGGGTTATAGGTTTACCCCCCCAAGGAAATTTTTTGGCATATTAGGAATAGTCCACCCCAAGTGTCCCCATATGATTCCCTAATGTCCAAAATAAATTAAAACCACATTTTAAGAGTCAAATTTTGAAATATTTTCTTAAGAAGAGCGGGAGATCCCCGTTTTCAGCATAAAGCTCAGTGTCATCCCCTAAGTTTTTAAATAAGCTACATTACTTTTCAAAACTTACTTGTAGTTTTCCTTAACAGTTAAATTTGCTATATTTTAACTTTTATGAACGCATAAGGGAATGCTAAGAAGCTATTTTGAGTCAATCCTCAAAGAAGTATAACATCACGGGCCTGGGTTTCAGTCAATTTCTATAGTAAAAAATTAGGTAAATCATGACAGAGCGAATCATAACTGATATTGCCTTTGAACGAACTATCCATACGACAATTGTTTAAACATATTTTTGCGATCATATTTGGATCCCAAGACCAGCCAGTGAAATAACTGTCCGCTGAATTTCGAAAGCGCGGCATATTTATGAAGAACACAACTGTTTCTATTTTGAAAAATTAAAAATACCGTTTTATACTGACCAAACTTGAGGGAGAATGTATATGAACTACCAATTTTTAAAACCTGTACCACTGACATTCCAGTGTTTGTTGGCAAAAAAGAGATTCATATTCTACGGCTTTTGTTAATATGATAGCATATTATATTGCCACTTTGGCAGTTATTTTTGTATTAATAATGCATGAAGGTGAGTAATGTGATTAAAATTGCTTTTAAATACCCTTATTTGTGAACTTTATTAAGTTTTCGACAAAAAAATGTAATTTATAAAATTTTAAAAAAGTATTAAAAATTACATATTTTTGTTCTATTTGAGGCCAATCCGGAGGCAAAAAGAGTTATTATAATCGAATAATACTTTACACATGTTAGTTTGAGACCATTTGGCACCCTTTTCTTGCTGTGCCCGATAGAATTTGCAAAATTTTTTTTCCGCCATAGGAAAATGACCCACCCTACTGATCAATTGGATATTTTTAATATGTCTTTAAATGAATTCAAATCCAAATGCTCTCTTTTAATTCATTGATGTGTTGGTTGCTATTTAATGTATTTGTATTTTACTTTTTTTATCTCTCGATGTAACACTGTTATTGGGTTTTTTCTGTTGTGTACATCTAAAATAAATAAATAAAAATAAAAAATACCTTCTTAAGAATATTTCAAAGAAAGTAATTTCTGGATTTTTTGTTAATCGATTCTGGAGGGGGTGCACGGGGGTTTGAATAATAACTCACGTTTTTAGTTTTTGCATTCTAGCACCCACCTTATTCATGCGATTGGAATCAAATTTTGCATGTTGAATTTAGCATGAAAAATTTTAATTTTTTTCCAATTAATAAAAATTTCAATAACAATAGTATTTTATCAGAAGCGTTTTAGATGGTTGGTGTCAATTCAAATGATGCTTACTTTTATTTCATGTTTGAAGGCGATTTCTTTTAGCGAATGGGTTGGTAATAAATCAACAAAAGGGGGTTCAGGGGGTCTCCACCTTTTTTTATTTAAATTTTAAAACCGGTTATTAACACTTTAATTCCAAAAGTTATTTTAGGTTTTGTTTTATATCTTCGGAAAGTTACACTAGCGGAAATAAAAATCCCAACACCAAGAAGGAAAGGAGATATCAAACTCAAATTTATTTCTATAATTGCACATAGTATCAATGTGAATTGATTAAAAAATCAGACTTCCTGGATGTTAGGGGGCCGAGAAAACCTGGGAGGAGTGTTGTCTCCATAGGTGTCCATTACCGCCCTCACACGTCATGGTATTGAGTGACAGGGGCTCTAAATGACTTTTGACGGATTGTAGGACCATGTTGCCTCCTCAGGTAATCCAAATTCCTATGGTGCACCAGCGGACGTTCCATACCGGGCTAGGTGATTTCTCCTCATTGACCGGACTTGTTTTGTGGGTGTTGGTTCTAGAGAACGGGAAAGACGGGGTAAAAATGCTACATAGGGGGTTAAGAAGAAAGCTTGGACATTGCATAAAACATGTGGTTGTGCATGTTTCTCTTGAAATTTGTCCCCAGGACAGGTCTGAAGGTAAGGACGGACAAACGGCTAAATAACCTCAATGAAGCAGCTCTGGTTGTCCAAATTACCGGTAGATCATACTGAGGACAAGCGGCAGTGGGATGGATGTCGTTGGCAGTACTGCGGATGGTCCGTTTGGTCCGCATAGCTTCTTACATCTTGGTCTATAAACAAGGGGCTGAAAATGGGCCCTTTTGTTTCCAATAGTGCACTAAATATGGAAATGAAAATCCCAATTTCATGACATTGTGTTTATGAGAGAATCCTGCTTCGGTTTGGAGTACCACGACGGTTGGGTATGAGTTTGAAGACACAATGGAGAGAGAGCACTCAGCTGATGATTTTCTAATCGTTCCATTGAGTGGTGATACAGTGTAACGGAGTGGGGATGCATTGGATTCCATTTCTGCAACTCCTGAGTATGATTCACCAGTACTTTTTCCAACCAGAGCTGCGTCATTGAGGTTTTGCAGCCGGTAGACCGTCCTTACTTTCAGACCTGTCCTGGGGACAAATTTCAAGAGAAACATGCACAACCACACGTTGTATGCCATGTCCAAGCTTTCTTCTTAACCCCCTATGTAGCATTTTTACCCCGTCTTTCCCGTTCTCTAGAACCAACACCCACAAAACAAGTCCGGTCAATGAGGAGAAATCACCTAGCCCGGTATGGAACGTCCGCTGGTGCACCATATGAATTTGGATTACCTGAGGAGGCAACATGGTCCTACAATCCCTCAAAAGTCATTTAGAGCCCCTGTCACTCAATACCATGACGTGTGAGGGCGGTAATGGACACCTATGGAGACAACACTCCTCCCAGGTTTTCTCGGCCCCCTAACATCCAGGAAGTCTGATTTTTTAATCAATTCACATTGATACTAGGTTCAATTATAGAAATAAATTTGAGTTTGATATCTCCTTTCCTTCTTGGTGTTGGGATTTTTATTTCCGCTAGTGTATATTTATTTTTTATTCGCTTTGAATTTTATGAAAAAATCGGTATGAAAGATATTAAGTCAATAGAAATCGCTGTTTAATATAATAGACCTTTACCTTTATTTTGAAGCGAAGGTGGAAGATTTTGCCACAACTATGCATTACTAATTGGAGAAATAGATGGAGTGAACAAAGGATATTGAAGAGAACAAAGATATCGTCGCCTTAGAATCAAAAACTACTATCTCCGTTCGGCAAACTTCGGGGATCCCGATCCTTGGCTACTTAAAATCAGACGCCAATTCAAACCACTACCCATAAAAAATCCACCAATTAAATACCACTCAATCAAAAAATAATAATAATTACTTCAGATCGTTGCAGGCGCTCATTTGATTGGTTTGGCACTTTGCCAGCTCGATGATGTCACGCTTACGAACCAATGAAATGAGCTTTCTCGCTTGCAATTCCGAATATTTCCGAATCAGACCAGAAGGCAGTATTATTTGATTTTGTGATGAAGGAAATATTGCCCCTGATATGGCAACCTGCTTACGATATCAGACCGCCAAGATTAACATTGAATCTAGCTCGTTTCGCAGCAGCCAATGAAATAATTGAAACTCTTTTTTCGTTATAAAAGAAAAACTATTCATGGTAGAAGTACAATATTTTAAACACATATACAATTATTTTTACTAAAATATTGTCGTTTCGTTTTTTAAAAAATTAGAATTAGTTTTAGAATTATTAAGATTCAAAGTTTCAATATTTTCCCTTTCTAGGACTGAAGTGAATTAACAATGTATAGCAGCAACCCTTTAACAACGCCAAAACCGCCAACAAAACGAGTAGAATGAACAACTACTGTGAATGAAGCTGCGTGAATTTTCAGAGATAGTAGTTTTTGATTCTAAGGCGACGATATAGTACCTTGAAATAAGGGGGCTAAGAGGGTCTCCCTCCAACTTTTTTCTAGTTTGAAAATAGCACTCTTAAAAATGAGGATTTCACACATTAATTTTTATCAGGTGGTGTTTTAAAAGTTCTTTTATATCTTAAGGAAGTATAGCATCAATTAAGAATCCTAGGGGGAGGGCAGCTCACCCTATTGCCCCTAAATGACGCCCTGGAAAGGAATGTAGTGAAGAAAATAATTATTATTTATTTTAACACTCAGTTTGAAAAGCCTTTTTTCCCCGAGAGCATCGGCGCACAGTGGTGCCGGACGGGAAAAAACTCAAAAATGAAGTTCTTCGAATCGAAATTTATTAACGGTTTTTTACCCCTGAATATCCATAGATTAAGGATCCATAACGATTTTTCGAATAATTTTTCGTTTAGGACAGGTAAATGAAGTGTGTTTCGCTTCATATCGCAATGAGAGAAAAAAGCTCAAATTTTCGGTTCGTTTTCAACGTTACCGTGGCAAAACCCAAACCCACCTAAAGTTCCCATTTTCCACTATTTTTTTCACTTATATGCAGGGCTCGATTTCAGCCGGAACTGTCCGGAACGGCGTTCCGGAACCTCTTTTTCGGAAAAAAAATAATATATTCTATTTTAGGGGTCTCCTAACTACGGCCCGCGAGACCCATTCATCAGGCCAGCGGATACCTTTCTATGTACGAAAAAAAAGTCCCAAAATGAATGAAAAGTCCTAGTTGATGATTCTAATTGTGATGCCGTTTTTAGGAACTTTATGTGTAATGTAGAAAATGTAATAACTCTTTCTGAAAAATGTTACCTCTCTAAAACGAAAAGATCTATCAAAAAACCTTGGATAACAACTGAAATCTTAAAACTAATCAATGAAAAGGAGAAAATATATAAATTGTATCGGAAAAATAAATTTAACCAAGTTATCAAAAACCAGTTTTCTTCATTCCGTAATAGACTTAAAACTACACTACGCGTGGCAAAATCTGACTATTTTCATAATAAATTTTTTACTTGCACTAACAACATAAAAGATCAATGGAAAGTAGTTAAAGAAATTTTAAATGAAAAAAGTCAAAATCCTAATTTACCATGTTACACTAAATTACAAGATTTATTAAACAATTTCAACTGTCATTTCTCATCGGTTTTCAATACCTGTATTGCTATACCCCCTGGGTATATACAATTATAATTAATCTAATGTTAATAGTTTGTTTTTTGAGTCTGTTACCAATTTAGAAGTATCTAATGTTATTAATTCACTTCCAAATAAGAAATCAACTGGAACCGACAAAATCAACAAAGATATGATTGTTATTTTATTTAATTGTTATCCTGATTTTATAACTAATTTGATTAATCTTTCTTTTGAACAAGGTATCTTCTTTTCCGATTTAAAAACTTCCTTGGTGGTTCCTGTATTTAAACAGGGAAATAAAAATGATCTAAATAATTATCGTCCAATTTCCCTTCTAAGTATTTTCTCTAAAATTATTGAAAAATTAATGCATACACGCCTTACAAAATTTTTAGAAAAGCATCAAATAATTGCTAAAAACCAATACGGTTTTAGAAAGGGCAGAAGCACCGAATTAGCTTTAATGAATTTTACTAAAATTATCTACTCAAATGAGAACAATAACCTTAAGTCTGCTGCTGTTTTTCTGGATATTAGCAAAGCCTTTGATACAGTGAATCATAGACTCCTTTTAAACAAACTATACTGTATTGGCACAAGAGGAACTATATATATTCATGGTTTGAATCTTATTTGAGCGGAAGAACTCAGATAGTTCAAGTAGAAGATGTTTGTAGTGATGAGTTACCTATCAATGGTGGTGTTCCTCAGGGATCAATTTTGGGTCCCATATTATTTTTAATATTTATAAATGATTTTTGCCTGTTAAATTTAAATTTGCTAAATTATAACTTTTGCTGATGATACTGTTCTAGTATTTTCGGCAGATAACTATTTGGATTTATTTAATAAAATTGAAATTGCACTTCAGCAAGCGAATATCTGGTTTAGCCAAAACTTCTTAAAGTTAAATGTTTTAAAAACAAAATTTATTATTTTTTACTTAACAGCTAGTGAATCCATCATTGATAGTTTAAAAATTCATAAACATACTTGTAATCGGCTGTGCGATAAAGTATCATCTTGTGATGAAATAAAGCGGGTTGACTCGATTAAATATTTAGGATTACATTTCGACAGTAATTTAAAATGGAAGTCTTATGTAAGTTACTTATTAAATAAACTACGGTTCATTAATTTTAAATTCTTTAAATAGTGGGTTTTCTAATTTCACGAAAATGGGTTTCGCGTGCTTTTTCGTGATTATGCTTAGTGAAAATAGCCATTTTGTTCCTTAGAATCTGTAGTTTACGAATCGCGATGGTGGACACTTCGGGTCTGCGCCAGGGGATGGTGAGAGGCGCAGAAGTGGAAAATCGACGAGTTTCAATTTTGTGTTGTTTGGAGTCAAAATGGTTCCTTTTACTTTATTAATTTGCTCAAATGCTCCATTATACGAGAGAGGCGAGGGAGGACCAACGGGACATAGAGTTTGGAAAGGATCAGTTCACTCCAGTAGAAGGGGTGGAAGGATAAAGTGGAACGTAAAAATTTGTAAGCCTATTTTCTCTGAGGCGCAGGCTTATAGTCGTCCATTAACGTAATGAAAGGTGCCATTCTTTTCCTTATTTTCAGGCGAGAAAGAATTGCGATAGTAGAAATCTGGCAAAGCTCACTAGGGGTAGGGAGAGGGGCAGGAAAAAATTACGAAAATCAGCAATATCTCCTGAAAAATAATTTCTTTTCTGCACCAACTGCGGTTGAATGTTTTGTAAATTGACACCAAAAATGGGTAAAATGCATTAAACCGATTTTCGAACGATTCTTCTACTTAAAATAGGGCCTGAGAGGTGTAGAAAAAAATAAGGGGAAATTCTCAACTTTTAAGTCTTTTAAAAACTTATTTTTCCTCCTGAAGAAGCACTAATTTCAGGCTAATTTTTCCCTTTATACACTTAAGAATACGAAATACCATTGTAGATATCTGGGACCTGCGATTAAGGAGGGGGACAGGGGCAGAAAAAAATATTCCTGTTTTTATACTCTTCGTGGGAGTAAAATTCAAAATTTTCTACTTTTAATAGAGTCATAAATGGTGCAAATAAAGAAGATAGATACCTGATATGTCTAACAGCCCGTTAGAAAAGAGTTCCTCCCATTGGAAGGTGAAATGGAAGGGTTAAGCAGAACATAAGGAATTATTATGTTCTATTTTAGTGAAATAATGTAGAAATCTATTTGAGCAGGTTCTATGTAATCTGCAGAACTGGAAATGCGACAATAAGTAACTTTCATTCTCGACCGAGGATAATAATTGGGGCAGAAAAAAAGTTAAAATTATACTTTACTGAGAAAAAGAGTAATTATCCTGTTTAAAAGGTTTTATGGACTGAAATTTTTGATTGGGGTCACTCAAGGTGGTCTATCCTGAGAAGCATAAACTCATCTTTGGGGGTTGAATGGATGAAATGGAATACTAATTCGATTTTTTGACAAATGGAGTGAAATTTCTTGGAAGAGAGTGATAATAAACAAATCGATTCCTCTTTCCAACTCTCTAGAATGGGTTACCCGACAATGAAATTTGGGAATCAAGACAAGGGTCCGTGGTCGGCGCAGAAAAATTTTATACATTAAATTTTAGTTTGTATAATTGTGTCTAAATAAGATAAAATATCCCTAAAATAAGAAAATTCATAGCAGACATGAAGGAGACCCATGTTAAAACTGTTTCTTGGAGGGTAAGAGGATAAAATAGAATATTAGGGGATATTACATTTTACTATTTTACTAAAAAGTGAGTATTTCTCGCAAAAATTGCATTAAAAGGATTCGATTTTCCAATTTTACTCCATGGAATATGATACGTGTAAGATAAATCTGTAGTATTAGGCAGGGGAAGGTTAGTTGGGCAAAAAACCCTGTAATTATTACAAATTTAAGACATTTAATTATTTCTCAAAAAATTAGATTATAAAGTTTTTTTGCCTTAATTTTGTAATAATTACAGGTTTTTTTTGCCCAACTAACCTTCCCCTGCCTAATACTACAGATTTATCTTACACGTATCATATTCCATGGAGTAAAATTGGAAAATCGAATCCTTTTAATGCAATTTTTGCGAGAAATACTCACTTTTTAGTAAAATGTAATATCCCCTAATATTCTATTTTATCCTCTTACCCTCCAAGAAACAGTTTTAACATGGGTCTCCTTCATATCTGCTATGAAATTTCTTATTTTAGGGATATTTTATCTTATTTAGACACAATTATACAAACTTAAATTTAATGTATAAAATTTTTCTGCGCCGACCACGGACCCTTGTCTTTATTCCCAAATTTCATTGTCGGGTAACCCATTCTAGAGAGTTGGAAAGAGGAATCGATTTGTTTATTATCACTCTCTTCCAAGAAATTTCACTCCATTTGTCAAAAAATCGAATTAGTATTCCATTTCATCCATTCAACCCCCAAAGATGAGTTTATGCTTCTCAGGATAGACCACCTTGAGTGACCCCAATCAAAAATTTCAGTCCATAAAACCTTTTAAACAGGATAATTACTCTTTTTCTCAGTAAAGTATAATTTTAACTTTTTTTCTGCCCCAATTATTATCCTCGGTCGAGAATGAAAGTTACTTATTGTCGCATTTCCAGTTCTACAGATTACATAGAACCTGCTCAAATAGATTTCTACATTATTTCGCTAAAATAGAACATAATAATTCCTTATGTTCTGCTTAACCCTTCCATTTCACCTTCCAATGGGAGGAACTCTTTTCTAACGGGCTGTTAGACATATCAGGTATCTATCTTCTTTATTTGCACCATTTATGACTCTATTAAAAGTAGAAAATTTTGAATTTTACTCCCACGAAGAGTATAAAAACAGGAATATTTTTTTCTGCCCCTGTCCCCCTCCTTAATCGCAGGTCCCAGATATCTACAATGGTATTTCGTATTCTTAAGTGTATAAAGGGAAAAATTAGCCTGAAATTAGTGCTTCTTCAGGAGGAAAAATAAGTTTTTAAAAGACTTAAAAGTTGAGAATTTCCCCTTATTTTTTTCTACACCTCTCAGGCCCTATTTTAAGTAGAAGAATCGTTCGAAAATCGGTTTAATGCATTTTACCCATTTTTGGTGTCAATTTACAAAACATTCAACCGCAGTTGGTGCAGAAAAGAAATTATTTTTCAGGAGATATTGCTGATTTTCGTAATTTTTTCCTGCCCCTCTCCCTACCCCTAGTGAGCTTTGCCAGATTTCTACTATCGCAATTCTTTCTCGCCTGAAAATAAGGAAAAGAATGGCACCTTTCATTACGTTAATGGACGACTATAAGCCTGCGCCTCAGAGAAAATAGGCTTACAAATTTTTACGTTCCACTTTATCCTTCCACCCCTTCTACTGGAGTGAACTGATCCTTTCCAAACTCTATGTCCCGTTAGTCCTCCCTCGCCTCTCTCGTATTATGGAGCATTTGAGCCAATTAATAAAGTAAAAAGAACCATTTTGACTCCAAACAACACAAAATTGAAACTCGTCGATTTTCCACTTCTGCGCCTCTCACCATCCTCTGGCGCAGACCCGAAGTGTCCACCATCGCGATTCGTAAACTACAGATTCTAAGGAACAAAATGGCTATTTTCACTAAGCATAATCACGAAAAAGCACGCGAAATCAAGTTAGAAAACCCCCTAAAACTTAAACGTATTGTTGACCGTAAGTTTTTGACAACCTTATACTTTTCTTGGGTTCAATCTGTAATTAGCTATGGAATAACTTGTTATGCCTCAGATTACCATAATAATATTATACCTCTTATCCACTTGCAAACTTAAGTCCTATCTCATATTAATAATAATTCTTTAACTAAGCCCATATTTAATGTTAGAGAACTTTTTATTTTCCGCTTGCTTCTTATCTTCAACAACAAATCTTTCTATCAAATTAAATCCAGTAACTTCGCACTCAGAAATATTCAAAGAAATTATTTTATACCCAAGTGTCAAAAAAAGAAATATTTCACAAATCTCATGTTTTTTTAGACAGGCCCTTATCTCTTTAATAAATTAAATCAAAATCTTAAATCTACTAACAATAAATTTGAATTTAAATTTGGAATTCATAACTTTATAAATGGAATAACTGATACTGAAGCAATGTTTAAAATAATGCAGTAGTCAGCCCAGCTTTGTTGCCATATCAAGAATTTTTTTATTTTTGGTACCCTGGACGAGCTTTGCTCTTTTGGTACCACAAAACTATTTTTCTGCCTTTTTGTTTGTTTGCTCTATGTTCTTGTTGTATTTGTGTGTTGTGTTAATAAAGATTTTATTTGATTTGAATTAAAACCCTGTTTTTACTGTCAAATTTCCAAAATTTTTCTGGGGGAGAACCCCCACTGTAAAAAAGGTGTATAAAGAGTTTGTCGTCTTACACAATAATTAAGTTAGAACACTCTTCCTTATCTTGTATAGCACATTTGAATTTATTTTATAAATTTAAATTTGAAAATAAATGCTAAAGTTTAGGTATTAAAAAGTATTCGCTTTTTCAGTTTTAAAACCAATAGTTTTACCGTTCCAGTACCTCTTTTTTTAGAAATCGAGCCCTGCTTATACACTAGCGGAAATAAAAATCCCAACACCAAGAAGGAAAGGAGATATCAAAGTCAAATTTATTTCTATGATTGCACATAGTACCAATGTGAATTGCTTAAAAAATCAGCCTTCCTGGATATAAGGGGGCCGAGAAAAACAGGGAGGAGTGTTGTCTCCATAGGTGTCCATTACCTCCGTCACACGTCATGGTTTTGAGTGACAGGGGATCTAAATGACTTTTGAGGGATTGGAGGACCATGTTGCCTCCTCAGGTAGTCCAAATTCATATGGTGCACCAGCGGACGCTGCATACCGGGCTAGGTGGTTTCTCCTCTTTCTCCGGACATGTTTTGTGAGCGTTGGTTCTTACGAACGGATAGGCCAGGGTAAAAATGCAACATAGGGGGTTAAGAAGAAAGCTTGGACATTGCATAAAACATGTGTTTGTGCATTTTTCTCTTGAAATTTATCCCCAGGACAGGTCTGAAGGTAAGGATGGACAACCGGCTAAAAAACCTCAATGAAGCAGCTCTGGTTGGCCAAAGTACCGGTAGATCATACTGAGGGCAAGCGGCAGTGGGATGGATGTCGTTTGCAGTACTTCGGATTGTCCGTTCGGTCCGCATAGCTTCTTTCATCTTTGTCTTTAAACAAGGGGCTGAAAATGGGCATTTCTGTTAACAATACTGCACGAAATTAGGAAATGAAAATTCCAATTTCATGACATTGTGTTTATGAGAGAATCCTGATTCGGTTTGGAGCACCACGACGGTTGGGTATGAGTTTGAAGACATAATGGAGAGAGCGCACTCAGCTGATGATTTTCTAATCGTTCCACGGGGTGGTGATGCAGAGTAACGGAGTGGGGATGCATTGGATTCAATTTCTGCAACTGCTGAGTATGGTTCACCAGTACTTTTTCCAACCAGAGCTGCATCATTGAGATTTTGCAGCCGGTAGACCGTCCTTACCTTCAGACCTGTCCTGGGGACAAATTTCAAGAGAAACATGCACGACCACATGTTGTATGCAATGTCCAAGCTTTCTTCTTAACCCCCTAGGTTGCATTTTTACCCCGTCTTTCCCGTTCTTTAGAACCAATACCCACAAAACAAGTCCGGTCAATGAGGAGAAATCACCTAGCCCGGTATGCAATGTCCGCTGGTGCACTATATGAATTCGGACTACCTGAGGAGGCAACATGGTCCTCCAATCCCTCAAAAGTCATTTAGATCCCTTGTCACTCATTACGATGACGTGTGACGGCGGTAATGGACACCTATGGAGACAACACTCCTCACCGATTTTCTCGGCCCCCTAATATCCAGGAAGGCTGATTTTTTAATCAATTCACATTAATACTATGTGCAATCATATAAACAAATTTGACTTTGATATCTCCTTTCCTTCTCGGTGTTGGGATTTTTATTTCCGCTAGTGTATGTATGAAAGAGGGTAGCATATGTTTCTAATTAAAATTAATCACCAATGGCTTGAAAATCACGTTAATAGAGTGACATATCGAATTTTTAAGAAAGTAAAGAAATACTTAAGGTTTTCATTGTTAGCTAACCTAAGCTAACCTCTAATTTTGGTTTTAAATGAAAGTCATTAGAGAAAGTACCCTGTAAATTTCAGCACATGATTCAACAGGATTTGGTCACAGTTCACTTTATACTCCGAGATGTGGCTGGTGCAACTGTGTTGCAAGCTACATAAAATACGAACTTTTTACTGAAAACACCAACTTTTAGCGATCTCGGTACCAACATTAGCTCCTTAGCATGCTTTAAGTTTAATATTAGATTAGTTATACCATTGTGAAGGGAATTTTTAAATCTTGTGTTTTAATTAGTTGTCTGTAATGTTCTTAAACGATCATTGCTTTAATTGTTAAATTATTTCAAAATACTCACTGCGTTTTTATTAAAAAGCAAAATATAAGTAGATTTAATATTGCAATCTTAAGTAATTACGATTTGCATAATCGATCTACTCCTATTTAGTAGTACACATTTTTGTATTTCTATGTTCTGTTATATTAAATAGCATTTAAGCTTTGATTTCAAATATTACAGAATAATTTTTTGTTACCTGTGCTTTTATAATTACCTTTTGGATACGTATTCTTACTCATATTTTGTTAATTTTTTGTTGTTGAAAAAAAGTATAAATATCGCTTAGTATGTTAATAAAGCTTCTAATTAAAGATTAAAATATTATTTTTCTTTTATTATCTTTTAATATTTATCATTTAGGTAACATTCCCCACTTACAATTAGTCCCTAATTTTTCTTTGCAACAATAACTTATAATGTAATTACACTAGCACATGAAGTTTTTTTAAAAAAACGATTTTTTCCTATTTTCTCGTATTGGGTGAAGTTTTACAGCTTTAATATCAATTCTAATCGGTTCAGAAACCCAAAAAACTTAGGAATCCATGAGTCAAAGAGCGTATTTCACGCGCTTTGGAGTTTTTTTTCCCCGAAATCGACCATTTGGCACCACTGTGCGGCGGGTATATCAGCTAGTTTTTTATAAGAATGTTTGGCATTAAGGATGTTATGTTTAAGTGTGACACTCTGCGACAAGGGGGTGGGAGGGGTTTAAAGATGTGGGAGGAAAAGTGACATTTATGGACGGCTCCTCTACCTAAGGACAGTATGTTCACAACGGCCCTCTTTTTCTCTCTCCACAGGAATCCCCAGACGTCCCGGACCTCAAATCGAACGGCCACTCCCGCGTGGCTATGCCGATGTCGTCGCCCATCGGCTGCTCCTCCACGGACTCCGTGTCGGCGCAGAAGAAGCGGGGTGGTCTGCGCCGCTGCCTGGGCGACAACCTGCTGACAGTGGCCACTCTGCTGGGCGTGGTGGCCGGCCTTGGGCTAGGGCTGGGGCTGCGCAGCGCGCGCAACTGGTCCCCCAGAGAGATCATGTACATCAACTTCCCCGGGGAGCTCTTCCTCAACATGCTAAAGTGCCTCATCCTCCCCCTCATCGTCTCCAGCCTCATATCGGCCATCGGAAGCTTGGACACCAGGCTCACGGGTGAGTCAGGTCACGGGTTGCAAAACGACTTCTAAGAGATAATTCCTTTTTAGGCTCACCGTTTTTACTGTGGTTGTAAAACTTAAAAATCGTCCCTAGGGTCGGTCAGAGGTTTATTTGGTGACAACACACCATGTCCGATATCGGAAGTCAGACAAATCAAACTGGACCTTGAGGGCTTGTATACGGTCAGACAAATCAAAGTGAACCTGTATACGGATTCGTGGCTACAGGGTTTTTAGAGGCACCAAGACTATTTTGGGAAAGACCACAAATTCTCTAATTCTGTGAATCTTATCGACTTTCACATCCCAAAGGCATCCTCAATACATTCGATTCTTGGGATGGCGGGATTCAGACGTAGTCTGTATGCACCTTTAGGGAAGAACCTTACGCACGTTAGGCCATAGGAAGCTTGGACACCAGGCTCACGGGTGAATGAGTGGTTCCAAAACGACTTCTAACAAGGAAACGTTCTCAGGCTAAACTCACAGAAATGGATGAAAATTTTACAGGGGTTAGTAGATGATATAAAACGCTTAATGAGAAAAAAATTAGCTGCTGAACTTCATTAGGAGAGGAGTAAATTATGTTTGAAAATCATCCTTTCCAACACCAAGTGCAACCTTACTAGGCGAAATATGCAGTCAAGGCGCCAAATGGCATAAAGGAACTGACCGAGTTTTCTCTAAAGCAACCTTCCTTAAAAAAAGGTCCCTTAAATGTACAGCATGAATAAAAAATAATTAAAATATAAAAAGCACATGAAAAAATACAAAATTACTATAAATTACAATCAATCCAACAGTGACATTTAGGACCCCCCAAACCCTAGGCAGTTACTGATTTGCGTAGAAATTACTGTGTCCGATAAGTCCATCTATTCGCAATGTGTTCAATAATAAAGCAGATAACACAATTAATTTTGAATCAGGGGCTGAAGAAAGTGAATTTAAATCTGATTTTCACATTATAGTATGTGTTAGTGATCGTCAAATCGCCGCTGTGAAATCAAACCGACATATCTGCAAAAATTGAGTCTTTGAGTTGTTGGTTTCTGAAAATGTCTTTTTCCCCGTCTATTCTTATGTCAAACCAGCATATCGTTTAGTTGAATAAAACTCCGTCAGATTTCGTTTGACCGGTATGAATCTACGCGGGAATAGCCATTTTGTTCATCAGAAGACAGATCTATTGCGCAATACGCCAGTCGCTTCAAAACCTTCAAGGAATCCATCTTCTATCATCTTAGTAAAACTGAATTATCTCACAACAGTACATTTTTATTATTATTATTTTAAATATCTCATGCCAAACCTTTAAAGCGCTCTGGTAAAAAATATGCATTTTGCAGATAATGCCGGTTTGATTTCACAGCGACGAAATGTCGTGTCTAATTTTTTATTCCAAATGTTACTGTTGGGAATCTAGCTCATAACTTTTTAACTATTAGTCTAGCCATTTCTGAAATAAGGAAATCAAATTTATCATTCCATCCAATTAGAAAGTCACCGAGTCGCCAAGTGGTGCTAACTGAAAGTGTTTGGCAACTCAGAACCCAATTTTCAAATTTAATTAACTCCTCTCCTATTGAAATTCAGCAGCTAATTTTTTCACAGTAAGTGTTTTGAGTCATGCTTGTAAAATTTTCATGCATTTTGTGAGTTCAGCCTAAGATCGTTTCCTTGTAAGAGGGTATTGGGGTGATATTAGAATTTTACTACTACCGATTTTACGGTGGTTGGTACTCTGGGGATGCGCCGAGTCACGCATTGTCCTTTGTGGCCGTATTATGTGCTACCTGACCAAAGGTTAACCCAGTAGTCAAACAAGGATTCCTCCTATCAAAGTCGGTGATGCTTTCTTTCAATGCCAGTTAACCGCTGGTCATCTTGCACAGAATACGGCTTTAGGTGTGATCAGACAGCGTTTGCCAGATTTCTCAGTGGCCACCTAAGTTGCATGGGACAGCATTGAAAGGTTTATCCTAGCAATAAATGTTTCTCCAACGCATCTTGTCCTGCCCACCTGCTTGATTGTGTGGATTTCTCCTGCCTGATCCGATCTTGTTGCGTTCTTTGATTTTCTAAGGGTGAATGGACTCATAGACGTGGGGGATGAGAAACAACAACACACACTGTCCGATTTCGGAAGTAAGACATATCAAAGTGGACCTTGAGGCTAGTAAACGGAGGTATCCGTAGCTACAGGCTTTTCAAAAGCGCCAAGACTATTTTAGGAACAACCCCAAATTCTCTGAGATTGTAAATTAAATCGACATCCACATCCCAAATGCTATGTTGGGATTCAGACGTAGTCTGTACGTACCTTAGGAAAGATTATTGGGGATACTGCTCATTACTTGGGATACTTAAAATCTCATAATGTAGCAAATTTGGTTGGTTGGGTTTTGTCGTGCTAAGCCCCTATTAGGACATGTTGCACCAACAAACAAGATATTCAGCATGATTGTAAAGTGGTTAGCACATTACGTTGTGGCACAAATTTCAGTGCTGTCACATGGTTGATGAACAAATTTTGCTATTTGTGTCGATTTGGCATCTCTCCCGTTTAATGGCCCTCTTGAATCATCATAAGCTTCGTTTTTTTAAGGCAGCAACGATGCTTTACCATATACCCGATATTTTTTGTACAATCGTGATATAGTCATACGCGAAAATTCAAATTATATCTTTATATTTTGGAGATGGTGTTATCCCTCTTTCGAGCGTTCTATACCGCTTTTGAATTCCCGGTTTTATTCCCCATGAATTAACTGTCCAGCATTATTAATGGTGTGAATACCCTCAAGCCACCTTCAGGCATTAGTCCAGTCATTGCCCCGTCATGCACTCTGCATGCTCCCAAGAGTCTCATTCACTATTCCACAAATGTACCAGTTTTTTTGTTTTTATGCATAAACATTGAAAGCTAATCAATAATTATTTTTTCTTATCACACTAAAACTGGTCCCACCTCAGAAGATCGTAAAGTTTGTACTTCAATCGTTCTTAACTTAATCTCATACTCTTCCTTCCAAACATCTATTTAGCATTGATACTCGTTAGAGAAACAAATGCACTCATTATAAAAGTGTTTTCTGCTATAAATCGCAGTGTTTTCGGCTTCCCTCGCAGTTTTATTCCTTTTTTATATATAATCCCGGCATCGTATTATTTTCAGGGAAGATTGGTTTTCGCGCCGTTGCGTATTACCTAACAACCACTGTGCTGGCCATAGTGTTGGGCATCATTCTAGTCATGGCTATTCGGCCGGGGCAAGCTGGAGCGACCAACGACAAGCAAGTTGCGAGGAAAAATAAACCGACCCTGACTGAAGATACCCTCCTAGATCTTGTCAGGTGAGAGATCATACAAATAATAAATTTTCTATAACTAATATTAAGTAAGGCATTGTATTGCACCTTTTTTGTTTTTCACTAAATCACCACTTTAATTTTAATTTTAATATCAAAACAGTTCCTACATTTAGTTACGCTGATTTTAATATTTATATTCTTGAAACAGCAATCCATTGGTAAATTCACTATACAAGAGAATTAAAAACAAAAACAAAGTGCTCCGATTCACCCCGTTAATGGTATTGTTTTTTATAATAATTTATTTCATGCATTTTGCATAAGAAAATATAATTGTTTAAGTGTTTTCCTTCAAAACTTATTTACTTAAATTAACTTCTAATTGATATTGTTTCATTAGATCTTCATTTTGTTCTATTTACAGGAATATGTTCCCCCCTAATATTCTTCAAGCCGGTTTATATCAGGTAGGCATTTTACAAAACTTGAATGAATATAATGTAACTCATATGTTTTTAAGAAAAATATTAAAAAACTTTCCATGCCATCCTTGAATTTATTAATTTTACTTAAATAAATCAAACTGTTATATTTTGTTTGCTTGTGTCGTCATCAATTTTTCATCATTTTTATTCTAATATATCCTTTTAAACTTTAGTTTAGCACTGTATTGATTAAGCCAGAAAACGTTACAGAAAATGACACAGGTAAGAATACTTATTTCTATCCAAGAAAGGGAGAAATTTTCACTAATTGATGGGTTTATAACACAATAGTTTCAATTGAATATAGTTGTTAAAACATCCATTTATGATTTTATAAAGTTCATCTATAACCCTTTTAAGGATATTAAAATTAGTTTATTGAAAGATATTTTTAAAGTTTGCAAAGCAAATGTTGAATAGTTATGGGTCGGCAAGAAATTTATGAGGGATCCAAATAATTTAGAAAATTTTTCTCAAGGTCCAGAGGAAAAGGGGTAATTTATTATTTTTAAATTTTCATGTCCAGTGACACATATTTTAACATATATGTTAATTGCGTGGTAAACGCTATCTTCTTTATTAAATTGTTACATAAAACAAAACTTTTGTTAATTGCCATTCAAACCTTTTTACATCATAGAAACACTGTTTAAAAATTATAATTTGCTAATGAAATAGTAAATGAAATAGTTGAGAGGGAACGATTTGCAAATACTTGATTTTTTTAAGTACATACATCAAAGAAATAATCTTTTTACATTTCAGCACATATCTTAAATTTTAACCACTGAATTAACTTTTGTCTTGACTTTCAAATCATTAATAGCTTTATATTTAAAAAGGGATCTGAAGGTTTCCCCCTGGAAGTTTATTTTATTTGAACTTTAAAAGAAGGTCGAGCTTAATTTTAGTGTTCATCAAGAACACATATTAATGGTTTTCAAAATATTTTGGCAGTCCAGGAAAATGATAAATCTGAACTTCTTATTTATACTTCACAGCAGTCTTTCTTGTCCATACTACGTCACGAGGCGCGGAAGAATACTCCGTGTTATGCATTCGTAAAACTTAAAATGAACAACGTTATTCGAAAATTACGACAAATAATCGCTATAAATGAATGGATCAAAGTAACCTAAAGTATTTCTTTAATGAAAATCCGTTTTAAACTCAAAATTCAGGCACAGCGCTGGGAACTACTTCCTCTCTTTGCTCACAGCATCTTTTCTCCATGGACAAGAAACATTGCGTTTGAGTTTTGTCAAATACACTATTTATGAGGAACTGTTTGAAAATTTCGTAAGAAAATACTTTTTTTGCTTAAAGTTTTGACGAATAATGTAGTAATTTGAAATTTATAATTAAAAGCAATATAAAATAACTAAACTGTATAAAAAATAGAATTCTACTGTTGTTATAAATGTTGTAGAATATTAATATAAAATTAATATTTACATTCCACTTAAAAATTGTGTTGTGTATCGTTTCTGTATCTTATCAGCTTCTGTATCGTTTTCAGATTACCGGACGTGGGATTTCAGGGGGACGATGAGCGGCAACACGAATATCCTCGGGCTGGTCGTTTTCTCGGTGGTTCTGGGCATTACGCTGGGACAGATGCGACAGAAAGGGAAGCCTCTGCTGGACGTCTTCACCTCCTTGAGTGATGCCATGATGAATATCACCAAGCTAGTCATTTGGTGAGCAACAAATTAAAACCGTTCGCAAGTGTAAGATGTGCTATATATTTTCCCGTTGACCTAATGTTAAAGCTCTCAATCAGGAATCTAGTTTGTCATGCGAAAGGTAAAAAAATCCTTCAAGATATATTCGAACCTCATGAAAAGATATACGTATTAACCCAAATCAAGTTCAAACTTATTCCTTTCTGTAATAGTCTGGTCTGTTAACCCAAAAAATGGCCTAATATACTACACTAGACAAAGGTACCAAACTTTCAAAACTTGTTCCTTAGACAATGTTATTTTACATGAGGATCCATATGAATTAGCAGCCATTTTGTATTTTATGGGCGCCATCTTGGATCAAAGAACTTGCTACATCTCAAGATTCATTGGACATGTAATCATAAACAAAGTATCGAAAAGTATCAAGTATCGAAATGTATGTTTTATGGGTCAATAAAACCAAATATGGCAAATATTTTCGAAGTAAAAAATTCACCTTCTATCTTCTTCTACTATTAAACTTTAACAGCTTAGTTCCATATTTTAAAAGCTGAAAAAAAGTGCCAAACTTATAAAATATGTTTTTGTAGGCATTAGAAATAATTTTAGAAGGAGAACCACCGAATTAAAACTGCCATTTTAATTTTTTGGACGCCGTATTGGATTAAAAGAACCTGTTGTATCTCAAGTTTCACTGAACATATAATAAAAAAAATGTGTTCCAAAATGTTTTTTGGATCGAGAAAATCGAATATCTCATTTTCGAACGATCTAGATCTAGAGAACAAGTTTATTGAAAAGTTACACTTTCTTACGCTTTTTTCACTTTGAACTTAAACACCACAGTTAATCAACTTATAAACCAAATAAAACTCCCAAATTTTATTATGTTTTTAACACCATAAGAAATAATTTCAGAAGGGAAGTCAACAGATAAGAACGGCAATTTTGAATTTACAACTTCCATATGAAATCTTAAATACTTTCTGCATCTCAAGATCCACTGCACATATAATCATAAACAATGTGTGCAAATATGTTTTTGGTGTTGAAAAAACCGAATATGTGTTTTTCAAACTTTCAAAAGTATAATTTAATTGAAAAAATTACACCCTTTATGTCTCATTTAACTTGAACAAGCTCATTACATTCACTAGCAAGCCGGAAAAAACATAAAATCGCCAAATTTACACAATATGTTCTTTATAAGGTTTAGAACAACTATAAAAGGTAAAGCACTTGAAAAAACGCCCGTTTGGGATTTTAGAGCCACCATATTTGATTTAAAGAACTTGCTGTAACTCAAGATACACTCTCACAATCATAAGCAAAATATCGAAATGCATATTTTTTAGGTCAGCGAAATCGAATATGTCATTTTCGAACCATCAAAAGAATAATTTAATTGATAAATCCGCCTTCTAAGTAACTGTAAACTTGAACTAATCCTCTCTAAGATAAAGCAATTACATCAATGATGCATCAGTTACATTTTCATGCCTAGTTTTACACGCATTATTTGATTGTTAAGCTGAATTCCCATGGGATGCGGATTTTGTAAATTTGCCTGCGAAAACTAGAGATGTGATATTCCCACATTTTTGGGAAGCGGGAAAAACCCGGGATTTTTGGGAATAAACCGGGAATTTTAGGGGAATATTGGGAATTTTGAACGCATAAAGAACACAACGATATTTCACCATCAGTTATCATTTTCTAGGTATTCTTCTGAGGAGTTAAAGACAATTTTTGATATAAATTCATTGAAAGATCATTCTGCAATTGACTCTCTTATCTTATTAATAATAAATCAATTCAAATAGTTTTAATCTGCCCATTTTCTGTTTCAATGACTAAAATATATTTTTTTCTCTGCAAGTCGAAAAGTGTAATCAAAACATCAAACACTAGTAATTGATAGTTCTACACTACACGCTTGGTTCAACACTACTCTAAAATCTCCAAAACGAAAGTACTTTCATATTTGAAAATCCGGGAATATTCAAAATTCCCTTCCCAAAAAACCGGGTTTATTTCCGAAAATTAACCCGGTTTTTTCCAGCCTTTACATCTCTAGCAAAAACAGCTCGTGGTTTTTCAAGGATTTTTTCCCCCAGCTTTTTTGCCCGATCTGTTTCTTATAGACTAGCTCACTAGAGGTCGCTGGCTTTTGCCAACTTTTGTATTGGCGCCAAAATTTACAGTATATAACTTCAAACTTTTAACAACTTTATTAAGCTTTAAAAGCCTGCATTTTTCATCAAATTAGTAGTATCCACTAAAATTAAATCAATGCTTAAATCATTACTTCTAATATTTAAAGTTTATTCATGACTAGCTGATATACCCGCCGTTGCTCGGGGGGGAAAGGCTTTTCAAATTGAGTGTTAAAATAAATAAGAATTGTTTCCTTTATTCCTTTCCACGGCGTAAATTAGGGGCAATAGGGTCAACTGCCTTTCCGCTAGGATTCTTCTTTAATGCTATACTTCCATATAAAAAACTTTAAAAACACCACCTGTTTAGAATTAATGTGTTAATCCGGGTGTCCTCCCCCGGGAAACTTTTTGAGTTTTAGCATGTTACAAGTGACTAAATGCTACTTTTATGTGATTTTGGAATGTTTTGTATGAGAAAAAACGACTATAAACAATAGTTGAAAAATAGTCAAAGCCCCCTTTAATTCTAATAACTTTCCCAGATTTTCTATCAAACCATCACCGCCCCCTAGAACTCTTCAACGCCGCCTTTGGGGCTGTACCACCCACTTCTGTAAAGGGAACCACTGCTGTAAAGTGTAAAATCAACAATTCTTCGAAGTGACGAGCAGAATAAACACAGCACAACATAGTTGTGCAGCAAGTTTAAACTTCAAAAATTAAGTTCTTTTCGAGGGAAAGTTCCGTATCATTTCTCGCTATTAATTATTGACGAAAACCAGAGTGATTTTTCGAGTAGGTCAACAGATAAACAGGGGGCCAAAACAGGTTCACCGCCCCCCAGGGGGCGGTAGCGCCTACGTTGAGAATCACTGCTCTCGAATATGCAAGAGCTTGCTCTTGTCGTTACAAGGCAACAATGACCTATCTGTTGCCAATAACGCTCGATATATATGGGTGAGTGTTGTACCTTCGGACAAAAATCCCGTTTTAATTTTCTAAGACAGATAAAAACAAATTTCGACCATTTAAAGTGCCCTACCTGTAATCCTAACCGTAATAAATATTATTACGGTATTTTAAATCAGCATTTATGATATTTTAATCAGCTCAAATATTCAAAATTACATTTTTAATCAATTTATCAAACTTGATGAAAATTGTGTCCATAGGTACAACAACCTGCTGTACTTATGGACAGACCCAGTTGTTGAAGAATCGAAAAAAGAGCAAAAAAATATCGATTTTTGCAATTTTCGATATGAAGCCGACCCCCCACACGGAAGCAAAATTCATATTCGTAATCAGAGCCCTCGAAAACATATAAAACTGCCGAAAAAAACTTGAAATTTTTGAAAAAGCTACCGTTTTCATGGGCTAATTGTTTAAAAAAACATTGTTTAAAAACACATTGTTTAAAATACAAAAACGCCAGACGCGCCAAATCATCGATAAATTGCCAAGCCTAAAAAATAACTGTAACGTTTTTTTTTGCGGGAGCTGTACCTGTGGACACCCATAAAAAAGGAAATTTTAGTTGAAAAAGTTTAAAGGGATGTTCATGTTTTATTGATAGATTGCCTTTTAATGAACGATTTGATGAAGGGCCATATTCAGATCTATTCAGATCTCCTTCAGAAACAGTGGGAGATCTCGGAGAGTCAGCTCATTGGTTAGTTGTGTTGTTGACGTGGAAACGCTTAGCGACCAATAAAATCCGTCGATAAAAAGGCGGGAAAATGTCACTGATGCATTCACATGCTCCCAAAAGTGTAAACAAACTCAATCTGCACTACAAGTCGCTTGTTTGTGTTGTTTGAGTGAACTAGAAACCAAGCTGAAGCTTTTAGCTGAGCTCACCTATTAAAGATAAAAACAATAAAAGAAAAAGAAAATATTTGATCTTTATTATTTCTAAAAGCTATGCACCTTTATAAGGAGCATATCCAAGTAATTCTTGTAACTCATAACAGTAATGCTTCATTTCCCAAATTTAATTCCAAGTATGTTTTGGAAATTCATTCTTGCATGATTTTGAAAGAATGGTTATGAAAAAGAGAGATAATAGCTGGGGTAGAAAACAAAAATTCAATAGAAAAAAGTTATTTTATAAAGTATGATTACATGGAAATATCTTTTCATCAAAGGAATTACTCATTAAATTCAATATAATACAAGATGTTAGGAAGTAGGAACTATAATTCATAATTCTGGCTGATATAAGAGTTTAGTATAATACTCACCTTATTGGTACAGTAAACTAATCCTTAATTATCATTTCCCAATTTTAGCTGCACTTTTTAAATCTATAAAACTGAAACTTTTCAAGCTTTTAAATAAGTACTTATACTATTTTCATTTCTACACAATATTTGAAAGTTCCCTTTTTTATTTTTACAATAGATTCAATAAAAGTTTAGGAATTTTGTATTAAATATTCTTCAACTTATTCTATTTTAAACTGCATACTTAATTTTTTATAGAATTTTCCGCTCAATGGAGCAAAAATTATTTTTTTACAGTTAAATGTGTGAACTATTTGCAGTTACTCTGTATTAAATTGAAATTTATTAGTACAACATGTAAGAAAGAGTGAGGCAGATTTTACAAACAAATTTTTATTACTCCAGTTAGACAAAAGTGTAACTTGTAATAATTTCAAAGTATATTATATGAACTAAATCTTAAAAATATAAAAACTCCTCTAATCACAAAAAAAGATTATTTATAATCAACAAAAAAAGTAAGCACAACACCAATTTGTTCAAACATTTATTACAACTCTTTTCTCAATAATGATTATTTTTGGTTAATTGAGTATGGATTGTCACTGTTCACAGGAGGAAATTTTTTTCATAAATTATCAAATATACAATAACTATACCTCAAAACAATTTAAATGAATAATTGATTAATTTCCATTACTATTTATCAAATAGTTATTTTTTAAAAGACTAGGGAGCTACCGCCCCCTGCTCGCTATCGCTCGCCAACCCCCGTTAACTGCTGACGCAGGGCCTTTCGGATCGCTTCGCAATCCCCACAAAACCCTGCTCACTAAAATTATTTATTTATAAAACATTCGTTATAACAATTAGTAGAAAAAACTTCAACCAACTTTCTTGAAGCACACTCTCTTAAAAGTTAGAATATTTATTGGTTAAATTATCAATAATTTAATCAACACGTTTTCCTTGAAAATATCCATCAAGTCTGCTCGTGCTATTGTTATTCAATATTTACAAAAACGTTCAGCAATGAATCTGTTAAATTTAATATAGTACCTGTGAGTCTATATTAAATCTATATAGTAGTGAGTCTATATAGTATCTGTGACTTTCTGGAAAACTCTTATCAGTCTTTTAAAAATATTTTATTTAGAAAGTACATATTTTGAAGCGCATTTTCAAAGCGTGAAAGGAATCATTTTCATCGTTAATGAGTAGCGTCGGTTGGTCATTGTGATAGGAGGTATAATAAATTGTACGACAGTTTCTTGCTGTTAACTGCAACCTTATCCGTAATCCAGAAAAATGGAAATATCTTAGAATTGAGAATTTTTTTAGAAATTCTAAATGCACTTTGCACATCCTCAAAAGAATCCGACCAGTTTGATACCAAAAACATGTTATACGGATCAGTAATTAAAAAGCCTTTCTCTGGAAACCATTTACAAAAACTTTTTTTTAGAATAGAGAGATAACTTTCAGTTCATATAGAAGTTTCATCCTTTTAAACTTTTATAATTTGCCCTTTTCAATACTTCTTTCTGGATTTACAGAGAACAGCATTTTAGTTGAACTGAAAAAAATTATATTAGCATGTAAACATAAAATGAAAATATTAATTACTTACAAGAAAAAATTATTTAACAGCATAATTGATTATTATTTAATTATAGTACTATTTTTAAATGTTTATATTCGCATTCAATGATTTTTATCTTGGTGTAATCTTCTTAATTTAATTAATACTATCCTAAAATAAAAAAAACCTTTTTGCGGAAGGAAGCTAGTTTAATAGAAAGCGATAGAATAAGAATTCTTTATATAAGTGATATTCCAATGCAAAAAAATGCTATTAGCTGTACATAAAAAACAATCAAGAATTACAAGTAATAACTAATGTATTCTGTGCAAAAATAATATCTTTCATGAATTTAAAACGCAAACTATTTCTTATAGTATTACAACTGAAATAAACATTAAAATATATCTATTTTAAAGCTTTCATAACTTTCTCTGAATAAAAAAAGTACTGAACACATCCACCTTCTTAATTCAAATCTTGAACTGGACTTCCTCTAGTCTATTCAGAATTCTTAATCTTAAAATATAACAATTCAAAAAGAAATTTGCCACGTCAATTTGTGTAACATTAAAAATATTATAAATTATTCCATTTTATACTAAATGAACATTTTTATCCTATTAAGATTAGTAATATTTGAAGCGATGTTTCTAATATTTGATACCAAAACAAACTTGGCGATATTTAACGGAACATCTAACCGAATTGATCCGAAATATTGAATACACAAACATTTACCAATTCTGAAAGATTCCATAATGAAAAAATTAAATAAAAAAACAATTTACATACCACAAATTCTTCTTTGCTATCGGGAGTAATCTGAGGCAGGGCAAGGAGTGTTGGTTTGGCATGGTCGACTCTTATCTCAGCTGTGCCATTTTTCTTCTGTGCTCTCTCATTCTTGTTAAATTTATCAATTATTTTAATATATTAATCCAGACATTCCTGCCTGACTCAACATCTTACTAATCAAAGCATGCAAATTTCACACAAGATGGACGCCCGATTTTTGTTACAAAGTACAACCAAATGAAGAATGTAAACAAACTGTTTCCAAGGTTTCAGCCAAAGCTATCAACACTTAAGCAACGACGCTCCCATGGTAACAGCGGTCGCAACTTTCTGAGCGATCGCAGCGCCACTTTTTTTGCAGCGATCGGGCGGGGAGTGAGCCGGTGACGGAGGACCGCCCGCGCATGCGTGTTAATACCTTCTTTAGCATTGTTTACCATTCCTTAAAATCTATTTTGTTTAGTCTTGTTGAAGAAAAATAAAATAAATTGGGCTTCCCATAAATTTGATAATTTTTTATTTTTAAAGTATCATTGCTGATTATAAAATATAATAAACATTGAAACATTTATGAAAGCTGGTTTTATTTGTGTAAGAAAAAAGCATTTTAATTTGAAATCATTTTATTTTAATTTCATCACATTAAATCATTAAAAGAATAAAATATTAAGACATAAAATATTAATTTTTTTTAAATTATAAAAAAACTAAAACTGCAATAGTATATTATGGTTTTGTTTAGCAACTTTATTTTATTTTCACAGAATACATAAAACCGTTAATGATATTTAAAATTAAAAAATTAGGATTCTTATTGTACATTTTTATGTATCCAAATATTCTTAATAGGATATTTCAGGTTTGCAGGAAATATTTCAGGCCCAAAAATTTCCCAAGAACACAATTGTTTCCTCCAAAATGAGATTTTATAGTAAAATAATACCAAGTTGATTCAGTTATTGAAATTCTTTAAGATTCAACAATTTTCACATAATTCATTGATTAAAATTTTAATAAAATTATACCCTAATTTAGTCTTCCTTTCGTACTTAAAGCTTATCTTTTAAGTGAATATTTTCTTCAATTATTAATTAGATACAGGTATTTTTTTTCTCGAATTTAGCTAGCTTAAAGCAAGATTGACGGTGTTGCATATGCAAATGTTTGGTCAGTCGACAATATCAAAATATGCCATCTCTAACTTCTAATAAAAACATACTTTATTCTATAATCAATACTTAAATCCTTGCAAAAAAATTTAAAATGTCCCTTTAAAGAAAACTGGAAAGTTATTTACAATATGTAGGATAATGGGGCAGATTTTACAAACACATTTTTAACACTCCAGTTTTGAAATAAGAAAAGAGTGAGTCTGTCTAGGATTTTTTTAAAACTACCTATTTTGGGAAAATTTAAATCAACTTGGAAAAAAATAAAATTATAGTGAATAAATGAACATGAACATATACATAATCTTCAAAACATCAAAAAATAATCAGAATTTTGTTTAGAATGACTTATTAATTTTAAATATAGGATAAAACAGCTTATATCAGAGAACTTTCCTATAGAAATTTATTTTGTGAAGGTACCAATAAAAGGTAGTAAATTTTCCTTGAACAGACACCTGGAGTATCTTGTAAAACTTAAAATTATATTTTATAATATGAACTAAATCTTGAAAAAAAACCTCAAATTACAAGAAGGTTCTGAACTATAAAAAAGTTAGCACTACAAAAATTTATCAATTATTCAATGTTTATTCAATGACTTAAATATATAGTTGGATTGTCACTATTTGATGGTCACAATTCTTAGGAGAAATATTTTTTTAAATTACTAAATACGGTAATCTGTTTTTCACTATCAGAATGGTTATGTTATTGTCATCAAAAGATAACTCAGAAATGAAGAGAATTTATCACTAGAAAAAAATGTTTATTTGACTACATTACTCAACAATAATTCTTGAAATACATGACATTTATTAAATTACATCATTTTGAAATTCTTCACAATCTGCCCTTTTCAATATTTGTTTCATGGATTTACAAAGAACAGCATTTTATATGAAATAAAAAAATTAATAGCAAGCGATCACAATATCAAAATAGTAATACAGGTAATCTCCTGAGATAAAACTTTCATGCGAAAGAAATTAATACAGTACTTCTAAGTTTAATAGAAAACAAGCGAATAAGAATTCTTAAAATATGGGATTTCTTTATTCTAGAAAAATGAGTAATTTAGCTAAGTAAGAACGAGGAAAAACAATAAAATTAATAAATATTTTATCCCTGTTTCAATTAAAAATAACAAGTAATACGTAATTTATAACTAAAGCAAAAAAATATCTTATACAAAATAATAAAAAAAATCTCTTCTTTTTTTCTTACAACTGAAAACACAATAAAAAGCTCCATTTAAACAAAGTAAACAATAGCTAATAAAAATATAATTTGTCGAGTAAGATAACTTTCACTGGGATCTAAAAAAATTAAATATTTACCTTCGTAATTCCAATCTTGATATGGCCTGAGCCAGTCTATAATTGTTAATGTTGATCTGAAATTAATGATCAATCAAAACAATACTCGCCACCGTCGATTCAATTGATTGAGTGACATGGGGAATAAAATGGCGGCAAATTTTGAGCTCTGAGATTTCTGTAGTTCCCCGCCCGTCCGCTAGAGGACGCCACTAGAAAAAAAGCGACTGGTCGTCCCATTGGATTGTCTTCGCTTAACTATAACGCTTTGGTTTCAGCCAATGAGAGAAGAGAAAGTCAGTAATTTCGCCGTCGGCGTTTTCGACCAAGTGAGTCGAGAAAAAGTCAATCTAAATACCATTTCAACTATTTCGCCCGACTTTTTCCGCCGTCGGCGAACATCTGAATATGGCTCGAAAGTAATGAATTGGAAATAGTTTTTTAAAGTAAAATAATTTTAGAGCGTAAATGATCATTTAAAGGAACTTGATTGACACAAATCTTGATTTCCCACCAAAAATACATCAATCGCATGGAATTTTCAAATCGAAATTTAAGGTTAATTGTTTCATCGATTATGCTGATTAAACTATTCATGTCACTGATCCAAAAAATAAATTGATCCACACTTAGTCGTGTAAGCATTTGGTGATAATAATTCTCGCAAATTTACTTCAGTAGAAATTTTGAGTTTTTTGTGACCATCATACTGGAATGCGATAGAGCAGGGGTTCCCAACCGGTGGTACGCGTACCACTGGTGGTACGCGTGAGTCAAAGCGATATCTATAAAGCGAGGACAGTCCAATGGGGAAACCGCTCGCTTCTTAATCGTTAATTTTTTGCCGAGTTTGTACTAATTTTTTATTTGTATGTATTTAGACCTATGAGTATAATAAATAAAACTGTGAATTAATACCATTTTCATCGTTTTATTTCTCCTTTATTATAAGCATGTTATAAATAAACAAATATCTAACCATTAAATATGAAGGTTTCTGACGAATTTAATTCAAAAATCCTTTGAACACTTTTAGAAGAGTAAATATTATACGTTTATTAAAATATTTAGATCTGGTGGTACGCCAAAATTTCTCAAAAAGTCAAGTAGTACGCAGGTGCAAAAAGGTTGGGAACCCCTGAGATAGAATGCTGAAGCTTTTACACCATATTTTTCATTAAATGCAAAGTAGAATAAAAAATTTTAAAAAGTTGTCTGGATCACAAAATGTTTCATTTTTCATCTAAAAATTACTTGAAAATAGTCGCCTACAAATAAATAACCATTTAGAATTAATTTAAAATGCATTAAAATATATTCACTTTAATGAAACCCGATTCAAAAACACCGATTAGCTACAGGACACTTACAAGAACGTGTCCGTAGGTACAACACATATGGTGTCCGAAGGTACAACATCAGTGGCGAATCCAGAGGGGAGGCTGTGGGGCTGCAGCCCCCCCAAGAATAAGACATTCAAGTTTTGGTAATAGCACTAAAGCAAAAAAAATTCAACACATTGGGGATATTCGGTGGTGTTACCCAAAGGGTCTCAAAATGAATCGGAACCCAACTTTTAAGGGTAAAAATTCCAAAATTTTCTGGGGGAAGACCCCCAAACCCCCTCAAAATTTTGGAATCTAGTAAATCAGTTTTTCCTGAAACTTAAGGGATTTACAAAGAATGATCCTTTTTGATGTAACCTAAAGTGCCTCCGCATGAGTGAAAATGCCACTTTTAGGGGCAAATTTCAAAAACATTTCTGGAATAGGAACCCCTAAACCCCCTAGAAATTTTCCAATTCATATAATACCGTAAACTTTTATTCTTGAAAATTCTGCCGCTTACAATGAGTGGTGCTCTTTGGGTGGGATCTAAAGGGCTTCAAAATGGGCTAGAACACTATTTTGAGGGGCAAATTTCCAAAATTTTCTGGGGGAAACCCTCAGACCCCCTCAAAATTTTGGAATCTAGTAAATCCGTTTTTCCTGAAACTTTAGGGATTTACAAAGAATGATCCTCTTTGATGTAACCTAAAGTACCTCCACATGAGTGAAAATGCCACTTTTAGGGGCAAATTTCAAAAAATTTTCTGGAATAGGAACCCCTAAACCCCCTAGAAATTTTCCAATTCATATGTTACAGTTAAAGTCCGGAAATCAGTTAATTTACAGATAACCTAGGTAATTTGCAGATTAACGAGGGTGATCCGTTAAAGAGCGAACTTTTTTTCAATTTCTAAGATTACCTAGGTAATCTTGAAATTACCTAGGTATTCTGCACCCTACCGACTAGACACTCGTTAATCTGCATACTACCTGTAATCAGTTATTTTATATATTAACGAGGGTGATCCGTTAAAGTACAAAATTTTATTTTATTTTATAAAAAGTTTAAGGAGGTTGGGGGGGCTGCCTCCCCCCCAAACACCCCTGCCCTAACTATAACCAAACTCGTTTTGGGGGTAAACAGTAACAATGACGAATCAAAAAAGGGGGATCGGTACTTTTTTCATATTACACAAAACACGCAAATCCCACAAAAATAGTAATGAAATAGCAATTTTAAAACTAGAATATAAAACAATAATAATAGAATATTAAAGTACCAACTGAGATTTGTATCAATTGTGGTTTTCGATCTCGATTTGACAGCGTATTTCAATGAGCACTTAATCTAGCAAATCTTCATGAAAGCGCGGTGTAATCGGCAGGCAGCCTGCACTGAACTATTGCTGGGATTCGCGATCGATTACATATGTTAAACCCTTGCCCAGGTTCCAGCGATTGTTGAATTAACGTTTGTTGAAAAGATATTTCAACAGCTGGGACATTTGCTTTCGTTAAAAGAAATCTCTGTCACTCTGAAGTCGGAGCTTCAACACAATTGTTTCAAAATACCCGTTTTAGTAGTAATATACTGTACTTAATCATGTAAATTTACAGTACTTACTTGCTTGTATTATTTTGTTTTAACATTCAACATGACAACTACCAGTGCTACGCTCTAAATTTGAAATCAAAACACCAAATATGACAACAAACTACGTATTGAAACCCAACTGGGCAGGGGTAAGCGCATGGCGCAGTAAGCACCTCAACATTTTAGCAGAAAGTATTGAACGAAACAAACTATTTTGAACTTTAACTATCAAGAGGCCGTTATAGTGTAGATTCCCTAGGTAAAATGCGAAAAACTCAAAAATCCGCACATTAACGACAGAAATCAGTTAATCTTAAGTTTACCTAGGTATTCTTCAGATTAACTAATTATCAACTTTAGCGGTAACACATATAATAACATAAACTTTTATTCTTGAAATTTCTGCCGCTTACAATGAGTGGTGCTCTTCGGGTGGGATCTAAAGTGCTTCAAAATGGGCTAGAACACAATTTTGATGTGCAAATTTCCAAAATTTTCAGGGGAGAACCCCCAGACCCCCTCCTCTTACTTGACATTTTTACACAATATTGAAATTTAGTGCTCCAAAATTATACCCTTACGAAGTCATCTCACCTAAAACCTAATATTCCTATAACACCCTCTATTCTTCCGTTTTTGCATTCAAAATTCTATAAAAATAAAAGAATTGAGATCTGACGACTTCTAATATCAAAAATAAAATTCAAAATCTCGGAGATTCTCCGCTTATATCCCATTTTATCATACCATAATTAAGGGGAAAGAAAAATATTAATGTAGTAATGCACTAAAAAAACTTTAAGCATCTAAAAACATAAATTTATTATATTAATTCTAAATAATATTTTAAAGACCTGATTTCACGTTGGCAACTAAATAGCATGTTTACATTCAAATTCAACCTAAAATTCAAATTTCCATTTTTCCCCGAATTTTAAAACGTGGTGGCCGAAGGTACAACCGTCCTTAGGTACAGCACTCTCCCCTATTTGAGAATTCATGATTGACAACTGCAGCTCTTACATCTACACTAGGGTGCGCCGAAAAATACTTTTTATTTTATTTTGAAACGCTATACCACGGAAAACTTGCCTCTGGGGTAAAGAAGTAAAATGCAAAAAAAAATTTAAAATCGGTTAAAAATTGCAATAGCGCATTGCCCCTAATGTTTGAAAAAATAGGCTATTTTCATTACTTTTCAAAAAAATCAAATTAAATCAAATAACTTTTATAAAAAGTATCTAAAGGCATATAATAGAATAAAAATGTGGAGAAAACATATTTAATTGAAAAAAGGTGGTATTTTACAATTAATTGGTAGTATAATAACATCTAAAAATACACTTTTTTACCAGAAATCCACATATTTCGCATGAAACGAAAAATATTATGAAAAAAAATTTTTCATTACTATACTACCTTTCTAGTTATCCCTCAGTAACCCCTTCAACAGATAAAACATTTTTTACAGTTCGCTTCACGATCGGAGCTCGCTCGTTGCACAACAAACCGCATCACTATCTCTCGCTGAAATAAAAACTTATTTTATATTTTGAAACGCTATACCACGGAAACCGTGCCTCTTGAGTATAGAAGTAAAATGCAACAAAAATTTTTAAAATCGGTTAATAATTGCCTTAGTACATTGGTCCTAAAATTTGAAAAAAAAATGCTATTTTCATAACTCTTAAAAAATCAAATTAAATCAAATAACTTCTATAAAAAGTATCTAAAGGCATAAATAAGAAGAAAAATGTTAAGAAAAAATATATTTAATGGAAAGAAAGATCTTATTTTACAATATAAGGTTGCACTATAAGGTTACACTCTGCATTTCGCCTTTTTTCTTCAAAAATTGCATTTTTCGATTGAATTAAAAAGTTATTATTCCTGATGGTGCATAGTATGATTTGTAATAAAATGTAGTCCTTTACGGGTTATTAACTTCTTTTGGTAGTTTGAAAGAATCTTATGCTCCTCTGTTGGATTATTTATCAGTACTATAACATAAACTGTATTTTAGTACTGATAATCCAACATATGAACAGAAGATTTTAGTTTCTTTTATATTACTAGGGGGCTCTGCCCCCTGCTCGCTATCGCTCACCAACCCCCGGAACTGCTTCGCAGTTCTTTGAAGATCGCTTCGCGATCTTAGCGAGCAGAGCTCGCTTGTTTCATTTCAACTATCCAGTACAACCTGGAACTTGTCTGCTTATAATCTGTTCATTTAGAATAGGCGCCTGGAAAAGGATCAAAAACGCTCAATAATGCTTAATAACACTTATCAAACAACTTCAGTGACCGATTGTTTCTACAGTATTTTAACTACTTCTGCTTAGGCTGCCTTATCATTGCAGAAGAAAATTTTTTCGACGATAATTAGAATAATAACTGCTTTTAATACATTACGTCTCAGGCGCTAATTCTAAATGAACATATTATAGTTAATGATCATTTAATATCGAAACTTCTTATCTCCCAAACTTTTCAATAATTTAATTCGGATCATTACCACGAAAATATCAAAATAAAACTCTTACTGAGATATTCCTTTTTAAATCATCAACAATTTAATGGATAAGGGGCTACCGCCCCCTACTCGCTTACGCTCACCAACCCCCGTAACTGCTATGCAGCTCTTTACAGATCGCTTCGCGATCTGTAATATCTGCAATCGATCTTTAGCAGAGTAAAACAAACTTCCCGAAAATCCTCTTCTTTCGTCGGCACAAATAGCACTCAAAAAAGCTAAATCATTTATTTCTCTAGTAGTTCAAAAAATATCGAAGTATCTTTAAAAGATTATTAACCAAGTCTATACTATATCGCTAGCAAACTTAGAGCAAAAATGTGCACCTCAAAACTTTTAAATTTAAATATCCGTGCTCGCGACAATCTAGTGAACAGGCAAACATAAAATTTAAAAACATTAAACACGTCTGATAAAGACCTACTAAAACTATGAAAAAAATTAAACTTTGATGCTTAATAATTCCAAAACTAATTAGAATTTTTTAAAGAATTAAACGCCAATCTCTTTCTAAAAATTTAAAATATAAGTGTTTAAAAAATCATATTGATACCGTGATTAGTTTTCATTTTAGATAGAAAAAACCGAAAAAGTGTCAAAAATTTCGAAAATTAAAAAATTAATTACTCTAAACCAAATTCGAAATTCGAAAAAAGGGCGACGTAGTGCACATCTTCATACTTCAGAGTATTAAGCTGCAAAAAATCATAGTTCTGCTGCTAATAGATTTCGCTGAACTGGATTACGCGGCGAAAAAAGAAAAACTTCAACTTTGACCTTAAAAATACCCCAGAACTAATTATCACATCAGTTAGCTTTTTGTTCTAGAATGTGCCCCAAATATTCCTCTACAAATATTTCAAATTTCATAAATTTCTATCAAGTAGTTTTTGCGATATGAGAGT